>OX336392.1:258005998-260405998 GCA_946902985.2 Meconema thalassinum
TAAGAGCACAGGCAATTTCTTAGAAGAATTGGTATTCATATTTTGTATAAGCTGGGGGTCAAGGCCCCCCCCCCCCCCCAGCCCACGAAGAGATACTCTGTCACACCAGCTGGCCAGTTGCTTCTTAGACGACAGACAATGAACTCCACAAGATGGCGGAGAATCCCGCGTCAAAAACAGCATTGCATACATCTTAATTTAATTGACCAATCAAAGCTTGACACATCAAGCAACAATGTCATTATTAAGCAATTAATTTGGCGGCATCAAGCATACACAGTCCTTTATTTCATGACGTAGAATATAATAAATGCCATCAAATATGACACGAATAGGATTAGTTTTATAAGGCACAACCAACACACTCTAGTGGAGAAGAAGGAACCACGTGAAGAAACCCCGAAGTCCGACAGCAGCTGCCATCTCGTGTTCACAAACGGAACCAAGCGACCAGGCGGTCGTTTCAAAATGTCATGAAGTCACATCCAAGGGTAGATACATGTTTGAAAACGTTGGGACGGGCTCTTGCACGTAACAGTCTCCCTCCCTTAAGCGTGAACACCGTTCACGAATATGCCTAGGCATAGGCAGTACTCCAAAACTAGTCGATTCACCAAGCATGTTTCCAGAAGATAATGTTCACCAGTTAACTCCAATTGATGGACGAAACCGCATCGTTTTGGTTAGGAAGAGTGCAGGGTCAGATTATCAGTGAAGGGATAATTTATCACCTCGCAAACCACTTAGTTAACAGCTTCACTGTGTTCATAAGTCTTCAGAAACGCAGAACACCAGCACCAGCAGTGCTTTCATAGTCCGAGACACTTTAGGTAAATTTTTCAATAAGTCCAATGTAGTTCGCTTTAAACGAAATAGGTGGAAGCAATGTGCCAGATATCATGCGATGCGTGGGCAGCCATTTACAAAACAGAAGTTAATCTTATTTCAAAAAAGGTTTACAGAAATTACTACTTCTTAACATATTTTATAAAAGAGAAACAAAGTTGAATTTAAAAGAAGAAAATATTTCTGAGCATGACCTAGATCCGTGCTTACAAAATTTCATTAACACGTTTACCTTTTTACAGACTAGAAGTACCTTTCAAGATTACATGGGTTAGGTCTCCCACCGAGTCCAACTTACATGTTAGCATCTTCAATGAAAACATCAAAAATTAGTTTCAATTTTACAATATACCATAAAATGGGAATTACCCAACAGTTACAGTTTGTATCCCAGCAGAGTTTTCATATCCAGTTCAAAATTCCAGAAGGAACAGATGCCTGAAGGCTTCAATGAAGGTTAGGGATACTCTACATTATACAAAATCAGTTTACAAAATTTATGGTAGCATTTCCTCATTAGAAACGTCTCCACCTCGTTTAATGTGCGATAGATGCACTCTGGAAATTTTGTTTTGCCTTGGGGTTTCTAATAAGCAGAGTAATGGGAGTCAGGAATGCCTCTACATAACACGGGCCCTTGAAACGAGGGGTCAACTTGCTTGAAACTAGATTACTGACGCCCTTGGGCTCGAAATTGCGGACGTACACAACATCTCCAATTTCCAAATCAGTTGGCTTGCGACAGGCATTGTGTCGCTTGGCAAGTTGGTCATGTGATACCTTAATATTCTCTCTAGCCTTGTCGAATTTCGCCCTCATATCCTCGGGCGTGAAACTGTCTGGAAGGAGATCGTGCAGATTCCACAGATTAGACAACGGAGAATTAGCCATAAACGAAAACATTAACGAAAAAGGGGTGGCTTGCGTGCTCTCGTGCACGGCGGTGTTGAAAGCAAAATTGAGCCAATGCAAATTAGAATCCCACTTGGAATGGTCGTCGTGGTGGAAAGCAATCAGAGCAGAACGGAGATTACGATTGACTCGCTCAGCGAGAGACGGGTTAGGAAAATAGGGAGTGGTGGTTACATGAGAAATAGCATAATCAAACAAGAATTGACGGAACTGATAAGATACAAAGCACTTGGCATTATCAGATACCAGGTACTGACATGGCCCAAAAGATGAAAAGATGGAATTAAGACACTTTATGACAGAACTGGTCGTGGCCTGTCTGGTGGGGAAAATCCAACTAAACCGGGTGAAACCGTCGGTGCAAACAAGCGCAAATTGGTTTCCCCGACCAGAGCGAGGAACGGCCCAACATGGTCGATAAAAAGCCTCTCCATGGGTCTAGATGCCGGTTCAGATGACAACAGGCCAACCTTAGTAGAAACCGGAGGTTTGCTAATACTACATGCAGCACAATTTCTAATGAGCCTCCTGATGTCGCCATCCATACCTTGCCAAATGAAGAACTGTCTGATTTTAGCTCGGTTCTTGAATATTCCTAGGTGGCCACCAATAGGAGATTCGTGATAGTAACGAAAGATTTCCGGAATGAGGACCGACGGGAGCACAATTTTAGATAGACGGTCATGACGAGATGAACAACACAATACACCATCCTTTAGAGAGTAGGGCTTGATTACTTCACCAGAATTGATTCGGTCAATTAGGCTAGATAAGGAGGGATCTTCTTTCTGGAATCGCCTCACATCTTCAAAAAGCACAGGGGAATTACTAAGTACGACATTGACAAAATTTACGGGTGATACAAGGTTTACGGGTTCACGTCCTTGAATTTCCTCTTCGGCTGTTTCCTCATACATGCGGCTTAATGAATCAGCTACCGCATTTTCTGACCCACGAATATGGTGGACAGAGAACTGGAATGACAGAATCCTAGTTGCCCATCTGGCAATCCTACCAGTTTTACGAGGTTTCCCTAACACCCAGCTCAAGGCTTGGTTATCGGTCTCAAGGAGAATCTTAGTGTGCTCAAGATACATGCGGAATTTTTCTAGAGCGAACAATACAGCTAAACCCTCAAGTTCGTATATGGAATACTTCCTCTCTGCGTCCGTTAAGGTACGAGAAGCGTATGCAATGGGTTGCCTACCCAGATCAGACTCTTGCAGTAGGACACAACCAACACCACGACCAGACGCATCAGTCTGCACAATGAACTGCTTCCCAAAATCTGGAATGGCTAACACAGGGGCGTTAGAGAGCGCAAGCTTAAGATCTTCGAAGGCTGCCTGCTGAGAGGGACCCCACTCAAACTTCACAGCCTTTTTGCGTAATTGATTTAGAGGAGCAGCACGGTCGGCAAAGTTACTGATGAACTTACGGAAGAAGTTCACCATACCAATGTAACGAGCAACACCCTTGGCGTTCTTGGGTGGTTTAAAATCTCTGATGGCCTGAGTACGAGATTGGTCCACGGAGATACCAGATTCGGAAACAATATGTCTCAAGAAGGAAATTTTGGGCTTGGCAAAGGAAACTTTGGACAATTTGACGGTAAGGCCAGCGTCACGCAACCGATCAAGTACAACTTTCAGATGATCAACGTGTTCCTCGAAGGACTCAGAATAGATCACCACATCGTCAAGGTAGTGGTACACAAACTTGAATTTAATTTCGGAAAACACCTTGTCCAGAAGTCTGCTCAACACAGCGGCTCCGGTTGATAGGCCAAACGGGACACGGGCATACTCAAACAGGTTCCAGTCAGTGGAAAAAGCAGTAACATGCCTGGATTCCGGAGAGAGGGGACTTTGGAAGTAAGAAGATTTTAAATCGAGGATCGTGAACACCTTCGCGTTGCGAAACCAACTAAAGGAAGTATGAAGGTCCGACAAAGGGATGGATTGCAAAACATTTTTTTGATTAAGAGCCCTATAGTCGACCACCGGCCGAAAACCACCGTTAGGTTTTGGCACAAGAAATACAGGGGATGAGTAGGCAGAGATAGAGGGTTGGATTACACCTTCTTCCAACATCTTATCGATAATCTTACGAAGTTCAGCCATCTTGGGCGGGGCAAGTCGATACGGGCTGGAACGCACCGGCACAGAATCGGTTAGCTCAATCTTGTACTCCATCAAATGGGTTACACCCAACTTGTCAGTAAATACATCACTATACTCCTGACATAACCTCTTAATGGCATCCTTTTGAAGACTCGTTAAATTTTCCAGATCGAGATCCTCAATAGTCACAGGTTCACTAACAGAATTGACAGCAGGAGAAGATAAAACTGGGCTAAATGATAATTTACTCTGCGGATTAAACTTAAACCATAAGTTGCGAGCACCAAAATCAAGAAGCATACCAACGCGTGACATGAAATTAGCTCCAATGACCACAGAACAAGAAAGATTTCTGGCAACAAAAAATTTAAACTTCCAAGAAAAATTTTGAATATGGATTTTGACTGTCATACTACCCAAAATACTTAAGTTTGAACAATTTGCCGAAATAAAAGATTCATTGTTAGGCTCTAACTTAGGTAATTTGCAAACACTCTTCATAGATAAAAACCAGTCCTCGGTTATAAAGGATGCGACACTACCAGAATCAAGCAATGCAGAAACGGGCTCGTCATTGACACAAATCTCAATAAACGGGGATATTCCTTTAGCCACAGGAGAAATTCCAAAATCATTACTCACTCTAAAACGATTACAATTAGATGACGAGGACACCCGCACCACAGGTTTCACATTATGTTTAGAATTAGGCTGACTTGCCACGACATTGCTCACCGACAGGTTAGGTAGGTCAGCGACATAAGCAGAATTAGCACGTGAAGATTTAGTTTTCAACGAGTTATCAAGACTTTCATTGGTAGGGCGACCAGAAACTTCACAGGGTTTTCCCAAATTCACATGCACAGAAATATCATTAGAAGTATTACCCGAGTTGGTCTCCACAACATCCCGTCATTGGCGATACACAACCTGGTTACTCGGACACACCTCCTTGATATGTCCCACGCCACCGCACGTGTGGCACTTAATATTGGGTCTTGGGTGGAACATAACCTTAGGCGGGGGACGAGACATCAAGGAAGGAGGGGGACGAGACATCAAGGAAGGAGGAGGAACATTAGCTACACGAAGGGAATCTGCATGTTTCACAGCCATAGCCTCTATAATGACCTGTTTTAGCTCGACAAATGACGAAGGCCTGGTACACATAGTCATGTATGACCTATATTGAGGCGAAAACCCATTTACAATCGATGACACCAACTGTCGTTCAGTTAAAGGGGATGCAAATACCTAGGCATATACCTTGATGTCACTGACATAGTCGCTAAGGGACTCGTCCAAACTTTGGACACGATATAAAAACCTTTGCTCGAGAGCACTAAAGGCACTCGCAGGGACAAAAAAAACACAACACTACCCTAATGAACATGGCTAAGGACATGCGGAGGTGGATAGCTTCAATCAGCTTATCGCGCAGCATACCGGATGCAACAGGATACAAAAGTTGGAAAATCTGAATTTCCGACATCCCAAAAATCGAGGCATGGTTACCCAATTCGACCACTTGTTTTAAAAATAGGACCACCTGGGTAACGTCATCTAGGTTGAAACTCTTTAACTTAGTTAAGAAACCAGAAATAGGATGAGGAATCGACCCATAATTAACGGTAGGCGAGTATGTAGCATTTGGAAATGAGACATTGTTACCAGGGTAGCCCGCTCGCACACCCTCTACAGGAGACAAAACATTTACATTGCTAGAGAAAGAACTGGGATGCAATGGGTCGGCAGGACCCAGGAAATCATTAGGTGACCTAACATGAGAAGAATGACAGTATGCAGGGTTAAGAGGTCTGGGCGAGTCGGAACCAGACAATAGAGGGGCAGGCAAACCACTACTAGTAATCGATCCCAAAACCTCAGACCTAGTAAACAGAGGTGATTCACGTTCAACCCCAGAAGAACTCTCCAAATTCACAAGGTTATCTCTTAAGTCAATTAAATCGAAAACACTATTATTGTCGGCCATTTTAAAAAACACGGAATGCAGACAGACAATACAGAAGGAAACAAATTTTAGGAATTACGAGGACAGTTTACACTTTCACACAATACCACTACTACCAATTACCAACACCATAGACTAGGTTGACACTCGAACACAGCCACCACCTATAATACAAGATCATGCACAATGCTGCCCAGAACTGCATACGTTACCGCTTGCTTGGCTCGAGAACAGGAAGCTAAATTACAAAAATTGGCACAAAACACATGGCGAACAGTTTCAGACAGGGCTCCACGATGCCTTCACTCGTAGCATGTAGGCTATCAGAATATTACCAATTCCACCTTTCCCATGCCAAGAACACATGCCAGATATTTACCGAGCTTCTTCTTCATAGGGGATGCTGCATCTCAAACAGGATAAAACACAGCAGCGAACACCTCGCTTCGAACCGGTTACTTACATAACAGCACATGGATATTCAGAGGCAAACATGAAATTAAACAAACGACAAGGATTAGCTTTACATAACATCAAGTGCACTGCTATGACAGATCCCATCAACAACCGCTCCATCAGCATCAGAAGGGTCCATAAAACGAGCCTGCGGGTATTGAGGAGGGGATAGTTACGGAAGCGAACTCGAGCTCGGTCTGCTACCAGAATGACCCCGTGGACGGCCAGCGTGGATGGGCCAACTTACCGTTTATTCAGAGGTCCGCATCGCTTCCACAGCAAAATCACCTCCAGATGACATGCCCCAACAGAAGAGCTCCAAAGGGGTAGAAGGAAGGTGGAGAAGGGGACAACGCACAGGCTATTCTACAGACACCTCCCAATAACCAACAGAACTTCTGCCGACGAAAAAAATGCCACAACAGTTGTTTAAAAATTTAAAATAAAAATTTAATGTTAAAAGTTAAAAGAGCCCCTCCACCAGAAACAGCACATGCATCAGCCAGCATTAAATTACAAAAATAGGCAAGAGACGGCTTAACATGCTTGCTTGAAAAGCAAAAAAAAAGGAAAAGAATTAAATTAAAATTAAAATGTTAAAGCCCAAAGATAAAAATAAAATTACAGGCATAATTAAATGAGAACGGGCTTGATAATTTAGTAGGACGCAATACCGACCGGACATGCAGGGATCCATGCCACGTCATAAAACAAAAAACTTAAAATTAAATTAATAAAATAAAATATGATCAATTAAGAAATTCCCGATATTCGTGACTAAGAAAAACACAAGAACATTCACCAAAAACACAAAGTTAAACCAACAAGGTTAATAAAAAAAACATATTAAGTTAACACCACAACACGTTTGAGTTTCGCGGACGGCGCCAAGAGACTGCCCTCGAGACCAGAATGCATTTCGGCAAAACAAAAACAAACATGGCCACAAAAACAGGAGACCGCATGTCAAATCGAAATTACGGCAAAGAATTAGCATTAAATTAATTTTAAAATCACCGGAAAGAAATGAAATGAGGAAAACAATTACATCTAAATACTATTAACATGAGTGTGGAGCATCGGATCGTAAAACAGATTAATAATATGCCAATCCCAAGATTGCCAAAAGAAAATAAATAATAATTTAAAACGTAAAATAAACTTAGAAATGTGTCTCCAGAAGGTACAAAAAAATAACAAAATTAATATATACTAGATGAAACCCGTCAAAACATGACGGACAATGGAAAACAAAATTACTGAAGAAGCTTCTTATATAAGTTACATTCTTTGTACGATTACTTTTTAGCACTATTGCAACTTTAAGGGCGTCAAAAGATAGCACTCTCAGCATTGCAATATATTGCTGGTCATGACTGAAAACGTGATTAGGTCATCATCATCTTGCACAGTTTCCAGCCACTGGCCGGGTCTGTTTGGAACACAAGTCTCTCCAACGTCTTCTGTCTTCCCACCATCTCTCAGCCTCCACCCTTGTCCAGTCTCTCCTCTCTTCTTCACGATTTCTTCCTCCCCCTTCAGTCACCTGTCTCTCGGTCTCCCTCTTGGTCTCTTTCCTTCCCACTTCGTCTCGTGTATCCTGCTGGGTATCCTCTTCTCCTCCATTCGTTTTACATGTCCATACCATCTAAGTCTAGATTTCTCTATACCAGTCTGTAATGGTTCATCCTTCATTAATTCTCCGGTCCTCTCATTTCTTATTCTGTCCATCTTTGTAGCTCCAATACTGCTTCTCAAGAACCTCATCTCACTGGCCTGTATTTTGCTCTTCTCCCTTCCTTTCATAACCCAGGTCTCCGAGGCATACGTCAGGATAGGGACATTGTACGTCCGATATATGATCTTTTTGCTGTTCTGAGGGACATTCTTGCTCCATAACATGCTTCTCACACTCCTCCGGAATGCTTCTGCCTGTCTCCCCCGCTCATTTATTTCTCTATCGTTTCTTCCATTCTCTTGTATCAGGCTTCCCAGATACTTGAAACTCTCCAATTCCTTCGGCTGTTCCCCACCAATTGTTATTTCCGTTGTGGTTCTTTCCTTCTTCCTTGTTGTGATCACCATCTCACTCTTATTTATGCTAAATTTCATCCCATAACCTTGTATTATTCCTTCCCACACGTCCAACTGTTCCTGTACCTCCTCCTCCTTGTTTCCCCAAATCATCAAATCATCTGCAAGCACCATTACTTTCATCTTTCCTTCCCCAATTACTTGTGCCACTCGGGTCATTATGTCATCCATCACCACAATGAAAAGTAACGGTGACAGTGCACTTCCTTGTTTCAGGCCGTTTCTCTGTTCCAACCAGTCCGATCTCTCTCCTCCCACTTTCACACAGCTCACGCTTCCCTTGTACATCTCCTTTATCTTCCTTATAGTCCATTTTTATATTCCTCTATCCTCCAGGGACTTCCATACTTTGTTTCTGCATACACTGTCATATGCTTTCTCAATGTCCAGGAAGGCCATCAGTAGATCTGTTCCATACTCATAGTGCTGTTCTTGTAACTGCCTTACAGCAAAAATCAAATCCACTGTGGACCTTCCTGATCTGAAGCCATGTTGTTCTTCCCTCATCCCTCCTTCTATCCTTGTCCTAATTCTCCTTTCCAAAACTTTCTCAAACAACTTTGCACAATGACTCATCAGTGTTATTCCCCGATAGTTTCTGCATTCTGTTCTACTACCTTTCTTGAAGATCGGGACAATTATTCCCTTTTTCCAGTCCTCTGGGGTCTTCCTTTCCTTCCATGCTGTCTTCATCACTCGGTACAACCATTGTATCCCCACCTCTCCTGCTGCTCTCACCATCTCCACACTCAACTCATCCACACCCGGTGCCTTCCCTCCTTTCATCTTCCTCACTGCATCTTCCACTTCTTTCCATGTTAAGTCCTTTTCTGTTTGCAGTTCATCTACTGTACCTCTTCCCCGATTTCTTCCTCCTCGCCGTGGTTTCCATTTGGGTTCAGGAGTTCTTCAAAATATTATTTCCACATTTTCTTCAGTTCTTCCCTATTTTCTATCTCTTGTCCCCTTTTGTTCACCATTCTAACATAATCCGTAGGATCCTTCCGCCTCTTATTCTTTACCATCCCAAACAGGACCTTTTTTGCACCTTCACTATCCTGCTGGTCATGACTGAAAACGTGATGAGGTAAATAGCCCAATACGTTCAAGAGTTTCTCCTTGAGCTTGATTGATTTTGATAAAGTAGGCCGAGCGAATAGGAAATTGTTGCCTATTAAAAGAAAATGTACTGTAGGCTACCTGTAAGTGTTTTATCGGAAGGTGTTAAATCAAGTCGTAGGATTTGAGCTCTCTGCCTATTATTACTGCACCTATTATATCCGAATCCAAGCGATTTCTTACAATTAATATATTACCATATATGAGTCCTTGGGAAACGTTCAGATTTCTAAGAAGAATATCTACGGCTTAAACGTTCGAAGTATGTGGAGGCGAATCTCTTAATTCCAAGGAATTGAAAAATTCAATAATAGGGACATGAAGTAGCTGGCTTTCATCTTCAGTATCCAATCTGTTAACGCTGATGTATGTGTTTGAACTGCTGGATATAAGTTCAATGACTTTTAAATTAATATCATTACATTGTTGCAGCTTGGCAAATATTTTATATTCCAGCAGATCAATTTTACCCTCACAACAGTAAAGACCAAAGTAACCACGCATAGATTTTACGCAAGAGAAATACAATGTAGAAAAATGTTTACATTTGATCGTCAAGGACCTTACAGTACACTGTATTGCATAATATCTGGAATTGTTTCTGAAATGGCCCATTTATATTGGATTTTAAATGTGGCTTCGTATTATTCGATAACACTATAGTGTCCTGCAATAACGGAGTCGCTAAATATTAAATGGCAAATAATACTTCCATTGCCGAAATCAACTACGTAGTTAGACTCCGTACTCTAAACAAATAATCATTAAACAATTGTCTTATACAATGAAGTTCAACATGACCGTCCAGAGACTTTCATACTCAAGTTGGTTGGTGAGGAGAATGCGATGAGACTGATCGCTTAAAATAAATTCCTTATAATTGTTCCTGCCAGCGAAATTTTTTGCGATAGCTTGAAAACGCAGCTCAGAATGACGTTCTTCATTTTGTTATAAACAGTACGAAACTGCTCTAAATAAGCAATTTCCATCACCTGTTATAGGTTATGGCAGTACATTTTGCAGGGGAACATAGAATCACTTCACCAACTACTGGAATGACCATAGGCCTATACTCAATACTCACTTCGATAGTCACCCTAATGGAGGCAGTTTTTGAATTCTATGTCCCGTGCATGTCAAAAATCGTATTAACACATGGAGGCCCACCTATTCTTGTCTATCGCCCCGGAGACCCGGGTTACATTTCCTGCTCTGTCAAGAAATTTAATTCTGGTCTCAGGGCAAAATCGGGGTACATTCAGTCTCTTGAGGTATAACTAAGAAGAGGAAGGTTTAATTCCCACCTCGACAATCTTGGATGTGGTTTTCCGTGGTTTCCCACTTCCACTTAAGGCAAATACCGGGATGGTTCCTAACTTAAGGCCTTGGCCGTCTCCTTGCCATTTACCACCTTAATTACAAATACACACAGTAATGCAGCCATCACAATAACACAGGTTATCAGAAGAAAATTTCACACATACACACCCAAGTACACGGGGCTGAGTGACCAAGATGTCGGAGTCCTTCAAACGAATTATATTTGCCAAGTGTCTCTCATGGCGAAAGCAATTGTGGAGACGCGCGTGTGCCTGGAAAACTACTTTTTTCTTTAATATCGACGATGCATAATTATAACTTTTAGTCTAGGACGCTAATAACTTGACCACCGAAGCATTGGGAAGAAATTGCAATATTAAGGTACATAAACAACCTAGCCTACACATTCAACTGTCGGTTAATGTTCCTCAACATTTCCCTTCTTAAATATTCCCTTCCTTTATAATTTTCCATCACGTGAAAACATGCCATGTCTTGTGTTTTAAATATATCGATGCAATGGTGTTGCCATCTGCTGTCAGTTAATGGAACTATATGGGCGAATTACTGCCATCTGTTGTCAGTTATAGGAACTGATTGCAGATATTTAAACGGCGTACTGCGGACAACAGTTTGCTCTTTTGATTACATGCTGCAATGCAATGGTAAAACGAAAATAAAACGTATTTAGAGGGAATGTAGAAATAAGTATCTTTAACAGACATAAAACCTTACTGTTACTCCTTGATTAAACAATATTTCAGTGGTAAAAAAAAAAATACTGGCGAGGGCTAGGATCGAACCGGCGCTTCTTGGAACCACAGTCAGTCGCCTTAACCACATGGCTACAGACGCACTCATGTATAGCAGCAGACGCAGCCATTCATTATATTCAAAAGCCGCTGTTTGAAGGAAATAATCAATTTCATTATCCAAATAAATCAATGGTGCACATTCGTATACGTTCATACTGTTATTATATTTTATTGTCAGAACTTGGTTAATGTATGTTTTCAATTACATGGAAGCTTATTAAATAACTTACATTTTAATGGACTTCTCACCGCCATTTTGTCATGACCCCAGGCGGATTGTGCGCATGCGTGAGGGCCTAGAATTCTGCTATTTTCTATATTAATTTAAAAATATACCGTAATATATTTGTTTATTTTAGAGACACTCTGCAAATCTGCATGCCAAGAGCTTTCGTTAGAATGTCTTACGAAGCCAATCGGTTAAGTCGTTTTCACAATCTCGTGTGTACAAAAAACAGCTTAGTGTTTTAAATATATAGATATGGAAACATTATTAAAACATAACAAAATTTTAGGCCTACCAGGCGAAACAAAACACAAGATCAAACATTCATGCAAGGCCCATATTGGAGCTCCCAAAACAAAATTAATAAAAAACGTACCTTAAAACTTCACAGTGGAGACACAATAAAAATAAAATAATTCACACACAAACCAAATAACGTAATACGGCACTATATTGCCTGAAAATGGCCCACCCAGCACATGCTTCGTTTTGGTATCACAAGCACTGGTCTGTATCGAGGTGCGTTTTTCATTTCGTATTTCTTCACTGCGAAACGATGAAATAATAGCCTGAAGAGCACAGGCAATTTCTTAGAAGAATTGGTCTTCATATTTTGTATTAGCTGGGGGCCAAGGCCCCCCCCCCTCCCAGCCCACGAAGAGATACTCTGTCACACCAGCTGGCCAGTTGCTTCTTAGACGACAGACAATGAACTCCACAAGATGGCGGAGAATCCCGCGTCAAAAACAGCATTGCATACATGTTAATTTAATTGTCCAATCACAGCTTGACACATCAAGCAACGATGTCATTATTAAGCAATTAATTTGGCGGCATCAAGCATACACAGTCCTTTGTTTCATGACGTAGAATATAATAAATGCCTTCAAATATGACACGAATAGGATTAGTTTTATAAGGCACAACCAACACACTCTAGTGGAGAAGAAGGAACCACGTGAAGAAACCCCGAAGTCCGACAGCAGCTGCCATCTCGTGTTCACAAACGGAACCAAGCGACCAGGCGGTAGTTTCAAAATGTCATGAAGTCACATCCAAGGGTAGATACTTGTTTGAAAACGTTGGGACGGGCTCTTGCACGTAACAATTATTATTATTCCAAGCAATAATATAAAAAATCACTAATTATTTATTTTATTTTATTGCATTTGCACTTCTCATTAGATTTTTTTCTCGGTCAGGTTCAACAAATCTAGACTCATTTCTTCAATTATGTAGGCATACTATTTGAAATTCGAGTTGATCCATAAAAATAAATAAATAAATATTTGAATCGACAGTAAAATGAAATCTGACAAGAATATGGGGCGGTCCTCATTGCCTAACCCTTCTTTTACAATTGAGCCCACATGCTCTTTAATAACACACGCACATCCTTGTGTGCCCACAACTATGGGAACAAATGCCCTCTTGGATGACCCCCTAGGTCTCCACAACTTTAAGTGTCGCCAAACGCACACTAAAATCACCACATTATTATTTGACTCCAAATAAACTTCACCACACAACATCATTTTTTTTTATAATATATTTTTTTCTGTGTTATTCTGTCATAATTACTATACTGTATTCTTCAGTTTTATTTTACCAATAAAAAGATGTATTTTAATCTGGTCAATCTTTCCTTGCCTCCCATCTACATAAACTCGTCCTAATTTATACATTTAATACCTGCCGCTTCCTTTCTCTTCATCTGAATATTTTTAAGTGCTTTTGGAAAATATTTCTGAGCTCAAAATCTTACTATTTCACTTTCTTCATCCATAAACTCATTTAAATTTATTTGTAAATCCAAACTTTTATTCCAAAATAAACAAAGTTATTTTATTTAAATCCTTCCAATTAATTAAATTCATCCACAAATTATTATTATTTTACCACAAATTATTTAAATTCTTCCAACAAATTATTATTATTATTATTATTATTATTATTATTACTGAAAAATATTTAGGCATCATCGAAGCCAGAATGATTATTATCGCCCTATTTCCTCAATAAATAAATATTAAAACCCTATCTGCAAATTATTATTAATAACATCTCACTTCCTGATTATTAATTGATTACTATTTAATTACAATTAACAATTTAATTTAATTCCTAATGTTTGGTGCTATCACTCCCTAAATTATTTATTTATAACTCTAAATGGTTTAGATATATTTATATTATTATTAACTTATTTACTTCACAGTTGTTTATTATTATTATTATTATTAAATAAATCAAATTATTTAAATAATCCAAGTTGTAATTACGTCTCCTCTCAAAATTAAGAGTTAAAGAAAAAAATACTCCATTCCCTTGGAATAACTGAAACATTTCATGTCGGAACACATGAATTAACTGTCTGTCCTGACAAAAATTGAAAATAGAATAATAAATTTTCAGACAGCATGCTCCATTTGTCATCCTAACAAATACAATAGACGTTCTAGTTACGATGAAAATTGTGTTGATTTCTTATCGTGACTGTGTTAAATATGGAATTCTCTAATACTATAAGCTAGTGGATAGTACATGAATGGTTGTCTTACTTCATTCTTGATGTGCAGGAAGAGCGTGTCCTTTGATGTACACTATCCCAATAGTGTCCTTCCGTGGCCATCTGCTGTATCCGTCCAACTTCATCCGTCTCCATGTCCTACCTATCCTTCGAGTAATTTAACGGTGCATGTTGATATTCAAAGTCACTCGTTCGAAACAACTCCCGTTATCATCAGCACAGTACAACATGATGAAATGTTGTGCAGTACTCTGGTACGGTACTCTTGTAATATTGAGAACAATTCTCATATTCGAAAAATGCAGTTTCGTTTGCACGCTAAGATAGGAACACCTATTAGCTGCTTAGAACGAACTGATGAATAAATTATTTCTGATGAAATTCGAAGTGCCGGATGTATTGTCACCACAAGAAATACATCACTCTGTAGGCTAACTTCAGTGAATGGTTTTTCGACACTACCATCACCTGACCGGTTAGAATATTTGACCGGAAAGTCAGTTGATATTCTCGCTGCCACAAGCTATGTTCGTTCACCCGAACGGAAACTAAGTCCTACGGACCACTAGTTTAGCGACTAAGTCCTTCGACGGTCAGAATCTCGGCGTGTATACTCGTACTTTCACGTTGCGTAGCTCCTCACCTGAACAAATGCTCCGTTGGAATACAATCTGCCTTGAAATCCTCGCTCCTTATATAGTCGAACCATCAAAACTTCCAGAAACCTCCATCTCGTATCTCGGCTTCTACTGGACCGATTTTAATGGTTGATAGCTCAAATTCCTTCTCTTGTAATTGCCAGTAAACTGTACTACTTTTCTAGCGTCCATCTCTTCTCCTAAAGGAAATTCCAGAAAAAAAATATCGTGACGTATACGGGCTTCACGTCACAAACTCACGTCACTCGCTCCTGCGATGCATGCTTCCCTCAGTACTCTGAGTCTCCTCCGCGCTCTATTCAAATATCAGCCATTCCCTCACATAAATAAATCAACATCTCTACATTATAATAATGACGTCAACAATGTCACGGACGTGTGAACGATCCGAGAACAATATTAAATTGCCGTTTTATATAGCCTACTTTGGTAAATAACATATCAGTCATTTCCTGCTTCAGTGGCATAAATCAAAATGTGTGATGTGTGTGTGAAACTGCATTTAAAGATTTGAAGGCAGTTATTAATCTGTGAATTGTTTCAGTAATGCCGAAGTTTTGGCCCTTACTAAATTGAGGATGTTTTTAAATTTTATTTATTTGTCTGACCCCCAGAGGGTTTTTCAAACTACACAGAATAATACACATATTTTTATAAATATAGTAACAATGACCGTAAATCCAGAGTTATTATAAAGCTAGTCGTTGTGAAGTCGTTCATACAAATGGTTCCTTGAAATGGCTACTGGTTATTTGAGGAAAGTTATAACAACTTCATCTTCAACTTTTATTTCAATTGATGTGAATGTGAAGGAGGCAAAATGTAGTGGCTTTTGTTACAGGTTATAGTTAACGCCTTGTTCAGTTTCTATTGATATTTATAGATAAAGACCATTGAAGGAAAAATAATTGGTGAAAAAGAAAATTAGATGCAAAATAACAAGGAACTTTCTTTGGATGGAATTCAAATATCAGCATTGCGTGAGGGAAGGAGAAGTCTTGTTCATTAGTTATTCTGTTTCATAATCCCTGGAGCCAGACTGAAGCTTTATAGAGCAATGCAAAATCGGCTTCGTCTAGCTCATACCATGCTCCGGAAAAGCAGGGAATCTAATATTCTTTTGGCACGTTGAAGTTGGATGATAGGTCTGCTTAAACTTGGTTCAAAGTAAGTAACAGTAAATATGGCTTTTCTTACTGAAATAATATTCATAATTGTAATAATAATGATAATGATAATAATAATAATAATAATAATAATAATAATAATAATAATAATAATAATAATAATAATAATAATAATAATAATAATAATAATTAGATAAATTAGAGAAGACTTAAAGACGAATTCTGAGAAAAATACTGGGAGCTAAACGAAATAATAACGCAGAATTTAGGTAAAGACCAAATAGTGAGTTATATTCGAAATGTGAAAAATTAACTGATGTAATGAGAAAGAGAAGATTACAGTTTTTTGGGCACATCTATAGAATGGAAAATAGTAGACTAACTAAACAGATCTTCAACTTACTGACTAGTTACAAATCCAAACCCACATGGTTCATTGAAATTGACAAAGATTTGACAAACGCCAAAATTCAGACAGACACAATTGCAAACAGATCACTCTTCAGAGAAGGTATTCAAAAGGCAACATTTCAAGAAAGGAAGAAACAAACAACTGGCAGAAAGTGGACTCAGGAGGAGAAAGATCGTCACTCTAGAAGGATGAATGAAATTTGGAAAGAACGGAAATTGAATACAATGGACAATAGCCAACGTTGATTAATCGTACCCTCCAAATGGGTTATTCGAAAGAATAATAATAATAATAATAATAATAATAATAATAATAATAATAATAATTAATACTAATAATAAATATAATCGTATGGCCTTAGCTAACAAGCTGGAGTCATGGAGACGAACTACTCTCCAGTTTAACACTGCTATCTGGCAATGAAAACGATAAATCTACTGAGCTGAGATTTTAAATATGTATCTATCTATTTATCTATTATCCATTTATTTATTTTTCTGCTTCTGAAAGGTGTATACCTAACAATCAGGAACACATGTATATTGATTATTAGACGTAATTTCAAAAAATTATTTAAAAAGTTACAGAAGCATAGCTTGTCCTGTAATCACCAAATATGATTCAGAGTGACAAAATCTTATAATGTAGGGGTAATAGGCTACTTTTGTGACCAAATTAATGGAAATGTCTTTAAAATATGCTGGCATTTAAATACCATTTAGTCCCCTGCATTTCAAGACATCTCAATGAAATTTCTTAATCATAACTGAGAAACCTTACCAAACAAGTTTATGTAATTAAGATAAATTATATTTAAAGGCCTTTTATGAGAGAGATTTTTTTCACTTGCTTATGAAAACATTTAGAAGCATCTCAGAAACAAGTGATCAGATTCCTTTAAAATTTGTATACATGATTTCTATCACCCTGATTGATATAGTCGGTGAAATATAAAGTTACAATCTTCTTCCTTGCATTTTAAAAATAGAATTGTTGAAATAATGTAAAATTTTTAGCAACATTTTTAATAACTTGAAATTTTTCTGGACACTGTTCTGAATACAATCACTATATCTTTCACCGGCTGTGTTGTACTCAAGCCTGTTAATAACTAGAAATAAATCAGACCTGTATCAGTAATGGGGCTTCTTAAAAGCGTACCTAAATAAAGAAAATATCAACTTTTGGGAAAACATAAAAAACTAAAATCATGTCAATTTACCATATACCAATGCATTGGTGATAAAACTTCCCAGGACCATACTCATCATATTTCCTGGGCCCCGCTCATTTTTCCTCTTTTTCTGTCCTCCTTTTCAATCTAGCTTCCTTGGTCATCTGCTGAACAGGTTTTTTCATCTGCAAATTTTCTTTGTGGGATGGCAAGTTCATAATACCACAAAGAGGTTCAGCTGCTCTCCTACCTTTCCCTATACACCTCATGCTACTGTATATGCCAGTCTTAAATTCACTTCATACTTCCTTTGCACTAATTTAGAGGTCATACTTGATTCATTGGCTTTACATATACAGTATTACATTCTACTGATAATCGAGTAGCTAATCCCCTTCTACTGCTTTCCTGTTGTCTAATTTCTACACTATTTTCATTTTCACAGTAGGCTACTTACACCTGGTGAACTGCTTTATCAAGTCTGAAATAATTCAACAACCACATATCCATGAGAGGTTTTCACATTATTTACCTAGATAGTATCATCACTGTGATGCTCCAAGGCCGTCAATTTCCTCTTAGTGGCACTAACAGGTACATTCGTAGAGTATTCTATGTGTAACTACAATTCGCCCTATTTCCTTTAGTAGCAACACGGAAATAATACTTTCCCTTTGCAAATCGCTTAATTCTGCCCATACTCGTAAACTACATACACAATACCAGGGAAAAACAAATAGGCCAAAAACACGTTGCTTTCACTAACTTTCAAACCAAAACACGCTGTTTATTTGTTTTCATGGCCTTCATAACTCAGCACCAGAAAAACTATCGGAAGCAATCGGCACCTTTAATGAAGACTTAACTGAAATCTGTAACTGGACTCGCTTACATGGACTACGACGCAATGAGGCTAAAACCCAAGCAATCATAATCTCCCACCCGAAAATTCTCCTAAAACTAAAAAATGAACCCACATTACCAAAATTACGCTTGTGCGAATCCCCAATCGAATTCCGTGAGTCAGTTAAAGATCTAGGCGTTATTATAGATAAACATCTTTCCTGGACTCAGCACGTCTGCAATGTTTCCAGAAAAGTATTTTCCGCATTGAATTCACTTAGAAGATTCTGGAATATTTTCTCTCGTGTATTAAAAGAACGACTTGTTTCCTCCCTAATATTGCCTCATTTTGATTACAGCGATGTGGTATACAAAGATCTCACTGTTACTCTTAAAACAAACTCCAACATGCACAAAATGCCTGTGTACGCTACATATTTAATTTACGGTACTATGACCATGTCACCCCCGCTTATGAGCAACTTAACTGGTTACGTCTAAATCAACGCCACGACCTCCATTCTTTATGTATTCTTCAGCAAATACTCTCAACTTCAACTCCAGCTTACCTGCATTCTCAGTTTCACCGCCTCTCGTACGAGCATACTCTTGGAACACGGTCAAAAAACGACACACTCTTGCTGATACCCATACACCGCACAGTACGCTATACCAACTCCTTCGTTGTTGCTACTGCACGACTGTGGAACAATCTGCCTCGCTCTGTCAGAGGAGCAACCCCGTCCAGCTTCAAGCAGCGTTGCCAGCAGTACATACTCACTAAGTAAATGAAAGTTGAACTCAACATTTATCCTTATATTCTTACGTCGTATTACATATATTCAAACTTTCCAATTCTCACTTTCTCATTTACTCTCTATTTAGATATCTAAATAACCTCCTTCAGTAACGACTAATTATCTTCATCATCATCTTCATCACCATCATTAGTCTACTTGTTTTCAGCAGCCTATTTCCTTTACCTTACTGTAATTTTAAACTTACTCCTAAGTATCTTAGTTATTTACCCTAACAATGCAACGATTTTCAGTCTACACCACCAAGCTAATCCAGTTTATATGTATTTTATATTGTACTAGCAGAAGTACCCGTTCTTCGAACGGTGTTCGGTGTTATCACCAGACATAATAATAATAATAATAATAATAATGTTATTGGTGTTATGTCCCTTTTAAGTACTGTTGCTTTTAGAGACGCACCAGACATTATCAATTGAGCTACTATTGCAATGGTCAGCGGCTTGTAATTCCTTCATAAGTTTATCAGAACGAAGTTAGTTTTCTGGGAATATCACACACACTGTTAATTTAAGGGCCTTATAATGTGGTTTTCGGAGACCCTTTAAAGACTCGCGAATTTGTTGTCTCACATTGAGAAGTGCAACATATGCTTTGGTCGTCCTTCTAGGATAATTTTTATATTTCGCCTATTTTAGCATGTATTTTGAGACGTTTTTCCCTATATCCACCCTTCTACTGAATGAAAAGTACGGTGAAGAGTTTTATAAATGATTGGTGTATTGACTCATGTTTACCATACCTAATTTTACGATGCACCAAGCATCCGAACATGAGTTATAGGCGTACTTAAGGACACGCAGAAAGACAGACAGACAGACAGACAATTCTATTGTCCACAACATATCACCCAGATATCCAAATATGGGTATATCTACCACACAGTATCAAAGAAAATCATCCTTACGATGAACCCGTATGTCGACAAAAACAAAAAAAGATTAGTTAAAATGTGCTCTCAAACTAAATTCACCTGACGTGTACTTCCTGACATGAAATAGAATTGAAAGCCTTGTAGATGAAACGCAATACACGTCACATAAAAACTGACCCTCTACGTTGTGTTGGGTCCCCATACACAGGAAGACCTCTATCATAAATTATAAAAGCTTGTGGTGCATGAAAATTCAGGTTCATTATAGTCTCAAATGGCCCAAATTCCTAAAAGCCGCAAAAAATGCTGGTTCAATTCAGGAATTTTTGAAAATAATGTTGTTGTTTGGAGATATAATAGACCTTCTGTACTATATGTCGCACGTGAAATTTGCATGAAAAAATCCTAGGTTACCCCTAGACCCCCTTAATTGCATTGATGAATTATACAGTCTACGTTGGTTCCGTGATAACCTTATATTTGCAAACTTTCACAGAAATGTAATAAATGTAATAAATTGCTTCTTACTGAAATTGATGGAAAGTTGAATGCCACCCCTTGAGATAATGTTGTCATGGTTACCGATTTGCATTCCTTCATTAGTTTGTTAAATTAAATTTAATTAGTTTTCTGGGAATGTTTCAGAAACTGTTGGTTTTAGAGCCTTATAATGTAGTTTTCGAGGACCCTCGAGTTTTATTTCCGGCACCGAGGGGCTTTGTCTCGTCGTTGTACGCCATAATATATTACTAATAATAATAATATAATATAGGGATAGGAATATAATAGAGCTGCCATACCACACCCGCAGGTGTAAATCGCGTGACCCCTTGACCCCCTTAAGCGCATTTTACGTATTGATGAAGTTTACAGCTTAATTTGGTTCCATAATAACCATCTAGCCGTTTGCAAACTTTCACACTACCGTAATGTAATTAATGGAATTACATTGCGTCTTACAGCAATAGATGGACCTCTGAGAATCTGTTGCCATGGGTATCGGCTTGCATTCGTTCATTAGTTTATTAAATTAAATTAGTTTTCTGGGAATATCTCAAAAACGGTTGGACGTAGGACCTTAAAATGTGTTTTTAGGGCCCCCGAGTTTTGTCTCTCACATTGAGGGTCTGAAAATGAGCTTTGTCTCATCCTTCTACTCCTATTTCAGCATGTATTTTAAGGGGGTATGCCCCCTTTTATGATAGGTACAGAGAAGAGTTACATCAATGATTAGTGTCGTGCCTCTGATGGATATCTGTACCAAATTTTACGTTGATACACCCAGCCGTTCTCGATTTATAAGGGAACAAATTTGTCCACAGACAAACAGACAGACAGACAGACAAAAAATATTTTCGCGCGCATCCGTCATAAAACAGTATGCAACGCGTAAATAACTCAAACTTCCGTAGAAATTCAGAAAAATACAGACAAACTTTCATTTTTATATACGTAGAGATATACTGCACCGCTCAGTGTTGACCGTGTTTTATTGCACAAATTTAGGTTTCACTCGCTAACAGTTGGAGATACACTGATAAGGACCTTTTGGATAGAAAATTGAATGTTAAAGCTCATGTATGCCATCAAAAGGTTGCTATTTCTTAGCGTTCTCTTTTTATTTGAAATGGAAATATGAAATTTAGATACCAAAGGGTGTAGTGACGTCACAAATGTGGGTTTTACTCGCTAACCGTTGGAGATACACGAAAAGTGAAGCTCGTATGTACCGTCAAAAGTTTGCTATTTCTTAGCGTTCTCTTTTTATTTGATAAGGAAATATGAAGTTTTGATTAAAGGGTGTAGTGACGTCACTAAAATGGTTGCCATTTTTAATAGTGCAAAATATCGAAATAAAATGTATCCTATATGTAAACCTGGTATATCAGCTACATCCATGCAAAATTTCATTTAAATCGGACCAGTGGTTCTAGCGTTATTGAGTAGCACACAGACAGACAGAAAGACAGACACACACCATCTCATTTTTATATATTAGTATAGCAGAAGTACCCGTCCTTCGAACGGTGTTATATATTAACACCAGACATTATCAATTGAGCTACTATTGCAATGGTTAGCGGTTTTTCATTCCTTCATAAGTTTATCAGAACGAAGTTAGTTTTCTGGGAATATCACACACACTGTTAATTTAAAGGCCTTAACATGTGGTTTTCGGAGACCCCTTATAGACTCGCGTATTTTGTGTCTCACATTGAGAAGCGCAACATATGCTTTGATCGTCCTTCTAGGATAATTTTTATATTTCGCCTATTTTAGCATGTATTTTGAGAAGTTTTTCCCTATATCCACCCTTATACTGTATGAAAAGTACGGTGAGGAGTTTTATAAAAGATTGGTGTATTGACTCATGTTTACCATACCTAATTTTACGATGCACCACGCATCCGAACACGATTTATAGGCGTACATAAAGATACACAGAAAGACAGACATACAATTCTATTGTCGACAACATATCACCCAGATATCCAAATATGGGTATATCTACCATACAGTATCATACAAAATCATCCTTACGATGAACCCGTATGTCGACAAAAAAAATGATTAGTTAAAATTTGCTCTCAAACTAAATACACCTAACGTGTACTTCTTGACGTGAAATAGAATTGAAAGCCTTGTAGACGAAACGCAATACACGTCACATAAAAACTGACCCTCTACGTTGTGTTAGGTCCCCATACACAGGAAGACCTCTTTCATAAATTATAAAGGCTTGTGGTGCATGAAAATGCAGGTTCTTTAGTCTCAAATGGCCCAAATTCCTAAAAGCCGCAAAAAATGCTGATTCAATTCAGGAATTTTTGAAAATAATGTTGCTGTTTGGAGATATAAAGGAAGATTGTAGTTTTACCTGACCATTAATCGCGAGATCATAAGCCACGGGACCTCCATTTTACGTGGAATCTGAACCACAGGGCATGGCATTTCACTTTGAAAATGTTTGGAGATATAATAGACCTTCTGTACTATATGTCGCACGTGAAAATTGCATGAAAAAAATCTAGGTTACCCCTTGACCCCCTTAATTGCATAGATGAATTATACAGTCTACGTTGGTTCCGTGATAACCGTATAGCCATTTGCAAACTTTCTCAGAAATGTAATAAATGGAGTGACATTACTTCTTACAGAAATAGATGGAAAGTTGGATGCCACCCCTTCAGATAATGTTGTCATGGTTACCGATTTCCATTCCTTCATTAGTTTGTTAAATTAAATTAAATTAGTTTTCTGGGAATATTTCAGATACTTTTGGTTTTAGGGCCTTATAATGTAGTTTTCGAGGACCCTTTAGGGCCCCCAAGTTTTGTTTCTGGCACCGAGGGGCTTTGTCTCCTCGTTGTAAGCCATAATATAATAATAATAATGATATAATATAGGGATAGGAATATAATAGACCTGCCGTACCACACCCGGAGGTGTAAATCGCGTGAAAACATTCTAGTGTACCCCTTGACCCCCTTAAGCGCATTATACGTATTGATGAATTTTACAGCTTAATTTGGTTCCGTGATAACTTTCTAGCCGTTTGCAAACTTTCACACCAATGTAATTAATGGAATTGCATTGCGTCTTACAGCAATAGATGGACTCTGAGAATCTGTTGCCATGGATACCGGCTTGTATTCGTTCATTAGTTTATTAAATGAAATTAGTTTTCTGGGAATATCTCAAAAGAGGTTGGTTTTAGGCCTTAAAATGTGGATTTCGAGACCCTTTCTGGCCCCCGAGCTTTGTCTCTCACATCGAGGGGCTGAAAATGATCTTAGTCTCGTCCTTCTACTCCTATTTCAGCATGCATTTTAAGGGGGTAGGCCCCCTTTTATGAGAGGTACGGAGAAGGGTTACATCAATGATTAGTGTCGTGCCTCTGATGGATAAATGTACCAAATTTTACGTTGATACACCCAGCCGTTCTCGCGTTATAAGGGAACAAAGTTGTCCACAGACAATCAAACAGACAGACAGACAGACCAAAACATTATTTTCGCGCGCATCTATCATAAAACAGTCTGAAACGTGTAAATAACTCAAATCTCCGTAGAAATTCAGAAAAAAACAGACAATTTTTTTATATATGTAGAGATATACTGCACTGCTCGGTGTTGACCGTGTTTTATTGCACAAATTTAGGTTTTACTCGCTAACCGTCGGAGATACACGAAAAGTGATACGGATCTTCTGGATAGAAAATTAAATGCTAAAGCTCGTGTATACCATCAAAAGTATGCTATTTCTTAGCGTTCTCTTTTTATTTGAAATGGAAATATGAAATTTTGAAACCAAATGGTGTAGTGACGTCACAAAAGTAGGTTTTACTCGCTAACCGTTGGAGATACACGAGAAGTGATAAGGACCCTTCGGATAGGAAATTAAATTTCAAAGCTCATATGTGCCATCAAAAGTTTGCTATTTCCTACCGTTCTCCTTTTATTTGATATGGAAATAAGAAATTTTGAAACCAAAGGGTGTAGTGACGTCACAAAAATGGTCGCCATTTCTTAATAGTGCAAAATATCGAAATTAAAAGTACCCTATATGTAAACCTGGTATTTCAGCTACATCCATGCAAAATTTCATTTAAATCGGACCAGTGGTTCTTGCGTTATTAGGTAACACACAGACAGACAGACAGACAGACAGAAAGAAAGACAGACACACACCATCTCATTTTTAGCCTATTTTCAATTTTGAAAAAATAGGCTTATGAGATCACCTTTTGTCCGTGTGTGTGTGTGTGTGTGTGTGTGTGAGGTGTGTATGTGTGTCCCCCTAATAAAATCTAAACGGCTGGAGCGATTTCAATGAAACTCGGTAAGTTCATAGCACTATTCCCGGCGACCTCGATCGTGCCCTTCAAATTTTATAACGTCGCACCAATCCAACATGGCGGCTGTGCGAAATATTACACTAGCATTCAATATCTCCGAAACTATTACCGATATCGTCCTGAAATTGTGTACGGTGATAAAGGGCACTACTAGAAGTTCACCTATGAGACTTTCAAAAACCTGGTGACTACAAAACCAACATGGCGGTCAAGCGAAGTTGAGACTTTAAAATAGACTTTTCTCGCGATTTAACTATCCAAACGTAATGGAACTTGGTACAGCAATTGTTTATACACATTGTAATGCACTGGAGTCAAATTTAGTTCATTTGCTTATATAACCTCAAAATGGAGGCTGTGCGAAATATTTTTCTGGCATTCTATATCTCCTAAACTATTACAGATATCACCCTGCAATTTTGTACGGTGATAAAAGGCACTAATACAAGTCTACCTATGTATATTTCATAAACCTGTAAAGTACAAAACGAACATGGCGACCAAGCGAATTTGAAATATTATAATAGACTTTTCTCGTGATTTAACTCTCTGAGCGCAGTGAAATGTGGTACAGTAAATGATTTTGCAGATTGTAATGCACTGCCATCTAATTTAATTCAATTGTTTACATAACCTCAAGATGGCGGTTGTGCAAAATTTTAAAATTAAGTTTTTATTTCTTGTGTCGTAATCATGCGATCGAAATGAAAGTTTGAATAATGAACTTAGGCAATAATTGACCTTGAATGGAACATAACACCATGGCCTATACATTTAACAATCCAACATGTGGACCATCCGAAATATTTAGACGTTTCTCAATATCTATGAATCTTTTACAGCAACCAAACTGATTTTTTTAATGTTCATAGAGACTATGAACATATGTTCACCTATAGGACTTCAGTAACCTGGTGAGCACAAATCCAGCATGGCGGCGACGAGAAGTATAAATATTTAAATGGACGTTTGTCGCGAATGAACTATCTGAGTGCCGTGAAACGTTGCACGTTAAATACTTATACAAATGTTGATCCACTGGCATCTAATTTATTTCAATTGTTTGCATAATAACAAGATGGCTGCTGTGCGTAATTTTAAAATCTCGTTTTTACTTCTTGTGTTCTAATCATGCGATTGAAGTTTGAATACCACACGTACACAATAATATTAATGTAATAGTACAAAAATAAAAATCCAACCTGGCGACAATCTGAAATATTTAGACGGTTCTCAATATCTACGAATCTGTTACAGCAATTAAACTGAAATTTTGTATGTTGATAGAGGCAATTAACATGAGCAGGATATATGAAAATAGGCTTTATAGTTCTTCACGGAACTACTTGTTATATATTAGTATGATAAATATTGTAAAATTGTTAGATTTACGTTGTATTTGTATTGTTCTTTACTTATTATTTGTATAATCTGGTTAGATGGAAGAGAGGGCCCAATGGCCCTAATCTCTCCAGTCAAAATAAATCTATCTATCTATAACTACTGCTGAGTGGCCAGATATACCAACCTATCGGTTGACATTTACCAAAGACACGTAAATAAAGAGAATTGTTCTAACTGCAGCAGTTACAATTGCGTGATCATTCCAAGCTTGAAAGGAGGGCATGGATGTACAGACGCCATATATAAATGACCGATTTGGGGGACGTTAAATCATGTGAAAACTAATTATATCAGCATGTAGAGCACACTCCTGGGAATTATATCACATCAAAAATGAAAATTCGAATTTTTGACCGCAAAGCACTTCCTAGTATCCTAAGAGAGTAGGCCTATAGCTCCTAGAAGGAAGGGTTTGTGTTTGAGGACCGTATCCTTTCATGGTTGACATTGTTGGCTTTGGTAGTGTCTTATAGAGCTATTTTGTCTTGAATATTTGACTTGAATTCCTAAGATATGATGCTCGCTTGACGACCGAAACATGCCATCCTTTTAATCTTCTTCGTATTGCAATCCTTGCAATAACTTTTAATCACATGTAATTTGTTTCCGGGTTGTATCACATTTCCCTGAAATTGGGACGATAACCGTGTTGACCGACTGAACACTTTTACATAGACTATATGGATATAGCTGAACAGAGTTTAGCTCCTGTTACAGAGAAAATGACCCAATTATGAATAATTCAAGAGAAAACAATAAAACTTTCTTCGGCTTTTCCCAATTAATTGGGGTCGCCGGAGCCAACCAAGATCAGTTTGGTTTTGGCCGGATATTTAAGTCCGGATGCCCTTCCTGACACCACGTGATTTTTCAGGTGAAAATTTCACCCCGCTGTCACCAGGATTCGAACCCCGGCCATCCGAGTGAAAGACGAGCAGCTAAGTCACTGCGCCATCACGCTCCCCAAATCAATAGAATACAATAACAGTAATAAAAACATCAAATCTTTCTGTATATGAGAGTCAGAAACACATGGTAGGAGTGTCTTTTCGACTCCAAACTGTAGCTCTTGTTTCAGTCAGTAAATCGTATAACGTCTAATAGTGGATAGGTGTTGATTCTGAATCAAACGATTCAATTGTTGCCCTAATCCAGAGTTTCAAAAATATATGAATTATTGGTGCTTATTTTTGTTTATAGTTACACTATAGATAACGAGCGGTTTAACGTCGCTTCACAATCGGAGTGTTAACAACATTGTCCTATTCATCAGCAATCTGCTAAATGGGAAGTAGCTATATTTGGAGGATAATGAGGTAAGTCTATTCAATTCCGATATAGTTTACTAATTAATTAGGTAGCTCGCGGGTGTGCCAACACAATAAGTTGGCGAACTAAATTGATATTCAACACATCTCCCCATTATCAACGATAATGATGAGATCGCGCGTCATGGGTTTTATGAAATTAAAATTAACAACTTGAGCTCCATTGTGACAAAGTTAAATGCAAACCAGTAAATGTGCCTTACTCTGTGGATAGTCTGTGTTACTGGCTGGGTGGCAACTGGAGGAGGGAGGGATAACTAGGACTCTACATAAATTAATATTTTACATTCAACTTTAGCTTTACAAGCTAACATTTTAAGAAGTTGAACATAAATGTAGGGGATATGGTATGGAAATAAGCATTTCTCAATCGAATGTGATGCCGGTAGGGAAGAACGCGAGAAAGTGATTTGGAGCAGGTGGACTGTTTTAATTACATGGACTATGTATTCTTTTGATAATATATGAATCGCAGCCAATGGCCATTGCTGGGAATTTTTGATTGAACGCCCGAGGTCTCCGAGCAAGTTAAATTTTAAGTAGTTCCAACTTTGGCTACCAGACGCCACTGTATTCTTTTAGGATCAAGTAATTACATTATACGTGAAACGTAAAGGCTAAATACAAACTTATCCACCTTACATAAATACTAGATGAATTAAAATCCACAGCCTGCTTCCAGTCTCCGACCGGGTTAGGAATAGAATGAATGAAGCCCCCATCTAGCGGCGAGGATATGAACTGTGCCGGCTGCCGAGGCCTGATAAAGTCCTCTGGGGCAATGGTTAAATGAATGACAGATGAAATGAAATGATAGTGGAGAGTGTTGCTGGAATTAAATGTTGACAGGGAAAACCGGAGTACCCGGAGAAAAACCTGTCTGCTTCCGTTTTGTCCAGCACAGATCTCACATGGAGTGACCGGGATTTGCCCGGGATTTGAACCACGGACCCAGCGGTGAGAGGCCGGCGTGCTGCCGCCTAAGCCACGGAGGCTTGATAAATACTAAATATTAGAGATAATTAATAAAACTAATATACGCATCGAATCCTATCGGCTTTTTATCAGCTAGAACCAACATCTGATACATACCATATGTCAATTAATTAATTCAAACAGAAGTGCAATCACCCATCGAAATTAGACTTAATATTAAATATGTACGAATGTAAGTTCGTAATTCAAACAAATGTAGATTGAAGATTTGCTAACATTCACGCGCTAATGTGATACAATCTTACGATCATGCAAGATAGGCCTATGGACGTAGCCGAGGACAATTTTGGTAGTTGCAAGAAATGTGTTTCAAATAGGAGCACCTATCCTGCTGTGATGTAACGCAAGAGTGGATGACGTATTGTGCCCGTTAGAGGTAGTGATCTGGTCCGCCACCGATCGTGTGTAGCTTTCCAGATAACCACATCCTTGAACACATGTGGCCTAAGAGGATTAAAGTACACTCCTTGTGGGCTATTCCGGCAAAAGACTCCTCGTCATCATAGGGATCAGGTTCCCATCATAGCATAGTCATAGACCCCTCAAGGAAATGCACCCCCTTAAAAACTATTAAATTAAAATCCAGGCTTAAGTAAATTTCACAAAATGATTTATTAAAATCATAAGCCCCTATCCTACAATCGGGGGTATAAGTCGGCTAATCCGTTAACTAAACACAGGTAAAGAAACAAAAATAAACTATTACCTTCTATGTAAAAATCACCCCTCGATTGGTCCTAATTACAATCAGAAAAAATAACAAAGCTAGGGAAATGGTTCAAAAGATTTTAAATTGTAATTATAATTAACAAGGCATGACGTTTCCAAGCGAAACGTCATGATGGCAAAATGTCAAACATGACAGGAAAAACAACAAAGTAAGCTGTGACCATCCCGTATTTACATTTAATTTTTAATTAATATAAACTCATCCTAAGTTAAACTAATGTACGGTGAGAAGCATCCTTAGTAAAAATAACTAAACAAAAATCTAAAGTGATTTACAGTCATCCTTTACAACACAAATCAAGTTTACAATCAACTGTACAACAAATATCTACAAGAGCAGAAGAATGATGGGAATATGGGTTTACACAACAATTAATAAATAAGTATAACACACAAGAGTATTCTTATTAATCCTTCCTACCACATGATGGTTACTGTTTGTTTCCATCGGTCATCTATCATGTGTAAGCTAGGAAATCATAGTACTGGTCGTTAACAGTAGAACAAAAGTTGCATGGTTCACGGCCCACGAGTTGAAAACTCTGGGGTAGACCAAATCCCTGTCAGTCGCATGGGTCAGCTGTCTAAAGCTTAAACTAACGAAGAAATAAAACGACAGCTCAGTGCAATGGTCAGCGAGTTATAAACCATGATCTAAGTTAAACAAGCGTTTAGAGATTAACGATAATTATTGCTTTCGTTTAAATTCATTACTTAATTTTATTTAATGAGTGATTATTAGTTGTCTTTGTTTTAATATTTATTAATTATACGGATTGACCATCTGTACGGCTTCCTAACTGGTGGATAAAACCACTGGTGCACACCCAAGTACACGCGAACAAGCTAACTCCGAGCTATCAAAAAGCTCAAAAACCATCCTAAAGTAACAGAGTGTCCCGCTGGATCACTTCCTTAACCTCGGTCTGTCAAGCGCATGAGCTTTGAAATAAGGCCGGCAACCTCAAAGACTATGAGAAACCACTCCTTCATCGTGCATAAACACACGGCATAAACCTTCACAACATGTTAAACAAGATGTTCGGGAAAGAACATATAGCCTACTTTCTCCTAAATGTATGGGTATAGTTATAACTCTCTGTCCTTATCATCTCCTAATTTCTTCCTATTTGAAGTGAAAATTGGCACACAGGATTTGAACAGTGGCGTTCAAACCATAGTTTATAATTTACCCCAGCATTTTTCAATTTCATCAGCAAACACTCCAAACACCGACTACTTACAATAATTGAAACTTCGTTGCTCTAATAAGGCCCATCTACAATGCGCAATCGGCAGTCCGTAGTTGGTAGTCCTCGGTCGGCAGTCGCGATCGACTCCGTGTATACTATAGGCACCATACACAACATGAAGTTGCAGTTGGTAGCAGGCAGTTGGCAGTCGCGAATTTTATCCTTGACTGCCAACTACCCGACAGCAGCAATGTAATAGCCAATCAGAGCAGATTAGAAACTGACGTCACGTTGTTGTTCTGTGTCGTATACGAATGATATAGGACTAAGTGAAGTAACTTCGCAACCCGTTAATTTATAGGCTAATCTTAAATACACGGTATAACAAAATAATCCATCTCCAAATCATCCATATTGCAAGTTTTGAGGTTATCAACAACGCCTCTGTGCACAAGGATTAAACGAATGTTACTGTATTATTACTCCTAGCAGTCGTTAAGACTGGGTTCACTAACTGGCCAGTATAGAGCGCTGCTCGAATCTATAGTTTCTGCATAGTACAACTGAAGGCTGGTAGATGTCACTCCGGCGGAGAATGTCGTTTTTTCTAATATATAATTTCCATTGCAAAAAGCACCATATAACGCTTTATTTTATAACGTCTCAGTACTCAAGAAACAATGAATATAAAAAAAATCAAGCAAAAAATTTCTACTCTGATGGGATTTGAACCCCGGCCAGCCACATGAGAGACGGGAGCTCTAACCACACAGCCATTCGTACACTCATCACTCACGCGTTATCGATCAAATACATATAACGTACTGTATTAGCAAATAATCACTTGGACTGAAGATTTCTTCACTGGAGTATATTTCAAACCGAGTTCATTTCATATTAAGTTCATATAATTTTTATCAGTAGGTTATATTGCATGCAACATACTGAAATTAGTAAAATGTAGGTCAGAACGGGAGATCAGCTGCCATCTTGTCAAATAGCCGAGACGATTCAGATTTTTAAAGTCACTTCTAGATTATAATATTACAATATAAACTTTTAATTTCGAACGAACCACGTCGCTTGGAACAGATTAAACGATTCTTGGTTCGATGTGCACAAGGAATAAACGAATGTTACTGTATTATTACTCCTAGCAGTCGTTAAGACTGGGTTCACTAACTGGCCGGTATAGAGCGCTGCTCGAATCTATAGTTTCTGCATAGTACAACTGAAGGCTGGTAGATGTCACTCCGGTGGAGAATGTCGTTTTTTTTAGCCTACTTTCGATTTTTGCAAAAAATGAAAGTAGACTTATGAGATCAACACAGGGCGAAAAAAGTGTGTCTGTCTGTGTGTATATGTGTGTGTGTGAGTCTGTGTGTGTGTGTGTGTGTGTGTGTGTGTATGTGTGTGTATGTGAGTCTGTGTGTGTGTGTGTGTGTGTGTCTGTGTGTGTGTGTGAGTGTGTGTACTCTGAATGTCTGTCCCCCTCTATCAATTCGAACACGGTGAATGCGAATTGAACGAAATTTGGTACAAAGGTAGCACAGCAAAGGACACCTCAGTGTCATGTTTTATATCGCCGCCATCTTGACGGAAACGTAATGGCGGCCACACAAATGTTCAAAGCTTAAATCAAATTACGACTAACCTAATCATCCGAACTCTACCAAATTTTGCAACAACATACCTTTATAGAGGAAGCATCCTTTGACCAAATAGCTAGGTCATTAGGCTAATAGTTTGCGGATGGCGGCCATCTTTGTGTGAAAATCAATTCCCCTATTAATTCAAACACGGTGAAACCGAATGGAACGAAATTTGGTACAAAGGTAGCACTAGCAAAGGGCACCTCAGTGTTATGTTTTATATCGCCGCCATATTGACAGAAACGTAATGGCGGCCACACAAATGTTCAAAGCTTAAGATAAATTACGACTAACATAACCATCTGATCTCTACCAAACTTTGCAACAACATTCCTTTATGGAGGGAGCATCCTTTGACCAATCTAATAGGTTATTAGCCTAATAGTTTGCGGATGGCGGCCATCTTTATGTCAAAATTGATTCCCCCTATTAATTCGAACACGGTGGAACCGAATGAACGAAATTTGGTACAGAGGTAGCACTAGCAAAGGGCACCTCAGTGTCATGTTTTATATCGCCGCCATCTTGACAGAAACGTAATGGCGGCCACACAAATGTTCAAAGCTTAAGTTAAATTACGACTAACATAACCATCCGATCTCTACCAAACTTAGCAACAACATTCCTTCATGGAGGGAGCATCCTTTGACCAATCTAATAGGTTATTAGCCTAATAGTTTGAGGGTGGCGGCCATCTTTATGTCAAAATTGATTCCCCCTATTAATTCGAACACGGTGGAACCGAATGGAACGAAATTTGGTACAGAGGTAGCACTAGCAAGGGGCACCTCAGTGTCATGTTTTATATCGCCGCCATCTTGACTGAAACGTAATGGTGGCCACACGAATGTTCAAAGCTTAAATCAAATTACGATTAACCCAATCATCCGATCTCTACCAAATTTTGCAACTTCATACCATTATGGAGGGAGCATCCTATGACCAATCTAATAGGTCATTCGCCTAATAGTTTGCGGATGGCGGCCATCTTTGTGTCAAAATCGATTCCCCCTATAAATTCAAACACGGTGAAACCGAATGGAACGAAATTTGGTACAGAGATAGCACTAGCAAAGGTCATCTCAGTGTCATGATTTATATCGCCGCCATATTGACAGAAACGTAATGGCGGCCACACAAATGTTTAAAGCTTAAATCAAATTACGACTAACATAACCATCCGATCTCTACCAAACTTTGCAACAACATACCTTTATGGAGGGAGCATCCTTTGACCAATCTAATAGGCCATTAGCCTAATAGTTTGCGGATGGCGGCCATCTTTATGTCAAAATTGATTCCCCCTATTAATTCGAACACGGTGGAACCGAATGAACGAAATTTGGTACAGAGGTAGCACTAGCCAAGGGCATCTCAGTGTCATGTTTTATATCGCCGCCATCTTGACGGAAACGTAATGGCGGCCACACCAATGGTCAAAGCTTAAATCAAAATACGATTAGCCTAATCATCCGATCTCTAGCAAATTTAGCAACAACATACCTTTATGGAGGGAGCATCCTTTGACCAAACTAATAGGTCATCTTTGTGTGAAAATCGATTCCCCTTATCAATTCGAACACGGTGAAACCGAATGGAACGAAATTTGGTACAGAGGTAGCACTAGCAAAGGGCACCTCAGTGTCATGTTTTATATCACCGCTATCTTGACGGAAACGTAATCGCGGCCACCCAAATGTTAAAAGCTAAAATGTAATTACGACCAACCTAATAATCTAGTCTCTATCAAATTTTGCAACACCATATCTTTACGTGGGAAACATATTCAGACCCAACTGCAAGAACATCAGCCCAATAGTTTGCAGATGGTGGCCAAGTATGTGTGCAAATCGATTCCCCCTATCAATTCAAACACGGTGAAACCGAATTGAACGAAATTTGGTACAGAGATAGCACTAGCAAAGGGCACCTCATATTCATGTTTAATATCCCTATAGCACGTTGTATTTCAACAAGCTACTAAAACCAACATTCAATCATACTCCATGAAAAGGACAAAGAGTTATAACAATACCCATGCATTTAGGAGAAAGTAGGCTATATGTTCTTTACTGAACATCTTGTTTTATATATAATTTCCATTGCAAAACGCACCATATAACGCTTTATTTTATAACGTCTCAGTACTCAAGAAACAATAAATATAAGAAAATCAAGCAAAAAAGTTCTACTCTGATAGGATTTGAACCCCGGCCAGCCACATGAGAGATGGGAGCTCTAACCACACAGCCATTCGTACACTCATAACTCACGCGTTATCGATTAAATACATATAACGTACTGTATTAGCAAATGATCACTTGGACTGAAGATTTCTTCACTGGAGTATATTTCAAACCGGGTTAATTTCATATTAAGTTCATATAATTTTTATCAGTAGGTTATATTGCATGCAACATACTGAAATTAGTAAAATATAGGTCAGAACGAAAGATCAGCTGCCATCTTGTCAAATAGCCGAGACGATTCAGATTTTTAAAGTCACTTCTAGATTATTATATTACAATATAAACTTTTAATTTCGAACGAACCACGTCGCTTAGAACAGATTAAATGATTCTTGGTTCGATAATCGGAACTGGTGGGTCCCATGTTATGGATTATAAATTTTGCATAATTCACACGGCCGCCATCCTGAAATGGTACGTTTGATGACCTTGTAGTTTGGACACAAGACGTGTCCCATATGAAGGTAGGTTGTTACCAAATTTGGTAAAGATCCGATTATTAGTTTGGTCGTAATGCATTATTAAGTTTTGAACATTCGATTGGCCGCCATTACCTTTTGGTAAAGATGGCGGCAATATAAAACATGACACTGAGGTGCCCTTTGCCAGTGCTACCTCTGTACCAAATTTCGTTCAATTCGGTTTAACCGTGTTCGAATTGATAGGGGGGGGACAGACATTCAGAGTACACACACTCACACACACACACACACAGAGACTCACACACATACACACACACAGACAGACAAACTTTTTTTCGCCCTGTAGTGATCTCATAAGTCTACTTTCATTTTTTTGCAAAAATCGAAAGTAGGCTAAAAAATAACACAGCCTCAAATAAGTCAATCAGTTTCACAAGACAATTCCAAAATCTTAAACAATAAAAGTCGTTCAAATGGGCTTCGCTCACAACATATGCGAAGATCGTAAACATTATAGGTGACCTCCTGTCACACAACATCATTGCATTCTTAATATCGCTGTTAACTTGACCTAGTTTAATAAAGCTTAATAAACACTGGCTTCTGTAAATTACATCATTTAGAAAAGCATTAGCATCAAATCTGTCAGAAGTCTAGTCTCACCTGGGATTATGGGTTGGCACTACTGCGCGTAACCTTGAAAACACTTGTCTCCCAAAGTGACTTACATTTTGTTCATTCCCAAACTGTTACGAGTTGCATGGGCTAACAGTAAAGTCTCAAATGTTCGTTTCTTTAGCATATCGGATCCATAAAAATGTGCTGATTGTGATCCTACACTTGCAGTTCATAAGATAATATTCGTTGTAATGTTCGTGATACATTTATAGTAGACAAAAATGATTGACAATGATGTGTCTGCATGGGCAAAGAAAACCATACAAAACGCGATATATTCCACTCGCACTAACCTGTTTGGAAGATATAACACTCCCAGCAATTTTGTTAAAAATCGAACATGTGCATTATAGGCACTTCCAATGCATGAAATAAACATTCACACCATATAAAACCGTGGCGTTAATTGTAAATGATACGTCACTAGTGTGAACAAGACTTGGAGTACAAACAGAAAGATATAACACTCCTTCACACTTGTTAATCGATTCCTCTCGAATCTAGTGGAAGACTTTCCACTCTCAAATAAAAATGTATACCCAAAAATAGGTAATGAAATAACCTCTCCCATTTGAGGATCTGCCTTCTCAGTGGCGTGCTTTACATATCAAACAAGATGTTCAGTAAAGAACATATAGCCTACTTTCTCCTAAATGTATGAGTATAGTTATAACTCGTTGTTATTATCAAAGAGTATAATAGAACTATTCTTTGTTGAAGCCCTTAGAAACGATTTACCTCTACCAAACGCCACAACCTAGATAAAAACTGCTACCATCATTGAAGAAAGAAAGATAAGAAGTATATCAAGAATGTTATGGATCTGGAGACATAATCGACCGGACTGGCTGCGTGGCTCAGCGGTAACGTTCTCGCTTGCTGGGCCCTAGGTTGCAGGTTCGTATCCTGGCGCAGTCAGCTGGCATTTGAGGGTGCACAAATGCGAGTGAGCCGTGTCAGTACATTTACTGGCACGTTAAAGATCCCCTTCGGGCCAAAATTCCGGCACCCCGGTGTCTCTAAAAGCAGCAGTAGTTAAAAGGGATGTAAAACCAATAACATTATTATTATTATTATTATTATTATTATTATTATTATTATTATTATTATTATTATTATTATTATTATTATTATTATTATTATTATTATTACATATATGACCTGCCGTGGGCGACATCCAACTTTGAGTTGAGGCATGTCTTTACACGTCTGGTTGTGCATGGCTTTCACAACCCTAATTGAATTAACTAATCTTTCCATGACCCTACAGAGACGTGTGTATACAAACTATGTGGATATTTTCGATTGCTATTTGCCTGAAATAAAAGTAGTAATTAATAACCTGAACTAACATCAACGGCTTCAATTCAGTTACTATGTGAAATCGTTTTGTTCTTTACTTCAAATAACATTTTCAAGTAACGCAAAATAGGCTGTTACAAAGCCTTTAAAATAAAAAGTAAAAATGTATCGTAGTATCATCTTGTCATTCTTCAAATTCGATGCGCATAGAATGCCAATGGTATATTAATCAATGGAGCCCCACGTAGACTAGTCGTGACATCTAGTGCTGAAATATCGAACAATATAATCCTAACAGAGCGAGTGCATTCTAGCGGCCAGAAGAAGAAACTTTTCAATAAAATCTGGAAGTTAATAAGTACCTTTTTGGCAGCTAGATGTCTCGAGTAAATCTGCTGGCGAATTATGTTTTAATTAAATATATATTTTACACCATAATATGCACAATATAACGCTTAATTTTAAAACATCTGAGTCATTACAAAACAATAAACATATAACATTTCAAGCAAAAAACCTAGCTCTGATCGGGTTTGAACCATAGGCATTAGAGCGATAGGCTAAAGCTCTACCACTGAGCTAATTGTGTCAACGAATATCGTTCTTTATAAAATGACTTACATAGAACTTGTTAGCAAATAATGATTTATACTAAACGATTTCATCACTGGAGTATATTATTTATATATAAAGCATTTCATACAAAGTTTATTTATTTTGTATTAGTACGCTATATTGCATGCAATACTCAAATTAGTGAAATATAAGTCAGGCACAAGATATCCGCTGCCATCTTGTCTTATTACTGAATTAGCTCAGCTTTTTAAAATCACGTCTGCACTATAGTATTACAAAATAAACTTTTAATTTCGAACGTGCCTCTTCCTTTAGAACAGTTAAAACGATTCTCGGCTCGATAATCGGAACTGGTGGGTCCCATGATATGGATTATAAAGTTTGCATAATTCGCACGGCCGCCATCCTGAAATGTTATGGCGAAATACCTTGTAGTTTGGTCACAAGACGCATCCTATACGAAGGTATGTTGTTACCAAATTTGGTAGAGATCGGATGATTTGGTTAGTCGTTATTTGATTTTACGTTTTGAACGTTTGAGTGGCGGCCATTCAGTTTTAGTAAAGATGGCGGCGATATAAAACATGACACTGAGGTGTCCTTTGCTAGTGCTACCTTTGTACCAAATTTCGTTCAATTCGCATTCACTGTGTTCGAATTGATAGGGGGGGACAGACATTCAGAGTACACACGCTCACACACACACAGACACACACACACACAGACTCACACACACACATACACACACACACACAGACTCACACACACACATACACACACACAGACAGACACACTTTTTTCGCCCTGTGTTGATCTCATAAGTCTACTTTCATTATTTGCAAAAATCGAAAGTAGGCTAAAAATAAGGTTCAAAATACTGACCTCAGCAACAGCTGATTTAATTTACTTAATTACAGCCCCGTTTAAATTACACATACAATTGGTTCGTTCAAAGTGAACATAAAAATGACATTAATTGCACCGTGTGATAAAAACACACACATTTAATCAGGTGACTAACTCACGATTAGTAAATGCATTGGAGACGTACGCTGCGATGTGCATTGAAACATGAAAGATTACCATAGTCTGTAAACTAAAAGAAAAGCCTACTAAAACAATACCTAACTAGATGACTGTGAATCTAAGTACGATCGTTAAAACTACTCCACCAAAGACCATCACCTTACAAAAAGACATTAGTTAGACTCACGAAGAACATTGTAGCTCACCTCATTCCTACAGGAATAATTGAGGGGTAATTCCTTCCATTTCGAGCGTGGGCCATACTTCCAACGCTCGGATAGGCACATTGTAATCCGTTCTTCAGCCTCCATTTGATTATGCTGTTGTGGTGCTAGGTATCCCTCTCATAATGTGTCCACGCCATTATCACCCACATGGTGAACGGTGGTAAAGCTCTTCTTTTCTGTTGGATCTCGTACATCGTGGTAACGTTGATAAATTACACAAGAAATTCACTGCTTCTAGTGTGATTCGCTAACTAACACAGCATCTACACTTGGTAATTTTGCAGACTCTATTCAACAAATGGCCATGTCTGCTCCACAGTTTCTACTCAACACAATCACGTGTTGGCTCACTTTTTCCACTATCACACATAGTGAAAAATTTTATCTGATTAAATCTGCGACATCGGTCGTTCAAGAAAATTACGATTTCACACAACATGGATTATTTTATGCAATTCTCACTGGTGTGAAATATGACACTGGCACTTTCGAAATCACAGTTACTCACTCTTCTAAATGGCACACACATCGGCCATGCTTCCGGTTAAATCACCGTAACATTTCACTGATTTCAAATGCTTACAAAGCAATACTTTCACTGAGTTTTCCACTGCACACATCTCGTGCGTTATAATATGAACTGGCTTACGTTTCTAACGGATTTATTCCTTCACTTTCCGACGTCTCATCGGTCACTTGACCGGACTATTACAACTGCGTGTCGCACGCATGCGGTGCTGAACTTAGACAATCAACGAGTGCTTTCCTCCCGGAAGCGGGTTGTACTGGCTTTGAGACTAGTCGAGTCGTTGAACGTCTCTCGACATTGTTCTTTCTGCATTTCCGCAGTGTCATTCCTTAGTCTCAAGTACTAAATAGATAATGTTAGGCCACTTCTCCTTGGCAAATTATACAGAAATACTGGATGTGGTAAATTCAAAGGTGCACATTAGAGAATACCTTCTCTAATCATTGTAAAATAAATATTGACAGTCTTCCTACGAAATCAAAAGTACAACTGCATCTCTCTGGATGCATTCAGAGATTCGTTCTCTCGTGTTACCAACTTTGGCATGAAAAAATATTCGCCAGCATGAGCGAATACGGGATCAGTATGTAGCATTGTACAAGCGATGCCCATATAAACCTCTCCTCACCAGCTGTCCACACGATTATTATATGCACCATTACACGTAACTGGCCGCGTTAATGCGCTACCGCATGCCCTACTCGTATCAGGAGAGCGTAGGTTCGAACCCAACCTCAGACGTCTTGAGAATGGCATTCCGTAGTTTCCCATATCCGCCCCCATAAAAATCCCGAAACGGTTCCTTTCAACACGTTTACGGCCAATTTCCTTCCCACTGATCTTTCCCTCATTTGACCCAAGTTAGCGGTCGACTGGACGATCGACTTTTCACCTTCCCCAGTTCTATCTACTGACAAAATGTGGCCAACTACAAGACTCTGTCCTTGTGGCGGTAGAGGAATGATCGCTCGCAGAGTCCGTGGGTAAAGCAGAGCTTGGACGCTAAGCAATTTAAAAAGAGCATTACAAGTAACAACGGAATTAAATGACAAATATAATAAATATAACAAGTAGTTACGTGAAGAACTAAACCGCCTATTTTCATATATCCTACTTAGGTCAATTGCCTCTATCAACATACAAAATGTCAGTTAGATTGCTGTAATAGATTTTCAGGTATTGAGAACCGTCTATATATTTTGGATAGTCGCCATGTTGGACTGTTATATATATATATATATATATATAGGCCATTGAGTCATGTACTATTAGATTAAGCGTATTGCTTAGGTTTATTATTCAAACTTCAATCGTATGGTTAGAACACAAGAAATAAAAACGAGCCGCCATCGTGAGGTTATGAAAACAATTGAAATGTATTAGATGTCAGTGCATTTAAATTTGTATAAGCATTTACCGTACGAAGTTTCACTGCGCTCGGATGGTTAAATCGCGAGAAACATCCATTTGAATATTTATATTTCGCGTCACCGCCATGCTGGATTTGTGCTCACCAGGTTATAAAAAAAATCCCATAGATGAACTTAAGTAAGTAGCGTTTATCAACTTGCAAAGTTTCAGTTTGATTGCTTTCTTATTAAGTTAGATATTGAGAAGCGCCTAATTATTTCGCACAGCCACCATGTTAGATTGGTGTGACGTAATAAAATTCGAAGGGCATGGTCGGTGTCGGACAAAATAGTACTATGTCGTTACCGAGTTTCATTGCAATTGCTCCAGCCATTTAGATTTTATTAGGGGCACATTCACACACTTACGCACACACGTACACGCACACACATACACACATACACATACATGGACAAATGGTTATCTCATAAGCCTATTTTTATCAGTAATGAAAATAGGCTATAAACACGGCAAATCATTGGTTCCCTGAATAAATACACATAACCTTTAACCCCAACAGGTCTCTTAGAAGAAAATGAGAATACCGTAAACAGTATTATTATTATTATTATTATTAATAATAATAATAATAATATAATTTAGTGTTTCTATTAGTTTATTCAACGCTTCCTTAATAATACTCATTTTCACCGTTAAATCTTGAAACTACAACCTTTCACGAATTTCAGTTTGAAATTGGCTTCAATAGCCATCGTCCTAATAACTTTTGTCAAAAGAGTGGAGCAGGATATGTTTATTCTCTGGCAAATTATGGTGAATGGCACAAGGCCAGAAGGAGCCTTATTAGGAAACATAACGAACTCCAAGCTTTAAGCTGAGCGCCAATAGCGTACTGCAGATTCTCTCGTTATTCCGCACTGCTGACTTGGATCGCCGTGGTTGGTGTAGGAGAAGGCGCCTCAGGTTTGCCACGTGGAGGTCCTGCTCGTGTTTGACGTCACATTACGGAAGGAAGGAGCCGCAGTGCTATTATTTTAGTAGTCTAATTCTGTGAAGTTTTCAGGATCAAATGTAGTTAGAACACGCAAGAAAACTTGGTCTTCACCTCTACTCTCACGCTAGCGCCACGTTAGCAAGCGTGAGGTTGTGCGTGGAAGTGACAGCTTTATAACTACAAACCTTGCTTTGAAAACAAATTACACCACGCTTCATAGTTTTCTGGTACATTAACTTACCAACAAACATATACGTACTGCCATGAACTTAATCTCATCTAATAGCTTTCCCTAATTAATCTAAATGTATATCAATTAATAATTAATAAATTTATTACATATTAGCAAATAATAATTACATTAATATAAACGAATTAATTAAATGTACCATTTAGTTTTTTAACTAAAACATACAGTAACAATTTAACATATTGAGTTTTCTGGGGAGAGTACGGTTTATTCAGAGTCACAACAACCAATTGAATCGGTCGGAGCTAAAAAGCATTAAGTCAAAAATGGCCATTTTTTTAAGAATTAGTATTCTGAAGTATTGACCCAAAACGGCATAGGAACGAATTAAATCAGCCTTCTATTTAAGCCATAAACCACTGCTACATGTAGTGCGATCAGAGGAGAAAAGCTTTAAGTCAATTACTTATTGCCTTTCAGCACCGTATTTCGTACTTAATGTTGGCCGCACTGCAAGATTCCCACGTGTTATAGTGCTATTGTAAATTACATTTGTACAAGGTTTAGGTGGTTTTTATGTTAAACATCCGTTCGTAAATAAAATATCATGTGAAATATTCATTCTGGATGGCTTTATGGCGCACTAAACTGACCACGGAGCTGAAAGGCATTAAGTCACGTTTACAAAATTGATTTGAAAAATATGTGTATTAAATAAAATTGATATTCCACTAACACAAATATAACCTGAATAGTTGCTTCACAACATAGATGACTAATATAGTGTGTTTGTTAAGTTGTGTCTCCTGAAAATTAGTAATACTTTTCAGCTTCGGTCGATTTAGTTGATTTTAATTATATCATTTTGAACATCGTTTTTCACTACCGTTTTTTTTTCTGCTCCATGAAGGAGTTTTCTATATTTTAAAGAAAATTATTTTTTTATAAACGGAAAAAAAATATGAGCAATTTTTGCTCTTTTTTTTCTGAAAGTTTTCCATAAATCTCAATTTGTAACAGATCTGATATTTAAGCATTTTAAATTTTATATTTCATATTTTAACGATGCTGTTTGGTTCCAGGGGCACTATCTATCGAGAAATTATGGAACTGTCCAGAAGTTTGGCGTAGAAAGGAATAACCTGATACTCTTGCTGAGTGTATCATTGCTTACTCTGTGGCCATGTTGCATCACCATATTTACAAGAGTGCCAACAACTGACATTTCTGATCAGAAAATACCACTGGATTTTAAATTGTAAAAAAAAAGAATGTATATTAATGAATTGTTCTAACAAGAATTGAGAGGCATGCTGTGCCTTAAGGCATCTTGGGGGAAACAAAGCTATATTGTAAATTTAGGTCTGTTATAATTAAAAGGATTTACAGTACGTATTCTTAAAAAAATATCTTATAGTGATCATTTTATTTATAATGCTAATTTGTTTAATAGGGTAGTTTATTTAGTAAAACTGAAGAAGGTTGCAAGACAACGGAAACTGGAATTGTTGTAATATAAACTAATTCCAACACAATTATTTACTATTAAGGTGCATCATTCAGTTTACCTATTCATAAGTATCAACTTTAATTTGTACATCAATTCGGACCAATTATGAAAGTGATGAATTTCATTTCAATACATACAGTAACATATGACAACATCCAACTTCATCACCATAGATTATGACACAACAGTTTCTGTTAACATTTCCCTATCACTTCAAAATTTCCATTGGAGCAAGATGAAAAACCAATGCTACACTCCGCAAAGAGCCTTTATTCATCTCATAGAAAACACAGCCTGGTGACCATCTCTGGATATTTTTAAAGATAAATAAATTTTGTTATTTCAGTTTTTATGCCAGCGATATGAAATTGTGCTTCAGCTTGACAAAACCAAATGTCGGGCTTTTCTATCCAAAACGGCGGCAATTTCACACTAATCTTGTCAACTTTGGCTTTGCTGGAGGGGGCAATATTTCCTTCATCGGCATCCATGGTACTTACTCTTTCTTTATTTTATAGGAATATACAAAGCACCAACTATCTAGATATACTGTATGTCATTATAAGAAAATTATTTTTATATCATCATCAAATTTAAAGCTCAAATTTGTTACACATCTGTTTTTAACTATATATATTATACATGTTTCACAGAAAGACCCAAGTAGAATATTATTACAAAGCTTTGCTCGTAATTTCATTAGTTCCTTTTTAAAATAAAACATTGATGAAGAAGGCCATAATATGGCTGAAACTGGTATATTACATTAAGTAATATATATTAAATCAATTTTATTGACTAATGTGTAATAAAGTTAATTAACACCTATTGGTATTTCATTTTATTGACAATTGATAGGCCTATTGTAATTATTAAATTGGTTAACACAATATAAATCCAAATACTGGAATACAGTGTGTGAAAAAATAACCTGAAAGAATTACATGTGATTAAGATATATACAAATACGGTATAAATATATTATTATGGACTCTAGTCCATAAACAGTTCCTCTAATTGGAATTGTGTTGACCAACTGAAAATAACAATTAAAATATCAACTCACAATAACGTTGCAGGGTCGTCTTGTTTCAAACAATGGACTCGTATACCCTTGTAAGCCTTTTACTTAAGTAATTTTATTACTTTACGCTCAAGAGGTTTGCTTATTTCGTGTATTTGTTTCGTCTTTTAGAACGGTATATTTTTGCTCATGTTTTTTTTTTAAACCACAGAACCGGTGGTTTCGAATTTTTCATGAAAATTAAAAAGAAAATCCACAGCCTGCTTCCAGTCAACCGACCGGGTCAGGGAATGGAATGAATGAAGCCCCCATATAGCCTGCTGCCGAAGCCTGTCGCACTCCCCTAGGACAATGATTAAATGAATGACAGATCAAATGAAATGATAGTGGAGAGTGTTGCTGGAATGAAATTGTGACAGGGAAAACCGGAGTACCCGGAGAAAAATCTGTCGGCCTCCACTTTGTCCAGCACAACTCTCACATGGAGTGACCGGGATTTGAACCACGGACCCAGCGGTGAGAGGCCGGCGTGCTGCCGTCTAAGCCACGGAGGCTACCGAATTTTTCATAATGTCGTTAATTGCACTTCTGGATGGAGGCAATTGACCAGGAAACAGAAGAATACATTCTGCGCGAACTCAACGAGACAATTCGTATTTAAAATGATTTTACCACATAAAATGTAATTTATTTCAGGTTAATTTTGACATATTCCAGTAATTGGAGTAATTCTGTGTTGACGGACTGAACGTTACAATATCAATTGAGTAGACTCTGTAAATGCTGGTAAACCCTGCGAAAACTCTTCACAATTCATTCGTGCATTATACTCAATTTAATAACACAATGGAGGGAAACTTTACACTGGCATAATTAATATATAGAGAGTGCTTTGTAATAGTATCGAGATTAGTTGGCCAGTAATCGGCTTAACAGCTCACGAATAAGCCAATTTCCTGCATCAGAAATTTCGGAGCTGCTCAGGTTGAATCAATACGACCTGGTGATATAGCAATGCAATTAACTTATGATGTCCCATAAAATTGCCAGAACTTGTTTCAATTGCTGTAATAATCCATGAAGCTCGGCTGACATTTGGAAATTATTATTCGATTAATTTCAATGCTGATTCATTATGATAGGAATTTAATCTTTCATTGGCAGTGCTATTTTTATTTTATTTTTGGGTTTTTGAGTCTTGTGTCTATTAACTCTGGTCACTGTAATACTTTCAGGACATAAAACAAACTGTGTTTTCTCAGACGACCACATTAAAACATACTCATTCGTAAAGTACTCGTATGACCTCGTAGTTCCGCCCCTTAAAACAACAATAACTAACTAACTAACTAACTAACTAAAGTACTCGTATATTGAATGAAAAAAATACAGTCAGTCTGAAAGACTAGACGTTATATCATTTCAAATGACGCATGCTACAAATTCTACACATGTTAGAAAGGCTCAGGAGGGCTTCTCGCTTCCCCACGCGGGCATCCCTTTAAGGGTCACCCTGTATTTGAGTCTGACATCTTTTACAACTCTTTAAGAGTCACCCTTTATTTAAATCTTATATCTCGCAAACCACTTTAAGGGTCACCCTGTATTTGAATTGAATCTAACATACTGTACACCTCGTTAAGTGTCACCCTGTAAATTGCTCTGACATCCTGCACACCTCTTTAGGTGGCACCCTGTATTCTTATCTGGCATCTTGTATATCTCTTTATAAGTCACCCTGTATTCTTGTGTGACATCTTGTACACCCCTTTTGGAGTCACCCTGTATTCTTGTCTGACATCTTGTGCACCTCTTTAGGAGTCACCCTGTACTCTTCTCTGCCATCGTGTACACCTCTTTAAGAGTCACCTTGTATTCTTATCTGGCATTTTGTATATCTCTTTAGGGGTCACCCTATATTCTTCTGTGACATATTGTACACCTCTTTAGGAGTCACCCTGTACTCTTCTCTGCCATCTTGTACACCTCTTTAACAGTCACCTTGTATTCTTATCTGGCATCTTGTATATCTCTCTATGAGTCACCTGTATTCTTATCTGGCATCTTGTATATCTCTCTATGAGTCACCTGTATTCTTATCTGGCATCTTGTATATCTCTCTATGAGTCACCTGTATTCTTATCTGGCATCTTGTACTGTATTTTGCTCTGACATCCTGCACACCTCTTTAGAAGGCACCCTGTATTCTTGTCTGACATCTTGTGCACCTCTTTAGGAGTCACCCTGTATTCTTCTCTGCCATTTTGTACACCTCTTTAAGAGTCACCTTGTATTCTAATCTGGCATCTTGTATATCTCTTTAGGAGTCACCCTGTATTGTTATCTGGCATCTTGTACTGTATTTTGCTCTGACATCCTGCACACCTCTTAAGGAGGCACCCTGTATTCTTATATGGCATCTTGTATATCTCTTTAGGAGTCACCCTGTATTGTTATCTGGCATCTTGTACTGTATTTTGCTCTGACATCCTGCACACCTCTTTAGGAGGCACCCTGTATTCTTATATGCCATCTTGTATATCTCTTTAGAAGTCACCCTGTATTCTTGTGTTCGCTTCGCTCAAAGCCCCAGGTTGCTCGACGCCCCAGGACTCTTTCAATCGACTCCATAAACCATTAGCTTCTGCTTCCTGCGTGGCTGCATGACGTCACGCACTCGCTTCCCACGTGGCTGCATGACGTCACTTCCGTCTCCGTCTCCGTAACGCATAACGTTGGACCCAAGCATAACGACGAAGTCGACAAGATCATTTGAAATGATAAAAGAAATGCAATGCTGTCGAAAGAAATCAGAAAGCCATATGGACGTCAAACTGGCAGGTGAAGAGCTAAGGGAAGTAGGAGACTTCTGTTACTTAGGAAGCAAAATAACCAGTGATGGACGAAGGAAAGATGGCAAAAAAATGAGGTTGGCAAATGCCGTTATAGTTTCTTAATTCAAGTCCCGGGGCACCTACCTCATCCCTGTTCCTAATACTGTTACACTGAACTGAGCTGTCGTAGAAGTAGCTTTTCGTGGTTTCTCACTTCTCCCCCGGCCAAATGTCTCGATGGTTCCTAAGTTAAATCCATGAACAACTCCTTCCAAATCCCAGCCTATGTAACAAATATACATACTACTGTTGTTGTTCTTGCTGTTGTTTGAATCTTAAGGTGTTTGACTGGTTTAGTGTAGTTCTCCATGCCTCTCTGACCTGAACTAATCGTTGTATCTCTACATAGCTACCACACCTTACATCCGAGGCAATCTGTTTAACATAGGCCTATTCTAACCTTGGTCTACCACTACACTTGTTGTCCTCGACCCTTCCTTTCATAACTAAGCAGAAGCAGAAGGTACTGTTCCAGCATTCTCCTGTAGTAGATAATGGGAAAGAATAGAGAACCATTTCATGGACGGCCGACTGTGGAGATCGAACTCGTAAAACCTCCTCATTTTTACTGTATCTACGGATTTGATCTTCATCATTCTCCTGTAACACAACATTTCAAATGTTTCTCTTTTCTGCTGCGCCAGCAGTCCTAGCTTCACTTCCATAGAATGCCACGCTGCAGATATTGGCTTTCAAAAATGGCTTTCTAATACCTAAATCTATATTTGGTAACAGCTTTATTTTCTGTAGAAATGCTTTTCATGCATGAGCCATCCTACTTTTTATATCAGAAGGATTCCATAAACACACAACTACTGTCGATCAAAATATTAAGTGCACTCGAGTTTGAAGGTTGTTTGTGAAGTAATAAATAGACCTACATACAATCCAGTAACATCATCAATTATGTCGCTTTATGGTACGTTAGTTCATGTAGATTTGGAAATTTTAATTTATATTTTAATATTAGCCTACTTTCGATTTTTGCAAAAAGTGAAAGTAGACTTATGAGATCAACACAGGGCGAAAAAAGTGTGTCTGTCTGTGTGTGTGTATGTGTGTGTGTGAGTCTGTGTGTGTGTGTGTGTGTCTGTGTGTGTGTGTGTGTGTGTGTGTGAGTGTGTGTACTCTGAATGTCTGTCCCCCCCTATCAATTCGAACACGGTGAATGCGAATTGAACGAAATTTGGTACAAAGGTAGCACTAGCAAAGGACACCTCAGTGTCATGTTTTATATCGCCGCCATCTTGACGGAAACGTAATGGCGGCCACACAAATGTTCAACGCTTAAATCAAATTACGACTAACCTAATCATCCGATCTCTACCAAATTTTGCAACAACATACCTTTATGGGGGGAGCATCCTGTGACCAAACTATTAAGTCATCAGCGTAATAGTTTGCGGATGGCGGCCATCTTTGTGTGAAAATCGATTCCCCCTATTAATTCGAACACGGTGCAACCGAATGGAACGAAATTTGGTACAGAGGTAGTACTAACGAAAGGCACCTCAGTGTCATGTTTTATATCGCCGCCATCTTGACGGAAACGTAATGGCGGCCACACGAATGTTCAAAGCTTAAATCAAATTACGATTAACCTAATCATCCGATCTCTACCAAATTTTGCAACTACATACCTTTATGGAGGGAGCATCCTTTGACCAATCTAATAGGTTATTAGCCTAATAATTTGCGGGTGGCGGCCATCTTTATGTCAAAATTGATTCCCCCTATTAATTCGAACACGGTGGAACCGAATGGAACGAAATTTGGTACAGAGGTAGCACTAGCAAAGGGCACCTCAGTGTCATGTTTTATATCGCCACCATCTTGACTGAAACGTAATGGCGGCCACACGAATGTTCAAAGCTTAAATCAAATTACGATTAACCTAATCATCCGATCTCTACCAAATTTTGCAACTACATACCTTTATGGAGGGAGCATCCTTTGACCAATCTAATAGGTTATTAGCCTAATAGTTTGCGGGTGGCGGCCATCTTTATGTCAAAATTGATTCCCCCTATTAATTCGCACACGGTGGAACCGAATGGAACGAAATTTGGTACAGAGGTAGCACTAGCAAAGGGCACCTCAGTGTCATGTTTTATATCGCCACCATCTTGACTGAAACGTAATGGCGGCCACACGAATGTTCAAAGCTTAAATCAAATTACGATTAACCTAATCATCCGATCTCTACCAAATTTTGCAACTACATACCTTTATGGAGGGAGCATCCTTTGACCAATCTAATAGGTTATTAGCCTAATAGTTTGCGGGTGGCGGCCATCTTTATGTCAAAATTGATTCCCCCTATTAATTCGCACACGGTGGAACCGAATGGAACGAAATTTGGTACAGAGGTAGCACTAGCAAAGGGCACCTCAGTGTCATGTTTTATATCGCCACCATCTTGACTGAAACGTAATGGCGGCCACACGAATGTTCAAAGCTTAAATCAAATTACGATTAACCTAATCATCCGATCTCTACCAAATTTTGCAACTACATACCTTTATGGAGGGAGCATCCTTTGACCAATCTAATAGGTCATTCTCCTAATAGTTTGCGGATGGCGGCCATCTTTGTGTCAAAATCGATTCTCCCTATCAATTCAAACACGGTGAAACCGAATTGAACGAAATTTGGTACAGAGGTAGCACTAGCAAAGGGCACCTCATATTCATGTTTAATATCCCTATAGCACGTTGTATTTCAACAAGCTACTACAACCAACATTCAATCATACTCCATGAAAAGGACAAAGTTATAACAATACCCATGCATTTAGGAGAAAGTAGGCTATATGTTCTTTACTGAACATCTTGTTTTTTATCGCAAATGGAACACAAAAAGTGCCCGTTTTTAAGCTTGTTTCAACCATGCGTCATATTTAAGATTTATTATCTCAACAACCCGTCATCAGATCGAATCCCAATTTTAACACAATATACATTGGAATGTTATATAACTAATGTATTAATTTCAAAATTTTGTGTGTCCAAGAAACAAAGTTGTTATCCGTTTTGAAAGGTAACATTTTCTCGGCTCTGAGTCGTTGAAAAATGTAGTTCTTGGTCGCGTTGTAATCCTTATACACCAAAAGTTTATACAGTATGACTGTAAAATTCGTAAATTAATTCCCTTATTTTATATCGGTTTGTATTTCTACGGGGAAATAAGACATGGTCCTGCAGCTAGGCGATACGGAGAAAGCTGTACAGCGTTGCAAGGATAGAGCCCATCACGCGTCATGGCGCGCCTCACTCAGAAGAGATGGGATAAGGATTACAACACGACAAAGAACTACATTTTCCAACCACCCCGAGCCGCGAAAATGTTACCTTACAAAAATGATAACAATTGTGTTTCTTTGACACACAAAATCTCGAAAGTAATACACCAGTTATAAAACAAATCAATGCATATTGTGATAAAATTTGGATTCGATCTGATGACGGGTTTTTGAGATAATAAATCTTAAATGTGACGCATGGTTGAAGGAAGGAAGGAAGCTTGTAGTTTAACGTGACCGTTAATCTTGAGATCATGAGCCACGGGACCTCCTTTTTTACGTGGAATCCGAACCACAGGACATGGCATTTCACTTCGAAAATCTCACATGCATTGACCGGGAATCGAACCCGGACCGCCTTGGTGAGAGGCATACAGCTAGACCGCTGAGCCACCACGCCCCCCTTGAACCATGCTTAAAAAACGGGGGATTTTTGTGTTCCAACTGCGATAAAAAAATATTAAAATATAAATTAACAATTCCAAACCTACATGAACTAACGTAAAATAGAACGACGAAATTGATGATGTTATTGGATTTTAAGTAGGTCTATTGGTTACTTCACAAACAACCTTCAAACTCGAGTGCACATAATATTTTGGTCGACAGTAAGTAGGCCTACACGAGGATAAAGGACCACGGTGTCACAAACCCCTAAGTGAATCAACAATTATCAACCGCTATGAGGGATGCATATTTGGGGTTTCCTACATGCGTCAAAACTATGTTACGAGGAATCCGGAAGGTGTGTGTTTACGAAACCGCGGTGAAGTGTGTCGACACGAAGCGACGCGACGCGACGGTCCCCTCATCTAGATGGGCACCAGAGCACTCGGTAACACGCGACACGGACGTGACCGGATTCAGAGAAAGCAAGGATGTAATCGATGACAAAACCTTGAGCTGATTTCTCCTCTCTGTTGGGTGCCAAATGGCCTTCTTGCTTCCTGCTGATCGCCATGGCGCGGCGCCTTCAGACACTCAAAGTATTTCCTTTGTTGTCAAGTTGATGAAGAAAGCAGTACGAGTTCATTTACCTCCACCAAAGGTACTGCGTACTTAACCGGTGTCGTGAAGACTTTGGATCTTAATAGTACATTATTCAGCAAGCCTATACTGGCAATAATTAAGACACGAGTATGTTTATAAAACAAGCGAAGCGAATTTCCATACGATTCTCTTAATTACCATTATAGGCGAGTTGCAGACGACAGTTTATATTTGACGTTTATTACAACTCTATTTTATGTTTGAAGATAAATATTCATACATATCTGCCAAAATTCTGCCAGTTGCGTTTACTGAACAGAGCACAAACGCTGGGCAACCAGTTGTTTACAGAACAGAGCGCATGCGCTGGCCTATTGATTTGCTGTGGATCAAAGACCTTGACAATGTCATACGTTTCCAATGATTTCCAGCCTCCATGACGTTTTAGTGTCGTTATAGGCCTATCTCCACCAGCATTCACTAAAATTGTCGCCGAACTCCTACGAAAGCAATGCCCTGTGTACAAATTGGAGTTGGGGAGATTAATCTGGAGTGTTACGTTACCCCCCCCCCCCCATATTTCCCGGTTTACTTAGGCGTATGCCAACATTTTGGAAGAAGGATGGAGTGTTGCAAACTTTTGGACGTAGATTCTTGCATATTGCATAGTATTTTCCTGTTATCAAAAAGGTTCGTCTTTATGTCTAGGATAGTAACTACAATGGTTGATTCCATATAATTTTCATTGTCAAATCCCATAATTCCAAAATTCAATGTTGTCGCTTTTGTTTCACATGTTTGATGTGTGAAACAAATGCGATAAGCCCAGGTGCCATGCCTGCTATCCTTTCTAATTGGCCAAACAGCTGTATCGTAATGAAAATCTTGAGCTCTGATTGGTGGAGAACCTGTCTCATAATGAAACATCGCAACACAATTGGTGTTGTGGAAACATAAATAGCACTACCTACCGTTTGGCCTTGCACTGAATGAAAGGTACATGGCCAGAAAGAAATTTTGAGGAAGTCTAGGGGTGCACAGCTTCCCTGGTATCTTACAAGACCTCATAACATTGGTTGAGGGTTAACTTGCTACCAGCAGTGTTGCTTACATCATTAAAGGGTTGGTTTTTTTGGCTATCGTTTTACCCTCCAGGATTGGCTTTTACCACGGACTAAGCGAGGGATCCCACCTCTACCGCCACTGAGGGCAGTGTCCTGGAGCTTGAGACTCTTAAGTCAGGGATACAACTGGGGTGTGTAACCAGCACTACGCTCAGGCGGCCTCACCTGCAAACCGAACAGGGCCCTGATGCAGGGATGGGAAGAGTGGGACAGTTAGGCAAGGAAGTGGGAAGGAGGCGGCCATGGCCTTACAGTAGGAACCATCCCGGCATTTGCCCGAAGGCGAAGTGGGAAACCACGGAAAACCACTTCGAGGATGGCTGAGGAAGGAATCGAACCCCCTCTACTCATTTGAGCCACCCGAGGCTGAGTAGACCCCGTTCCAGTCCTCATACCACTTTTCAAATTTCGTGGCAGAGCCGGGAATCGAACCCAGGACCTACGGGGCGGCAGCTAACCATGCTGACCGCTACGCTATGGAGGCGACCCTAAGATTATTTCTTATGATGTAAAATAAACCCAGACTTCCCTGTGTTTTATTGCACAATTATTGATGTCTCGAGGACGTATATAAATATTATCCGTGTACGATAAAAGAGCTAGAGATATAAACGTTAGAACCTGTTGTTGTCTAATTTTGTTTTATATCCAACTAGCAACCCGAACCTGCTTCGCCCGGGAACAGTTATGAATGCATTACGAGATAAACGCTTTTTTTTTCCAATGTCAATGAACAACGACCAATATCCGTTTTACGTCTCGGCATGATGGGTTAAAATCACTGACTGGACTATTAATTATATTTTCATGGAGATGCATGTGCAACAAATTCTCGTCAGACTTAATTTAAGAATGGCGAGGTGCATGAAGCACTAATCCCCCTTCCGTCCAATCTTAACTTGACTGTAAATTTTGCGGAACGAAAAGTTCATAGGCGAAATGAAGAGAAGCCGAGCTGCACTTCCAGGGAAACTCCAAACACAACCACTCTTCTCTAAAGTTTTTAAGTCAACACGACTCGACAGTTTGCTGCTGGCTGTATCTGGGACAATATGCTCGTCCGCTAGCTAAGCTGTAACGGAGGTGATAGACTCGCCCCTAGCTAGCTCGTAAACTGTCTCCTTAGTAACTGAATGGAGATTTTTGGAAGAAATGAAAAGGTAAATACACTTACAGTATGCGATGTATTGAAGATAGAGATATGCTCTCCCAGGCTTTTTGTAGAACTTTTCATGCTGAACAAATCTTACACTCATAGTATATATATTTGTTTTTAACGGTTTGCCCAGCGTAAGCTTAAAAAGCGCACGGACGCCAGATTTTTTTTTCGACCTTTTCACTGAAATCGTTAGTGCTCGAATTCCTTTGATCATAAATAAATTATTTTCTACAGAAACCTTCCTCGCATCAAAATCCATTCAATGTTTCTCGAGATTACCCGTGACATCCAAGAATCGGGGACTTTGTTTTATACTAAGTAGAGATTATACGCCAATCAGTGTAATTTAATATAATATAATCCCCCTTCCGTCCAAACTTAAGTTGACTGTGAATTTTGCGGAACGAAAAATTCACAGGCGAAATGAGAGTGTCATTTCCAGGGAATGGCGAGGTCAATGAAACTCAAATCCCCCTTCAGTCCAATCTTAACTTGACTGTGTTTCACAGGCGAATTGAAGAAAACCCGAGTTGCACTTTCAGGGAAACTCCAAACACAACCACCCTTCTCAGAAGTCATAACTCTACACGACTCAACGGTTTGCTGCTGGCTGTATCTGGGGCAATAGGTTCTCCCGCTAGCTAGGCTGTAAGTAGGATGATATACTCGCCCTTAGCTAGCTTGTAAACTGTCGCCTCAGTAGTTGAATGGACATGGTAGGACGAAATTAAAACGTAAATTCACTTATAGTGGGCGATGTATTGAAAATAGACATAGGCCTACGCTTTCGCGGACTTTTTTGTAGAAAGTTTCATGCTGAACAGTTCTTACACTCATAGCATTTAGATATTTTTTAACGGTTTGCCCACCGTAAGCTTACAAAGCGCTCGGACGCCAAGCTTTCTGTCGACTTTTCCATTGAAATCGTTACTGATCGGCTTCCTTTGACCATAAATAAATTAATTTCTACAGAAATCATCCTCTAGATATCCTCTACAGAATGGTGAAAACCGCATCAAAATCCATCCAGTGGTTCTGGAGTTTAACCGTAACATCCAAGAATTGGGGACTTGGTTTCATACTAAGTAGAGATATTCATTGGACTAATATTAGATTGCTGTTGTTGGCCTTGCGACATCATGGTCATGTAGCCCCGTGTGTAGATGTGTAGAATATGTCTGATTACGTAGGTCACTGTCTTGTCTGTACTAGTGTATTTGTAATGGAGGTAGGTTTTGGGAAGGAAGGGACCGTGGCCTTAAGTTAGATACTATCCCGGCATTTGCCTGGATCTAGATGTGGTAAACCATTGAAAACCATTTCCAGGATAGCTGAAGGAGAAATTCAGCACACCTATTCTCAGTTTTGCTCCACGAGGCTGAGATTATCCCGTTCCAGCCCTTAGAGCTGAATTTTCTCTTCTTGGCAGAGGTGGGAACGAACCCGAACCTCCGGGGCGTCAGCCAAGAATGCTAGTCGCTTCACCACGATGAGGTCAACGGATTAAGAAAAAGACGATTATAATTGTTGATTTAAGGGGTCAAACAGCGAGATCAACTGCCCCTCACAACACAGTTAAACAAGAAGTTCCGTGACGAACTGAAGAGCCTACTTTTCATGCCAATGATTATTCTACAGTATAATATGAACCTATCTAGAATAACGACGAAATTAAGTTGGTAATATCGAAATGTCAAATTAGTTTGAAATATTCCTGGTATAATGTAGCCTAATAGAGCACTACAGTTGGCAGCTCTGGTGACTGAATATATTCTTAGTTCCATCTCTTAGGGTACAGAATAAAAAAATTGGTTTGAAGTCCAATGGACGTTACATGCAGTTAGACATTGGATCTATCAGCACGCGTAAAAGCATGTTGGCAACAATGCCATGCGTGTGCTGGTCAGAAATAGCCTAATTTGAAATATTATGATATCTTGTTGTGCCAACTTTGGACGAAATCCATTTGTTAGTATAACAGATACTGTACATGTATTTTAAAATTGGACCTATCAGCAGGCATAGAATCATGTTGGCAGCACTGGCTTATATTAATTATTACAAATTAATCGAGAATGTATGGTGCTATACGTGTGCAAAGTATAGGGTTGTTGGCTTGCATACTTCCTGATATAGACGTGGTCGTTACGGCATGACTGCTGGCAGTCGCTCACATCCGGGAGGCGAGGAGGTTCGAATCCCCCCGCCGGCAACCTTGAAGATGGTCTTCTGTGGTTTCCCATCTTACTTCCAGGCAAATGCCGGGGTTGGTCCCTAACTATAGGCCACAGCCGCTACCTTCCAACTCCTCGTCCTTCCAATCCAACTTCCCTCCCCAACGGTACTTGTAGCTCACTCATCGGGTGTCCGTCCCGAAGCAGCTACAAATCTGGCGAGCCGAACATGTCCTCGGACACTCCCGGCACTAAAAGCCATACGCTAAAAAAAATATAAAAAAACTGTTGGCAGCCCTGATTGCTCTTAAGAATACTTATAGTCATATCTGTTAAGGTACACATAGCACATACGAAATTTGGTTGAAATCCAACTGATAGTATAGAAGTTACATGTATTTAAAAATTGGTACTATCAGCAGGCTTAGAATCATGTTGGTAGAACTGAAGTATATAAGTTACTCCATAATTAATCTAAAATGTCAGGTACTATACGTGTGCATAGTTTAAAGCAGTCGGCTTGCATACTTTCTGATATATTGGTACTTGGATAAAAGAATAGAGAGAGCAATTATTAACAGTTGGCAGCCCTGGTGGCTCTTAAGAATACGCTCAGTCATATCTGTTTATGTACACATATTACATACAAAATGTGGTTGAAATCCAATTTATAGTGTAGAAGTTATAGGCCTTTAAAAATTGGACTTTTCAGAAGGCTTAAAATTATTTTGGCAATACTGTCATGTATGTCCTTCTGGAAATTAAACTGAATTAGTGTTATCTACATGTGTGCCAATTTTGGAATAGCTCCCATGCATATTTTCCAAGATATCCAACATGGAGCTCAAATTTCTAGTGCGTTTTTTCAGCAGTTGGTAGCACTGACATCATTTTCAAATATGGACGTGAGATATTCCGGTATACATCTTCACTCATACTAAATTTGGTTTCGATTTCTGTAGCCGTTTAGGAGTTGATAGGGGGGACGCACACACAGCCAGACAGACAGAAGGACAGACTGACAGACAGACACACTCTTTTCCGGATCGATCTCATAAGTCTACTTTTTCCTCATTTTTGCAAAATGTGAAAAGTAGGCTAAAAATACAAATTTTGTTTAATTAAAATTTAAGGGTCGGCTAAATGAAAAAACCTAATATATGCATGTATGTCTTCCTCTTATTAATCCCATCTTCAGTGCACTGAAAGTCCATAAGACTGGTGTTTTTACGGTCGGATGCCCTTCCTGACTCCAAGCTCATGAGAGGAGTGATTGAGAGATGACATGAGTTTAGATGAATTAATGAATGGCAAGGAGGTGGAAGAAAGCGGCCGAAGCCTGTTATAAGGTACCATCCCAGCATCTTCCTGTAGTTATAATTGGAATGAATGGAAAACCATTTCAAGGGCGGCCGACGCTGGGGATCGAACTCACTTCTACCGAGTCTGCAGATAGCGTGGCCCCATATCCTAGTGAGCGAAACTGCGGCTATTGGTATGAAATAAATAAACTAATAATTCGGTTATTTCGGTATTTTGGTGGACAAAATTATGAACAGGAATGAATATAGACAAATTATCATAAGCTACCGTGGTGTTAGGGTATGGACAGAACCCACAACAGTGAGGAAACCTCTATCGGATTATCGGAAGAAGCCACTGAGTGATGGGCTCGAGAGATAAGCTTACTGGTAGGACATCAAAGCTGGCCGACGAACAAAAGCAAGAAAGAGAAAATGATATTGATTGTTAACTCTTAGGCCATAGTGGCTTAATTCGAAAGTAAAAAAAAAAAGCTATAATGACAAACAAAATGATTTCGAATAAAAATATTAGAATTTCAAAATAGAAAAAGGGCCGCTACCTCAACACCACGAGTTCGGTTCAGTTGTTATGATAGACAGGTAACATTTTGTCCCCAAGTTCATAGAAAACGATCAAGAAATATTGTACTAGATTTTATTGTGAGTGTGTAGCGGCTAGCGTTCTTGGCTGTCGCCCCGGAGCTCCGGGTTCGATTCCTGGTTCTACCAAGAAAGTTTATTTCAGTCTGAGGGCTGGAACGGGGTCCAGTCGGCCTCGTGAGCCAAAACTGAGAATATATGGGTTTGATTCCAACCTCAGCCATCCTGGATGTGGTTTTCCGTGGTTTCCCACTTCTATTCCTGGCGAATACTGGGATGGTTCCTACATAAGGCCATGGCCGCTTTCTTCCCAATCCTCACCTGAATTACAAATGCGCACACTAATACAGCCATCACCGATGCCTGTCCCATTCATGGCTCTGATTGTATGGAAGCTATTGAGGTATGGGTGGTGTTGAGTAATGGCCTAAGGGCACAGCCAGTGCCTGTGGATGTTGTGAAAGATTCCGCTCATAGGGTTAGTACAGCTATACAGACTCAGTGAGGAAAGCAATGGCAAACTGCGCCATTCCTCACCTTGCCTAGTACGCCTCATTAGAGTGCTGCCTTGGTTTTGTGGGTTTCTACCTCATAACCTATGGTGGTGCTTTTTTATGCTCCAACCAGCCTCCAGAGTTACTACCTAAAAGACAGATCAACACAGGTTATAACAAGAAGTTCCGTGAAGAACTATACAGCCTACTTTTCATGCCAATGATTATTCTACAGAATATGAACCTATCTAGAATAATGACGAAATTAAGTTGCTAATATCGAAATTTCCAATTAGTTCGAAATAATGTATACCTGGCATAATGTATCCTAATAGAGCACTACAGTTGGCAGCCCTGATGACTGAATATATTCTTAGTTCCGTCTCTTACGGTACTAAATACAAAATTTGGTTGAAGTCCAATGGATAGCATGGACGTTACATGCAGTTAAACATTGGATCTAACAGCGCGCGTAAAATCATGTTGGCAACAATGTCATGCATGTATTGGTCAGAAATAATCTGAAATAATATGATCTATTGTTGTGCCAATTTTGAATGAAATCCATTAGTTAGTATAAAAGTTAGATGCATTTTAAAATTGGACCTATCAGCAGGCTTAGAATCATGTTGGCAGCACTGACGTATATTAGTTACTCCAAATTCGTCTAGAATGCCAGGTACTATACGTGTGCAAAGTTTAGAGCGATTGGCTTGCATACTTTCTGATATATTGATATTAGGGTAACAAAAATAGGGACAGCACATATTAACAGTTGGCAGCACTGGTTGCTCCTTAGAATACGCATAGTCATATCTGTTATGGTACACATAGCACATACGAAATTTGGTTGAAATCCAAATGATAGTATGGAAGTTACATGTATTGAAAGTTAGACCTGTCAGCAGGCTTAGAATCATGTTGGTAGCACTGACGTATATAAGTTACTCCAAATTAATATAGAATGTCAGGTACTATACGTGTGCATAGTTTAAAGCTGTCGGCTTGCATACTTCCTGATATATTGGTATTTGGATAAAATAAATTAGGAGCATTTATTAACAGTTGGCAGCCCTGGTAGGTCTTAATAATACGGTCAGTCATATATGGTTATGTACACATACAACATACGAAATTTGGTTGAATTCCACTTGATAGTGTAGAAGTTATATGCATTTAAACATTGGACCTATCAGGAGGCTTATAATCATTTTGGCAACACTGCCATGTTTGGCCTCCTGGAAATTAAACTGAAATATTATGATCTGTACATGTGCCAATTTTGAAATAGCTCCCATTCATACTTTCCAAGATATCCAACATGGAGCTCAAAATTCAATTGCGATTTTTTAGCAGATGGTAGCACTGACATCATTTTCAAATATGGCCGTGAGATATTCAGGTATATATCTTTACTCCTACCAAATTTTGTTTCGATTGCTGCAGCCGTTTAGGAGTTGATAGGGGGGGGACACACACACAGCCAGACAGACAGACAGAAGGACAGACAGACAGACAGACAGACAGACAGACACACATTTGCCCGATCTCATAAGTCTACTTTTTCCTCATTTTTGCAAAATGTGAAAAGTAGGCTAAAAAAATCACACAGAGCCAAGTATACGGGGCTGAATGACCGCGACATCCAAGCTCTTCAAATGATACAACAAGAAGTTCCGTGAAGAACTATACAGGCTACTTTTCATGCCAATGATTATTCTACAGAATATGAACCTATCTAGAATAATGACGAAATTAAGTTGCTAATATCGAAATTTCCAATTAGTTCGAAATACTGTATACCTGGCATAACATATCCTAATAGAGCACTACAGTTGGCAGCCCTGATGACTAAATATATTCTTAGTTCCGTCTCTTAAGATACAAAATACAAAATTTGGTTGAAGTCCAATGAATAGCATGGACGTTACATGCAGTTAAACATTGGATATAATAGCGCGCGTAAAATCATGTTGGCAACAATGTCATGCATGTATTGGTCAGAAATAATCTGAAGTAATATGATCTATTGTTGTGCCAATTTTGAATGTAATTCATTAGTTAGTATAGAAGTTACATGCATTTTAAAATTGGACCTATCAGCAGGCTTAGAATCATGTTGGCAGCACTGACGTATTTTAGTTACTTCAAATTCGTCTAGAATGCCAGATATTATACGTGTGCAAAGTTTAGAGCTATTGGCTTGCATACTTTCTGATATATTGATATTAGGGTAACAAAAATAGGGACAGCACATATTAACAGTTGGCAGCACTGGTTGCTCCTTAGAATACGCATAGTCATATCTGTTATGGTACGCATAGGACATACGAAATTTGGTTGAAATCGAAATGATAGTTTGGAAGTTACATGTATTTAAAGTTGGACCTGTCAGCAGGATTAGAATCATGTTGGTAGCACTGACGTATATAAGTTACTCCAAATTAATATAGAATGTCAGGTACTATACGTCTGCATAGTTTAAAGCTGTCGGCTTGCATACTTTGTGATATATTGGTATTTGGATTTTTAAAAAATAGGAGCATTTATTAACAGTTGGCAGCCCTGGTAGGTCTTACGAATACGCTCAGTCATATCTGTTTATGTACAAATAGCACATACGAAATTTGGTTGAAATCGAATTGATAGTGTAGAAGTTATATGCATTTAAAATTTGGACCTATCAGCAGGCTTATAATCATTTTGGCAACACTTCCAAGAATGGCCTCCTGGAAATTAAACTGCAATATTATTATCTATACGTGCGCCAATTTTGAAATAGCTCCCATTCATACCTTCCAAGATATCCAACATGGAGCTCAAATTTCAATTGCGATTTTTCAGCAGTTGGTAGCACTGACATCATTTTCAAATATGGCCGTGAGATATTCAGGTATAGATCTTTACTCCTACCAAATTTTGTTTCGATTGCTGCAGCCGTTTAGGAGTTGATAGGGGGGGACACACACACAGCCAGACAGACAGACAGACAGACAGACAGACACACATTTGCCCGATCTCATAAGTCTACTTTTTCCTCATTTTTGCAAAATGTGAAAAGTAGGCTAAAAATAACATATATTCTGAGTAGAATTTTAGAACTATATTCGATGTTTTAAAACATGATTGCCGTATTTGAATGCAGGAAGTCCATCACCTTATTTACAAACATTCTAGAGACCTAATATTTTGACGGAAATTATACTAGTGCATTCAGACGACGAGTTATTTTGGCCATAAAAAACGCTCAACATGCTATTCATTCCATCTCAAAAAATGCACAGTAGTTCCCGTTTTACTGAGGTTTTATCGCCCACGCTTCACGCACTGTATGTTCCTCGCCCCTTCTGAAGCTTGGCGCACCGGAACAGGCCCACATTACCCTCAATGGTAGCTCTCTGAGGCACACATTCTCTGCGTTAAAATGCAGGGTACTTTTAAACCAAGTGCTGGAACGAACGACAGCATACAATTTCATGAGAAGGCCTATAAGCTATATGAAGTGAAATGAGGCATTAAATATGTGAATAGGACAGAGAAATTTGAAGTTAGTAATTCGTTTGAATAGGCTACCTTTAGCTTTCTCTTCCAAAATCATGTTAGATGTTTAAAACGTATTTCGCAAAGAGCTCACTCTTGTCTCATATTATTTCCCTTAGTAAGATAATAAATTCTCAATATAATAATAATAATAATAATATCGTATGGCCTTGGGTACCGGGTGCAAGCTTTCTTATTTGACACCCGAAGGGTAGCTTGAATGTCAAATTTCGTTGTTCCTTGAAGCACTATGAAAGTCAAGGAGGTTAGATATCTAAGCTCCTTGAACACTATAGCGCTTTCTAGTAGAGAAATGAGGAACTTTGTGTTGGCGGAAACTCCCAAGATTAATTTTGCCATTATGAACACGGCCTACTGAATTCAAATGGGTTCTTTGACATGCCAACATCGTGTCGTAATTTTTGCCGCCTTTCAAAAATCACTTACCACGGCCAAGAGTGAACCTGCATGCTTGGGGTTAGTAGACCGACACGTTGACCACTCACCCACCGTGGCAAGTAATTCTGAAGATTAAAAACGTTAAGTCAATATTAATTTTTACTTTTTTTTGTACCGGTTTCGGCCACATTGTGGTCATTCTCAGCGCAAATAAGAATATGAATAGAAATGCAAGTCATACAATAAATTAAAAACTTTTACCATAAAAGAAGGTTGTTCTCAAAACTATTTCTAAGAAATTAATCGTCTAGAAACATATACATTGAAAATTTAAATAAACCAGATCTGTTACAAAAATATGTTAAATACGAAAGAAATAAATCTCTCTCTATATAAAAATGAAAGTCTGTCTGTTTTTTCTGAATTTCTACGGAAATTTGCGTTTCTTACGCGTTTCAGACTGTTTTATGACGGATGAGCGCGAAAATATTTTTTTTGTCTGTCTGTTTGTCTGTTTGTCTGTGGACAAAGTTGTTCCCTTATAACTCGAGAACGGCTGCGTGGATCAACGTAAAATTTGGTACAGATATCCTTCAGAGGCACCACACTAATCATTGATGTAACTCTTCTCTGTACCTCTAATAAAAGGGGGCCTACCCCCTAAAAATACATGCTGAAATAGGCGTAGAAGGGCGAGACAAAGCTCATTTTCAGCCCCTCAATGTGAGAAACGAAACTCGGGGGCCCTGAAAACCACATTTTAAGGTCCTAAAACCAACATTTTTTGAGATATTTCCAGAAAACTAATTTCATTTAATACAATAACGAAAGAATGCAAGCCGGTAACAATGGCAACAGAATCTCACAGGTCCTACTATTGCTGTAAGACGCAATACAATTCCATTTATTAGCCTACTTACGATTTTTGCAAAAAAAATGAAAGTTGACTTATGAGATCAACACAGGGCGAAAAATTGTGTGTCTGCCTGTGTGTGTGTGTGAGTCTGTGTGTGAGTGTGTGTACTCTGAATGTCCCCCCTATCAATTCGAACATGGTGAATCCGAATTGAACGAAATTTGGTACAGAGTTAGCACTAGCAAAGGGCACCTCAGTGTCATCTTTTATATCGCCGCCATCTTGATGGAAACGTAATGGCGGCCAACCAAATGTTAAAAGCTTAAATCAAATTACGACCAAACGAATCAACTGATCCCTACCAATTTTTGCAACTTTATACCCTTACATATGAAGAACCTTATAACCACACTAAAAGTTCATCAGCCCTATAATTTGCGGATGGCGGCTATGTTTGTGTGCAAATCGATTCCCACTATCTATTCAAACACGGTGAAACCGAATTGAACGAAATTTGGTACAGAGGCAGCACTAGCAAAGACCACTTCAGTGTCATGCTTTATATCGCTGCCATCTTGACGAAAACGTAATGGCGACCACTCAAATGTTAAAAGATGAAATCAAATTACGACCAAACGAATCACCTGATCATTACCAATTTTTGCAACATTATACGCTTACATATGAAGAACCGTTTGACCAAACTACAAGGGCATCAGCCCAATAATTTGTGGATGACGGCCATGTTTGTGTGAAAATCGATGCCCCCTATCTATTCAAACAGGGTGAAACCGAGTTGAATGAAATTTGGTACAAGGTAGCACATGAAAGAGGCAACTCAGTGTCTTGTTTTATATCGTCGCCATCTTGACGGAAACGTAATGGCGGCCAGCCAAATGTTAAAAGATTAAATCAAATTACGACCAACCTAATAATCTGATCTCTACCAAATTTTGCAACAAGATCTTTTGACTGAACTACAAGGCTATCGGCCAATAGTTTGCGGATAGCGGACATGTATGTGTGCAAATTGATTCACCATATCAATTCAAACACGGTGAAACCGAATTGAATGAAATTTTGTACAGGGGTAGCACTAGCAAGGGGCACCTCATATTCATGTTTAATATCCGTATAACACGTTGTATTTCAACAAGCTACTACAACCAACATTCAATTTAACTCCTTGAAAAGGAAAGAGAGTTATAACAATACCCATGCATTTAGGAGAAAGTAGGCTATATGTTCTTTACTGAACATCTTGTTACATTACTGAGATAGTTTGCAAACGGCCATGAGGTTATAACGGAACCAAATTAAGCTGTACAATTCATCAATGTCATATAATGCGCTTAAGGGGGTCAAGGGGTACTCGAGATTTTAGGTAGATTTCATTAGAAAGCTAACTATTGCAATGGGTACCATGTTTCGACTTCTGGAAAATTTCGACATATCTTCGCGTTTCACATCCCCCAGACCCCAAAACCACCGTCAGTTCAAAAGTTTATATATAATTTATGTATATATATCAGTTTCTTGTGGACACGATAACTGCCGTAATTTTGCACCAATCACTTTGAATTTTTTACCGAATATGTATACCTATAACATCTCAGTCGAGATCGTTCCTGGCATAAATCGGTGGAAGGAAGTGAAAATGGGGGGCTTTTTTTTTCTTCGAAAAAGTGATATATTGCTATAACTCTCTTAATATGTGAAATATCGAATCCGTTCAAAGTTCATACTATGTGTCAGATAAAGCCCAAAAATTTATGTTTGAATAGTTCTTTTTATAGTACCAACCAATGTCTAAAGGGGTGGGAAAAATTGGGTTTTTCGGGAAACATTAATCATACCTCTCTTAACAGGCACAATATCAAAACCGTACAAAATGGACAATATTCCCCTAACAATTACCTAAAACGTTTGTCTGAAAGAATTTTTGATATGACCCACCATTACGCAAGGGATGAGAAAAATTGTTTCGGAATTATAAGAAAATGCCAAGAGCTATCAGAGGTTGCCATGGCAACACTACTAAATTGATGTAGGATGAGCCATCAGACGTTGCCATGACAACGCACTTTACGAGATCCGATTCAGATTTCCATCTGACTAAGTGTGAAGTGGCTTCGGTGACGTAACTGGTAGCATGCTGAACTTCTATGCCCAAGGTTGCGGGTTCAAAGCCGGCCGAAGTCGTCGGATTTTCTAAGACCGCTAAAAATCCCTTAGTATGCTTTGTAGGGTAAGTTCCAACGTTCGTTGCGAGATGCTGGTTGCGGTGGCATCTAGTAGCCAAATTCACAGCTAGGTGTCGTTGACGGAAGTATCTGGTAGCAACATTAGGAACTACTCCTTGAAATTGACCGTCTGCAGTCCTTACCTTAATTACAGACTAATACAGCCATCACAATTCACACCGTTTATCAGACAGATTCTACACTCACCCAAAGTACACGGGGTTACATGACCGCGTTGTCGCAGCCCCTAAACTGAGGAACCAACCAAAATCTCTGCGGGAAATATAATTTTGCGTGAAGAAGTAACAGACCGTTACATAGTTACACATCAGTGTCGAAACCTTGCATAAGGACAGTGTGACCACAAGTATAACAAGTAGTTCCGTGAAGAACTATACAGCCTATTTTCATATATCCTACTTATGTTAATTGCCACTATCAACATACACCATTTCTGTTTGATTGCTGTAATAGATTCGTAGATATTAAGAACCGACTAAATATTTCGGATGGTCGCCATGATGGATTTTATATATGTAGGTCCTAGAGTTATGTACTGTTACATGCATATTATTGTGAACGTGTAGTATTTAAACTTCAATCGCATAATTAGGACACAAGAAAAAACAAGGAGATTTTAAAAATGTTTCACAGCTGCCATCTTGAGGTTATGGAAACAATTGAAATAAATTAGATGCCAGTGGATTAACATTCGTATAAGGATTTACTGTACCAAGTTTCACTGCACTCGGATGGTTAAATTGCGAGAAACGTCCATGTGAATATTTATAATCCGCGTCACCGCCATGTTGGATTTGTGATCACCAGGTTATTTAAAGTCCTATAGGTGAACTTAAGTTCATAGCCCCTATGAACAATAAAAATGCAGTTTGATTGCTATAATAGATTCGTAGATATTCAGTATCGTCTAAATATTTCGGATGGTCGCCATGTTGGATTGTTAAATGTATAGGCCATAGAGTCATGTACCATTAAAGGAAAATTATTGCGTAGGTTCATTATTCAGACTTTCACTTCGATCGCATGACTACATCACAAGAAATAAAAACTTAATTTTAAAATTCGCACTGCCGCCATCTTGAGGTTATGTAAACAATTGAACTAAATTAGATACCAGTGGATTACAATGTGTATAAATATTTCCTGTACCAGGTTTCAGTGCGCTTGGAACATTAAATCGCGAGAAAGGTCTATTTAAAATTTTCGAATTCGCTTGGCCGCCATGTTCGTTTTGTAGTTAACCGGGTATTGAAAGTCTTATAGATGGACTTCCAGTAGTGCCCTTTATCTCCGTAAAAAATTTTAGGGAGATACCGCTAATAGTTTCAGAGATATAGAATGCCGGTGAAATATTTCGCACATCCGCCATCTTGTGATTATGTAAACAATTGAACGAAGTTAGATGTTGGTACATTACAATGTATATATACATATACTGCACCATGTTTCATTGCGTTTGGTTGGTCAAATCGCGAGAAAAGTCTATTTAAAAGTCGCAAATTCGCTTGGCCGCTATTCTGGTTTTGTAGTTGCCAGGTTTTCAAAAGTCACATAAGTGAACTTATAGTAGTTCCCTCTATCACCATAGAAAATGTCAGGGTAATATCGGTAATAGTTTCGGAGATATTGAATGCTGGTGAAATATTTCGCACAGCCGCCATGTTGGATTGGTGAGTCGTAACAAAATTTGAAGGGCACGGTCGAGGTCGCCGGGAATAGTGCTATGAACTATCCGAGTTTCATTGAAATCGCTCCTGCCGTTTAGATTTTATTAGGGGGGGACACACACACGAATCACACACACACGCACACACACACACACACACACACACACGCACACACACACGGACAAAAGGTGATCTCATAAGCCTATTTTTTCAAAATTGAAAATAGGCTAAAAATGGACTCCAAATGACAAGAAGGTTACCATCCCCATAAGACAATAAAATGTTTAAAATATGCATAAAATGACGAAGAACAAAGTTAATTAAGCTCCAATTATAAAATACTTTCTCGCAATAAATGAGGTCTGAACCTACTACGAAAACCTGCATATTCTGCCTATTTTCGCCTATCCCCTAGTTTGTCCGGTGAAATCGACCTCCGCCTTCCGGCGTGCCGAGAGGACTTTTTTTTCACGCGATTTACACGTGCGGGTTGGTACGGCAGGTATATTATATCCCTGTCCCTATATTGTTATATTATTATTACAATTATTATTATTATACTACGGCCCACAACAACGAGACAAAGCTTATTTTCAGCCCCTTGGTGTCAAAAACAAAACTCGGTGCCCCTAAATAGCCGTAAAGTGTCCACAATAACTACATTTAAAGGCTCTAAAACCAACAGTTTCTGAGATATTCTCAGAAAACTAATTTCATTTAATAAACTAATGAAGGAATGCAAGCCAGTAACCATGCCGACAGTACCTCAAAAGGTGACATCCAACTTTCCATCTATTTCTGCAAGAAGGAAAGCTACTCCATTTATTAAATTTCTGCGAATGTTTGCAAATGGCTATAAGGTTATTACGGAATCAACTAAAACTCTAAAATTCATCAATGCGCTTAAGGAGGTCAAGGGGTACCCTAGATTTTTTCACACGACTTAAATGTGCGATATGTCGTACAGAAGGTCTATTACATCTCCAAACAGCAACATTATTTTCAATAATTCCGGAATTGAAATAGTTTTTTTCTTTCTTTTAGGAATTAGGGCCATTGGAGGCTACAAAAACTGAATTTGCATGCACCACAAGCCTTTATATTAAAGGGGTCTTCCTCTGGATGGGGACTTGACACAGCAGTGAAGGTCAGTTTTATTTGACGTCGATTCGTCTACGAAGTTTTCAATTTTATTTTCACGTCAGGAAGTACACGTTCCAAGCCTCCATCCATTGCAACAGTAGCTCAATTGATTACGTCTGGTTATTAATACCGAAGACCGTTCGAAGAATGGGTACTAGTGCTAGTCTTGATATATAACCAGCTTGAAGAAGGAACAGTGGTGTAGAAAGAAGATTAAGATAGAAATGAGATACAAATTCTAGAATGTCTCATTTCTATCTTAATCTTCTCTCTACACCACTGTTCCTTTTTCAAGTTGTTTTTTTAATCAAGATTTAGTTCCTTCACATTCAACATATTTTTGTAACAGATCTTTTTTTTTTTTTTGTTTACATTTTAGTGTGTGTGTTTCTTAGATTTTAGATGATTAATTTCTTACAAATAGTTTGATGGTAAAATGTTGCATTTCTATCCATATTATTATTTGCACTGAGGAAGGCCACAATACGGCCAAAACTGGTACAATAAAAGGTAAAAATTAACATTGACTTAAGGTTTTCAATCTTCAGAACTTATTATACAGTGAGTCCGGTAATGTTCTCCGCAGCGCCTATATGCGTCTGCGATAGCTAGCTACAGCACTTACGTTGGTAGCACGGCTGCCGCTTGCATCATAACAAATAAACAGTTAACTTTGTACTCACCACAGCCATTCATAACAGATGCTGGAACCATTCACAGTACATCACTCTTTTTCTGTAATTAGTTTGTTTTAATTCATGAACCACGGTAACTTTATAAGGGAACAAATGAAGCTTGTCTCTTACAGCTTTGTGTGCTGTCGACTTAGAGATTCCTGTTTGTTGAGCTAATTTTCGTTTTGATTTACTTGGACTACGCAGCATTATATCGGAGATTTCATCAAGTTTTTTATCTGATTAAAGCGTAGGCCTGCCTGATACTGGTACATCATGAACTGAGCCAGTCACACGAAATTTACTTACCAAATCCAGAATGGTATCACGGTTTGGACACTTTGAATTAGGAAACCGCGCCTGAAATCTTAGTTTTACATTTTCTGTAAACCGATCGCCTTTGCGAAAAACGTATTCCACCAAAAAATAACTCTCTCTTCAGTAGTAAACATTACCGCCTGTATACTGTTGCACTCTTCCAATAATCTATCTGAACTCTCGCTTACTGCAATACACACTGAAGACATACAGGCTCGCTCGCTTGTCGCAATACACGCGGGAATCCCCCTTTCAAGGACACAGTGCAGCCAACTAAACGTATGACTCAACCACTCGCAGCTGCACGTACCCACTACGGAGAACATTCTCGGGCGCCCTGTACTTCGTCAATAAGGAACAGGGCTAACATGGTCATTTTCATGTCACATTACCCTTTGTGAGGTAAAAGTGTGGGTCGCGTTATTGACTTCATATTGTTAGTGTCTATCTTATTTTATTTCATCTTTTTACCCTACAACGCATCCATCTGAGGTTCAAACCCACCTTTTCTCAGTTCTGTCGCATGAGGCTGAAAGTAACCCGTTTCATCCCTAAGGCCAGAATAATTTTCGTGGCAGGGCCAGGAGTCGAACTTGGACATCAAGGGTGACGGCCATGATGGCTAACCACCAAAACCACTAGGTGGTTAATCAAAAGTCGATTCCTAGCTGTGCTAAGGAATGATAATTTTTGTCTGAGGGCTGCGACGGTATACACTCGTACTCGTAAGACAGGACAGACAGGAGTTATGTTTAACTCCCACCTCAGCTGACGTACACGTGACTTTCCGCAGTTCTCCACTTCTGCTCTAAACTTTGATCTATAACTTTTCCATTACAGTATCTATTGAACAAACTTCCTCCAACAAGAAAACAACGCTTTCCTTAGAAACTTAACTAAAAGCAATGGCCATAGTACAACTCCCACAATGAAAAGAAATATTGTAGTTTTACGTGACTGTGAATCTTGTAATTATGAGCCACGGGACCTCTTTCTTACGTGGAATCCGAACCAAAACATGACATTTCACTTCAAAAATCTCACATGCATTGACCGGGAATCGAACCCAGTCCACCTTGGTGAGAGGCCAACGGCTTGACCGCTGCGCCACCACGCCCCTCACTCCCTCAATGACACAGGTTATCAGTACAAGGAGATATAAGACCACATAGACACACAATTCCTAAATGAGACAACAACCAACTTACCTTCGTATTTGAAGATGACGATGATGATGGTGTTGTTGATGATGGGGATGATGATGGTGACGATGATGTGATGATGATGGTGTTGTTGATAATGGGGATGATAATGGTGACGATGATGTGATGATGATGGTGTTGTTGATAATGAGGATGATGATGGTGATGATGATGTGATGATGATGTTGTTGATAATGGGGATGATGATGGTGACGATGATGTGATGATGATGGTGTTGTTGATAATGGGGATGATGATGGTGATGATGATGGTGATGATGATGATGATGCAGATGATGATGATGATGATGATGATGTGATGTTGATGATGATGTGATGATGATGTTGATGATGATGTGATGATGATGGTGATTATGATGTGATGATGGTGATGTTGATGATGATGTGATGATGATGGTGATGTTGATGATGATGGTGAATATGATGTGATGATGGTGATGATGTGATGATGATGGTGATGTTGATGATGATGTGATGATGAAGGTGATGTTGATGATGATGTGTTGATGATGGTGATGATGATGTGATGATGATGGTGGTGATGATGATGATGATGTGATGACGATGGTGATGTTGATGATGATGGTGATTATGATGTGATGATGATGGTGATGATGATGTGATGATGATGGTGATGTTGATGATGATGTGATGCTGATGGTGATGATGATGTGATGATGATGGTGATGTTGATGATGATGTGATGATGATGGTGATGATGATGGTGATGATGATGATGATGCAGATGATGGTGATGTGATGATGACGGTGAGGATGATGATGATGTGATGATGGTGATGTGATGATGATGGTGATGATGATGTGATGATGATGGTGATGATGATGGTGATGATGATGTGATGATGATGGTGATGATGATGATGATGCAGATGATGATGATGATGATGATGATGTGATGTTGATGATGATGATGTGATGATGATGTTGATGATGATGTGATGATGATGGTGATTATGATGTGATGATGGTGATGTTGATGATGATGTGATGATGATGGTGATGTTGATGATGATGGTGATTATGATGTGATGATGATGGTAATGATGATGTGATGATGATGGTGATGTTGATGATGATGTGATGATGAAGGTGATGTTGATGATGATGTGTTGATGATGGTGATGATGATGGTGGTGATGATGATGTGATGACAATGGTGATGTTGATGATGATGGTGATTATGATGTGATGATGATGGTGATGATGATGTGATGATGTTGGTGATGTTGATGATGATGTGATGCTGATGGTGATGATGATGTGATGATGATGGTGATGATGATGATGTGATGATGATGGTGATGATCATGATGTGATGATGATGAAGATGGTGATGTTGTTCTAAGGTATAGAACAGCAAGGTAATCTGCACCTTATCATCCTCTTTAACTTATCGATTTGAGTATATGATTGTTTTGAAGGTCAGGGTTCTGGTTGCTGGTAAAGAACGCCTCAATCCTCTTTAATTTATCAACCAAAAATAAAGTGTAGTTCCTATACCTTCAAGCGAATGCCATTACTGCGACACATTTGATGTTATCAAATAACGGGAGTGACGGCGTGAGTAGAGTAGCTTCGTCTGACGTGAGATTAGATCAGCTTGGCGGCTTTTGCACGTCGCCTACATGCATCTCTGCGTTCGTTCAATAATGATGTGGAGACCGTAATGCTTCAAGCTTGCGAGTGCCAAGAAAGTGGTTTCTAAAGCAAGCGTTGTTTTCTTGTTGGTAGAAGTTTGTTCATTAGAGACAACCTATAGTTTGAGGACTTGACAGTATGCTCAGCTACGTAAATACAAAGGAATAATACATCCTCTTAAAATAAACCCTTCTCACATACAACATTTGTGAAATGTTGGACAGTTACTGGTGTAATAGTGAAGAAGGGAGATAGTTCAGCTGTTAACATATTTATTTAACCAATTATTGGCTGCCTATAGCGGTAATTTACCGGAAAAAGGAACTACAATTGCTGTTGGTTATTTTAGGGGCTGCGACATCATAGTCATTTAATGTCTTGTGGAATTTGTGTGATAACCTGTGTTTTTGAGATGGCTGCAAGAGTGTGTGTATTTTCAGAAAGGGGTTAGGATTGTGAAGGATTTGGCCGTGGTATTAAGTTAGAAATCATCCCAGCATTTGCCTGTTGTAGAAGTGTGGAATCCACAAAAGAACACTTCTGGATGGCTGAGCTGGGAATGAAACCCTCCTCTTCTCAGTGTTGGCTCACGAGGCTGAGTGTACCTCGTTCCACCACTCACACTACAATTTAAATTTCTTGGCAGGTCTATAAAGCTAGCTGCTACACAACGGGGTCATGGAACTACCCCAGTCCAAATACTTCTTATAGAGTCGTTGGAACTACTTACGGAACTACTGTCTATAACTAACTTCATCGGTTCTGTAAAGAAGGTTTGGATTGAAAAGTTGTCATATTTCTTAGGATTTTTCTTTCATATTTACTCATAACTATACAAAGAGTGTTTAGAATATAAGATTCGTTTCATTTCCCATAGATGCTCTATTTCCTAGCCAGAAAGCCCATCGCCATGACAAAAGGCACCCTTTCCTGAATACTCAACGGCAGTGTGAGACCAGACGGGTACTGGCACATGTGCCGATTACCAAAGCAGAGAGAAAGAAGGAGCAGATCAGTGTGCCTCAGTTCATGGCAGAAAGACGTCTGCTGGAAACGTGGTCATGAATGGAAGTGCGTGCTATGGTGTGCTATGAATGGGTGCGTGAGACTTAAATTTCAGATACCCATTGCCACCTACAGAGCGTCCATGGAGATGGCCCCTTCAAATTGGTTGGACGATGGTGTTCAATGTTTAGTGAAGAAGGAAGCCAGCATGTGGACGATGAAGATCGATCTGGTCGATCTTCAACGACTGAAAGAAACAAGAACAGAGTACAGGAAATGATGTTAGCCGACAGGCGCATGGCTGTGTTTGATATCATATCCTCTTTGGGTGTTGTACGGGCTCAAATCTACGAGTATCACATGATTCAGTTGGATTTTCGCAAGATGTTGGCGAGGTGGGTACCGAAACAGCTCACTCCTGAGCACAAGACTGCAAGAATGGCAATGAGCCTCCAACACTTGTGGTGGTACAAGCGCGAGGATAATGATTTTCTCTTCAGGACCATCTCAGTGGATCAGACCATAGGTGCACCACTTTATCCCGGAGACCAAGACCACATCAATGATATGGAAACATCCTAGCTCTCTCGTTGGGCAGAAATACAAAGAGGGCCGTGCTCCGGAGTTTACAAATGCATCAATGTTGGTGGTGCCTGAGAGGAAAAATAGTCAATGTTGTCCTTTGTCATGCCAATGGGATTTCTCTCATCGTTTACAGTTTCTCCGCGAAATAAATGACAATACATATGTTCCGAATGTCCCTCGTACATTATACTTAATATAGTTGGTTGTTTCCTCAGTTTAGGGGCTGCGACAACGCGGTCATGTAACCCCGTGTACTTTGGGTGTGTGTAGAATCTGCCTGATGACCGGTGTGTTGTATTGTGATGGCTGTATTAGTGTGTGTTATCTGTTTTTAATTCAAGTAAGAACTGCAGACATTCAGTTTTTCAAGTAGTTCCTACTTTTGCTACAAAACGCCACCGTCAACGACAACTAGTTCTGAACTTGGTTACTAGATGCCACCGCAGTTGGCTCCTGGTGATTAACGTTGGAACCTAAGAGCATTAGTCAAATCTAACCTATAATTTAGCTTCACACAAGTGTAATTAGTGGAAGGTTCTTTTACAAGCCATAAATCTATGACATGGGACCGCCGGCTTTACTTCCCCTCCGAAGGAAGGCATACTGACAGATTTTTAACGCTTTTAAAAATCCGACGATTGAACCCGTGACCTTGGGCATATAAGCTCATCATGCTACCAACTACACCACCGAAACCGCTATACATAATATTTGCATACGAAATTAATCATACTCTAAGTGGGTCCTAATTGACCACTAATTCAATTAAATACCAATGGTATTAATTGTAATCCACCAAAAGGCAATAAAATAAATTACTAGCATATCATTATTGGACTAGTTTCGACCACATTGTGGCCATCAAAAAGCTTTTGATTGTGTCAGACATGAAAAGTTGATAGAAATTCTGAGATCAACTGGTATTGACCGCAATGATTTACGCATCATAAGTAATCTATATTGGAATCAGACTGCGGATGTTAAAACTGTTCAAGGAACTTCAGAAACGGCTTCAATCAGGAAAGGTGTTCGTCAGGGTTGTGTACTGTCACCGCTTTTGTTCAACATTTATTCTGAGGCAATATTTAAAGAATCGCTATTAGATATGTGGATGATACTGTTGTCATAGCAGATAAATTATCTACTCTTCAACACATGGTAAATTGCTTAGTACAACACAGTGAAGAATTCGGCTTGTGTGTGAACGCTTTAAAAACAAAAATGATGGTGTTCTCTAAAAAGACAATAAGAGCAAATCTCACAATAAATAATATAGTTGAACAAGTGTCCTCCTTCAAATACTTGGGCACCATATTGAACGAACAATGTGACTCCAAACAAGAAATTCAATCTAGAATTGCACAGGCCTGGAAACAATTCTTTACCTTGCGGAAATACTTTGTACGATCACATCTCAGTCTAGAGTTGCGAATCCGCATGATCCGTTGTTACATATTTTCTGTTCTTCTATATGGTTGCGAATGCTGGACCATGGATCCTTCTATTGAAAAACGAATCGATGCCTTTGAAATGTATCTATATCGTCGTCTCCTGCGCATACCTTGGATATTGAGAATTTCAAATGTCCAGGTCCTACATCGGATGAAAATGCAAAAAGAACTGCTACATGTTATAAAGCGAAGAAAGACACAATACCTGGGTCACATCATGCGAAACGAGAGGTACCAATTATTACAGCTAATTATTGAAGGAAAGATACAAGGAAAATATCCTTTGGGAGACGCAGAAATTCATGGTTGAAGGACATTAGAAGGTGGCACCGGTGTACATCGGAGCAAGCATTTCATACTGCAATGTCAAGGTTAGAGCCTACGTGGATCGCCAACCTTCGTTTGGAGACGGCGTCTTAAGAAGAAGAAGAATCTTAGGAAACAATTGGTGATAAAACTGCAAGTAGTCTAGTCTAGTAAGTCATGTCGTCATCTTCAGCGTAAATCAAAAACAGTATTTGGTTCATAAAAGAAGAACATTACTATAAAGGTAAATAATCTTACATAATACTAATAATAATTAAGATTGTTAATTCAACATAGATTGTTGTTGAAAGTCGTTAAAAGTATATGGGCTACTGTAAATTAAACGGCAAACTAGGAAATCAGATCTGTAATCATTTAAGCATAATTTTCTGACAATATGAATAATGCTGTTTGACAGTAAAAGCTGTTGTTAATTAGAATATGTGAAGTTTCAACCTTACATTTCTTCTATACATTACCTTCTTTAAATGTTAGTACTCATCAAGTTGTAAAATTTAATTACAATAAATTCGACATTATTAAGAAAGGAGTATCAGTTTGCCTCGTCTAGTTAATTATATTAAGGGTGTAAATATTCTTCTAAACTTTCAAGAACTTTGAGTTGAGTGGGAAGCATCATTTAGCGGAATATGATGTTACATTGCGTTGGTCGCCTGTTGTCGATATTGAAGAAATACTAAGATAACAGGAGTCCAGTTGAGAACAAGGCTTATAACCTAAATGTTTCTTGATAAAATTTGTTTTTGAATGTTATATGTTTATGTACTGTATATACGTTCCCTAAATGGGTGATATTATTGAACTAATTTCGACCACATCAACATAATGTACAATTAATCTTAAGAGACAATTGGTAATGTTTAGGAACAAGTGTGAAACTGTTCGCCAGGCCTCTACTCGCCTTTGTGGCGAGTCTCGTTATTTCCACTGGTCGTGAGGGGTGTGCTACCTGCCCTACCCCGCGCCCAAGTACCGTACATTCCTTGGCCGGTGTTATTATTGTGCTCAAGCAACGAAGCAAGTCACCTCCGTGGGTGAGAGCGAGGCCGACGTGTCGACATGCACTATCGTGGAACATTATATCGAACGAGTGACAGTGTATTAATTGTATCAACATGTATTGTATATAAATGTGTAATATAATATAATTGCTTAAAATGTTCCACAGAAGTCCAGTGATTTGAAATCCCAGCAATAAATTACTGTCCACCAGAGTATATTCTTCACATTTATTATCAAACTTTCTTCAGGTAATACCATTTCGGGTACATTAGTCTATTAAGTGATAATATCACCCATTTAGGAAGTTGCTGCCTCATTGACAGTTGATATTTCAGCTCTTCAGTCGGTCAACTCAATATATATAATCCCAATTACAGGAAGATACGACAAACATAACCTGAAAATACTACATGTGATTAAAATATCTCTCTATATATAAGAATGAAAGTTTGTCTGTTTTTTTTCTGAATTTCTACGGAAATTTGCGTTATTTACGCGTTTCAGACTGTTTTATGACGGATGCGCGCGAAAATAAATTATTTGTCTGTCTGTCTGTCTGTCTGTATGTCTGTCTGTCTGTTTGTCTGTGGACAAGTATGTTCCCTTATAACTCGATGATGATGATGATGATGATAATTGTTGTTTTAAGGGGCCTAACATCTAGGCTATCGGCCCCTGATGGTTTGGGTGATCGTGAAGATGAAAATGAAATGCAAACTTAAAACTAAAACTAACTACCAACCTACATACTGGAAGAAGAAATGGAAAACTAAAGGAGAATAAGGCAAATAAAGGACAGGAGGAAAAGAAATGCCCTCAACCCTCGAAGAATGCGGATTGAGGGACTTGGAAGGAAGGAGAGCCATGAAAGGCATATAGGAAAGTGAAAGAGGAGAGGGTCCGCCCCGAAGGTAAGGGACAAAAGGGGAAAACGGACCCAGCTCAGGAATCCCTCGGGGTAGCCAACTCCCGAACTCACCAGCCGTGGGCCCCTGAGGGTGTAGCATTATCAAGGGTGCACCAGAAGTGGTGGGGCTACATACACCCTGCCTCCTTAAGGGCCTAGAGCACAAGGCAGGCCCTTATAACTCGAGAACGCCTGGGTGGATCAACGTAAAATTTGGTACATCCTTCAGAGGCACGACACTAATCATTGATGTAACTCTTCTCTGTAGCTCCAATAAAGGGGGGCCTACCCCCTTAAAACACTTGCTGAAATAGGCGAAGAAGGGCGAGACAAAGCTCATTTTTAAACCCCTCAATGTGAGAAATGAAACTCGGAAAGGGCCCCCGAAAACCACCTTTTTAGGCCCTAAAACCAACCGTTTTTGAGATATTCCCAGAAAACTAATTTCATTTAATACAATAATGAAAGAATGCAATCCGGTAACCATGGCAACAGAAACTCACAGGTCCATCTATTGCTGTAAGACGCAATACAATTCCATTTATTACATTACTGAGATAGTTTGCAAACGGTTATAAGGTTATAACGGAACAAAATCAAGCTGTAAAATTAATCTATACATAGGGTATAATTCGCTTAAGGGGGGTCAAGGGGTACTCTAGAATTTTTTCACGCGATTTACACGTGCGGGTGTGGGTCGGAAGGTCTATTACGTCCCTATCTTTTTATTGTTATATTATTATTATTATTATTATTATACTACGGCCTACAACGACGTGAAAAGCTTATTTTCTGCCCCTTGGTATCAGAAACAAAACTCGGGGACCCTAAATAGCCGTAAAGGGTTCCCGAAAACTACATTTTAAGCCTCTAATACCAACAGTTTCTGATATTCCAAGAAAACTAATTTCATTTAATAAACTTATATAGGAATGCACGCCAATAGCCATGACAAAAGCATCTCAAAAGGTGACATCCAACTTTCCATCTATTTCTGCAAGAAGTAATGCCACTCCATTTATTAAATTTCTGTGAACGTTTGCAAATGGCAATAAGGTTATCATGGAACCAACTAAAACTGTAAAATTCATCAATGCGCTTAAGGGGGTCAGGGGTTACCACGACTTAAACGTGCGATTTGTCGTACAGAAGGTCTATTATATCTCCAAACAGCAACATGACGTGTATTGCGTTTCGTCTACGAGGTTTTCAATTTTATTTTCACGTCAGGAAGTACACGTTAGGTAGGCTAAATTTATTTTCTGAGCATATTTTAACTAATCATTTATCTTTGTCGACAAACAGGTTCCAAGCCTCTAACCATCGCAACAGTAGCTCAATTGATTACGTCTGGCCATTAATACCAAAGACCGTTCGAAGAATGGGTACTTCTGCTAGTATAAATATATGTCGTGGACTACGAAAGAAGGAGGAAACTATAGGATGACATATTTCGCTCGTCTAGCAAGCCATCATATGTTCCTAATATACTCAAACAATTCCTCTACAAATCACATTCAAACCTACAATGTCACACACAAACATTATCTGCCCTCCAAACACCAACAGCATCGCAAAAACGTAGAAATTGTGGCTAATTTTGTAATTTTGTATAGTTTTTTTTTCCGCATGTCTCTGTAATTGGAATTATAGTGTGTTGATATATCAATTACCTTAGCCTCATATAAAAGTACCAATACCTAGATATACTCGTAATGATCACAAAACCAAGACATGGGTTGTTTCTTTCCATGCAGATCGCCCTCTCTTGTCTGACAAAGCTGCTAGTAGTCTATAGTTTCCATTACTGGGATTAGCACCAAGCTCTCGTATTGTCTCAGTGACATTTAACGTCAGCTCTCTGTTTGAGCCTTATCTCCAACTTGCAGCAACTTAGCCTCCATTTTTGCTTGTCCAATAAAATGTGTTTGTGTTTAGAACTAGCCCTCTAGGGGATCAGACACTCAGCCATCTTACCTTCCTATCTGTTGAGAGACTTCAGTTCATATTTGTAGTGGTATAGAAGATTACTTTTCTTCAGTTCTAAGAATTCACTGTGTTGAGAAGCTTATGAGAACTCAGGAGATATATCTTCGAGATTTGAAAGATGTCACGACCGTACCTCGAAGAAAATCTAAGTGAAAATCCCTGTATTATTGAAGTAGGTTCCGAAAGCTTAGAGATAATCTGTTACATTTGAGATATGGCAGTAGCAGGTAAGGCATACCTTAATATTACCGCATGTCTCTGTAATTGGAATTACATTTTCTTGACCGACTGAAAAGTTGCAATAGCAATTGTCAATAAGGCAACACATAATAATAATAATAAAGGCAATACCCAGGCAATACCTGGCTGAAGGTATAAAAAGCACACAGGAAAGGCAATAATAGTAATTTGCTTTAAGAAATGTCACTGCCTGTGATACGGCAGGTTACCTCTAGAACCACCGCTAGAGGTGACAATACGCAAACCGGTGGCAGTGGGATGACAAGCTGCTGTCCACCCACCAGTAGACCCGAAGAAGCTCCAGCAGCTCAAGACGATATTGGCGATACACAAAATCTCGAGTCTCGCACCGCACCTGACGGTAGTGCCTTTGTAATAAATACAACCACTCTCGCAGGTAAGCCCAGAAAACGCATGAAATGGGAAACTCATATGAATGAATATATCATGCGGGCATATTATCGAATAACTCGTCTTGAAACAGATATAACAAACTACCGCCAAGCCCTGCATGCGGCTTTCAAGCAGCAGTATCCTCTGTTTAGCATCACTGAGCAACGAGTCGCGGATCAAAGAAGAGCAATTGTAAAGAATCATTTAGTTCCCGACCCTGTTCTGGATCGAATCAGACAGGAGATATCTCATGAACTATATCCCTCAGCTGCAAGTGGTGAAACTAGCCAAATAAATACTGATAATGAGGTCTCCATGAATGAAACGACTCACGTAAATGAACCTAATAATGGGGAAACAAGCCATCATTCCAAGCTCCAAGACGAATTTAATTCAGCTCTGTTTGAATATGCAGGTACTGACCCTACCCAACGTCCAATACTTCCGAGGCAGCAGTCTTCCCGCAAGTTTGCCATGGTGTTGAAAGAACTGAACGAAACCGTACTTCCCAACTATTTAGAAGAGCACCAATCTTTCATGGAGGTTCATACTGCTATCTATTGTGCAGCACTAGCTGCAGTACGAATTAATGGGGGTAGGCCACGCCGTCCAAACCAACAGTCTGTTGCAAGGAAACCCAGTGATCCACCATGGGCAAAACGCTTAAAACAACGCATTGAACAACTACGCCAGAATGTGAACAGACTGCAACAGTACAAGAATGGAGTGAGAAGTAGACGTCTGAACAACCGCATACGAAGGATCATGATGGACTCCTCACTAGAAGAATTTCAGTTTCCCGAGGACGCAGTGATAATAGAAGTACTTGATACTTATAAACAAAAACTTGCAGCCCTCTCTAAGCGTCTTAAGAGATACCAGAACACTACCGAACAGAAGAAACAGAACAATGACTTCAAGAGAAATGAGAGAAAGTTCTATGACGACCTGAAAAAGACACCTCAAGTTCAGAATGATTCTCCAGAAGGACCCAGTGCGGAGAGTGTTACCGACTACTGGTCATCAATGTGGTCTAGGCCGGAAGAACACAACAATGAAGCTCCGTGGTTTAAGGAAATAGAGAATCCTACCAGACGAATAAATCAAATGGCACATACAGACGTTGATGTTGAGGAACTACGCCAGGTCACCAGCAGCCTACAGAATTGGAAAGCACCTGGAATTGACCGGATCCATAATTACTACTATAAAAGGCTCACATGTACCCACCGTTTACTGGCTATTCACATACAGTGTTTTCTGGAAAATCCTGCTGCATTTCCAGTTTTCCTAGCCAGAGGGTTAACCTATCTCAAGCCAAAGGACTCTAAAATCACAAATCCATCTAAATATCGCCCCATCACCTGCTTGCCAAACTTTTATAAGATCATTACATCCATTATTGCAAATCTAATTCGTGCGCATTGTGAGGAAAACGCCATTCTCGCAGAGGAGCAAAAGGGTTGCAGAAGGAATTCTCAAGGATGTAAGGAACAGCTCACTATTGATGCCGTGGCATTAGAGCAGGCCTGTCGTAGATCACGAAATCTTTATGCCTGCTTTATTGATTACCAAAAAGCTTTCGATTCCGTGCCTCATACATGGCTTATACAGAGCTTGGAGATTTACAAGGTCAACCCTATTATAGTGAACTTCCTGAAGTGCGCAATGGTTTCATGGAGCACTGCTCTCCAACTTACAGTGGGTGGCACTCGTTTAACATCTTCATTATTACCGATTCGCCGAGGAATTTTTCAAGGAGACTCGCTAAGCCCACTCTGGTTTTGTCTGGCATTGAATCCTCTCTCGCAAATCCTGAACAGTAGCAACTACGGATTTAGTATTAAGGGTAATCATGGTGAAGCGTACAAGATGAACCATGATGGATGACATTAAACTGTATGCATCAACTAAAGTGCACCTACAATATCTCATCTCTATCACTCAGAGCTTTTCTTCAGATATCCATATGCAGTTTGGTTTTGATAAGTGCAGAACACAGACTGTTATTAGAGGCTCGCACTCTGCACAAGGAATACATGTTGGAGAGGGACAAAGAAGTATTCAGCCGTTGGAGGAAGGCGCATTGTACAAATATCTTGGGTTCGCCCAGAGTACCCGTCTCAGCATGGTGATATCAAGAAGAACATAACTGAGCAGTTTACTTCACGACTTCGCAGTGTTCTCTCTTCAAAACTTAGCGCTAAACATATCATTAAGGCAGTTAACACATTTGCAATGCCCGTAGTTACATACTCCTTTGGTATAATCAGGTGGACTCAAACTGAACTGCACGATTTGCAACGAAAAACATCGGTGCTTTTATCACGCCATCGTATGCACCATCCGAAATCAGCAACAGAGCGCCTGACTCTACCTCGGTCTGAAGGTGGTAGAGGACTGATAGACATCATGAACCTTCATACAAAACAAGTGACAACTCTGCGTGCATTTTTCCACAACAAAGGAGAAACATCCCCTCTCCATCACACTGTATCTTCAGCTGATGATAATTACACACCGCTCCATCTGTCATCTTTAGATCCACCAGTAAAAGAAATGAAAACTACTGAATACAAGATCGGGAATTGGAAACAGAAGGCGCTTCATGGGAAGTTTCCACATGAGTTGGACCAGCCTCACATCGACAAGTTAGCTTCGCACGCATGGCTGACCCACTCGGTCCTCTTTCTGGAAACAGAGGGATTTGTTGTAGCTATCCAAGACCAAGTTGTTGCTACTCGAAGCTATCGGAAATTTATCATAAAAGATCCAGCAACAGAGAGTGAGAAATGTCGCTGCTGTGGCAAATGTAGTGAGACCATTCAACACGTCATATCAGGTTGTTCCCACCTTGCCAACACTGACTACAAACATCGACACGATCAAGTTGCCAACATTATCCACCAGAAACTGGCATTGAAGTACAAACTTCTTCAAAGCTCCGTCCCCTATTGGAAATACACACCATCTGCAGTACTCGAAAATGCCACACACAAGCTCTATTGGGACAGAGGAGTTGTGACAGATATCGCAGTCAGTAACAACCGGCCAGATATCATTGTCATCAATCAAGTACACAAAGAGGCATTACTGATAGATGTCGCATGTCCCAACAATCAAAACATCCAAACAACAGCTGCTACTAAAATATCTAAGTACACAGAGCTGGCAATTGAGATAAAGCAGATGTGGAAACTTGATTCGGTGACTACCATCCCAATAATTGTATCGTGTACTGGTGTTATACCGAAAACTCTCCATAGTAGTCTATCAATATTGAATCTGCACCCGCAGATATATATTGAACTTCAGAAGGCAGTTCTGTTAAACACATGCCATATTGTTAGGAAGTTCCTTGGTGACAATGCCCTGGCCGAATACTCAGCAAAGCTCGATGATCCAGATGGGAATTTAGCTCATCCTACAAATGAAGGAGACTCGTGAAGACTGCGTGCACGACATGGATGTGAGGTCTCTGAACAGTGTAATCGTAATTATCTCAGTACAGATGGTTCCTTGCTAAGGCCGAATCAGGCTGTAAAAGAAAATGTAGCCGGTATTTACCGTGATAATGTTGTCAAACAATAAACTATAATAATAATAATAATAATAATAATAATAAAGTAATAATCACAGCATAAATTTAGAAGAGACGGCTACTACTTTACGGTCACCTTTTAAGGATGACTGATGATCGATTAACGAAAATAATATGGAGTTTCATTAAGTCTAAGGCAACAAGACCGAGATGGTTCGAGGAATGCGAAAAGGATTTTAAGCGAATTGGTATTCTAGACCGAATAATTCCTGACAGGAACACATTTAGACGATTGGTGAACAACTACCAAGGTTTTAAAATGGTATGGACTTCCGGAAGACGTAGAGGACCTTTGTCTGAAGAACATAAACAGGCACTCGTCGCTGGGATCAGAACATACTGGAAGGAAGTCAAAGCCGAAACAAGAACAAGACCTAGACACTAAAGTGAAGTTGGTTGTTACCACGCAGTCCATAGAGACTCAACTTGATGTATACAAAGAAAAATAATAATAATTACAGAAGCTTACACACTCAATCCGTGAAAGACTGGCACGGTTTTATGGCCACCTTAGACGAATGGACAAGTTGACATCAAAGATGTTTCACTCTTTTGATTCCAACCACAAAACCACGATCCCCTGGCTTAGGAACCCCAAAGGATACCTCCAAATGCTCCAAATCAATCCCGACGACGCATTGGACAGGATGAAAATGAAAATCTACAGCCTGCTTCCAGTCTTCGACCGGGTCAGGAATGGAATGAATGAAGCCCCCATCTAGCGGCGAGGATATGAACTGTGCCGGCTGCCGAGGCCTGACGCACTCCTCTGGGGCAATGATTAAATGAATGCCATATGAAATGAAATGATAGTGGAGAGTGTTGCTGGAATGAAATATTGACAGGGAAAACCGGAGTACCCGGAGAAAAACCTGTCTGCCTCCGTTTTGTCCAGCACAAATCTCACATGGAGTGACCGGGATTTGAACCACGGACCCAGCGGTGAGAGGCCGGCGTGCTGCCGCCTAAGCCACGGAGGCTTCATTGGACAGGATCTCTTCCGCAAAAAGGTAATTACGAACGGGCTCAACTGAGTCTTGCCTCCAATAAGAAGACATGGTGCCCTTCGGACAGAGTGATGTAAGCAGGCTTAATCCTAAAGGACGAGGGAATTCTGGGCGCAAAAGAAAGACAAATGTGATCAGACTTAACGTGGTCCTCGATGGCCCTAGCGAATTGTATATGCGGTACAGGTGTCCTAAAAAAATCACCGACAAGGATTAGTATTAAAGCGCGGGAAGGCAAACTGGTCGGTTTTCAAGAAGGATCCCCTGTTTGGAAATGCAAGGTGTGGGTGCTGGAGAGCTTCGAAGACTGTGAATGGTTGTGACACTTTGGGCAGACGAAACTCCGCGTGCCCGCGCGATTCGTAACCACCAACACAGGTTTTGTATTGACATCTGGGCTGGGAGCATTGTTGACCATCTCATTGGGCCATATCTACTGCCCAACAGACTGACAGGACAGATCTACAGTGCGTCACATTTATTCGAGAAGTTTTACCTACCCCATTGGAGGAAGTGCCACTAAATGTTCGGCAGGTAATGTGTCTGCAACAGGCCGGACCTCCAGCACACTTTGATGTAAATGTGCAGAATCACCTCAACGTCGCATATCCCAATCGATGGATTGGTCGAGGTGGACCGGTTCCATGGCCAGGACGGTCGCCATATTTGACACCTCTCGACTACTTTCTGTGGGGTAGTATGGTGAATGCCACTCCTGTTATGTCAGCGGAGGACCTTATTACTCGAGTCCACAACCGCACGTATTGGGTCATGTGAGTGCGGCTCAGCATCACCGACGTAGGCTCTGCTATTACGTTGGTGGTACACAGTTCGAACCCCATTTGTAAGGAGCTCCATGTGCTACTCATGTTGAGTTTATTGACGACCTGTGGAACGCACATCTCTCCCACACTTCAGTGCGCTACAGCGTCGAAGCCGAGCGTTCCAGGCTATGGGTCTCTTCTTGAATACCGATCATTTCGCCTTCCCGCACATCATACTAAGCCTTGTCAATATTTCTTGGGACATCCTGTATATATAATAACTGCTTGGTTGCGAAGGAATGGGAAAATACAAAGGGGCAACTTAGCATTAAGAAACAGCATATGCAAACAAAATGCTCAGTAAAGAACATATAGCCTACTTTCTCCTAAATGCATGGGTATTGTTATAACTCGTTGTTATTATCAAAGAGTATAATTGAATGTTGGTTGTAGTATCTTGTTGAAATGCAACGTGTTATACGGATATTAAACATGGATGCCCTTTGCTAGTGCTACCTCTGTACAAAAATTCATTTAATTCGGTTTCACCGTATTTGAATTGATAAGGTGAATCGATTTGTACACATACATGGCCGATATCTGCGAACTATTGGGCTGATGACCTTGTAGTTGGGTAAAAAGATGCTTACCACATAAAGATATGTTTTTGCAAAATTTAGTAGAGATCAGATGATTAGCTTGGTCGTAATTTGATTTAAGCTTTTAAGATTCGGGTGGCCGCCATTACGTTTTCGTCAAGATGGCGGCGATATAAAACATGACACTGAGTTGCCTTTATTGAGTGCTACCTCTGACCCAAATTTAGTTCAATTCGATTTCACTGTGTTTCAATTGATAGGGGGAATCGATTTGTGCACATACATGGCTACCATCCGCAAATAATTGCGCTGATGACTTTGCAGTTTGGTCAAAAGATGCTTCATACATAAAGGTATAATGTTGCAAATATTGGTAGAGATCAGATGATTAACATTCGTGTGGCCGCCATTACGTTTTTGTCAAGATGGTGGCAATATAAAACATGACATTGAGGTGCCCTTTGCTAGTGCTACCTCTGTACCAAATGTTCAATTCGGTTTCACCGTGTTTGAATTGATGGGAGGAATCGATTTGCACACGTACATGGCCACCATCTGTAAACTATTGGGCTGATGACCTTGTAGTTTATTCAAAAGACGCTCGCCAAATAAATATATGTTATTGCGAAAATTTTGTTGAGGTCGAATGATTAGGTTAGTCATTATTTGATTTAAGCTTTAAACATTTGGATGGCCGCCATTACGTTTCCGTCAAGATGGCGGCAATATAAAACATGACACTGAGGTGCCCTTTGCTAGTGCAACGTCTGTACCAAATTTCGTTCAATTCGGTTTCACTGTGTTCGAATTGATAGGGGTGGACAGACATTCAGAGTACACACACTCACAGACACACAGACACACACACACACACAGACAGACACACAATTTTTCGCCGTGTGTTGATCTCATAAGTCTACTTTCAATTTTTGCAAAAATCGAAAGTAGGCTAAAAATGCAAAAGGCTGCCCTCTTTGGTACTGAAGGTATAGTACGTAAGAATGCTTATTTCCGGTGACTTCCTCTGAACATTTTGAGATCCACAACAAAATCAAATCGGAGCATGGTGGTGCAATGTTCAAGCTGTTTGCCTCTCACCGAGGTGGACAGGATTCGATTTCCCGTCAATGCATGTGATATTTTAAAAGTGAAATGCCATGTCCTGCTGTTCGGATTCCACGAGATTAACGGTCACGTAAATTTACAAGCAAACTTCTTTTTAGCATCAGGTCTTTGGCCCGAAAGGAGTCCGACGGCGATACTTTTTTAATTTTTACGTAAATTACATATTTAATATCAAAATGTAATGATGATGATCAATGTGATGAGTTTGATATCTTGAATAGCTCTCCTAGCACTGTTTTTTCTTGATTTCCCACTTCTACACCAGGCAAATGCCGGGATGATTCCTAACATAAGGCCACATCTGCCACTTTCCAAATCTTATCCTCTTTTGAAAACAGACACACTAATGCAGCCATCACGATTGACACAGACTATCAGACAGATCCGACACATACACAGGTACACGGGGATACATGAACACGATATCGCAAAGCCCTGAATTGAATATACAACAGCTACCATTTACTATTTTACGAAGTACCAAAGTTCAAGTTATATTCACTGACTGACGGATTCGGTGGTGTAGTTGGTAGCATGCTGAGCTTCTATGCCCAAGATCGCGGGTTCAAACCCAGTCGAAGTTATCAGAGCGTTAAAACGGGCTGAGGGGAAGTACAACTGGCGGTCCCATGTCATAGATTTATGGCATGTAAAAGAACCTTCCACTAATTACATTTGTGTGAAGCTAAATTATACGTTAGATTTGACTAACGTTCTTAGGTTCCAACGTTCGTCACCAGGAGCCTACTGCGGTGGCATCTAGTAACCAAGTTCATAACTAGTAGTCGTTGGCGGTGGTGTTTGGTAATAAAAGTAGGAACTACTTGAAAATTGAGTGTTTGCAGTCCTTACTTGAATTAAAAACAGATAACACATAATACAGTCATCGTAATTATTAACACCAGTTATCAGACAAATTCTACACACACCCAAAGTACACGGGGTTACATGACCGCGTTGTCGCAGCCCCTATACTAAGAAAACAACCAACCAACCATATTCACTGACTGGCAATCTTGTATTATAAAGACGTAAAAATACTGTGGCCTGAATCGCCCTAGTTGTGTACATGTTTACTAATTTGTGCATGAATGAAAACTGCCAGAATCCACGTTAGTTAGCTCGAAGTCGCCCTTGACATTGAGCGATGACCTGGAAGGACTGCCTAACCTGCAGCATTCAGCTAATTTGGAAACTCAGCAGGTTGATGTGTACTAGCAGTGTATTAGCTGTTTGCATATCGGTCGTCAGGGATATCTCTGATACTGCTAGATTAACTGCACACATCTGAATGGACACCAATATTTTCAATAGCGCGTTTAGATTGCCACGGTGGGTGAGTGGTCAACGTGTCGATCTACTGACCCCAAGCTTGCAGGTTCGCTCCTGGCCGTGGTATGTGGGTTTTTTTTTCGGCAACATTTACGACACCATGGCATACGATGTTGTCATGTCAAAGAACCCTCTTGAATTCATTAGGCCGTGTTCATAATGGCAAAATTAATCTCGAGAGTTTCCGCCAACACAAAATTCCTCATTTATCTACTAGAAAGCGCTATAGTGTTCAAGGAACTTAGATATATAAACTCCTTGACTTTCATAGTGCTTCAAGGAACAACAAAATTCGACATGCAAGCAACCCATTGGGTGTCAATTAACAAAGCTTGCACCTGGCACACGAGGCCATACGATATTATTATTATTAACTAGCTGAAGTACCCGTGCTTCGCTACGCGTCATAAATAAATTAAAATGTGAAGGTGACAGTTAAAACAGGGGATAGGCGAGGTGCTGCGCAGAGGGAGATTAAGGATGGAACATTTTGTCCAACTACACCGCTCGGCGTTGACCGTGTTTTATAGCACAAATTTAGGTTTTACTCGCTAACAGTTGCAGATACCTTTCGGATGGAAAATGTAATTTTAAACCTCGCATATGCCATCAAAAGTTTGCTATTTCTTAGCGTTCTCTTTTTATTTGAAATGGAAATATGAAAGTTTGAAACCAAAGGGTGTAGTGACGTCACTAAAATGGTCGCCATTTTAAATAGTGCAAAGCATTGAAATCAAAAGTAACCTATATGTTAACCAGGTAAATCAGCTTCTTCCATGTAAAATTCACGTAAATCGGACCAGTGGTACTTGCGAGATTGAGTAATACACAGACACACACCATCTCAATTTTAGCCTCGCTTCGCTCGCGTCATAGTCGTATCATATTGTTTTTTAATGAAATGCAGGTTTAACCCCGTTAACACCCCTTTAGAACCTGAATACCCAAAAATCCCTCCTTAGTAGACGTTTTCGACACACAACAAACAAACATGTCCACAAAATATCATTCTTCTAACTTTAATAGTTTTGGTTGTTCGATGAGAGCAAACATACAAAAATCCTTCCTTAGTGGATGTTTTTCTTCCAGAAGTTCACCCCTCCCCATATGCCCCTTAAATTGCATTTATGAAAACACGGTCGAACACCTATTTATTTTATTTTATTTATTTATTCATTTATTTATTTATTTATTTATTTTTAAGCTGATAGATTTCCTCCGAGTTTCAGACTCCTCCCTATGTCGTTTAAGAGATACACGCTCAGTTAGGAATCTTTCAACCCCCACTTTTCATCCCTTTCACCTCATAATATACACTACATCGAAAAACCATTAGACATGTGTCAGCTTATTTTTAATGATTAGTATATGTGCCAAGTATCACATCCCCAAATGAAACCACTCGTGAGATATTGTTATTCAATGGAAAGCACGTTTACCCCCTTAACACCTCTTTAGAACCTGAATATCCAAAACTCTTTCCTTAGTGGACGTTTTCGACATACAACGAACATATCCCCAAAATTTCATGTTTCTAACTTCAATAATTTTGGCTGGGCGATGATGAGTGAGTGAGTCAGTCAGGATATTTTCTTTCATTTATTTTTGATAATTTCACCCGTCCCCATGAACCCCTTAAATTGGATTTATGAAACAAACGGTCAAACACCTATTTACTTATTTAAAGCTGTTTTCCCCCTGAGTTTGATGAGTGAGTAAGTGAGTCAATCAGTTAAGACACTTTCTTTCCTGTTTCTTTTTCCATAATTTCACCCCTCTCCAAGGGCCCCTTAAATTGGATTTATGAAAAAACGTTCGAACACCTATTTACTTGTATTTTAAGCTGTTTTTTCCCACCGAATTTCAAACTTCACGCCTATGTCGTTTCAGAGATACACGCTCCGTCAAGAATCCCTCAACCCCCAATTTTCACCCCTTTCACCTCATAATATACACCACATCGATAAACACTTAGACATATGTCTGATTATTTTTAATGATTAGTTTATATACCGAATATCACATCCAAAACAAACAACTCATGAGATATCGTTATTCAATGAAATGCACGTTTACCCCCTTGACACGTCTCTAAAACCCGAATAAACAAAAATCATTCCTTAGTTAACGTTTTCGACATACAGCGAACATATTCCCAAAATTTCATGTTTCCAACTTTAATAGTTTTCGCTGGGCGTGATGAGTGAGTGAGTCAGACAGGTCATTTTCTTTCATTTATTTTACCAGAATTTCACCCCTCCCCATGGGCCCCTTAAATTGGATTGATTAAAAAACGCTTGAACAGCTATTAACTTATTTCTTAAGCTGTCTTTTTCCCCTGAGTCAGTCGGTTAGGACACTTTCTCTCATTTTTTCCCCCAGAATTTCACCCCACCCCATTGGCCCCTTAAATTAATTTATGAAAAAAAACAGTCGAAAACCGATTTACTTACTTTTTAAGCCGATTTTATTCCGCTGAGTTTCAAATTTCTCGCCTATGTCGTTTAGGAGATAGGCCTACACGCTCCATTAGGAATCCTTCAACCCCCACTTTTCAGCCCTTTCACCTCATAATAATACACCACATCGAAAAACGCTTAGACACATGTCTGCGTATTTTTAATGATTAGTTTATATGCCGAGTATCACATCCACAAATGAAACCACTCGTGAGATATTGATATTCAATGAAATGCAGGTTTAACCCCCTTAAGACCCCTTTAGAACCCGAATATCCAAAAAACCTCCCTTAGTGTACGGTTTTGACATACAACGAACATATCCCCGAAATGTCATGTTTCCAACTTCAATATCTTTGGCTGGGCGATGATGAGTGAGTGAATGAGTCAGGACATTTCCTTTCAATTTTTTTTTTCTTCAGAATTTCACCCCTCCCGATGAACCCCTTCAATTTGATTGAAAAACAAACTGTCGAAAAGCTATTTACTTACTTTAAAGCAGTTTTTCCCCCTGAGTTTGATGAGTGAGTCAGTCAGTCAATCAGTTAGGACAATTTCTTTCCTGTCCCCCCCCCCCCCGAATTTCACCCCTCCCCATGGGCCCCTTAAATTGGATTTATGGAAAAGCGGTCAAACACATATTTACTTATTTTTATGCTGATTTTTTTCCGCTGAGTTTCAAACTCCTCGCCTATGTCGTTTAAGAGATACACGCTCCGTTAGGAATCTTTCAATCCCCACTTTTCACCCCTTTAACCACATAAACACATCGGAAAACCCTCAGACACGTGTCTTGTTACTTTTTAATGATACGTTTATATGCCGTGTATCACATCCCCCAATGAAACCAATCGGGAGATATTGTTATTCAATGAAATGCAGGTTTAATCCCCTTAAGACCCCTTTAGAACCTGAATATCCGAAAATCCTCCCTTAGTAGACGGTTTTGACATACAATGAACATATCCCCAAACTGTCATGTTTCTAACTTCAATAATTTTGGCTAGGCGATGATGAGTGAGTGAGTAAGTGAGTGAGTCTGGACATTTTCTTTCAATTTTCTTTTTTCAGAATTTCACCCCTCCCCATGAACCCCTTAAATTTGATTTATGAAAAAAACAACTGTCGAACAGCTATTTACTTACTTTAAAGCAGTTTTTTCCCCATGAGTTTGATGAGTGAGCCAGTCAGTCAATTAGTTAGGGCACTTTCTTTCCTGTTCCCCCCCCCCCCAGAATTAAATCTCTCCCCATGGGCCCCTTAAATTGGATTTATGAAAAAACTGTCAAACACATATTTACTTCTTTTTATGTAGATTTTTTTTCGCTGTGTTTCAAACTCCTCGCGTATGTCGTTTAAGATACACACGCTCCGTTAAGAATCTTTTAATCCCCACTTTTCACCCCTTTCACCTCATAATATACACCACATCGAAAAACCCTCAGACACATGTCTTCTTATTTTTAATGATGAGTTTATATGCCGAGTATCACATCCCCCCATGAAACCAATCGGGAGATATTGCTATTCAATTAAATGCAGGTCTACCCCCTTAACACCCTTTTAGAACCTGAATAGCCAAAATTTCTCTCTTAGTGGGCATTTGCGTCCCTTGAGGAAGCTGCATACCAGATTTCATTCCAATCCGTTCGGTGGTTTCTGAGATTTCGTGATGAATAAAAGAATGAGTGAGTGAGTGAGTGGTATTTGAAAAATATATAGTAGAAAGAAGATAGTGTCAAGTCTTTGTTATGCTAAACTCGGTTGTCAGTGCTGTGTGAGCAGTTGAGTAACTAACGGGATTTCAAGTAAACATCCTCATTTTCTATACCGGTAGTGCTGAGCGCAATTGGCATCAAGTCGGCCGTGTCTGGACTTGAGCTATGTTGCCATGGAAACTATCTGCCTTGCCATTCCTTCATGAGTATATTTTATGATTTGATAAGCCTGTTTTTGAGTGAAAAAGGGCCGAAATCAGAAGAATGAGAAAGACTATCGAAAATTCATGTTGCCAGCGGTTCCTTCTGGGTCCTAAACTATGTGTATGCAAAATATGGTTGAGATTGGTGGAACGGTGTAGATTTGTATACGGAACCAACATATATACATACATACATACATACATACATACATACATACATACAGACTTTCACTTTAATATATTAGATAATGGCCCATTTAAGGTAATTAAGAATGCAGAAAATCTTCAAACTATATATGTCTACCCCTTATTAATCCTATTTCCAACGTGGCCGGGGATGAGATGCGATGAAATTCTACGTAGCAGATGGTTTCTACGGTCGGATGCCCTTCCTGACGCCAACTTCGTGAGAGGAGTTAATGAGAGATTAAATGAATGATGAATGAAAGTTCAATGTCAAGTAGTTCCATTTTTGGCTACCAGACGTCACTGTCACTGTCACCCAGCAGCGAACGTTGGAACTTGATAGAGAGTTTGTAAACCAAATAACCTGCAAATTTAGCTACACACTACCAATGGTAGTGGTAGATTCTTCTTCATTCCATAAATCTATGTCATGGGCTTCACTTCCCCTCCAAAGGAAGGCATACTGAAGCATTTTAACACTCTTAAAAATCCGACGACTTCAGCCGGGTTTGAACCCACGGTCCTGGGCACAGTAGTTCAGCATGCTATCGACTACGCCACTGAAGCCGACACAGAAATTCCTCAATATTATCCAATTTTTTTGTTGACAAATCTAATAGGTCATTAGCCTAATAGTTTGCGGATGGCGGCCATCTTTGTGTCAAAATCGATTACCCCTATTAATTCGAACACGGTGAAACCGAATGGAATGAAATTTGGTACAGAGGTAGCACTAGCAAAGGGCACCTCAGTGTCATGTATTATATCACCGCCATCTTGACGGAAACGTAATGGCGGCCACACAAATGTTCAAAGCTTAAATCAAATTACGACTAACCTAATCATCCGATCACTACCAAATTTTGCAACAACATACCTTTATGGAGGAAGCATCCTTTGACAAATCTAATAGGTCATAACCCTAATAGTTTGTGGATGGCGGCCATCTTTGTATCAAAATGGATTACCCCTATTAATTCGAACACGGTGAAACCGAATGGAATGAAATTTGGTACAAAGGTAGCACTAGCAAAGGGCACCTCAGTGTCATGTTTCATATCGCCGCCATCTTGACGAAAACGTAATGGCGGCCACACAAATATTCAAAGCTTAAATCAAATTACGATTAACCTAATCATCCGATCTCTACCAAATTTTGCATCAACATACCATTATGGAGGGGGCATCCTTTGACCAAACTAATAGGTCAATAGCCTAATATTTTACGGATGGCGGCCATCTTTGTGTGAAAATTGATTCCCCCTATTAATTCGAACACGGTGAAACCGAATGGAACGAAATTTGGTACAGAGGTAGCACTAGAAAAGGCCACCTCAGTGTCATGTTTTATATCACCGCCATCTTGACGGAAACGTAATCGCGGCCACCCAAATGTTAAAGGCTAAAATGTAATTACGACCAACTTAATAATCTAGTCTCTACCAAATTTTGCAACAACAAATCTTTATGTGGGAAGCATATTCTGACCAAACTGCTGGATCATCAGCCCAATAGTTTGCAGATGGTGGCCAAGTATGTGTGCAAATCGATTCCCCAGATCAATTCAAACACGGTGAAACCGAATTGAATGATTTTTTTTTACAGAGGTAGCACTAGCAAAGGGCACCTCATATTCATGTTTAATATCCCTATAGCACGTTGTATTTCAACAAGCTACTACAACCAAGATTCAATTATACTCCTTGAAAAGGACAAAGAGTTATAACAATACCCATGCATTTAGGAGAAAGTAGGCTATATGTTCTTTACTGAACATCTTGTTTTTCATTTAATATTTTAACTTTTAGATATTTTTAAACAAGTAGTAAGAAAACACAAAAGGGTAAATAATAATCGATTTTCCGCTTTGCCAAGAAATGTAATTCTGGCCTGAGGGCTGGAACGGGGTACACTTAGCCTTGTGAGGCAAAACTGAGAAGTGGCGGAATCGATTACTATCTCAGCCATCCTGGAAGTGGTTTTGAGTGGTTTCCCGCTTCTACTCCAGGCAAATGCTGGGGTAGTACCTAACTAACCAAATCCTACCTAAATTACAAATACACACACTAACACAGTCATCATCATGGAACAGGGTATTATACAAATTATGCACACACGCATACGGGGATACATGACCACGATGTCGCTTAACGCCTATAAAGAATCAACAACAAGTCAAAGTTAGTAAGTTTTAAATCCAGCAGAAAATCTGTGCTCTATCTTACTGAAATAAAGAAATACTACTAAATAAACTATCTTGAGACCCTGGTAAATTACATTCGCTGACATTGTGAAGGATGACCTATCGAGAATCCGCTCAATCTCGCTCGAGAGTGGACAGTTTGTTTCCCTAGTGTACGTATCGCGACGTCCTCCAGACTTCATTTAATGCGATGCGGTCTTTGAAACCCTACAGTGTTGTGCATTGTTACGACCAACCCCTTCCCGCCCATTAAAGGATCCAACCTTCCATCAATTTCAGTTGAGTTACGCTGTCATTCTGTATCTGAAAATTGATATAGCACCCGTTTCAATTGGTCAATACGAAATAATATATAATATCTTCCCCTATTGACGATATAATCTAAATTGATACCAATTGGTATTTTATCAATTTATAACACCTTGTTTGCCACGGTGGACGAGTGGTTATCGTGTCAGACTACCAACCCCAAGCTTGCAGGTTCGCTCCTGGCCATGGTAACTGATTTTTGAAAGGCGAAAAAAAATCACGACACGCATGTCATTCGTTGTAGGCATGTTATAGATAATCCATAATGACAAAATGTATCTAGGTATTTTCGCCAAAACAAAAAGTTCCTCCATTCTTTACTAGAAAGCGCTATAGCGTCAATGAGCTTAGATCTCTAACTTCCTTCATTTTCATAGCGCTCCAAGGAACAACCAAATTCGACATGTAAGCTGCTCTTTGGGCGTCAAATAACAAAGCTTGCACCCGGTACCTTAGTAAATAATAGATTAATTAAGTAATTAATAAAATGTACAAATTTCGGTCATATTATGAACTTCTTTAGCTTCTTGAATTTTTGAATGAAAGCCTGGAAAGAAATAATTTTACTACTACTTAGTAGAATGTGATAAAATACCATTAATAATATTATTATGCTAGAAAATAGAATTTACAATAAAAAGGGTTCCATCTTAAAAAAGAAATAATGTTATAATTGACCTAAATCAAATATATTGGGTTTCTAATATTAATCTACAAAGACTATTTGTTGCGGATTATAGAAGAAGGAGAAAACTATAGGATGAGTTGTTTCGCTCGTCATTCAAGCATCATCAGATAAAGTTAAAAACTACAAGACAAAATATTAAGTCTATAAGACACTACTAGATCCCAGAAAGTCAACCACAAAACCTCTTCTGCAAACCATAACGAATATATTTAATCCCATGTATTTTTTCCAGGTTCTTTTTTGCGATTCCCAGTTGTTGTTATTTGAGTCTTTTGACTGGTTTGATGCAGCCCTTCATGATTCCTTGTTCTGAGCTAATTGTTTCATCTATAAACACCTACTACTTCCTACATCCGAGGCAATCTGTCTGATCTTCATCATTGTCCGGTAACACCACATTTCGAAAGCTTCAATATTTCCTCTTCTTTGCTGCTCAAACAGTGCCACGCTCCAGACAAAGGCTTTCAAAAATGATTTCCTAATACCTAAATCGATATTTCTTGTCAACAGATTCCTTTGCTTTCCTTGCCTGTGCTAACCTACTTTTTATATCATCTTTGCTTCATCCATCACAGGTTATTTAGCCTCCTAAGCAACAGAAGCATTCTACTTGTTTTAGCTTTTCACCTGCCAATTCGACGCCCAGAGGGGTTTCTGATTTATTTCGGCTGAATTCCAATATTTTTGCTTTATATTTAATAAGTTCGTTAGTTATTGTTGTTTTAAGGGGCGAAACTACTGTAACGGTTTCCTTTGCTCCACGTTGAGCGTACAAGTGAAACGGTTTTTCTTTAGCCCTCACTTTTGCGTGACAAATGTAATGGTTTCTTACTAGCTCTGCCTTGCACTTTGAAATATTTACTCTGACTAAGATATGTTGTTTTAATGGGCGCCAAGACCTCAACGCTATGTTGAAATCTAAATTTATATTTAACAACACCTAGCTCTGGTAGAAGACCTTCAAGAATCTTTTCACTCAGATCGTGGTATGATTTGATCATTAACCCAACAAACAATTGTATCAGGAGAAGGAATTGGTCTATATCTAATGCTACCTACTGAAAGCAAAGATTGCATGGTTAAAAGAAATGAATTTATTATATAAAACAAGTATTGCAAAAATTAACAATAATAATAATAGTAAGTTTGAATTTAAATTGGAGCGTTGCGATTTGAATATTAGTCTACCGCTTGAAAATTACGTGAAAACGGAGTCGGATAAATTACTGATTTTACTCTTAATCCCAAGCTATGAAGTTACTGAAATACTGAAAATGAAAAAAAAAAGACGAGAGATTACGTAGTTCTGAGTCATTCGCGCTTACCACTGGAAATTGCCGAAGCATTTCCCTCGTATTGGATGTTGAAGAGAGCTTCCCACAGCCTCCTGGACGTCGTCATCTTCTTCGTTAGTTGATGAGATACTTGTAGATATGATAACTTTATGGTCCGAACATCGGAGCCAATCACACGTACAACCACACTGGTTAAGTTTTACAAAGATAGTCCCCTAGCCTCCACGGCGCGCAAAACATATATGCACTCGTCGCATCCCCTCTACGGAGCCGTCTTCCAGTCGCCCGGTCTCCTCTGATTGGCTGACCCACCACGCGATCTTCCCCTCCTCCGGGTCATTACACTCGGCGCGGCGATGATGTCGATTACCGGTCCAGGCCATTTCACCTTTTCTTGAAGCAGCAACCCAGCTTGCGTCATGCTACTTGACAAGAATAAGCCTGTAGCCGAATTCCCCGTGACTCATCTCTCTCAAAATACCCTAACTGACAAAACTCCGTAAAATTCCGTAATCATATAATTTTCTATGCTAATGTTGTTCGTAATAATTAGCTTGATGGTGTTTTCTATAATATAGAAAACCTATCTGATTACTTATAATTTTATAATAAATACTCCAAAGAAATATCTTAATAATAATAATAAGTTAATAATAATAATAAGTTACTTGAAAACTTCTCTTGGCTGAACAATTTGCCGCGTAAATAAATATAGAATGGCTTCCTACTGACTTATGCCAGTGGCGTAAAATCCCCTAGAAAAACACGTTACATATTCGCCTCGGATCATCGGATGATTTACCGTGACGACGGTCCATTATCCGATTATCCCAGACACGTTAATACATCCCCATCCAAAATACATATTACATAAATGAAGTCACCCTAAATTGCGTATATATACACTCATAAATTTTCTTTACGCACTTTGCGTCAAAGTTTGTTGTCACTATGGATTTCACTTTGCAACCAGTCCAATGTTTTTCATATAGAATAATGTTCCACGGATATTTCCGCCTCTCAAATTTCTCTATGTTGGGAAAATAGACATAAATAATGTGTGAGCACTGTGTATTTATGATGTCACATCACACGCATCAAGGTGTTCTGATATATGTATCACCACAGAACTTCCTAATTTCACTGGAGGTCCCTTCCTTATGGTGAAATTTAATCTCACTTATCACTGAGCACACGATCACACTATTGTGGCAGCGCCTCGTGACCATAATACTTAATCTCTCTTTATGTAAGACGAAATTAATATTGACTTCTGAAAAAAACAGTAAGTGCGCATTACATATAACACCAAATATTTCTGTGCCGCAATCGCCCTGTCTTCTTAAGTTCCCGTAGATCAAATTCTACTAAATATTAGTTCTCAACTCAGACCAGTTCTCCTCACTCAAATAATACTTTGTACTAATTAACTTAAATTAAACACTTACAATCTTACATGGCGAGGCCGTAAACAGAAATCACGTGTGCTGTTATGTATGAGTTTCATGAAGGACTGTCTCGCCTTCTGATGGCCCATCTTTTGTCTCGTGGACGCCTTAAGCAAAAATACCCTGTTCAAGCGCTCACCCATCTCTAGGAGACAAATGGGAATTCACCAGCGCTACCAAATTCTGGCCTTGGTGTATCGAGACATTTTAGTGCTTAAGAGCATCCGACAATCCCGTCATATTTCCCTGTACCATAAAAACTCTCATTTACTTACATACTACCCCCCTGTGTGACTTCTGATACGCCTGCCTGGAAGACCAGATCTTCCACGCACCAAATACCACACTTACTCATTTGATAGGCTGGCTCGCCAGCTAAACACACTCACTTTATGACACATCCTTAATGTCATCACGTTGCTCCACTAGCATATTTCTCAGTGTCAGTAACGATGCCCTGTTGCTACTGTGCACACATGCTAACCCTACTTTACTCTGGTGTTACACCTCTACTCGACACTCTATGACCTAAAAATGTCACTTCTGACTGACAGAATGACGACTTAGACAGCTTCAAATTGAACCCTGCCTGATCTAACTTCTGAAAAACTATATCTAAATGACGTAGATGCTCCTCAAAACTGCGTGAACTAATTACCATATCATCAATGTAAATGGTTACAAATTCTCCTGTGTCATCCCCTAATGCGATGTTTAAAGCCCTAATTAAAGCTGCTGAACTACTCCTTAACCCATAAGGTGTTCTACAAAATTGATAAAGGTTATATTTATGACTAAAAGCTGTAAATGGTCTATCTTCGTACATAAGTGGCACTTGCCAAAAACTGGAACTCAAATCTACACAAGTAAAATACTTCTTCCCCTCAAATGTTTGCATTAATTCCTCTATTGACATAGATTTCAGCTGATATGAACTAATTCTACTGTTGACCAAACGAGCGTCTAAACAAATACGAACTGTGCCGTCGGCCTTGGGTACCGTGATCAATGAATTAACATACGGACTGTTAGAGTGCTCAATAATCCCATCTTCAAGCATCTGGTTAATTTGTGCCTCAACTGCACTCTGATAAGCGAAAGGTACTGGATATCTATGTCCTGTGAATACTGACCTATCAATAACGTTCAAAGAATGTGTATAGCAATTGGCCATACCAATGCGATCCTCAAAAACTCTTCTATTACACAATAAAACATCATAGAGCCGAACACACTGTTCCACCTCTATATTTCCCTGAAATGCAGCATCACGTAACGAGTCCTCTAGACTACCGTTCGTAATCACACTGCCCACAAAACATGGAGAACCCCGCTCTACGGCCTGCGATATCTCATTTAAAGTACAAATTACACCTACAACACTACTTCTCTGAATATGGTCATTGAACGCTACTTCTACCTCAGAATCTCCCCATTTAAATTTCAAACTCCCTACATCATAACATACGTTACCAGACACTCTACTTAGCCACTCTGAACCCAAGATAACACTGAATACTAAATTTGGAATTACAAGACAAATCTGCTTCTCTATATGATTATTAATTTTAATGTCTACTAAAACTTGCTTAGAAATTACTTTAGACCTCTTCCCAACAGCTGTGATAACAAAAGTGCTTTTAATTGGCATCTCCTCAAAATTTACTCCAGTTCCTTTCATTTTATCATAAAATGCACTACTTATGCAACTCTTCATACAACCACTATCAATTAAAACATCTGTGCACGCCTCGGACACGTTAAATTTAACTATGGGGCTCTTACTAACCACCTCCTGAATAATACCTTAATCATTGAGTTCACGTAATAATTCATTTCTTACATTTAGGTCATAGGGTTCCTGTATAAGTGTATGGACAGGGCATGTTATAGACTGAGATTCTGACCTTACATCGCAGCCTGGTTCGTGTTTAAAGCATTGCTACCGTTTGGTGTAGTACTACTCACCACTGCACTGGTCTGGTTGTTCTGGGTTGTGTTGACGGTATCTCTCTGTCCGTTATTACCATAGGGCTGATTCCCTCCTTGACCCCTGTTCTGGTTATAATAATAATTATTATTATACCTCCCTTGGTTACCCCTAAAATCATTATTTCGGCCTTGATTTCCCCTGAAATCATTATTTCTACCTTGGTAGTTTGTACCATACCCATTTCCTCTGTACTGGTTTTGCTGATTATTATTATTATTATTATTTTGGTTCCCCCTATTTTGAACGTTGGCCCCTTCGCCACTGTTCCCTTGAACTTCCTGGTTCCTATTCTCATTAGGCCTGTTATTATTGTTACCCTGGTTCCTACCGAAATTCTCCTCGTAACCACCTCTTCCCAGAGCATCGAATGTACTCAATAAATTTTCCACTTGTGAAATAGATTTAACATTTTGGATACAGGCAGCTTCCTTGATTCTATATGGAAAATGTCTTAGTAATAGCCTGACTACATCACTTTCCTCCTTCAAACTATCCAGATATTTGCACGTTAATACCTGTCCTAAAAAGTACTCGGTCATAGTGTAGTTGCCTCTCGGGTTATATTTCCCACACACAATTCCCTCACTATGCTGAGACTGAATTACCTCATTCCAAAATTTATCACAAAATTTAACTTTAAAATCTGAAATATTCTCGAAATTGTCTCTGTAGACAGCAAACCAGTTTCTTGTCTCCCCTACAAACGCTTGCTCTAAAATTTCAACTACCTGGCACCACTCAATACTACCATCTTCCAACCTCTCCCCGAATTTATTTTCTATTGTGTTCATGAACTCCATTGGACAACCCTGCCGATTACTAAATTTGCCTAGTTCTATTTCCCTGTGTGTGCTATTCACATAAACTGGCCTACTCGGACTATTTTCCTGCCTAATTATAGCTTTCAACTTCTGTTCTAATTCAGCAATTTTCTCCTCAGCTTTTCATTCAAAATTAGTTACAGTTAACCTAATGCTCCCTTCCGATGCTTCAACTTTATCACTTAATTTAGCTTGTTTCTCACTAATCTCATTAATGCTTTACTTATTCCTCTCCCTTAAATCATTAACTTCAGTGATTTTGTCTGCATGAACTTTATCAATTCTTCCCCCCAGCTGTTCTTTAATAATAAATATTTATTGCAGCCAAGTGGCCATAATGGACAGTTATAAGGTGTGCTTACAAATAATTATTACAGCTAGATTAATCTTTACTGTATTCAACTATGCTCTTTGTCCGTTTGCTGCATGATGTGATGTGGTATTTGTTGCAGGTGTTATTGCACAGAGAACATATGCATTCTTCATTCGGTTCATGGTATTTTACATCTTTACAGATCTTGTGGTGGAAACCGTGGATGGCGAGTCTTGTTACCACATGTCTCATCTCCTGGTTCTCGTTTGTCCATCTTCTGTCCACCATTGCTTCTGTTGCGTAGAATTCAAGCGGGATTTCGTTCTGCTTCTGATGTCTTATCTCGAGGAGTTTCTTCATATGCTTAGTAGATGGCAGTTGTAGTCTTAATCTGAGATCTTCAATGTAGTATGTTTCTTTTGTTAGGACATATGCCAGCCTGGACTGGGACGTTCTTGCAATTCCTAGCACCCTTTTCAGGAAAGAAGCCTTTACTTTTTCAATTGTGATTAGGTCTGCCATGGATAGCCTTTCCCATATCAGTTCTAGACCATATGTAATGACGGGGGTTATTTTCGCGTGGAAGAGAATCATTGCTGTTTGTAGAGATAGTTTGGTAATATTGTTCAAATCGTACATTCCTCTAATGGCTGCTGCTGCTCGTTCCTTTATATGTAGTCTAAAGGATTGGCACGTTGTTTGTAGGGTGAGGCCGAGGTATTTGTAGGAATTGACTGTCTCAAGTTCAGTCTCTCCCAGGATCATTTTGTTTTCGGCGGCTAGTTTTCCTCCTTTTCGGAAGGCCATATGCACTGTCTTCTTTTCATTTATACTGAGCTCGTTTTCCTCCGCCCAGTCTTGCAAGTTGTTGAGCACTTCCTGTAGCTCCTGTCTGTTTGTAGACCCCAGAACCATGTCATCTGCGTACAGGTAAAGAGATACTGATTTTGTGTTTTCAATAGTCCGTATAACATCCGCTGTCGCGACGTTGAACAGAGTGGGACTCAGTGGGTCGCCTTGTAGTACTCCGTTGGTTTGGGTGATCTCTCTTGAGGTTGATATCCCATCATGTATCTCTACTTTGTTGAAAGCCAGGATGTTTTTTATCATATACGTGATTTCGGATTTTTCATCCATCATTTGCTCCAGTTTTATAATGAGCTTCGATCTGTTTAGTAGGTCGAAGGCCTTCGAGAAGTCGACAAATATGGCATGAAAAATTCCTTTAGGGTATCTAAGCGCTTGTTCTATGTCATTCAGTAGATTGTTGACAGCTTGAAGGGTGGACCTTCCTTTCCTGAACCCGAATTGTTGATCGGGAATCAGTTGATCGACTGTCGGGGTGAGCCTTTTGAGCAGAATGTTTGAAAATACTTTGAATATATTGTTCTCTAGAGCGATTCCTCGGTATGAGTTTGGGTCGTTGTCTTCTCCTTTGCCCTTGTGTAGAACCTTAATTATGGATTTTCTCCATTCGTCGGGTATTTCTCCTGTGGCTAGGCATCTGTTAAACAGATCTGACCATAGTTCACTTAGAATTTCAGCCGAGTCTTTCAGGATCTCATTGGAGATGCCGTCTGGGCCTGTCGCTTTCTTGTTTTTTGTCTTGCTGATTGTCGCAATTACTTCTTCCGATGTGATGGGTGTGTCCAATTCTACGCTTGTGTGATATGTTGCGTTATACGCCGCTTGTGACTGAGTTATGTTCAGTACTTGTGAGAAGTGATTTTCCCATATATCCATATGAATTTGGCCAGATTTCCTCGTAGTCTTTTTTCTGATGGCTATGAAGGGGTCTTTTAGTGCTTCTTCTGCCTCCATTAAGGCTTGTTTTTCTATGTATTGAGCCTTTTTCTTTTTCAGGAGAGTTTTATATTCCTTTCTTTGTGCTGCATATTCTTCTAGAAGACCTTTTGTGTTGTGTAGTTTGGCCATGTGTAGTTTTAGGAGGACTTCATTTCTAAGTGTGTAGCATTCCGTATCAAACCATGGTTTAGCTCTTCTTTGGTTGATTGGGATTGTTGATGCTCGTATGGCCTCCTGAATTGTTGTCAGGGCTTGGTTGAGATTGTTTTCGTTAAGGCATTGTTTTGTTGCCTCCATTGCTTGTGCGTTGTTGCTTAGGGCATTTGCGTCAATCTTTCTGGAGCTCTTGTGGGTTAGTAGGTTCGGTATTTCCTCTTTAGTATTTCCGACTATAATATTGGTCCTGATAGGTATATGTTTTGTCAGTGGGGTGCAGGATGACTTCCAGAGTCCCTGTTGGTTTTGGATGGAGATGTTGCTTCCTCTGTAAAAAACTAGGTCGATGGTACTTGTGCCATTGTGGGCTATGTACGTTATTTCATTTGCTTTGTTTATAAGAGAGTAGCCTTCTTCTTGTAACATATCCAACATAGCTCTTGTTTTGTTGTTGGGCTTGTCTATTCTGCAGTTAAAATCTCCTGCCAGGATGACGTTTTTGTCTGTCTTTGTTCGGGCAATCGCCCCTGCTATTATTTCTATTGTGTCTTCTAGGGAAGATCCGTATGTGATGTATATACCTATTATTGTTAGGTTTGGGGTTTTCATTATTACTAGGTTCTCTTCTTTTATCGAGCCTTCAATTTTCCCTATGGAAGGTTTGAAAATTATGGAGACTCCTCCCTCTGGTCTGCCTCTTGGGTTTGACTTGGCGAGAGAGTGAATTGCGTAGTGGCTCGTGAAGTTCAGAGGTTCTGTCAGGAAGGTTTCAGTGGCCACCATTATGTCGCTCTTTATCCAGATATCTTCAGGCGCTGTGTAGATTTTGCCTCTCAGACCCTCTACATTCCACAAAAGTATTTCCAGATTTCTTTCGGCGTTTTTCAGTTTGGGGCTTCCGTTGGTGTTATTGCCTTCGAAATCGAAAGGTACGATATATTACCCTATCCGGCCAGAGACTTGTTTGCATAACGGAGTCCCTTTCTTCCATGGGCACCCCTATTTTAAAGGCTTTGCTGGTGCCACGGAATGGGAGCTGTTCGCAGCTGATTACCTTAGAGATGCCGTTTTGAGTAAGGTGTCCTTTTATGTCATCTTCGGTTACGTCGATGTCAAGTCTCCCAATGAATATCCAGGCGGTTCGTGGAGCTGCTCTCAGCCTGCCGATTTCGGAGCCTCCCGTGCCATGTTGTGGGGGTTTTCTTATCGTGTCGTCTAGTTTTCTTGTGTTCATGTTTGTTGAGGTGTCTTCGTTGGTATGTTTGCTAGGCAGATCTGGCCACTCTTTGTTTGCTGAAGGTCTGTCTCTATATTTGTTTTTGTTTGTATCTCTAATTGACGGTCGTGGTTTGGTGGTAGGTGGGTGCAGCAGCGTTGATGTTTTTGGAGTTTCAGTGAGGTCTTGGGTTTTGGGGTAGTCTAAGTCTTGTCGTTTTACAAGTATGTCTGCTTGTTGCAGTTGCGTCTCGAGAATTAGGGTCATTTTTTTCATAAGGTTTTCAGACAGTTCGTCTAGCTTTTCTTTGATGTTTTCGCATGATGTTTTATTTTCCAAGGCTATCTCTCTTACTTCTTTATTTAATTCTTGGTTGCTTGTCGCCGTTGGGGCCAAACCATTTGACTTCAGGCGTAGTCTACAGGTCTCGCACATCCATAGTAGAGATCTCTTTTTTGAGTGAAGGGCGTTATACTCCGTTGTAGTCATAGAGGTGCACTCCTTGTGGAACCATTGGTTGCAACCTCCGTCGCAACTCACTGCTGTGTCTTCTAGTGGTGTGTCCGAATCACATTTGGCACATCTCTTGTAGTCCATTGCGGGTAGCATTGTTTGTAGTGATGTTCGTACGGTTCGGAATGTGAGAGTCTGTTTAAGCGCAGGTGTGGTTGGTAATGAGATAGGTTTGATTCTTATTCCTGTCTACTTTGATTGTACCAGCTTTGCTGTATGGGGTTTGTTAGAAGGTCTTGTTGCACTTGCGACAGGAAGGTGGTCTGAGTCCGAAATGAATCACTGATGAGCTTGTATGCGTCTAGTGTGGTAAAACTTTCGGCGAAGGGTAGTGCGTTGTGTGCGCTTCATGCGGGAAAGCATTCAGCCGAGATTGTTTTCCAAGTGAGCGATAAGTATAATTTTACTGTTAGTGGTACTTAACCTAACTAATATTTTATCGGAAAGGGTCTTCTTTTGTGCATGTGTACTAGCAAATTACCTTTGTTATGGTTGGTCTTTTGTTGTCTTCAGCACAGGCGTTCCTTTTTACCTACTTTATCACTCATTTGAGCACACTAACACTGCGATTGACAGTATAAATTTCAAAATTCCGGGAGCTCGAAATCGCCGCGTCACTCAACTCATTCCCACATCCACATGCTCCCTACGAATGCCTTATTACACTTGTGACAGTTCGCAGATTTTTGACGAGTATGGGTTACTGTCATGTGCCAGAGATGGCGGTTGTATGTTCTTTTTGCTGTAAGGCGTTCACAGTGGTTTGATGTTAAACTATGCACTTTGTAAATTATTGCTTTTTGGTATAACGATTTCTAATATGGCGGCACTTGTCACAAATATCCAAACATGGAAAATATACTATTATTTTATATTTAATCGTGCGAGGAAACCTTTACTAACAATTTTATGATGAGTGGACACGTTATTCAGTTCGCAAATACTATAATAAAGTTTACACTGGCACTGTATACACACGGAATTAGCTTCTGAATTTGCTCTTGATGAAAACACGTCTTATCTATGCAATGTCGCCGTGAACATCCAGCTGTTCTTTAACCTCTTTAGTTGCTACCTGAATTTTGTCAATTTCTCCCCCCAATTGCTTTTTGACCTGCTGTGTTTCAAGTTGCACTAGTTCTTTTAAATTTTCAGCCTGTGTACTGATTCTAATTTCTAACTCCTCCTGTACTTTTCCTAATTTTCTGTCTACATATGCAATAATCTCTTTAGCCTTCTCTTCCATTACCCCTCTGATCTCACCTCTAATCAGTTCGAATTTATCACTAATTTCCCTACTGTTTTGTTCAAGTTTAGCATTATTTTGTTCGAGTTTAGCATTTAAAGTTTCAGTACTCTCTCTATTTTCCCTACTGTTTTGTTCAAGTTTAGCATTTAAACTATCGCTCAATTCCCTATTACTCTCTTTATTTTCCCTACTATTTTGTTCGAGTCTAGCGTTTAAAGCATCTGTGCTAATTTTATTTTGCTGCATAAACTGAAGAAGCAAACTCTCTAACCCTGCTTGACGGTTTTGATTACCCCCCTCAGAATCGGCATTTACCTCCGACATCCCTGTACTGCTTTCATTTCCAAGACTAGCCATACTGCTCGTATCTTCACTATCCAACTGGTGACCACTACGCAACTTCATCTCTTCCTCAACACTACCCATGCTGATACACACCGATAAATGAAAACCCCCAAAATACAGGCACAGAAATATATACCCTCCTCCTTCCACAAATGTTATTAGGTTTTCGGCCCCATGTTGGTAGCGACAAGTGTAACGGGTTTTCTTTGCTCCACGTTGAGCGTACAAGTGTAACGGTTTCCTTACGTTGGGTGACAAGTGTAACGGTTCTCCACGTTGGGATGACATGTGTAACGGTCTCCTTTGCTCCACGTTGAGCGTACAAGTGAAACGGTTTTTCTTTAGCCCTCACTTTTGCGTGACAAATGTAATGGTTTCTTACTAGCTCTGCCTTGCACTTTGAAATATTTACTCTGACTAAGATATGTTGTTTTAATGGGCGCCAAGACCTCAACGCTATGTTGAAATCTAAATTAATATTTAACAACACCTAGCTCTGGTAGAACACCTTCAAGAATCTTTTCACTCAGATCGTGGTATGATTTGATCATTAACCCAACAAACAATTGTATCAGGAGAAGGAATTGGTCTATATCTAATGCTACCTACTGAAAGCAAAGATTGCATGGTTAAAAGAAATGAATTTATTATATAAAACAAGTATTGCAAAATTAACAATAATAATAATAATAAGTTTGAATTTAAATTGGAGCGTTGCGATTTGAATATTACCGCTAGAAAATTACGTGAAAACGGAGTCGGATAAATTACTGATTTTACTCTTATTCCCAAGCTATGAAGTTACTGAAATACTGAAAATCAAAAAAAAAAGACGAGAGATTACGTAGTTCTGAGTCATTCGCGCTTACCACTGGAAATTGCCGAAGCATTTCCCTCGTACTGGATGTTGAAGAGAGCTTCCCACAGCCTCCTGGACGTCGTCATCTTCTTCGTTAGTTGATGAGATACTTGTAGATATGATAACTTTATGGTCCGAACATCGGAGCCAATCACACGTACAACCACACTGGTTAAGTTTTACAAAGATAGTCCCCTAGCCTCCACGGCGCGCAAACCATATATGCACTCGTCTCATCCCCTCTACGGAGCCGTCTTCCAGTCGCCCGGTCTCCTCTGATTGGCTGACCCACCACGCGTTCTTCCCCTCCTCCGGGTCATTACACTCGGCGCGGCGATGATGTCGATTACCGGTCCAGGCCATTTCGCCTTTTCTTGAAGCAGCAACCCAGCTTGCGTCATGCTACTTGACAAGAATAAGCCTGAAGCCGAATTCCCCGTGACTCATCTCTCTCAAAATACCCTAACTGACAAAACTCCGTAAAATTCCGTAATCATATAATTTTCTATGATAATGTTGTTCATAATAATTTGCTTGATAGTGTTTTCTATAACATAGAAAACCTATCTGATTACTTATAATTTTATAAAAAATACTCCAAATAAATATCTTAATAATAATAATAATAAGTTAAAAATAATAATAATAATAAGTTACATGAAAACTTCTCTTAGCTGAACAATTTGCCGCGTAAATAAATATAGAATGGCTTCCTACTGACTTATGCCAGTGGCGTAAAATCCCCTCGAAAAACACGTTACACTACGAGGTCGTCTGCTCCTTTACATTTATTAATTTTCATGATAAATACTTTCCTTAAGACAGAATCCATACCATTTAGAAACGTATTCATATTCTCTGGCGCATCAACTAAGATGACGATGTCGTTAGAAAATCTAAGAGTTGAAATTATTTCTCCTTGAATCTTTACTCCTACTTTGCATTTTTAGCCTACTTTCGATTTTTGCAAAAAATGAAAGTAGACTTATGAGATCAACACAGGGCGAAAAAGTGTGTCTGTCTGTGTGTGTGTGTGTGTGTGTGTGAGTCTGTGTGTGTGTGTATGTGTGTGTGTGTGTGTGTCTGTGTGTGTGTGAGTGTGTGTACTCTGAATGTCTGTCCCCCCCTATCAATTCGAACACGGTGAATGCGAATTGAACGAAATTTGGTACAAAGGTAGCATTAGCAAAGGACACCTCAGTGTCATGTTTTATATCGCCGCCATCTTGACGGAAACGTAATGGCGGCCACACACATGTTCAAAGCTTAAATCAAATTACGACTAACCTAATCATCCGATCTCTACAAAATTTTGCAACAACATACCCTTATGAGGGGAGCATCCTTTGACCAAACTAATAGGTCATCAGCGTAATAGTTTGCGGATGGCAGCCATCTTTGTGTGAAAATCGATTCCCCCTATTAATTCGAACGCGGTGCAACCGAATGGAACGAAATTTGGTACAGAGATAGTACTAACAAAAGGCACCTCAGTGTCATGTTTTATATTGCCGCCATCTTGACGGAAACGTAATGGCGGCCACACAAATGTTCAAAGCTTAAATCAAATAACGATTAACCTAATCATCCGATCTCTACCAAATTTTGCAACTACATACCTTTATGGAGGGAGCATCCTTTGACCAATATAATCGGTCATTCGCCTAATAGTTTGCGGATGGCGGCCATCTTTGTGTGAAAATCAATTCCCCCTATTAATTCAAACACGGTGAAACCGAATGGAACGACATTTGGTACAGAGGTAGCACTAGCAAAGGGCATCTCAGTGTCATATTTTATATCGCCGCCATATTGACAGAAACGTAATGGCGGCCACACAAATGTTCAAAGATTAAGTTAAATTACGACTAACAAAACCATCCGATCTCTACCAAACTTTGCAACAACATACCTTTATGAAGGGAGCATTCTTTGACCAATCTAATAGGTCATTAGCCTAATAGTTTGCGGATGGCGGCCATCTTTATGTCAAAATTGATTCCCCCTATTAATTCGGACACGGTGGAACCGAATGAACGAAATTTGGTACAGAGGTAGCACTAGAAAAGGGCACCTCATATTCATGTTTCATATCACCGCTATCTTGACGGAAACGTAATCGCGGCCACCCAAATGTTAAAAGCTAAAATGTAATTACGACCAACCTAATAATCTAGTCTCTACCAAATTTTGCAACACCATATCTTTATGTGGGAAACATGTTCTGACCAAACTGCGAGAACATCAGCCCAATAGTTTGCAGATGGTGGCCAAGTTTGTGTGCAAATCGATTCCCCCTATCAATTCAAACACGGTGAAACCGAATTGAACGAAATTTGGTACAGAGGTAGCACTAGAAAAGGGCACCTCATATTCATGTTTAATATCCCTATAGCACGTTGTATTTCAACAAGCTACTACAACCAACATTCTATCATACTCCTTGAAAAGGACAAAGAGTTATAACAATACCCATGCATTTAGGAGAAAGTAGGCTACATGTTCTTTACTGAACATCTTGTTAGCAATTATTTTCCAGTAATTGGGATAGTTTGTCTTGACCAACTGAAAAGTCGCAATATCAGTCGTTAATAAGGCAAGACTGAAAAATGGTTTCAAAGCTCTCTATGTTCTATAGCTCTTATAACGCAAGTACATTAATTAGAAAGATCCTGTGAGGTCACTTTGACCGAATTACGTCTCTTGTGGTTTCGTTCCTCTTCCTTCACGAGGCTTCATTTTGACAGTATGGGAAGTCCAGGTACTTTCGTACTAAAATAATCTCTCCGTAAATAAAATGATAATTCTAACTCAATGATTGGAAACTACGTAGATGAACTGACAAATTGGGAATTTCAGACATTGCAATACTCCTAATTATTCTCAAACTGGTGTTCTCTTCTGAATTCCTACTTTACTGAGAAAGAAATTATTATTTTCTTTTTTTCTATTTTCAGTAGCGAGTAATGTAGGCATTCTTTCTAGGAGTTTGTTGCCAAATTGTGCACGTGAGTTAATAATATTTTGAAGATGAATAATAAGAAATATTTTTGGTCATTCTATACTTAAATGAAAATTCACAGCCTGCTTCCAGTCTCCGACCGGGTCAGGAATGGAATGAATTAAGCCCCCATCTAGCGGCGAGGATATGAACTGTGCCGGCTGCTGAAGCCTGACGCACTCCTCTGGGGCAATGATTAAATGAATGACAGATGAAATGAAATTATAGTGGAGAGTGTTGCTGGAATGAAATTGTGACAGGGAAAACCGGAGTACCCGGAAAAAAATCCTGTCTGCCTACGTTTTGTCCAGCACAGATCTCACATGGAGTGACCGGGATATGAACCACGGACGCTGCGGTGAGAGGCCGGCGTGCTGCCGCCTAAGCCATGGAGGCTGGTCATTCTATACTTACATGCTCAATATTTGCTGCCATTTTACATCCGTAACGGTTTGCAGAAGATATTTCCTTGTTGACATTGTGTGATCTAGTAGTGGCTTGTAGATCTAATTTGAGCTTTATGTTCTGATAATAATATCGTATGGCCTCGGATGCCGGATGCAAGCTTTGTTATTTGACGCCGAGAGGGCAGCTTGCATGTCGAATTTTGTTGTTCCTTGAAGCGCTATGAAAGTCAAGGAGGTTAGATATCTAAGCTCCTTGACACTATAGCGCATTCTAGTAGGAACTTTTGTGTTGGCGGTAAATCCCGAGATTAATTTTGCTATTATGAATACGGCCTATTGAATTTAAATGGGTTCTTTAACATGCCAACAACGTATGACATGCGCCTGATGATTTTTGTCGCCATGGCCAGGAGCGAACCTGCAAGCTTGAGGTTGGTAGTCCGACACGATAACCACTCACCCACCATGGCTCACTGACAATCAGAAGGTCATCCTATAGATGGAAATTATTTTAGGCTATTTGATAACCTCCTAATTGTGCGGGCTCTCTAATACCCCATAGGTCTTACATACTTCATCGTTTTAAGGAAAATTCTGTTCACACTGAACTAGATCATGTAGGATAGCTCTTAAGCGGTAGCATATATAATTTCTGAAAACATCTGCATTATCTATGAGTGTTTCTCATTGATCCGTCTCCGCATACACTCAATTATTTACAGCCCAGTTATAAGAATCACGCAAGTGTCATGACGTGTCTCTAACCTGTTGAGACTAAGTCTGGGAATATACCGTGCAGTACATCAGTCATAACAAGCCTATTTCAGTCCCAACTATACAACACACAAAAGAAGGAATCCAAACTGTCTCACTAGTGAAAATATTTCCAAAACTTTCATGCCGATACAGTTCATGTACACTAAAAAATCAGTATACTTCGTAATGTTACTTGGGGCAGATGACCTTGTTTTTCTGCTCCTTAATACAACATATTGTTACTTACTAAAGTGAAAATTTCTCACTAGTTATAAACTTGGTTTTGAATCATCATTTCGTCGTGTCTCATGGCGTAGCCGTACTCGTTTAATCGTGCACCACGGCCACGAGGGCAGCAACAGCAAATTCATGGATAGTAGTTTGAATCCCGGCGCTGGAAGCGGATATCTTGAGTGTGGTTTTCCCCCGGGGATTTTCCACACTCCCCCCCAAGGTAAATGCCATGCTAGTAGACTACCTTACTTCAACTCCCAGGGTGCCTACCTTATCTCTTTCTTTAGTACAATTACACACACTACAACAGTCATCACCTACAGGTTATCAGACAAGTTCAAGACACGCTAATGAACAAGATGTTCCAAGACCCTCAATGAATTAACATCAACTCTTTCCGTCGTCAACGTACCTCAGCAAGTAAATGACTGTTAAATTATTTAATCTCTTGAATCCGTCTTTCTGTAAACCCCACATGTCCATCTGACCAAATTGTATGGGTGGTAAAAATCCACCCTTTCACAAATTGACTGCCGGCGGTCGAGATGAGTTCTTTGTTTACTTGTGTCACACATCAGCCAGCTTCGTTCACAGGTACCGTTGCGCGAGTAGGATATGACTCAGTTCCAGTAGACTCAGTCATCGTTTAACTGTCCGTGGTAACATGAGCTCCTGTGACGCTTATCTGACGCAATGCTGCTTGACTTATGTAAAGACTGCACTCTGTCTTCGCTGTGTCCTCCGCTTCGACCCGCGGGGCTCATGCTACAATAAACAACAAACGGTGGCGCAGCCACGCTCAGCGGCAATCAAATATTGAATGGGTAATACATCGAATGATGCGATACTGGCTCTTGTGTGCCATTTGACGATTACAAAGACGAAAATCAATTAAAACTTAGCTGCATGTTACGCAAGGGTGTTGCAGTTTTGCTGCCAGATGGTAGTGCTCTCGGAACGTCCAAATTGGAAACTAGGTACATCAACTAAGTAGTTCCAACTCAAAATATCTACACCAGGTTCCTCAGCCATACGATTATATTATTTATTGATATAATCGATTCACGATTTCATCTTCGGGTGATTTCCCTCATTTCTTCCCGAAATCTCTTCATCCTCTCGGAATTCTCGTTCTTCCGCTCAGCTGTCCATTTTGTGTCCAGGTTGTCGTGATGTTCTTTGCTCAAACTTAACATTTTTTATTTTATTCCGGCACACGGTGTGGTCCTCGAGATTTTGTATGTTGATCTGTTGTAGGTCCCTCTGGACCTGTGTAAGCCATTCCGTGCCGAATTTACAGTACTCTTTGATATGATGTTGAGTAGTTTCTTTGCTGTTCTAGAGATTTCTAACCTGTAGATGTATGCGTAAAACTTTGCTCGGCGTTTTCTGATTCCTTCCTTACGATTATATTATTATTATTAGTAGTAGTAGTCGTAGTATTACCGGTCATGGAGGCCAAGAGCGCTAACGCAGTACCTTGTGCCTTGGTGGTATCGGGAAAGCATGGGTTTGAACCCCACCTCGGCTTTCCTGAAAATGAATGTCCGTGGTTTCCCATTTTCACCTCCTGGCAAATGCTAGGACGGTTTATTTCATCAGGACCACGGCCGACTTCCTTCTCACTCCCTTCCCTAGCCTTTCCTTCATCATACCAAAGGTAGCAATCACCTGGGTGATTGGCCTGTCACCATCCCCAGTTGTATCTGCTGACAAACTGTTTTCAGCTCCCAGACTCTGTCCTTGTGACAGCCGAGGAATGATTCCTTGCAGAGTACGTGGGAAAAACCGAGCTGGGAGGATACCGTAAGTGACTAAATTTTGTTATTATTATTATTATTATTAATAATAATAATAATAATATGATTATTTTTATATGCACTTTTCAAACTATTGTAATTACATAGGTCTAAAAGATTATTTGTTTCAGTCCTCATTCTATAAAAAGTATTTCTTCCCGGTCTATAGATTTAGAAGAGTAAGTTAACCATCAATCTTAATGGGTTACGTGCCTTCAAGGCAACTATAATTCTTCCTGCAGTCTGAGTTGAACCTGCAAGTTTATAACTCTTTCCTTGGAGGTGAATATTTCATCGAGTTTGACAATGTGCCAGGAAAGAGATTTGACTACGAATGAGGTAGAATGTACTAAATCGTCTTGGTCCCAGCTGGTGTTCGATCACATAGCAATGCAATTTTAATGGAGTTCCATGTAATGTTTATATTGGAGGGGATCCGCTGAGATATGACACGGCGAATGCTTATCGTCAGTCTTATGGTGAAGAAAGTGTTGTGGAATTATATAAGAATGTTAAAAGAAAGTACCATTATCAAGTGGTTAAGGGTCGTTATGACCACTTGACAAATGCGCTTGTTCAGTAAAGAATCTTTGCAGCCCTCAATGTGGATCGATCAAAGAGGCTGGACTTTGGTGGTACGGTAATATCTTATGAAGTAAATATATTTCTGTGACAAAAATGGCCTTCCAATTCGATCCGGGAGGACACCGGACAGTTCTGCCAACCAGTGGACAGACATCGTCAGGGAAGACATGCGAGAGGTAGGCCTTAATATTGAAGACAGAATGAAATGGAAAAGATGTAGCATAATACTCAAATTAAATGCGGAATTCTTATTAATAGACGAAAATTCTTGTGTATATCGTACAGAACTGGTGAACACGTAAATGCAGCTTACTGATAATACCCGGCTGCAATTATCTTCTTAAAACTCAGCAATTCTTCTAGGTTTGTGCCGTGTCTTGTGTGGGGTTTCGCCTAGGACACCAAGCTAGGCTCATCGGCGGGCTCTTGGTGTCCCCGCCCGGACCCCCACAGGAGTGACGAACTGCGCGCCACCTCCCTTTATATAAGGTGCAACTGCACCACTTGACTACGAGAATTAAAAGCTCAAGCAGCCTTAACCTCCCTATGAAGGCTTCCAAAAAGATGGTATATTGGCTTTCACGGCCGGTGAATTAAAACTCAGCAATTCTTCTAGGTTTGTGCCGTGTCTTGTGTGGGGTTTCGCCTAGGACACCAAGCTAGGCTCATCGGCGGGCTCTTGGTGTCCCCGCCCGGACCCCCACAGGAGTGACGAACTGCGCGCCACCTCCCTTTATATAAGGTGCAACTGCACCACTTGACTACGAGAATTAAAAGCTCAAGCAGCCTTAACCTCCCTATGAAGGCTTCCAAAAAGATGGTATATTGGCTTTCACGGCCGGTGAATTAAAACTCAGCAATTCTTCTAGGTTTGTGCCGTGTCTTGTGTGGGGTTTCGCCTAGGACACCAAGCTAGGCTCATCGGCGGGCTCTTGGTGTCCCCGCCCGGACCCCCACAGGAGTGACGAACTGCGCGCCACCTCCCTTTATATAAGGTGCAACTGCACCACTTGACTACGAGAATTAAAAGCTCAAGCAGCCTTAACCTCCCTATGAAGGCTTCCAAAAAGATGGTATATTGGCTTTCACGGCCGGTGAATTAAAACTCAGCAATTCTTCTAGGTTTGTGCCGTGTCTTGTGTGGGGTTTCGCCTAGGACACCAAGCTAGGCTCATCGGCGGGCTCTTGGTGTCCCCGCCCGGACCCCCACAGGAGTGACGAACTGCGCGCCACCTCCCTTTATATAAGGTGCAACTGCACCACTTGACTACGAGAATTAAAAGCTCAAGCAGCCTTAACCTCCCTATGAAGGCTTCCAAAAAGATGGTATATTAAAATTCACCGGCCGTGAAAGCCAATATACCATCTTTTTTGGAAGCCTTCATAGGGAGGTTAAGGCTGCTTGAGCTTTTAATTCTCGTAGTCAAGTGGTGCAGTTGCACCTTATATAAAGGGAGGTGGCGCGCAGTTCGTCACTCCTGTGGGGGTCCGGGCGGGGACACCAAGAGCCCGCCGATGAGCCTAGCTTGGTGTCCTAGGCGAAACCCCACACAAGACACGGCACAAACCTAGAAGAATTGCTGAGTTTTAATTCACCGGCCGTGAAAGCCAATATACCATCTTTTTGGAAGCCTTCATAGGGAGGTTAAGGCTGCTTGAGCTTTTAATTCTCGTAGTCAAGTGGTGCAGTTGCACCTTATATAAAGGGAGGTGGTGCGCAGTTCGTCACTCCTGTGGGGGTCCGGGCGGGGACACCAAGAGCCCGCCGATGAGCCTAGCTTGCTGTCCTAGGCGAAACCCCACACAAGACACGGCACAAACCTAGAAGAATTGCTGAGTTTTAATTCACCGGCCGTGAAAGCCAATATACCATCTTTTTGGAAGCCTTCATAGGGAGGTTAAGGCTGCTTGAGCTTTTAATTCTCGTAGTCAAGTGGTGCAGTTGCACCTTATATAAAGGGAGGTGGCGCGCAGTTCGTCACTCCTGTGGGGGTCCGGGCGGGGACACCAAGAGCCCGCCGATGAGCCTAGCTTGGTGTCCTAGGCGAAACCCCACACAAGACACGGCACAAACCTAGAAGAATTGCTGAGTTTTAATTCACCGGCCGTGAAAGCCAATATACCAATTATCTTCTTGTTCCCCTGGCAATGACCCCTTTGCAGTATCTGGGATTAATTCAAATAAACTGATTATGAACGTCCTCGCAATGTTCAGGACCTGCGCTGAATTGGCGTTGATAAATGGGATGAATCTATCGACTTTGGCGTGCCTACTTTTTGGATGGTGTGCCGAGATGAATTCAAGCATATCTCCTAGTAATTGGACGTGCAACACCGTATTTATGCCACCAAGTTTCATATGCCACCCTCCCAATGAGAAGCCATGGCTATGATGTAGTACTGAACATTGCGGGCACTTGTCGCTAAATTATATCACAGTGCTATTGGCCACATTTTATTACGATATTACCGCACCTTACTGGATTACTGGTAGAGGACCACTACTGTTTGAGGGCGACTTAAAGCGTTTGTGTAGTGATTGGCGGACATGTTTTGTTGTTTTGTATATACGATTGCTTTGATTGACCATAATCTGATCATATTCGTTTGACTAAGCAAATATTCGTGAATCTGTACACTACAATACCTTTATGCCACAGGAGAATTTCTGATGCTCGCTCGGGGTCTTCCACCATGTAATGCAAAGCATGTTTAACGTACATTAAGCAACAAGTACTGTAGTTCTGTGACAAACTTACCAATGGTTGATGTGTATAGACCCATCTAGAATATATGATTTGCTCGAAATATATCTGAAACACTGTAGCCCAATAGAACAGTTTGTTTGAAACAGTTTCCTTAGAAATATTTTGCCACACTGCGAATCCACGGTCCTATTACTCCGAGAGAGTTATTAGTTAGTTGGTAGGTCTGCTGCCTCTGAAATGCGCACAATTATCCCTTAAGGTATACAAGTACAAGTAAACTTAGTAGCTTCCCATTAAATGTTACGGAAGTTACATACAGTGGAACACTGAGCCTATTAGAATGCTTAGAATCATGTTGACGAAACTGTCACATGTGGGTTGCTCGAAATGAATCTGAACAAGGAGTTCCGTAACGAACTAAAGAGCCTACTTTTCTTTAAATTTAAGATTCATGCCAATGATTAATCTATATGGATCTATCTAGAATAATGACGATATTAAGTTGGTAATATCGAAATTTCTAATTAGTTCGAAATACTGTATACCTGGCATAATGTAGCCTAATAGAGAACTACAGTTGGCAGCCCTGGTGACTGAATATATTTTTAGTTCCATCTCTTAAGGTACAGAATACAAAATTTGGTTGAAGTCCAATGGATAGTATGGACGTTACATGCAGTTAAACATTGGATCTAACAGCGCGCGGAAAACCATGTTGGCAACAATGTCATGCATGTAATTGGTCAGAAATATTCTGAAATAATATGATCTATTGTTGTGCCAATTTTGAATGAAATCCATTAGTTAGTATAGAAGTTACATGCATTTTAAAATTGGACCTATCAGCAGGCTTAGAATCATGTTGGCAGCACTGACGTTTATTAGTTACTCCAAATTCATATAGAATGCCAGGTACTATACGTGTGCAAAGTTTAGAGCTATTGGCTTGCATACTTTCTGATATATTGATATTAGGGTAACAAAAATAGAGACAGTATTTATTAACAGTTGGCAGCCCTGGTTACTCTTAAGAATCGGCACAGTCATATCTGTTATGGTACACATAGCACACACAAAATTTGGTTGAAATCCAAATGATATTATAGAAGTTACATGTATTTAAAGTTGGACCTCTCAGTAGGCTTAGAATCATGTTGGTAGCACTGACGTATATAACTTACTCCAAATTAATATAGAATGTCAGGTACTATACGTGTGCATAGTTTAAAGCTGTCGGCTTGCATACTTTCTGATATATGGGTATTTGGATTTAAAAAATTGAGAGCATTTATTAACAGTTGGCAGCCCTGGTGGCTCTTAAGAATACGCTCAGTAATATATGTTTATGTACACATAGCACATACGAAATTTGGTTGAAATCCAATTGATAGTGTAGATGTTATATGCATTTAAAATTTGGACCTATCAGCACGCTTATAATCATTTTGGCAACACTGCCTTGTATGGCCTCCAGGAAATATAACTGCAATATTATTATCTATACGTGTGCCAATTTTGAAATAGCTCCAATTCATATCTTCCAAGATATCCAATATGAAGCTCAAATTTCAATTGCGATTTTTCAGCAGTTGGTACCACTGACATCATTTTCAAATATGGACGTGAGATATTCAGGTATATATCTTTACTCCTACCAAATTTTGTTTCGATTGCTGCAGCCGTTTAGGAGTTGATAGGGGGGACACACACACACACACACACAGCTAGACAGACAGACGGACAGACAGACAGACAGACAGAAGGACAGACAGACAGACACACATTTGCCCGATCTCATAAGACTACTTTTTCCTCATTTTTGCAAAATGTGAAAAAGTAGGCTAAAAATTATAAACCACATGTGCCTAGTTTTGAGCTGTTTGCCTTAATACATTGAAATGTATTAACACTAGGGTTCAAATTATGGAAAACATTTATCAACAGTTGGTTACCATGATGACACGAAAAATATGCCAAGTTATATCTCTTGAGACATAAAGTACTCATAAGACATAGCCTATTGTTGGATTCTATTTGTTAGTATCGAAGTCATGCATTATAACTTATCTGATGCAAAATATTTTTGTTATGTTTGCACTCGTTCATTCAGTTTGTAATCCATATCTTGATTTATTCGGCACTGCGATATTTTCATGGCAATATTTAGAAAATAGCTAAATAATTTAAAGCTTTACTCTCCATGTTCCAAAAGTTTGATGCTTTTCAGTCGGTCAACACGATTGCACCCAAATGAGGTGGGTTATTCCCTAATCCTGAAAAAAAATGAACATCTATATATAATTAAAAATGAAAGATTGTCTATTTTTTCTGAATTTCCACGGAAATTTGCGTTATTTGCGCGTTTCAGACTGTTTTATGACGGATGCGCGCAAAAATATTTTTTGTCTGTCTGTCTCTCTGTCTGTATGTATGTCTGTCTGTTTGTTTGTTTGTCTGTCTGTGGACAACTTTGAGTCCTTATAACTTGAGGACGGCTGGGTGGATCAACGTAAAATTTGATACATATATCCATCAGAGGCACCACACTAATCATTGATGTAACTCTTCTCCGTACCTCGCATAAAAGAGGGCCTAATCCCTTAAAATGCATGCTGAAATAGGCGTGGAAGGACGAGACAAAGCTTATTTTCAATCCCTCATAGTGAGAAACAAAAGGGCCCCCGAAAACCACATTTTAAGGCCCTAAAACCAACAGTTTTGGAGATATTCCCAGAAAACTAATTTCATTTAATAATCTAATGAAAGAATGCAAGCCGGTAACCATGGCAATGGAATCTCAGAGGACCATCTACTGTATTTCTGTAAGACGCAATGCAATTCCATTTATTATATTACTGTGAAGTTTGCAAGCGGCTATAAGGTTATCACGGAACCAAATTAAGCTGTAAAATTCATCAATACCTGTAATGCGCTTAAGGGGTCAAGGGGTACACTAGAACTGATTCACGCGATTTTCACGTGCAGGTGTGGTACGGAAGGTCTTTTATATTCCTATCCCTATATTGTATAGTTACAAAGAGGTTGCAAACTTGTTAGCAGTGAATAAGATCGTAGCCAATATTAAGTGAATACGTGGTGATTTGTGAAATGCTTGCTTAAACCGAGTGTTATTATAATATTAGATAGTGATAACATATAAAATTATATGTTGGTTGAGCGACACGACGAGTGAATTTATCAATTGCAGTGTACTAAATAGAATTGTTGTTTTCGACAAGGGGAACGCCATTTTGGAAATTCTACGTTGCAGAATAACGGCAATCAGTGAAGTATAACGCCAACTAGACTCCATGCCTGATATAAGCATTCAGCACGTCCCCATGCTGAACGAGAAAGACTGCTGCCCCATCTGTGAACGGCATGTAGAAGACGAGGTTGCCGTACAATGCGATGGCTTATGCCAGAAATGGCACCATCTGAATTCTGCCGAATTACAACAAGGACAATTCAACGCTTTGAAAGCGTCAAATAAAAAAGTCGAAACTTTTGTGGCTCTGCTACGAATGCGAACAAGACTTTGTGTTATATAAAGCAGGTAAAATTCTTCAAAAAGAAATTGACAATATCCGATCAGATATGAATAAGAAATTAGACTCTCTCACAGAATCAATACTGGTGATTAAACGTCACACAATGAATAGTATGCAAGCATCAGCTACTAGTAAGTCAATACCAAAGAATATGCAGGAGCCTTCACCGGGGAACCTTGAGAAGCATGACGCACTTCCACAACCTAAACAATCATCCTCAACAAAAGTAGATTTAGACCATAAATATAGATCGCTTGAAGAAGACCCTCAAAGGAAAAGAGAAGACAATAGAAAAAGGACGACAATAGAAGATAGAGTCGCAGGAAAACATCCCAGTGATGATGTAAAACAACAGAAAAAAACAGCACCCAGAACACCAGTACAAGACAACGTGAATAAAACGGAAAGAAACACGGTACACAATAATCCGGGGTCAGGAACGTACGTTGCTGAGGAAGAGTCAGAAACACTGATGTCCGAAAAACCGGAGGAAGGAGATTGGACATACCACACTTCAAGGAGAAGAAAAAGTCAACGACAAGACATTATCATCGGTACCAAACAAGGAATTGACATAGACCTACAAGCGGCAGACAAGACAGCCTGGTTGTACGTGGGCAAGGTGAAACATAGGACTACCGAAGAAGCAATTAGAACCTTCTTGCTAAGAAACAATATAACCGAGGGAGTAGTTTGCGAAAAGCTCCCCACAATAGGAACTAAGGAAGCTTTTAAGGTCGGCTTTCCCTTCAATCATCTCACTGAAACAGAGAAACCGGAGTTTTGGCCTGAAGGAGTTCTTGTCAGAAGATACCGTTTTCGAGGCCTCAGAAGCAACAACGGAGCATCCTTCGACTAACCAAACACTAAGCCTTCTTTTATGGAATGCGGAAGGACTCAGAAACGCGCTGCAATTCACCCCTCAAGATCTAACAATACATTATGACGTAGTGACCATGACAGAGACTTTTCTACAGGAACCAGTAGACCTACCAGGTTTCTACGGAATACATGCATACGCAAGTGCCACAGGAGGCAGACCAGCGGGCGGAGTGTCTTGTTTCCTCAAACCATCAGTAGGAAGCATCCTGTCGTACAGGAAAGAGACAAACGCCACAATAATCAAGACCACAAGGCTTACAATAATAGGAGTATATATCTCACCAGATGCGGCACCGGAAGACGTTATAGACACTCTTTTAAGGTTATTAAGCCACGCCGCACTTCAAGCGAATGTAATATTAGCAGGCGATATCAACTGCAGAACTGATAAGACAAGTACTAAAACTGACCTGGTTTTGGAAGCACTAGAAGAAGAAGGGTTCACGCTAGTTAATGACAAAACTTTCCAAACCTATTTCGCTCCCAACGGGGCAAGCGCCATCGATCAAGTGTTTTACAGGGGAACAGATATACGAATATTGAAACAAGAGGGTTTATGGGCCTCAGGAGCTGCCCCAATTAGAAAACACATCCCCGTGTCCACAGTGATAAAAATAGCACCCCAGACAAAATTAGTGAAATCATCTCCAGAGCAAAAACCTTCCAGGAATCTCGATCTGACAAAATTGCAGAACACAAAAGGTATAGAAAAAGCAAGTGTCCTCATCGCTCAGGACCAACTAGATGACGCGGTACAGTGTGTTAACAATCTGATCAGTAAAGCATTCGTCCCGAGAAGAAAGAGATACGCACAAAAATGGTTCGATACAGAGTGCTACCATACTCGGAAGGAAACCCTGCGTGCCCTATACAGAGCAAAGTGTACAAACGACAGAGAAGACTTTGAAAAATATGCTACGATGAGGAAACAGTATAAACTACTACTGAAAACTAAAAGAACTGAGTTCGTTGAGGCCGAAGCAATGGGAACAGCAGAAGCAGCGAGGACAGATCCTTTCTTAGCCCTAAGGAAGAATCAAACTCCCAAGGCGAGGGAGATACCGATAGAGACTTGGGAGAAACATTTCTCCGAGACCCTCAATAAGAATGGAACTGCAACAGCCTACCAAGTCACAGATACAAATAGTATTGATACAGTAGTCACTCAAATTACTTCAGAGGAAATACAGGGCACTATCATAACGGCTAAGAAGGGCAAGGTGGCAGGGCTGGACAAGATATTCATGGAACATATAAAAGAGACACACGAACTACTATTACCAATATGGACAGAACTGTTTAATAGGTGCTTGAGAACAGGAACGATTCCAGTCAGCTGGAGAACAGCCCAAATGACAATACTATATAAAGGGAAAGGGCACACTGCAGACCCGAACTCTTACAGGGGTATAGCTCTAGAATCTACGATATTCAAACTTTTCTCCAAAATTTTGACGAAAAGACTAATCACGGAAGTGGATAAGTTCATACCAGATTGTCAATTCGGCTTCCGAGAAGGAAGGAGTACTTTACAAGCAGTAAAAGTACTACAAGAAGAAGCGGAACAGGCACTAAGGCACAAGAAGGGGAAATACCATGTGGTCTTCATTGACTATAGAAAAGCTTTTGACTTAATCAATCGGAATATCCTCATAAATAAACTAAAATGGATGCTGGGATACGCCCATCCACTAGCAAGAATAGTTGAGGCAATTCTAACATACAATTATATCGTTATTAATGACGGTGTAGTCCTGTCAAAGAAGATCATACAGACAAACGGCGTACTTCAGGGCGACCCCATGAGTCCTCTATTGTTTAATGTCCTAACAGCTGACATTTTCAACATCGTTCAGGACCACCCAACGGTGAAACTAATAATGTACGCTGATGATATGGCACTAGGATCGCACAGCAAAAGAGACCTGCAAATCGCACTCCAGAAGCTCGCACTGTGGGCTGGTGAAAATAGCCTCGAGATCAACGAAGAAGAAACCTTCTACATGATTCTCAGAAAAGGAGGTAAACTGGCAACAGATGATCATTTGACCCTGCAAGGTGTTAAGCTAACAACAGTGAATAAATTTCAATACTTAGGAGTGTATTTACAAACAACCATGTCTTCATACAGGATCCACATTCAAGAGACTCAGCAGCTATAAAAGCCATTCACAGAATAAAGAATATCAGCAAACTATCATTGTCTACTGCAATGACCTTATTTAAGGCAGTCGTTTCACCAATAGCCTCATATGGAATAGAATTAATATGGCCGCATTTAACAAACAGCGATCTCACAAGATTGGAAAGTGTGAAAGCAAGATACCTGAAGAGAGTTCTCGGAGTTGGGATTTATGCACCCTCAAGGATAGTATATGAATCGGCAAGGGAAAGTTTCTTCGTGGAGGACTTAAGACTTCAGTTCATGCTACCATCTACAGGCCCATTCCAAGCGCTTCTCGAATCACGATGGATGAAGAGGAAGGATATTGATCCCGATTTCTATGGCACAAGCGCAATGATAGACCGACAATGGACAACGTCTGGGCAAGACCAAAGGCATGTGGTAACCAGACTTGCTACCCATGGCTTCCACCATAAAATCTGCCGAACTCAAAGGTTTCACCAACCTGGTGAAGACTGTATATGCTCATTGTGCAACAGGAAGTGCGACCGTTATCATATAATACTCTGTGGCAAAAGAACAAAGACAATAAGAGAATAGGCCTATAGTGAAAACTAAATATCAATGTATTAGATTTAGGTTTAATGCTCTTTCGAGCGCGTCTTAATAAATTAATATTGTATTTATTATATTATTATCATTAAGCCTCCGTGGCGTAGGCGGCAGCACGCTGGCCTCTCACCGCTGGGTCCTTGGTTCAAATCCCGGTCACTCCATGTGAGATCTGTGCTGGACAAAACGGAGGCAGACAGGTTTTTCTTCGGGTACTCCGGTTTTCCCTGTCAAAATTTCATTCCAGCAACACTCTCCACTATTATTTCATTTCATCTGTCATTCATTTAATCATTGCCCCAGAGGAGTGCGTCAGGCCTCGGCAGCCGGCACAGTTCATATCCTCGCCGCTAGATGGGGGACTCATTCATTCCATTCCTGACCCGGTCGGAGACTGGAAGCAGGCTGTGGATTTTCATTTCATATTATTGTCATTATTGTTATTATATTATGGCTTACAACGACGAGACAAAGCTCATTTTTAGCCCCTCGGTGGGAGAAACAAAACTCGAGGGTTCCCGAAAACTACATTTTAAGGCTCTAAAACCAACAGTTTCTGAGATATTCCTAGAAAACTAATTCAATTTAATAAACTAATGAAGGAATGCAAGTCGGCAACCATGACAACAGGTTCTCAAGAGAAGACATCCAACTTTCCATCCATTTCTGTAAAAAGCAATGCCACTCCACTTATTATATTTCTGTGAAAGTTTGCAAATGGCTATAAGGTTATCACGGAACCAACTTAGACTGTAAAATTCATCAATGCGCTTAAGGGGGCAAAGGGTACCCTAGATTTTCTTCACGTGATTTACACGTGTGATATGTCTTACAGAATTATATCTCCAAACAGGAACATTATTTTCAAAAATTCCTGAATTGAAATAGTATTTTTTTCGGCTATTAGGAATTTGGGTCATTGGAGGCTAAAAAACCTGAATATTCATGCACCACAACCCTTTATAATTTGTTAAAGGTGTCTTCCTGTGGATGGGGACTTTACACACAACGGTGAGGGTCAGTCTTTATGTGAGGTGTAATGAGTTTCGTCTACGAGATTTTCAATTTTATTTTCACGTCAGGAAGTACACGTTAGGTGAATTTAGATTGAGCACATTCTAACTTAATTATTGTCTTTCAACAAACGGGTTCATCATAAGGATGATTTTGTTTGAAACTGTGTGGTTGATATATCCATATTCGGACATCTGGGTGATATGTTGTAGGTTGGTTGGTTGGTTCCTCAGTTTAGAAGCTGCGACAATGCGTTCACGTAGCCTCGTGTACTTTGAGTGAGTGGAGAATCTGTCTGATAACTGGTGTTAATTGTGATGGCTGTATTAGTGTGTGTTATCTGTATTTCAGGTAAGGACTGCAGACGAATTTCCAGTAGTTCCTACATTTCCTACCAAATGCTACCGTCAATGTCAACTAGCTGTGACTTGGCTACTAGATGCCACCGCAACCGGTACCTGGCGGCAAACGTTGCAACTAATAGAGCGTTGATCAAATCTAACCTACAATTTAAGCTTCACACAATTGTAGTTAGTGGAAGGTTCTATTACATGCCATAAATCTATGACATGGGACCGGTGGCTTGACTTCCCCTCCAAAATAAGGTGTATCTTTATGTACGCCTATAACTCGTGTTGGAATGTTTGGAGCATCATAAAATTAGGTATCCATCAGTGTCAATACACCAATCATTTATAAAACTCTTCACCGTACTTCTCATAGAAGGGTTGGTATAGGAAAAAAACTTTTCAAAATACATGCAAAAATAAGCGAAATATAAAAATTATCCTAGAAGGACGACCAAAGAATATGTTGCGCTTCTCAAAGTGAGACACGGTATTCGGGTGTCTATAAAGAGTCTCCGAAAACCACATTTTAAGGCCCTTAAATTCACAGTGTCAGTGATATTCCCAGAAAACTAACTTCGCACTGATAAACATAAGAAGGAATGACAAGCCCCTAACCATTGCAACAGTAGCTTAATTGGTATCGTTCGGTTATTAATACCGAAGACCGTTCAAAGAGTGGGTACTTCTGCTAGTGAGATTAATAAATACCTTTTTTTCAGCATTGAGGAATAACCCACCTCATTTGGGTACAATCGTGTTGACCGACTGAAAAGCATGAAACTTTCGTTTGCTAAGGCAACACTGTAAACGGCTTCAAACGCCATAATCTCCATGTTCCCTTTAAACTATGAGAGTAAGGGTGTTAAATTAGTGAGTAAATATTTTCCTAAATCTGTAAACAATGAAAACAGATTAAAGGGGTTATCTCTATTTGTATGGCACAACACGAATATTGGCTATCGGTAAGGAATGTAACATTCTTCCGTTGATGTTCAACGACCGCAGAATAAATATAGCGCATGTGCTATCAAGCTGGGCGTGGAATGTGCACTGGGTCATGTTATCGGCTCAGTGGTACGAGCCTTTGAGGTGCACCGGAGCGCGAGGCCTGCACGGTGTACGGTACTTACTCGGTAACTCGAGACCACACCAATTCCTCTTCAGACACAAGAATAAAGTCGGCTATTGTTTAGAAAGCTTGAGGATCAAATAGAAAATTGTGTTACTCAGCAAGCTATTTCAGTTTGAGAATGTTCAGGAGAGGACATTGCATTTCATTCTCATACTAGAGAAATATATTTTGGTAGAATCAGTCTTCCATCCTCAACTTATAGATGAACTCAAAGATTCTGAGATAAAACACAACTTAAAACAATGGTACAACTGCTCTAATCTCTCACTAAAACTGATCAGCTAGAAAATGTGTACGTGTAAAATTTACATTTCATTTAATGAAACGGTACCAGATCCTAGCTTCTGGTTTAAACCGGGAACTGATAAACGTTTCAATCTCTTTTCTCTCAATTTGCATTATTTTTACTTACATCTAAACGCATGCTGAACAAGAAGGTAAGTGCCAAAATTAAAAATTAAGCTTTCATTGGGCCTATGATCTTTCAAGCAAATTTTTAGCCTATTTTCATTTTATAAAAAAAAATAGGCTTATGAGATCACCCTTTGTCCGTGTGTCTGTCTGTGTGTGCGCGCGTGTGTGTGTGTATGTGTGTGTCTCCCCCTAATAAATTCTAAACGGCTGGAGCGATATCAATAAAACTCTGTGAGATCATAGCACCATTCTGGCCGACCCCGACCGTGCCCTTCAAATTTTATTGTGTCTCACCAATCACACATGGCGGCTGTGCGAACTATTTCACCAGCATTCAATTTCTCCGAAACTATTACAAATACCTCCCTGAAATTCTGTATGGTGATAAAGAGAACTACTAGAAGTTCACCTATGAGACTTTCAAAAACCTGGTAACAACAAAACCAACATGGCGGCCAAGCAAATTTGAGACATTTAAATAGACTTTTCTCGCGATTTAACCATCCAAACGTAATGCAACATGGTAAAAAAATGTCTATACGTATTGTAATGCACTGGCGTCTAATTTAGTTCAATTGTTTTCATAACCTTAAAATGGCGGCTGTGCGAAATATTTCACTGGCATACAATATCTCCGAAACTATTTATGATATCCCCCTGAACTTGTGTACAGTGATAAAGGGCACTGCTCCAAGTTTATCTATGTAACTTTCAAAAGCCTGTAAAGTACAAAAGAACATGGCGGCCAAGCGAAGTTGTAACATTTTAATAGACTTTTCTCGTGATTTAACCTTCTGAGCACAGTGAAATGTGGTACGGTAAATGATTATACATATTGTAATGCACTGGCATCTAATTTAGTTCAATTGTTTACATAACCTCAAGATGGCGGCTGTGTGAAATATTAAAATTAAGTTCTTATTTCTTATGGCGTAATCATGCGATCGAAATGAACGTTTGAATAATTAAGCTACGTAATAATTTTCCTTTAATGGTACATAACTCTATGGCCTATACATATAGCAATCCAAAATGGCGAGCATCCGAAATATTTTGACAGTTCTCAATATCCACGAATTTTTTACAGCAACCAAACTGAATTTCCTTATATTTATAGAGGCTATGAACATAATTTGACCAATATGACTTTCAGTAACCTGCTGTGCACAAATCCAACATGGCGGCGAAGCGAAGTATAAATATTTAAATGGACGTTTCTAACGATTTAACCATCCGAGTGCAGTGAAACTTTGCATGTTAAATGCTTATACAAATGTTAATCCACTGTCATGTAATTTATTTCAATTGTTTTCATAACAACAAGATGACAGCTGTGCGAAATTTTAAAATCTCGTTTTTACTTCATGTGTCCTAATCATGCGATTGAAGTCTGAATACCACACGTAGACAATAATCTTCATGTAATAGTACATAAATAAAAATCCAACCTGGCGACAATCTGAAATATTTAGACGGTTCTCAATATCTACGAATCAATCACAACAATCAAACTGAAATTTTGTATGTTGATAGAGGCAATTAACATGAGTAGGATATATGAAAATAGGCTGTATAGTTCTTCACGGAACTACGTGTTAAGTTATAAGTTTATTTTTCTACATGATGAACAAACTTAGTAATTGAAAACAACAACTCAATAGCTGGTTCTATTGATACGCGCACATTTAATAGGTTCCTCGAGCATAGAATAGCGATCAAAGACTTATTATACAGCCACTGCAATTTACAGGACATCTTTGAAAAGTTTCGAATATTCTTATAATTGTGATGATGATGATGATGACTATCACATCTGCAGAGGGATTAAGCGATACCTGGCATCGTTGCCAACTTCTTGGTGTTCTTAGGGTATGTCCTGTATTGGAGTTGGGTGACTGTTCGGCAAGCCAATCTCCACTTCATTAGCAACAAGTTGAACATGGCGCATCTCTTCTTGTAGCCAACCACGGGGTCGACCTCCAGACGTAATGTAATAGCCTAAGTGCTGTTTTTACCACAAATTTACTCTGACGTGGCTATACCACCGAAGTCGGGCCTTCCGTATCATATCTCAGATCGGGACAGCTCCCATGATTTTCCGGATGTCTCCATTTCTGACATCGTCTGGCCGGGTCAGGGCGAGGAATCATCAAAACTTGCGTATCCCCACAGCACAAATTGCTTGTTTGTGTTTGATGCTCATAAATAAGTCAACAACCTGTTTCTGAAAGTTTGACTCTCCTCAGCAGAGCCATACATAGTGACTGTACAGTTTTGGAAACATTGAAATTCGGGTGGGTTGCCATCTAACGGTCGCAGCAAATTCTGGCAGTTTGCCACGGCTACAACTAGGCCGAATTTCCTCGAACGGTTGCGTCTGGGAAAGTGTCGGGTGATACCGAGCTCCGCTAATGAGTTCTCTCACTAGAAGTCAATTAGGAAAATCCTAACAGGAGAAGTTGCCTGAGGCGTGTTTCTCTGCCCCCACTCCAAACTGAACGTATGGTAAATATATTTTGGAATGTGTCAACCAGCCCTGATATTTACGGTGTTCGCCACTATTTACTCTTGTTATCTCAAAGATGATTCGATACTACACATTAGCAACGTTTGGTATTATTCCAGATTCCTGGTTTTCTTTAGCCTTGCACTTGATAAAGATAAGTTTCGGCTATTTTCTTTGCGTTTCACAGTTACTATTCAGATCAGCACATTTTAATGTTTATATTGTGGCTTCGTCAACATGCAAGTTATAGCCAGCATTATGAGCTTTAAAACGATATCTTGGGAACCAAAATGCTTATTCTGGTACAAAATAAGGTACATTCGTAAATTAATTCCTTGTTGGAACACCTCAACTTTTGGCCCCGTTGTGACAACTCAATCTTACAGCATTTATAACTCGCAATCGTGCACTTCTATGACTGTACATGGATAACATGTTAGCTGCACTGATTATATCTACGGAAACTCCAGGGGGTCCAGGTGTTTATAGCTGTCAGTCAACTCCTGGCTTAACCAACATTTCAGGAGAGGTTTACTACCCCCACTCTTTTCCCAAACCCATTAGTCTGAGCTGACAGGACTGTTTGGGTTTAACCTAATTAGCGGAGTTCGACCATCCCGAACGTGTCACCTTGGCAATAACCAAACGACTGGAGATTTTAGTCATTTATTATAGTTTCATCAATATGTTGGCCGTGGAGGAACTTCAATTCCATTCTTCTTAGCTTATTGCAGAGACAATGTGGGACAGGTCTTGGGGTTGTGCTCTTTTGTGCCTTTATATTGGAGGATGCGGGAATTCTTCATTGTAGGTCTTGAGGAAGTGCCTACTCTAACGTGTCATGATAGTTTGCTTCATCCTAATTATACATCGCATGGCCGATGTCTTGGCCTAGACGATGATGTTGACGATCCTTTCAGTGAGTACCATTTTTCTTCCTCAGGCGTGTCCAAAAGCGACAAAATTGCATGATTGTACTGAAATCATTTTCCGTTACGTACCGACAGTCATTCTTGCAATTATGATTAGTGTCCAAATTTGTTGAACGCTGTTGATTAAATGTTCAAGCCAAGAAACGGGCTACACGCGGCCTCGTGAGACAAAACTGAGAAGAGGTGGGTTCGATTTCTACCTCAGCCATCCTGGAAGTGGTTTTCAGTGATTTCCCACTTATACTGCAGGCAAATACTGGGATGGTTCTTAATTTAAGGCCGCGGCTGATTCCTACCCATATCCTCCCTCATTTATAAATACAGAGATCACTAGTACAGACATCACAGTGACACAGGTTATCGGACAAATTTAACACACGCCCAAGTACCTTAGAGTAATATGTCTCAAACCCACAGAATAATTTAGAAACAAGTACATTTTTCGTTGAGGATGACTTTTCTGTTTTATAGAGAATTACTCTATTTTTTTATCAACGTAAGTACTGTATAGCGAAACGTAACTTTCTGTATTTCTCACCAAAATTAGGTAACATTCTCCCAAATAAATTAAAAGAATTTAAAGGAAATCATGAAAACTTGAAGATGCACATGACACATTTTCTCAGTGAAAACAAAATTCATCATCATCATTGTACAGTTCCAGTTTCCCGGGTACTATGTATGAGCCTCTTACACTTACACCTGTCCATATACATCTTGTCATGGAGAACATCATCCACTGTCCATCCTCTGGTCACTAAATCAATCTTGATCATGTCCATCCATCGGGTTCTAGGTCTTCCTACAAGTCGATTTCCATCCACCTGTCTTTCCAAATTTATTCTGGCTGATCTTGTAGCTTCCATCCTCATCACATGCCCGTACCACCGTAGTCTTGATGTGCTGACTCGCTCTAATAGGGATGTCTTTATTCCAGCTTGTTTCCTCACCTCCTCGTTCTTTAGCTTGTCCATCTTGGTCTCATGGATGGTGGAACTAAGAAATTCCATCTCTGATGCTTGCAGTCTTGATGCATCTCTCTTTGTAAGGGTGCATGTTTCAATACCATAGGTCAATATTGGTATAAAGTATCTGTAAAACATCACCAGTTTAGCTGGTTTTGGAATCGTGTCATCCTATGGAAGTGTCCTTACTTGTTGGTAGAATTCTGATCCCTTTTGCACTCTGTTTGTAATTTCTTTACTGACCAAATTATCACTGGAGATTACACTTCCAAGGTAAGGAAAACTGTCCACATACTCCAGCTGGTGGTCTCCTAGTTTAACACTTGCTGGACGCCCATCTCTGTTGACTGACATCACCACTGTCTTGGTCTCACTGATGTTGAGGTTATATTCCTGGAACTGGGATTTGCATACATTGATTCTCGTCTGTACTTCTTCTGTTTCACCACAAATCATGATGCCATCAGCAAAGGCCACTGCATGCAACTCACCTACCTTTTCCTTGACGTGCTTCATTATATTATCCATAATAGTGATGAACAGTAGTGGGGATAGACCACTCTTGGTCTCAAACCATGATGATCGTCCTTCCCCAATTTGTACACAGCTAATACAGTCTTTGTACAGCATCTGAACTTTCCTTACTAGTCCCTCAGGCAGATTTCTTTTCCTCATGCACTCCCAGATCTTATCTCTTATAACACTATCATAGGCCTTCTCTATATCCAGGAATACAATGACCAGGTTCTTGCCTTTATCCCATTATTTTCCCATCAGCATGCGGGTGGTATAAATTAGATCCATTGTCGATCTGTTATTTCTGAAACCATATTGCTCCTCCTCCAACTGTGGTTCTATGATGGTCTTTAATCTTCTTTCTACGATCTTCTCTAGATTTTTCAGCCCATGAGACAGCAGGGTTATTCCTCTATAATTGGTGGGTTTCCTTCTGCTGCCTTTCTTAGACAGGGGAATAAACACCCTTGCTCCAATCTGCAGGTATTGTGTTGTCTGTCCATATGGCATTGAGTACTCTGTGCAGCCATTGTATGCCCTGGATGCCTGCATTCACTTCATCTGCACCTGAAGATTTTCCTTTAGGCATAGATTTTAAAGTTGCCTCAGTTTCCGTCCAAGTGTAGGCGTGGAATTTCGGTCCTATATTTTGTTCTTGAACTAGTCTATTCAGTAGGTGGTCAAAATGGTTCTTCAGGACTTCTCTCATGTTACTATTTGTCCTAACCCGATTTCCATTTTCATCTTCAAGGGCCTTTATGGTATTCATTGTTTTTCTTTTACCTCTGATAACACTATACAGTAGCCTCTGCTGTCCTCCTCCAGTGTCTGAGCGAATATCTTCCATGCCTTGTTCTTTTCTTCTGCAACTGTTCTTTTAAAGTCCAGTTTCTTGTTTCGGTACATTTGTTCGAGGTTTCTGATCCTTGTCTCGTCTCTTGTAAGTTATGGTTTATTTTTCTCCTGATCCCTTTCTTTCCACACAAGATTTCTTTCCCTGATTGCTGCCCTCACTCCTTCGTTCCACCAAGGTGTTTCCTTCTCCCTTGTTTTCATACTTGTCTTTCCACAAACTTCGGTTGTTTCCTTTACCGATGAGTCCCTTAGTCTGGTCCATTGTGCTTCTCCACTTTTCCTTTCATCTCTTGGTAACAGGGTTTTTATCCGGTTCCGATACTCAGTTCTCTTCTCTGTTTTCTGGAGTTCCCATACTTTGATTTTTGGCATTTTCCAGTTCTGTACTTTCGGCACATGGAAGTTTTTCGGTTCCGTCCCACGAGTTCCATTCCCATGAGTTCCGAAAACAAATTTCTTAGGAAAAACGTCCCATGAGTTCCGAACGCGTATTCACGCCTGAGTAAATAATCTAATGAGTCCCACTAGTTCCGAATGTCTCTGGAAAACCCAGCTGTCAGTTCTGAGGTTTGAGGTTGGAGCTATCAAAGCGATAGAAGAAGTATTTCCAAGAGTCCAAGTGCAAGGCTGTTTTTTTTTTCACTTAAACCAAAGTATTTGGAGAAAAGTGTAAGCAATTGGGCTTTCGGGTGTGTATAAAACTAGCCAGGAAATCAGAACGACCATCAGGCAGTGTGCTGCACTTGCATTCCTGAAAGCAGAAAAAGTAGAAGACGGTTGGATACTCATTCATAGCACGGCCCCGGACATTGAAAAGTTAATCGAGTTTTTTGATTACTTTGTCGAGCAATGGCTTGAAAACGTGCATATTCCGATTGAAATGTGGAATTGCCATGGGAAGAGGCGTAGAACGAAAAACTCCGTAGAAAGTTGGAACCATACGCTGAATTTGAAATGCGGAAAACCACATCCTCGTGTAAGAGACTTGGTGTTGTGTTTGAAGAAGGAGTCTCACAATTCAGACGAAAAAAATATGCGGGCAGAGTTGAATTTGCAAGCCACGAAAAGGAAAAGAAAATAGGTTGCAATGGATGGAAGAATCCAAAGAGCAACTCATCAGTTTGAAGAGGCCTGTGATTTAACAGTATTTTTAAGAAATGTTTCTTTTGCTGTACATATTGATTAGAGTAAAGAGAAGAATAATTCAGTTAATAGATCAATTTGACGAAGCTATGTGCTGATTACTAAGTGACTTGTAAATAAGCTTTAAAAACAGTTCAAAGACGAAGCGAAATGCTGATACTATTTTAAGAACTTTGTAAATATAACTCAAAACTAATTATTTAGACAAAGGCACATAGAAAACTTAGCTGGAACTCGCTCAAGTAGTGTAATTGGCAGATAGCTAATCCGCTAAAGAATTTGGAACTGGTGGGAATCGGAACTCATGGGAGGACACGAAGTTTTTCAGGTCTGCTACTAATAGACGGTGGTTGCTATCAAAGCTTTCACTAGGTATTACTCTAATATCTGTTACCATTCTACCCCTTTCCTCGTCTGTGATGACATAATCAATTGCACTCTTTTGTAGTCCATCCCAACTGTATCGTGTAATCTTATGGCTCTCTCTTTTCTTGAACCAGCTGTCTTTCACCACCAACCCATTCCTCATACAGAAGTCAAGGAGATGTTCACCTACATTTCTTCCACCATATACATGAGGTCCCATTACGTTCTCATATCCTGTTCTATCTGTCCCAATCTGCGCATTCAGGTCTCCTATAATGATTACTCTCTCTTTACTAATGACTGCTTCCAAATCATCAATAAATTGGTTCTTATCCTCTTGACAACATCCAGTTTGTGGAGCATAAACCTGTACCAAGGTTAGTTTTTCTTTCCCTAAATGCACAGTCACCTTTATTATTCTCTCACTAACATACTGAATGTCAGCAACAAAATGTAAATTGAAATTATAATTAGTTGAGCCTACAAGTTTATACAAACGCAAATTCAATTTTCCTTCTTATTAATTATTTTTAATATATAAAGAATTTACGTAGAACGTGCTATTCGAAGAAGCCATTATACGATTTTAAGCAATAGTAACCAATGATATGTATGCCACACACAAGGTTGCACCTTTTAGTGCCATATGTGATTGCTCTTTCTACTCTGTATGAATTTGCTACCCTATTTCGACCTGTCTTTATCATATTGTAATAATATAATTTAATAATTGTAAATTTACAGATTAAACCAATGAGTAGGAATTGTAAAAAAAATCATAAAATGTGTACAGTCTTTCAGAATTTTGTAAACTCTGTATATTTGTAACGATTTAATTAGTAATAATAATAATAATAATAATAATAATTAATTAAGGAAGGAAGGAAGCTTGTAGTTTAACGTGACCGTTAATCTTGAGATCATGAGCCACGGGACCTCCTTTTTACGTGGAATCCGAACCACAGGACATGGCATTTCACTTCGAAAATCTCACATGCATTGACCGGGAATCGAACCCGGACCGCCTTGGTGAGAGGCATACAGCTAGACCGCTGAGCCACCACGCCCCCATAATAATTAATTAATAATATGAAGCCCCATGAGAAGTGTATAAGGGCGAGTGACCTCGCTGTTCCGCCCCATAAAACAGCAATAACTAACTGGTTCAAATACAAATATTCCGCGCTTCGTACGTGTCTAGGGGAAACTTTTAGTACAGTCAATGACGTCACGAATGACGTCCAATGCGTTGGTGTTCGTTTGTTTCATGTTTTGGTTTGAATTGCCGCTATATTGGTCAGCGATATGAAGTTTCAAAAAGTGCGTCGTTACATGTCGATATAGTGACAAGTGTTCAAGTACGAGGTGGGGTGGTGAGTTAGGGATGTTCTTAAATTACTTTAAGTTATTCAATTCAATTTAATTGAAAAGCTGCACTGTAATCTTCTGAAGCCATGGTGAGACAAAGCCATTGGTCGCTACTTGGTTAGACGACTGTCAGGGCGAAATCATTTGTCTCTACTAGGTTAGACCACTGTCTGGATGAAACCATTGGTCGCTATTAGGTCTGACGACTGTCTGGGTGAATCTATTGGTCGCTACTTGGTAAGACGACTGTCTGGACGAAACAATTGGTTGCTACTAAGTTAGACGACTGTCTGGGAGAAACCATTGGTCGCTACTTGGTTATACAACTGCCTTGACGAAATCATTGTTAGCCACTTGGTTAGACTTACTGTATGGGCGAAACCATTGGTCGCTACTAAGCTTGACGACCGTCTGAGAGAAACCATTGGTCACTATTAGGCTAGACGACTGTCAGGACGTAAATTACTGATTGTGCTACCAGCAAAGGGGTCTGCGGTGTGATCCCCAGGCAAAGTTTGTGTTCGAACGTAAGGCCTTATCGAATTTAACACGAATGCATCGTTTAAACCTTTAGTGTCGTCCACGAAGTCATGGATACCAACATTTTGTAACTTGGGGAATTTTGTAGTGTAATGTATCGCGATCTATACTGCTCCCCGGTAACTGCCTTATTGACTTGTAGAACTTTGTTTAGAATTAAGATCTACAACGACTACTGAATTTACTTTCTATGGTTTAAATCTACTGTATATTGACTTCCGTTGATGTTGGACCGAAGGAACTTAACATGAAACTCGAGATACGACATTTTCTTCAAACTTTGTGGATACACAGGGCAATCAATTCTCTTTTTAGAGAAAAGGAAGTAGGTCATGAGTGAAATATTGCAAATTGATAAAATTCCTCTTAAAGCTTGAGGAGGGCCGACTTGAAATCATTTGCGGTTGGAGGAAGTTTAGGTTCTATGACAATGTATGAAGAGATATGCCATTATGATACTTAAGTCTCCAATCCTTGATCGTATTAGATAATTATGCTGGTGTTGTGGCTATCATCCTTGGTTGTCATCCTGGAGATCCGGGTTTGATCCCAGCTCTGCCAAGCAATTTTAATTCTGGTCTGAGCACTGGAACGGAGTACACTCAGCCTCGTGAGGCAAAACTGAGAAGAGGTGGATTCGATTCCCATTTCAGCGATCTTGGAAGTTGTTTGTTTTCTATGGTTTCCTCCTTCTACTCCATGCAAATTCCGGGATGGTTCCTAGCTTACAGCCACGATTGCCTCCTTCCCAATCCTATCCCCAATTAACAAATAGAGACACTGGTAGAGCCATCACAATAGCACAGGTTATCACACAAGTTACACACATGCACACATGCACACACCCGAGTACAAGGGCATACATGACCATTATGTCGTAAATCCCCTAAAATAAGCAACAACAACAGATACTTACCAAAGAATTATCAAACACACTTGAAAGTGAAAATCCACAGCCTGCTTCCAGTCTCCGACCGGGTCAGGAATGGAATGAATGAAGTCCCCATCTAGCGGCGAGGATATGAACTGTGCCGGCTGCCGAGGCCTGACGCATTCCTCTGGGGCAATGATTATATGAATGGCCGGTGAAATGAAATGATAGTGGAGAGTGTTGCTGGAATGAAATTTTGACAGGGAAAACCGGAGTACCCGGAGAAAAACCTGTCTGCCTCCGTTTTGTCCAGCACAGATCTCACATGGAGTGACCGAGATTTGAACCACGGACCCAGCGGTGAGAGGCCGGCGTGCTGCCGCCTCAGCCACGGCCACAAATCGTGATTTGGAAACTATAGGAATTATTTTGGGGTATTTACACAAAATGTTGGTCTTCTTTTAAACACATCAATAAGTTTGGTGAAGGTCTCTAAGGCTGCGACAGGTAATGGGTTCCAATTATCAATGCAACGATTAATGAATGAATGATTGATTGAATGAATGAATGAATGAATGAATGAAATAATGAATGAATGAATGAATGCATGAATGAATGAAAGAAAGTGACACGTCTCTAGAAAATAATTTTCAACAACACACAGAGTTGTCCCACAGAATTAACATTATGGAACACCTGGTGTACCGATGTTGTTTCTAGGTTATCGCGTTCAAAGAATCGAACATCGACTGTATTCTTTTAAAATGCTGTGTCACTAATATCGATGTATCACAATACCAATGTCTACTCCCTATGTGACGTAACTTTTAGTTGTATTGCAGTCCTGTTTATCGACAGCAATCAGTTTCTCTTGTTCCTTTCAAATATACAAAGGAGAGAGAGATAGACGACGGAATGTCTTTGTCTCTGATGTGCATTCTTGAGACTGTCAATTGGAACTCTTCCAGCTTGATAGTTAGAACACAGCTACCTTATTAATAATTCGCCACCCACTGTGTTCTCGAGGTACGTATTCACACTCTGTCCTGAATGATCCTGAGTTTGATTCCCCTGTCTTACCCCGTGGATAATTGGCTAACATGCTAGCCTTTGGGCCAAAGGGTTTCGGATTTAGTCTATGACTGGGCCGTGGGGTAATTCTCCTGGCTGGAAACTGAGTGCCTGGGACGCCCTAATGAAATAAGTACTGAAAATAAAGCAGACAGAAAATGAAAAAACAAAGTAAAGTAAAATTATAATAAAAAATGATTTCAAAAATAATTCTTGGCTCTGCCAAAAACCTTAATTATGCTGTAAAGATTGGAATTAGGTGTAATCAGAGTCATGGTGCAAAACAAAGAAGTGCGTTTGACTTTCACCTCGGCAGATGACCTCGTAGTTCCGCCCCTTAAAACAACGATAACTAACTAACAAACTCAGCCATCCTGAAAGTGGTTTCCCACACCCGCTCTAGGCAAATGCCGAGATGATTCCTAACTTAAGGCCATGGATGCCTCCTTCCCAATCCGTTCCCGAATTGCAAATAAACACACCACTAAAGACACCACTGGGGGGCGTGGTGGCTCAGCGGTCTAGCTGTATGCCTCTCACCAAGGCGGTCCGGGTTCGATTCCCGGCCAATGCATGTGAGATTTTCGAAGTGAAATGCCATGTCCTGTGGTTCGGATTCCACGTAAAAAGGAGGTCCCGTGGCTCATGATCTCAAGATTAACGGTCACGTTAAACTACAAGCTTCCTTCCTTTTCCTTCAAAGACACCACTGCAACACAGGTTATCAGACAAATTCCATACACTCATACACAACCTATTACACGGGGATAAATGACCATGGTGTTCAAACCCCTTAAAAGAAAATCAACAAACTCAATTATGTTCAGTAATGACAGTGTTATGCGTATTAAGTTCATAATCATCTAGGGTGGGTTCAAAAGTTTATCTTTCAGCTGGGGTGAGTGTAATGACTTCATTACACTTAAATGTGGCACGTCATTTCTCTGTTTCAATCTAGGTCCAGCCACTGCCGCATTAAGGAGGCTGCTTTCCTGCTCTGACAGAGAACGGGTTGAAACTTGAATGATCTCACGATCTTGCCGTCACTGTTTAAAATGTGATATAGGGAATGAAATTGCGCTGTCTAGAATCCCTGCATACTCAGTCAATAATGCAATCGTCCTTTCCAATTCTATCCGAGGATTCAAGTACCTCCAGCGTAACCGAGTGCACTTGTTGATAATATGCTGTATTTAGGGGATTGGACCTCGTGGTCGTCAGCCTCGTGTACTTGGGAGTATGTGTTGTGTGTGTAGAATTTTGTGACGTTTGGAAGCAAGGCGGTGGCTACTGCTTGGGCTAGTGCAGGTGTGTCCATCCTCGGCACGTATAGCGTGCTAGCTATGCTGCGTCGCACGCCGACAGGCTAACTCCTACCTCGCTGGCTGGGCTGCCTGCTGGTGTGCGACAGCTCTCCGTCGCGTCTGACCGTGTCAACTAGGGATCGCTAGCACACCGAATGTATTTTAAACAAACAAACAAACAAACAAACAAACTGTTTGTCCAATGCGTTGGTTTACCGACTTTTAGTTGCCAACATTGTGTTTCGAGCGTTTCTTCGCGTACCGGTACTTTCATATGACTTGCTTAGTATTAAAACAGTCGGAAATACTAATAAGATAATCATTGAACTAATTTAAGTCTGTCTGTTAGGTAGTCAGCCCGAAGGCTGGTCGGATCCTCAAAAGCACCGCCGTTACGTTATGTGAGTAGATACCCACAAAAACCCAAGGCAGCGCTATTTTGAGGCGTTCTAGGCAAGAAGAGGAGTGAGGTAGTTTGCCATTGCTTTCCTCACTGAGTCAGAACAGTAGTCCTAACCCTATGAGTAGAACCTTTCACAGCATCCACAGGCACTGACTGTGCCCTGAATGTCATTACTAAGCACCACCCATACCTCAGTAGCTTCCATATAATCACAGCCATGAGTGAGACTGAGACATCGTTGAAAAGCCACCTTTACCGTAATGAATTGCAATTCCGGTAATATTAGTATTTTTTTTATTTTCTATGATTTCGTCATGTTTCTATTTGATTTTGTATTTGCAACTTGAAGAATACCGTTTGACGTTCGACCGAACAACCACAACACAGCAAATACAGTGGGTGCTTCATTCATTCCGTTCTCTGACCCGGTTGGTCAACTGAAAGCAGGCTGAGGATTTTTATGATGAATATAGGGAGGAGAGCAAGCCTATAATTTATGAAGCTGTAACGAAGCACTTAGTGATGCATTGAGCTACACGAGATGCATGACTCGTTAGCTGTTCGTTTATCTCAGCGGTGGAATGCTACGCCTGTCAAACTCCGGCCTAATTTGTAAAATAAGAGGTTCATTTTGAGTTTTTTTTACCTAGGTCAACTGAATTACCGCACACTCGTATCGTTTGCTGGATATGGTAACTGTTTCATCTTAAGTTGTTGTGTTTGAAATGATGTACTGAAGATAAAAACAAGATGTTCAGTAAAGAACATATAGCCTACTTTCTCCTAAATGTATGAGTATAGTTATAACTCGTTGTTATTATCAAAGAGTATAATAGAACTATTCTTTGTTGAAGACCTTAGAAACGATTTACCTCTACCAAACGCCACAACCTAGATAAAAACTGCTACCATCATTGAAGAAAGAAAGAAAGAAAGAAAGAAAGATAAGAAGTATATCAAGAATGTTATGGATCTGGAGACATAATCGACCGGACTGGCGGCGTGGCTCAGCGGTAACGTTCTCGCTTGCTGGGCCCTAGGTTGCAGGTTCGTATCCTGGCGCAGTCAGCTGGCATTTGAGGGTGCACAAATGCGAGGGAGCCGTGTCAGTACATTTACTGGCACGTTAAAGATCCCCTTCGGGCCAAAATTCCGGCACCCCGGTGTCTCTAAAATCAGCAGTAGTTAAAAGGGATGTAAAACCAATAACATTATTATTATTATTATTATTACGACCTGCCGTGGGCAACATCCAACTTTGAGTTGAGGCATGTCTTTACACGTCTGGTTGTGCATGGCTTTCACAACCCTAATTGAATTAACAAATCTTTCCATGACCCTACAGAGACGTGTGTATACAAACTATGTGCATATTTTCGATAATATAATCCTAACAGAGCGAGTGCATTCTAGCGGCCAGAAGAAGAAACTTTACAATAAAATCTGGAAGTTACCTTTTTGGCAGCAAGATGTCTCGAGTAAATCTGCTGGCGAATTATGTTTTAATTAAATATATATTTTACACCATAATGTGCACAATATAACGCTTAATAACATTTTCAAGTAACGCAAAATAGGCTGTTACAAACCCTTTAAAATAAAAAGTTAAAATGTATCGTAGTATCATCTTGTCATTCTTCAAATTCGATGCGCATAGAATGATAATGGTATAGTAATCAATGGATCCCCACGTAGACTAGTCGTGACATCTATTGGTGAAATATCGAACAATATAATCCTAACAGAGCGAGTGCATTCTAGCGGCCAGAAGAAGAAACTTTTCAATAAAATCTGGAAGTTACCTTTTTGGCAGCTAGATGTCCCGAGTAAATCTGCTGGCGAATTATGTTTTAATTAAATATATATTTTACACCATAATGTGCACAATATAACGCTTAATTTTAAAACATCTGAGTCATTACAAAACAATAAACATATAACATTTCAAGCAAAAAACCTAGCTCTGATCGGGTTTGAACCATAGGCATTTGAGCGATAGGCTAACTCTCTACCACTGAGCTAATTGTGTCAACGAATATCGTTCTATTTAAAATGACTTACATAGAACTTGTTAGCAAATAATGATTTATACTAAACGATTTCATCACTGGAGTATATTATTTATATATAAAGCATTTCATACAAAGTTTATTTATTTTGTATCAGTACGCTATATTGCATGCAATACTCAAATTAGTGAAATATAAGTCCGGCACAAGATATCCGCTGCCATCTTGTCTTATTACTGAATTAGTTCAGCTTTTTAAAATCACGTCTGCACTATAGTATTACAAAATAAACTTTTAATTTCGAACGTGCCTCTTCCATTAGAACAGTTAAAACGATTCTCGGCTCGATAATCGGAACTGGTGGGTCCCATGATATGGATTATAAAGTTTGCATAATTCGCACGGCCGCCATCCTGAAATGGTATGGCGGACGACCTTGTAATTTGGTCACAAGACGCATCCTATACGAAGGTATGTCGTTACCAAATTTGGTAGAGATCGGATGATTTGGTTAGTCGTTATTTGATTTTACGTTTTGAACGTTTGAGTGGCCGCCATTCAGTTTTAGTAAAGATGGCGGCGATATAAAACATGAAACTGAGGTGTCCTTTGCTAGTGCTACCTTTGTACCAAATTTCGTTCAATTTGCATTCACCGTGTTTGAATTGATAGGGGGGGACAGACATTCAGAGTACACACACTCACACACACACAGACACACACACACACACACAGACTCACACACACACATACACACACACACACAGACTCACACACACACATACACACACACAGACAGACACACTTTTTTCGCCCTGTGTTGATCTCATAAGTCTACTTTCATTTTTTGCAAAAATCGAAAGTAGGCTAATTCCAACTAACCGGCCGGACTCCAGATTACCAGCGGAGCACGTGCTCTCTGCATCTCCTGTCAGCTGCTAGTACTAAACTCGCTTCAATGCGCGAGCTCTCTAGGTTACTGGCAAGAAACCGTGGCGTAATCAGCTGGAACTGCACCGACCTCAAGACGATTGCATGCACAGATTTTAAACATTAACAAGCGATGTCGACATCACGGTGGACGTCGAGTAACTACTGTTACTGGTCCCCCACTACTGAAACGTGTCTGGAAATCTGTCTGCCCAGAGCGGTCAGCTTAATCTTGAAGCCTCGCCACATATCCGTACTCAAGAAGTGGATTAGCACGGAAAATTAGGTGTTATATAATTCCCCGACAAAGTCTCAAATCGCTATTTGTATTCAGTTCAGTGTTACACACGTTTTTGTTGTTGTTGTTGTTGTTGTTGTTGTTTGATTTGGCGGAATCAATTAGCACCGTGTACATGGGTGTGTGTGCAATTTTGTTTAATAATCTGTGATATTGAGATGGCTGTATTACTGTGTGTTTTTAATTCAGGTGACGATTGGGAATAAGGAGGCCTTGACCTTAAATTGGGAACCATCCTGGTATTTGTCTGTAGAAGAAGTGGGAAACAACGGAAAACTACTTCTAGGATGGCTGAGGTGGGAATCGAACCCACCTCTCTTGGTTTTGCCTCACGAGGCTACAAGTACACCATTCCATCCCTAGGACCAGAATTTAATTTCTTTGCAGAGCCGAGAATTGAATCCGGACCTCTGGGGTGACAGCCATGAATGCTAGCCGCTACACCTCGAGGTGGGCACACACGTTTTTAATTGCTCGTTTATCCGCGCAGTCGTGAAATCACGATGGACTCGAAACTCATACTTCTGATAACTCAGGCTACAATCGAACCCATCTTTTCTCAGTCCAGGGTTCTCCCTTCCAGCCTTCAGACCAGCATAGGCTGGCTGCGTGGCTCAGCAGTAACGTTCTTGCCAGCTGTGCCCAACGTTGCGGGATCGAATCCTGGTGCAGCCAGTTTTCATTTGAGGGTGCGCACATGCGAGGAAGTCGTGTGAGTAAATTTACTGGCACGTTCAAGATCCCCTTCGGGGCTAAATTCCGGCACCCTGTCGTCTCAAAAAGCCGCAGAGTTTCAAAGGGACGTAAAACAAATGACATTGTTATCAGATCAGTATAATTTCTATTAGTGCCAGGAATCAAACTTAGATCTCGGTGGTAACAGCTAAGGATTCTAGCCTTTTTTCTATCAGGTGGTCGTAATCCTCTTCCCCATAGAACTGATAACACAGGTCTGCACGATTTTTAGCCTACTTTTTCCTTTCTTGGTTTTGACTCTTATTTTACACTAGCTGAAGTACCCGTGCTTCGCTACGCGTCATAAATAAATTAAAATGTGAAGGTGACAGTTAAAACAGGGGATAGGCGAGGTGCTGCGCAGAGGGAGATTAAGGATGGAACATTTTGTCCAACTACACCGCTCGGCGTTGACCGTGTTTTATAGCACAAATTTAGGTTTTACTCGCTAACAGTTGCAGATACCTTTCGGATGGAAAATGTAATTTTAAACCTCGCATATGCCATCAAAAGTTTGCTATTTCTTAGCGTTCTCTTTTTATTTGAAATGGAAATATGAAAGTTTGAAACCAAAGGGTGTAGTGACGTCACTAAAATGGTCGCCATTTTAAATAGTGCAAAGCATTGAAATCAAAAGTAACCTATATGTTAACCAGGTAAATCAGCTACTTCCATGTAAAATTCACGTAAATCGGACCGGTGGTACTTGCGAGATTGAGTAATACACAGACACACACCATCTCAATTTTAGCCTCGCTTCGCTCGCGTCATAGTCGTATCATATTGTTTTTTAATGAAAAGCAGGTTTAACCCCGTTAACACCCCTTTAGAACCTGAATACCCAAAAATCCCTCCTTAGTAGACGTTTTCGACACACAACAAACATGTCCACAAAATATCATTCTTCTAACTTTAATAGTTTTGGTTGGTCGATGAGAGCAAACATACAAAAATCCTTCCTTAGTGGACGTTTTTCTTCCAGAAGTTCACCCCTCCCCATATGCCCCTTAAATTGCATTTATGAAAACATGGTCGAACACCTATTTATTTTATTTATTTATTCATTTATTTATTTATTTCTTTATTTATTTTTAAGCTGATAGATTTCCTCCGAGTTTCAGACTCCTCCCTATGGCGTTTAAGAGATACACGCTCAGTTAGGAATCTTTCAACCCCCACTTTTCATCCCTTTCACCTCATAATATACACTACATCGAAAAACCATTAGACATGTGTCAGCTTATTTTTAATGATTAGTATATGTGCCAAGTATCACATCCCCAAATGAAACCACTCGTGAGATATTGTTATTCAATGGAAAGCACGTTTACCCCCTTAACACCTCTTTAGAACCTGAATATACAAAACTCTTTCCTTAGTGGACGTTTTCGACATACAACGAACATATCCCCAAAATTTCATGTTTCTAACTTCAATAATTTTGGCTGGGCGATGATGAGTGAGTGAGTCAGTCAGGATATTTTCTTTCATTTATTTTTGATAATTTCACCCGTCCCCATGAACCCCTTAAATTGGATTTATGAAACAAACGGTCAAACACCTATTTACTTATTTAAAGTTGTTTTCCCCCTGAGTTTGATGAGTGAGTAAGTGAGTCAATCAGTTAGGACACTTTCTTTCCTGTTTCTTTTTCCATAATTTCACCCCTCTCCAAGGGCCCCTTAAATTGGATTTATGAAAAAACGTTCGAACACCTATTTACTTGTATTTTAAGCTGTTTTTTCCCACCAAATTTCAAACTTCACGCCTATGTCGTTTCAGAGATACACGCTCCGTCAAGAATCCCTCAACCCCCAATTTTCACCCCTTTCACCTCATAATATACACCACATCGATAAACCCTTAGACATATGTCTGATTATTTTTAATGATTAGTTTATATACCGAATATCACATCCCCAAACTAACAACTCATGAGATAGCGTTATTCAATGAAATGCACGTTTACCCCCTTGACACGTCTCTAAAACCCGAATAAACAAAAATCATTCCTTAGTTAACGTTTTCGACATACAGCGAACATATTCCCAAAATTTCATGTTTCCAACTTTAATAGTTTTCGCTGGGCGTGATGAGTGAGTGAGTCAGACAGGTCATTTTCTTTCATTTATTTTACCAGAATTTCACCCCTCCCCATGGGCCCCTTAAATTGGATTGATTAAAAAACGCTTGAACAGCTATTAACTTATTTCTTAAGCTGTCTTTTTCCCCTGAGTCAGTCGGTTAGGACACTTTCTCTCACTTTTTCCCCCAGAATTTCACCCCACCCCATTGGCCCCTTAAATTAATTTATGGAAAAAAAAACAGTCGAAAACCGATTTACTTACTTTTTAAGCTGATTTTTTTTCGCTGAGTTTCAAATTTCTCGCCTATGTCGTTAAGAGATAGGCCTACACGCTCCATTAGGAATCCTTCAACCCCCACTTTTCAGCCCTTTCACCTCATAATAATACACCACATCGAAAAACGCTTAGACACATGTCTGCGTATTTTTAATGATTAGTTTATATGCCGAGTATCACATCCACAAATGAAACCACTCGTGAGATATTGATATTCAATGAAATGCAGGTTTAACCCCCTTAAGACCCCTTTAGAACCCGAATATCCAAAAAACCTCCCTTAGTGTACGGTTTTGACATACAACGAACATATCCCCGAAATGTCATGTTTCCAACTTCAATATTTTTGGCTGGGCGATGATGAGTGAGTGAATGAGTCAGGACATTTCCTTTCATTTTTTTTTTCTTCAGAATTTCACCCCTTCCGATGAACCCCTTCAATTTGATTGAAAAACAAACTGTCGAAAAGCTATTTACTTACTTTAAAGCAGTTCTTCCCCCTGAGTTTGATGAGTGAGTCAGTCAGTCAATCAGTTAGGACAATTTCTTTCCTGTCCCCCCCCCCCGAATTTCACCCCTCCCCATGGGCCCCTTAAATTGGATTTATGGAAAAGCGGTCAAACACATATTTACTTATTTTTATGCTGATTTTTTTCCGCTGAGTTTCAAACTCCTCGCCTATGTCGTTTAAGAGATACACGCTCCGTTAGGAATCTTTCAATCCCCACTTTTCACCCCTTTAACCTCATAAACACATCGGAAAACCCTCAGACACGTGTCTTGTTACTTTTCAATGATAAGTTTATATGCCGTGTATCACATCCCCCAATGAAACCAATCGGGAGATATTGTTATTCAATGAAATGCAGGTTTAATCCCCTTAAGACCCCTTGAGAACCTGAATATCCGAAAATCCTCCCTTAGTAGACGGTTTTGACATACAATGAACATATCCCCAAACTGTCATGTTTCTAACTTCAATAATTTTGGCTAGGCGATGATGAGTGAGTGATTAAGTGAGTGAGTCTGGACATTTTCTTTCAATTTTCTTTTTTCAGAATTTCACCCCTCCCCATGAACCCCTTAAATTTGATTTATGAAAAAAAAACTGTCGAACAGCTATTTACTTACTTTAAAGCAGTTTTTTCCCCCTGAGTTTGATGAGTGAGCCAGTCAGTCAATCAGTTAGGACACTTTCTTTCCTGTTCCCCCCCCCCCCCCAGAATTTCATCTGTCCCCATGGGCCCCTTAAATTGGATTTATGAAAAAAATGTCAAACACATATTTACTACTTTTTATGTAGATTTTTTTTTCGCAGTGTTTCAAACTCCTCGCGTATGTCGTTTAAGATACACACGCTCCGTTAAGAATCTTTTAATCCCCACTTTTCACCCCTTTCACCTCATAACATACACCACATCGAAAAACCCTCAGACACATGTCTTCTTATTTTTAATGATGAGTTTATATGCCGAGTATCACATCCCCCCATGAAACCAATCGGGAGATATTGCTATTCAATTAAATGCAGGTCTACCCCCTTAACACCCCTTTAGAACCTGAATAACCAAAATTTCTCTCTTAGAGGGCATTTGCATCCCTTGAGGAAGCTGCATACCAGATTTCATTCCAATCCGTTCGGTGGTTTCTGAGATTTCGTGATGAATAAAAGAATGAGTGAGTGAGTGAGTGAGTGGTATTTGAAAAATATATAGTAGAAAGAAGATAGTGTCAAGTCTTTGTTATGCTAAACTCGGTTGACAGTGCTGTGTGAGCAGTTGAGTAACTAACGGGGTTTCAAGTAAACATCCTCATTTTCTATACCGGTAGTGCTGAGCGCAATTGGCATCAAGTCGGCCGTGTCTGGACTTGAGCTATGTTGCCATGGAAACTATCTGCCTTGCCATTCCTTCATGAGTATATTTTATGATTTGATTAGCCTGTTTTTGAGTGAAAAAGGGCCGAAATCAGAAGAATGAGAAATACTATCGAAAATTCATGTAGCCAGCGGTTCCTTCTGGGTCCTAAACTATGTGTATGCAAAATATGGTTGAGATTGGTGGAACGGTGTAGATTTGTATACGGAACCAACATATATACATACATACATACATACATACATACAGACTTTCACTTTTATATATTAGATGTATATTGTTCATCTGAATTCAGAAGTGCCATTACTTTTGTCCTATCACATACCAATTTTTAGCCTACTTTTCACATTTTGCAAAAATGAGGAAAAAGTAGACTTATGAGATCGGGCAAATGTGTGTGTGTCTGTCTGTCCTTCTGTCTGTCTGTCTGGCTGTGTGTGTGTATCCCCCCCCCTATCAACTCCTAAATGGCTGCAGCAATCGAAACAAAATTAGGTAGGAGTAAAGATCTATACCTGAATATCTCACGGCCATATTTGAAAATGATGTCAGTGCTACCAACTGCTGAAAAATCGCAATTGAAATTTGAGCTCCATGTTGGATATCTTGGAAGGTATGAATGGGAGCTATTTCAAAATTGGCACACGTATAGATAATAATATTGCAGTTTAATTTCCAGGAGGCCTTACATGGCAGTGTTGCCAAAATTATTATAAGCCTGCAGATAGGTCCAATTTTTAAATGCATATAACTTCTACACTATCAATTGGATTTCAACCAAATTTCGTATGTGCTATGTGTACATAACCAGATATGACTGAGCGTATTCTTAAGAGCCACCAGGGCTGCCAACTGTAAATAAATAATCTATTTTTTTATCCAAATACCCATATATCAGAACGTATGCAAGCCGACAGCTTTAAACTATGCACACGCATATTGTATATTAATTTGGAGTAACTTATATGCGTCAGTGCTACCAACATGATTCTAAGCCTGCTGATAGGTCCAACTTTAAAATGCATATAACTTCTATACTAATGGATTTCATTCAAAATTGACACAATAGATTATATTATTTCAGATTATTTCTGACCAATACATGTATGTCATTGTTGCCAACATGATTTTACGCGCGCTGTTAGATCCAATGTTTAACTGCATGTAACGTCCATGCTATCCATTGGACTTCAACCAAATTTTGTATTCTGTACCTTAAGTGATGGAACTAAGAATATATTCAGTCACCAGGGCTGCCAACTGTAGTTCTCTATTAGGCTACATTATGCCAGGTATACAGTATTTCGAACTAATTAGAAATTTCGATATTAACAACTTATTTCGTCATTATTCTAGATAGATCCATATAGATTAAACATTGGCATGAATCTTAAATTTTAAGAAAAGTGGGCTCTTTAGTTCATCATGGAACTTCTTGTTTATTTATAATTGCAGTAATTTTGATTAACGCGATATTACAAAATTTCACAATATTTCTACTGTTGGCTGCTAAAATGTGATGATCCTAGAAGAGTGAACAAGAGAAAGAGCAGTATGAAAAGCTTTGCAATCAAGCGGCAACGGTTTCATTGACTTAACCATACAAGTGAACACAAACTGGTTTCTTCTTTGATATGTATTTGTTGCAATATGTCTTAAGTTAATGAGTTTATTATTTTCATGTACTAAACTCTGCCTGCTATAAATAAGCAATACAATGCATATTTTCAAGTTCACGCATCTTGTAATGATTTCTTTAATATGTGGTGTTTTAAAAAACGTGATGTGGTACAGGAACATAGAAGACATTTCCGTAATTCATACACTTTCAATATACAAAATCAGTTATTGAATCCCAAAAAAGTCTCCAAAAATTTCATTTTGTAGACCTGTGTAATACAAAGGGTGAACATGCACACGTTGGCAGAACTGTGCACATCTCGTCCTCTGCTTGTTATGACGCTCGACATGTATAACATGAGTGGAGTGTAATATTACCAAAACATGGATCCATGTCTGCCCTTGCCAGTAATACCATCCCCTAAGGACCTCGTACGGGCTGTAGCCGCTAATTGAAATCTGCTGCTGAATATTGTGGCAGTCCAATTAAGTTATTGAAGAGATGTATGCGGTGAAAGGGCATGTCTTATATGAAGAAGAGAGCTCATTATATTCCTGGCACTAATTGGTAATACAATCTTATTCCTAATAACTCAGATCTCACTGTTGGAGAACGCTGTATAGATCAGAACAGACAGTGCTTTGCAAAGCCTGCTCATTGGATTGTTATTGCTCAATACTTCCAAGAATGTCAAGAAATTCCGAGATGGATGTATTCACAAGCAAACAATACTTAAACAAATTCTTAACATTTAACTTTTGATCAGAGGTTTGAAATGGAGTACATTAATCCACGCCAGGCCGATTTCCTCCCCAGCTCTCAGTAGTGTTTTTTTTTTCATGGTTATAAAACTACTGAAAAACAATACCGGTCGCGGTGTTCGAGAGAGTTAACGTGCTACCCCGTGCCTCACTGGCACCTTGGCCGTCCCGAAAATGGTTTACGTGGCTTCCCATTTACACCACCAGGAAAATGCCGGGATGGTTCTTTTCAATAGGTCCACGGCTGATTTCCTTCCAATATCCCTTCCCTGAACCGTCCTGAAAAGAAAAGTACATGGCCATTGGCTGCATTAATAGAATTATTATTTTCGGTGGTAATCCAATTCTACCCCAAGAATGTGTTGGGATGATATTTAAAATTGATATGTTGTTTGGAGCACACGGACATGTTACAATTTTCTGAGAATGTTTTCAAATGTTTTAGAATTTGCATGAATGTAATAGAAAACATGACGATGATGCCTTTCAAAAACTCGCTCTTTCTCCTGAACTATATGCCCGAACATCTTGGTATTTTGCAAACTTACAAGCCCCTACGAGATAATATCTGTGACCCAAAATCAAAGTAGTCAGAGGGTAAATAAAACAATACAAATTCGATTCCCACCTCAGCCATCCTGGAAGTGGTTTCCCTTGGTTTAAAATTATGGACATATTATTAATAGCTTACCTTCAGTGAGAAATACCGAATTTACTTCAAGTAAGCAAACTGGAGAGTGTGAATTCGCTCTCCTGAAAAATGTGCAAAATAGTGTTTTCTTTTCGTTTTCTTATGTAATGCATCTACGTGTGAATATATGAATTTGAGATTGAATAACAAATTGCTTTTTAATGCCGCTCTTAAATTGTTCTTTTCTTCCTCGATGGTTACTTATAATATATGCATTATGGTGTTTGAAGCCATTTTTCAGTGTTGCCTTAGTAAACAAAAGTTTGGTGCTTTTCAGTCGGTCAACACGAATGTGCCCAAATGAGATGGGTTATACCCTAATCCTGAAAAATATATGAGAGTGTATTTGTTAATCTCATGTAATTTGTTTTAGGATTAGGGTATAACCCTTCTCATCTGGGTACATTCGTGTTGACCGACTGAAAAGCACCAAACTTTTGTTTTCTTTTGTATAATGCACACATTCAATCCACTGTTTGTGATCTCACCTGTTACGAAGAGTTTAACTCTTTCCTCCGTCTAGACCAAGCTTGGCTGAAAAGAAGATGAACGCAACATTGTCAGGAGAATCGAGAAGGACTCCAAGGAAATCTGCCAACAGTCATGTCGCCAAGGGATGAGATCAGAGCTAGCCAACAAAAGGAGAAGATAGGTATTTGCCACAGATATCAGGCACCTAGCAACATAGTAAAACGGATAGCAATTTCTTGAAATAGGAATCTGTCGCATCTGGAGAGCCACGGCTTCCAACCTCAAGCAGTGACTCACTTAAGTACCGTATTAAATTCTCCAGTCTTGCCAACTGGTTCTTTTATTGTCAGTTCTAACTCTTCAGTCGGTCAATACGAATTTTTTCAATGACTGGGTGGGGTGCAATGTATATAATATTTGAATAATAAGTAATTAACACCCTGTAAAATTTACATGTATTAGTTATGATCACAATTATAATGGGGAAATTATAGGATTACGCGTTTAGACCTTTCAGCGGTCTTCATCAGGTACTGATCACTGTTTATAGGTTGAAATTTGTATAAAAATATTATCTAATTACATTAAGTGTAGTTTAATTTTTCCTCCTGATAAGAAACGCATTGATGCGCTTGCTCTCTCCGCTCAAGTTGCGATTATCTGTGAAAAGTTTCGCGTTTTGGCCGACGCCACTGAAAGTGACAGTTTGTACGAGAACAAGTCTCAGATTTACCCCAAGGACAGCAGCTTCAGTGGCTGAACTGCTATTCCCAACATCACGGGTTCAAACCCGGCCGAAGTCATTGGATTTTTAACCCGCAAGGACTGGCGCATGGGTACTTTTGACCCACTGCTAATGCTCTATATTTTCCTTCTCGTCAGCCCTTATATCCTGCAAAAGATACTTGTCCATAGCTTTTTGAACACTCAAGTTACTGTATTTCTATATTATTTACGGTCGGGTCAGATACACCCATGGCGCCAGTTCTCGCGTGACAATTTTCGTTTTACTTTAGTCGGGACTATCTGAAAAATATAAGGGGAAAAATCCAAATACTGTATTTTGGTGCAGAACAATCACATAGCTCATGTTCTTGTTGATCCATGTTTAGGATCTAGGGACAACTTGGTCATAAGCTCCTTGGTAAAAAAAATTGAGATGATTCTTTACTGCCATTGTTTGTTAGGTAGTCAGCCTGGAGGCTGGTTGGATCCTCAAAAAGCACCACCATAGGTTATGAGGCAGAAACCCACAAAACCGAGGCAGCACTATAATGAGGCGTAGTTTTCCATTGTTTTTCTCACTGAGTCACTCCAGCTGTAGTCTACTAACCCTGTGGACAGAACCTTTCACCACATCCACAGGCACTGGCTGTGCCCTGAATGCCATTGCTCAGCACCACTCATACCTCAGTAGCTTCCATACAATCAGAGCCATGAATGAGACTGATACATCGGTGAAAAGACACATTTTACTCTAGCCTGTGCCAACAGACAAATGCAAATGTAGTGCATAAAAGCTGAGCCTTCTCGGTTACAACACAAGGTGACAGCCGATCTATCTTGCCTGACCTTAATTTCACTAGTTTTAGTATGTTGCATGCAATATAATCTACTGTTAGAAATAATATAAACTATGTGTGACATGGTTAATAATATAAGTAATGTGCATTAAAAAATCGTTTAGTCCAAATCATTATTTGCTAATACGCTGTATGTAAATCGATTGATAACGTTAAACTTCGGTGGATACGTTTGGCTCCGTGGTAAAGCTTTGGTCTTTCACCCGGTCGGCCGGGGCTCAAAACCTATCAGAGTTGTATTTTTTGGATTGATATGTTTGTTTATTGCTTATTAAGTATTGACACGTTATAAAATTGAGCGTTATGTTGTGCATCTTGCAATGGAAAATAAGAGGGTAATTCCAAAAGTAAGGTCCGATTCGCCGTAAATATTTGAAGGCGGCGCCAGGGGCAAAACACGCATGCGCGCCGACACCTGTCATGCCTTGCGCGGCAAACGCCGCCAGTAGCGTTGTTACTGTTGCTGTGTGCTGTTGATGGTGTCAGTTCACAATGTTTAGGACAATTATTCAGCCCGCCGTTGTGAAGTAAGGGCAGTGATACGGTTTCTGTCTGCAAGAAACATTTCTGTGGCAGAAATTCATCGGCAGATCCATCGCCTCTGCTTCCCGCATGCCCGCCAGCACATCTCTGTCGCCTTCTATCACACTCCCTTCCCTTGCTTGAAGCAGAGCAGTGGCCAGCGGCTTGCTCTCTAGCTCAGCAAATACGGCGAGTTCTTAGATTTGAATCGCGAGCCCGGAAGTAACAATGTAACCTCATTTTCTCGGTGGGAAAATTTTTCTCCGCCAATCCGATTGCGGCATCGTCTTTTACATAACCCGCAGAGCTTCCCTGATTTTTTGTCGGTATAATTAAGATACACCCTGTATATAGTTAGATGGTTGGAACGCCGTTGCTCATATCCAGTATGCCGTACTGTTGTGTGCCATTTAGCACTTCCTAGGAAGAAAATAGGAGGTGATAAGGACAAAGAGTTATAACTATACCCATACATTTAGGAGAAAGTAGGCTATATGTTCTTACGTATGAACATCTTGTTAACATTTTAGATAGTATTTTTAGAAATAGTTATGAAATCAGTCTTTACATAAAATTATAATGTAAGACTTGAAACTTCATTTGTACTACGGTACTATTTTTTACTGAAGAAGTCACAATATTACCGAAACCGGTTCACTGTAGACTACTTAAGAATAATAATTTATTGACTTAAGGTATTAATTTCCTAATTTATTTAATTTTCTTATTAAGGATTTTTAGGGCACACATGGTCATTTTCATGGCTCTTCGTATAAATAACCCTTAATTAAAATCTTTCAAGGGCTGATTTATTTCTAGTAAGTGGCTAAGTCATGGAAAAATCTAACGCTCTGCAAAAATAAACTATTCGGTATAGTTTCTGAGATAATGGGTTGCATTTATAAAGAAATCAATCTTTTAGAAACTGAGTTCAAATTGGGACACAATGTTCACTCACACATTTACCATGACAGCACCTTAAAAGAGAAATCATGATTTTCGTAGTCAGTTATGTGAGTCCTCTGCCTGTTCTCCCGGGCTACTTGGAAGTTGTCAATTAATTCTATCACAGTTTATTCAAGATTTTTATTGCACAAGTATTCGTGGCAATGCCCTTTTTAGGTAGATTTCATTAGAAAGCTAACTATTGCAATGGGTCCCATGTTTCGACTTCCGGAAAATTTCGACATATCTTCGCGTTTCACATCCCCCAGACCCCAAAACCACCGTCAGTTCAAAAGTTTATATATAATTCATGTATATATATGTATATCAGTTTATTGTGGACACGATAACTGCCGTAATTTTGCACCAATAACTTTGAATTTTTTACCGAATATGTATACCTATAAAATCTCGGTCGAGTTCGTTACTGAGCTAAATCGGTAGAAGGGGGTGAAAATGGGGGGCTTTTTTTTCGAAAAAGTGAAATATTGCTATAACTTTCTTAATATGTGAAATATCGAATCCGTTCAACGTTCATACTATGTGTCGGATAAAGCCCAAAAATGTATGTTTGGAGAGTTTCTTTATAGCACCAACCATTGACCAAAGGGGAGGGAAAAAGTGGGTTTTTCGGGAAACATTAATCATATCTCTCTTAATAGGCACAATATCAAAACCGTACAAAATGGACAATATTCCCCTAATAATTACCTAAAACGTTTGTCTGAAAGAATTTTTGATATGACCCACCATAACGCCAAGGGACGAGAAAAATGATTTCGGAATTATAAGAAAATGCCAAGAGTTATCAGTGGTTGCCATGGCAACACTACTAAATTGATGAGGCATCAGCCATCAGACGTTGCCATGACAACGCACTCGCACGAGATCAGATTCAGTATTTCCATCTGATTAAGTGGTTGGTTGGTTCTTAAGTTTAGGGGCTGCGACAACGCGGTCATGTTGCCCCGTGTACTTTGGGTGTGTGTAGAATCTGTCTGATAACCGGTGTTAATTGTGATGACTGTATTAGTGTGTGTTATCTGTTTGTTAATTTAAGTACTGCAACTAACAATTTTTCAGATAGTTCCTACTTTTGCCGCCAAGCGCCACTGTCAACGACTACGAGGCCAAGTTCAGAACTGAGCTACTAGACGCCGCCGCAGTCGGCTCTTGGCAACGAACATAGAAACCTAAGAGCGTTGTATACATTCTTAACCTATCCAATTTAGCTTCACACAGGTGCAATTAGTGGAAGGATCTTTAATATGCCATAAATCTATGACATGGGACCGCCGGCTTTACTTCCCCTCCGAAGGAAGGCATACTGAGGGATTTTTTAACGCTCTTAAAAAATCCGACGGCTTCGGCCGGGTTTGAACCCGTTATCTTGGGTATAGAAGCTCATCATGTTACCGACTACGCCACCGAAGCCGCCTGACAAAGTGGGAAGCGGCTTCGGTGACGTAACTGGTAGCATGCTGAATGTCTATGCCCAATGTCGCGGTTTCAAAGCCGGCCGAAGTCGTCGGATTTTCTAAGAGCGCTAGAATCCCTCAGTATGCTTTCCTTTGGAGGGGAAGTTCCAACGTTCGTTGCGAGTTGCTGGTTGGGGTGGCATCTAGTAGCCAAGTTCACAGCTAGGTGTCGTTGACGGTAGTACCTGGTAGCAACATTAGGAACTACTGCTTGAAATTGACCGTCTGCAGTCCTTACCTGAATTAAGACTAATACAGCCATTACAATTCACACCGTGTATCAGACAGATTCTACACTCACCCAAAGTACACGGGGTTAGATGACCGCGTTGTCGCAGCCCCTAAACTGAGGAACCAACCAGAGGTAGATTTCATTAGAAAGCTAACTATTGCAATGGGTACCATGTTTCGACTTCCGGAAAATTTCGACATATCTTCGCGTTTCACATCCCCCAGACCCCAAAACCACCGTCAGTTCAAAAGTTATATATAATTTATATATATGTATATCAGTTTATTGTGGACACGATAACTACCGCAATTTTTCACCAATCACTTCGAATTTTTTACCGAATATGTATACCTATAAAATCTCGGTCGAGTTCGTTACTGGGCTAAATCGGTCGAAGGGGGTGAAAATGGGGGGCTATTTTCGAAAAAGTGAAATATTGCTATAACTCTCTTAATATGTGAAATATCGAATCCGTTCAACGTTCACACTAAGTGTCGGATAAAGCCAAAAAATTTATGTTTGAAGATTTTTTTTATAGCACCAACCATTGACCAAAGGGGTGGAAAAAAGTGGGTTTTTCGGGAAACATTAATCATATCTCTCTTAATAGGCACAATATCAAAACCGTACAAAATGGACAATATTCCCCTAATAATTACCTAAAACGTTTGTCTGAAAGAATTTTTGATATAACCCACCATTATGCCAAGGGATGAGAAAAATAATTTCGGAATTATAAGAAAATGCCAAGACCTATCAGTGGTTGCCATGGCAACACAACTAAATTGATGAGGGATGAGCCATCAGACGTTGCCAAGATAACGCACTTGCACGAGATCAGATTCAGATTTCCATCTAAGTGTGAAGCGGCTTCGGTGACGTAACTGGTAGCATGCTGAATGTCTATGCCCAAGGTCGCGAGTTCAAAGACGGCCGAAGTCGTCGGATTTTCTAAGAGCACTAATAATCCCTCAGTATGCTTTCCTTTGGAGGGGAAGTTCCAACGTTCGTTGCGAGTCGCTGGTTGCGGTGGCATCTAGTAGCCAAGTTCACAGCTAGGTGTCGTTGACGGTAGTACCTGGTAGCAACATTAGGAACTATTGCTTGAAATTGACCGTCTGCAGTCCTTACCTGAATTTCAGACTAATACAGCCATCCCAAAGTACACGGGGTTACATGACCGCGTTGTCGCAGCCCCTAAACTGAGGAACCAACCAAAATCTCTGCGGGAGATATAATTTTGCGTGAAGAAGTAACAGACCGTTACATAGTTACACATCAGTGTCGAAACCTTGCATAAGGATAGTGTGACCACAAGTATAAAAATGGACCCCAAATGACAAGAAGATTACCGTTCCCATAAGACAATAAAATGTTTAAAATAAGCATAAAATGACGAAAAACAAAGTTAATTAAGCTCCAATTATAAAATACCTTCTCGCAATAAATGAGGTCTGATCCTTCTACGAAAATCTGCATATACTGCCTATTTTCGCCTATCCCCAAGTTTGTCCGGTGAAATCTACCTCCGCCTTCCGGCGTGCCGAGAGGACTTTTATTCAATTCAGATATTGTGCATTACTAGTTTCAATACGTGACTTCTAATATTTACATGGATCAGAAACTTTCTTGTTCATGCATATTTTTGTCTGCCTCGTTGCGTAGTGGTTAGCATTCTTGGCTGTCTCCGGGGAGGTCCGGGTTCAATTTAGGACAGAGAAAATCTCAGCCACACATTTTGTCTTGAGTCTGAAGATGTTATGTTTAAGACTTTGTGGTCTGATTTAAGCTTATCCCTCCTGAGATTGAAGTAGCCTATATGAAGTTCACGATTACATCTTGCGCAGTTTTATTTCGTTTGTGAGCAATAACTTGGAAGGACGTAAATCAAGATCTATTTGTCCATTTTATACTTGGCAAATGCTGCTAAGCAGAAAGCCAAATGCTTGCCAAAATAGGAAATACGTTTCCTTTGTGGTGTAATTTCAACTTGCATTTTAAACTTAGCAATTTAGTAGACGAATCCTCTTCTCTCCATTCAGTTCATTTGTTCACGAACGCATGTTCTTCTTTTCTGGAAATGGGGTTGAAGGGAAATCGTCAGATTTTTATGGACATCTACTTGCTCAGACTAACGACACGAGCAGACTTGGCATCAGCATGCAGTTCTCCAAACACACAATGAATAGTCCGTCAGAAAGAGAAACCACTAGTCTGGGGGGAAAATGAGAGTCACTGTTACAGATAGCTAGTAGAGTGGTGCCGAATTGCACTCTTGATTTGGATAAAGTTGCAGCATCCAATCCTGTACTTTTGATTGGTATTTGACGGTGTTGGAACATGAGATTCCTAATCAGTAGATTTATGGCACACCCAATAAATGCCCCTACAACTACTGTATTTTTTAGCTTTTTCCATCAGTGGGAGTCAGTTCACATGTTAAAAAATGAATCAACTCCATTATTATTATTATTATTATTATTAATATATTATTAATATTATTATTAGCTTCCCACGGTGGGTGAGTGGTTATCGTGCCGGTCTACCAACACCAAGCTTGCAGGTTCGCTCCTGGCCGTGGTAAGTGATTTTTTTTGAAAGGCGGAAAAAATTACGACACGCATGTCATACGACGTTGGCATGTTAAAGAACCCATTTGAATTCAGTAGGCCGTGTTCATAATGGCAAAATTAATCTCGGGATTTTTTTTGCCAACACCAAGTTCCTCATTTTTCTACCAGAAAGCGCTATAGTGTCAAGGAGCTTAGATATCTAACCTCCTTGACTTTCATAGTGCTTCAAGGAACAACGAAATTCGACATTCAAGTTGCCCTCTAAGTGTCATTTAAAAAAAGGTTGCACCCGGCACCCGAGTCAATACGATATTATTATTATTATTATTATTATTTACCTCTGTGGGTTGGGGCTGTAGAATAGACCCACGGTATTCCCTGCCTGTCGTAAAAGGCGACTAAAAGGGGACCGAGCAGCCGCCGGTATAAGTGGCTCCCCTCTTTCGCAAATTGCAGATAGGGTCAGGGCACTCTTTTGTCCTTGTAGTGAGAAATCGCTCCTAAAGGTGGATGAACCAGCAGGATTTGGTCAACAGCATAAGAATGGAGAAGGCAACGGGAAACCACTCCATTAAAGACCTTTATGTGTATCCCAAGAAAACCTATGATGAGTCCAAAGACAAATGTTAGTGAAGTTGGCAACTGCGGGATCACACCTCAAAGGAATGATGTCGGGCCCGGCAGGAGAGGAAATGGGGCCTCTCAGGTCGTTATCCGGAGAAATCCCTATTTTAAAATTGGAACATGGAATGTTCGAACTATGTTACAAGCTGGGAAACTAGAGAACTTGAAAAGAGAAATAGACCGACATAAATTAGATATTTTAGGATTAGCTGAAACACGTTGGAGAGAAGAAGGAGAGTTCACAAGCGGAGACTACAAAGTCTTGCACTCCGGAAGTGAGAATGGTCAAGGCGGTGTAGGTTTGGTACTAAATACTAACTCTTCAAGAGCCCTACTGGATGTTGAAGCTATTGGAAACAGAATTATCATAGCACGTTTTCTGGCAACACCCGTAAATTTAGCTGTGGTGTAGGTATATATGCCTACGTCCAGCAGTGATGATGATGAGGTTGAAGAAATGTATGAGAAGCTGGAAGAATTACTGCGGAAGACAAAGGCTAGCGAGAACATTATTATAATGGGAGACTGGAATGCAGTGATTGGTGAGGGAAAAGAAGGATTTGCAGTAGGAGGGTATGGTCTTGGTAGAAGAAATTCACGTGGTCAACGTCTTCTCGAATTCTGTGAACAAGAGAGGTTCGTTATAAGTAACACTTGGTTTACCTCACCAAAGAGGCGGAGATATACTTGGAAAAAGCCAGGTGATGATCAACGTTACCAGATTGACTATATTCTTGTCAAGGAAAGATACAAAAATCAAGTAAAGAAATCCATGGCATATCCGGGCGCTGACATCTGTTCTGATCATTCTCTACTAGTAATGAGTACGGAATTGAAATTTAAACGCAGGATTCAGGGAAAACCAACAAAGAAGTGGAATCTTGAAGCATTTAAAAGCGAGCGGACTAAAAAGCAATATCAGGTAGCCACTGGTGACAACATATCATCATATGCAAACAACTCACAAACTGTTGATCATTTATGGTCAATAGCCAAATTCTCCATCGAAAAGGCTGCTGAAGACTATGTGGGATTTGTGGAAAGAGTGAATCGCAAACCATGGATCACACAGGACATTCTCTTAAAGATGGATGAAAGAAGAAAATTTAAAATCGACTCTTCAGAAGTAGGCAGAAATAACTACCGAATGCTAAAGAACCAGGTTGATTGACTCTGTCGGGAGAGGAAAATGGAGTGGTGGCAGTCAAAATGCGAAGAGATCGAATTTCTGCAAAAACAAGGAAGAACAGATTTAGCCTACCAAAAGATCAGGGAAACTACTAAGAAACAAAAAGGAATCCGCACTAGACAGTTCCGTGATACACATGGGAATCCTATATCAGACCTGAATTACAAGAAGGAACACTGGAGGATGTATGTTGAAGATCTATACGCAGAACCAATTCCATACCTTTTGCCAACATGTGGCGAGGAAGACAGGTCAATTGCAGAAGATAGAATTATTAGATCAGAGTTCGATGAAGCTCTAAAATCAATATCCATGGGTAAAACACCAGTTATTGACAATGTTCCTGCCGAACTAATCAAGAATAGCGGGGATAGTACACTTGAATGGATATTCAAATTGGTAGCAAGAATTTTCGAAGAAGGTAAATGGCCTCAGGAGTTTTACACCAGCATCATCATTCCAATTCCAAAGAAGACTGTACCAGTTGAATGTAGTGACTATCGGACCATTAGTCTCATCCCTCATGCATCAAAGATACTTCTGCAGATTTTAAGGAAAAGGATGGAAATATACATCGAACAGTATCTAGACAACTCTCAATTTGGTTTTCGAAAGAATATGTCTACACGTGATGCTATCGGGTCCTTGCGATGTCTTGGAGAAAAGATGTTAAGTGTAAACAGAAACCTTTACGTGTGCTTTGTGGACTTCGAAAAAGCATTTGATAAAGTCAGCTGGCACAAGCTGTTTCCTCTTCTGAATCAAATAGGTTGTCCCCATCGATTAATCAGATTAATATTTGATCTGTATATAAATCAAACTGCTGTTGTTCGGCTTGGAAATGACGTATCAGAACCCGCTAAGATCCGCAAAGGTGTGCGACAAGGGTGTTTGCTGTCCCCTGGACTGTTCAATGCCTTCGCTGAAGCTATAACTAAGTGGGCTTTTAAAGGTTCTAATATGGGAGTGAAAGTTGGTGGAAGACTTATCCAGAATATTAAATTTGCTGATGATCTGGCATTACTTGCAGTAAATCCGCATACATTAACAAACATGTTGCAATGTTTAAATGATACAGCTACAGAATATGGAATGAAAATCAATTTTAAGAAGACCAAGATTCTGGTGATAAGTAAGCATCAAAACGAACTAAATATTACCATAAATAAAGAACCAGTACAACAGGTCAATCGTTTTAAATACCTTGGTCAGATCTTCACAGAAGACCTACGATGTGAAGTTGAAATCAGGAGCCGTATAGCCATGGCCAAGCAGGCATTCCGTGAAAAGCATTCTCTAATTTGTCAACGCTCGATGTCCCTCAGCCTTAGAAAACAACTGGTTAAGACCTACATATGGCCAGTTGCAATGTACTGCAGTGAGACCTGATCAATGAATAGAGGTGACATTAAACGACTAGAAGCGTTTGAGATGTGGTGTTGGCGCCGAATGGAAAAGATCAACTGGGTAGAGAAAATGACCAACATAACGGTGCTGGATCGAATAAAGGAAAAACGGCAAATGATCCGCCAGATATATAGAAGGAGATCCACCTGGCTTGGCCACAGGTTACGACATGGTGGCCTGATGATCGATATACTAGAAGGCAAAATACCTGGAAAACGCCCTCGCGGGAGGCCACGGAACACTTTCATGAGATCTTTCCTACATAGCTCTGGCCTAAGAAATTATGAAATGGTCAAAAGGACAGCACAAGACCGAACAACGTGGAGAAGACTCATTGTAGGGGCAGACCAGTCGCTTGACTGAAAAACATGATGATGATGATTATTATTATTATTATTATTATATAATTATTATCTTTATATCTCATGAATATGGTACAACTCAATCTACAAGATACGGATTACACGATCTAGAGACTGTGATAAAAATAGTCTAACTATATAATAAGCATCCAGTAAGGTGATAAAATTCTCACGCAATTTAGTCCCTACAGTTTTCTTATTACTTCAACCAACGGTGTGTTCTTGTTTGATTTTTTAGCCTGGGTAGTTTGCATATTTTTGGCTAAGTGGGACAGGTATGTCTATCAAGTAGACCTTTTGATTTCTTTTATTGAAATAAACGATATCGGGTCTATTGGCCAAGATTTTCTGGTCGGTAAAATTAGGTCTATCCCAATACATTTTATGAAACCCATTTTCAAGCACATTGGCAGGCTAGCAATTGTAGTACACCACGCTTGAATCAAGAAGTCCACATTTTACACCAAGCTCTTGATGTAAGATCTTGGCAATGTTATTGTGCCTCTTGCCAGCGGAGAGTGGGGCTGAAAAGGGAAAAAAGATGGCAAAAATTATATGAACGGTTTATTAGTAACGTAAGTGACAGAAACACATTAATATAACAAAATAACAGCTTAATTTATTGTACATACCTAATTAACACTCCATGTAGGTGCTTTTAGTCAGAATTTGAACTGTTACCACAAATGACTCACTTCCAAACTCAGAGTTAAAGTTCAGTGGCTGCAACATACCCAAAATATTTTTATCAAGGTATCTTCCTTGTAGTGTGTACTTCGTCCAAGCTTGAGATGTATGCGTCAGATGCAATCAGGAGCCTATTAAGCACATCGTGATTTGTCTTCGCTCGGCACATTTTTCTTGTGAAACGTTCATTATACATTTAACACTTTATTTCTGGCTTAAAGAAAGTATTATACAGCATTGATACGCAAATATACGCAAACTGTTACTGATGCTATTATAATATGACTAACTTATCTTGAGTAGCTAAAAAATGTAAAATTATAGCTCGGACGTGTCCGCAACCTTACTGAAATCATAGGAGTGTCACTATGAACTATATTACAGTGCAGGCCATAAAAGCAATGCATGAAATAGAACATAATAATGAACTATCATTAGAGACAGCTATGCCATTATTCAGAGTAAAAATCAGCCCAATAATACGGTCTGAACATTATATGGGAGAATCTCACGAAAAACAACATGAAGTGCATGGAAAGAGTCAAGGCAACTTTCATGAAAAAATAAGCCCTGTGTATCTCAAAGTATACCCCACCGCGACTGTGCTATGAAATGTCACGAGAGACCTTCTACATCGAAGATTTAAGGTGTCAACTATTGCTCCCATCTACCGCCCAGTACGAGGACCTTCTAAAAGAGCTCAAAACGAAGAGGATGCAAATATGGAGTGACTTTTATTTAACAGCCGCAATGACTTCCGATGAGTGGAAGGGTCCATGTTACGACCTGAGACATACAATCACTCGTTTCGCAATACATGGATTCCATTTGAAGCTCTGAAAAAATGGAAGGGTATCATGAGCCCAGTATAGAATGCATTTGCAAATTGTGTGGAAGTACCTGTGAAAGGTATGATGCCATGACATGCAGACAAAAGTTGAGACACTTACTGACTTTTGTTATCAATGTGAATTGAATGTAATGTTGGATATTTTGGATTTTTATTATTTTTATATTGCCTCATCCATTGGCTGCAATAAATACCTTTTTATGTTCCTCCAGGTGACGATTCCATTGTGGTTAATATTACTGCGGTGGACACAGAATGGACGGTAACAACTTGAAAACACAGCACTCTCTCCGCTTATCAACTACTCAATGAGTCGTGTGGTAGTGACATGGCAGTTCAGACTTCTGCAGCGAGCAGTACAGTACTTGTATCATTTCCTTATTGACATATGATGCACGTGGTCTTCTACTGTATGGGAACCGAACAGTTGACTAAGAAGTCCGCGATTTGATTTTTGGACTTTTTGTCAGCTTTTCCCTGCAAGGGCCTCACTGTGCAGCGATGGTTTCCAGCGCTGAGGTGCATCTACGACATCAATCATCTGCCACATTCTCCTCTAGGATGTGTTTTTTTATAATTTGTTGTTGCAATGACACAGTTTTGTATTGCAATTACAAAGCTCTCAATTTCACTGACGAGCGAACCATTCATCAACCATAAGTTCGACAATGATCGATCGACATAAGCATCTGAGTATTTGAGGGTGCAAATCATGTAGTACTTTTCGTGACCAAGCCATCTGGTGCTGTTCATACAAATGCTGGGATGGCAACTAGATTAGGCTCATGCACCGGCCGCCTGTTGTCAATATCCTAGCCGCAATTACACGCATATTAGTACAGCCATGAAAATGGCACAGGTTACCAGCACACGGGGATGCATTACAATGATATCACAAAGGCCCTAAATGAATCATCAACAACAAAAACTCAATATAAATGGAATCCAACCATGTTGGGCGACAGAAAAACAACAATTAATTCGAATAATATTGTTTAATCAGCCTAATGTATTGTGATTTATTTTTAAAAAATGTTCCATGGCGAAAAGAAAAGCAAGAAAGACAAGAATTTTAGGTTTAATACAGAAAAATAATAATTAATGTTACTGGTTTTAAGTCCCTATTAACTACTGCCGAGGGCTGCGTGGCGCAGTCGGTCGAGGCGCTGAGCTTCTGACTGAAAGGGAGTGGGTTCGATCCCCACCAAGGTAGTGGATTTTAGAAACAAAACTACCACTTTCGGAAACGCAAATAGCCCTGGGGTTCACTCAGCCTACACCAGAAATAAGTACCAGGGTAATTCCTGGGAGCAAAGACGGCCGGGCGTTGAGCTGACAACTCCATCCCATCTAGTGCCGATGTTACAAAGAGTGGAAGACTCTACCTTCCACTACTCCCAGGGACTCCATGGCCTGTACGGAGTTGGCTTTGCTTTTGCTTTGCTATTAACTACTGCCAATTTTAGAGACACCGGGGTGCCGGGGGTGATCAGAAACTAAGGTTACATGACCGATATGCCTGGAGTTTCGTCAATTATAGAGAAATTTGCCCCAAAGGGGGTCTTTGACGGGCTAGGAAATCTACTAACATGACTCCCTCACATTTGCGCACCCTCAAATGCCAACTGACAGCGCCAGAATTCTATCCTGCAACCATGGGAAGAGCAGGCGTGAATGTTACCACTGAGCCACGCAGCCCGTCGATTCAGAAACGATCCGTCATCTTGTCACAATAAACACGTTGCAAGGAACATGTTAGGTATATTGGTAGCAGTGAGAGTGTCCATGTAGGCAGGTTAGACCAGATTTGTGGCAGTGATACTCTACTACTACTTAAATAATAAACGTTAGCTTCGATAGTGGTCTTGCTTTACGCTGTGGTTGGACGAGATTTGCCCACTACACTGGAGATTATGCAGTGGCTATCCGGTACACCACATAGCATGTACAAACACGACACTCATGCTGAGCTCGGCTGCAGTTCAGTACAAGCATTAGTCGCCCAACAATCATAAAATGAACCAGCAAACATAGGTTTACTTAAACAAAGTTTGATGTATTATATTAGCTTCTCTTTTTGATCAACATGTGTCTTTATTACACACAGTGCTTTTCTTTTCTTTTCTAAAAATAAATAAATAAGGGGTACTGTCAGTTGTAGTCGACAAAACATGACGATCTTGAAATTTTCGGCAATTTGCAGAGTCCGGTTGTTATTTTCGGGCGGGTATGTTAAATGAAACGTTGCATTGGGTTAATTTATTTGTGGTCAACATGTCAAGGTGGTAACTGGACTCATCATTTTACAATTTAAAATTAAAAGAAATAAATATAAGCAATGTGGTAGTGTCTCATTTTGATGTCCTAATTACAGTAAATTCCACACTGGTAAAAGAGGTTGATCACTGCCATCTTCACGCTTCCTCTTCTTGCATTTTTTGTCGGTCACCAGATGTCTTACGTCCAGGAACTATGAATTTCTATGCCTGGGTGGATGTTAAAATGTTTGTTACTTTCTTCATCCTTCAAAATTAACCGCACGCACAAAATAACATCCTTCCCCACCTCTAAACACTAGCCTGCGTGCTTATAAGCATGAAATGCCAAGGTGCCGGGTTGACGACCAAAAGAAACTGATTCGATAGAGCGATTTAAATCGAGGATTACTCAAAACCTCCTCCAGGTATTGTAAACAGCGCTTTGACGCCAGCTGATCGATGAACTTTCAAGTCGGAAGTTATATTTGTCGGACTAGATACAAATCTACCAATATTTTTTCTTAAACAGTTTTCCCCCTGAAAAGAAGCACTGATTGCACATAATAATAGTTTTATTAGAATTATATTAGAACTATACGCAAAATACTAGATCCTTTAAAAACTGAAGAATTCTGGAAATTAAGAAGTAATGATGAAATGTATAGAAAAATAGAAAACATGTCAGAAGCAATACGGAAGAGGTGATTGCTATTTTTTGGACATTTGTACAGGAAATATGACAGTAGGTTAACCAAGCAGAATAGGGGCCGATAACCTAGATGCTAGGCCCCTTAAAACAACAATTATCATCATCATCATCTAACCAAGCAGATCTTCACATTCCTGTGGAACAAGAAGTCAATAACAACCTGGATACAAGAAGTCAAAAAGCTTTTGGAATGAAACAATATCAGAGAAGATGATACACCACAGAGAGATATTTTTAGGCAAAAAGTTCTAAAAGTGGAAGGATTCCAAGGCAGGAAGAGAAAGAAAACCGGCTCGAAATGGTCCAAGGAAAGGAAGAAGAAACATAGTGAGATAATGAAGGAATACTGGAGAAAGAAGAAGGAACAGCAAAGGACAAAGCATTGAAATTGGCTCGTGGTCCCTAGACGACCGAAACGAAAATATTAATAATAATAATAATATTAATAATAATAATAATAATATATATACAGGGTGTAATTGATATGATGGAAGTCTTTTACACTGGTGATAGAAGAGACTATTCTAAGCTTCCTAGGGAAAAAATTTGTCACCTATCTTTAAATTGAAAAATTATCATTAAAAAGTCAATGTTTTTAGTTTTTTCCGAAATTCTTCAAACAGAAGTTGAGGCAGCAGGCTGGGGTATACGGGGCGGGGCGAGGTGGGGCGATGCGCGGAGGAGAAGTTACGTAATCGGAGCGTTGACCTTACTAGCTGTTACGAGGAAAGCGAGCGATTCCCGTCTCGTAAGAAAATTTGTATTGCTGTTGTTGTTGTTGCTGTTGTTGTTGTTGTTGTTGTTGAAATTGCATGCAATGTCTTGAGACGTTATGACCGGTAGTATTTTGTAGCTTACTTTGTAAGTGTCGTTGCCGTCCGGCTCTTAAATGAAATAGAGTGTGACAAAATTCCAACATCCCGTATTCTGTTCAGAACTAGCATTTAAGATGGAAGGAATATACTTGATGTTTTGTTTGAGAGGCTTGGCAATTTTGGTCATTTAGCCCCATATGGTTGGGTGTGGAAAGAATTTGTCTGATAACATGTGTTTTTGTGGTTTCTTTAGTAATGTGGGTATTTGTAATTCGGGTGAGGATTGGGAAGAAGGCGGCCTTGGACTTAAGTTAGGAACCATCCCAGCATTTGCCTGGGGTAGAAGTGGGAAACCATGGAAAACGACTTCCAAGATTTAATACTAGTATGGCACCACATGTACAATATAATAATAATAATAATAATAATAATAATAATAATAATAATAATAATAATAATAGCCGGCCTTCTGGTGTTGGGGTAGCGAGCCTGCCTCTCACCAGGAGGCCCCGAGTTTGATTCCCGGCTCCATCAGGGATTTTAGAAACTGACGTGAGGGCTGGAACGGGGTGCACTCAGCCTCGTGAGGACAATTGAGTAGCTGTCTGATAGTGAGGCAGCGCCCCGATCACGAAAACCAAGATTAACGGCCGAAGGGATCCGATGCGCTGATCACGTGTCACGCCAATATCTGCAGGCCAAACGGCTGGGCAGCGGTCGCTTTGTAGGTCTAGCTAGGCGCTTCACGGGCTGTAGTACCAAGGGTTATTTATTATTTTTAATAATAATAATAACACTAAAGGAAATATAGCGAGTTGGTTGACCCTATCAAAAGGCAATGGCATTTAGAACGGGTAAAGACCATACCTATCATTGTCTCAAATACCGGCGTATCCCAAGTACCTTGCTGCAAGACCTTAAAGAACTGGTTCTGGATACTCAAATGGACAAACTAATGCAGAAGGCAGTAGTTCTCTCAACAACCCGAATCGTCTGGAAATTCATGGGTAGCGATTTCGACTTTCCAGTTTAGAAGTGGCTGTTTCAGTAGCAATAATTTGGTTCCCTGAAGCCCGTATAGTTATGTTGCGATGTACCAGCAATGTGTTATATGTACTGTATAAGACAATAATAATAAATAAATGATAGTGAGGCTGTGAGCTCAGGTATTAGAGTGCTATCCTTCTCGAGGGTTCCATCTAGTCTGAGTCGTGTAATACATGAAGGTGAACAAATACGACAGACTTATGCCGATGGATGTAATGGCACGTAAGTTACAAGAAATTCTGTGAACACAACATTCCGGAATCTCGACATCCCCTCCAAAAAATAAAAATAGTGTGTCCAACAACATATTATTATTATTATTGTTGTTGTTGTTGTTATTATTATTATTATTATTATTATACTCATTATAAGAAATTATATCTTCACTGAATGTTATTTATTTTTAAGTAGGGTTCCAATTGTTTAGGACGTTCAGTAAATACATATTTTTGGTAACAATGATGATGGAAGAGACATGAAAGCTTGTTGTGATGGTTGTTGTTAATTCATTAGGGGCTTGGGACATTTGTTTATCAGCCCCGTGTAGTTGGGTGAGTGTTGGAATTGTCTGATAAACTGTGTTTCTGTGATGACTGTAGTAGTATGTGTAGCTGTAGTTATTAGGGTCGTGAATGAGTTTGGTGCTCCGGGACTCCTAAGTATCATACTATCCCGGCATGTGCTTGGAAAGCGCGTGGAAGAATCCAGGGAAATCCAAACTCAGGATAGCCACTGTCGGTGCTGAGTTTGGACCTCCAATCACCGGACTTGCTGCGATCGTGGTGTACGATTAAAAGCGCATGCCTACACCGCGGGGGTAGGAAGGAAAGCAGACGTGGTCTTATGAAGGGACATCCCAACTTTGGGCTCGTGGGATGCCACGGGAAATCATCTTGTGGCTGCAGATGGTGGGAAGTAAGGAAGCTTGTGGTTTTACATGACCGTAAATTTCGTGATCATGAGCTACTACACCTCCTTTTTATGTGGAATCCGAACCTCAGGACATGGCATTTCACTTCGAAAATCGCACATGCATTGGCCGGGAATCAAACCTGGTCCGCCGTGGTGAAAAGCCAACAGCTGGACCGCTGCGCCATCACGCCCCGACTTGCATATCGGCCGGAGATGGTAAGCTGCCTCAATACTAGCACCCCTTGTAGATGATGCTGATAATAATAATAATAATAGTCTAATAATAACAAGAAGAAGAAGAAGAATCAGCATGTGTAGCTCTGGTGGTAGAGTGCTAAAAATAAAAGTCTGGCAACACGACATACCTAAAAAAAAAAACATAAAGGAACTTAGGTTGGTTCCATAGTTTAGGGGATGCGACAACGTGGTCAGGTAGCCCCGTATTAAAGAAGTTAGTGTGTCTAAAATTCTATTATTACTATTATTGGTACAATAGTAGTAGCCTAGTATAATAATAATAGTAATATTAATATTTATGTTACAGTTGTTGCACTGTCTTCACACAAGGATAGACAAACAGTTTCTTAAATTAATTTTCCAAATCTTTAGGATTTCCATTTTCTATGCATAGGCCATGAGGATGGCAAAATCCTCAACAGATCCACCATCACTAGTCATGCAGCCACTCCCCATGAAGGTGTGAAACAGCTGTTCATAGGCTGGGTTAGTGTATTTCAATGCCATTGGCCGACAAGACGAGGAGGTCACTCGACTTCAGACTCTTGTCAACATTCCTCAGCGTAGAAGGGGAGGGCGACGGGGAGAAGTCAGCTGTGCTACTGAGGGGAACTAAGTATAAGCCCGTTTCCAAGACATTGACCGACGATTTTTGTGATTTAATTCCACCTACACTAATTAAGATCCGACTGAATTTCATGAAGATATTTGCTTAGAATACCATCTTCTATCACCAGTGTAACGGACTTCCATCATATCAAATACACCCTGTATACTTTTTACGAGGGACTGTGGAAAATCTTCAAAAGACACATGTGAAGGGTCCGCACTCAACAATAGTGTGGGATTCTTACCCACTAAAAACCACCTCCCTTTTCCCATGATGTGTTCATCACCCCGGAACCGCTCTCGCATTACTTCAGGGTGATGTCGTGCTTACTTAGCCATTCAGACTTCTTCTTTCTTCATTTTTTCTTAACGATGTTTGAACGCATCCATTTACCTCTTCTTCTGGCGCAGGACACCTTCTATGTAAATAGCTATCTGATTCCTTGTTTGATCATTTCAGAGCATCATCTGTAGGATGTTGTCTGGCGTGATTACCCCTATAGAAGCTTGCAGATCTCTTCTATGTGTTGACCAGCGTTCACACACCAAGAATGTGTGGAGTGCACCATCCTCTTCATTACAATAATGACACAAAGGACCATTAGCCACGCCTATGTGATGCAGGAATCTCCGAAAATATCCATGGCCTGTTAGGAACTGTGTCCCATGTTCAATGTGGCCGAAGGAAGATGGAAAAGAAGGATTTTTCTCTCTTGTTTCTTGTTTATTATTATTATTATTATTTGCTTTCATCATAGAGGCCATTATGTATGCTGGATACGGCTGGAAAAGGATTAGAAAAACTATTACTATTTTTAAATACGTAGTTGGTAGAGGTCTTCCTTCAGCCTTCTTTTCTATCTTCCTTCGGCCACATTGAACATGGGCCCGTATATTTTCCTCCAAACTTTCCTTTAAAAGGCACAAATGCGTTCTTCAAGAATTTGTGGTGTCGCCCATGTCTCACACCCACACAATAATACAGGTTTTACTAGAACCATTTAAAGGTCGATTTTGCTATTTTGTGAAATAACACGTGACTTAAATAGATTGGTTGTTTGGTTCCTCAGTTTAGGGGCGGCGACAACACGGTCATGTAGCCCCGTGTACTTTGGGTGTGTGTAGAATCTGTCCGATATTTTTTTTAGCATATGGCTTTTAGTGCCGGGAGTGTCCGAGGACATGTTCGGCTCGCCAGTTTTGTAGCCGCTTCGAGACGGACACCCAATGGGTGAGCTACAAGTACCGTTGGGGAGGAAAGTTGGAAGGGAAGGGCGAGGAGTTGGAAGGCAGTGGCTGTGGCCTATAGTTAGGGACCATCCCCGGCATTTGCCTGGAAGGAAGATGGGAAACCTCCTCGCCTCCCGGATGTGAGCGACTGCCATTAGTCACGCCGTAACAACCACGGCTAACTCACCCGGTTATCTGTCCGATAACCGGTGTTGATTGCGATGGCCGTATTTGCGTGTGTTATCTGTCACTAGGTAAGGACTGCAGACGATCAATTTCAAGTAGTCCCTACTTTTGCTACAAAATGTTACCATCACCTAGCTGTGAACATGGCTACTAGATTTTACTGTGGAACTTTCATGGAATGCTTATATCATAAAATTGTATGAATTATAGGCTCTAAAAGCGTGACTGTACTCAGATTCTTGTACCGATAAATAAAAGTCAGGTTACTAACATAACAGTAAAGTCGGTAGGGTGGTCTATGCACATGGGGCGCTCACAAGTTACCTATAGTAACAAATGAGCAATCAGAATAAAATTGACTTAGCCGCAGCAGTGACAAATTGCACTCTGGTTTCATAAATATAGACGACTAGCTGAAGTACCCGTGCTTCGCTACGCGTCATAAATAAATTAAAATGTGAAGGTGACAGTTAAAACAGGGGATAGGCGAGGTGCTGCGCAGAGGAAGATTAAGGATGGAGCATTTTGTCCAACTACACCGCTCGGCGTTGACCGTGTTTTATAGCAAAAATTTAGGTTTTACTCGCTAACCGTAGGAGATACCTTTCGGATAGAAAATGTAATTTTAATCCTCGTATATGCCATCAAAAGTTTGCTATTTCTTAGCGTTCTCTTTTTATTTGAAATGGAAATATGAAAGTTTGAAACCAAAGGGTGTAGTGACGTCATTAAATGGTCGCCAACTTTAAATAGAGCAAAGTATTGAAATCAAAAGTAACCTACATGTTAACCAGGTAAATCAGCTACTTCCATGTTAAATTCATGTAAATCGGACCAGTGGTACTTACGTGATTGAGTAATACACAGACACACACCATCTCATTTTTAGCCTCGCTTCGCTCGCGTCATAGTCGTGTCATATTGTTATTCAATGAAATGCATGTTTAACCCCGTTAACACCCCTTTAGAACCTGAATACCCAAAAATCCCTCCTTAGTAGACGTTTTCGACACACAACAAACAAACATATCCCCAAAATATCATTCTTCTAACTTTAATAGGTTTGGTTGGTCGATGAGAGTGAACATCCAAAAATCCTTCCTTAGTGGACGTTTTTCTTCCAGAATTTCACCCCTCCCCATAGGCCCCTTAAATTGCATTTATGGAAAAACGGTCGAACACCTATTTATTTTATTTATATATTTATTTATTTTTAAGCTGATTGATTTCCTCCGAGTTTCAAACTCCTCGCTTTTGTCGTTTAAGAGATACACGCTCCGTTAAGAATCTTTCAACCCCCACTTTTCTTCCCTTTCACCTCATAATATACACTACATCGAAAAACCATTAGACATGTGTCAGCTTATTTTTAATGATTAGTATATGTGCCAAGTATCACATCCCCAAATGAAACCACTGGTGATATATTGTTATTCAATGAAATGCACGTTTACCCCCTTAATACCTCGTTAGAACCTGAATATCCAAAACTCTTTCCTTAGTGGACGTTTTCGACATACAACGAACATATCCCCAAAATTTCAGGTTTCTAACTTCAATAATTTTGGCTGGGCCATGATGAGTGAGTGAGTCAGTCAGGACATTTTCTTTCATTTATTTTTGATAATTCACCCCTCCCCATGAACCCCTTAAATTGGATTTATGAAACAAACGGTCAAACACCTATTTACTTATTTAAAGCTGTTTTCCCCCTGAGTTTGATGAGTGAGTAAGTGAGTCAGTCAGTTAGGACATTTTCTTTCCTGTTTTTTTTCCCCCAGAATTTCACCCCTCTCCAAGGGCCCCTTAAATTGGATTTATGAAAAAACGGTCGAACACCTATTTACTTGTATTTTAAGCTGTTTTTTCCCGCTGAATTTCAAACTTCTCGCCTATGTTGTTTCAGAAATACACGCTCCGTTAAGAATCCCTCAACCCCCAATTTTCACCCCTTTCACCTCATAATATACACCACATCGATAAACCCTTAGACATATGTCTGATTATTTTTAATGATTAGTTTATATACCGAATATCACATTCCCAAAGAAACAACTCCTGAGATATCGTTATTCAATGAAATGCACGTTTACCCCCCTTAACACCTCTTTAAAACCCGAATAATCAAAAATCATTCCTTAGTTGACGTTTTCGACATACAGCGAACATATTCCCAAAATTTCATGTTTCCAACTTTAATAGTTGTCGCTGGGCGTGATGAGTGAGTGAGTCAGACAGGACATTTTATTTCAATTATTTTTACCAGAACTTCACCCCTCCCCATGGGCCCCTTAAATTGGATTGATGAAAAAACGCTTCAACACCTATTAACTTATTTTTAAGCTGTCTTTTTCCCATGAGTTTGATGAGTGAGTGTGTTAGTCAGTCAGTTAGGACACTTTCTCTCATTTTTTTCCCCCTAGAATTTCACCCCACCAAATTGGCCCCTTAAATTAATTTAAGAAAAAACGGTCGAACACCGATTTACTTACTTTTTAAGCTGATTTTTTTCCCGCTGAGTTTCAAATTTCTCGCCTATGTCGTTTAAGAGATAGGCCTGCACGCTCCGTTAGGAATCCCTCAACCCCCACTTTTCACTCCTTTCACCTCATAATAATACACCACATCGAAAAGCCCTTAGACACATGTCTGCTTTTTTTAATGATTAATTTATATGCCGAGAATCACATCCACAAATGAAACCACTTGTGAGATATTGTTATTCAATGAAATGCAGGTTTAACCCCCTTAAGACCCATTTAGAGCCTGAATATCCAAAAAACCTCCCTTAGTGTACGGTTTTGACATACAACGAACATATCCCCGAAATGTCATGTTTCCAACTACAATATTTTTGACTGGGCGATGATGAGTGAGTGAATGAGTCAGGACATTTTCTTTCAATTCTTTTTCTTCAGAATTTCACCCCTCCCGATGAACCCCTTCAATTTGATTGAAAAAAAAACCAGTCGAAAATCTATTTACTTACTTTAAAGCAGTTTTTCCCCCTGAGTTTGATGAGTGAGTCAGTCAGTCAATCAGTTAGGACACTTTCTTTCCTGTCTCCCCCCCCCCCCCAGAATTTCACCCCTCCCCATGGGTCCCTTAAATTGGATTTATGAAAAAGCGGTCAACACATATTTACTTCTTTTTAATGTTGATTTTTTTCCCGCTGAGTTTAAAACTCCTCGCCTATGTCGTTTAAGAGATACACGCTCCGTTAGGAATCTTTCAATCCCCACTTTTCACCCCCTTCACCTCATAATATACACCACATCGAAAAACCCTCAGATACGTGTCTTCTTATTTTTTTTATGATGAGTTTATATGCCGAGTATCACATCCCCCAATGAAACCAATCGGGAGATATTGCTATTCAATGAAATGCAGGTCTACCCCCTTAACACCCCTTTAGAACCTGAATATCCAAAAATCCTCTCTTAGTGGGCTTTTGCGGCCCTTGAGGAAGCTGCATACCAGATTTCATTCCAATCCGTTCGGTGGTTTCTGAGATTTCGTGATGAATAAATGAGTGAGTGAGTGGTATTTGACAAATATATAGTAGAAAGAAGATAGCGTCAAGTCTTTGTTATGCTAAACTCGGTTGACAGTGCTGTGTGAGCAGTTGAGTAACTAACGGGATTTCAAGTAAAGATCCTCATTTTCTATACCGGTAGTGCAGAGCGAAATTGGCATCTAGTCGGCCGTGTCTCGACTTGAGCTATGTTGCCATGGAAACTATCTGCCTTGCCATTCCTTCATGAGTATATTTTATGATTTGATTAGCCTGTGCTTGAGTGCAAAAGGGCCGAAATCAGAAGAATGAGAAAGACTATCGAAAATGCATATAGCCAGCGGTTCCTTCTGGGTCCTAAACTATGTGTATGCAAAATATGGTTGAGATTGGTGGAACGGTGTAGATTTGTATACGGAACCAACCCACATACATACATACATACATACATACATACATACATACATACATACATACATACATACATACATACAGACTTTCACTTTTATACAGGGTGTATTTGATATGATGGAAGTCCGTTACACTGGTGATAGAAGAGACTATTCTAAGCTTCCTAGGTAAAAAATTTGTCACCTATCTTGAAATTGATAATTAATCATTAAAAAGTCAATGTTTTTAGTTATTTCAGAAACTAATCAGGCAGAAAGTCGTGCGGCAGGCTGGGGAAACGAGGCGGAGCCCGATGTGACGACGCGCGAAGGGGAAGTTGTTACGTAATCGGAGCATTGACCTTACCGGTTGACTTGAGGGGTGGTAGGCTATCAGCTGTTTGAGCTCTACCGTCTCGTAAGAAAATGTGCATTGCCGTTGTTCTTGTTGTTGTTGTTGACAACGCACGCAATGGCTTGGGACATCAGGACCGGTAGTATTGTGTAGCCTACTTTGTAAGTGTGGAATTCATTGATTGATGTTCATGTATAAAATAATTTCGATACTCAGCCCTGATGTATCATTGGCGTCCGTGTCGGACCTTCTGTTGACTAGTTTCTGAAAATACTAAAAACATTCTCTTAATGAAATGCAGTGTGACAAAATTCCGACATCCCGCAGTCTGTTCAGAACTAGGCATTTAGGACGGAAGTAAAAAACTTGATGTTTTGTTTGAGAGGCTTGGCGATTTTGGTCATTTAGCCCCATGTAGCTGGGTGTGGGTAGAATTTGTGTGATAACCTGTGTTTTGTGGTTTCTGTAGTAATGTGGGTATTTGTAATTCAGGTGAGGATTCGGAAGAAGGCGCCGGCCCTGTGGTGTTGGGGCAGTGCAACTGCCTCTCACCTGGAGGCCCTGGGTTCGATTCCTGGCTCCATCAGGGATATTAGAAACTGACGTGAGGGCTGTAACGCAGTGCACTAAGCCTCGTGAGGGCAATTAAGTAGCTGTCTAACAGTGAGGCAGTGCCCGAGTCAGGAAAATCAAGATTAATGGCCGAGGGGACCCGATGCACTGACCACGCGTCACCCTAATATCTGCAGGCCAAATGGCTGGACAGCGGTCGCTTGGTAGGCCTAGGCCCTTCATGGGCTGCACTGCCAGCGGTTATGATTATTGAGAAGAAGGCGGCCGTGGCCTTAAGTTAGGAACAATCCCGACATTTGCCTGGGGTAGAAGTGGGAACCCATGGAAACCTACTTCCAAGATTTAATACTAGTATGGTACCACATGTTCATATTGTGAATTGTCCCATCCCATCTCCAGCCCTCGGGTGGCCATTAACTGGAGAGGGGGGGGGGGGGAGGATTGATTTATTGGCCCATCAACAATGTAAATACATATGAAAATACACGAAAATGAAAATAAAATACAAATACATTGTTATAATACAGTGTTATAATAATAATAATAATAATAATAATAATAATAGTCTAATAATAATAATAATAATAATAAGAGTCAGCATGTGTAGTTCTGGTGGTAGAGTGCTAACCTTCCCGAGGGTGCGATCTACGTTCAGTCATGTAGTAAATGAATGGGATCTAATAAGATCATCTCCATGGATTTCATGGCACATACAAGAAATCCTACGTACATTAAAGTCTGGCAACTCGACATACCAAAAAGAAACATAAAAGAAGTTAGTGTGTCTAAAAGCCTACTATTACTATTATTAGTATTATTAATAAGTTTATTACAGTTGTTGCACTATCTTCACAGATAGACCAACAGTTCCTTAAATTAATTTACTAAATCTTTAGGATTTCTATTTTCTATGCATAGTTCATGAAGCTGGAAAAATCCTAGACAGATCCACCATCACTAGTCATGTAGCCACTCCCCATGAAGGTGTGAATCAGCTGTTCATAGGCTCGGTTTGTGTATTTCAATGTCATTGGCAGACAAGGCGAGGAGGTCACTCAACTGCAGACTCTGGTCAACATTCCTCAGCGTAGGAGGGGAGGGAGACGGGGAGAAGTCAGCTCTGCTGCTGAGGGGAACGAAGTGAAAGCCCGTTTCCAAGATATTGACCGACGATTTTTGTGATTTAATTCCACCTACACTAATTAAGATCCGACTTAATTTCATGAAGATATTTGCTTAGAATACCATCTTCTATCACCAGTGTAAAGGACTTCCATCATATCAAATACACCCTGTATATATATTAGATTAGATAGTCCCTGGCAGAACTGTGTCGCGTCGAGCCTGCTCACTAAAAAAGCCGGAAGGGTGGTTTATACACATGCGAGAGTTCTCGCATGGGTCCACTAATTATTCTTCTTCTTCTTCTTTAATCGTATCGGCCAACTAAGGACCACGTTATTTCAACTGGCTTCTCTGGGCTTTGATCTTTGCCCAGTGTTCCTTCATACGTTGCCGGTGTTGCTCTTTTCTTTCTTCCGTCCACATCTTTCCCGTCTTCAACTTCGGTTTTTCCTGAAAACCCTGGTGGTCGTGTAGTTTCTTCCTGAGGGAATTGCGTTCATGAATATCCCCACAGGTAATTTCCATCTCTTGCAGGTCACTTTCCACCTCTTCGAACCAGGCTGGCTTGGTCTTCTTATTTTTAGCCTACTTTTCACATTTTGCAAAAATGAGAAAAAAGTAGACTTATGAGATCGGGCAAATGTGTGTCTGTCTGTCTGTCTGTCTGTCTGTCCTTCTGTCCGTCTGGCTGGCTGTGTGTGTGTCCCCCCCCCCCCTATCAACTCCTAAACGGCTGGAGCAATCGAAACAAAATTTGGTCGGAGTAAAGGTATATACCTGAATATCTCACGGCCATATTTAAAAATGATGTCAGTGTTACCAACTGCTAAAAAATCACAATTGAAATTTGAGCTCCATGTTGGATATCTTGGAAGGTATGAATGGGAGCTATTTCAAAATTCGCACACGTATAGACAATAATATTGCAGTTTAATTTCCAGGAGGCCATACATGGCAGTGTTGCCAAAATGATTATAAGCCTGCTGATAGGTCCAATTTTTAAATGCATATAACTTCTACACTGTCAATTGGAATTCAACCAAATTTCGTATGTTGTATGTGTATATAATCAGATATGACTCAGCGTATTCTTAAGACCCACCAGGGCTGCCAACTGTTAATAAATGCTCCTAATTTATTTTATCCAAATACCAATATATCAGAAAGTATGCAAGACGACAGCTTTAAACTATGCACACGAATAGTACCTGACATTCTATATTAATTTGGAGTAACTTATATACGTCAGTGCTACCAACATGATTCTAAGCCTGCTGACAGGTCCAACTTTAAATACATGTAACTTCTATACTATCAATTGTATTTCAATCAAATTTCTTATGTGCAATGTGTACCATAACAGATATTACTATACGCATTCTTAGGAGCAACCAGGGCTGCCAACTGTTAATAAATACTGTCTCTATTCGTTTTTCTAAATATCAATATATCAGAAAGTATGCAAGCCAACTGCTCTAAACTTTGCACACGTATAGTACCTGGCATTCTAGATGAATTTGGAGTAACTAATATACGTCAGTGCTGCCAACATGATTCTAAGCCTGCTGATAGGCCCAATTTTAAAATTCATGTAACTTCAATACTAACTAATGGATTTCATTCAAAATTGGCACAACAATAGATCACATTATTTCAGATTATTTCTGACCAATACATGCATGACATTGTTGCCAACATGATTTTTCGCGCGCTGTTAGATACAATGTTTAACTGCATATAACGTCCATGCTATTCATTGGACTTCAACCAAATTTTATATTCTGTACCTTAAGAGATGGAACTAAGAATATATTCAGTCATCAGGGCTGCCAACTGTGGAGCTCTATTATGCTACATTATGCCAGGTATACAGTATTTCGAACTAATTAGAAATTTCGATATTAGCAACTTAATTTCGTCATTATTCTAGATAGGTTCATATACTGTAGAATAATCATTGGCATGAAAAGTAGGCTCATTAGTTCGTCACGGAACTTCTTGTTAAAATAGTTAAAGATCCGGTTCGTCAATCGTGTGGGTTTCATTCTAAGCAAGTGGCCATAAAATGCAATCCTCCTTTTCCTCATTACATCAGAGATCTTCTGGACATGAATATACAGCTCATAGTTATGCCGCCGTCTATATTACCGTTGTCTTTAATCGGGCCAAGAATTTTCCTCAAGATCTTTCTTTCCTTGATCTCCAATTTTTCTACCAAGCCTTTCTTGTTCATGGTGAGGCATTCCGCTGCGTACAGAGCCTCTGGTCGTATGACAGTGCAATAATGCCTAAGTTTTGCGTTCAGGGATATTGACTGTTTGTTGTAAACGTCCTTGGTGAGTTGGTACGCCATTTCCATTTTGTTCATGCGCGAAGTGAAGGTTTCTTTCTCACATACGTTGGGTTCTACCCACTCGCCAATATATTTAAACTTATCTGTCCGTTTGATATCCCCCTGGTTTACTTTTAGTTCCCTTGGTGCTGGCTTGATGTTAGTTATGAAGTGTGTTTTCTCCAAAGAGATCTGAAGACCAACTTTCGTTGCCTGTACCTGCAGCTGGTTAATTTGTTTTGTGGTCATATCTAAAGAGTCGGAGAAAATTGCAAGATCATCTCCAAAGCTAGGCAATCAATAGAAAGGTTCATGTTCTTGTAACCCAGTCGTACTCCATTTTAGACCTCATCGTTCATTTCTTTGCGCCACTCGCGGATGACTTTTTCAAGTGCACAGTTGAAGAGCAGGGGTGAAAACCCATCTCCCTGCCTAACTCCTGTCTTAATTTCGAAAGAGTCTGAAATTTCTCCTCTGAACTATTATTATTATTAGCCTACTTTTCGCATTTTGCAAAAATGAGGAAAAAGTAGACTTATGAGATCGGGCAAATGTGTGTCTGTCTGTCTGTCTGTCTGTCTGTCTGTCTGTCCTTCTGTCTGTCTGGCTGTGTGTGTGTCCCCCCCCCCTATCAACTCCTAAACGGCTGCAGCAATCGAAACAAAATTTGGTAGGAGTAAAGATCTATACCTGAATATCTCACGCCCATATTTGAAAATGATGTCAGTGCGACCAACTGCTGAAAAATCGCAATTGAAATTTGAGCTCCATGTTGGATATCTTGGAAAGTATGAATAGGAGCTATTTCAAAATTGGCACACGTATAGATAATAATGTTGCAGATTAATTTCCAGGAGGCCATACATCGCAGTGTTGCCAAAATGATTATACGCCTGCTGATAGGTCCAAATTTTAAATGCATATAACTTCTACACTATCAATTGGATTTCAACCAAATTTCGTATGTGCTATGTGTACATAAACAGATATGACTGAACGTATTCTTAATATCCAACATGGCTACCAACTGCTAATAAATGCTCTCAATTTATTTTATCCAAATACCAATATATCAGAAAGTATGCAAGCCGATAGCTTTAAACTATGCACGCGTATAGTACCTGACATTCTACATTAATTTGGAGTAACTTATATACATCAGTGCTACCAACATGATTCTAAGCCTGCTGAGAAGTCCAAATTTAAATACATGTAACTTCTATAATATCATTTGGATTTCAACCAAATTTCGTGTGTGCTATGTGTACCGTAACAGATATGTATATGCCGATTCTTAAGAGTAACCAGGGCTGCCAACTGTTAATAAATACTGTCTCTACTTTTGTTACCCTAATATCAATATATTAGAAAGTATGCAAGCCAATAGCTCTAACCTATGCACACGTATAGTACCTGGCATTCTAGATTAATTTGGAGTAACTAATATACGTCAGTGCTGCCAACATGATTCTAAGCCTGCTGATAGATCCAATTTTAAAATGCATGTAACTTCTATACTAACTAATGGATTTCATTCAAAATTGACACAACAATAGATCATATTATTTCAGGATATTTCTGACCAATACATGTATATCATTGTTGCTACATGATTTTATTCGCGCTGTTAGATCCAATGTTTAACTGCATGTAACGTCCATGCTATCCATTGGATTTCAACCAAATTTTGTATTCTGTACCTTAAGAGATGGAACTAAGAATATAATCAGTCACCAGGGCTGCCAACTGTAGTTCTCTATTAGACTACATTATGCCAGGTAGGCCTATACAGTATTTCGAACTAATTAGAAATTTCGATATTACCAACTTAATTTCAGCATTATTCCAGATAGATCCATATAGATTAATCATTGGCATAGATCTTAAATTTTAAGAAAAGTAGGCTCTTTAGTTCGTCACGGAACTTCTTCTTCTTATTATTATTATTATTGATGAGTAACAACTTTCCACTCGGTAGCTGGACATTTTTGTGGGAGTGATTTTGGGAAAAGGACGGAAATGGATGGGACGGAAACAATGAGTGCGCGTGATGGCGGAGATCGGTACAACGACGTACTGTAGGCCATGTGGCTATGGGGAATGTATATCGCATACAGTTTAGTTCAAGGTTTGGAGACCCCATTTAAGATATTCATACAATAAATCATCTTCAAGTTGTCGTTCTTTGGTGTGAAAATATTCATTTTATCATATTTGCTGAAAACAATTACGATTTATTAAATCTTCATACTTTTGCTGTATTCATATTTAATGTAAGCACTTGATGTACGGTCGGCCATGTGGCTATGTGGAATCTAAATCGCATCAACAAACACTCCAAACAACGTAGGAATTCAGTATATTAACACCGACTACTAACAATAATTGAAACTTCGTTGGTCTAAACATATCACTGGGAGAAGCACATTTAATATACCGTACCTTCCGCACACCTAATTTTTAATCGCGCCTATACTTGGCGTGCGCTGATCGGCAAAACGAGGCCATTTTCAAAAACATTGCTGGCATGGGTTCTCTAACTGGCCGGTATAGAGTGCAGCTCGCATCAAGTAGGCAGTGGATTGCTTCCTCCACGGCAAATAACAATTGTGATTCATTACGGTCAGGATTTGGTAAGGTAATCTGTGGATTTGGCACTGGAGTCTTACAAGTAGTTATTTCAATGACCAACAGAGTTCACTGTCAACAAGGGATTTGCGCTCCCGGGACCCACATAGTAAGATAACATGTCACATGTTACACATCGTATGCGACTACTGTAAGGCTCGTATAATTTTCAGCCTACTTTTCACAGTTTGCAAAAATGAGGAAAAAGTAGTCTTATGAGATCGATCCGGGAAAATGTGTGTCTGTCTGTCTGTCTGGCTGTGTGTGTGTCCCCCCCTATCAACTCCTAAACGGCTGCAGCAATCAAAACCAAATTTAGTATGAGTAAAGATGTGCACCGGAATAGCTCACTTCCATATTTGAAAATGATGTCAGTGCTACCAACTGCTGAAAAAACGCACTAGAAATTTGAGCTCTATGTTGGATATCTTGCAAGGTATGCATGGGAGCTATTCCAAAATTGGCACCCATGTAGATAATACTATTTCAGTTTAATTTCCAGGAGGCCAACCATGACAGTGTTGCCAAAATAATTTTAAGGCTTCTGATAAGTCCAATGTTTAAATGCATATAACTTCTACACTATCAACTGGATTTCAACCAAATTTTGTATGTAATATCTGTACATAATCAGATATAACTGAGCGTATTCTTAAGAGCCACCAGGGCTGCCAACTGTTAATAATTGCTCTCTCTATTTTTTTAAAATCCAAATACCAATATATCAGAAAGAATGCAAGCCAACAGCTTTAAACTATGCACACGTATATTCTGACATTTTAGGTTAATTTGGAGTAACTTATATACGTCAGTTCTACCAACATGATTATAAGCCTGCTGATAGTACCAATTTTTAAATACATGTAACTTCTATACTATCAGTTGGATTTCAACCAAATTTCGTATGTGCAATGTGTACCATAACAGATATGACTATAAGTATTGTTAAGAGCAATCAGGGCTGCCAACTGTTAATAAATGCTGTCTATATTATTTTTACCCTAATATCAATATATCAAAAAGGATGCAAGCCAACAGCTCTATACTTTGCACCTGACATTCTAGATTAATTTGGAGTAATTAATACAAGGCGGTGCTGCCAACATGATTCTATGCCTGCTGATATGTCCAATTTTAAAATACATGTAACTTCTATACTAACAAATGGATTTCATCCAAAATTGGCACAACAAGATATCATAATAATTCAGATTATTTCTGACCAGCACACCCATGGTATTGTTGGCAACATGCTTTTACGCGTGCTGATAGATCCAGTGTCTAACTGCATGTAACGTCCATTGGACTTCAACCAAATTTTGTATTCTGTACCTTAAGAGGTGGAACTAAGAATATATTCAGTCACCAGGGCTGCCAACTGTAGTGCTCTATTAGGCTACATTATACCAGGTATATTTTGAACTAATTAGATATTTCGATATTACCAACTTAATTTCGTCATTATTCTAGATAGGTTCATATACTGTAGAATAATCATTGGCATGAAAAGTAGGCTGTATAGTTCTTCACGGAACTTCTTGTTTAATTATTATTTTACACTCTTAGCAATATTCCTCTTGGAATGCTGCTCATTGGGTTAGAAGACGACTTTCTCACATAGCCTTAATAATATCAAACCACGTGGCTTAGTCATGCTCATTAAATCGTGCACCACGTCCAGGTGGGCAGCTGCAGCAAGTGCAGAGATAGCACGTTCTAATCCCAGCACTGACAGCAGCTATCCTCAGTGTACCTTTTTCCATGTTTTTTTCTACACTCCCTCTAGACAAATGCCGAGGTAGTACCTCACTTCAAGTCCCGGGGCACTTACCCAATCCCTGTCAATGATACAGTACAGTTACGCACACTACCACAGTAATCAAATCAATAGAGGTATTAGGCAAATTCAACATTCGCCGAACTACAAGTGGCTGATGACTAAGATTTCTCAAGTCCCTCAAATGAATTAACAACAACAAGAAATATTGATAAAGAAATTCAAGGCAAATTTATTTATTTATTTATTTATTTATTTATCGTAGGGCTTTTAGTGCCGGGAGTGTTCGAGGACATATTCGGCTCGCCTGAGTCTGTAGCTGCTTCCCTTAGCTACAAGTTCCGTTCAATTTCAAGTAGTTCCAACTTTCGCTACCAGATATCAATGATACCTAGTGGTGAACATTGGAACTTTGACAGAGCGTTCCGACGAAAGCTAACCTAACAATTTAGCTTCACGCAAAATTGAAGGATCTTTTACATGCTATAAATCTATGACATGGGACCGCCGGCTTTACTTCCCCTCCGAAGGAAGGCACACAGAAGGATTTTTAACGCTCTTAAAAAAACCGACAACTTTGGCCGGATTTGAACCCGCTATCTTGGGCACAGCAGTTCAGTATGCTACCAACTACGCCACCGAAGACACTACCACAGTAATCACATCAATACAGGTATCAGACAACTTCAACATACGCCGAACTAGCTGCTGATGACTAAGATTTTTCAAGTCCTTCAAATGATTTAACAACAAATGCTGTTAAGGAAAATCAAGGCAATTAACTAGTTATAACCAAGCCCGAGGGGATTAGTTTTGTATTTCGAGCAGTCTTACTATCATCCATATTTCGCTCCAAGAACTTCGCGCCGTACTTCCCGTCTCCCTAAGTTGCTTCTGCCAATGATTGAGAACGTAATGTATGTTAACAGATAGCTACACTAGTGTAAGAGGATCATTTACCATTCTTGTGGATCATTTGTTATTACTTGCAAGACATGTGGCTTTCAGAACCGGTTTAAAATTATCCTCTCATCTAACAATAGTCACGCAGCCAATTTAGACGAACAAGGGACTGGCTAATTAGGTTTCATATATCAGTAACATTGGCCACTTGTCACTGGCACTTTCCTGGCTGAATGTATTGGTCTATATTGCAATGATCAAACTAATGAGCAAGGATAGAATATAGGGTACAATATTACTGCTATCTAAAGCTTCCAGTCGCAGTCGTCTTGAGTACTGTTGTTGTTGTTTATTCATTTAGGGGCTTTGAGAAATCGTGGTCATGTAGCCCCGTGTACTTAAGTGCGTGTAGAATTTGTCTGCTTACCTGTGATTGGCTGCGTGGCTCAGCGGTAACCTTCTCGCCTACTGTGCCCAAGGGTTTCAGGATCGAATCCTGGCGCAATCAGCTGGCATTTGGGGGTGCGCAAATGCCAGTAGATTTACTGGCGTGTTAAAGACCCCTTTCAGGGCAAAATTCCGGCACCCTGGGGTCTCTAAAATCCGCAGTAGTTAAAAGGAATGTAAAGCTTAGAACATTATTATTTATTATTAATTAATTTATTATTTATTATTTTTTATTTATTATTTATTATTTATTATTTATTATTTATTATTTATTATTTATTATTTATTATTTATTATTTATTATTTATTATTTATTATTTATTATTTATTACTTATTATTTATTATTTATTATTTATTATTTATTATTTATTATTTATTATTTATTATTTATTATTTATTATTTTTTATTTTTTTATTTTATTTTTTTATCTTTTTATTTTTATTATTTTATTATTTTATTATTTTATTAATTTATTAACTTATTAACTTATTAATTTATTATTTATTATTTATTATTTATTATTTATTATTTATTATTTATTATTTATTATTTATTATTTATTATTTATTATTTATTATTTATTGTTTATTATTTATATTTATTGTTTTTTGTTTATTGTTTATTGTTTATTGTTGATTGTTTATTATTTATTATTTATCATTTATTATTTTATTATTTTATCTTTTTATTTTTTATTTTTATTATTTTATTATTTTATTATTTTATTAATTTATTAACTTATTAATTTATTAATTTATTATTTATTATTTATTATTTATTATTTATTATTTATTATTTATTATTTATATTTATTATTTATTATTTATTATTTATTATTTATTATTTATTATTTATTATTTATTATTTATTATTTATTGTTTTTTGTTTATTGTTTATTGTTTATTGTTTATTGTTTATTGTTTATTGTTTATTATTTAATATTTATTATTTATTATTTATTATTTTATTTTTTTATCTTTTTATTTTTTATTTTTATTATTTTATTATTTTATTAATTTATTAACTTATTAATTTATTAATTTATTATTTATTATTTATTATTTATTATTTATCTATATATTTAAAACACTAAGCTGATTTTTGTTACCGCTAGATTTAGTGAACGGTAGAACCGATTCACTTCGTAGAGCAATCTGTCGAAAGCTGTAGGCCTGTAGATTTGCAGAGTGTCTTTAAAATAAACAAATATGTTACCACATATTTTTAAATTTATAAACAAAACTGCAAAATTATTGGCTCAAGCGCATGCGCAGAATCACCTTGGTTAATGACAGACATGGCGGATGTCCACCGCGTTTTAATGTAATAGTTATTTATAACAATTATAATAAAGGAGGGGAATATTGATTATGAAGTTTCCACGATATAAACAGGAATAGAATAGTATAAAAGACGAGAAATATAGAAGAACTTATACGGACTGTTGAGAGTGAATGTTTTTTAAGTAGCTTAATATTGCGCTATTTCGTCACCGAATCGCTAGCTCAGACGGCGACGTTCAAAGCTCTTAATTTATGCATCGCGCAATGGAAGCAGTTCGAATCCCACCTCCGACATATATTTTTATTTCTCAATTATTCTTTCTGCCTATTGGTAATACATTGTCTTAACATATTTTAATTTGATTATTCCCATAAAGTAAGGAATTCTCCATGATTTACGTTCCCATATACTTTTAAATTATTAAATAAAAGGTGGCCATAATCGCTTTCGCCATGAGAGACAATTGACGAACATAATTCATTTGTTGGACTCAGACATCGTGGTCACTCAGCCCCGTCTACTTTGGTGTGTGTTTGTGTAAAATTTTCTCTGATAACCTGTGTTATTGTGATGGCTGTACTGATGTGTGCATTTGTAATTAAAGTGGGGAATGGGAAATTGGCGATCGAGGCTTTAAGTTAGGAACTATCCCGGTATTTATCTGCAGTGGAAGTGGAAAACCACGGAAAACCACATCCCAGATTGTTGAGATGGGAATCGAACCTTGCCCTACTTAGTTTTGTCTCAAGAGTGCGCTCCGTTCCAGCCCTCAGACCAGAATTACACCTGCAGTGGAAGTGGCAAACCACGGAAAACCAAATCCCAGATTGTTGAGATGGGAATCGAACCTTGCCCTTCTTAGTTTTGCCTCAAGAGTGCGCCCCGTTCCAGCCCTCAGACCAGAATTACATTTCTAGAGAAATGGCGGATAAAGGATTCACCGTATCGTAGTGTGATCTTTGTTTTTGTGAATTAAAAAGTGGGGATTGAAGATCTTCAACAGGCGTTTGAGTTCGTTTGTTGTTTAAGTAACTTAATATTGGTTTAGAAGTCTGTTGACTGGGTGACTCAGGGGTAACATTGCGTACCCAGGAATGAATTTTGCATAGTCGAAGGAGTCTCACCTCAGACATGTATTTTTATTTCCTAATTATTATTTCTGGCTATTGGTAATTCATTGTCTTAACATATTTTACTTTTATTATTCCCGTACAGTAAGGAATTCTCCACGATTTACATTGCCATATACTTTTAAATTATTAAATAAAAGATGGCCACAATCGCTTTCGCCATGAGAGACAATTGACGAATATAATTCATTTGATGGACTCAGACATCGTGGCCACTCAGCCCCGTCTACTTCGGTGTGTGTGTGTGTGTGTAAAATTTTCTCTGATAATCTGTGTTATTGTGATGGCTGTACTGATGTGTGCATTTGTAATTCAAGTGGGGAATGGAGAATTGACGACCGAGACTTTAAGTTACGAACTATCCCGGTATTTACCTGCAGTGGACGTAGCAAACCACGGAAAACCACATCCCAGATTGTTGAGATAGGAATCTAACCTTGCTCTCCTGAGTTTTGCCTCAAGAGTGCGCCCCGATCCAGCCCTAAGACCAGAAGTAAATTTCTTGGCAAACCAGGGATCGAACCTGGAATCCGGGGCGATAGCTCAGAATGTAGCCTTCAGATTGGGTTTCCCTGTGTTAATACGATTTTTGACAAGCACTGAACATATAGTCTAACTCTTAAACTCCCTCCATTACGGTGGCTGTCGAAGTGAGTCTATGCTCATTCCAGTAGTTGGCGAAGTATGCTTCCTTGCTTAATTTACTGTCATGGAAATGCAAAGGATTGTACCTACACCAAGTGATGGAAATTGCTTATTTAGAGCAGTTTCGTACTGTTTATTCCAAATTGCAGGAAGTTATCCTGAGCTGCGTTTGCAATCAAATTGCAAAAATTGTTGCTGGCATGAATAATTATAAGGATTTTATTATTGGCGATCAGTATCATCGCATTCTCATCAGCAACAAACCTGGGAATGAAAGTATCTGAACTTCATTGTATACGTGAATATTATTGTTTATTGATTATTTGTTTAGAGTACATAACAATGAGTCTAACCACGCTGTTGATTTTGGCAATGGAAGTATTATTTGCCATTTAATATTTGGCGGCTGCGTTGATGCAGGCCACTATAGTGTTATTGAATATGACGTTAATTTGGAGAGAAATGCTGCAATAAATATACTCATTTGACGAAAAAGAACATTAGCCACAAAAAAGTGGGAAATCGTAGAAAAATACGAAGCCACTTTTAAAATCTAATATAAAAATGCCATTTCAGAAACAATTCCAGATATTATGCCGTACAGTGTATGGTCCTTGACGAACAAATGTAAACATTGTTCTGCACTGTATTTCTGTAGCGAGAAATCTACGCTTGGTTACTTTGACCTTTGGTGTTGTAATGGCAAAATTAATCTTACTAAATATAAAATATTTGACAGACTGCAACAATTTTTCACTGGAAATGATATATCAAGGAATTTAAGAGAGAATAATCGGCAGTGGAACAAATGCCATGTCCTTGGTTTCATTTGGTGCCAATGTCACTGTGCCACATGCATACGGTCCATATTGTTTTAAAATGTATGGAATTGCACATAATCGCATTTCTTCGTTAATGTATATTCCAAAATTATAAGCGACGGTTCCTGCGGCCAGTTGTATATATTAAACTTCTCAGAATTCTTGAATTCCTTGGAATTAAGTAATTTGCTTCCTCATACTCCAAACGATTGACCCATAGATATGCTCCTCAGAAATCTGAAGTTTCCTAAGGGCATCTAAATGCTACCATATTAATTATAAGAAATATGTACGAAAATTGCTTGAATTTGGATATAATAAGTGCAGTTAAAATTAGGTGGAGAGATCTAACCCTTCGACTTGATTCCATATTAATTATATGAAATATGCATGAAAGTGCTTGGATTTGGAAATAAGTGCAGTTAAAATTAGGCAGAGAGGTCTAATCCTTCGACTTGATTTAACACCACGGGATAAAACAATAATTTTCTTTTAATAGGCAACATTTTCCGATTCGCTTGGCATAATATATCACAATCAATAAAGCTCAAGGGGGAACTCTGGAATGTATAGGTCTCAATTTGCCTCATCAAGTTCTCAATCATGGCCAGCAGTATGTTGGAATGTCTAGAGTGCAATCTTTTGACGCCCTTAAAGTTTCAATAGTGCCAAAAAATAATTGTACAAAGAACGTATATAATAAAATTCTTCAGTAAATATGTTCTTATTGGCCGTCATGTATTGACGGGTTTCAACTAGTTATTTATTATTTATTATTTATTATTTATTATTTATTATTTATTATTTATTATTTATTATTTATTATTTATTATTTATTGTTTATTATTTATATTTATTGTTTTTTGTTTATTGTTTATTGTTTTTGTTTATTGTTTATTGTTTATTGTTTATTGTTTATTGTTTATTGTTTATTTAAGCGAAAATTCCCCTACAGGTGAGCGATTAAACTTGATAATATGATGTCATTTGGAGGCGTGTCTCCTCCACTCCTCCCAAAACCTCTTCATTCTCGCGGAATGCTCCCTCTTCCTCTCATCCGTCCAATTTTTCCCAGGTTGTCGTAATGACTTTGGTTCAAACTTAACATTCGCGATTTTTGTCTGGCACTCAGTTCGGTCTTCGAAAATATCTATGCTGATTACTTGTAAGTCTCTCTGTACCTCTTTAAGCCATTCTGTGTCGCATTTACACTGTGTGATGATACATTATTATTATTATTATTATTATTATTATTACCGACAGTAGTGGCTACGCGGGCTAAAGCGCAGCATTAGGTCATGGGGCCAAGCTCTCTGCTGACTCGGTAGACGCGTGGGTTCGAGCCCCACCGTCGGCTGTCCTTGAAATGGTTTTCCGTGGTTTCCCATTTTCAACACCAGGAAAATGCTGGGACAGTACCTTCTGATAGGCCACGGCCGCTTCCTTCCACATCCTTGCCCAGTTTCATTCATCTTCATCCATTCCATCTCTCATCCCGACGCGCAGGTCACCCACGGGCGTCGACTAGAAAGACCTGCACTCGGCCTCTCAGGAGGCTACACGACAAAAAAAATATATTATTATTCTGATAATCTGTGTTATTGTGTTGGCTGTATCAATGTGTGTAGTTGTAATTCAGATCAGGATTGGGAAGGAGGCGGGCGTGGCCTTAATGTAGGAACCATCCCGGCATTCACCTAGAGTAGAAATGGGAAACCATTGGAAAACCACTTCCAGGATGGCTGAGGTGGAAATCGACCCAGCCTTTTCTCATTTTTGCCTCACAAGGCAGAAAGTACACCGCTCCAGCCCTCAGTCAAGACTAAATTATCTTGGCATGTGCATTAAAGAGCAAAAGTCATAGTAGACTGGTATCCACTATAAAATTTTAAACCACAAGGAATGTAGAATTGTGAAATTTCCCGGTATTTGGAGTAGTCTGTGTATTTGTAATTGAGGCTAAGATTGGCAAGGTGTGGTCATGCTATTATGTTCATAATCGTTGTTGTTGTTTTTGATTCCTTGGAGTCTTTGAGACATCGTGGTCATGTAGTACCGTGTACTTGGGTGAGTGTAGAATTTGTATGATAACCTGTGCCACTGTGATGTATGTACCAGTGTATATTTGTAATTTAGGTAGAATTCCGGTAGGAAGCGGCCGTGGCCTTAAGTTAGGTACCATCCCGGCATTTGCTTGGAATAGAACTGGGGAAAACAACTTCCAGGATGACTGAGTTAGGAATCGAATCCGCCTCATCTCAGTTTCTCCCCATGAGGCTGAGTGTACCCCGTTATATTCATAACCACCCAGGGATTTGTAGTGCAAGTGACAAAATACGGAAAACTACTTCTAGGATGGCTTCGTTGGGAGTCCAACCCACTCCTTCTCCGTTGTTCCTTACGACGCTGAGCGGATTTCATTCCAGCCTTCTGACCAGAGTTACATTAAACTTCTTGGCGAAGCCGGTAATCGAACGCGACCAACGGGGATAACAACACATGATGCTAACCACTATGTCACGAGGTGGTCTTACAATAGTGTAAGCAGGGCACAATATCAAGTGAAGCCTAGGCCAAAGAGGAGCTCTATCGCTAATGAATGGCAATAACGAACTTTGAGTTCGAGACTGATCAGCTCCATCAGATTGCGAACAAGAATTCAAACAACACAACTGTAATGACCATGGATGCTACGAGGCATGAACCAACCTGAGCCACTGACCCATTACCAGACATCAGCACGAATAGGAATGCCTAGTTTCTCTCTCAATCCTTTGATTCTACTGCACAATTAACGGACAGGATTGCATCAAACGAATAATTTATCGGATACGTTTAGTATTGATCTCGAGCGCATGGACGGAAAATGACTGACTGAAAAGAGTAATATTTCTCAAACAGAAATCTTCTCTGTATATATAAAGTAAAAATTATGTCTGAACATTTGACTTCTTTGGTTAAAGTTTACATTTACCCCAGATGCCGTGCGGCGCACAGGTCACGATGAGTTGGTTGGTTGGTTCCTTAGTTTAGGGGCGGCGACAAAGCAGTCATGTAGTCCCACGTACTTTGGGTGTGTGTATAATTTGTCTCATAACTGGTGTTAATTGTGATGGCTGTATTCGTGTGTGTTATCTGTGATTTAGGTAGAAGGACTGCAGACGATTAATTTTTTCAAGTAGTTCCTACTTTTGCTACCAAATAGTATCGTCCGCGACACCTAGCTGCGGACGTGGCTACTAAATGCCATCGCAGTCAGCACCTGGCGGCGAACGTTGGAACTAATATAGCTTTATCAAACTAACCTAAAAATTTTAGCTTCTACAAGTGTAGTTAGTGGTTCCTTTTCATGCCATAAATCTATGAGATGGGACCACCGGCTTTACTTCCCCTCCGATAGAAGGATTACTGAGGAAGTTTTAACGCTCTTAAAAAATCCGACGACTTCGGCCGGGCTTGAACCCGTGATCTTGAGCATAGAAGCTCAGCATGCTACCAACTACGCCACCGAAGCCACCGTCGCGATGAGTCACCGCCAAATAACTAGCCATATGCCGATTACAAAGCAGTGGGTTCAGAAGCCCTGGATACGTGACTGACAAGAGATACTTAAGACTTGAAATGAAGTGCTGTAGCCTATCTCGTACCCCGTATCATGGTTTCCTATAGAACAAAACAACGAATTTTCGTAGTGGGAACTTATCTTCTCAGTAAATGTGTTCGTAAGCTTCAGTGCCTTGCGATATTTACTTATGGGGGGAACCTCAATCAAATGGTATACAAACAACATTCTCTGGAGTCTCTCGAGAAGGAAATAACTGCACTGACACAAAATACCAGTCAGGATGAATAACACCGAGTGTATCAGAACTTCCTACGCCGGTGCAACTTGCGTCTAAAAATTAAGGACATCATTTCCAGCAACAACCACGAAATTCATGTAAGTAATGATTATTATTAATTACGTTAAAAAGTGAAAAAGTGTTGAACTAGTCAGGCGCTACGCTGCTGCTATCAGCAATGACTTGCTCGACACGTCGCTACACACAGTGGCCCGTCCACCACGTGACCTCTGTGAGGTTCCGTCATTTAGAGAAGGACTTCACCATAGAAGATATTTAAAAAAATAGACTACAAATTAATTATATATTATTATTGTTGTTATTTATATTATTAAACTGCCTTTATTGCGGCAAAGTTATGGCTCTTACCCCTTTTTACATTTTTTAAACACACATGATGCAACTCATTACAAATAAATAATCACACAAGTCATTCTTAACTTACCAAACATAAATTACTATACAAATTTAAATACTAGAATTGAAGTGACAGAGCCTCCGTGGCTTAGGCGGCAGCACGCCGGCCTCTCACCGCTGGGTCCGTGGTTCAAATCCCGGTCACTCCATGTGAGATCTGTGCTGGACAAAACGGAGGCAGACAGATTTTTCTCCGGGCACTCCGGTTTTCCCTGTCAAACTTTCATTCCAGCAACACTCTCCACTATCATTTCATTTCATCTGTCATTCATTTAATCATTGCCCCAGAGGAGTGCGACAGGCTTCGGCAGCCGGCACAGATCATATCCTCGCCGCTAGATGGGGGCTTCATTCATTCCATTCCTGACCCGGTCGGAGACTGGAAGCAGGCTGTGGATTTTCATTCATTTCAATTGAAGTGACAATTATGTGTTTGACTTCTTATAATATTAACTGACCTACATAAAATTTAAACAATAACAATTCATGAAGGTTTAGCAATGTTATACAATATACATTCACTCACACATTCAAATACGGATCGTTCCAGTTGGTCTAGGAATTTAAGAGAAAATCTTTAAAAGTACGTTTGAAACTTGTTAGGGATTTACAATTTCTAACGTCACGAGGAGAATTGTTGATGTGGAACATCTTTCCATTCGGTATCTGTATATTTTTTGTGGGGGTGATTTTGAAAAATTAAACTGAAATGGATGGGACGGAAACAATGAAACGGAAATGGATGGGACGGAAACAATGAGCGCGTGGTAGCGGAGATTGGTACCAAGACGTACTATCGGCCATGTGGCTATGTGGAATGTATATCACATACGGTTTACTTCAAGGTTTGGAGGCCCCATTACAGATATTCCTACAATAAATCATCTTCAAGTTGTAGTTCATTGGTGTGAAAATATTCAGTATATCATATTTGCTGAAGACAATTATGATTTATTAAATCTTCATACTTTTGCTGTATTCTTATTTAATGTAAGCATTCGAGGTACTGTTGGCCATGTGGCATGATACACATCATATGCGACTGCTGTAAGGCTCGTAATTTTTTCCAAATTCTAGTTCCCGACACGTAGAAAAAGTTACTGATGGCAGATTAATGATGTAGAGGAATTGAAATTATAGATCAAGATCATGTGTGGCGATCATGAAAGAAAGAGAGAAAACAAAAATTACAAGAGAGATAGATGTGCTTTTATTGATAAGTCGATATATAAGTGTTAGAAATGCGGATTTCCTTGTTGTCCTCATTATAAGCTGGAAATTTTAGTGTTGAAAGGAAACGTATGTGAAGAAAACTTCAAGAAAAACAAGTAGTTCCGTGAAGAACTATACAGCCTATTTTCATATATCCTGCTCATGTTAATTGCCACTATCAACATACAAAATTTCAGTTCAATTGCTGTAACAGATTCGTAGATATTGAGGACCGTCTAGTCTCTATGAACATAAAAAAATTCAGTTTGGTTGCTGGAAAAGATTCATAGATATTGAGAACCGTCTAAATATTTCGGAAGCTCGCCATTTAGGATTGTTATATGTATAGGCGAAGCCTCCGTGGCTTAGGCGGCAGCACGCCGGCCTCTCACCGCTGGGTCCGTGGTTCAAATCCCGGTCACTCCATGTGAGATCTGTGCTGGACAAAACGGAGGCAGACAGGTTTTTCTCCGGGTACTCCGGTTTTCCCTGTCAAAATTTCATTCCAGCAACACTCTCCACTATCATTTCATTTCATCTGTCATTCATTTAATCATTGCCCCAGAGGAGTGCGTCAGGCCTCGGCAGCCGGCACAGTTCATATCCTCGCCGCTAGATGGGGGGCTTCATTCATTCCATTCCTGACCCGGTCGGAGACTGGAAGCAGGCAGTGGATTTTCATATGTATAGGCCATAGAGTTATGTACCATTTAAGGACAATTATTGCCTAGGTTCATTATTCAAACTTTCACTTCGATTGCATGATTACGACATAAGAAATAAAAACTTAATTTTAAAATTTCGCACAGCCGCCATCTTGAGGTTATGTAAACAATTGAATTAAATTAGGTGGCAGTGCATTACAATCTGCAAAATCATTTACTGTACCACATTTCACTGCGCTCAGAGAATTAAATCACGAGAAAAGTCTATTAAAATATTTCAAATTCGCTTGGCCGCCATGTTCGTTTTGTACTTTACAGGTTTATGAAATATACGTAGGCAAACTTGCATCAGTACCCTTTATCACCGTACAAAATTGCATGATGTTATCTGTAATAGTTTCGGAGATATAGAATGTCAGTGAAATATTTCGCACAGCCGCCATTTTGAGGTTATGTAAACAATTGAATTAAATTATAATACAGTGCATTACAATGTGTGTAAACATTATCTGTACCAAGTTTCATTACATTTGGATAGTTAAATCGCGAGAAACGTATATTTAAAAGTCTCAATTTCGCTTGACCGCCATGTTGGTTTGTTAGTCACCAGGTTTTTGAAAGTCTCATAGGTGAACTTTTAGTAGTGCCCTTTATCTTCGTACACAATTTCAGGGCGATATCGGTAATATTTACGGAGATATTGAATGGTAGTGAAATATTTCGCACAGCCGCCATGTTGGATTGGTGAGACGTAACAAAATTTGAAGGGCACGGTCGAGGTCGCCGGGAATAGTGCTATGAACTTACCGAGTTTCATTGAAATCGCTCCAGCCGTTTAGATTTTATTAGGGGACACACACACACACACACCTCACACACACACACACACACACACACGCATACACACACGGACAAAAGGTGATCTCATAAGCCTATTTTTTCAAAATTGAAAATAGGCTAAAAATCCTAATGCAGGATTTTAAAGCCCTCTGAAGTTATTTGTTTTGTTATTCAACATCGCAGTATTTAAATACAGGGTGTATCAAGTTTTGACGCGTCTTATTTTCAAGTTACGGGGTAGAATGGATTGATGAATCTTAAGTCGATAACGTGATGAGTAAACTTTCCTTCATGCATTAGTAACTTGCTCTACATAATTCTTTCGTCCACCTCGTTGCCTAGTGGCTAGGACGCTGTCACAGCGGAGGCCCGGTTTATATTTCTGGCTCTGCCAAGAAATTCTAATTCTGGTGGAGGGCCGGAATGGTCAACACTCATCCTCGTGGGGCAAAACTGAGAAGAGGTGGGTTCGATTCCCCCCTCAGCCTTCCTGGAAGTAGTTTCCTCCACACTTCTATTCCGGGCAAAAGCTGGGATGGTTCCTAACTTAAGGCTACGGCCACCTCCCTCTCAATCCTATCACCAATTTATAAATAAATACTAGTACTACCATCATAATAACACTGGTTATCACACAAAATCCACACACACCCAAATACAGAGGGCTATAACATTATCTTTCTGCGGGGAACAGGTGCATTTGCCTTTAAAATCAAAGCCTGCATATTTGTACAAGGATTTGTCTGATGGCATCTGAGAGTAATATGAATGAACGATGTAGCAGCCCCTAAAATGAGCAACAACGAAAGTCAGTGTTTAGTAAGTTAGTTAGTTAGTTACACTTCACGTCTGCTTGCTCTCTGACTGTTCACCCTATTCGCGACTGAACTGGTTAAAACCGCTCCGGTTTATTCACCTCTTGTCTTGTCACGCCCTCAGCTCAAGCATCGAGTCGAAGAAAATGCCATTGGTAACCAATGAAATTACACTTTCTGAATCAATGACGACTTCCTCCTTCCACGCTCTCGTTCTGAACGCATAGCCAATAAAGATTCTACAAACATCCTATTACGCATCGCAGATTAAATGATCTCTTATGTTAATGTAGGAACATTATCCTTATTCAAACGATAGGCAGATTTGGGGTCAAGCATTAGCCTAAAAAGTAAAGTAATACGTATTCGATCACGACTTTGGCTGATGGCATAAGAGAGTAAGGGGAAGAATGAAAGCTTACAGTTTTACCTGACTGTTAATCTTGCGATCATCAGCTACGAGACGTCCATTTTTTAAGTGGAATACGAACCACAGGACGTGCTATTTCACTTCAAAAATGATATATATTTAACTTATTTATTAAATTACAGAGTCTGTCTGTGATGACTACTCTTGTGTATTTGCAGTTAGGGTTAGGGCTTCGATAGGAGGCGTTCAGGGCCTTGATTTAGGCACCATTCCCATTCCTGAGTTTTTCTTTTCTTTTGAGGAGCCTGGAATTTTACCCGAACCTTCTCGGTTGCTGCAAAGCATGTTAGTCATTACACCATGAGGTAGACCTTGTTTAGGTCCACTAAGCAAAGTCTAAGAGTCAGGTCTTGTGTCCATGTTTGGAAATTCACTACACTGCAGTGTACCTACAGCGATAACGGACTCAAGTTACTCAAAATCTGTGTCAATAAGTCGATCATTTATAATGCATTAGCCTAAATATTGCGCGTTTTACAACGGGTTGTGGAAACACTCTTAGTTATAATCGTGTTTGTATTTACAAACGATATGAAACATTAATTGGACAGAAAGGGTTATACTGTAGTATGGATAGCTTTGGTGCCATTGTTCACAAGGCTTCCAAAAAGATGCTATTTTGGCTTTCACGGCCCGTGATTTAGAACTGAGGATTTTTCTAGATTTATGGCGTGTCTTGTGTGGGGTTTCGCCTCTTGGTGTCTGCACCTGGACCACCACATGAGTAGCGAACTGTGCACTACCTCCCTTCCACTTAAGCAGATACCAAGAAAAGAACAAGAGTTGATCAACGGAGGTTAAGTTGTATCGAGTACAAGTAGAAGCCATACCGAACTCAGCTGGGGTCCATGATCGCCAAATTACGTTCCACTAGTAGTAAGCCCCTTATAAGCAGCTCCTACGGGCTAGTAATTTACAAGCAACCTGCACGGTTTCAAGCCAAATGAAACTTTTCTCTTTATTTTTAACTACATCAGGAAACATCTGAATCTGGCCGTCGTTCTTTTAGCCCCCAGAACAGTTAATCGGCTTTCAGTAGCGGCAGCAGCAACCACTCTGTATTACATCCTCGTCTCTCTACTTAGACGTCGCAACATACGCACTCCAGTGCTTCAGAGATCATTAGATACGTCAATGTTATTTTCTGTTGCTACCTGCATGTTGGTAGACTTAATTTGTACTCTGAGTAAATATATGGGGTCAACGACGCACGTAGATAAATAAGAACTTCCTGGTGTATTCCACAGCCTCCCCAGCATTTGAAGGGTGTGGGGACAGAAAGGGTTATACTGTAGTATGGATAGTTTTGGTGCCATTGTTCAGTGTTGACTTATTGACAATTTTACATTTTAACAATTTCCATTTTACATTTGAATATTTTCCATTTTAAAATTCTTAATTTTTACATTTTAACATTTAACTTAGCATTTTCACATTTTTAGCAAATTTTCATTTATGAAAAAAAAAATAGACTCATTCATGAGAAAATATGCTATTGAGATCACTTTTGTCCCTGTGTGTATGTTAATAGAGGAGGCAATTAACATAAGTAGGATATATGAATATAGGCTATATAGTTCTTCACGGAACTGTTACATTTTACTTTTCAAATTTTAATATTTTAACATTTTTCATTTCAAAATTTTTATATTTTGCATTTTGTGCGTCCATGTGCGGGTCACCCACTAATACAATCTAAACGGATGGAGTGATTTCAATAAAACTCAGTAAGATCATAGTACTATTTTGGCCGACTCCGAACGTTTCCTTCAAATTTCATTACGTCTCACCAATCCAACATGGCGGCTGTGCGAAATATTCACTGGCATCCTATATCTCCGAAACCATTAATGATATCACCCTGAAACTTTAAACGGTGATAAAGGGCACTAATAAAATTTCACCTATGAGACTTTCAAAAACCTGTTAACTACAAAACGAACATAGTGGCCAAGCGAATATGAAACATTTAAATAGATTTTTCTCACGATATTAACCATCCAAACGCAGAGGAACTTCGTACAGCAAATGTTCACACACATTGTAATGCTCTGACATGTAATTTAGTTCAATTGTTTACATAGGATTAAGATGGCGGCTGTGCGAAATTTTAAAATCTCGTTTTAATTTTTTGTGTCCTAATCATGCGGTTGAAGCTTGAGTAATACACCTATACAATAATCATCATGGAATAGTACATAACTCTAAGGCCTACATATATAAAAAATACAACATGGCGACAATCCGAAATATTAGACGGTTCTCAATATCTACGAATCTATTTGTCTACAGCAATCGAACTGAATTTTTTTATGTTGATAGAGGAGGCAATTAACATAAGTAGGATATATGAAAATAGGCTATATAGTTCTTCACGGAACTACTCGTTACATTTCACTTTTCACATTTTAATATTTTTACATTTTTACATTTCAAAATTTTTATATTTTGCATTTTACATTTTACATTAAACATTTTACATTTTACATTTTACATTTACATTTTGCATTTTACATTTTACATTTTGCATTTTACATTTTACATTTTACATTTTTCATTTTAAATTTTACATTTACATTTTACATATTACATTTTACATTTTACATTCAAAATTTTACATTTTAACATCAATTGATATTGCAACTTCTCACTCAGTCAAGACAATGTAATCCCAATTACTGGGATATACGAAAACCGCTATCCTCCCGGCTTGGCTTCGTCCACGGACTCTGCAAGATATCATTCCTTTACCGTCGCAAGGGCAGTGTCTGGGAGATAAACACACTTAGTCAACAGATCGTCTACAACTGGAGTTGGCGACGGTCCCATCACCCAGGTGACTTCTAACTTAAGGAAGGGATTTTGGAAGGAAGTTGGCCGTGGAATGTTGAAAGGAACCGTTCTGGCAATTTCAGAACAGCCGAAGTGGGATTCGAACCCACGCTCTCCTGATTAGAGCGAGGCACGCGCTAACGTGTTCGGTACTTTTTAACATAAAAGTTTTAAATATTAAGAAGTAGACTTATTTGCTCCTAATATGTGTTATATAAACAGCCGTTTTCCAAATTTAACTTTCGTTTACTATTGCCACAAAGAAATGTTCATGAAAATGATGTTGAAATTACGACATTTGAAAATTTTTATGAAAAATGAAAACATCACTTATAAAATAAGAAGAGGGTTCCTAAAAAACTTCGATTAGTTACTATTAATAGTTTAATTTATTATACTAATACGAAAATAATGAATGAATGAATGAAAATCCACAGTCTGGTCCAGTCATTCGATCGGGTCAGGGATGGAATGAATGAAGCCCCCATCTAGCGGCGAGGATATGAACTGTGCCGTCTGCCGAGGCCTGACGCACTCCTTTGGGGCAATGATTAAATGAATGACAGATGAAATGAAATGATAGTGGAATGAAATTGTGACAGGGAAAACCGGAGTACCCGGAGAAAACCCTGTCTGCCTCCGTTTTGTCCAGCACAGTACTCACGTGGAGTGACCGGGATTTGAACCACGGATCCAGCGGTGAGAGGCCGGCGTGCTGCCGCCTAAGCCACGGAGGCTCCAATACGAAAATAATACGTATATTAAATACATAATCCATTATGGTTAATATTTTTGTTTCGGTTTATTTGTTTCTCAAATCAGAAAATTAGCATGAGCAGTATTTATAGTACATTTTTAAGTCTCGTAACAGGAATACACTAATAGAATCCATAATGCACAAGGTCTGATTAGGTCACGAAGATTCGTATTAGTTTAGAAAACTGCAAAAGGGACAAGATGTTGATTTCATAAAGAAAAGTCAATGTACAGTGATTGCTTCAAGGCAGCAGTTGTGCCATTGTCAATATATTTCCCTTCATGAACCTTGTTGATAGTTGGTTACCAGGCTGTAACCGTATTAGGCCTAGGGATATCGTTATGAATAAATCAATCATCGACTTGAGTCATTAGCTGTAGTTTCAGTGATGTAAGAGTGGTTAATTTGCATTTTATTACTGTCGTAATATTTCTATATGCCAATAACCAAGATTGATTGATATTTAATTAATTATACGTAAAGCTTGTTCTTTTTTTTTTGTTAGAACGGAAAGTTTCGGCGAGCAACGATAATTTTCTCACCTGCTTTGCCTGGGGTTGTGGTATCGAATCTCGGTGCAGCCAGTTAGCAATTGAGTGTGCCTAAATGTGAGGGAGCCGTGTTAATAGATTTACTGGAGGGCAAAGTTCTCTTTTGGGAAATTGTTCCGGCACCCCGTGTTCTCTGAAACCAGCGGCAGTTAATAGGGACGTCAAGCCAACAACATTCATTTTTTCGATTCCAGTAGTCTGGTTGGTTGGTTCTTAAGTTTAGGGGCTGCGACAACGCGGTCATATAGACCCGTGTACTTTGGGTGTGTGTAGAATCTGTGTTAATTGTGATGACTGTATTAGTGTGTGTTATCTGTATTTTAATTCATGTAAGGACAGCAGACTTTTGATTTTTTTCAAATAGTTCGTACTTTTGCTGCCAAACGCCACCATCAACGACTACTAGTTCAGAACTTAGCTACCAGACGCCACCGCAGTCGGCTCTTGGCAACGAACGTAGGAACCTAAGAGCGTTGTTTACATTCTTAACCTACACAATTTAGCTTCACACAGGTGTAATTAGTGGAAGGTTCTTTAACATGGCATAAATCTATGACATGGGACCGCCGGCTTTACTTCCCCTCCGAAGGAGGGCATACTGAGAGATTTTTAACGCTCATAGGCATACTGTATACATGCCTGCGTTTGTAACAGCTTGTTCATTAGCTACGTGCACTTACTGCTCGAAAAGAACCACTTGCATGATTACTTAAACTATTGAAGTATTTTTTTTATTTTTTTATTTTGTTGTTGATTTTGATTTATTAAGCGTCATGGACATCGTAGTCATATCAACCCCGGCTGGCTGCTTGGCACAGCGGTAACGTTCTCGCGTTCTGTGCCCAAGGTTGCAGGAACAAATCATCACACAGTCATCTGGCGTTTGAAGGTGCGCAAATGCGAGGAAACCGTGTCTATAGATTTTCTGGCACGTTAAAGATCCCCTTCGGGACAAAAGTCTGGCACCTCGGCGACTCTAAAAGCCGCAATTGTTAAAAGGGACGTAAAACCAATAACATTATTATATTATCATTATATATTATTTCAGTAGTATAGAGCCCTCCGGTAGCGCTCACAAGCGAACGATCGTGACAAATTAGCGTTCAAATTAATGAGAATAGACATTAGCAGTGATGAATTCCACTCTAATTTCATAAATATCTAAAATTTCTATTAAAAAATGACTTTTGAAAAAATTGTACGAAGTGTGCGATTTGCAGATACTCTTGCTCTGGGAAATTACGCTCTATAATTACTGCCCATTTCACATTTTGGCCGCTGTGACGCCTGGTTTATGTCATTTTAACTTTCTGAGGTCTTTACTTTATCATTTTGCATGGATTTCAGAAACAGTAAATCAAAGCAATGAGTACTCAAATCGTAGACTACAATTTCATAAATATCGAATAACCGGTGAGTGTTATGATGATCCAATTTTCAGTGATTACCATTTTATGTTAGGGAACGTAGAACGTGGAATTCTAACTGAAATGTAAGTAGTGTTCTATAAATCATTTGGTTGAAATAAAACCTTAACAACCTTTCTCCTCAAGTGTCTCATTATAAACCTATTGGGGAAAGTGTGGTTTATGAACATGCGAGATTTCTCGCAAGGGTCCGCTAGTATAATCAAATTTCCTATATTTATGAAATTATATATTACGTATTTCAGTAGTATAGATCCCCCCTGCGGCGCTCACAAGCGACCGATCGTGACAAATTAGCATTCAAATGAAAGAGAATAGACATTAGCAGTGACGAATTGCACTCTAATTTCATAAATATCTAAAATTTCTTTAAAAAATTACTTTTAAAAGAGTTGTACGAAGTGTACGATTTGCATATAATGTTGCTGTAGGAAAATACGCTCCATAATTGCTGTCCACTTCACATTTTGGCCGCTGTGACGCCTGTTTTAAGTCATTTTAACATTCTGAGTTCTTTACTTTATCAATTTGCATGGATTTCAGAAACAGTAAATCAAAGGAATGAGTACTCAAATCGTAGACTACAATTTCCTAAATATCGAATAACCGGTGAGTGTTATGATGTTCCAATTTTCAGTGACTGCCTCTTTAAGTTACGGAACGTGGAACTTGGAGTTCTAACAGAAATTTAAATAATGTTCTATAATCACTTGGTTGAAATAAAACCTTAACAACCTTTCTCCTCAAGTGTCTCATTATAAACCTATTGGGGAAAGTGTGGTTTATGAACATGCGAGATTTCTCGCACAGGTCCGCTAGTTATTATTATTCATATTATTATTCTACCGAGTGAGTTAGCCGTGGTCGTTACGGCGTGGCTGCAGGCAGTCGCTCACATCCGGGAGGCAAGGAGGTTCAAATCACCCCGCCGGCAACCTTGGTTTCCCATCTTCCTTCCAGGCAAATGCCGGAGTTGGTCCCTAACTATAGGCCACAGCCGCTACCTTCCATCTCCTCGCCCCTACATTCAAACTTCCCTCCCCAGACAACACTCCACACGCGACGGTACTTGTAGCTCACCCCAAGGTGTCCGCTTAGAAGAAGCTAAAAACTCTGGCGAGCCGAATATGTCCATGGACACTCGTGGCACTAAAAGCCATATGCTAATATATATACAAAAAAAAATGTATACACACTTTGAACTTCCATAGAAAATTTATTTACCGTTCTACAAAGTTAAATTTCAGGAAATTAGAAAGCTGAAAGTCCAATGTAAATGAAACATAAATAACAAATGTTAATACTGTTCAAATTGGCGACCTGCAGCATAAATACAATTCTGAGTACGAGTCACCACTGATTCTGTACATCGTATCAAAACGTCCAATGAGATTTCTCTACACACGGCTTGAATCTCATTCCAAAGAATGTCTAGGTTACGTGGTTTACGTTTGTACACCTCATCTTTTACTGTGCCCCATAAGAAGAAATCCAGTGGTGTAAGGTCTGGAGAGTGTGCTGGAAACTCGATTGGCCCCCTGCGTCCTATCCACTGGCCCGGCAAATTTTGATCCAGGTAAGCTCGTACGTCCCTGTGATAGTGCGGCGGGGCACCATCTTGTTGAAAATAAAAATTATCATTACCGTATAATGCACGAATGGCAGGAAATATGGAATCAGCAAGCATTGTTAGGTAAGTTATACCAGTTACAGTGCCTTCAAATCGAAAAGGTCCAATGAGTCCCCTTGAAGACAAACCGCACCACACATTTACACCAGGCAAATTTACAGCGTTTTCAATTGTAATGTGAGGATTTTCTTCACCCCAGTAAACACAATTGTGCCTATTGACAGTTCCATTAAGTTTGAATTGGGCTTCATCCGACCAAATGATGCTACCCATAAATCCCGGTTCACGTATCACCATCTCCTGAACCCATTCACAAAATTTCAACCTTCGATCTGGATCGTCGTCACTTAGCTGTTGCACCAGCCTTGGAATGTAAACACGATACTTGCCTCTCTTCAGAATGCGTAGCACGCTGCTAGCACTTACATCACTTTCACGTGCCCCTTGCCTTGAAGATTTGTTAGGAGAGCGTTGAAACAGTTCCAAGACTGCCGTTGATGACTCATCACTTGTAGCTGTTCGAGGTCGACCTGAATGACTTTTATGCACATCACACACTGTTCCATGAACTTCGAATTTGTCTCGTATGCGTGTAATTGTTAATCTTGAAGGTGGTTCTGTATCATACTCCCTTCTCCACTGTCTTTGAACTTCATTTACATTCTCAAACTTCCAGTACCACTTAATAACCTGCTTACGTTCTTCAAAACTCAAACGTACGTCCGCCATGTTGATATTACAAATTCCAACTGACAATATAACATAGAGGGACGATTATGCTGCCACCTGGCGAAGAAATATGACATTAGCCTTGTAGAGCGGGAAAACTACGATAGTTTAAAGTGTGTATACATTTTTTAAGCACCCTGTATATATATATTATTATTCTGATGACTGGTGTTTTCTGAGGTGTCTATAATAATGTGTGAATTTGTAATTTAGGCAAGAATTGGGAAGGAAGCGACCGTGGAATTCAATGTGGAACCATCCGAGCATTTTCCTGGAATAGAAGTGGGGAAACCACAGAATATCCCTTGAAGGACGACTGGGGTGGGAATCGACCTTCCCTCCTCTTTTTAGTTTCGAGTCACTGTAATAGGGAGGAAATGAAAATTCATAGAATGCTTCCAGTCGACCGACCCGGTCTAGGATGGAATGAATGAAGCCACCATCTAGCGGTGAAGATATGAACTGTGCTGGCTGCCTAAGCCTGTCGCACTCCCATAAGGCAATGATTGAATGAATTACAGGCGAAATGAAATGACAATGAAGAGTGTTGATGAAATGATTTTTTTTTTTTTACAGGGAAAATCGGAGTACCCGGAGAAATACCTGTCTGCCTCCGTTTTGTCTGGCACAGATCTCACATGGAGTGACTGGGATTTGAACCACGGTCCCAGCGGTGAGAGGCCGGCGTGCTGCCACCTAAGCCATGGAGGCTCCCATTTTAATAGGGTAATATTCAAAATGGAAGGGGGCATCGGTCATAGAAAGTCAAAAAATAATTCAGGAGTTGAAGAATGGAATCAAACACTAGAGACATAACTAAAATGAACGACGTATAGCGCACTGAGCTATCGTATTATGAGTAATGCTGTTAATTCCTGAGGTTACTCTGAGTAAGAAAGAACAGTTTTCACACACGAATGAGTGGACGTAGTGGAATACTGTTGGGAAGATAAAGGCTGTCAGTGACGCGATGCTGTAACACAGGCCGATAATCCGCACTGTGTTGTGTTGTGCTGCGCTGGGACGGTGCCAAGAGTTCAACACCGGACAGGCGTTTGCTGCTGTCAGAGCTGCAGAGGCCAGGGGAAAGTTCTAGTGCTCCCTTATCACCAGCATTATTTAACAGATAACGCTTTTACTACAAGTGGTTTAGTGAAGAACTAATTAACCTCGTATTTTCATATCTTATATTGATCTAATTTTTGTTTTACTCTTCAGAGGTGCTTACTATTGGGTCATGGGTAAGTATCTGAGTCAGACAATTGCTTCCCTTTACTTGCCTCCTCTCTTTAATCCTTCGTGACGACCTCCCTTGGTCAACCCTTGTTCTTTTTTGACCCTGAGGGTATAATAATATCCGAGGTCTAGGATGGCTTTGATTTTCCTGCCTCTATTGGCCTTAGCCATCTTCACTTGTCCATCTCGTGGCACAGTGGCTAGAATTATTGACAGTCACTCCTGAGTCCCGGCTCTACCAAGTAATTTAGTTCTAGTCTGAGGGATTGAACGGGGTACACTCAGCCTCGTGAGGCAAAATTGAGAAGAGGTGGGTTTGATTCCGACCTCAGCCATCCTGGAAGTGGTTTTGCGTGGTTACCCACTTCCACTCCGACGGAATCCTTGCCGGAATTACAAATACGTACTACTAAAAACACCACAATAACACAGGTTATTAGACGAATTCGACACACCCTAAGTGCACGAGGCTAAATGAGCATGATGTCCAAGCCCTTCAAATGAATGAACAACAACAAATGGCATTCTCTTTTCGGATGGCATAACACTTCGGGGAATCAGGCCTTTCTTGTTTCTTCAAGATTCCTATCGTCTGTTGGAGGCCATAAAGGAGCCATAGTGTGAGTAGCCTCACAACACAAGGTTGATCCTATAGCCTCAAAGGGCTCACGGCTGATGAGCACGGGACCTGATGACCCAAAACGATTTCTGAGTTGGATCTGGTTATTCCCTCTTTTCTGAAACATTTTAGCGAACTTTCTCTTTCTCTCTGATCTCTGCAGTTAAGCAACATTGGATGTGGTTAGAGTTTGGTTGTGTGACTGGTTCTAGAAACCACGTGCTGTTGGCGGAAGAAGGGAAGGAGGAACAGTAAGGAACTGGCCAACCTACCACAAGTAAACTCCAGGTTAGGTGGTGCAAACCAGTCTTGAGGCATATTCACTATCACCTATATCATTAGAGGCATATGATCTATATGTTTTGCCCCTTGAATGACCATCAGTCATCCTTACTATCTCAGAACTGTTATTCAGTACAATCTCGTTTTCATATAATGGGCTAAAGATAATTACAGTTTATGACCAACATCGTGATAGTATATAGAACAACAATTTCTAACTACTGCAATAACTCGTACAACGCACATAAAAGTTGAAATCACGTGCTCCTAGGGAACTCCAATTTTTCTTACAGAATGACCGCATTCCGTAAACACAAGTTAGGTTGTACCACGTCAGTAGTGTATTCAGAATAATACTTATAATAGTATAATTTCAGTAGAAATACAATAAGCCCATTGCCCGAAGTCACGTAATTTTATAGGGATTTTTTGGTAGAATGATACATAGATTATTATGAAGTGATGATAAAATTAGTATATTTGAAAGGTAATATTTTAGATAATAATATTTATTTAGAGAAATTAGGCAAACAATTATTATACTCTATTGCCTTAAAACTATGTCTTTTTGTGAATATATATTTTAATCCAGCACGCCCACTGATGAAATTAAAAAGCCGCGACAATTTGACAGTTCCAAGGTAGCATAATCAGTAGTTATTTTAAAATTGATGGCTAGAATGAGTGTTTTGATTCACTGAGGAAGTAGCATCAACCCGAAGATGTCCGACCCCGTAGATCATTGGCTATCCTGCTAGACGTTTGGCCTGAAGGGTCCCAAGTTCAATTCTTGGCCAAGCCGTGGGGATATGAATCTTTCTTGGTTAATTTCCCTCTCTCGGGGACTGGGTGTTTCATGACGTCTTCATAAAAAAAATTCATCATCATCTTGTACAGTTTCCAGCCCCAGGCTGGGTCTGTTTGGAACATAAGCCTCGCCACTTATTTCTTTCATCCCACCATCTCTCCGCTATCACTCTGGTCCAGTCCTCGCCTCTCTTCTTGACACATTCCTCCACTCCTTTCAGCCATCGATCTCTTGGTCTTCCCCTTGGTCGTTTCTTCTGCATCTGCATCTCATGTATCCTCTTGGGAATCTTCTTCTCATCCATTCTCTTTAAGTGTCCATACCACCTCAGTCTTGATGTCTCAATCCTACCTTGCAGGGGCTCCTCTTTCACCATTTCCCTGACCTTTTCATTCCTCACCCTGTCTCTTCTTGTTACTCCGATCCTACTTCGCAGGAACTTCATTTCACCTGCCTGTATTCTGCTTATGTCTCTTTTCTTCATTGTCCACGTTTCTGAAGCATAGGTCAGTATCGGGATATAGTAGCTTCTGTATAACACTTCCTTGCTTTTTTGTGGGACATCTTTATTCCACACTAAGCTCCTAATGCTTCTCAGAAATGCTTCTGCCTGTCTGCCACGTTCCGTAATCTCTTTGTCATTTCTCCCATTTTCCTCCACTATACTTCCCAAGTACTTGAGACTTTCCTCCTTCTTCAGCTGTCCACCTCCAAGTGTTATCCCACTCATTGGTCTGTCCTTTTTCCTGGTCGTTAACAGGATCTCACATTTACTGATGTTGAACTTCCATCCGTACTCTCCCACTGTTTCTTCCCAAGCCTTCAATTGCTCCTGGATTTCCTCCTCCTTGTTTCCCCAGACCATGAGATCATCTGCAAACACCATTGCCTTCATCTTATCTTCTCCTATCTTTCCTGCTATCCGTGTCATTACCTCGTCCATAACCACAATAAAGAGAAGGGGTGACAACGCACTACCCTGTTTCAGGCCACTCATTTGTCTGAACCAGTCTGTTCTTTCCCCTCCAACTTTCACACAACTCACACTTCCACAATACATCTCCTTCACTCTGCCTACAGTCTCTTTTTCCACTCCCATGTTTTCCATTGCTTTCCAAACCTTCTCCCTACACACACTATCATAGGCCTTTTCGATGTCCAGGAAAGCCATCAACAAATCCTCTCCAAATTCGTAGTGGTGTTCCTGGAGCTGTCTCACTGAAAATATGAGATCCACTGTTGATCTCCCAGGTCTGAATCCATACTGCTCCTCTCTCAATTTTCTCTCCACTTTGGCTCGTATTCTACTTTCTAATATCTTTTCATATACACACATCAAAAAAAGTTTTGCATCACCTCGGTTCCCAGATCTCCGGCATATAGACGTTGACTGTGTATATTGTATCAAAGATACAGTCCCTTTGACTGTTCATAGATGTCACTAAAACTGCTCAAAGATGTAAACAACCATGCATGAGCAGGGCCTATTAGACGGAGGGGGTAAGACAGCCGATCAGTTCCAGTCATTCCACCAGGACGAAGGTACGCTGCTCATGTTGTCTGTAGTTCTACCATGCCTAGAAGGTCAATACCGCAGTTCGATCGCGTCCGCATTGTTACTTTGTGTCAAGAAGGGCTCTCAACAAGGGAAGTTTCCAGGCGTCTCAGAGTGAACCAAAGCGATGTTGTTCGGACATGGAGGAGGTACAGAGATACAGGAACTGTCGATGACAGGCCTCGCTCAGGCCGCCCAAGGGCTACTACTGTAGTGGATGACCGCTACTTACGGATTGCCGCTCGGAGGTACCCTGACAGCAATGCCACCATGTTGAATAATGCGTTTCGTTCAGCCACAGGACGTCGTGTTTCAACTCAAACTGTGCGCAATAGGCTGCATGATGCGCAACTTCACTCCCGACGTCCATGGCGAGGTCCAGCTTTGCAACCCCGACACCATGCAGCGCGGTACAGATGGGCCCAACAACATGCTGAATGGACCCCACAGAATTGGCATCACGTTCTCTTCACCGATGAGTGTCGCATATGCCTTCAACCAGACAATCGTCGGAGACGTGTTTGGAGGCACCCTGGCCAGGCTGAACGTCTTAGACACACTGTCCAGCGAGTGCAGCAAGGTGGTGGTTCCCTGATGTTTTGGGGTGGCATTATGTGGGGCCGACGTACGCCACTGGTGGTCATGGAAGGCTCCGAAACGGCTTTACGATACCTGAATGACATCCTCAGACCCATAGTGCACCCATATCGGCAGAATATTGGAGAGGCATTTGTCTTCATGGACGACAATTCTCGACCTCATCGTGCACATCTTGTGAATGCGTTCCTTCAAGATAACGACATCGCTCGACTACAGTGGCCAGCATGTTCGCCAGACATGAACCCTATCGAACATGCCTGGGATATGTTGAAAAGGGCTGTTTATGGACGTCTTGACCCACCAACCACTCTGAGAGATTTACGCCGAATTGTCGTTGAGGAGTGGGTCAATTTGGACCAACAGTGTCTTGATGAACTTGTGGATAGTATGCCACGACGAATACAGGCATGCATCAATGCAAGAGGACGTGCTACTGGGTATTAGAGGTAGTGGTGTGTACTGCAATCTGGACCACAAATGCTGAAAGTCTAGCTGTATGATGGTACAACATGCAATGTGTGGGTCTCATGAGCAATAAAACGAGCTGAAATGTTGTTTGTGTTGATCTCTATTCCCTTTGTATTTAAAGGTTCCGGAACTCTTGGAACCGAGGTGATGCAAAACTTTTTTTGATGTGTGTATATTGGCACAGTGAGGTATGAGTGTGACTCCCCTGTAATTTCTGCACTCTTTTCTGCTTCCTTTCTTAAATATTGGGACAATTAATCCTTTCTTCCAATCTTCTGGGGTCTTTTTCTCCTTCCATATCACCCTCATCACACGGTACAGCCACTGTTTCCCAACCTCCCCTGCTGCCTTCACCATTTCAACACTCACTTCATCCACACCTGGTGCCCTTCCTCCTTTCATCTTGTCTATAGCCATTTCCAGTTCTCTCCAAGTCAGGTCCTTTTCCATTCCTGTGTTGTCTTCTCCATCTTCCAATACATTGTCTTCCTCCCTATGACCATTTGGATTCAGCAAATCCTCAAAGTACTCTTTCCACACTGTCTTGAGTGTCTCTTTGTTGTGTACCTCAGTTCCGTTTTTGTCCATAATTACCACATCCTCTCGCAGACCTCTTCTCTTACTTTTGACCATCCCATAAAGTACTTTCTTATTTCCTCTGCTGTCTTCCTCCATCATCTCTGTCCACTTTACCATCCACTTCTTCCTCTCCTCTGCGACAATCCAAAAACAAATTAAAAAAGTAAAATAAAAGAATCATTTTAAAAATTAACTGAAAGAATTAAAAAAAACATATCTAAACTTACTTTGTTCTGGAAATTGAAACATCTTGGTATGACACCAATACTTGTATTTATGTCCGTTCGAATTAATCTGAGGGTTGTTCATGATATAGAGCACACAAGTGTAAATATCTCTATATATAAGAATGAAAGTGTCTGTTTTTTCTGAATTTCTTTGGAAATTTGCGTTATTTACGTGTTTCAGGCTGTTTTATACGGATGCGCGCGAAAATTAATTTTTGTCTGTCTGTCTGTCTGTGGACAATTTTGTTCCCTTATAACTCGAGAACGGCTGGGTGGATCAACGTCAAATTTGGTACATATATCCTTCAGAGGCACGGCACTTATCATTGATGTAAATCTTCTCTGTACCTCTCCTAAAAGGGGGCCTACCCCCTTAAAATACTTGCTGAAATAGGCGTAGAAGGGCAAGACAAAGCTCATTTTCAGCCCCTCAATGTGAGAAACGAAACTCGGACCCCCAAAACCACATTTTAAGATCCTAAAACAAACAGTTTTTGAGATATTCCCAGAAAATTAATTTCATTTAACAGAATAATGAAAGAAAGCAAGCCGGTAACCAAGGCAACAGAAATTCACAGATCCATCTATTGCTGTTAGACGCAATACAATTCCATTTATTACATTACTGAGATAGTTTGCAAACGGCTATAACGTTATAAGGGAACTAAATTAATCTGTAAAACTCATCAATGCGTACAATGCGCTTAAGGGGGTCAAGGGGTACTCTAGAATTTTTTCACTTGATTTACACGTGCTGGGTGGTACGGAAGGTCTATTATATCCCTATCCCTATATTGTTATGTTATTAATATAATTATTATTATGATACTATGGCCTACAACGACGAGACAAAGCTTATTTTCAGCCCCTTGGTGTCAGAAACAATACTCGGGGCCCCTGAACAGCCGTAAAGGGTCCCCGAAAACTATATGTTAAGGCTCTAAAACCAAGAGTTTCTGAGATATTCCCAGAAAACTAATTTCATTTAATAAACTAATGTAGGAATGCAAGCCAGTAACCACGACAACAGTGTCTCAAAAAGTTACATCCAACTTTCCATCTATTTCTGCAAGAAGTATTGCCACTCCATTTATTAAATTTCTGTGAAAGTTTGCAAATGGCTATAAGGTTATCACGGAACCAACAAAAACTCTAAAATTCATCAATACGCTTAAGGGGGTCAAGGGGTACCCAGGATTCTTTCACACGAATTAAACGTGCGCTATGTCGTACTGATGGTCTATTATATCTTCATACAGCAACATTATTTTCAAAAATTCCTGAATTGAAATAGTTTCTTTTTATTTTATTTTTTTGCTTTTAGGAATTTGGGCCATTGGAGGCTAAAAAACCTGAATTTTCATGCACCACAAGACTTTATAATTTATTAAAGGGGTCTTCCTCTGGATGCGGACTTGACACAACAGTGGGTGTCAGTTTTTATGTGACGTGTATTGCGTTTCGTCTACGAGGTTTTCAATTTTATTTTCGCGTCAGGAAGTACACGTTAGGTAAATTAGTTTCAGAGCATATTTCAACTAATCATTTATCATTGTCGACAAACAGTTTCCAAGCCCCTAACCATTGCAACAGTAGCTCAATTGATTACGTCTGGTTATTAATACCGAAGACCGTTTGAAGAATGGGTACTTCTGCTAGTAAATATATAAGTGAGGACTTGTTCTTGCTTAGCTGCTTTGTGCAGTTGCTTCTGGCAATTGCAGAAGAATTACTGACCCAGTATAAATGTTTTACGGTGGCATTACTGCAAGTGTTCCTTGTGTTGTTGAATTAATGGCGTCCTGTATAGTGGCATGTCCAGCAATTTCAATGTAATTTGTGAGCTTCTGTTACACTGGCAGAGGTCCGACCAGTGTATATCAAGTTCACGACCAACTTTCCAGACAAGTCCTTCTCTGACTAGGTAGAAATCAATGCTAGGCAAACATTAAGCATTCGGTACTTTAGTTTATACCAAAAGGAACTTATCCAGACTTACATATAGGTTGGTTGGTTTCTTAGTTTAGGGGCTGCGAAAACGCGGTCATGTAGCCCCGTGGACGTTTTGGTGTGTGTAGAATCTGTCTTATAACCGGTGTTAATTGTGTTGGCTGTATTAGTGTGTGTTATCTGTTTTTAATTCAAGTAAAGACTGCAGACATTCGACTTTCAAGTAGTTCCTACTTTTGCTACCAAACGCCACCGTCAACGACCATCAGTACTGAACTTGGTTTCTCGATGCCACCGCAGTCGGCCCCTGGTGACGAAGGTTGGAACCTAAGAGCATTATCAAATCTAACCTATAATTTAGCTTCACACAAGTGTAATTAGTGGGAGGTTCTTTATCATGCCATAAATCTATGACATGGGACTGCCGGCTTTACTTCCCCTCCGAAGGAAGGCATACTGAGGGATTTTTAACGCTCTTAAAAAATTCGACGACTTCGGCCGGGTTTTAACCCGCGACCTTGGGCATAGAATTTCAGCATGCTACCAACTACGCCACTGAAGCCGATGACTTACAGATAAGATGGAAAGGAAGGAAGCTTGTAATTTATTGGCGTGACCGTTAATCTCGCGAACATGAGCCACGAGTCCTCCATGTCTACGTGGAATCCGAACCACAGGACATGATACTGTATTTCACTTCGAAGAAATCACATGCTTTGACCAGGAATCGAACCTGGTCCACCATGATGAGAGGCAAGCAACTTGACCACTGCACCACCACGGCCTCATTTTACATGAATACACTATTACGTTCAGATGAAGCAAAGTATAGTTGTTGTTGTTGTTTCATTTGAGGGGCTTGGACATTGTGGTCATTTAGTCCCGTGTGAGTGTGGAATTTAGTCTCATAACATGTGTTATTGTTCTGACTGTATTGGTATGGTTATTTGTAATTCAGATGAAGATTGGGCCTGGACCTTAAGTTAGGAACCATCGTGGCATTCGCCTGGGGTAGGAGTGGGGAAATCACGAAACACCACTTTCCTAGATGGCTGATGCAATTGAGTGATCAGTCTCACAAGCAGTTGTTGCATAATATAGGAGGTATGTTAAGTCATTCAAGGAATGACCATATGGATTTTATACTGTTACGGCTGCGAGTTTGTTTCATCGCTCGCCGCATGAGTCACAACTGCCCCAGGGCTGGGCTGTGCTCTGCCTCAGTGTATTGCGTGCGTCTTATGCAACAGGACTGCTAGGACAAAGGGATGGTCCAGAATATTCGTGACCCAGCCAGCAATGGAAACCTCGAGAAGCCGTGAACCCTGGATGGGTCTAGAAGCATTTATTGAGTCACCGGTCTGCTATATAAGAGCGACCTGTCAAGCAGTGAGTGAGTGTTTTTCGAGCTAGTGCGAGCGTTTATCCTGAGCGACAGAAGTGTGGTGACTTGCGAAACCCCTAGTGAAGCCGATTCTCTTGACAGCGAGGAAGTGAGAAGCATACAGGGGACTACCTGTGTTTTGAGCGAGTGTGATTTCACTGAGCGACAGAGGTATTGTGGCGGAGTGCCGTGCGAGTTACGAAATCCAGTGACATTGTTTCCCGGCTCGTGGGCAGCGAAGCAGCGTGTAGCAGGTTATCGTAAGTAACTGTAGTTTGTGTACATAAGGGAGAGGTGCAGGTAGTTTCTGTCAAGGCCACCGGACTCATTAGTACGGATTAACTTCTGTGGTTTGTTGACAAGTGAAAGGGGGCAAGAGCTCTCCATAAGGAAGAGACTTGAGGAAACTGGAGTAAGGTTCTAATTGCTTGTATTTGCTGGTGAGTAGTGTATCTTTCTGGCCGCAATAAAGTTAATTATTTCTTTAAAGGAACAATCTGTGTTGTGCTTCAACCCACCGTTATCCAGATAACAAAAGTGTCACTAGGGGGGTGGCACATAACAACTGGTGTCAGAAGCGGGATTACGAACTCAAGCACAACACCTGACGGTCCTGGTTTCAAATCCCGAGCAGGTCATTTTCTCTAATTTTCCTGTGAGTGCATGCCCTTTACAAGACAAACATCTAAAATGGAAGCGCAATTTGCAGCATTGCTTGAAAAGTTAAGTGGCATGGAAGCCAATATGGAAGACGGCCAGAAGAAGATGTAGGACGGCCAGAAGAAGATGGAGGACGGCCAGAAGAAGTTAGCCGAGGACCTAACTGCCAAACTAGAAGACGGCCAGAAGAAGTTAGCCGAGGACCAAACTGCCAAACCAGAAGACGGCCAGAAGAAGATAGAAGACGGTCAAAATAAGCTAGCGGAGGACCTGAAGAGGATAGAGGATGGCCCGAAGAAGATGGAAGACGGTCAGAATAAGTTGACACAGGACCTGAAGAAATTAGAACTGGGTCTACGTGAGGAAGTCACAGCAGTGGAGAAGAAGTTCGACGCCTTACAACTGGAAGTTGCCGAGCTGCGCCAACGCCCGCTGATGGGGGTGGTGGAGAAATTCAACGCCTTACAAAAGGAAGTTGCCGAGCTGTGCCAACGCCCACTGACGAGGGTGGAAGAGAAATTCAACGCTTTACAAAAGGAAATTGCTGAGCTGAGCCAACGCCCGCCGACGGGGATGGAAGCGAGATTCAACGCTCTACAAGAGGAAGTTGCCGAGCTACACCAACGCCCGCCCACCGTTACACCGGGAATATCAGGAACGGGAAATAGCAGAGTGACGCCCCCAACCTCCGACGGAAAGGTCCCGTGGAGCACCTACTTACGTCAGTTCGAGGCGGCCTGTTCCATAAATAACTGGAACAACACAGAAAAGGCTACAGCTCTCATTGTAGCGCTGAGAGGTGACGCCCTTAACTTCCTTCAGGCTATCCCGACTGGATCCCGGGACTACGCTTCACTGATCGCCCATATGGAGTCCCGATATGGAGATAGCCATCTTCAGCAGGCCTACCAGATGCTGCTCCGGACCCGGGTACAGAAGAACGCGGAAACCCTGCAGGAGTTCGAGATGGACATCGCACGCCTTGTAAGGCTCGCCTATCCAACAGCGCCGGCCGACTTTCTAGAACAGATAGCGACGCAGACCTTCACCGACGGGCTACGGGACTCGGGCACTCAACAGGCGGTGCGACTCGCGCGCAATAAGACCCTGGCAGATGCGCTGAGCCACGCACTTGAGTTCAAGACGGCAAAACAGGCATCTAGAATGCACGCGCGGGTGCGTCGAGTGGACGTCGACGAACCAGCAAAAACCAAAGAGACCAAGCCCCTGGTCGACGAATTGATGGAGGCGCTAAGCCGTTTCTTCGATAGTCGGAGTACCACCAACAAAAACGTAGCCGAAGGACATCCGGAGAGGCGGCCTGGAAGAGGACTACCGACCTGCTGGACCTGCCGTAAGAGAGGCCACCTGAGCAAGGACTGCGGTGATCGCCGCCGCCAAGGGTTTCCGTCGGGACAGTCAGTCGTAGGGAAACCGCGCGTCCCAGGAAAGCAAGTATCAGCCAGCTTTGGGGGGCAAAGGTTGGCTTGTGACAGTCGTCAAACCCCGGCAGTCCAAGTTCGTGTGACGCAGTTACGGAGGGATAATAGCAGCCTGATGGTCGACGGAGTCGTCAACGGAGAGAGCTGGCCCATGCTAATCGACACGGGAGCATCGAGGACCATCGTCAGTCCCACCGTGATCCTGAAGTGAAGAGTGCAACCCACACAAAGGAACCTCCAGCTAATAACCGCGACCGGAGAGACCGCACCGGTAAATGGCGAAGCATCACTGGAGTTCGTCATTGGTCGACGGGCGATAAAGCATCCAGTGCTTGTGGCTGACGTATCAAATGAAGTGATCATCGGACTGGACTTCCTGGACCAGAACAACATCATCTTGGATCTGAGTACCAACACTCTGCACTTCGGAGGTGAGGAACTTGCTTTGCAACCAGCACACGAGGCCGTCGCCGCACGACGAGTAAGGCTGAGACGTCATCGTTCCCGCCAAGACGGAAGTCAGCGCTGCCGTAATTGTTGACGGAACAGCTGAGGGAGTGGCGGCTGTCATCGAGCCAAAATATGAGGACATCCAGACAAAAGGATTGCTAGTTGCCAAGACTCTCATCAACACCACGTCTCGGCCGTACGTCCGCCTGTCCAACCTGAACGACTACGATATTACGGTTTACCGGGATACCAACCTAGGAGTCTGCGAGCCCGTTACCTGGATTGCCCGCATCACAGACACGACGGACGGACACCTGCAGACGGACAACCGAAGAAGACGCGCCCTGCCAGAAGAACTACAGAAGCTGTACCAAGGATCCCAGGACCATTTAGACGAGGAACAATCACGCCAACTTCAGTACCTGCTACGCGAATTCCAGGACGTCTTCTCCGTGGGGAGCAAAGACTTCGGCAGGACAGGCTTGGTCCAGCACAGAATCGACGTTGGGGACAGCGCACCGATTAGGGCCCCATTCCGACGTGTCCCGCTCGCCAAGCAAGCCGAAGTCGACCGGATGGTAGAAGAGATGAAGGAGCAAGGGGTGATCGAGCCATCACATAGTCCTTGGAGTTCTCCGGTCGTGCTTGTGAAGAAGAAGGAAGCAGCGAAGCAGCGTGTAGCAGGTTATCGTAAGTAACTGTAGTTTGTGTACATAAGGGAGAGGTGCAGGTAGTTTCTGTCAAGGCCATCGGACTCATTAGCACGGATTAACTTATGTGGTTTGTTGACAAGTGAAAGGGGGCAAGAGATCTCCATAAGGAAGAAACTTGAGGAAACTGGAGTAAGGTTCTAATTGCTTGTATTTGCTGGTGAGTAGTGTATCTTTCTGGCCGCAATAAAGTTAATTATTTCTTTAAAGGAACAATCTGTGTTGTGCTTCAACCCACCGTAATCCAGTTAACAAAAGTGTCACTAGGGGGGTGGCACGTAACAATACATTTGTCGCCCGCACATCTTCGCATGCAAGAGCCCATCAAGGGTGGTTTTCATGCTCCACAAAATGGTTCGACTGCAAGGCTTCGTCTCAGTCGTTATCCTCATGAATAATCATGATCATACTGTATGACCTAGTTGCACTTCAAGACTACAAAGCATCATGTCCGCCGATCTTCCGCCACATGGGATTTGCTGGAAATTGGAGTCAGTGGCTAGCTGACCCAATGCCTAGTAAACTGAGAGCAATCAGAGAAATACTCGCGTATGGCGGAGCTCTTTCCGGTCACGGAGGGAGTCCATCACTTTGTGTAGGCCAAGGATAGGTCATGCAAGATCCACCCACTCGTATATAATAAGAAGGGAAGACCCCCCACTTTGTACCTCTGGAGCAGTATTCACCGTCCCCCACATTTTAACCGAGTGTGTGTATCTTGCTGATCTACGAAGAAACCTTGGTTTGCAGATGACACTCAAACTCATATAACCGATTATGTGCTGGCTGGTGATCTCGTCATCCGCTTTATACGTTAGAGTGAATTGGGGTCAGTAATATAAATTTGCAAGAGATCTTTGACTAAAAGTCTTATTCTGTTTTGAATTCTGAATTTTTGTTTTTGCGTATATTTTGTTTGTTTTTATGATTATTAGTTCTATTTAATATTTAGCTTATTTTCATTCATGAAAAAAAAATAGGCTTATGAGATCACTTTTGTCCGTGTGTGTGTGCGTGTGTGTGCGCGTCCATGTGTGTCCCAATAACATCTAATCGGCTGGAGTGATTTCAATGAAACTCGTTAAGGTCATAGTACTATTTTGACCGACCGCAACCGTGCCCTTCAAATTTGTATACGTTTCACCAATCCATCATGGTGGCCACTCGAAGTATTTCACTGACATTCTATATCTCCGCAAGTGTAACAGATATCACCCTGAAATTTTGTACGGTGATAAAGGGTACTATTAGAAGTTCATCTATTTTGATTTTCATAAACATGTTAACTACAAAACGAACATGGCGGCTAAGCACAGCTGAAACATTTAAATAGCCTTTTCTCGCGATTTAGTCATTTGAACGCAGTGAAACTTAATACAGCAAATGTTTGTATACATTGTAATGCACTGACACCTAATTTAGTTCCATTGTTTATATAATCTCAAGATGACGGCTATGCGAAATCCTAAGATTATTTTTTTATTCCTTGTGTCCTAATCATGGTATTGAAGTGAAAATTTGACTAATGAATTTACGCAATTATCTTCATCTAATGGTACATACAGTAACTATATGGTCTACATATATTAAAAGCCAACATGGCGACCATCCGAAATATTTAGACGGTTCTATGACAGCAATCAAACGAACATTTTGTCTGTTGACAGAGGTTACAAACATAAGTTCACCTATGGGACTTTCAATAATCTGGTGATCACAAATCCAACATGGTGGCGACGCGAAATTTAAATATTTAAATGGACGTTTCTCGCGATTTATCCATCTGAGCTCAGTGAAACTTGGTACGGTAAATGCCTATATAAATTGCAATCCACCGGCATCTAATTTATTTCAATTGTCTTCATACCCACAAGATGGCGGAAGTGCGAAATTTTTAAATCTCGTTTGTATTTTTTGTGTCCTAATCATTCGATTGAAGTTTGAATAATACAACTACACAATAATCTTCATGTAACAGTACATAACTCTAAGGCCTACATATATAAAAATCCAACATGGCGATCATCCGAAATATTTGGATGGTTCTCAATACCTACGAATCTATTACAGCAATCAAACTGAAATGTATGTTGATAGAGGCAATTAACTTAAGTATGATATTTGAAAATATGCTATTTATTTCTTCATGGAACTACTTGTTTTCTTATTTTTAGGCTTTTTTCGTTAGGCATTCGTCTCTAAATTAAATTGCGTTCTAAATTTTTAAATTTAATCTTTGTTAATAGGGTCTCATGATCGTGCTGTTCCGACCCTTCAAACAACAATAACAACATCTTCCGCTTCTTGTAGAGAAACCTGTGGAGGTTTTCTTGTGAAGCGTTTAATCCAGTCCAGCCAACTGATCGCTTTTCTGCCTCTACAGAACTTTCCATCTATTATTCCTTCGACAACTTGTTTCTCAAGACTAATACAGCAGATCACATGCCCAAAACATTGTAATATGCAGCACAGGCAAATTGTAGATAGCGTGTGCTGAATACATAGTTCATTTATAATGGAGATTTGAAATTCGTATTGCTGTCCAAAGAATACGCATTTATCGTTTCCAACACCAGAGGCATCAATTCATTTTATGTCTAGCGTCTGCATTGTCCATGATTCAGCACCAAAGATACCGAGTGTCAATAATCCCATAAATGGTTTCTTGATATTACGTTTTGCGGTCTACTTATCAGACCAAATTTATAAAAGGCTGACCACTGCGTTATGGTAAATTGCTATACAAATATTCATTTCTACCTCACAGCTGCCATGCTGATAAATAATTATTGAAGGTCAATGAATTCATTAGGACCGACAGCAGTGGCTAGGCTGGATAAAGGACAGCGGTACGGTACCTTCTGACAGGCCACGGCCGCTTCCTTGCACATCTTTGCCCAGTTGCATTCATCTTCATCCATTCCATTTCTCATCCCAACGCGCAGGTCACCACGGGCGTCGACTAGAAAGACCTGCACTTGGCCTCTCAGGAGGCCACACGATAAATATATATATATATATATATATATATATATATATTATATTTGCTTTTTCAAGTTTAACTTCAACCCAAAATTACGACTTTTAGTAATGTTCAGCTGGAGGGTGCCCCACGAAGTTCAATGGCGTTCTTTTAGAGTGTGGTTGCATCTTCAGTAAGGTTCAGATGTTTAGTACCTAAAGAAACGAGAAATTTTCAGGCAAATATGCCACCAAAAATACTGTAATATGACGCAAAAAAGTTCAATTTGACCTAATATATTTACATGCTTTCTAAAACAAGTGTTAATATTGTAGTGAAATGTTATTAGCCTACTTTCGATTTTTGAAGAAATTGAAAGTAGACTTATGAGATCTACACAGGGCCAAAAAATGTGTGTCTGTCTGTGTGTGAGTCTGTGTGTGTGAGAGAGAGAGAGAGAGAGAGAGAGCGAGAGAGAATGTGTGTACTCTGAATGTCTGCCCCACCTATCAATTCGAACACGGTGAAACCGAATTGAACGAAATTTGGTATAAAGGTAGAACTAGCAAAGGGCACCTCAGTGTCATGTCTTATATCGCCGCCATCTTGACCGAAACGTAATGGCGGCCACCCAAATATTCAAAGCTTAAATCACATTACGACTAACCTAATCATCCGATCTCTACCAAATTTTGCAACAACATATATTTATATGGTGAGCGTCTTTTGACTAAACTACATGGTCATCCGCCCAATAGTTTACAGATGGCGGCCATGTATGTGTGCAAATCGATTCCCCCTAGCAATTCAAACACGGTGAAACCAAATTGAACAAAATTTGGTACAGAGGTAGCATTAGCAACGAAAATCTCAGTGTCATGTTTTATATCGCCGCCATCTGGACGAAAACATAATGGCAGCCACCCAAAAGTTCAAAGCTTAAATCATATTACGACCAACCTAATCATCTGATCTCTACCAAATTTTTCAACATTGTACCTTTATGTATGAAGCGTTCTTTGACCCAGCTACAAGGTCATCAGTCCCATAGTTTGCATATGGCGGCCATGTATGTGTGCAAATCGATTCCCCCTATCAATTCAAACACGGTGAAACCGAATTGAACGAAATTTGCTACAGATGTAGCACTAGCAAAGGGCACCTCAGTGTCATGTTTTATATCGCCGCCATCTTCACGGAAACGTAATGTTCAAACTTAAATCAAATTACGACCAACGTAATCATTTGATCTCTGCCAAATTTTGCAACAACATACCTTTTTGTGGGAAGCATCTTTAGACTGAACTGCAAAGTCATCAAGCCAAATAGTTTGCAGATGGCGGCCATGTATGTGTGCAAATCGATTCCCGATATCAATTCAAACACGGTGAAACCGAATTGAAGGAAATGTTTTATAGAAGTAGAACTAGCAGAGGGCACCTCATATTCATGTTTAATATCCGTATAGAACGTCGTATTTCAACAAGCTACTACAACCAACATTCAATTATACTCCTTGAAAAGAGTTAAAACAATACCCATGCATTTAGGAGAAAGTAGGCTATATGTTCTTTACTGAACATCTTCTTTTTATTATTAATTATACATTCAAACTCCCCCACACCAAGAAAAAATTATCGACGCTGATTTCATCAATATGCCTACGATAAGAATTGTCTTCCTCAAATTTTTATGGCAAAATGTTTAAAGAGACTCTCGGAAATCAGCATGTTCTTCATCTTTTCTGGCGTTAAAAACTGAGACACAAATCTCATTTCCTGTAAAAGAGAAAGAAAATGCCCTAAGTTAAAAATACTACCAAGTTTAGTAACTGTTAAATATTTTCTGGGACAGGCTGCGTGTCTCAGCGGTGACGTTCTCGCTTGCTGGGCCCTAGGTTGCAGGTTTGTATCCCGGCGCAGTCAGCTCGCATTTGAGGGTGCGCAAATACGATGGAGCCGTGTCAGTAGATTTAATGGCACGAAGATCCTATTCGGGGAGATATTCCGGCACCCCGGCGTCTTTAAATCCCACAGTAGTTAAAAGGGACGTAAATCCAACAGAATTATTATTATTAAATATTTTCTGTTAGACTGCAGCAATTAGTAAGTTTTTTTTTTAATTTCAGCGCCGCCAACGTACATAAACCTTGCAGCGGCCAGTGGATACTATATTTTTAAGTCCACCACCTACCCCTTAAATATTACTAAAATATTAACTTAAAGCATTAACATTGATGAAATTTGACAATAACTATGAAAATGAACCTAATATGCATTTATATGCTCTATAAAATCCACCTAAAAAGAATCAGAAACATTTAACTCCTGGTTAGTTATAGTTATAATGAAAATGTAGTCAAGGAAAATAGTAAGACATTTCCTAAACATCCGAACCTCTTAAAGGATTTCTCCATCGAACACAAACGAATTAGATTTTGTAATCAATAAAGAACATCAATATCAGGTTGTTAAATTTTGGATATTTCCATTTCAGCTACCGCAATTTGAATATCTCGTCTCCTGTTCCACTGCCGTTTAAGAAACTTGCCTATTTGGCCGGGATCTGGTGCTCTAGATATTTTCGCAACCTCAGGTCAGGTATCCTCAGAGGGAATTTGCTCGCATATGATATGACCAGTAGCGTAGCGAAGATGGACCTATAGGGGGGTTCATAGTTACAAAATAAAACGTGGTGCGCGCATGCATGAGTATCATTATAAGAACACTAATACAACTGAATGATGTTGATATTTATGTAATGAACCAATTGCGTTAAAATAAGAGAAAAACAAATACAAAACGAGAACAATATGAAGATGATCAGTAGCTTTACAGCGAATTGCATGTTATGATTACAATCTAAATTCGAACTTTCGATCCAACAGATTTGATTATTTTACAATTATGTATCTACAAATGTTCAAAAAAGCCAATTCATTGAGATTCACTTGTGATATTTCTGAAGTAGCTTTCCAAGAAGGGGTTCTAACCCCCAGTAACCCCCTACTATCCACGCCACTGGATATGACCGAGTTTGTACGATAATTCGAAAATTTCTGTGTTGTGGGGCGGAATAATAATGAATTACACCCAGTCATCATGCCAGTAGCCAGTGCCCCAAATGTTGCTACAAATGTCAAGAATTGTGTGTACTCAATCATCACCAAGCACTTGTAGTGCATTGGCATTGATATCGACGGAGCTTAGAACTTTGGTCTTCTTTAAATGATATGAGTGTTTAACTTCTGATTTCAATATGTCTGGTTAGACTGGCTGCGGGTCTCAGCGGTTACGTTCTCACTTGCTGTACCCAAGGTTACAGGATCGAATCCTGGTGCAGTCAGCTGACATTTGAAGGTACGCAAACGTGAGGGAACCGTGTCAGCAGGTTTACTGCCACGCCAAAGATCCCCTGTGGGGAGAAATTCCGGCACCTCTGCGTCTCTAAGGGTCACAGTAATGAAATGGGATGTAAAACCATTATTATTATTATTATGGGCCTGATTCCCGTTCCTCGTCTCACAGATTTCTAAATGTATTGTTCCTGTTTGTACTAATCTCTTCATTCTAATGATTCGAAATGCCGTCGATTCCAAGATGAGCTCCTTAATCAATGGCATCATTATTTAGCGATCTCAACAGTAAGTAGCTAGAAGTCATTGGCACTTCCTTTCGCTTTGCACTTACGAAGCATCTCCTTTAAATTTGCTACCATTGAAGTAATCCCTAGACTTAGAGCCTTCTTCTTAGCTAGTCAAGCAATGGCCAAAGGAGCAACGTGGTCTCGGGGTACATACTAAAACCCCATATCTAAAGGTTCAGGGTTCGTTTACAAGCTCTGCCAAGAAATTTAATTCTGATAATGTAATTGGTTTTACGTCCCTTTTAACTACTCTGGCTTTTAGAGACGCCGGGGTGCCGGAATTTTCCCCGAAGGGCATCTTAAACTTGCCAGTAAATCTATTGACACGTCCTCCTCGCAATTGCGCACCCTCAAATGCCAGCTGACTGCGCCCGGATACGAACCTACAACCTTGGGCCCAGCAAGTGAGAACGTTACCGCTGACCCACGCATCCAGTCAAAATTTAATTCTGAACTGAGAGTTGGAAAGAGGTACACTGAACCTCGTTAGGCAAAATTTAGAAGAGGTAATTTCAGCTCCCAACTCGGCTATCCTTGAAGTGATTTAACGTGATTTGTTAATTCAGCTTCCAACAAATTTTGCGGTGGTTCCTAATTTAAGGCCGCGGCCACTTCCTTCCAAGTCCCAGCCTCAATTTAAAAAAAAAATACACACACAACTGCAGCATCGCCATGACACAAGATATTATATAGATTCCGGACACAAACACCCAAATACACGGGGCTACATGACCACGATATCACAAAGCTCTTAAAAGAATTAACGTCAGCATTTTTTGTAGTTCAAAGCTAGACGTGATGTAAGTGCTAGAGTAATGCGCTTTGGACACCCTATTATTAGTAAATATAAAAATGAGAACTAATATAGAATACGTTCAAAATGCACAATACCCACCTCTTTCTAGGGCGTTGACTGTGCCCTTCGGATCATAATGAAAGACTATTTTTAGAAGACATTGTCGATTTTTATTGAGAGTTGTTGTTAGCATAGTTTATTATCAGAGTGAATTGTGTCGCCATATGAGGTTGACATTAATGGGTTCGTTAGTCTTTGAACGGGACTGATTGACACATTCCAAGTGGGCTGAGTGTGAGCCAATGTGGTAACCGCAATGTTTATGGTAGAATACCAAAATTGCATCACCGCTTCACGTTTCATTTGAATTTATAATTTCAATTCATTGTTATCATTCTATGTTAGGTAGCTATATCATGTCAGATAACAAGCCAAGTTTGTTTGAGTCTTCAGTCTTTTTGACTGGTTTGATGCAGCTCTCCATGCCTCCCTGTCCTGAGCTAATCGTTTCATCTCTACATAGCTACCACACCCTACATCCGAGGCTATCTGTTTAACATATTCTAACCTTGGTCTTCCGCTACAGTTCTTGTCCTCGACAAGATAACAAGCCATGTGAGAGAATTGAATCACGCGTGCAGTCTTGTGCAGCATTTTGTTCAATGTTTCGTTGGTAATGAAATCGTTGATATTGCATCTTTATTAATTTTATTTATATGGTTTAATTTTATTTTGTATATTATTTTATATTTTATTCTTATTTTATTTTATTCGATTAATTATATCTTATTTTATTGATTAATATTATTTTTGTAATTTATTTATTTAATTGCATATGATTTTATTCTATTTTACTGTGAGTTATTTTATTTTATGTTCGACCCTGACTATTATATGTCAGAAAACTGTACTATAATGAGGCCCATTATAACACTATTTTTCATTATGAAACAGTTTCTCCCACCAATCAGAGCTCAAGAAACAGTTGTTTGACCAATTAGATAAGGATAGCATCGCACCTGCGCCGAGTTCCACGGCCTTCTAATTTAAATTTCACTGCGTGGCCTAGTGTCATAGTAGGGTAATCGAGGAGGCCATGGTCAAATATAAGGCTTTCTCTGCGTCTCATGCCCTCTGTTCAGTACATAAAACTGGCGAAATCTCGACTGATATTTATGAATATTTATGTTCGAACATAAAATAGTTATAATAATTATCGTCGAACATAAACAGTCGTATGCAACTCACCTATAATGGTAATTAATACACTGGTATGGAAATTATAAAACTCGCATACGCTCGTTTTATAAACATACTCGTGTCTTAATTATTGCCATTATAGGCTCGTTGCTTAATGTACTATTATTTTATTCGATTTAATTTTATTCTATTTCATTTTGTGTTATTTTACTTTATTGTATTTTATTCGATTTGATTTCTTTTGATTTGATGTTATTTATTTCTTATTCTATTTCATTTTATTTTATTTTATTTTATTTGTTTTGATTTTATTTCTTATTTATTTTTATTTATTTTTATTGTTGACTATTGCACTTGGCTTGACTTGACTTTATTACGGGGCTTGCACATCTAAGCCATTTCCTCCACGTCCTTCTATGTGCAAGGGATGTGTTAATATCCTATTTTGTTGATGTGTAAAATCTTCCCACTCGGTTGCTGGATATTTGTGGGAGTGATTTTGAAAATTGGGACGGAAGTGGATCGGACGATCCAGCTGGCAGTGGTGGATCGAACGGAAGTGTAACACACACTGCCAGCTGGATCGCATTGCTGAACACTTTCTTTTTGAAGGTAAATGCTCATGCGAACTCTGGTGTCAACTGATTGAACACAAAGCACATGGCACATAGTCGAAATCTTCGTATCAGTATTTAAATTACTATGCTTTAATATGACACATTGTAAGTAGTCGGCAATTCCGGTATTATGTTTCTGCACAATGGCTATTCAAATATTAACCCACATAACGGTAATGCAGTCATCAATATAATATATATCATGGTGTTTATACGGGACCTAGGCAAGTTTTCATGAACTAATGCTGAACACAGTCTCTTGACTCACAAGAGGGCCTATTCATAAGGCATTTTAAACTCAATTTCACGCAGGAACATTATCGAAACAAGCAAAATATGAATTAAACTTAATTCCGTGATGCAGTATTATTGGTAGGATAATATAAGTCACCATCTTGTACCAAATATTCGTGTGGTCGAAATAGCTGTGGGATTAACGTCATTGACGGGTTCAAACCCGGCCGAAGCCGTCGGATGTTTTAAGAGCGTTAAAAATCCCTCAGTATGCCTTCCGAGGGGAAGTAAAGCCGGCGGACCCATTTCATAGATTTATGGCATGTTAAAAAACCTTCCACTAATTACATCTGTGTGAAGCTAAATTGGATAAGTTAAGAATGTAAACAACGCTCTTAGGTTTCTACGTTCGTTGCCAAGATCCGACTGCGGTAGCCTCTAGTAGCTAAGTTCTGAACTTGGCCTAGTAGTCGTTGACGGTGACGCTTGGCGGCAAAAGTAGGAACTATTTGAAAAATTCTAAGTTGCAGTCTGTACTTAAATTAAAAAACAGATAACACACACTAATACAGTCATCACAATTAACACCGGTTATCAGACTGATTCTACACACACCCAAAGTACACGGGGCTACATGACCGCGTTGTCGCAGCCCCTAAACTTAAGAACCAACCAACGTCATTGACAGTGAATCTAGAGATCTCGGATTCGAATCCCGGACGGATTAGATATTTTTGCTACCAGATTATCGTTTTAAACGATATTTATCATATCAATATGACTCATTTTAACAGAATTCATATGAAATTACGTGTTGGTCTGTGAATCAAGAGGTCCGGGAACTGGGCAAGCCTTTCATGATCTACTGCTGTGCACATTGCATTTACTCGCAAGTTGGCCTATTTATAGGGAATTTAAGGTTATGAGCGGTGTCGCGTCTATTAATCTAGTTGATCCATATCGTATTCTTTATTTAGGCTAGTACTGGTGGAAGGTACGAAACCTCTAATAAAATGAGTTCCGTATTATAAACTACAATATCTGTAAAACACTCCCTTTTACAATAGATTAATATTTGTGCCAAAAATATTATAAAATACCGGTGTATCAACAATTTGCCGCCCATGAAATGGTTTTCCGTGGTTTCCCCATTTTCAACTCCAGGCAAATGCTGGGACGGTACCTTCTAACGGGCCACGGCCGCTTCCCTCCACATCCTTACCCAGTTTCATTCACCATCATTCATTTCATTTCTCATTAACTCCTCTCGTGAGGTTGGCGTCAGGAAGGTCATCCGGCCGTAAAAAACCATCCGCCAAAAATACTTACATCGCATCTCATTCACGACCCCGTAGGAAAACGGGAATAATAAGGGGTAGACAATCAATACCGGTGTATCAACAATTTCATGTGAGGTTTCTTCTATGTCAGATGTTACACATCATATGCGACTACTGTAGGGGCTCGTATCTTTTTTTTATATGACTCTAAAGAAGTCTAGTAAAATAACATTACGGCTTAACCATCGCGTTTTAGAGAGACTACAGGGTGCATCTGCAAGATAATAACCGTGTTAAATTGACTACCTGGTAAATAAATAAATAAATAAATCGTAGGTATTCTTTCATTAAAAATAACTTACTAATTAATTAACGAATTAACTAAGTCACTCACTTTCTGGAATGGTGAACCATCAAATATACTGTACCTGTGTGGGTCAAACGTAAACAGCAGGCTTTCTAATGAGAAGACTTTCCCCTGCCAAAGTACATGCGCGTGAGAACTGCGTTTGCTTTTCCGTATATTTTATTTTACAATTATGAAACAGTCGCCAACATCGAAGTCGCCTCTGTCTGAGAATCATTGAGCTCGTTACAGTATTTTGAACTGCTAAGTTAACTAGAGAACTTCTTGTAGGCGGAAGCTATAGTGTTGGTGAGTGCTCTAGAAACGCTCCCAGAGTTGACTGGGTAACTGAGCCGTCAGATATATTTGAAGTTCAAATCCTGGCGAAGACGCTAAACATATCTTTCTACGGGTGCCTTTCCTACAAGTTTTTCTGCTTCCGCCACAGGCCAATGGCATTGTATCTCATTTCGAGTCCCGAATCACTTATCCCGATTCTGTACTCTAATACGAAACACACTACAAAGGTCACTACAAAGCACGGACAATCAGATAAATGTCACTTACACAAGTCTAAGGAAAGAACAAAACGTTAGAGTGGTCAACGAGACCGGCTTCTTTTATGTGTTCGTTAACACAGAGAGTTTCGTAATGATCTGACAGTCTGCTGGAATCAAACTCATGATCTCCTGCACTAAAGTTGAATATCTTAGCCAATCACTTATTGACTCTCCTACAGTAGATCGAAGCTATAAAGCACACATGATTAAAGGCGGACATTACACAATCCGCACTCCAAGTGAAGGAGAGATTAAATTGACTTTATAATCTCTCCTTTGTGACCATTGAAACGGCAAAACCGCCTTATACATTGGTCCTAAGGGGGCAGTAAGGTAAAAATAGTGTAGTTACGCTCTAAATTTACTTTAATACGGGCCGATAACCTAGATGTTAGGCCCCTTAAAACAACAATTATCATCATCATCATTACTTTAATATGCAGAGGATAATTGATCAATAAATAACTTATGAGTATATGAACGAGTAGCCGTGAAAATGCAAAAGCACGTAATACTCATATCATAAACTTACAGCCACAAAACCGTAAAATGCAGAGAGATTGCATTTTTGGGAATAGCTCACCTTGGAACGTTCATAACTTTTGAGTAAGACTGGAGATTGGGTATACAGTTGGAATTCTAACCGAGTTCCTGTTGTCCACGCACATACGTTTATCCACATACACCAATGAAGTTCCGCTTTGACGAGGACATATCTTTAAGTCTTGGATGGAGATGCGCTGTAGTGGCTTCTTGGTAATGTAGATCTCTCGTGATCTCCCGGACGTAACTCACAGCCACTTGTATGCCAATGTCTCAACGTGACTAAGAACATCTTCAAGTCTTAGATGGAGAGGCGCAGTTGCGGAGACTTGATGGATTATGTAGCTCTCTAGTGATATTTCAGACGGTCCTCAGAGCCACCTGTGCGTCAATCTCTGAACCTCACTAGGGATATACTCAAGTCATAGGTAGAGAAGCATCTTGTAGTGTACCACAAGGAAACTTTCTTTTCGATATCCCCCAAATCATCCATACTTTCAGATACCAAAATGATGTCATCGGTATACCACATGTTGTATACATTGAGATTACCTATCTTAAATACAGTACATGATAAACCTCATTCAATTCAGCTTCCTTTATGATCTTCTCAGCATATATTTTTTAAATGAATGCAGCCAATGGCATTTTATTTTTAAAACGGGTCAGGGGAGGGATTTTCTAATGAAATCAGTCATGGACCTATTGAAAGGAACCGTCCTGTCATTTGCCTAGTGGTAAAAATGGAGAACCATGAAAACCATTTTCGAACCCATGCTCTCCCGATGCCAGATAGGCACGACATATCGTGTTAGTGCTTTCGGCCACCGTGGCCAGTTATGCAACCTTATCATACATTCATACTGATATGCCACCATTCCGAGTCATTATACTGAGTTCAAACACAGGATTCGTGTCTCAAATTAAAAATATAGGTAAATTAATAATTAATATCGTATAGCCTCGGGTGCCGGGTGCAAGCTTTGTTACTTGACACCCAGAGGATAGCTTGCATGTCGAATTTCGTTGTTCCTTGAAACACTATGAAAGTCAAGGAGGTTAGATATCTAAGCTCCTTGAACCCTATGGCACTTTCTAGTAGAGAAATGAGGAACGTTGTGTTGGCGGAAGCTTACGAGATTAATTTTGCCATTATGAACACGGCCTACTGAATTCAAATGGGTTCTTTGACATGCCAACATCGTACGACATGCGTGTCGTATTTTTGCCGCCTTAAAAAAAAATCACTTACCACGGCCAGGAGCAAACCTGCAAGCTAAGGGTTAGTAGTCCGACACGTTAACCACCCACCCACCGTGGCAAGCTAAAATATAGGTTACACACTAAGATTGTTAAAAGATCGGACAATTCTTTCATTGTGCACTTCCTGACCCATATTATATTTTTCTCTTTTATAAATTTGGAATCCATTTCTGAAATTTGAGTTTTGATACAGCCCAATTAAGTTTTGTAACATATACAGTGAAAGTGCTGTTCTAATTAAATACAGACTGGTGTCTAGAACCGAAAATAATATACTGGATAAATCACCTGCCCCTAATGAAATTGTTTTATGCAGCCCAACTAACGCGTGTTGGCAGGAAGGTCTATATTTCTCTGCTTTCATGCCCTGTGGTACAAATGCACTGCAAGCATATCCCACAAACTATACTAAACACTGTTATTATTTCCTCGTATTAGTCTGTAGTCACATCGAAGGGACACTGGTTGCTAGTGGAACCACTGTTCCAGAGCGTCATGATTCGCTTCATCAATTAAACGTTTAAAATTATACGCCAAATCAATACATAAACAAATATATATTTTATATATTGGTACATGTTTCGACCCACAATGGGGTCATCCTCAGCCTAAAAAGAAAATCAATTAAGAATTGAAAACTAAAATAGCATATGTGCCTTAAAATGAAAAATTAATGATAATAATAATTGTATTAAATAAAATATAGTAATAAAATGGATATCCTTACAAATGTAGTATTAATTAAATAAATATAAGATTGGTATTTTAGCAATAATTTTAAAAAAGTAGTTAGAAAATAAGAACTATTAACGGTGAGTGTAAAAATGTTAAGCTTTAAAAAATTTATCATAATATACACAACATAATTTAGAAAATCAATAAAATAATTCAGTTCGGTGCTTGAGTTAAATAAGTTGAATCCTCTTCAATACGGAGTTTAAACAATTTTGAATAGGTGCCAACCAGTATTACGATGACATGAATTAACCTCGTTGTATGGGATGGAGAATTTCGGAAATTCATACAAGAATTTGAGTTGAAATGCCCAATATGGATATGTGGCAATTCTAATAATTGTCCAAAAGGTTTAGAAAAAAAAAACGGGATTCTTGAAATGAAATTACGGTATCAGATGTTTCTCTTTACATTTGCCAAACGGTGTTAGGTTATGTATTTTCCACTTTAATGCAACCGTCGTGTTGAAAATTCTCCCGTAGTATGTAATGCATACATTAAGTATTTATCAGATCAATGAAGTAAAGGTGGCATGTCATTATTAGTAATCTAGGTGAATGGCAGGTGGAATCTTGGTCAAATGCATGTCGTGTACGGAGATGTACGTTTCAAACAAAACACAGTGTTATGAGTTTCGAAGTGGATGAGAATATACAGCGGATCCTCCTCGACTAGGACAGGTGCCTCAATGAGGAAAAAAAAATGCTGCTGTGAACAAGAGGGTGAAGGACAATCCAGCTGTCAACGTCAACCAATCACAGTGCTGGATCCATACGCAGCGTCTTTCACCGTTCTTCTTCACCACAGGGAGTAGGGAAATTGATTCACCGTTGAGACAGGTGCCTGAGAAGTGGAAGTGATTATCTGTAACCTCTCTCGAACTGTCATCTGCATGTTGTCGTTGTGATATTATGTACAGTTTCGAGTCATCCAGCGGAGCAGCATTTATATGTGACCGAAGTTTTATATACAGAAGATGGCATATTTAGTTACGGTCTACTTCGTGGCAGAGTGACAAGCATTCTTGGCGGGGGTCCGGGTTCGATTCCCGTCTCCGCCAAGAAAATCAATTTCGGGCTGAGGGGTGGGACGTAGTACACTTAGCCTCGTGAGACAAACATGAAGAGGTGGGTTCGATTCCCTCTTTAGCCATCCTAGGAATGATTTTCCACGGTTTCATACTTCTACAACATACAAATGCCGGGCTCGTACTTAAATGAAATACACGAACACCTCCTACCCTAATTCTAAACCCCATTACGAAGACACAAATTAGTACATCCATCTCAATGACACACATTCTAACACACCCAAGTACATGGGGCTACAAGATCACGACATTACAAAGACCTTAAAATCAACAGCAACGTCAATTTTATTAATGCAGCCAATAGCCATGTACTTTTCTTTTCAGGACGGGTCAGGGAAGGGATATTGGAAGGAAATCGGCCGTGGACCTCCCGGCATTTGCCTGGTGGGGAAAATGGGAAACCACGAAAACCATGTTCAGGACGGCCGAGGTGGGATTCGAACCCACACTCTCCCGATGCCAGCGAGGCACGAGGTAGCGCGTTAGCGCTCTTGGCCACCGTGGCCGGTGCAGCTCACATTTTCGCTGGAGTCTAATCTATTTTAAAACTGTACAGAATACCGAGCAATTAGTCTAATTGAATTCATTATGCGAGCTGTAGTCTAAGGAAAGTAGGCTAAGTAATTAGTGCCCTGATATTACCCCACCGTATAAATGACAGACAAGTCTTCTATATACGATTAAAGACAGTTTTACTTTCCCCTTCAATTACTTTGGGAACTCTAATTTATATTTCTCATTCCACAATAAATTGACCAATCTTTTTCTAGAACTAGTAATTCAAGTGTGGCTCACGTTAAAATTTGATTATTTTCAATCGGTCAAGAAGATTGTACCCAATTGTGATTGGTTATTCCTTAATCGTGAATCAATGTACATGAAGTTAATAAATGTAATCAATTATATAATTAATCATTTAATTAATTATATTATACTAGCATTACCCGTCGCGGCTTCACCCGCGAATATTCTAGTTGTAAAGAATACGCTACACGTAGTAAAATCTCAAACATGAATGCTATGACTGATTTATCCTTGGTATGAATAATCAGACTTTATCAATTCAGCTACTGGTGCAGTGGTTAGGGGTTTGTCATTCCTTCATAGGTATATCAGAGCGAAGTTAGTTTTCTGGGAATATCACAGACACTGTTAATTTAAGGGCCATTAAATGTGGTTTTCGGAGACCCTTTATAGAATGGTGAAAAAGACCTTTCGTACCAAACTCACACGTGAAAATTGCGTGAAAAATTCTATAGTTCTCCTTGACCCCCTTAAGCGCATTATACTGTATGTATTGATGAATTTTACAGCTTAATTTGGTTCAGTGATTACCTTATAACCGTCTGGAAACTTTCACAGTAATATTAATAATTTGTAATTGCACTGCGTCTTACAGAAATAGATGGACCTGTGAGATTCTGTTACCATGGTTACCGTGTTGCATTCTTTCATTATTTCATTGTAAATATAAATGTTTTAAGGTACTTATTTAATTGTGAGGCTTTTAAAGAGTAAGTGAGTGCGTTTCGCGTACGCATTGGATTATGCTGAACATCTAGGTACCCCATATGTGTAGGTTGGTGTTAATGGAACCTTATTTTCGGTACAAAACTGGAATGGGATCTTAGCAGAATAATATAGGGAGGGATTAATCTCATTAATGTGAAGCTAAATTTTTCAGGATCGGGTACAATTGTGTTGACCGACTGAAAAACATCTGATTTCGATTACTAAGGCAACACTGAAAATGACTTCAAACACCATAATGTAGGCCTACGGATAACGTTAAGTAAGGTTTACAGACTTGGATTTTAAGACCGCAATGATGGAAACTATCAGCTGTTATTAGACCAGACATGACGTATTTTACAGGACATGCACTCACTGACAAAACAGAAGTGAGCGGGCTGAAAAATCCTGAGTCCAACCGTACAGTGACGAGCATTGAACCAAACAATCATGATGTTGTGGTTCCTAATTCATTAATGAGGGGTAATGAAATATTACTCATATAGAAGTTAACATCATAACACAAAGTCTTGAAGCCATTCTTTCAGTGTTGCCTATAAAAACTGTTACTTGTAACTCTTCAGTCGGTCAACACGATTCTTCCTAATGATTGGGGGGAGGGGTACAATGTATTCTTCAGGGCGCCAGGAAATATTCTCCGCAGCGTCTACGTGCAGCTGCGAGAGGCAGCGTCATCAGTTTAGTTGAGGGAAGGGAGCTTGTAGTTTAACGTGACCGTTAATCTCGCGATCATGAGCCACGGGACCTCGTTTTTACGTGGAATCCGAACCACAGGAAATGGCATTTCACGTCGAAAACCTCACGTGCATTGACCGGGAATCGAACCCGGTCCGTCTTGGTGAGAGACCAACAGCCACCACGCCCCTTCAGTTTAGTTGGGAGCACAGTGTCCTTGATAGGGTGAAGGTCACATTTGTGGGTTGTAGGCTGTCGAAATCGTCAGTGTGTATAGTGGCTGTGGTGAGTAGCCCCTAGAAGTTAACTGTTTGTTTTGATACAAGCGGCAGCCGTGCTGCCAACGTAACTGGTAATGCTATCTCTCGCAGCAGCTATTAGGCACTGCAGGGAACATTCCCTGGCACCCTGTATTATGTTAATAACACTCCTGGAAAAAGTTGCGTGTTTTATAGTCTGTGCTACGAATGAAGAACGCTGACAGCTGTCATTGACTCGTGTGAGCTTCTATGACCAAGATCACGGGTTCAAACCCGGCCGAAGCCGTCGGATTTTTTAAGAGCGTTAAAAATCCCTCAGTATGCCTTCCTTCGGAGGGGAAGTAAAGCCGGCGGTCCCACTTCATAGATTTATAGCATGTTAATGAACCTTCCACTAATTACACCTGTGTGAAGCTAAATAGTATAGGTTAGGAATGTAAACAACGCTCTTAGGTTTCTACGCTCGTTGCCAAGAGCCGACTGCGGTGACGTCTAGTAGCCAAGTTCTGGACTAGTATTTGTTGACGGTGGTGTTTGGCGGCAAAAATAGGAACTATTTGAAAAATTCAAAGTTGCAGTCCTTACTGGAATTAAAAAACAGATACACACACTAATACAGCCATCAAAATTAACACTGGTTATCAGACAGATTCTATACACACCCAAAGTACACGGGGCTACACGACCGCGTTGTCGCAGCCCCTAAACTGAGGAACCAACCAACCAACCCCACCCAGTCATTGGGTAAGTTCGTGTTGACCGAATGAAAAGTTAAATCTACGTAACAGTTTGTTTGACTGAAGTACCTACGAGAGCACCATTATCTTTTGTTGTTTGAGTCTTCAGTCTTTTGACTGGTTTGATGCAGCTCTCTATTTGATCCATGTACTGAGATAATCGTTTTATCTCTACATAGCTACCACACCCCATATTCGAGGCAATCTGTTTAACATATTCTAACCTCGGTCTACCCCTCCAGTTGTTGTCCTCGACCCTTCCTTCCATGAGTACTTTTGCTATTGCTGGGTGTCTTAGTATGTGTCCTACCAACCTATCTCTTCTCTTCGTTATTAGTCACCAGAAACATCTCTCCTCTCCCACTCGTCTTCATATCTATTCATTTGTAACCCTATCTACCCATCTGATCTTCATCATTCCCTGTAACGCCACATTTCAAAAGCTTCAATTCTCATATTTTCTCCTGCTCCAACAGTCCAAGTTTCACTTCCATAGAGCGCCACGCTCCAGTCAAAGGCTTTCCAAAATGACTTCCTAATGTACCCTTGTGAACAAGGGTACACTAATACCTAAATCTATATTCGATGTCAACAGGTTCATTCTCTGTATAAATGCTTTCATGCCTGTGCCAACCTACTTTTTATATCCTCATTGCTTCGTCCATCACTGGTTATTTTCCTTCCTTAGTTACAGAAGTCTCCTACTTCCTTTAGCTTTTCACCTGCCAATTTCATAGGGTTTACTGATTTCTTTCGGCTGTATTCGAATATTTTTGTTTTACATCTATTAATTTTCATCAGGAATTATTTCCTCAAGACAGAATCCATACCATTTAAAAACTCATTCATATAATCTGGTGTATCGGCTTAGATGACAATATCATCAGCAAATCTCACAGTTGGAATTATTTCTCCTTGATTTGTTACCATTATCTGTTGATTGGTTGCTTCCTTAGTTTAGGGGCTGCGACAACGCGGTCACGTAGCCCCGTGTACTTTGGGTGTGAGTGTAGAATCTGTCTTTTAACCGGTGTTAATTGTGATGGCTGTATTAGTGTGTGTTATCTGTTTTAATTCAAGTAAGGACTGCAGACTATAATTTCAAGTAGTTGCTACTTTTGCTACCAAATGCTACCCTTCACGACACCCAGGTTGCGGACTTGCCTACTAGATGGCATCGTAGTCAGCACTTGGCGGCATACGTTGGAACTATTAGAGCGTTATCAATTCTAACCTACAAATGTTGGCTTCACACAAGTGCAGTTCGTGGAAGGTACTTTTTCATACCACAAATATACAGTATAACATGGGACCACCGGATTTATTTCCCCTCCGAAGGAAGGCATACTTAGGGATATTTACGCTCTTAAAAAAACGACGACTTTGTCCGGGAAGCTCAGCATGCTACCAACTACGCCACCGAAATCGCGTAGACAATAATGTAGGGGTAAGCCAAGGTTAGAATATTTTAAACAGACTCTTTTGGATGTCCAGTAGGTAGGGAGGGTCGGAGAATGTGCAGAGATAAAACGATTAGTTCAGGATGAAGGCATAGGGAGTCTGAAAACTCAATTACACACATACAACTAACGACCAACTATTGATCGTTTATTTAAGGAACGTTTGTATTATTGTGAAAAGTATTGCACAGTACACGAGGGGAGCACTGGACTAAAGTCTATTCGCCGAATCGAGACAGTGCCCTTAGCTACCCGGAAAGGGAAATACGCCCAGTTCACGTCATCGCCTCTGCCGGATAGGGGTAGCCAAGAAGCTGCGGGATTATAGTCATTTCTTACCCCTGGAAAAGACAAGACTTGCTGTATTTAGTGCTGTGCTGCACAGTATACTGTTGCCTGTCATAAGCAGTGAATAATTTATGAATTAATTAATTAAATAAATACATAAAGGAACAATAAATAAACCGAACTGTAGCATGTAACCGTTAAGTCAGCTCGCTTCACATGTAGGCTACTTAGTTATTATTGTTTTATTAAAAGGGACGTAAAACCAATAGCATTAATTATTATTATTGTTTTAAGGGACATAACTACGAAGTCATCTGCCCCTCTTAAACAGATTAAAGTATACAAATTTGGAAATGTAATTTAAAATTTAGAGGTGGACACCCAAATTTGAAAAGACCGAAAATTAATGAAACAAAAAATTAAATGAAACTAATATATATAATATAAACAAATATTACGGAAACACAAAATTCATAATTCAACAAGATGTTCAGTAAAGAACATATAGCCTACTTTCTCCTAAATGTATGAGTATAGTTATAACTCGTTGTTATTATCAAAGAGTATAATAGAATAATTTCCTGGTTGAAGACCTTAGAAACTATTTACCTCTACCAAACGCCACAACCAAGACAAAAACAGCTACCATCATTGAAGAAAGAAAGATAAGAAATATCTCAAGAATGTTATGGATCTGGAGACATAATCGACCGGACTGGCTGCGTGGCTCAGCGGTAACGTTCTCGCTTGCTGGGCCCTAGTTTGCAGGTTCGTATCCTGGCGCAGTCAGCTGGCATTTGAAGGTGCACAAATGCGAGGGAGCCGTGTCAGTACATTTACTGGCACGTTAAAGATCCCCTTCGGGCCAAAATTCCGGCATCCCGGCGTCTCTAAAAGCAGCAGTAGTTAAAAGGGACGTAAAACCATTATTATTATTACATAATCGACCTGCCGTGGGCAACATCCAACTTTGAGTTGAGGCATGTCTTTACACGTCTGGTTGTGCATGGCTTTCACAACCCTAATTGAATTAACAAATCTTTCCATGACTCTACAGTGACGTGTGTATACAAACTATGTGGATATTTTCGATTGCTATTTGCCTGAAATAAAAGTATTAATTAATAACCTGAACTAGCACCATCGGCTAGAATTCAGTTACTATGAGAAATCGTTTTGTTCTTTACTTCAAATAACATTTTCAAATAACGCACAATAGGCTGTTACAAACCCTTTAAAATAAAAAGTAAAAATGTATCGTAGTATCATCTTGTCATTCTTCAAATTCGATGCGCATAGAATGCCAATGGTATAGTAATCAATGGAGTCCCACGTAGACCAGTCGTGACATCTAGTGGAGAAATATCGAACAATATAATCCTAACAGGGCGAGTGCATTCTAGCGGCCATAAGAAGAAACTTTTCAATAAAATCTGGAAGTTAATAATTAGGTCGGCGTGCAGTTACCTTTTTGGCTGCTAGATGTCTCGACCAAATCTGCTGGCGAATTATGTTTTAATTAAATATATAATTTCCACCATAATATGCACAATACAACGTTTAATTTTAAAACGTCTGCGTCATTACAAAACAATAAATATATAAAATTTCAAGCAAAAAACCTAACTCTGATGGGGTTTGAACCATAGGCATATGAGCGATAGGCCAACGCTTTACCACTGAGCCAATTGTGCCAACGAATATCGTTCCATATAAAACGGACTTACATAGAACGTGTTAGCAAATAATGATTTATACTAAACGATTTCATCAGTGGAGTATATTATTTATATATAAGGCAATTCATACAAAGTTTATTTATTTTGTATCAGTACGCTATATTGCATGCAATACTCGAATTAGTGAAATATAAGTCAGGCACAATATATCCGCTGCCATCTTGTCAAATAACCGAGACGACTCAGCTTTTTAAAATCACGTCTGCACTATAGTATTACAAAATAAACGTTTAATATCGAACGTGCCTCTTCCTTTAGAACAGTTAAAACGATTCTCGGCTCGATAATCGGAACTGGTGGGTCCCATGATATGGATTATAAAGTTTGCATAATTCGCACGGCCGCCATCCTGAAATGGTATGGCGGATGACCTTGTAGTTTGGTCACAAGACGCGTCCTATATGAAGGTATGTTGTTACCAAATTTGGTAGATATCGGATGATTTGGTTAGTCGTTATTTGATTTTAGGTTTTGACCGTTTGAGTGGCCGTCATTCAGTTTTGGTAAAGATGGCAGCGATATAAAACATGACACTGAGGTGCCCTTTGCTTGTTCTACCTCTGTACCAAATTTCGTTCAATTCGGTTTCGCCGTGTTCGAATTGATAGAGGGGGGACAGACATTCAGAGTACACACTCACACACACACACACACACAGAATCACACACACACACACACACACACAGACAGACACACATTTTTTGGCCCTGTAGTGATCTCATAAGTCTACTTTCATTTTTTGCAAAAATCGAAAGTAGGCTAAAAACGAACATGTCGTTGAGTCAAAGTACACTGGAAAATTCAGATTGCTGGCCCTAACCCACTCTCACTTATAAAGCGGATGACGAGATCAGCAGCCACCACGTCATTGGCTAATATAAGTTCGAGTGTCCACATGTAGGCTACACAGCACTGAATTTGGGTACGTTCAACAGGCACAGCTCTATGCACCCCTCGCGGGCAGCCCTGCAATCACGTGACAACTGTGCTTACTTCCACAATCTCGACTCGGCGAACAGACTTTAGAGCGGACACCGCATAGGACTCATGTTTCCAATGCCAGCTAAGTTTACATAACCTTATTCTATTCTAGTGCAGTGTATCATTTGTGTTTTTGCCAGATTGAACTTATAACCATACAATTAGGCCACCAGTTTGAATAGGAACTGTTGATTTAGATAATAAACTAGTGTAAGTTATTCACAACAATTATTCAATGGAACACAGACTAACATACTTAAGTTAACTATACATTAATAATAACGCAACAACTAAAGAAGGGAGCAATACTACTGTAAATAAGTTTGACGCGTTACAAAAGCTTTTATATGTCCAAGGTCACGGGTTCAAACCCGGCCGAAGTCGTCGGATTTTTATAATGTGCGTTAAAAATCCCTCAGTATGCCTTCCTACGGAGGAGAAGTAAAGCCGGCAGTCCCATGTCATAGATTTATGGCATGGTAAAGAACCTTCCACTAATTACACTTGTGTGAAGCTAAATTATAGGTTAGATTTGACTAACGCTCTTAGCTTCCAACGTTAGTCACCAGGAGACGACTGCGGTGGCATCTAGTAAGCAAGTTCAGAACTAGTTCGTTGTTGACGGTGGCATTTGGTAACAAAAGTTGGCACTACTTGAAAATCGAATGTCTGCAATCCTTACTTGAATTAAAAACAGATAACACACACTAATACGGCCATCACAATTAACACCGGCTTTCAGGCAGATTCTACACACACCCAAAGTACACGGGGCTTCATTACCACGTTGTCGCAGCCCCTAATCTGAGGAACCAACCAACCACAAGTTTTTAGACTATTTTTCACATTTTGCAAAACTGAGGAAAAAGTAGACTTATGAGATCGATCCGGACAAATGTCTGTCTGTCTGTCTGTCTATCCTTCTGTCTGTCTGTCTGTCTGTCTGTCTGTCTGTCTGTCTGTCTCTGGCTGGCTGGCTGTGTGTGTGTGTGTGTCCCTATCAACTCCCGAACGGCTGCAGCAATCGAATCCAAATTTGGTTTGAGTGAGCTCTTATTTGAAAATTATGTCAGTGCTACCAACTGCTGAAAAACCGCAATTGAAATTTGAGCTCCATGTTGGATATCGTGGAAGGTATGCACGGGAGCTATTCCAAAATTGGCACACATATAGATAATAATATTTCAGTTTAATTTCCAGGAGGCCATACATGGCAGTGTTGCCAAAATGATTCTAAGCCTGCTGATAAGTCCAATTTTTAAATGCATATAACGTCTACACTATCAATTGAATTTCAACCAAATTCCATATATACTATGTGTATATAAACAGATATGACTGAGAGTATTCTTAAAAGCCACCAGGGCTGCCAACTGTTAATAAATGCTCTCTCTCTCTCTTTCTTATCCAAATACCAATATATCAGAAAGTATGCAAGCCGACAGCTTTAAAATATCCACACGTATAGTAGTACCTGACGTTCTAGATTAATTTGGAGAACTTATGTACGGCAGTGCTACCAACATGATTCTAAACCTGCTGATAGGATCATTTTTTAAATACATGTAACTTCTATACTATCATTTGTATTTCAAACAAATTTCGTACGTGCTATGTGTACCATAACATATATGACTATGCTTATTCTTAAGAGCAACCAGGGCTGCTAACTGTTAATATATGGTTAAAAGGGACGTAAAACCAATAACATTATTATTATTATGTTAATATATGCTGTCTCTATTTTTACCCTAATATTAATATATCAGAAAGTATGTAAGCCAACAGCTTTAAAACTTGCACACCTGACATTCTAGATTAATTTGGAGAAACTAATTTACGCCAGTGCTGCCAACATGACTCTAAGCCTGCTGATGGGTCCAATTTTAAACTTCATGTTACTTCTACACTAAAAAATAGATTTCAATCAAAATTCGCACAACAAGAGGATCATAATATTTCAGCTTATTTCTAACCAACACATGTATGACATTGTTGCCAACATGATTTTACGAGCGCTGATAGTTCCAATGCCTAACTGCATGTAACGTCCACTGGACTTCAACCAAATTTTGTATTCTGTACCTTAAGAGACGGAACTAAGAATATATTCAGTCACCAGGGCTGCGAACTGTAGTGCTCTATTAGGCTATATTAAACCAGGTATATCTCGAACTAATATAGAAATTTCGATATTACCAACTTAATTTCGTCATTATTCTAGATAGGTCCATATAGATTGGCATGCATCTCAAATTTTACGAAAAGTAGGCTCTTTAGTTCGCCACGGAACTTCTTGTTATGAATTTACGTAATCTAAACATTGTGGCCTATATATATTTGTGCATATTTGTAATTCATAAACATCGTACATTAACTAAGTCTAAGTGACCTGGATCTGATGATGATCGCCTGACGATACAAACATGTCTCCAATTAATTACCCCCATTTTTGTACATAAAAGTGTGTTATTTTGTAAGAAATATATTATTTCTTTCGGGTTACGGCAAGCAATTACCACTTGTTTTCCCGTCTAATGTAATTGGTCACTATTTGTGTTGATCGACTGAAAAGCTTTCGTTAATAGAATTAGGCAACACTGAAAAATGGCTTCTATCACTTCAATACACGATGTAACTACATTCAACATATTTGCGAACACCTGGGAGAAAAGAGACGTAGAATAGATACGGGGTTGCCCGAGGCCGTAAAGACTTTACTATGAAGTGCTTCGACCAAAACTGGTGCTAGAGTGAACACGAAACTACCCGAAGTTCCAGTCAGGAAGATAACCGGATAAGTATCAGCCTGTATTATTACAGTATAACCATAGTTGATCTTGTATAACCATATAATCACCCCAAACAGACAAACTCCAGATTTTTATCACCATTTTAGCATTTCACCTAACATTAGATATACCGTACTACATTTAGCATACACCGACAATTGCATTACCAAATACTGCAACTAAATAATTGTTCATATTGTAAATATTTTTCACCTGAATTCTCATAGATGTTATAGCCTAAGTGTAATGGATCTGATGGTGATCGCTTGACGATCGAAACTGGTCATCCTAGTGTATTTATTAATCACATGTAATTTATATCAGGATTAGGGCATAACCCAGCTCTTTTTGGGTACATTCGTGTTGACCGACTGAAAAGCACCAAACTTTTGTTTACTTAGGCAACACTGAAAAATGGCTTCAAACCGCACTATGATGTGCTTGTTGGAACGTAAAGAACCTGTGATAATTATTCTTGACAGACGAATGTATTGATTACTGTGAAGATATACGAGACCAGACTAAGATAATATAACTCGTGACTAGTGACGTCATGGCTTAGTAATTCACTCCCTGTGGTTGCGGTTGAAATCCAGGTGTTTGCAACTAAAGTGTTACTATAATAACAATAATATCATATGGCCTCAGGAGCCAGGGTGCAAGCTTTGTTATTTAATGCCCAGAGGGCAGCTTGCATGTCGAATTTTGTCGTTCCTTGAAACGCTATGAAAGTCAAGGAGGTTAGATATCTAAGCACCTTGACACTATAGCGCTTTCTAGTAGAGAAATGAGTAACTTTGTGTTAGCGGAAAATTCCGAGATTAATTCTGCCATTATGAACACGGCTTATTGAATTCAAATAGGTTCTTGAATATGTCAACAACGTATGACATGCATGCCGTGATTTTTGTCGCCTTTCAAAATTCATATACCACGGCCAGGAGCAATCCTGCAAGCTTGAGGTTGGTAGTCCGACACGATAACCACTCACCCACCGTGGCAAGCAGTGTTACTATACCTACAGAATACGGACGTCCTGGTCGTCTAATTGGCGCAATTATGTGTATATATAATATAATCTCGGACTAACTCCGTGGTGCAGCAGTATGATTTTTACCTGCTGTGCCCAAGGTTGCAAGATCGAATCCTGGAGCAGTGAATTTGCATTTGAGGGTGCGCAAATGCAAGGGGGCCGTGCCAGTTGGTAGTATGCTGAACTGCTGTGCCCAAGATCGCGAATTCAAATCCGGCCAAAGTCGTTGGATTTTTAAGAGCGTTGAAATCCTTCAGTATGCCTTCCTTCGGAGGGGAAGTCAAGCCGGCGGTCCCATGTCATAGATGTATGGCATGTAAAAGATCCTTCCACTAACTAAACTTGTGTGAAGCTCAATTTCTAGGTTAGATTTCGTTGAAACGCACTATCAAAGTTCCAACGTTCACCACTAGGTGTCAGTGATATCTGGTAGCGAAAGTTGGAACTACTTGATATTGAACGGAACTTTTAGCTCACCCTATGGGTGTCCGCTTCAATTAGCTACAGCCTCTGGCGATCCGAAGATATCCTCTAACACTCCTGGTACTAAAAGCCATGCGCTAAATAAGTAGTTTGAGGCAGAATACCGGCATCTCTAAAACCCACAGTAGTTAAGAGGGACGTAAAATCAATATAATAATAATTATTATTATTAATATTGAAGCCTCCGTGGCTTAGGCGGCAGCACGCCGGCCTCTCACCACTGGGTCCGTGGTTCAAATCCCGGTCACTCCATGTGAGATCTGTGCTGGACAAAACGGAGGCAGACAGGTTTTTCTCCGGGTACTCCAGTTTTCCCTGTCAAAATTTCATTCCAGCAACACTCTCCACTATCATTTCATTTCATCTGTCATTCATTTAATCACTGCCCCAGAGGAGTGCGTCAGGCCTCGGCAGCCGGCACAGTTCATATCCTCGCCGCTAGATGGGGGCTTCATTCATTCCATTCCTGACCCGGTCGGAGACTGGAAGCAGGCTGTGGATTTTCATTTTCATTATTAATATTATTACCCGACAGTAGTGGCTACGCTGGCTAAAGCGCAGCATTAGATCATGGGGCCAAGCTCTCTGCTGACTCGGTAGACACGTGGGTTCGAGCCCCACCATCGGCCGTCCTTGAAATGGTTTTCCGTGGTTTCCCATTTTCAACACCAGGAAAATGCTGGGACGGTACCTTCTGACAGGCCACGGCCGCTTCCTTCCACATCCTTGCCCAGTTTCGTTCACCATCATTCATTTCATCTCTCATTAACTCCCCTCATGAGGTTGGCGTCAGGAAGGGCATCCGGCCGTAAAAACCATCGCCACAAAGGCTTCCATCGCATCTCATCCCCGACCCCGTTGGAGAACGGGAATAATAAGGGGTAGACATACATTATTAATATTATTATATATAATCCACCAAATCTTCAATGGTTTCTGCTGTGTCGGTTCCGGGATTTCACCAAGGTCTATCAAGTTAGGCTCATCAACAGGACTTAGGTACATCGCTGCATAATTTCCATTTGGAGAGAGAACTATGCAGGATTGGTAAGGAGGTGGCAGCCGTGGCTGTAAGTTGGGAACTATCCCGGCATTTGCCTGGAGTAGAAGTGGCTAGCCATGGAAGGCCACTTCCAGGATGGCTGATGTGCGCATCAAATCTACCTCTTCTCGGTTTTGCTTCATGAGGCTGACAATGAGTGTAACCCACTCCAGCCTTCAGACCAGAATCGAACATGGACCTCCGGGGAGACAGCCAAAGATGCAAGCCACTACGCCTTTGAGGTAAATTATCACGTCCTGTGGTTCGGATTCCACGTACGAATGCTAGTTCCGTGGCTTATGATCGAGAGGTTAACGGTCACGTAAAACTACAAGATACCTTCCTCCTCTCCGTCATTCCTTCCATCGGCTTGCCACGGTGGGTGAGTGGTTATCGTGTCCGACTACCAACCCCAAGCTTGCAGGTTCGCTCCTGGCCGTGGTAAGTGATTTATGGAAGGGGACAAAAATCATGAGATGGATGTCATACGTTGTTGGCATGTTAAAGAACCCATATGAATACAGTAGGGCATGTTCATAATGGCTAAATTAATCTCGGGATTTTCCGCCAACACAAAGTTCCTCCATTCTCTACTAGAAAGCGCTATAGTGTCAAGGAGCTTAGATATCTAACCTCCTTGACTTTCATAGCGTTCAAAGGAACGACAAAATTCGACATACTTGCTGCCCTCTGGGTAACAATTAACAAAGCTTGCACCCGGCAACCGAGGCCATAAGATATTATTATTCCTTCCGTCAGTCCTTCCTTCCTTCCTTTCTTCCTACCGTCAGTCCTACCTACCTTACCTTCTTCCTTTCTTCCTACCATCAGTCCTTCCTTCCTACCGTCAGTCCTTCCTTTCTTCCTACCGTCAGTCCTTACTTTCGTCAGTCATTCTTTCCTTCCGTCCGTCAGTCCTTCCTACCATCAGTCCTTCCTAACGTCAGTCCTTCCTTCCATCAGTCCTTTCTTTCTTCCATTCATCCTACCGCTAGTCTTTCCTTTCTTCCATTCATCCTACCGTCAGTCCTTCCTTTCTTCTTATCGTCTTTCAATCCTCCTGTCCGTCCTTCCTTCTTTTCTTCCTACTGTCCCCTCTTTCGTCCGTGCTTCCTTCCGTCAGTCCTTCCTTCCTTCATTTCTTCCTACCGTCAGTCTTTCCTTTCTTTCTTTTCTTCCATTCTTCCTACCGTCAGTCCTTCCTTTCTTCTTATCGTCCCTTAATCCTCCTGTCCGTCCTTCCTTCCTTTCTTCCTACTGTCCCTTCTTTCATCGTGCTTCCTTCCGTCAGTCCTTCCTTCCTTCCTTTCTTCCTACCGTCAGTCTTTCTTTTCTTCCATTCTTCCTATCGTCAGTCCTTCCTTTCTTCTTATCGTCCTTCAATCCTCCGGTCCATCCTTCCTTTCTTCCTACTGTCCCTTCTTTCGTCCGTGCTTCCTTCCGTCAGTCCTTCCTTCCTTTCTTCCTACCGTCAGTCCTTCCTCCCTTTCATCCTATCGTCCTTCCTTTCTTCCTACCGTCCTTTATTGAATTATTCCTTCCTTTATTTCTTCCTACCGTCCTTCCTTTCTACTGTCTTTTCTTCCTTCCATCCATCCGTCCGTCCGTCCGTCCGTCCGTCCTTCCTTTCTTCCTTCATTCTTTCCTTCCTCTCTTTCTTCCATTCTTCCTTCAATTCCATGATCAGGATGTCGCAGAGCCCCAAAGTGTACCTACAACAATAGTGTGGTGTGTGAAGCGCCGCACCACGCCGCCCCTCCACCCCCAGAGAGCACGTGTGCACGGCGCGGTGTGACGGTAGAGGCGGCACGGCAGTAGCGCCCCACGCCGGGCCAGGCCGCTCTGTCAGTGTCTCGTGTTCCCTCGAGCGAGCCGGCAGCTCCCAGTCCTACCATGTGCTCAGTGTGTGCTAGTGTGATGTGATGTGATGTGCTGTCATGTCATGTGATACCCATTAACAGGTAAGCTGACACTAATGCATCTCAACGCCAACTTTGTAAGCACATACTTCTATACCTCTGATTGACCTTATTACTCATTCTACCTAAATTAAAAATCTTGATTTGCCTAATTTAAAGTTTAGGTAGGTCAATTAATATAATGCCATGATTCGTTTAGGCTTTTCAATACGTATCTTCTGATTATTAGCAAGTAGGCTATTGCGTATAGTACGACCAGATTAAGTAGGCTGTTGCAGAAAGTGTCCTTGCTTCTATATACTAAATCTTAAATTTTGTTCTTCATTATAAGGAAAAATGAAAGAAGAAGGAATTTCTTCCGTTACTGAAATCGTATAGAACACTTTTAAAGCTATCTTGCATTATCACTTCTACTTCCAAAGAGCTTCAAAAGCATTATATGTCCTGTTCTTATCCTTCGTTTTCAGATACGATTAAATCATATCACTCCTAGATATAATTTATGGGTGATGCATTAACTGCTTAAGGTCTTTGGCTGTTTTTTTTTGTCTAACCCTGGAAATGGTTGGGTTCACCAAAGATCAGAATTTCAGACCTCGTCATATTAGTAATAGGCCCTACGTGGTTGAGGGGGAATGCAGTTATCCAACATTTACTTTTGAACACATTTTTGTAACCTAACGCTATCAGCATCATAACGCTAGTTGGCATCGATTCCAACTTTGGTTTTAGATTCTTTTTTTTTTGTTTCTTGTACACTTTGCCCATTTTTGGCAGTCCTTAAGTATTAAAAAATATTTTTTTCTCTTTTTCAGACATATTTCTTAAAAATTATATTGCGAGTGAGGTTTTGTTTTCGGATAGGAACGGCACAAATATTCTTAGCTCGTTGAACATAAATTATGTTGTACTAATTCCAATATGATTTCCCTTTAATGTTTATAGGTCATTCATTGAAGTTAAATACCATCCATTAAAATAGGGGATATTTCAAAACCAAAAAATATGGTTCATCGAAATTGTGCAAACATTATCCTGGAACGAACCGTGGAAATACTCTCAAGAGGAATATTGATTGAATTAGGAGTGGATCCACAAAGGTTACAGTGCAATGATGGCGCCAATTTATCAATGTATGCTTTATTTCCTCTAATGAGAGCAACATAGAAGCTCCACGAACCGGCATAACCACCTAGATGACCTTGGCATTCGAATGCGGATTTCTGCTCTAGTTTCATGGCATAGCTATGTAACCTCATCAGTAAAACTACTTGCAAAGACTAATAGCCACTTCAGATACACAGGCATTCCCCACAAGTTGTATTCAGTGGTTTAGGATAAGAGGTTGCGTACCTCTCTCTGTTTGTACAAATATGTGTCATTTAATAAAAGTAATACAGTCCATGAGATTTATATTTGTTTGGTCAATCCTGGCCCAAAAACAGTGAATAAAGTTCCTGACTCCAATTTCGATTTTGTTGTTGTCGATTAATTTAGTTGAATTTCAACATCGCGATCGAGTAACTCCGTGCATTCGTTTTTTTTTCCTTTTTGGGGAATCTGCCTCATAGTCTTTGCCATTTTATTCGATGTAATATGTGTAGCTGGATTTAGGGTTTGGGAGGAGGCGGACGTGGCCTTACTTTAAGCACTATCCCGAGATATGGGAGAGCACAGGAAGTGATTTCTGTGACAGCTGAGATGGGAATCGAAACCATCTGAGCACAGTTCCTCCTCAAGTGACTGAGTTTATCCCGTTGCAACCCTCAACCCATAAGTAAATTTTTGGTATGGCTGGGTATTGAACTTAGTATATTTTGGTCAGGATTTCCTATACAGAATTTAGATTTTAATTCTAAGATTTTGTTATCCAAACGCTATATTAAATAGGATCATCATTAATCTCTATTATTGTATTCAAAACAATTCATCACAGACTTTAAATCCCGGTGACTTTTCTACAAGCTTCCACCCAAAGTAGCTATGGCTCGGATCCCATTTAGTACATGTGAAGTTAATACGACTTCAGCTTTAAATCTGTGTGCTTGGATTCATACGCTATGGCTTTAAGTCATTTCAACCAAAACTAGCATGCTTGGCAAATCGTCATAGGTTATTAGGCTGTTATTAGGACTCTTGGGGCCGATAGCCCAGATGTTAGGTCGCATAAGACAACAATTATAAACATCATCATCTAGGACTCTTCTGTTTCCTACGTTTTCCATGGTTTCCCACTTCTACTCCAGGCAAATGCCGAGATGGAACCAAACTTTAAGCCATGGCCGCTTCCTACCCAATTATAAATATGCACACTAGAACAAACATCGCAGTTACACAGGTTATCAGACAAATTCTGCATACTCCCAAGTACACGGGGCTACATGACCACGATTTCTAATTCTAAGATTATGTTATCCAAACGCTATATTAAATAGGACCAACAGTAACCTACAGCATATTATTGTATTCAAAACTATTCATTACAGACATCAAATCTTGTTGACTTTACTACTAGCTTCTCTAAAGAATCATCAACAACATGTTTCGTACATTGTACTATTTTTATTTAACTTGATGACGTGATTATCTTCCATGCTCTTTTCTCCATATGGAAGTGATCGAACTCGAGAATTAACCATCCAGTTAAGTGAAAAACGCTCCAATAAGGCTTAACAAGTTCATGAAAACAAGTGATTAGGTGACCAATTTTTTATCCATTCCTCCCATCGTTGTCCTACATTACATGTCTTTCGAAACTACAAGTCGAAGATACTGAAAGAGCCCAAAGTCTAGCAACAAAGAGACACGGTAAAGATGCGATGCAAATCAGTCGACTTGATCTCGTTAGTTAATGAGGTGAATCGAGAATTAATATTAACTTATCTATTACTATCCCATTAAACGTCAGAATTTGAAGCTATAAAACAGTTGCAGTGTATGCCCTTTAATTAATCGATCCTATGCTGTATCAATTGCATGATTACAGAGTCATGGGTTCGATTCTCAGTTGTAATATTTTTTTTTACGTGTGGGAGACACCGTAAAATAGGCTACTTATGAACGCACCAAAAAGGCCTCTGACTGCATAACAAAATGTATATCTTATCAACAAGCCATTTGCGATCTCGATTCCTGTCAGATCGCAGTAATATTTCGATCACTTACTGTTTTTGATTCCACATATAGGCCAATACCAGCCAGCCAAAGCCGTGAATATTATTATTTAAACAGTCATTTAAACTATGATGATGTGATAATAATAATAATAATAATAATAATAATAATAAATGACAATAATGCATGTAGCTACTCACCAGCGCAGGCATTCACATCCATTTACACAGGGATGATGACCATTATATCCCAATCCCCTGTATTAAAACGTATATTCTCCAAACCAAACCCAGTTTTCATAGTAGAACAAAAAATTAAAGCTTATAACTCGGCATTACTTAAATATAATGACTATTGACCTTCAAGTTAACTTGAGTGTTATAATCTGTATTGGTTACTAAATAGTCAGGTTGGTGCTATTGTAATTTGCTAGTGAACTAATGAACTTAGCTGGTGATTTAGGCAATGTGGTATCCATTCTCTGTCAGTGTTGGACAGCAATAAACTTTAATAACTAAAATTGTAGGGGAGACTCAGAAAAATTCGCAATATTAAGGGACTGATGGTAAACATGAACAAGTTAAAAAAACTTTCCAAAAATTAACAGAAATTGAATAACTACATATTATTTATGACATAAATTCAGTTCTTAAACTCGTATTTCGCATGGGTTGTCTAAGTCATCGAATCCATAAAATAACACTTTCAAATAAATTTTGTCGCCTCCGTAGCGTAGCGGTCAGCATGGTTAGCTGCCGCCCCGGAGGTCCTTGGTTCGATTCCCGGCTCTGCCACGAAATTTGACAAGTGGTATGAGGACTGGAACGGGGTCTACTCAGGACATTATGTCTGGTAACCTTGGCTGCCAGATGCTACTGTCACTAATACCTAGCGGCGAACTTTGGAACTTCATAGAGCGTTCTGAAATAGCAAAATATGGCCTACAAATTTTGCTACAAACTATAGAGTGATAGGTTCCTTTGGGTGCCATAAATCTATGACATGGGCCCGCCGGCTTTACTTCCCCTCCGAAGGAAGGTATACTGAAGGATTTTAACGCTCTTCAAAATCCGACGACTTCGGTCGGGTTTGAACCCGATACCGACTCATCATCATCAGCATCATCTTCATTTCCCCTTTTCCAGTTGACACTGGGTGGGTGCAAAAATGGTTCCTCTCCACTTTGTTCTGTACCGACAGTAGTGGCTATGCTGGCTAAAGCGCGGCGTGAGGTCATTGGGCCAAGCTCTCTGCTGACTCGGTAGACGCGTGGGTTCGAGCCCCACCGTCGGCTGTCCTTGAAATGGTTTTCCGTGGTTTCCCATTTTCAACACCAGGCAAATGCTGGGACAGTACCGTCTGACAGGCCACGGCCGCTTCCTTCCACATCCTTGCCCACTTTCATCCATTCATCTCCTCTCTCATCCCGACACGCAGGTCACCCACGGGCGTCGATTAGAAAGACCTGCACTCGGCCTCTCAGGAGGCTACACGACAATAAAAATAAAAACTTTGTTCTGTCGTTCCACCATTCCTCTTCCGACACGGTGTTCCAATCCAGGTTCCGTTTTCTAATACTATTCTCCACCGAGTCCATCCAACGCATTCTTGGTCTTCCTCGTCCTCTCTTCCCTGTCACCCGTCGTTCCAGTGCTCGTCTTGGTAGCCTTACTTCATTCATCCGTTTGACATGTCCTAACCATCTCAATCTGTTTTGCTCCAGTTTGTCATTTAGTTTCTTGCGGGTGAGTTAGCCGTGGTCGTTACGGCATGCCTGTTGGCAGTCGTTCTCATCCGGGAGGCGAGGAGGTTCGAATCCCCCTGCCGGCAACCTTGAAGATGGTCTTCTGTGGTTTCCCACCTTCCCTCCAGGCAAATGCCGGGGTTGGTCCCTAACTATAGGCCACAGCCGCTACCTTCAACTCCTCGTCCTTACATTCAAACTTCCCTCCCTAACGGTCCGTGTAGCTCACCCATTGGGTGTCCGTCTCGAAGAGGCTACAAAACTGGCGAGCCGAACATGTCCTCGGACACTCCCGGCACTAAAAGCCATACGCTAAAAAAAAAATGTTTCTGCACTTCCAGTTCTTTCCGCATATCTTCGTTTCTCACTCTGTCCCTCCTCGCCAGCGAAATATTACAGACTGGCTGCGTGGCTCAGCAGTAACGTTCTCGCCTGTTGTTCCTAGGGTTGCAGGTTCGAATCCTCGCGGAGTCAGTTGGCATTTGAGGGTGCGCAAATGCGAGGAAGCCGTGTTAAAGATCGCCTTCGGGCCAAACGTCTGGCACCTCGGCGTCTCTAAAAGCCACAATAGTTAAAAGGAACGTAAAACCAGTACGGTAACATTATTATAAACTATTACACTAGCACGCACACCGAAGAAACACAGATTATATCAAACAGATCATAATATACACTCGCCCAATTTTATGAGGCAAATGACCTCGACGTCCAAACCCGTAAATTAATAATAATGCTCGTAAGTTTCATATTAGAAATTACTTAAATTCTAAATAGTAGTCGTAAGTTTCCTTTTTATAAATCACGCATGCATCGAACGGATTTTGAAGAACAGTTATCTTGCTGAAGGTACAGCAATGTCTACCCTTCATCACCCACGCATAATAACGTTATCTCTGTTTTATAATAAGTATGTGCTTACAAAGTTGGTATATGATTAGCACGTCAGTGTGTGTTAGTTGAATGATCTAGGGCGTTGCTTTTTTATTCCTACCTCTATTGTCTGTTTTATGATGTGCTCGGCTCACACGTCTTATGCTAATATCGAACCTCATTACATATTCATAGCATTTCAATTATTAAATACCACCTTGTTAGCCCGGTGTATTGACACTGTCAGTCTATATCTATCAGTGAAATATAATAGAGATATGAGTGGGCTCATTTTCCCACATACAATGCACCCTGGGGCGTGGGTTTGTGACCATGGTTCCTTAGCTGAATCCGGCATTGTTTTCATTTACTAGCACAGGGTAGATCTCCCTTGATCAACTCTTGTTTTCCTCTGACCCCTAGGGAATATCCGAGGCCGAGTGTATATTTAATTGGCCTTCGTCATTTCCTCCCTATTACCTTTATTTTTTAAGGGGGCAGACCTCCTCTATATTCATGGTACACCTTGTTTTTTGAAATGCTTCTAAAGAAGGGCTGTCCCTCAGACGGTCCGGGATAGATTCCCGGCTCTGACAAGGACTTTAATTCTGGTCTGAAAGCTGCAAAGGGGTAAACTCAACCTCGATTCCCACCTAAGCCATCCGGGAAGTGGTTTCATACGGTTTCCACACTTTTATTCCAGGCAAATGCCGGGTAGCTTCCTCACATAATCCTCACCTGAAATACAAATGCACACACTGCTACAGACTTGACAATAGCACAGGTTATCAGTCAAATTATATGTGCACACCCAAGTACGCGGGTATAAAGGATAAAGCTCCTCAAATGAAACACCATCATCAACATATCTAGTATGCAAGTTAGTTGTTGTTAGGGCGTTTTAGGGGCTTGAGACAATTTGGTCAACAGCCCCATGTACTTGGGTGTATGTTTTATTTGCCTGATAACCTATGTTCGTGTGTTGACTGTGGCTCAGCGGTGCCGTTCTCGTCTGCTGATCACAAGGTTGCAGGATCGAATCCTTGCGCAGTCAGTTGGCATTTGACAGTGCGCAAATGTGATGGAGCCGTGTCAGTAGATTTACTGTCACATTAAAGATCCCCTTCGGGGCAAAATTTTGATACCCCGGCCACAGTTGTTAGAAGGGACGTAAAAATCCAATAACACATGTAGAAGTGTACGTAACTGTAATTATTAAGGTCGGAAACTTAGTGCTATCTCTGCATTTGCCAGGAGTAAGTGAGGGAAAACCGAGGGAGGGGGGGAACAAATTCACGTTAGAGCCATTGTCAGCGCCAGGATTCGAAACTCAGATCTCCAGATTTGCTGCAGATTCCCATTACGTTTGGGGTTGAGGATTTAACGCACATTGTTATTTGGCGGGGTCTGTATGCAAGATTAAGCTAGATGTTAGTAGAATTGGACCATGCATAAAGGAAACAAGCGCCAGCTTTACTGAAATTGTGTCGTAACTATCATCTTCTGGAGGTGATATTGAACTGTCTGACCACCGATATTATAGACTTCGGGCATGAAATAAATATTTTAAATTTTAATTGTGAACAAATTGCTTCATCTGTATCGCAGATTGGAGAAAACGCATAAGAGAACCAAGTGCTTTGCAACTGATGTTTTGTATTGCTTTATTAATCTAATTGAATTTGAGCTGTTCTTCAATGAATAAGTATTTTCAAAGTCAAATAGTGTTTTATATCAAAGAGGAAAAGATTGTAAAAATAAGCTACTAAGAAAAGAGACAAATGGAAGAGTACGCACACATTGATAGAAAGAAATCACCCCTGAAGATACAGATCCAATTATCCACATGGTTGGACTGAATCTTATTATTTGCCTACAGATCTCATTCAGAAGAGCGTAGTATGTAGTTATAAAGTAAAATGTATCCCTCTCTACGTAAATATGGTAATTTCAGATTTCACACGTGCAATAGGAATTAAATATCGAAGGTTAAATTTGAGCCTTAATATCTCAGTTCCATCTTCATGGTAGTTGGTTCCTTTATGCATAACATGGTACAATTGATCTAATATTCTTTGTCATTAGCGGTAGATGGCCTAGCTTTTGCGCCCCTTAAAACCACCATCATATACAATGGACAATAAAGGTGTTGTGCTTGCTTGCTATGCATGGCGTACTAGACGACGTAACCTAATTCTGTCAATGTCTCGCTTGCTTGCTTGCTTGCTTGGGGCATGCGGTACGGTGTGTGGTATCTTGCCAACTTAGTTCGGCCTGCTTTCATATATTGCGGTTTTATATATGCGCAACATTATTTTATTGCACACGCTTTTAATACTTGATATACGATCTCACGTTTCATTTCACTTCCCTTAACTGGTTTTATCCGCTTCGGATGTGCCGTAATCTCTTACGTGTGCTGTTTCTCCAGTAATTATTACAACATAAATACTGTGTACCATGATTTATAACTCTTTGCAGAATATTAATTTCTGTCTCTAATACACTGATTTGCTTAGTAAATAGAGAATATGGTCGAACATCAATTACGCTCGGTCCTCCAAGGGACCCAAAAATAAGTTCCTCAACTCCGCTCAGGCTTTGACAAGGGGTCGGCAAAGGGGTTATCCCCAATGAAGTAAACAAATGCCATAACCCTCCTGCTCGCATACCAAGGGCCGGGTCAAAACACCTCCTGCAGGGCATTTCCAGTCCATATTTTTATTTAACAATAGTGATTAATATCTAGCTCTTTATGTATTATGTTTATATCTGACTTAACGAATGAGCGGACTTGACTTCAGAGCGTTTGACCGATGGCGTGCTGGTGTTCGCAAGACATTGTTGTGACATTGGTCAACCACTCTGATGTCAAGTCCGCTCATTCGTTAAATCAGGTATAAAGTGTTTGGCACATTATAACTTATATGGCAGAAAATACAAGTGATTTAAAATTAATCATAATATTCTATTAAATAAGTCTGACAAGTTTTCTATTTTTTTCTACAAATTTTACACATTGTTTTTAGCATGTGCATAATTAAATGTTTGTATGTTTTTTAACCTAGTCAGACATTATTAAATTAAATTTAGATAATAATAATAGGTGTATAATTTGTACCTAAAAGAATACTTTCGATATCAACTGCGGATGCTGAAAACACTGTTTTCCAGCCTAGAACGGAAAAATCAGCTGCATACAAGAATTCACTCATGCTCTGCAGAAGGTGTTTGACCCGGCCCTTGGTATGCGAGCAGGAGGGTTATGGCATTTGTTTACGTCATTGGGGATAACCCCTTTGCCGACCCCTTGTCAAAGCCTGAGCTGAGTCGAGGAACATATTTTTGGGCCCCTTGGAGGACCGAGCGGAATTAAGGTAACCCTGGCTACCTGACTGGAATTCCCGTGCGGAATTGATGCCCACCCGAGAATATATTGTGATCAAGCTCCAATTAAAAAGTATTTCAGTGTACTTTTCTCTTTCATGCAAGAATGATTCCGCGAATATGTCATACCGAGGCGCAAAGCGTCAAATTGATCTAACATTTGTTTTGTTTACGAATCATGTTTATACTAGCAACCCACTCCAGATTAGCCCAGATTCATTAACAGTTTATCTAGTGTAAGCTTAAAAGGCGCATGGACGGCAGGTCCCAGACCCAATTCAAAAAAGCCGAGGTGAACAGCGAAACTCCAAACACATATACTCATCTTTGAAGTCTTATTTCTACACGACTCGACAGTTTGATGCTGGATGAAGGTGGCTTGAAAAATCCCCCTGAAGCTACTGTAGTAATTTAAATTTCCACTGAATAGAGATTGTTGGAAGAAATGAAAACATAATAACACCTATAGTGGGCGATGTATTAAAGATAGAAACATGCTGCCAGGGAATTTTTTGTAGAACTTTTCATGCTGGACAATTCTTATATTCATAGTATACAGATATTATTAACAGTTTACTCAGCGTAAGCTTAAAAGGCGCACGGACGGCAGGTTTTTCTTCGACTCAATTCACTGAAATCGTTACTGCTCGGCTTCCTATGGTCATAAATGAATGTTTTTCTACAGAAACCTCTCTCGAGAAATCCTTTACAGAATGGTGAAAACTGCATCAAAATATATCTAGTGGTTCTTGAGATTACCCGTTACATCCAAGAATCGGGAACTTTGTTTCAATACTATGTAGAGATTTAAATCCGAATCTCTTATTATAGAAGGAAGGATCGGGAAATCACTCACATGCACAGATAGTGAGATTCTTATCGGCTCTAACAAAACTTACAACCTACAAATAGACGCTGCATTATGATCGTCTGACTGGCAGTATCAGCTACATTATGTGCTGATATTACAAATATTATTTGATGTTATTATCATTATCATTCATATTCCTTATCCCTCCCTATATTATTCTGCTATGGTCCCATTCCAGTTTTGTACCGAAATTAAGGTCCCATTAACAAAAACCTACACATATGGGGTACCTACAGGTTCAGCATTACCCAATGCGTACGCGAAACACACTCACTTACTCTTTAAATGCCTCACAATTAAGTAAATACCTTAAAACATGTATATTTACAATGAAATAATGAAAGAAACGACACAGTAACCATGGTAACAGAATCTCACAAGTCCATCTATTTCTGTAAGACTCAATGCAATTCCAATTATTACATTACTGTGAAAGTTTCCAGACGGTTATGCGGTTATCACGGAACCACATTTAGCTGTAAAATTCATCAATACATACAGTATAATGCACTTAAGGGGGTCAAGGGGCACTCTAGTTTTTTTCACGCAATTTTCACGTGTGAGTGTGGTACGATAGGTCTTTTTCACCCGACTATAAAGGGTCTCCAAAAACCACATTTAAAGGCCCTTAAATTAACATTGTCAGTGATATTTCCAGAAAACTAACTTCGCTCTGATATACCTATGAAGGAATGACAAACCCCTAACCACTGCACCAGTAGCTGAATTGATAAAGTCTGATTACTTATACCTAGGATAAATCAGTCATAGCATTCATGATTGAGATTTTGCTAAGTGTACTCTTTACAACTAGAATATTCGCGGGCGAAGCCGTGACGGGTAATGCTAGTTCATTAATATTAGTATTGTCAAAATTCATTTACTGTTTACTTATCACCTAAATGAACTTGTATTTCATGAAATTGTTACATATATACTGGCACGTGGTACCATATTGCGTGGTTAAGTGTAGGAGAGGGCCATGATCCACAACATTGCCACTGGTAATGACATAAAATAAATAAATAAATAAATAAATAAATAAATAAAAATAAATAAATAAATAAATTATATTTGCGATTGCATTATTTAAAGTGAGAAAACTGCATTTATATTACTGGCAGTGTTTTAATTATATCTTGATAAACTACTTTACATTCACCCCCCCCCCCCCCCCCCCAAAAAAAAAAAAATGAAAGTAGACTTATGAGATCGACACGGAGCAAAAGTTCGTGTGAATGACCGTTGATTGTCCCCCAATCCAAACACGACGGAACCGAATTGAACATTGGAACCAAGTATTTAGTATAATTTACTGTATTATTTTAATCCATGTGTAATATGTCATTCTAATTTCCCAGCGTTCCTGTACCCTTATCATCTTATTAAAAGTTTCAATTTACCCCACCACAATATACAATTTCTTGCTACGGTGTATTGTAAATGTCATACACATAAGCCATGGTTCGTTATGGACTATGCTACATACTGTAACCTATATTTTATGAGTCCCCCATGACAGTTTTAATGTACGCTAGTGGGTTTATTATTTCTTTATATCATGTTTATCGTGTTGGCAACGTGTTCAATTGCATTGGACACGTCTGCAGTAGACGCAGTGTCATTATTATTATTATTATTACTATTATCATATACGAATACTTTTTATTATTAATTATTCAATGTATTTTAGGTCACTATTGACGAGATTCTGAAGCTAGCTCTAATCATATGTTGTCTAAGAAAGTTTATTAATATTGTTCGGACCACTGAACCAGGAGTCAGGTTCATGTTTTGGTCACACGTACAGGAGGCAGCATTTATGGACACTATTGTCTCGAGCAGGTATGCTCGCTTACCCCGGGGAGGGTGATGAGGAAGCAGCCAGGGGGCCTTGCTATGAGTGGTCTGGACAAACAGGCGTATGACAATAGCGCTTCTGGGAAAAGACTTCCTGCTAGGAGCTGTGGCATAGAGGTGCGGTAGCAAGCTACCTGAGAGGACTAGTGGAGGATTGTCTCGCTGGACTTTGAGATGTCAGGTTGTGTAGGGTGTCTCTCTTGAGCTGAGCGCTTGGTGTTTCTACGGAAAGCTTGAAGACCGTACGGTACCTCCGAATTGTTTTAGTATGGAGGGTACCACGTGATTGGGTTCTGGCTGTAATGCCACAATCATAGTAGGGCTAATACCCATCAAGATAATTGTGCTAAGTTGAAGAAGACCTTCATGGCGGTAAACCATAATGGCATGGCTGACCAGCTTCAAAGTGGTGATGAAATGGACATATTGGGCAGACGACGGCATTACCGGTAATGTGAAAACAAACTAAGAAATCTTTAAAGGCCTAAATATTATTATTATTATTATTATTATATTATTATATATATATATTTTTAATTGCATTTCTTGTGTGTCACTTTTTTTTTATTATATTCATCAATCTTTTGCATGCAGCTTCAGAATATAAAGTAGATTTAAATTGGATAGTTTCTTTTTAGTTAGATGCATGTAAACCTTCCTTCGCCTTTATTAATTTATAGGAGGTTTTGGTAAGGCCTATGTACGAGCCAGTCCTTTCAGAATATCTGCACACGCCCGGAGATAAGAAGAGTTTCAAAAAGGTGGATTTGTTCAATTACAGTACTAATTATGTCAGTTGCTTATATTTTAAAGAAAGGCCTTTTATGAGGCAGAATATTCATTTTTATTTAATTTTTGTAACTTCAAAGTTACAAATGGCTTCTCTGGGTGAAGCCATCTTGTGGCAAGAATTGAAAGATTACAAATGGCGCCCAACGTGGGGCGTGAATAAGGCTGGCTGGTGCATAGTATGGCAGTACGCACAGGTAATTTGTGAAATCTGATCGGGTATTTTAGGAAGGGTATATATGTTCAGTGATTTTGGAGGGTATGCTAAATAATAAGAGTGAGCCTGATTTATTAAAGTTGAGATCTAGAAGTGTTGACAGAAGCACTCTTGGTCATTCTAGAAGAGGCAGGAGTCAGTCAAACAGGCAGACCAATAAGCGGTCAGATTCCACAAATTCGAGAGTAGTTCTTAGTAAAATGGCAGATAAGGATGTGATTTCTGGTACGTTGGAGGGACGTGAGGGGGCCGAGAAAGATGATGTTGCAACTAGCAAGGAGTTAGGAATGGGAGAGAATAGTGAGGAGGAAAATGTAGGGCTGGGGGAAAACTCACAGATGATCAAGTTAATGGAGCAGATGATGTCTAAATTCAGTAGTAAACTAAGTGATTTAAGTAATAAAATGGATACTCAGAGTAGTGATTTAAGTACTCAAATTAATAATCAAAGCAGTGAATTTAGTACTAAGATAGACATTCAAAGTACGGATTTAGAGAGCAAAATTAATAAGATTGTAGAAAGTATGAGTAAAGGCTATAAGGAAATTCGTCAGGAAATTGCCAGTAGAATTGAGATGGTAGATAAAAGATTCGAGCAAGTTGAGGAGAAGATGAGCTTACAGAGGCAGGGCATTATGGATACTGTTGATAAGCAGATAGGCGAGGGGAGTAATGAGGTAGCCATTGTCAAGAAAGAAGTTAGTGAGAGGTTGATAGTTGTAGAGGAAGAGATGAAGGATATAACTGAGATTAGAAATAAGCAGGTGTTTTTGGAACAGGAGCTAGCGGTGTCTTCAGCCAGAGTAACGATGGTAGATAAGAGTGTAAAACGAGAGATTAGTGAACTGAAATCCTTTAATGAGAGCGAAAATTTGAAATTAAGAAGAGAGCTGAATCAGGCCAAGTCAAATAAGGAAAATTGTAATCACTCTGTAGGACATAGTAACTTCTATAGGGAATCTGACTTACCTAAATTTAGTGGAAGGCAGTTTAACCCTATGGAGTTTGTTAAAGTTGTTCAGAAGAGGTTTTCGAAAGGGTTAGAAGATGGGACGTTAGACTGGGATATTGTTGAGGAAATCATATCATTAGCTTTTGTGGGGGAGGCTAAATCTTGGTATCAAGTTTTTAGGGGAGGTTTTCAGGGGTTAGAAGATTTTAGGCAGAAGTTTGAGGGAAAGTTCTGGAACGAAGAGACTAAAGGAAGAGAAAGAGACAAGATTTCTTTTGGGAGGTATCAGTCGAATCAGGGGGTGAGCATGACGGAGTATTTCCTCACACATGTCCTTATCAGTCAGAATTTAGACACTAGTTCTTCTGAAGGTGATATTGTTAGGCGTATGGCCCGTCATTTTTCTGATGAGGTGAAGATGGCCGTAGTCATGCAGGATGTAAATACGATTAAGGACATGGAACGTGTGTTAGAAAGGTTTGATACTTTGGGTAGAATAGGAGGCAAAAGGCAAGAACAGGGAAGGGAAGGAAATTACGATCAGGGGTATCAGGAGGAAGGGAATAGGCATTATGAGCGTAGGAATATTGATAGGCCAGATAACTTTGTGAGGAATGATAGAGGAAATTTTGTAAATAGGGATAGGGGTGACCAAGGGAATTTTCGGAATAGGGGGCGCGGAGAACAGAGGCAGGCAGAAAATCGGGGACCTGGGGAACAAAGGCAGTTAGAGAATAGGGGGCGTGAAGAAGAGAGACAGCCAGCTCAGCCGAGTAATTTAAACGGGAACAGGGCTCTTTAAGACGGTCAGATAGAGGGTCCCATCCCAGTATTCCAGTTCATGTGTTGAAGAAGATAGAATACGACCTTGATGTTAGAAAGGAATTGTTAGATGACCAGGTTGAGGTTATGCAGGAGAGATGTGAGCCTACGTTGATCAGTCCTGTGATTAAAGTGAAGATATGGGGTCAAGTCGTCGATGCCTTATTGGACTCAGGGAGCATGTGTTCTTGCATTAAGGCAGGCTTTTATGATGAGGTTAAGAGTAAAGGAGAAGCCATAGAGGAGATTCCTGTGTCCAATATATTTATATTGTCTGCTGTTGGGACTAAGTCACAGAGAGTGCGTAGACAGGTTGTCGCACCTATGTACATTGATGAGAAATGTGGTCGTCAGAGTTTTCTAGTGGTCGTGAATTTAGTGTATCCAGTCATATTGGGTGCGGATTGGCTAAGCAGTCAGATGCGTAAGCTTGATTACGGCGAATCTAAGGTGAGATTCAAGTGGGGTGAGAATTTTGATACGATTAGTCTGAGTTATCAGGTGGACTCGGGAACCTTTGTGAGTATATCAGTGTGTGTCCAGGTTTTAAATGAAGAGGAAGAAGTCAGTGAGGTTAGTAGCGACATGGTATCAGAGGATATTCAAAGTTGTAGTATGGTAGTGGAAGAGGAGCGTGAAGGTGAATTTTCAAGTGTTGTGGAAGATACCATGTTGGAGGTAGAGCAGAAGGCTCAGTTGTTAGATGTCTTGAGAGACCACAGTGAGGTGTTCTCTGACAAACCTGGTAGGACACATGTTTACGAGCATAGTTTCGAGATCACCGATAGGTCTAGTTTTAATGGTGTTAGATACCCGAAACCACACGCCCATGTCAAAGCAGTAGATGATGTCATTTCGCAGATGGTAGACGATGAGGTGATCGAATTCAGTAGGAGCCAGTATGTCAATCCGTTGGTAGTAGTGATTAAGAAGGATGGGTCAGTTAGGCTATGTTTGGATGCAAGACAAGCTAATAAACGCATTGCGCCGGATCATCAGCGACCGGAAACTACTGAGGATTTAGTTCAGAGATTTGGGGGTAAAGAATGGCTGTCCACATTAGATTTGAGTGCTAGTTTTTGGCAGGTACCCCTACGGAAGGAGGATAGGCAATTCACGGCTTTTTGTTACAAAAACCAGCTGTTACAATTTACACGGATTCCTTTTGGTATGAAAACATCGTCAGCTGGGCTCATTCGCGCACTTAACGTCGCTCTGGGACACGGCACAGGGGATTTCACAGCCAGTTACATCGATGACTTGGTGAGTAAATTGTTTCATTTGTATGAAGGACCGTATGAAATTGCACGGAAATTAGGGGCCTGTGCGTACGAGCTCCTTACAAAGGACGGAAGGGTGCTAGGGATTTACAATATTTCCAATCTGAGGATGTACATATCCTAGTAGCCCTGTTGGTTGTGTATATATTTGTGGAAGGAAGGAGTTAGGATTTTGGAAGGGAAGTCATGCCTAAAAGGATTGCTTTTTATTCTATGGTATAGGACCAAATGAATGAAAAGCAAGGGGGCGTTCTGTAACCTATGTTTTATGAGTCCCCCATGACAGTTTTAATGTACGCTAGTGGGTTTATTATTTCTTTATATCATGTTTATCGTGTTGGCAACGTGTTCAATTGCATTGGACACGTCTGCAGTAGACGCAGTGTCATTATTATTATTATTATTACTATTATCATATACGAATACTTTTTATTATTAATTATTCAATGTATTTTAGGTCACTATTGACGAGATTCTGAAGCTAGCTCTAATCATATGTTGTCTAAGAAAGTTTATTAATATTGTTCGGACCACTGAACCAGGAGTCAGGTTCATGTTTTGGTCACACGTACAGGAGGCAGCATTTATGGACACTATTGTCTCGAGCAGGTATGCTCGCTTACCCCGGGGAGGGTGATGAGGAAGCAGCCAGGGGGCCTTGCTATGAGTGGTCTGGACAAACAGGCGTATGACAATAGCGCTTCTGGGAAAAGACTTCCTGCTAGGAGCTGTGGCATAGAGGTGCGGTAGCAAGCTACCTGAGAGGACTAGTGGAGGATTGTCTCGCTGGACTTTGAGATGTCAGGTTGTGTAGGGTGTCTCTCTTGAGCTGAGCGCTTGGTGTTTCTACGGAAAGCTTGAAGACCGTACGGTACCTACGAATTGTTTTAGTATGGAGGGTACCACGTGATTGGGTTCTGGCTGTAATGCCACAATCATAGTAGGGCTAATACCCATCAAGATAATTGTGCTAAGTTGAAGAAGACCTTCATGGCGGTAAACCATAATGGCATGGCTGACCAGTTTCAAAGTGGTGATGAAATGGACATATTGGGCAGACGACGGCATTACCGGTAATGTGAAAACAAACTAAGAAATCTTTAAAGGCCTAAATATTATTATTATTATTATTATATTATTATATATATATATTTTTAATTGCATTTCTTGTGTGTCACTTTTTTTGATTATATTCATCAATCTTTTGCATGCAGCTTCAGAATATAAAGTAGATTTAAATTGGATAGTTTCTTTTTAGTTAGATGCATGTAAACCTTCCTTCGCCTTTATTAATTTATAGGAGGTTTTGGTAAGGCCTATGTACGAGCCAGTCCTTTCAGAATATCTGCACACGCCCGGAGATAAGAAGAGTTTCAAAAAGGTGGATTTGTTCAATTACAGTACTAATTATGTCAGTTGCTTATATTTTAAAGAAAGGCCTTTTATGAGGCAGAATATTCATTTTTATTTAATTTTTGTAACTTCAAAGTTACAAATGGCTTCTCTGGGTGAAGCCATCTTGTGGCAAGAATTGAAAGATTACAATACGTCAAAAAAAATTCAGAGGACGAAATTATTATGGTTATTATTACTAGCTGTATCTGGCTTGCGTTGTAATGTCAACCAAAAAATAAAGTGTTTGTGTTATGATTTTGTTTATTGGAGTATTTTGATTAGTCATTTTAAATAGATATTAGGCCCCTGAAAATAGCAATTATCATCATCATCATCACCATCATTATGATCAGGTTAGACCAGGATTTGAGAAAGAACTGATCCTGGGTCAGCGGGAAATTCAATCTTATGTCTCCAAGGAATTCATTTACGAGTAGTAAATCTACAGAGATGAGACTCACAACAACAAGTTTTATTATTAATATTAATATGATTTATGCAGTATTAATTAATTTTGCTTTCCCATATTCCTGGAAGCTGCTGTTCCGTTCAGATCTAACACACTTAGGTAGGAACGGGGAAAATGTTGAGCCGCTATTTTATGCAAAATAATCCGAAAAGTAACGATGTGTTACTATGATAAGTGTAACTGCAACGCAATTACTCGTACGAAGGAACTAAAGCAACCCTGGCTTTAAGCTATCAGCTCGTGTTATCCACCAATAGATGATGATCATCATCACTGTTGTTTTAAGGGGCCTAACATCGTGGTTATCGGCCCCTAATGGTTTGGGTGAAAATAAAGATTGATTAAATGTACACTATAACTAATGTATACAGCAGCTAATAAGCAATATTCGGTTAAACAATTAATTAAATAATTTGAAATTATTCAAAAACTATTAATCGACTGACAGTTAATTCGATTAATCGAATAATAGATTAATTGGTTAACCGAAGGATCGATTAATTGATTAGTAGACACGAGATAAAAAATACATTTAAATAAGATGTACTCGCTTAAGTTGAGTTACGCTTCTTTTCGGAGTGGTGTATAGAAATTTATAAAAGTTACTATTTGCCTACAATATTCAATGCATCCTTGCTTGTTAACAATAACCACATAAGAGTCTGTGACATTGGAGGGACAAACATTAAATAAAATTGAGTAGGGTTTCAAGAAAAGAAAACGAAGATTTTTCATCGAAGATTTTGAATTCTTGTTCAATTTTTACAATTTAGGACAGCAACATTTTTGTTAAACTTTATTTAAGATATATGATACAATATATTTTATGTTCGAAAACTGTACTATAATGAGGCTCATTATAATACTATTTTTCATTATGAAACAGTTTCTCCAACCAATCAGAGCTCAAGTAACAGTTGTTTGGCCAATTAGATAATTAGATGCGCTGAGTTCCACGGCCTTCTAATTTAAATTTCACTGCCTGGCCTAGTGTCATAGTAGGGTAATCAAGGAGGCCATGGTCAAATACAAGGCATTCTTTGCGTCTCATGCGCTCTGTTCAGTACATAAAACTGGCACAATCTTGACAGATATTTATGAATATTTATGTTCGAACATAAAATTGTTATAATAATTATCGTCGAACATAAATAAACAGTCGTATGCAACTCGCCTATAATGGTAATTAAGACACTCGTATGGAAATTATAAAACTTGCATACGCTCGTTTTATAAACATACTCGTGTCTTAATTATTGCCATTATAGGCTCGTTGCTTAATGTACCATTAATTAATTAAACGGCTGTTTTGCTTCTGTGAGAGCGTAGTGAAAGGAGCGAAGTACATTGATTATTCGACAAAACAATTCATTATTCAGTCAACCGATTATTTGATTAAACGTCCAATTGGCTAATCTATTAAAAGCAGAGCCGATTAATTGTCATTTGTAGCAATGTATTGACTTTCTGCTTGGATTAATCGATTATTCGATAGCTAAAATTCATCGATTAAATGCACCAGCCCTACTCAACTAGCTACGACATACAACTAACATACAGGCTAAAAGAAGAACCGGACAAAATAAACATTAAAAAATAGAAAAGAAGGAATAATGAAAATAAATGACAGGGAAAAAATGCCCTCAACCCTCAAAGAATTTGAACAAAGGGACGCGGAAAGAAGTAGGGCAAGGAAAGGCCGATAGCAAAGGAGAAGAGGAGAGGGTCCGTCCCAGAATCACTGGAAAAAGGGGGGAAAACAAACCCATTTCAGGAATTCCTCGGAGTTGCAAACTCCTAAACTTAGCCGTGAGCCCTCGAGAGTGTAGTACTATCCAGGGAGCACCATAGATGGTGGAGCTACACACACCCTGCCTCCCTTAAGGTCTTGAGCGGAAGTCAGGAGATGTCATGGAAAGAGAAACAAGCGTCTGACCGCTCGATGAATGAGGGATCCGGAATAATGAGAAATGGTCAATTAAGGCAGGAGAGTATTATAATCCCTAGGCCTCAGATACCCTAATATCAATAGGTTCGGAAGAGAACAAGATTTGATGAAGGGAGGTCGACAGGAAAGACGAGAGATGAGCTCGGCACAAGTAAGTGGAAGGAACGCTGGATTTAGTTGGGGTTTCTTGGTCACCGCCCCACGTCCCATTAGTCGTGAGCCCCTGCGGTGAACACCAACAGAGCAAGCCATGCAGATGGAAGTTAGGAAATTAAAATGTCTGACCCAGTGGGACTGAACCCCATGACCTCCGTCTACGTTCGCTGGTGGCTTGTCGACTGAACTATAGGGGTCACTTAAATTCTCTCTAAGCAATAATACGCTGGAGGACCTCCATGAATATGACTTGCACTATTAATTGATAATTCTATATAGAATACCTTGCAAAGCCCAGAACCGGCCCACACTCTGTTCTTGGACGTCGTAGCGCTCCGCCTTCTGAATCGCGTGAGCCAATCCACTTAAGGCCACACAGATATGACTTGGCACGTGTAGGAACCCATCCCTTTGATTATATGTAGTTTAAAACGTCCCATAAGAAATTGGATGAAAAGGAACTTTTTACGTATGACATTTCCACATGATACGGGGGTATAAACGTGGCTGATGATGTGGGGCAGATGACCATCCTGTTTCCCCCTTAAAGGAACACTCCTCGCTATTTATGTGATTTTTCGTTGATTCATTTTTAGGACTTTCGGACATTGTCGTCGTATAGCCCCGTTTTATTGCGTGTGTTGAACTTGTGTGTGGGATAGTGGACATAAGTTAGGAACCATCCCTGTATTTGCTTGGAGTAGAAGTAGTAAAACCCCTTCTAGCGAACCCATCTCTTCTCAGTTCTGCCTCACGAGGCTGAGAGTATCAGATTCCATCCCTCACACTAGAATTAAATTTCTTGGCAGAGCCCGGAATTGAACCCAAACCTTAAAGGTGACTACCAAGAATGTTAGCTACTACTACACGAGGAGATCTATTTATATGTACACATAACATGGACTGGCTGCGTGGCGCAGCGATAATGTTATCGCCTGCTGTGTCCAAGGTTGCAGGATTGAATCCTGGCGTAGTCAGTTGGCATTTGAGGGAGCGCAAATGCCAGAGAGCCCTGTCAGTAGATTTACTGGCACATTAGAGACCCCCCTTGGGTAAATATCTGGGTATCCCTGCTTCTCTAAAATCTGCAGGAATTAAAAGGACCGTAAATCCAAAAACAAAATAATTATTAAAATTCAGCAATTCTTCTAGGTCTTGTGTGGGATTTCGCCAAGGACACCAAACAGACTCATCAGCGGGCTCTTGTTGTCCCCGCCCAGACCCCCACAGGAGTAGCAAACTGCGCACTACCTCCCTTGTCTTAAGCACACCTGCGCCTCTTTACTTCGAGAACCAAAAGCTCAAACAACCAAAATATGATATAGGCTTTCAAGGCCAGTGAATTAAAACTCAGCAATTCTTCTAGGGTTGTGCCGTGTCTTGTGTGGGGTTTCGCCTAGGACACCAAGCTGGCTCATCAGCGAGCTCTTGGTGTCCCAGTCCGGACCCCCACTGGAGTAGCGAACTGCGCGCTACCTCCCTTTATATAAAATGCAACTGTGCCTATTTACTGCGAGAACTAAAAGCTCAAGCAGCAATGAAGGCTTCCCAAAAGATGGTATATTGGCTTTCACGGCCAGTGAATTAAAACTCAGCAATTCTTCTAGGTTTGTGCCGTTTCCTGTGTTGGGTTTCGCTTAGGAGACCAAGCTGGCTCATCGGCGGGCTTTTGATGTCCCCGCCTGGACCCCCACACAAGTAGGGAACTGCGCCCTACCTCCCTTTTTATGAAGCGCACCTGCGCCTCTTTACTGCGAGAACCAAAAGCTCAAGCAGCAATAACCTCCCTATGAAGGCTTCCTAAAATATGATATAGCCTTTCACGGCCAGTGAATTAAAACTCGGCAATTCTTCTAGGGTTGTGCCGTGTCTTGTGAGGGGTTTCGCCTAGGACACTAAGCTGGCTCATCTGCGGGCCCTTGATGTCGGGGACACCAAGAGCCCCCTGATGAACCAGCTTGGTGTCCTAAGCGAAACCCCACACAAGACACGGCACAAACCTAGAAGAATTCACTGGCCGTAAAGCCAATATACCATAATAAGTATTATTATTAGTATACATCGTTAAGGAGCGTGGTTCAATTTATTTAGCTGATCTTGCTTTCTTCATCTTCTCGCTATGGCTCTTTCTGCACTCGTTTGTCCAGGTTCTGTTGGATGTAATGGTTGAGTGGTCTGAAAATTGATGATTGTCAACTAGTTCCCTGAATTTAGACCTATTGATTACCATATCACTTAAGATGTCTATTACTTGAAGATATCTTTCAACATCAAGCAGCCAATTGTTCTTAACTTTGATTGAGGTAGTAAAATTTAGAATTCTTTTAATATATATATTTTTGATTCGCTGTGCCCAACTGAAGAGCGCGTTTGAACTTATTAGAACTTTTTCTTCCTCCCTTCCCAATATCTGTTCATCCTCTCGCTGTGTTCCCTTTTACGCTGATCTGTCCATCCTGTATTTTGTCGGGTGGGCTTCTCAGAAAACTTGTGTTTTGTGAATTAAAGTTCTGAATTTTATTCTGTCTTGAATGGTTTATTCATGACAGCCAATTTCATTTATGTCTTCACTGTTTTCTTTTAGCCAGTTGTTTTGATTTTTCATTGATAAGGCTTGGTTGAACATTTTCTTTGTGAGCCAGTAATTATCCATTCTATACAGTATAGGTGTCCGTAAACCTGTAACCGCCGATTCCTAATGGTATCTGTGACTTCTTCTGTAACCTGATAAATTTCAATGAGATTTCTTTTTCATCTAAATTCCATTTTCACACTTTGGTCCTAAGATTTTCCTGATATTGTTTCTTTATTATTATTATTATTATTATTATTATTATTATTATTAGTATTATTATCATTATCATCATCATTATTATTATTATTATTATTATTATTATTATTATTATTATTTATTTATTTAGTATGTTTCGACCCATACAGGATCACATAAAGCAAGTTATGATCTGTTGCTCTTATTTTTTTTTGTTCTTCCAGAATTCTTTCATCATGTCGCTATGTTTAGCTCGACGTTCGTCAGTCCACTTTCCCCTAGGTCTGCTGGGCTTATCTTCTGATGCAGCTTCCCAAGTGTAGATCTTATGTCTGAAAGTTTTTCGGTCTTCGATATCTGTGGGTGTGATGTTGGCGTTATTGAGATCAGTTTGGACTTATTTAATCCAAACCGTTGTCGTCTTTAATTTTTGTGAGTTCATCAATATTTTCTTTGTTAATCGGTTGCTATCTAGCCTCATAATGTGTCCATAAAATTTCAAGCGTCGTTTGCGGAAATCGGTTTCAATATTTGAATATTTTTCTGTGATCTTGTGCGATTGTAAACGATATCCTTCATCTGTAAGTCTTGGGCCTAGAATTTTTCGGATAATTTTCCTTTCAGCTTTCTTGATGTTTTCAAGATCCCCTTTATAATTGAGGTGTAAGGTCTCACTGGCGTAGAGTGTTTCGGGTTTGATGACCGTCGAGTAATGTTGAATTTTAGTGTTAATGCTCATGGATTTTTTGTTGTAGAAGTTTGCGGTTTCACATATGCTTTCCGCATTTTCAGTTCACGTGTTCTTTGTGCTATTCTTTCTGTGCCTGTAGATTCAATAATTTCACCTAAGTATTTGAAATTGTTAACCTTGTTGACTGAACCGTATTTTGTTACCAAAGTTTGAGTTTTAATGTGTTTTGTAGCCATGAATTCAGTTGTTGTGAAGGAGATTTGCAACCTTACTTTCTCAGCACATTATTTGAGGACTTCAATCTGGTGAATTGCCGTTCGTTCATCTCCGGAGAGGATTGCCAAATCATCAGCAAAAGCTAAGCATGTAACATTGATATTATACTTCTGTCTTCCTAACACGACAGGTTTCCATATGTTGCGACTTTTTAATTCTTTTTCCCATTATTTGATGACCTTATCGAGAACGATGTTGAACAGCAATGGAGAAAGTCCATCACCCTGCCGAACACCAGTTTTAATGGGAAAAGGTTGGGAGATCTCTCCAATGAATTTGACCTTGGAAATTGTGTCGGTTAAGGTTTGTTGGATGAGTCGTTTCGTCTTCGGATCGAGATGGTTTTTTTTTTCTAGTACATTAAAAAGAGATTTTCGAACAATGGAGTCATAAGCCTTCTGAAAGTCGACAAATGTACAGATGGTTGGGAGATTTCGTGTGGCTCGAATTTTCAAGGTGGATTTCAGATTGAATATTTGTTCGACGGCTGATCTGTTTGGTCTGAAGCCAGCCTGATATTCACCGATGAGTGGCTCGAGTTGTTCTTGCGTGCGTTGTAAAAGACAGGCAGAGATGATTTTATAAGCGATGGGTAAGAGGGAAATTCCTCTGTAGTTATTTACATCAGATTTATCCCCTTTCTTGTGGAGTGGGTGGATGAGTGGGCATTTCCATTCGTCCGGTAGTTTTTCACTTCGCCAAATGTCCGGAATGATTATTTCCTGTAGTGATCGTGATCCTCGGTTTTTCAATAGTTCTGCGATGATTCCGTCTTCTCCTGAAGTCTTTCCGTTCTTGAGTTTTTGATGTGGTGATGGATTTCTTCTTGTGTTGGTGGTTTGGCTTCGGGTCGTATGTGTTCAGGGACTGTGTGTATAAATCGCTCAGGTGGTTCAGGACAATTGAGGAGGTCAGAAAAATAACAGGCTAGTTCTTCACAGTTTTCTTGGTTTGTGAGTGCGAGACTTGCGTCTTGTTTCTTGAAAGTCAAATTTTGCGGTGTGTAACCTTTAAATCTGTTCCCGAAGGTTTAAAAAAAATCTCGACTGTTGTGATTCCTGAAGTCATCCTCGATTGACTGAAGTTGCTTAGTTATAAAATTACGTCTAGTTGTCCTGATAATTTTGGTTGCCTGTTTGCGGACGCCGAGAAAGTGTTGTAAAGTTTCTGGAGATTTGTGGCTATTGTATTTTTGGAATGCGATTCGGCGATCAATAATGACTTGATCACAGTTGGAATCCCACCAAGGGTGTTTTGCTTTCTTTTTTAGTGGAATCAGTTCTTCTTCTTCTTCTACTACTACTTCTTCTTATTATTATTATTATAGGCACCAGTACTATTAAAAAATAAGTGTCTATTTATAATGCACGGATCCAGTCGTGTATTTTCTGTTGTGTTCCAATTAGTCCCAATAATGCAATAAGAACCTCCTCACATATAATATTGCTCTCGAGAAGTCCTGCTAATATGGCTAAATGCAGAAAGCCGCTTTGTCTAAGTATACTAATTGTCGATAACAGCATACACGTGCCCCTTTGCAGCATTATGTCAATACCTTGAGGAGCTTGCTTTGCCACGGGCTCATCAGCTTAACGTTCAGTGTGCAGACTAATGTGAGGGAGGAGCAGGTAGGACACAAAGAAGCAAGTTTGTATAATTGACTTATATATTTGTTTATTTATTAAATCGGCAGTCACCCAGACAGTGAATTATTGAACACTGCAGATCACTTTCATATTCACAAATCAAATGTAAACTGTAAGACACAAACGTCCATGCTCTAGATGAGATTCCAACACACAGCCAATAAAAGCTTATATGTAAGGCCAACCACTCTTGACTGTTACCCCTGAGGTCCGGGTTTGACTCCCGGCTATGCCCAAAAATAATAATTCTGGCCTGAGAATTGGGACGGGGTAAACTCAACCTTGTGTAGTAGTACTAACAGGAAATAGGTTCGATTGCTACTTGTGCCATCCTAGAATTGGCTTTGTGGTTCCCACTTCTACTCCAGGCAAAGGGCAGGAAGATTCCTGGTTTAAGGCCACTGACGCCTCCTTCCCATCTTAACCCTTATTATAAATCCACGCACAGTAGTACAGACACCACAATGGAACTCGTTATCAGACAAATCCTATATACACCCAAGTACACGGGACTTAAATTAGCACCATCTCCCATGTCTCTAATGGAATAATAACAAGAAACAAACAAAATGTGAGGCCAGCATCCCAACGGTGCACCACGACTGTGTGGGCAGCTGCAGCAAATCCGGAGATCGTAGGTACTGTGTGGATTTTCGCTGGTATTTCCACACTCTCTTCAGGAAAAAGCCGTGGTAGTACCTTAATTCTAGTCCCGGGGCATCTCCCAGTTCCCTGTGCCTAATAAAACTGCACACCTTACTGCAGTCATCACGAAAGTACAGGTTACCAGACAAATTCAACATACACACAACTACACGGGGCTGGTGACCAAGACGCCCCAAGCCCCTCAAATGAATTATTAACTAAAACAATAACAAACAACACCACCACCTTAACGACCTGAGCAAATGAAAAGTATATGGTGTAATATAAGCCTGGAACACACTTATGTATATTAAATTGATTTGAGATTTAAGGAACACACGGGAGAAAGGTTTTCTCTATCGAAGAAGTGGTCGAGAGTGAAATAAAATAGCAAGAACAGTGACCTAACCTCCCCCAACTGTGTAGCCATGAGCGTTAAATCGCTCACCAAGATCGTGATGATGGCGGCTTCGATGGCGTAGTTGGTAGCATGCTGAACTTCTATGCCCAAGATCGGGGGCTCAAATCCGGCCGAAGTCGTCGGATTTTTAAGAGCATTAAAAATCCCTCAGTATGTCTTCCTTCGGAGGGGAAGTAAAGCCGGCGGTCCCACGTGATAGATTTATGGCATGTTAAAGAACCTTTCACTAATTACACCTGTGTGAAGCTAAATTGTATAGGTTAAGAATGTAACAACGCTCTTAGGTTCCTACGTTCGTAGCCAAGAGCTGACTGCGGTGGCGTCTGGTAGCTAAGTTCTGAACTAGTAATCGTTGATGGCGGCGTTTGGCAGCAAAAGTAGGAACTATTTGAAAAATTCAAAAGTCTGCATTCCTAAATTGATTTAAACAAGATGTTCAGTAATGAACATATAGCCTACTTTCTCCTAAATGCATGGGTATTGTTATAACTCTTTGTCTTTTCAAGGAGTATAATTGAATGTTGGTTGTAGTAGCTTGTTGAAATACAACGTGCTATAGGGATATTAAACATGAATATGAGGTGCCCTTTGCTAGTGCTACCTCTGTAAAAAATTTCATTCAATTCGGTTTCACCGTGCTTGACTTGATATGGGGAATGGATTTGCACACATACATGGTCGCTATTTGCAAACTATTGGGCTGATGACCTTGTAGTCAGTCATAAGACGCTTTCCATAAAAAGTCATGTTGTTGCAAAATCTGGTAGAGATCAAATTATTAGGATGGTCGTAATTTGATTTAAGGTTTTTACATTTGGGTGGGCGTCATTCCGTTTCCGTCAAGATGGCGGCGATATAAAACATGACACTGAGGTGCACTTTGCTAATGCTACCTCTGTACCAAATTTCGTTCAATTCGGTTTCACCGTGTTTGAATTGATCGGGGGAATCGATTTGCACACTTACTTGCCCACCTTATGCAAACTATTGGGCTGATGATCTTGCAATTTGGTCAGAATATGCTTCCCACATAAAGATATGTTGTTGCAAAATTTGGTAGAGACTAGATTATTAGGTTTGTCGTAATTACATTTTAGCTTTTAACATTTGGGTGGCCGCGATTACGTTTCCGTCAAGATGGCGGTGATATAAAACAAGACACTGAGGTGCCCGTTGCTGTGCTACCTCTGTACCAAATTTCGTTCCATTCGGTTTCACCGTGTTCGAATTGATAGGGGGAATCGATTTTCACACAAAGATGGCCGCCATCCTCAAAATATTAGGCTAATGACCTATTAGTTTGGTCAAAGGATGCTCCCTCCATAAAGGTATGTTGTTGCAAAATTTGGTAGGGATCGGATGATTAGGTTAATCGTAATTTGATTTAAGCTTTGAACATTTGTGTGGCGCCATTACGTTTCCGTCAAGATGGCGGCGATATAAAACATGACACTGAGGTGCCCTTTGCTAGTGCTACCACTGTATCAAATTTCCTTCCATTCGGTTTCACCGTGTTCGAATTAATAGGGGGAATCGATTTTGACACAAAGATGGCCGCCATCCGCAAAATATTAAGCTAATGACCTACTAGATTGGTCAAAGTATGCTCCCTTCATAAAGGTATGTTGTTGCAAAATTTGGTAGAGATCGGATGATTATGTGAGTCGTAATTTGATTTAAGCTTTGAACATTTGTGTGGCCGCCATTACGTTTCTGTCAAGATGGCGGCGATGTAAAACATGACACTGAGGTTCCCTTTGCTAGTGCTACCTCTGTACCAAATTTCGTTCAATTCGCGTTCACCATGTTCGAATTGATAGGGGGGGACAGACATTCAGAGTACACACACTCACACATACACACACACACAGACACACTTTTTTCGCCCTGTGTTGATCTCATAAGCCTACTTTCATTTTTGCAAAAATCGAAAGTAGGCTAAAAACAGAAAACACACACGAATACAGTCATTACAATTAAGACCGGTTGTCAGACAGCTTCTACACACACCCAAAATACACGGGGCTACATGACCACGTTGTCGCTGCTCCTAAACTGAGGAACCCACCAAGATCGCGGTGTATAGCTGCAGTAAGTTCAGAGATCGGGGGTTTGCATCCTCAACACTGACAGTTGCTATCCTGAATGTGGTTAACCCTGGGATTTTCCACATTCCCTCCAGGCAAATGTCGGGGCAGTGTCTTATTATGAATTCAGGGGAATCTACCCTATTTCCAATCCTAATAATTAGGGTTACACACACTACTATAGTCACCACAGAAACACAGGTTATCAAACAAATAATTGAACACACACCTAAGTGCACGAATCTGATAACCATGATGTTCTAAGTCCCTAAAGAAAATTAACTACTACTTCGATTATAACGTGTATGTAAATAAGGATTGAAGAAGTGCCTTGATATGGCCTTGAAAATTAACTCTTGTAGGTTTTAACCAGTCTATCTTAAGCATAGCATTTCAAGTTCACGAACTTCTACCTTTTATGGTTAAAATGACCTTTCAGAATCAAATTATAAACAGTAGAATAAGAATGAAACATACTTACACAAAAAAAAAAAAAAAAAAAAAAAAAAAATTCAACAGAAAATAACACTAAACATTGTAATGACAAATCAAATTTCTCAAATGTGTATTTACTCAAAAAACGTGTTGTTTTCTTTTTGAAATATTGATATTTTTTTCTCCGCATATTTTGTTTATTATGATAATTATTTGTTTTATTTACTGGTTTGATTTATTACGTTTAGTTTTCTTTTCATATATAGGCGGCCACCTCTAAATTTTAAATTTATCAAAATTTGAATAAATTTATTTGTATTGAAGGAGCAGATGACCTCGCTGTTCTGTTCCTTAATACAACAACAACAACCATCATCCTGTATAGACCGCTTGTAAAGGAATAAAATTAACTAAATTCTAGATTTCTAAAAATATATTGGTAGTATATTTGTTGTAACCTAAATGCACATATTTCTACTCGGTCATGTTCCAAAACATTTTGTACCTTCAAAAACAGTATTCATTTCATGTATTTCACTGAGATAATGTTGCTTACTTCTGTGCACATAAGAATAGATAACTTTCTTTCTGTCTGCCCATTAACAGGGCATTGCCAATACCTTTTGTTCCCCACTTAGTTCATTAGCCTACTTTTCACATTTTGCGAAAATGAGGAAAAAGTAGACTTATGAGATCGGGCAAATGTGTGTGTGTGTCTGTCTGTCCTTCTGTCTGTCTGTCTGTCTGTCCTGTCTGTCTGTCTGTCTGTCTGTGTGTGTGTCCCCCCCCCCTATCAACTCCTAAACGGCTGCAGCAATCGAATCCAAATTTGGTAGGAGTAAATATCGATACCTGAATATCTCGCGGCCATATTTGAAAATGATGTCAGTGCTACCAACTGCTGAAAAATCGCAATTGAAATTTGAGCTCCATGTTGGATATCTTGGAAAATATGAATGGGAGCTATTTCAAAATTGGCACACGTATAGATAATAATATTGCAGTTTAATATCCAGGAGGCCATACATGGCAGTGTTGCCAAAATGATTACAAGCCTGCTGATAGGTCCAAATTTTAAATGCATATACTGTAACTTCTATACTATCAATTGGATTTCAACCAAATTTCGTATGTGCTATGTGTACATAAACAGGTATGACTGAGCGTATTCTTAAGAGCCACCAGGGTTGCCAACTGTTAATAAATGCTCTCAATTTTTTTTAATCCAAATACCCATATATCAGAAAGTATGCAAGCCGACAGCTTTAAACTATGTACACGTATAGTACCTGACATTCTATATTAATATGGAGTAACTTATATACGTCAGTGCTACCAACATGATTCTAAGCCTGCTGAGAGGTCCAACTTTAAATACATGTAATTTCTATACTATCATTTGGATTTCAACCAAATTTCGTGTGTGCTATGTGTACCATAACAGATAAGACTATGCCGATTATTAAGAGTAACCAAGGCTGCCAACTGTTAATAAATACTGTCTCTCTTTGAGTTACCCTAATATCAATATATCAGATAGTATGTAAGCCAATAGCTCTAAACTTTGCACACGTATAGTACCTGGCATTCTAGATTAATTTGGAGAAACTAATATAGGCCTACGCCAGGGCTGCCAACATGATTCTAAGCCTGCTGATAGGTCCAATTTTAAAATTCTTGTAACTTCTATACTAACTAATGGATTTCATTCAAAATTGACACAACAATAGATCATATTATTTCAGATTATTTCTGACATGTATGCCATTGTTGCCAACATGATTTTACGCGCGCTGTTGGACCCAATGTTCAACTGCATGTAACGTCCATGCTATCCATTGGACTTCAACCAAATTTTGTATTCTGTACCTTAAGACATGGAACTAAGAATATATTCAGTCACCAGCGTTGCCAAATGTAGTTCTCTATTAGGCTACATTATGCCAAGTATACAGTATTTCGAAGTAATTAGAGATTTCGATATTACCGACTTAATTTTGTCATTATTCTAGATAGATCCATATCGATTAATCATTGGCATGAATCTTAAATTTTAAGAAAAGTAGGCTCTTTAGTTCGTCACGGAACTTCTTGTTTTTCTCTATGTAATGTAGCAACATTAAAACGTCACCATAAACCGTATTCTGGGGGGTGAAAATCTTGGCCCAGTAGCACATGAATTATCGTGCTTTTTATCCTATTCTATACATTTTATTAGGACACATCAAAGGCCAAATGAACACCAAATCAGTGGGTTAGGTTAATCCAGGAAAATGCTAGGAAATTAAGCCTTGTTGATGATGAGCAAACCATGATCAAAGACACAAAACCTTCTTCTTTTGTTTGAAAGAACGTACCTCTGATAAATAATCAGGGGAAACGAAAAGATAACATGCAAAACGTTATCGGCAACAGGTACAGCAATGTGTCAGCTATTTCATGACATACTGTAGGCACCAAACGAATTGACACAATTGTCATATCGTGGTATCTACTTTTGTAGTCCTGTGTTATAGAAGTCTGTGCCTGGAATGGATCCAGCATGTGATATTCGATTCGTCTTCTGCTCTTCGTCAGTGTGAACATTCTGATAGGGGAACATAAATTTATTGAGGTGCAATAAAATGTAGAAAGGTAGAAAGATCAGGACAACAACTGTTCTGCAGAAGTTTGCCGAGGAGCTGTTTGGTCATCCAAAATACAGTCCTCATTTATGAATTTATGACAGTTTTTTTATATCGTATGGAGTTGGGTGCCGGGTGCAAGCTTTGTTAATTGACACCCTAAGGGCAGCTTGCGTGTCGAATTTAATGTTCCTTGGAGCGCTATGAAAGTCAAGGAGGTTAGATATCTAAGCTCCTTAAAGCTATACCGCTTTCTAGTAGAGAAATGAGGAACTTTGAGTTGGCGGAAAATCCCGAGATTCATTTTGCCATTATGAACACGGCCTACTGAATTCAAATGGGTTCTTTAACATGCCAACAACGTATGACATGAGTATCGTGATTTTTGTCGCCTTTCAAAAAAATCACTTACCATGGCCAGGAGCGAACCTGCAAGCTTGGGATTGGTAGTCCGACACTATAACCACACACCCATTGTAATGGTAATTTAGTGCCCCATGTTGGTAGCGACAAATGTAACGGTTTCGCTAGCCCACACTGTTGGGAGAGAAATGTAACTGTTTACCTTTGCCTAAGCTATGTTGTTTTAATGGGCGCCAAGACCTCAATGCAATGTTGAAATCTAAATTTGTATTTAACAACGTCTAGCTCTGGCAGAACACATTCAAGACTCTATTCACTCAGATCGTGGTATGATTTGATCATTAACCCAACAAACAATTGTATCAGGAGAAGGAATTGGTCTACATCTAATGCTACCTACTGAAAGCAAAGATTGCATTGTAAAAGAAATGAATTTATTATATAAAACAAGTATAGCAAAATTAATAATAATAATAAGTTTAAAATTTAAATTGGAGCGTTGTGATTTGAATATTACCGATAGAAAATTACGTGAAAACGGAGTCTGATAAATTGATTTTACTCTTATTTCCAAGCTATGAAGTTACTGAATTATGAAATATAAAACAAAGAAAAATGAGAGATTGCGTATTTATGCGTCATTAGCGCTTACCCCTGGAAATTGCCAAAGCATTTCCCTCGTTCTTGATGATGCTGTGTGCTTCCCACAGTCTCCTGGACGTCGTCATCTCCGTCGAAATTTGATGATATTCTGGTAGATTAGATAATTCTATGGTCCGTACATCGGACCCAAACTCTCGTAAAACCGCACTGGTTACGTTTTACAAAAGTTCGTCGCTAACTCCACTGAACATCGGAGCGTCACGCACTTGCGACCGTACACTGCAAGTTCTACACAGATTGTCCTTAACTCCACCGAACATCGGAGCCACTCGCACGCGCACCCATACTCGTCAATTATTTCACAGATTGTCCTCGTCTCACGGCGCGTCGAACGATATATTCACCTGTCGGCTCCCCCACTCCGGAGCAGTCTCCTAGCTTACGCTGTCTCCGCTGATTGGCTGAGCACGCCGCCACTTCCCCTCCTCCGGTTCATTACTCTCCGCGGGCGAGAGGGAGAAGTCTTTTCCGTTTCAACAATTCGCCTCTTCTAGACCTTGCGACCCAGGATTGCGTCATGCTTCTCGACAGGAATCAGCTTGTATTAGAATTCCCAGTGAGTCATGTCTCTCAAATACCCTAACTGACAAAACTCCGTAAAATTCCGTAATCAGATAATTTTCTATGATATCGTCGTTCGTAATAATTTGCTTGTTAGCGTTTTCTAAGACATAGAAAACCTATCTGAATGCTAATAATTTTTATAAAATGCTCCGAAAATACCTTAATAATAATTATAATAAATTAATAATAATAATAAATTAACATGAAAAATTCTCTTGGCTGAACAATTTGCCGCGTAAATAAATATAGAATGGCTTCCTACTGACTTATGCCAGTTGCATAAAACCCCTCGAAAAACACGTTACATATTCGCCTCGGATCATCGGATGATTTACCGTGACGACGGTCCATTATCCGATTATCCCAGACACGTTAATAAACCCCATCCAAAATACATATTACATAAATGAAATCACCCTAAATTTCAGATATGTACACTCATAATTTTTCTTCACGCACTTTGCGTCAAAGTTTGTTGTCACTATGGATTGCACTTTGCAACCAGTCCAATGTTTTACATATAGAATAGTGTTCCATGGATATTTCCGCCTCTCAAATTGCTCTATGTTGGAGAAATAGACATAATTAATGTGTGAGCACTATGTATTTATGATGTCATATCACACGCATTGAAGGTGTTCTGATATATTTATATCATCATTGAACTTCCTAATTTCACTGGAGGTCCCTTCCTTATGGTGAAATTTAATCTCACTTATCACTGACCACACGTTCACACTATTGTGGCAGCGCCTCGTGACCATAATACTTAATCTCTCTTTAAAGTAGATTAAATTAATATTGACTTCTGAAAAAAAAAACAGTAAGTGCGCATTACATATAACACCAAATATTTCTGTGCCGTAATCGCCCTGTCTTGTTAAGTTCCCGTACACCATATTCTACTTAATACTAGTTCTCAACACAGACCATTTCTCCTCACACAAATAATACCATTGTACAAATTATCTTAAATTACACACTTACAAATCTTACATGGCGAGGCCGTAAACAGAAATCACGTGTGCTGATATGTATGAGTTTCATGAAGGACTGTCTCGCATTCTGATGGCCCATCTTTTGCCTCGTGGACGCCTTAAGCAAAAATACCTTGTTCAAGCGCTCACCCATCTCTTGGAGGCAAATGGGAATTCACCAGCGCTACCAAATTCTGGCCTTGGTGTATCGAGACATTTTAGTGCTCAAGAGCATCCGACAATCCCGTCATATTTCCATGTACCTTAAAAACTCTCATTTACTTACATACTACCCCCCTGTGTGACTTCCGATACGCCTGCCTTAAGACCAGATCCTCCACGCACCAGATACCACACTTATTCATTTGATAGGCTGGCTCGCCAGCTAAACACACTCACTTTATGACACATATTTTCGTAGACTATGTATATTATACGTCTCGTATAATCTGTTTCCCTCACTATTCTCCAGCACATATGCTGTTTTGCCAATACATTTGGAAACTATAAATGTTTCTGCGTCACCTGCTTCCAACCTTGCAAGTGGCTCCCTTAAATGAACGCCATCACGTTACTCTACCTATCATATTTCTCAGTGTCTGTAACGATGCCCTGTTGCTACTGTCCACACATGCACATATTAAAATACCCTCCTCTGCTTTAACCACAGGATAATCCCTACATAAATTAGTGTCCCTCGATAGCATGTCTGCGAGAATGTTATCTTTACCTTTAATATATTTTACTGTGAATTCGTATTCCTGCAGAGCAAGAATCCACCTACTAACTCTGTTAGAACTGAGTTTACAAGTCCTCATATACAGTAATGCATGGTGATCTGTGTGGATCTCAAATTTCCCCCCTACTAAATACATTCTAAATTTCCCTAAACTGAAAACAATACCTAAAAGCTCTAACTCAGTAATCGTGTATCTTTTCTCTGCTGCTGTCAGTCCTCGCGAAGCTAAAGATACAATGCACAGATTACCCTCATCATCTCTCTGACATAATACTCCAGCAATGCCTATATGTGAAGCATCTGTCATAACCACATATTCCTTATCTTTTAACGGATATTTCAGCACTACAGCTTTCTCAAAACCTTCCTTCAGCGCTCTAAAAGCCTGATCATGCTTGGACTCCCATCTCCACCGAGTCCCACTTTTAAGCAATTCCCTGAATGGTTCTACCAACCCTGAGTATTTAAGAACGAACCTCCTGAAAAAGTTGCAAATTCCCAGGTAAGTTTTTAACTGTTTAACATTCTGTGGCACCTCTGCGTTAAGTATCTTATTAACCCTACTTTCTTCTGGTGTTACACCTCTACTCGACACTCTATGACCTAAAAATGTCACTTCTGACTGTCAGAATGACGACTTAGACAGCTTCAAAGTGAACCCTGCCTGATCTAATTTCTGAAAAACTATATTTAAATGATGTAGATGCTCCTCAAAACTGCGTGAACTAATTACCATATCATCTATGTAAATGGTTACAAACTCTCCTGTGTCATCCCCTAATGCGATGTTTAAAGCCCTAATTAAAGCTGCTGAACTACTCTTTAACCCATAAGGTGTTCTACAAAATTGATAAAGATTATATTTATGACTAAAAGCTGTAAATGGTCTATCTTCGTACATAAGTGGCACTTGCCAAAAACTGGAACTCAAATCTACACAAGTGAAATACTTCTTCCCCTCAAATGTTTGCATTAATTCCTCTATTGACATAGATTTCAGCTGATCTGAACTAATTCTACTGTTAACCAAACGAGCGTCTAAACAAATACGAACAGTGCCGTCGGTCTTGGGTACCGTGATCAAAGAATTAACATATGGACTGTTCGAGTGCTCAATAATCCCATCTTCAAGCATTTGGTTAATTTGTGCCTCAACTGCACTCTGATAAGCGAAAGGTACAGGATATCTATGTCCTGTGAATACTGACCTATCAATAACGTTCAATGAATGTGTATAGCAATTGGCCATACCAATGCGATCCTCAAAAACTCTCCTATTACACCATAACACATCATAGAGCCGAACACACTGTTCATCCTCTATATTTCCCTGAAATGCAGCCTCACGTAACGAGTCCTCTAGACTTCCGTTCGTAATCACACTGCCCACAAAACATGGAGAACCCCGCTCTACGGCTGGCGATATCTCATTTAAAGTACACATCACACCTACAATACTACTTCTCTGAATATGGTCATTGAACGCTACTTCTACTTCAGAATCTCCCCATTTAAATTTCAAACTCCCTACATCATAACATAAGTTACCAGACACTCTACTTAGCCACTCTGAACCCAAGATAACACTGAATACTAAATTTGGAATTACAAGACAAATCTGCTTCTCTACATGATTATTAATTTTAATGTCTACTAAAACTTGCTTAGAAATTACTTTAGACCTCTTCCCAACAGCTGTGATAACAAAAGTGCTTTTAATTGGCATCTCCTCAAAATTTACTCCAGTTCCTTTCATTTTATCATAAAATGCACCACTTATGCAACTCTTCATACAACCACTATCAATTAAAACATCTGTGTACGCCTCGGACACGTTAAATTTAACTATGGGGCTCTTACTAACCACTTCCTGAATAATACCTTCATCATTTAGTTCATGTAATAATTCATTTCTTACATTTAGGTCATAGGGTTCCTGTATAATTGTATGGACAGGGCATGCTACAGACTGAGATTCTGACCTTACTTCGCAGCCTGGTTCGCGTTTAAAGAACCGCTACAGCTGGCCGTAGTACTACTAACTACTAAACTGGTCTGGTTGTTCTGGGCTGTGTTGTCATTGTTTGGCTGTATATTACTACCACTAGGCTGTCCTCTTCCTTGACCCCTATTCTGGTTGTAATTATTATTATAATTTCTCCCTTGATTTCCCCTGTAATCATTGTTCCTCCCTTGATTTCCCCTGAAATCATTGTTCCTCCCTTGATACTGATTACCATAGCCATTTCCTCTGTTCTGATTTAGCTGATTATTATTATTTCTATTTTGAGCGTTGGCCCCTTCGCCACCGTTCCCTTGAACTTCTTGATGCCTGGCTTCATTAGGTCTATTATTATTATTACCCTGGTTCCGATTGAAATTGTCATCATAACCCCCTCTCCCTAGTGCATCAAATGTGCTTAACAAATTTTCTACTTGTGATATAGTCTTTACATTCTGGATACAAGCAGCCTCCTTGATCCTATAGGGAAAGTGCCTTAGTAGCAACCTTACCACATCACTTTCCTCCTTCAAGCCATCCAGATATTTACACACTAATACCTGCCCTAAAAAGTATTCGGTCATGGTGGAGCTTCCTTTAGGGTTATATTTACCACACACTACTCCCTCACGATGCTGCGACTGAATAACCTCATTCCAGAACTTTTCACAGAATTTCATTTTAAAATCATTGATATCAGTAAACTTGTCTCTGTAGACAGCAAACCAATTCCTCGTTTCCCCCACAAACACTTGTTCTAAAATTTCAACTACCTGGCACCACTCAATACTACCATTTTCCAACCTCTCCCCGAATTTATTTTCTATAGTGTTCATGAACTCCATTGGGCACCCCTGTCGATTGATGAACTTACCCAGTTCTACCTCCCTGTGTGTGCTATTCACAAAAACTGGCCTATTCTGACTATTTTCTTGCCTGATCCTAGCTTTTAATTTTAATTCTAATTCTGCGATTTTCTCCTCAGCCTTCCTCTCAATACTGTTTACTGTTAATTTAATGTTTCCTTCTGATTCTTCTACTTTATCATATAGCTTTGCTTGTTTCTCCTCAATCTTGCTAATGCTTTCCCTATTACTCTCTCTTAAATCATTTATTTCTGCAACTATTTGTGAGTGGACTTTCTCAATTCTACCCCCCAGCTGTTCCTTAACCTCTTTAGTAGCTACCTGAATTTTGTCAATTTCTCCCCCCAATTGCTTTTTGACCTGCTGTGTTTCCAGTTGCACTAGTTCTTTTAAATTTTCAGCCTGTGTACTGATTCTAATTTCCAACTCCTCCTGTACTTTTCCTAATTTTCTGTCTACATCTGCAATAATCTCTTTAGCCTTTTCTTCCATCACCCCCCTGATCTCACCTCTAATCAGTTCGAATTTGTCACTCATTTCCCTACTGTTTTGTTCTAATTTAGCATTTAAAGTTTCAGTACTCTCTCTATTTTCCTTACTGTTTTGTTCTAATCTGGCGTTTAAAGTTTCATTACTCTCTCTATTTTCCCTACTGTTTTGTTCTAATTTTGCATTATTCTGTTCTAATTTTGCATTATTCTGTTCTAATTTTGCATTTAAAGCATCACTACTAACTTTGTTCTGATACATGAACTCGAGAAGTAAAGTTTTTAATTCTGGTTGGCCGCCTACACTCCCTGTTTCAGTATCGGGATTTACCTCCGCTACCCCGGTACTACCATCACTCGACATACTGCTCGTATCATCATTCTCCAGTTGATGACCACTACGTAACCTCATCTGTCTTTCTTTCTCATCCCCCATAATGATATACACTGATAAAGACAAATAACCCCCAAAATACAGGCACAGAAATATATACCCTTCTCCTTCCACAAATGTTATTAGGTTTTCAGCCCCAAGTTGTCGGCGACAATTGTAATGGTAATTTAGTGCCCCATGTTGGTAGCGACAAATGTAACGGTTTCGCTAGCCCACACTGTTGGGAGAGAAATGTAACTGTTTACCTTTGCCTAAGCTATGTTGTTTTAATGGGCGCCAAGACCTCAATGCAATGTTGAAATCTAAATTTGTATTTAACAACGTCTAGCTCTGGCAGAACACATTCAAGACTCTATTCACTCAGATCGTGGTATGATTTGATCATTAACCCAACAAACAATTGTATCAGGAGAAGGAATTGGTCTACATCTAATGCTACCTACTGAAAGCAAAGATTGCATTGTAAAAGAAATGAATTTATTATATAAAACAAGTATAGCAAAATTAATAATAATAATAAGTTTAAAATTTAAATTGGAGCGTTGTGATTTGAATATTACCGATAGAAAATTACGTGAAAACGGAGTCTGATAAATTGATTTTACTCTTATTTCCAAGCTATGAAGTTACTGAATTATGAAATATAAAACAAAGAAAAATGAGAGATTGCGTATTTATGCGTCATTAGCGCTTACCCCTGGAAATTGCCAAAGCATTTCCCTCGTTCTTGATGATGCTGTGTGCTTCCCACAGTCTCCTGGACGTCGTCATCTCCGTCGAAATTTGATGATATTCTGGGAGATTAGATAATTCTATGGTCCGTACATCGGACCCAAACTCTCGTAAAACCGCACTGGTTACGTTTTACAAAAGTTCGTCGCTAACTCCACTGAACATCGGAGCGTCACGCACTTGCGACCGTACACTGCAAGTTCTACACAGATTGTCCTTAACTCCACCGAACATCGGAGCCACTCGCACGCGCACCCATACTCGTCAATTATTTCACAGATTGTCCTCGTCTCACGGCGCGTCGAACGATATATTCACCTGTCGGCTCCCCCACTCCGGAGCAGTCTCCTAGCTTACGCTGTCTCCGCTGATTGGCTGAGCACGCCGCCACTTCCCCTCCTCCGGTTCATTACTCTCCGCGGGCGAGAGGGAGAAGTCGTTTTCCGTTTCAACAATTCGCCTCTTCTAGACCTTGCGACCCAGGATTGCGTCATGCTTCTCGACAGGAATCAGCTTGTATTAGAATTCCCAGTGAGTCATGTCTCTCAAATACCCTAACTGACAAAACTCCGTAAAATTCCGTAATCAGATAATTTTCTATGATATCGTCGTTCGTAATAATTTGCTTGTTAGCGTTTTCTAAGACATAGAAAACCTATCTGAATGCTAATAATTTTTATAAAATGCTCCGAAAATACCTTAATAATAATTATAATAAATTAATAATAATAATAAATTAACATGAAAAATTCTCTTGGCTGAACAATTTGCCGCGTAAATAAATATAGAATGGCTTCCTACTGACTTATGCCAGTTGCATAAAACCCCTCGAAAAACACGTTACACCACCTTGGCAAGCATTTATGACAGTGCTGTACTGCAATTGAATTGGTCAACGGATAAATACAGTAGAAACAGATCAAATAAAACAAATATTCAGTCCGTAAATATCTGAGTCCTGTTTGATATATTTAAAGGTAACGGACGGTTGATGCATTAGATAAGAGCTACTACAAATCCTACTGTATACGAGTAATAGGCTATCATCATCATAATCAGATGCCATCGAGTTAACGATGATGACTTCTAGCAACATCATAGATGAAGAGCCCCCAGATATCTTTATTTCAAATCTTCCGGTGACATCCATTAGCGGCTTCAGTGGCATAGTTGCTAGCATGCTGAGCTTCTATGCCCAAGATCGCGGGTTCAAACCCGGCCAAAGTCGTCGGATTCTTTAACAGCGTTAAAAATCCCTCAGTATGCATTGCTTCGGAGATAAAATAAAGCTGGCGGTTCCATGTTATAGATTTATGGCATGAAACTGAACCTTCCACTAACTACATTTGTGGAAGCTAAAATTTGCAGGTTAGTTAGATAACGCTATATTAGTTCCAACGTTCGCCGCCAGGTGCTGGCTGCGATGGCAGCTAGTAGCCAAGTCCGCAGCTAGGAGTCGTGGACGGTAGCATTTGGTAGCAAAAGTAGGAACTAATTGAAAATTGATCGTGTGCAGTCCTTCTACCTGAATCACAGATAACACACACTGATACAGCCATCACAATTAATACCGCTTATCAGACAAATTCTGCACACACCCAAAGTACACGGGGCTACATGACCGCGTTGTTGCAGTCCTAAACCAAGGAACCAGCCAATCGGCATATCCATTGTACCTTTGCTCGAGTCGATGCACCGGTGTAGTGCGATTTGCATACCTGCTAGTTGCGGTCGGTGCTACCCGTGTACATGGTATGAAGGTCATGATTAGATTTTGCTAGTTGCATTCAACGAAAACAGACAGGCTATGCTAAAGACACAGACAATAGTGTAATTATGTTAAAAGGCAGTACGTATATGGCAAAACGATTGGTCTGGATGAAGATTATTGTTGCGTGAATACTTCCACTGTGTTTGATAACACACAGGGGTGCATATAGTCTAAGGCTAGTGCAGCCCAGGTAATTATTGGTCTAGGCAAAACCAGCGGTTTCTTGTTTTAAGATTCGTGCTACAGTACCGTATGAATGGGGTTGGTAATACTATATTTCTCCATAATTCACAGGCGAAAAGGCAATGGAACAGTAAAGGAAGTTGAACGCAATTAGCACCAAAAAGGTATCAATTAGGGTTGTCCACAACTAGCACGTGCAGATCTAGCACATATTCGATCCATCTCCACATCAACTCAATTTCTGGAACACATCACTTCACCCTTGAACTCCTACATGATGTCCTTCTTTCTATTTTCCACACTTCCCCTTTCCTTATTAAATAACTTCGCTCTTTTATCTGACTTTCACCGCTCTCTGTTTAGTAATGACGTAAGATATTCATATTCACATTCCACCATGATTCCATCTCTCTCAGCAATAAAAGTTTCTCAGGTTAATATTTTCAGCTAGAGGGGATCCCAGCTCTGCGGGCTACATGCATTTGTCTTCCTTACAAGAAGAAAAGTTATCTTTTCTTTCTAGTCTCTGTTAGTGCTTTATTGCCAGCTATCAGTTTGCTAGTGACCACTCGGCAGTTGAAGGGAGGGAGTAAGACAAGAAAGGAAGGAAAGATGAAAATGTATATAAAACGAAAAAAGGTAGAAGCTTTCTTTTCTATTTCAGAACTAAACTGCACTCATAGACTCAACCCTGAACGTTTGCGTACCACTGCCTACTGCTCCCTTCCCCCAGGGGCTCACATCTAGTGGGACGTGGGTTGGCGACCACGGGACCCCATCTGAGTCCGGCATTTCTTCCACTTATTTGTGCCACTCCATCTGCTTTCCTGTCGACCTCTCTTGCTCAACTCTTGTTCTCTTCCAATCACGATCGTATTAGGGTATCCGAGGCCTGGGGAGTCTTTCACTTTCCCGCCTTAATTGACCCTTGTCTCATCTTTCCTGATACCCTCATTCTTCGAGGGATCAGCCTTCTGTTTCTTTTCATGATATCTCCTGCCATCTGCTCATGGCCCTAAGGAGGAAGGATGTATGAAGCCCCACCTCCTATGGTGTACCCTGGATAGTGCTACACACTCAAGGACTCACGGCTGGTGAGGTTGGGAGTTGGCGAACTTTAGGGATTCCTGAGCTGGGTCCGTTTTGTCCCCTTTTTCTTCTGAACTTGGGGCGGGCCATCTTCTCTTTCCCTTTCCTATCTGCCTTTCATGGCTCTCCTTCCTTCCAAGCCCCTCATTCCTCATTCTTCGAGATTTGAGGGCATTTCTTTTCTTCCTGTCCTTTATTTGCCTTATCCTTTATTTGTTTACTATTTCTTCTTCTAGTATAAAAGTTTGTAGTTAGTATTAGTTATAGTTCACATTCTCATCTCATCTTTCACTATCACCCAAACCATTAGGAGCTGATAACCTAGATGTTAGGCCCCTTAAAACAACAATTATCATCCACATCATCAACCTTCTGCTCCTGAGTTAGATTCTTGGCTCTTCCTAACTTCAATTCTAGTATGAGGACTAGTTAGAATAAACCGATTGGGTTAGTTATGCACAGTAATGTGCTCTTTGAGTTTGAGACGCACCATCGGTTGTCATACAAATTCATTTTTGTTTTCTTTTTTACATCTCTAACCTGGTACCTTATAACAGGCTAATCCCTCGCTCAATTTCGTTCATGTTAATCCATGTCATCGGTTATTAACTTCTGTGATGAAGTTCGTGACAGGACATGGAAAATCATTTCACCTTATTCCCGAAGCGTAGAAGGGGCAGACGTAGAACCACTTTGGGATGAACATATATCTGGCGACTGTGTCGAGGCGTGGGGAATGTGGCTATCTCAAGACTAAGTCAGAGGAAGGCACTGTCCATCGATTAGGTTGTTAATCCACCCTTCCAAATTACATCCGCCCATACATGCTAATTGTGTTCGAAGGGTGATCGTCTAACCACTGACCACCTCGTAATGTAGTGCCTAGCATTCTTGGCTGTCACCCCCACAAGCCCTGTAGGTTGAAATGTGACTGTGTTGTAATTAATTTAATAGCTTGCCACGGTGGATGAGTGGTTACCGTGTCGGACTACCAAGCCCAAGCTTGCAGGTTCCCTCCTGGCCGTGGTAAGTAATTTTTGAAAGGTGACAAAAATCTCGGCACGCATGTCATACGTTGATGACATGTTAAAGAACCCATTTGAATTCAGTAGGCCGTGTTTATAATGGCAATATTATATCGGGATTTTCCGCAACACAAAAAGGTTCCTCCTTTCTCTACTAGAATGCGCTATAGCTTCAAGGAGCTTAGATATCTAACCTCCTTGACTTTCATAGCGTTCCAAGGAACAACGAAATTTGACATGCAAGCTGCCCTCTGGGCTTCAACTAACAAAGCTTGCACCCGGCATCCGAGACCATACGATAAAAAAGAAGAAAAAATGTCTGGCCATGTGGTGCAATAATAATCTTCTCGCCTGCTGGTCCCAAGGTTGTAGGATCGAGTTCTGGCGCAGTCAGTTGATATTTGAGGGTGTACAAATGTGAGGGAGCCGTGTCAGTACATTTATTGGCACGTTAAAGGTTCCCTTCGGGGCGAAATTCAGGCACCCCGCCGTCCCAAAAAGCTGCAGTAGTTAAAAGGGACAAAAAAAAACAAAAAATTTAACGTACACGGGGCTAAGTGCCACGATATCCAAGCCCCTTAAATGATACAACAACGGAGTAGGTCCAGGAGAAAGCAGTTACCAAAGACACATGGCAGTTTAGTCAAGCCATCAATACCTAAACTAGTTCGATATGTTTTACATGTCCTTCTAATGAGCATTATCTCTGGCTTCATTACTATTGGAGAAACTGGAATCGGGGATAACTTAATTAGCATGATACCTTCATTAATTAAACTGGTTTTGATTAAACTGGAGCACGCCTGACCAACTCCACTCTCAACTAAATATTGTACTGTTTGTTTTGGAATTTAAGGGCTTTAAACATCGTAGTCATCAGCCCGGAAGATTTGTGTGTGAATTTCCTTATTCATCCTTATTTTCCACCTTGTGACGTAGTGGCCAGCGTTGTAAGCTGTCACTGTGGAGGTCCAGGTGCGATTTCCTGTTCTGCCAAGAAATTAATTCTGATCTGAGGGCTGAAACGGTGTTTACTCAGCCTTGTGAGGTAAAACTGAAAAGAGGCCGTTACAATTCCTTCCTACCGCAGACACCCTAGAAGTGGTTTTTCGCATTTACACATTTACTCCTTGCAAACGCCAGAATGATATCTACATTAATGGGACCTTGTAGCCATGTACAGGTGTCAATCTGTGTTTTCTAAAATTATTTGGCATGATTACGCACACATTTTAGAATAAATCTACGTTCTTTTTATAAAAATCAGACTGTTAGTTTTTTATATATGGCAGTGAGATGTTCGTGTATAGATCTTTACTCAAATCATATTTGGTTTTGATAGATGCAGCCGTTTAGGAGTTGATAGAGGGAGACACACAGACAGAAGGATAGACAGACATACATACATACACATATTTGCCCGGATCAATCTCATAATAGTCTATTTTTTACTCATATTTACAAAATGTGCAAAGTAGGCCTAGAATGCTTTGTAATATATCTTATACTTTCGAAGTTACGAAGTTTTTAATATCATAACTCCTCAATTAATGCAGATATTCATAAAATTATTTTCTCAAAATGAACTAGAAGAGTAGGGTTATATTTTAAAAAATAAATTGAGAAACTGAATTTTTTCAAGGTGTTAAGTTGTACCAACCTCCGTAAGGAACGAAACATATCATCCTTGAAACCTCTAAGCACGTGAAATTTTTGTTTAGGTAGAATTTCATATTTCCCGACAAATATAGTTGAGTTGACCAACTGAAAGTCCTCAATCTGGTGATATAGGCTAATGATCTGTGATTGAATTGGATTTTTAGCCTATTTTCAATTTTGAAAAAATAGGCTTAAGAGATCACCTTTTGTCTGTGTGTGTGTGTGTGCGTATGTGTGTGTGATTCGTGTGTGTGTGCCCCCCCCCCTTCTCCCTAATAAAATCTAAACGGCTGGAGCGATTTCAATGAAACTCGGTAAGTTCATAGCACTATTCCGGGAGACCCCGACCGTGCTCTTCAATTTTTTTTACGACTCACTAATCCAACATGGCGGCTGTGCAAAATATTTCACCAGCATTCAATATCTCCGAAACTATTACCGATATTACCCTGACATTTTCTATGGTGATAAAGGGTACTACTATAAGTTCACTTATGTGACCTTTGAAAACCTGGTAACTAAAAAACCAACATGGCAGCCAAGCGAATTTGCGACATTTAAATAGACGTTTCTCGCGATTCAACCAACCAAACGCAATGAAACTTGGTACAGTTTATGTTTATATACATTGTAATGCACCAACATCTAACTTCGTTTAATTGTTTACATAACCACAAGATGGCGGATGTGCGAAATATTTCACCGGCATTCTATATCTCTGAAACTATTAGCGGTATCTCCCTGAAATTTTGTACGGAGATAAAGGGCACTACTGGAAGTCCATCTATAAGACTTTCAAAAACCGGTTAACTACAAAACGAACATGGCGGTCAAGCGAATTTGAAAATTTTAAATAGACCTTTCTCGCGATATAATGTTCCAAACGCACTGAAATCTGGTACAGGAAATATTTATGCACATTGTAATACACTGGCATCTAATTTATTTCAATTGTTTACCTAACCTCAGGATGGCGGCTGTGCGAATTTTAAAATTAAGTTTTTATTTCTTCTGATGTATTCATGCGATCGAAGTGAAAGTTTGAATAATGAACCTACGCAATAATTTTCCTTTAATGGTATATGACTCTATGGCCTATACATTTAATAATCCAACATGGCGACAATCCGAAATATTTAGACGGCACTCAATATCTATGAATCTATTATTGCAATCAAACTGAATTTTTTAATGTTCATAGGGGCTATGAACTTAAGTTCACCTATAGGACTTTAAATTACCTGGTGATCACAAATCCAACATGGCGGCGACGCGAAGTATAAATATTCAAATGGACGTTTCTCGTAATTTAACCATCCGAGTGCAGTGAAACTTGGTACAGTAAATCCTTATTCGAATGGTAATCCACTGGCTTCTAATTTATTTCAATTGTTTCCATAATCTCAAGATGGCAGCTGTGCGAAATTTTAAAATCTCCTTGTTACTTCTTGTGTCCTAATTATGCGATTGAAGTTGAAATACTACACGTACACAATAATCTGCATGTAACAGTACATAACTCTAGGACCTGCATATATAACATCCAACATGGCAACCATCCGAAATATTTAGTCGATTCTCAATATCTACGAATCTATTACAGCAATCAAACTGAAATTGTGTATGTTGATAGTGGCAATTAACATAAGTAGGGTATATGAAAATGGGCTGTATATTTCTTCACGGAACTACTTGTTTTAAATAATTTCCATGTACCACGTAGTTTTTGAAGATAGACCCTGTAACGTATTCCTCTAGTTAGTTAATTAACAATAATATATGCAATTCTCTCTATAGTAAAATGATGCGATGAACTGTTCTTTAATGGCCCGTTTGTGTTTAGACTTCTAGCACGCTCGATTACTTTTATATCCTACGTGGAAATAGTTGAGCATTTATGATAATCTAGCACTTGTCATTCCCAGCTAAACCTATTCTAATACGACAGCAGTATATGCATGCGGAAACGTATAAGGTAGTGTAGCAGTGAGTTATTATAAGGCAATTCGACGGTAGTTGCAAAGAACTGTCATAAATTCTAGATACAAATCATATTAATTTATAAATAGAGTTCGGTTTCGGGTCATCAGAACTACAGTAATAAATTATATATATTATCAATTGGCAAAACCCATGCAGTAAGATGAAATTAATTTTATTCTGGTATTATTATTATAATCATTTTTATCTCTATTGATAATACCTTAAGTTGTATGCTTCATGATAATCAAACTCAATGCGGATTGTGCCAAAATTAGGATCAATTGGTGAAATTACGGACTCTGCCAAGAAATCCAATTCTGGTCTGAAGGTTAAAACGGGATTCACTCAGCCTTGTGAGGACAATTGAGTAGAGGTGGGTTTGAATTCCACCTCAACTATTCTAGAATTCTTTTTTGTGTCTTTTCAGCAGTTGATAGTACTGACGTCATTTTCAAATAAGGCCGTGAGATATTCAGGTATACAGTATAGATCATTACTCATGCCAAATTTGGTTTCGATACCTGCGGCCGTTTAAGAGTTGACAGTGGGCGGACACACACAGACAGAAGGACAGATAGGCAGACAGACAGACAGACAGACAAGCAGACAGACAGAAGGACAGACAGACACACATTTGCCTTGATCGATCTCTTAAGTCTAACTTTTCTCTTTTTTAGCCTATTTTCCCTTTAAAAATAGGCTTACGAGATCACTTTTTGTCAATGTATGTGTGTGAATGTGTGTGTATGTCCCACTAACAAAATCTAAATGCCTGGAGCGATTTGAATGAGACTCGGTAAGGGCATAGTACCATTTTGTCCAACCCCGACCATGCCCATTAAATTTTATTACGGCTCACCAATCAAACATGGCGGCAGTGCGAAATATTTCTCCGGAAATCTATACCTCCGAAACGTTTACCACTATCACCCTGAAATTTTGTACGGTGAAGTTCAGCTATTTAACGTTCAAAAACCTGCTAAGTCTACAAAATGAACATGGTGGCCAAGAGAAGTTGAAACATTTAAAACTACTTTTTCTCGCGATTTAACCATCCGAGCGCAGTGAAACATTGTGCAGCAAATGTTAATACACAGTGTAATGCATTAACAAATAATTTAGTTCAAATATTAACATAACTTAAAGATGGCGGCTGTGTAGAAATTTAAAAATTAAGTTTTTATTTCTTGTGTCCTAAATAATGCTATCGAAGTGAAATAATGAACCTACGCAATAATCGTCATCTAATAGGAAATAACTCTATGACTGACATAAATAAAAATCCAACATGGCGATCATCCGAAATATTTAGTCGGTTTTCGATATCTATTAATCTATGACAGCAATCAAACTGAATTTTTGTATGTTGATTAAATATGTTAACATAAGTTCGCCAATGGAACTTTCAATAACTAGATGAGCACAATTCTAACATGGTGGCGACGCGAAATTTAAATATTTGAATGGACGATTCTCGCAATTAAACCACCCGAGCGCAGTGAAACTTGGTACTGTCAATGCTTATACAAATTTTAATTTATTGACATCTAATTTATTTCAATTGTTTCCATAATTTCAATATGGCAGTTGTGCCAAATTTTAAAATCTCGTTTTTATTGCTTACTAGCAGAAGTACCCATTCTTCGCTCGGTCTTCGGTTTTAATAAACACACGTTATCAATTGAGCTACTGTTGCAATGGTTAGGGACTTGGAACCTGTTTGTTGACCAAGAAAAATGATTAGTTAAAATGTGCTCTCAAACTAAATTTACCTACCGTGTACTTCCTGACGTGAACATAAAATTGAAAACCTCGGAGACGAAACGCAATACACATCAAATACAAACTGAGCCAAAGTTGTCCACAGACAACTGTCTCTGACAGACAGACCGACACCAATTTTATTTTCGCGCGCTTCCGTCATAAAACAGTCTGAAACGCGTTAATAACGCACATTTCCGTAGAAATTCAGAAAAAACATACAAACTTTCATTTTTATATATAGAGATGTCCTAATCATGCGATTGAACAAACCTACGCAATAAGCTTCATCTAATATTACGCTACATAACTTTATTGCCTACATATGTAAAACTCCTACATGGCGATCCACCCTAAATATTTATATGGTTCTCAATATCTACGAATCTATTACAGCTATCAAGCTGAAATTTTGTATGATGATAGAGGCAATTAACATGTAAGATATGAAAACAGGCTTCACGGAACTACTTGTTACAAAATGTGAAAAGTAGGCTAAAATGCGGTAGGAATTCACATTTCAGAGTTAAACGTCCTCGTTATTAATCATACAATGAGTATATTAACATACCGAGAGTTCAGGACTTTGTATACTGGAAGTATTATACCAACTGTTTGTCGTCTTCAAAATAGTTTTCCTTTGTGTATTATTTTTATTTTCCTACAAGTATTTATTAGGTTCCTATATCAATTGGTAATGTGAATCCAAATTTGTCGGTTATATTTGGTTAGTTATACACTTTCTATTACGTTCCAACGTTCACAACTAGGTGTCTGTGACAGTGGCATATGGTAACCAAAGTTGGCCTTGCTGGGAGCCTTCGGGAGTTGAATTGAAAATGACCCGCTATGGCCATTGGCTGCAATTCATGTATAATAAATTTCAATTGTAGACAATTGCCGCTAATTTCACAACGCTATTTCCAGTGATTAAGAGGTGACCACCATTTCTTAGACATGAAAATCCACAGCCTGCTTCCAGTCTCCGACCGGGTCAGGAATGGAATGAATGAAGCCCCCATCTAGCGGCGAGGATATGAAGTGTGCTGGCTGCCGAAGCCTGTCGCACTCCTCTGGGGCAATGATTAAATTAATGGCTGATGAAATGAAATGATAGTGGAGAGTGTTGCTGGAATGAAATTGTGACAGGGAAAACCGGAGTACCCGGAGAAAAACCTGTCTGCCTCCGTTTTGTCCAGCACAGATCTCACATGGAGTGACCGGGATTTGAAACACGGACCCAGCGGTGAGAGGCCGGCGTGCTGCCACCTAAGCCACGGAGGCTCATTTCTTAGACATAATAATTATAATTATTATTTGGCGTATGGCTTTTAGTGCCAGGATTTTATATTTGAATTTGAATTTATTGTTTCTCTTATACAGGCCACTGAGGCTACAAAGCCTCTTTATGCAGCTCTCTTCATTCAGAGGGCGGTTAAATACAATAGAATAAATGAAGAAAGAAAAAACTTAACCTATACATAGAGTTGACAATAGAAGTTCTTGTTAATACATCCGTTCACCTTGAACATGATAATTGTATAGCTGATAGATTACAATGAAGGGAGTGTTTTATCGCTCTGATAGGAAGTCCTGAATACTGGTGCAATTTATATTTATTCCAGAGAATACTAGCTGAAATACGGAATGAACCTTTGCATTTTTCGGTTCTGTGATTAGGTATCTGGAGCATCTGTGCAGTGTGTCTATTCGCACGGTTGTGCACTGATTGCATGGGAGTTAGTGTGCAGTAAATATAAGACGGAATTTTGAATTTTAGAATTTTTATCACAGTCAGAGCCATGGCATACTGTCTTCGTTCCTTTAACTTAAGCCATCCAATCTGGACGTAAAATGGAGTTATATGAGACTCTCTTGGTACATTGAGAACAAACCGCAAGCAAGCATTTTGCATTCTTTGCAATTTTGTATTGAGGACCTCTCCCATATCATGGTAAATTATAGATCCATAGTCAAATATTGGTAATATCAAACTCTGTATCAGTATCTTTCGTACATTTTGAGGCAAATAGAAGCAAGTTCGCCTAATTTGATATAATGACGATGCAACCCTTTTCAGAATCATGTTTGTGTGATCCTGCCACGATAATCGAGAGTCAAAAATAAATCCCAGATTTCTTACTGCTGACTGATACGGAACTGTTTGGGATGCAAGCTGTAAAGGTGGTACTGGGTCAGGTAGGGAACTGAGTAATTTGGTATAGCCGATGATGATCGGTTGCGTTTTTTCGAAGTTAAGTATTAGATTATGATCGAGTGCGTACTGAGATAGGCTTTGAATGTCACTGTTAATTAGTGCTACGTTCAAATGAATGGATTTCAGATCCGCGTGTAGATATAGCTGAAGGTCATCTGCGTACATATGATGTTGACAGAATTTAAGGACAGATGGAAGGTCATTTATATACACGGAGAACAGGAGTGGACCAAGGACCGAACCCTGCGGCACACCTGTTGTTACTTCACACCATTCTGAAACATTGTCATCTGCTAGGACTACTCTCTGACATCTGCTTGTTAGGTAAGACCTAAACCAGTTCGTTACTGACTTTGAAAGGCCTAGATTTCTTAATTTAACTAGTAGGATCTCATGGTGAACTCTGTCAAAAGCTTTGCTGAAATCGAATAGAGATAATATAGTTATTTCCTTCCGGTCCATTGCTAGACGAATGTCGTCTGTGACTTTGATAAGGGCTGTCAGAGTACTATGTTTTGATTTATATCCAGATTGGTTCGGGTTTAGGATATTGTTGGAATTTATATATTCATAAAACTGATCAAAAACAATCCGTTCTAACGCTTTCCCAATTGCACACAATATACTTATTGGTCTAAAGTCACTACAGTTTAAGGCGTTCGTGAATTTTGGTATTGCTTTGATGTTGGCTTTTTTCCATTGTGTCGGATAAATACCCATTTGCAGGCTATAGTTAAATATATGCAATAAAACTGGCATGAGGAGGTCCATATTCCTTTTCAATAGCGTAATAGATATACGATCTGGTCCTATGGCTTTTGAAGTTATCCTAAATATGGCTAAATGAATGTCCTCAGGATATATATAGCCAAAATGAAATTCTTCCCGTCGGTCAGTAAATTTTTCCCTGTAGTTAGCAACAGTTGACAAAACTCTATTGCTGTCTACAACGGTTGATACGTTTAAATAATGCTTATTAAGCTCATCAGCGCTCATTGTTGGGTTATTGCTTTTGTGTCTGGATTTTCCAACACCGAGAGTTTTTGTAGCTCTCCACAAAGCCGAAGAGTTTTTAGCTGAATTAATTAGCGAATAAGTGTAACGTATCTTTGTATTACGAATAACTTGCTGGGTTCTGTTGCGTAAGCTTTTGTATTCTACAATGTCCTCGGGTTTCTGTGTTCTGTTGCACTTCTTTCTGGCTCTATTTCGAGATCTTATTAGATCTTTTATTTCTGTGTTGATCCAGGCAGCTGGTGCGTGCCTCACGTTAGCTGAGCGCACTGGGGCATGGCGATCATATAAATCAATTAAAAATGTGTTCAATGTTTCTACCTTCTCATCTATAGTTTGCTGCTCGAAAACAGTGTGCCATGGAACTGAGATGGCATCGGCCTTAAACCTTTCATAATTAAACCTGCTGAAGTCTCGACAAGTTCGAATACAGGGCTTATATTTTGGAGTTGACAGGGTATATACTGCGTATAAGAGATCATGTGCTGAGAAGCCAGAAGCAGCAGTTTGGCCAAACTCAATCACGTGCTCATTGCAGTTGGATGCTATTAGATCCAGAGTAGAAGAGGAGGTTGCAGTGTGATGTGTATCTTGATACGGGAGCCACGACAGATTGCAAGTATTTAGAGTTTCTACTATGTTTTTCGTTTCAAATGTAGCCGACCCAAAATGGGCATTCAAATCACCGGCTAATATTACATATTTATAACTAAAAATGTGTGAAAGCATGTCATTTAATAGTAGTTCCATAAAACCGACTTTGGGTGCTCTATAAACACAAATAAATAATACTTTAGTATCTTTCAGGCAAATCTCTACGAATAGGTACTCAGGTCTGAAATTCTCATTATTTGGGGATTTGCAGATAACCCGGCACTTAATGTGCTGTCGAACATACACTGCTACTCCACCCCCTTCTCTACGTTGTCTGTCATTGCGGTAGATATTATATCCTGGCAAGGTTACAGATGAATCAGTAATGGACTTATTGAACCATGTTTCACTAACAGCGATTACATCAATACCGGAGTTAACAAATGTGTATTCAAATTCTGCGAAATGTTCTAGCAATTTAAGTGACTGCGTGTTCAGGTGAGTTACTTTAAAATCATTGGGTAATCTATCAGCTATATCACAAAGATAGGCATGCATATCATACTCATTGGTACTAATATCCATGCAAAAGATAATTGAAAGTTATTGTAAAATTGTTAAACAATAAATATCAAAAATTACAAAATCTAAAACTTAAGCTATTTTCTAAATATTAATCAATAATATCGGCTTGTATTTTGGCTAGACACTGTAGTTAAAGTTCCACCAGTAACCATATTACATGTCTGTGCTTACACTTGTAACTTTGATCAGTTGAGCCCCCTCACACGGGCACGTATGAGGGTCCTTTACGTACGAGGAGCGGGAAACTTTTTCTTTAAAAAGTCCAATTCTCGGAGTGTTTTCACACGATGCCTCGTGTCATCAATGCGGATCAGAACAACGCCATCTGCAGTCCAGACACCGTGTAACCCAAAGTGGCTTACTGCTTGTTTTACAATATCAGTCCGGGTTTTCGTCAGATCTTCTCTTACAGTTATGCCGGTATTCCTTAAGTATTTCTTCGACCTGAAGAGTGCTGCTCGATCTGCATAGGACACGAACCGCACTATTATTGGCCGCTTCTTTCCAGCATCCCGGAGTCCTACACGATGAGATCGGTCTATTCTTTGGGGATCGATTGTCACATTCAACTTGGCAGCAACATCCATTACACACCTGTTGGTGTCCTCGCCTGGTGTTTCTGGAATACCAAATATTCTCAAGTTATTTCGACGCTGGTACTGCTCAAGTTCATCAGTGCGGTCATTCAGTTGCAGCTCAAGTTGATTTATAGTGTCGTCTCGCCTGGCAAGTTCCTGTCTGAGCTCATTGATGACCTGGGTGTTAAAATCTATTGTTTCTTTTAGTTTATCAATCACCTTATTAGCAACTCGATCCACGAGCTCCTCGATTAGGTTCGTATTACTCAGCAGGCTTAAAATGTCAGCTGAGTCTCGGCGCACATCCTGCGTAGCTTGGTTGTGGTCCGCTGAAGAAAAAGTAGTGCCACTGTCCTTCCAGTTTCTTTTTGAGCCGTCAGCGTCGCTAGCATTGCGACAACCCCCACCCCACAGATTACCTACTACTACAGATAGCCGACAGCCATGCTAATTCTTGGCACCTAAGACTTCAGCGCTGTCTGGTGTATGACCGCGGTACTAGTTGAGCACGGCCGTGCGGGTAGCCTACCCCACCCCTTCCCCTCGTTCCGCTAAATATTCTCGTCCTAACTGCTCTGCCCACTTCAATGTTCCGAAAATCACAATCTTCCCAATACTTACAGCACACGTTTTTAAGTGTGGAGATAATAATATGATCTACACGAGATAAATCACATTCAAAATAGCAATAACAGTTTTTTTTAATAATACCAAAGTGGGAAATTGTGAATTCCGGAACTTTGAAATGAGCAATCACAGCATTTAGGACATGACCTCATCAATAATTTACATGTTTACATTTCTTTCAGTTGCAATTGGAGCATATTGCATTGACAAGAATTAGGCTACTATAAGGTCTGCAGAATATTATTACTCAATTTAAAAAAAATGGTCCCTTCCAATTAACCACTGTAGGCCCAATTATAACCGATTAGTTCCGAGATTAAACTAGAAAGTAAAAGTACTGGGAAGGGAGAATATTCATATCTTAAAATGCTTGATGCTGTTCGCAATAACAGGAAAATTTTAAGAGAGAATACTAAGGAAATAGGTGGTGTAACCTGATCCTCATCACACTAAAATTGTTAGTGTAATTAATGCCAAATTCATTAGTTTCAGAAAAATAATTGGATATCACAAAATGTATATACAGTAGTTCATTTGATATTCCCTTTAAAATATATCCAGTCCACCAATTTTGAAGGGTGAAATACAGTAAGTACATGTACATAAACAAATTTCATGGCACACTAATACAGTAAATTCTATGACATGCTGTGAAGGGGAAAGGAGAAATAGGACTTTCAATGAAAAACAAGAAACACACTCAATACTGCTAGAAATCATCGTTTTATTTAAAAAGTTTGTCAACGAAGAAAAAATAACAGAGAGAGAAAATCAAACTTAGCAAAAATACAGTAATCAAATCTGGTCCTTTTAAAAGTATGTGTTGAGGCATGTTCTTCTTTCTTGCCAAGGTATAACGGTAGGCTACAGCACATGATAATGGACCTATTACCTCCTTGACGCCATGGCTGACACCGATGAACCGCAAATTCCTACAACACATGCAAGTTTGTATGTTGAAACAGTTAACTTAATAAATGTGTAATGCTTGAAATGGAGAACTTGAATTTGCTGTTATGTGTATGTTTGCACCTACTATAACTATATTTTAAAAGAATCTCTTATTGTAGAATCATTGTGTTTTTGATATTAATTTTAGGGCTTTTGATAACATATTCATTTAGCCCCATATATTTGGAAGTGTATAGGATTTATATGATAAACTCTGTTATTGTGGTATCTGTAGTAGTGTGTAGGCTATACTTTCTGTAATTCAGATGAGGACTGGAAAGGTGTCAGCCATAGTTAGGGACATTTATTTTTAAGAATTTTTAATAATATGTACTAAAATGAAATTGAAATACCAACAGGAACAGTTACAAATTCCCTGTCTACTCAGCCAAGATATTCTGCAGATCTCTCCTGTGGGCCTCAACATTATTTTATTTTATTCCTTTCCTGATGGAAATCCGGTAGTACCTTATTTCAACTCCTGGGGCACCTCCCCAAGCCTGTCCCTTATAAAGCTACACACACTACTACAGTCATCGCATTATCGGAGCAATTCTACCCACACCCAACTGCATGGGGCTGATGACCAAGATGTCCCAAGCCCATAAAATGAATTAACAGCAGAAAAAATCAAGTCATTATGTTATTTTGTGTTGTGTTGGATTCTGACACATGTATGCGTTTGACAGAGTGCCATTTAAGCTCATGAATAGGAATGAATGAATACGACTACCCTACTTGTTTCACGACAGCCTAGAATAAATACACACGAGACACGACAATAGAGCACTTTAGAACAGTAACGAGAGCGAACTTTCAGTGGAGATGTTGGCAACCATGTGAATACAAACAATTTATGACCAGAACGTAAAACTATGCCAGCGCTCAGAGCATGTTAAAACAATTGGGATCAGTTCAGTCGTTTGCAAACGACTTGTTTATGTTACGGTGAGTAGTCGTTGAATTCATTCGACTGTTTTCTAAAAGCAGTCAAACAAGTCGATGGTTTTAACTTTTGTCAGTCGACTGCTGATGCCCATCTCTACAAACCAATTGACAACCAGAATCAATTTGAGCGTACACACCCTCCGACTTGCTAAAATGCTATTAATATTGGATCCCAATATAAAATATTTTCTGATTTAATTTTCCTGGAAAATCTATTCTATGTTTGCATCGATCATTACCATCACGCTATGGGGAGAATTTCATAATAATTTTCTTGTAATTCATTTATCACGCGGTAGAATAAATGAATGAAATTCAATCATAAAATAAATAGAACTCTAAGCCATAATTGGTAAGCCCATGTTCAAGTTGTGTAATAATTCAAGAATGCACCCAATTCTCATTAAAAGTGTATAGACTGTGTTAAGGAGTTCCAATGAAATGACATACATATATATTTGGACAACTGGACGTAGGCTATTTCATTGAAAGAATCTACGAACAAGAAACTGTATAAAACTATAGGCACCTACAGCCGTCAAGCTGTCCTCACAGTACCCGCTGGAGATTTCCATCACCACTCTATCTGTACGGTACCTCGAGATAAGCCTAAGTGCGCCAACTGTGAGGAAACACATAAACTCTTCCATCCCTGCCCTCATGTCTTTGCCACTAACCCCCCCTCCCACACAGCACGCCACTGCTCTGACACAGTTGTTAGGCCTGCTACAACAACTCTCAGCCATAACCCTGTAAACTACAGCTAAACCAAACCCAGAACCCCCTAATACACTTCATTTGCAGAGCAATAAAATCCATAAAACAACTCCGCAACGAGCTTCACAAAACCTAAATTATAAACGAAAAGACTACTCCTCAAACACCAAAATCAGTAAACCTCCCTCATTTCAGCCACACTACACCTTAAACAGACATAGAAAGCATAGTCATGACCCCTTCATGGAGTAGGCTATTGTCTAAACACGATCATGTCTCCTTCAACTTTACTGAAGACTTCATTAAATTCTATTAAAAATTCATAAACTCATTCCACAAATCTTAAAATCAGTATACATCCCTCATTTCAGTTACTCTATTCAATAAACAAACATAGAAGGCGTAGCCATGACCCCTTCATGGAGTAGGCTATTGTCTAAATCTGACCATGCATACTACAACCTTACTCTAATTCAAAATTACAGTCAAATGATCCATCTGACTGGGAGGCTTGCCTGGGATGATGGGCCAGAAAACCGGGAGTTCAAGCATAACCTAAATATTGAATGCTTAACATTTCCAATAACTTGGACAACTGGATTTAGGCTATTTCATTGAAAGAATCAACGAACTGTATAAAACTATAGGCACCTACAGGTATACTTAACTTATTAATTAAAGCTCTACAATAAACATACAGCACAATGAATTGTAGCATGAAGTTATCCTGAAGAAGTCGTTTGATTAGAACGACTACTTAAATTCGAATGATTCCATTCGCTTGGAATTAGTCGTTTGCCAACGACTTGTTTCATTCCAATGATTTCCAACGATTGCTTTGGGATCAGTTGTTTACAACGACTACTTCAATTCGACTGATTCCATTCGCTTGGAATTAGTCGTTTGCCAACGACTTGTTTCATTCCAATGATTTCCAACGATTGTTTTGAGATCAGTCGTTTGCAAACGACTTGTGAGTAGTCGTTGAATTCATTCGACTGTTTTTTAAAAGCAGTTGTTTTAACTATCGACTAATTCGACTGTTTTCAGTCGACTGCTGCCCATCTCTACACACAACTAATTTTCTACACCAGCCGCTACTGAGCACGAGCTGTGACTGGCTTAGACATTAGCATCCTACGTGTTGAAAAATATTGTAAGTAACGTGTAGGAATAAAATACTACCTATAGGTATGTCAACCATTACATTGGCATATAATAAATGAATTATATTTATCTTGTATCTATCTATCCCACGATATAACATAATACAAGGTGAAGAGTCCTTTAGAACAAATTGTTTACTGTGATACTGGAAGAAACAATACAACACAGTGGTAATAGTTCTAGCCTGCACCTATTTGTTAACAAAATTTCATGTGATTTCACTCAGATCTCTGTTGTAGTGGCTTATTATATGTGCACCTTGTAACTTAATAGTACATTATGCAACGAGCCTATAATGACAATAATTAAGACACAAGTTTTATAATTTCCATACGAGTGTCTTAATTACAATTATAGATGAGTTGCATACGACTGTTTATGTTCGACGATAATTATAACTATTTTATGTTCGAACATAAATATTCATAAATATCTGTCGAGATTTCACCAGTTTTATATACTGAACAGAGCGCATGAGATGCAGAGAATACCTTGTATTTGACCATGGCCTCCTGGAATACCTCACTATGACACTCGCCACGCAGTGAAATTTAAAATAGGGGACCATGGAAGTGAGCGCAGGTACGATGCTATCCTCACCTAATTGGTCACACAACTGTTTCTTGAGCTCTGATTGGTGGGAGAAACTGTATCATAATGAAAACTTGTACTATAATGAGCCTCATTATACAGTTTTCTGACATAATATTTACATTTCGCCAGTGTCGAACATAAACATATTAACCAATCTTCTTTACACTGTTTTATGAGTTAACACCACATCAAAACTGATGAGGATTTATTTTAGTTGGACACAGAAGCTTATTTATTAATGTAATAGACATCTATGATTGATGAAGATTGCCTCTCTCACCTTTCAGAAAATAACTAAAATTTTAATTCTGCGATTAATGTAACTAATCCACGTGTGTTTCTATTACACAACAATTAAGGGTAACTCCAGCATATCTTCTAGATTTTTGATGTGTCTGGTGAGTGGTTTTGTTACTGCTTCTGCAGGTATCACCCTTCTGAAAGATGTCTCATCGTTTCTAATTCTATTCTTAATCCTCTGCCAGAGGAGAAATAGTTTTGCAACGCATGAATACAGTGCTGTAGCTGCTGAATTTTCTAAAAATAATTATGGAATGATGGGAAGAAAAATAAACATAGCCTATTCTAAAATAACATACGCATAAAATGAAACCATTCTGATGAACTTAATATGCTTCAAATTCAGAGTACAAATGCGTTCACCATTTGGTGCTTAGTTCATTTGTATATTTGGACCAAAATGTAGACCTCTGAAATAAATTTTAATGTTGGACTTTGCTCCACAGAACAAGAGCACACAGCCACCCATAGGACCAGTGTGTGTTAAGATTTTAGAACCTGTAATTACAGTTCTACATCAGTAATGGCATTACTACACATTCGACCAACTGAATACTTGCCACTTCACCAGTAACTAACATGTGCAAGAACTGATCTCCTCAAGAACTTGAGTACACATATGCAATAGGCTCATGATACTGTATGTATCTCTGCAAGATGTATCAAGTTGAAAACATTACGGTAACATAGACTCTTACCTGGTCTTTCTCAGGAGAGTAGGCCAAATTGCCACATTCATCTGCTATTTCGAGAACAGCAATTTACGATTTGTTTGTTCACAGAATTTGGTAGGCCTACATGTGGAATAAATAATAGTGAAAGTTAATTAATATGTCAAGTAGAATATCACCTGTACACTGCGTCTAATATCAATTCAAAACTAGGCTACCGGTACGATATATTTTTCACAGGCACTACAGAAACAAGTTTTCACTTAAACTCTTAAAATAAGCGTACTTACTTGGCGTAGCAGAAGAAGAACTGTTCACTTCTCATTACCAAGAAGACGATTTGATGAAAGAAAGATGAGAAAGAACACAACATTAGCTTATTATAAAATATTAATATACGGGCAATATTGTTTACAGCAAACACGACATAAACAGAGCGTCCATGTTGGTCAATGCCGCCAACCCAGTAGAAATAATGTTTATTTAATGATAAGTGACGTAATTATCGTCGGTGAGCAAGATAATTGCAAGGAAATGTCAATTAGGAATTATGTGTATATTTATTGACTAAATATAGGGATATATTTGCAATTCAATTAAAACGTGTATCATGCATATGTTGGCAAGACGATATACAGCGCTTAATCCGCTCCTTACGTCTGGCCGCGCTACTACACCGATGGTACCAAATAATCCCTATCTGGTTGACACCCCCTGGGGCAAGATACAGTGCTGTAGCTGCTGAATTTTCTAAAAATAATTATGGAATGATGGGAAGAAAAATAAACATAGCCTATTCTAAAATAGCCTGGGGCAGGGGGTGTCAACCAGATAGGGATTATTTGGTACCATCGGTGTAGTAGCGCGGCCAGACGTAAGGAGCGGATTAAGCGCTGTATATCGTCTTGCCATTATATGCATGATACACGTTTTAATTGAATTGCAAATATATCCCTATATTTAGTCAATAAATATACACATAATTCCTAATTGACATTTCCTTGCAATTATCTTGCTCACCGACGATAATTACGTCACTTATCATTAAATAAACATTATTTCTACTGGGTTGGCGGCATTGACCAACATGGATGCTCTGTTTATGTCGTGTTTGATGTAAACAATATTGGCCGTATATTAATATTTTATAATAAGCTAATGTTGTGTTCTTTCTCATCTTTCTTTCATCAAATCGTCTTCTTGGTAATGAGAAGTGAACAGTTCTTCTTCTGATACGCCAAGTAAGTACGCTTATTTTAAGAGTTTAAGTGAAAACTTGTTTCGGTAGTGCCTGTGAAAAATATATCGTACCGGTAGCCTAGTTTTGAATTGATATTAGACGCAGTGTACAGGTGATATTCTACTTGATATATTAATTAACTTTCACTATTATTTATTCCACAGGTAGGCCTACCAAATTCTGTGAACAAACAAATCGTAAATTGCTGTTCTCGAAATAGCAGATGAATGTGGCAATTTGGCCTACTCTCCTGAGAAATGACCCAGGTAAGAGTCTATGTTGCCGTAATGTTTTCAACTTGATACATCTTGCAGAGATACATACAGTATCATGAGCCTATTGCATATGTGTACTCTAGTTCTTGAGGAGATCAGTTCTTGCACAGCCATTCCAAAGTAATGGAGGTTACAAGCGTACAACTATATTGTTTAAAAAATTAATGTTAAAAATTATATATTCTGAAACCAAATATGTTGCAAGTATAAGTTTTGTTTTTATTAAGGTTCAAGCATAAATCAATTTCCATTCATCAAGTAACATCCAAAATATCACCTTTAAAAGAGGGTAACGGAGGTTACTCACACATATGGCTAAGTCGTGACTTCTTAACTATTTCTTAAATTTTCTGTGAATAATAATGGTAAAAAAAATATTTTAAATTAATCAAATTCTTAAAAAGTTGGGCTATTTATTTGCAGTACTCCCATGAAAAATAATGTATGGAAATTAATATTAACTATTTTACAAAAAGTAACGGAGGTTACAGCCTGAGTAACGGAAGTTACATGTGGTTTCTGGCTGTTTATGGCTCAGATTAGAGTAATTTTTAATAAAGTGTAATAGGAAATGAAATTGCTAGGATCATAAAGAAATGCAATTTAGTTTTGATGGAAGAAACATATATTTAATAGTTTTAAACAATTAGCCTAATTACTACTAGGCTACCTTACAGTATCTTGTCTTTAATGTTGAAAATAATACTGAAAATTATATTATTTGAGAGAAAACTATTACAATATCTTAATAAAGAAATTTCAAATAGTTTTAAGAAATAAAACATGTTGAAAGTAAACAGTTAGCCTATCTATCAATAGTCCCAATGGTACGATGCAATGTCTGACCCAGAAATCGTTAAGCCTCCCACACATCTCCGATAGACTCATGAAAAACATACTGGACACGATTAAGACCACTTATCTTTACTTCTGGAGTTTTCAATATTGTTTTGATTTGTTCAAACTGAATAAATTTAATGTCATTTTCATCCGTTCGAAATACTTTCTTGGAACTGTCGCACGTTCTCATGAACATTACTTGAACCTCCCCTTCTTCTTCACAGACACAACTTTGGCAAACAGCCACATAATTATAGACATTATTTTTTACTTGACCTTTTATTTCCACAAGAACATAGGTACCACACGTGATGTTTTTTGCCGTAAGTTCATATCTGTTTGGTTGAACTGATGATGATGTACCTGGTTCAGCTTTGGCATCCTCCTCACTGTCTGATGGAAATACATCAGCATATTTAATCCTTTGATGTTGACTCTCCTGTAAGTATTCTCCTTCTTGTTCTGTGTCGGTATCTGAGTCTAAAACCTTAATTTTCTTTAGTTTAGACTTTGCTGTGATACCAGCAAGAACATGGCTGTCATCATGCTTCTCAAAATAATGCAGTGAATTGAGACCAATTACTTTTTCCTTCTTGCTCTTCTGTTTTAGCTTGTACTGTACTTTTCTTGCTTTTTTCCATCGAGTGTTAAGCAGGTCTTCATTTTGTTTGATGTCTTCTTTTGGAACAAAGAAAACGTGGGTTTTCTTGCAGGTCATTGTGGCAAGTTCATAATACTCTTTCGCAGAATTAATATTGAGGTTTTCCGCTTTAATCTTGTGCCAAAGTAGATTCTTAACTACGGCTCCGACGCCATCTACAGCACCTTTGCCATGAGATGCAGCAAAAGTTGTCCATTCGACGAACTGACAGTTGAGATCGTCCTCTAGTTTGCAAAGGTTTGAGACTGTATACTTGCTCCGAAATTGACTTGCAGCATTGTCTGAGAATATAATTAGATGGTCAACTTGTGGAAATTCTTCTTTAATGAAATTGCCTATGAGTTTCAAAAATGTCCACACTGCATATTTACTATGGTCTAGGTTGTCACTAATTATTACAAGCGATTCAGTTTTACTTGTGGACCATATAACACAAGTAAAAACAGTGACATGGCGTTCTCTCCAATGCGCACTTTGTATTTGATTCTGTGCGGTCAAAGAAGCGTTTTCCGCAAAATCAACTTGGAGGCCATGGTCAAATACAAGGTATTCTCTGCATCCCATGCGCTCTGTTCAGTATATAAAACTGGTGAAATCTCGACAGATATTTATGAATATTTATGTTCGAACATAAAATAGTTATAATTATCGTCGAACATAAACAGTCGTATGCAACTCGTCTATAATTGTAATTAAGACACTCGTATGGAAATTATAAAAATTGTGTCTTAATTATTGTCATTATAGGCTCGTTGCATAATGTACTATTAAGTTACAAGGTGCACATATAATAAGCCACTACAACAGAGATCTGAGTGAAATCACATGAAATTTTATTAACTAATAGGTGCAGGCTAGAACTATTACCACTGTGTTGTATTGTTTCTTCCAGTATCACAGTAAACAATTTGTTTTAAAGGACTCTTCACCTTGTATTATGTTATATCGTGGGATAGATAGATACAAGATAAATATAATTCATTTATTATATGCCAATTTAATGGTTGACATACCTATTGGTAGTATTTTATTCCTACACGTTACTTACAATATTTTTCAACACGTAGGATGCTAATGTCTAAGCCAGTCACAGCTCGTGCTCAGTAGCGGCTGGTGTAGAAAATTAGTTGTGTGTAGAGATGGGCAGCAGTCGACTGAAAACAGTCGAATTAGTCGATAGTTAAAACAACTGCTTTTAAAAAACAGTCGAATGAATTCAACGACTACTCACCGTATCATAAACAAGTCGTTTGCAAACGACTGATCTCAAAACAATCGTGGAAATCATTGGAATGAAACAAGTCGTTGGCAAACGACTAATTCCAAGCGAATGGAATCATTCGAATTGAAGGAGTCGTTGTAAACGACTGATCCCAAAGCAATCGTTGGAAATCATTGGAATGAAACAAGTCGTTGGCAAACGACTAATTCCAAGCGAATGGAATCATTCGAATTTAAGTAGTCGTTCTAATCAAACGACTTCTTCAGGATAACTTCATGCTACAATTCATTGTGCTGTATGTTTATTGTAGAGCTTTAATTAATAAGTTAAGTATACCTGTAGGTGCCTATAGTTTTATACAGTTCGTTGATTCTTTCAATGAAATAGCCTAAATCCAGTTGTCCAAGTTATTGGAAATGTTAAGCATTCAATATTTAGGTTATGCTTGAACTCCCGGTTTTCTGGCCCATCATCCCAGGCAAGCCTCCCAGTCAGATGGATCATTTGGCTGTAATTTTGAATTAGAGTAAGGTTGTAGTATGCGTGGTCAGATTTAGACAATAGCCTACTCCATGAAGGGGTCATGGCTACGCCTTCTATGTTTGTTTATTGAATAGAGTAATGGAAATGAGGGATGTATACTGATTTTAAGATTTGTGGAATGAGTTTATGAATTTTTAATAGAATTTAATGAAGTCTCAGTAAAGTTGAAGGAGACATGATCGTGTTTAGACAATAGCCTACTCCATGAAGGGGTCATGACTATGCTTTCTATGTCTGTTTAAGGTGTAGTGTGGCTGAAATGAGGGAGGTTTACTGATTTTGGTGTTTGTGGAGTAGTCTTTTCGTTTATAATTTAGGTTTTGTGAAGCTCGTTGCGGAGTTGTTTTATGGATTTTATTGCTCTGCAAATGAAGTGTATTAGGGGGTTCTGGGTTTGGTTTAGCTGTAGTTTACAGGGTTATGGCTGAGAGTTGTTGTAGCAGGCCTAACAACTGTGTCAGAGCAGTGGCGTGCTGTGTGGGAGGGGGGGGGGGGGTTAGTGGCAAAGACATGAGGGCAGGGATGGAAGAGTTTATGTGTTTCCTCACAGTTGGCGCACTTAGGCTTATCTCGAGGTACCGTACAGATAGAGTGGTGATGGAAATCTCCAGCGGGTACTGTGAGGACAGCTTGACGGCTGTAGGTGCCTATAGTTTTATACAGTTTCTTGTTCGTAGATTCTTTCAATGAAATAGCCTACGTCCAGTTGTCCAAATATATATGTATGTCATTTCATTGGAACTCCTTAACACAGTCTATACACTTTTAATGAGAATTGGGTGCATTCTTGAATTATTACACAACTTGAACATGGGCTTACCAATTATGGCTTAGAGTTCTATTTATTTTATGATTGAATTTCATTCATTTATTCTACCGCGTGATAAATGAATTACAAGAAAATTATTATGAAATTCTCCCCATAGCGTGATGGTAATGATCGATGCAAACATAGAATAGATTTTCCAGGAAAATTAAATCAGAAAATATTTTATATTGGGATCCAATATTAATAGCATTTTAGCAAGTCGGAGGGTGTGTACGCTCAAATTGATTCTGGTTGTCAATTGGTTTGTAGAGATGGGCATCAGCAGTCGACTGACAAAAGTTAAAACCATCGACTTGTTTGACTGCTTTTAGAAAACAGTCGAATGAATTCAATGACTACTCACCGTAACATAAACAAGTCGTTTGCAAACGACTGAACTGATCCCAATTGTTTTAACATGCTCTGAGCGTTGGCATAGTTTTACGTTCTGGTCATAAATTGTTTGTATTCACATGGTTGCCAACATCTCCACTGAAAGTTCGCTCTCGTTACTGTTCTAAAGTGCTCTATTGTCGTGTTTCGTGTGTATTTATTCTAGGCTGTCGTGAAACAAGTAGGGTAGTCGTATTCATTCATTCCTATTCATGAGCTTAAATGGCACTCTGTCAAACGCATACATGTGTCAGAATCCAACACAACACAAAATAACATAATGACTTGATTTTGTCTGCTGTTAATTCATTTTATGGGCTTGGGACATCTTGGTCATCAGCCCCATGCAGTTGGGTGTGGGTAGAATTGCTCCGATAATGTGATGACTGTAGTAGTGTGTGTAGCTTTATAAGGGACAGGCTTGGGGAGGTGCCCCAGGAGTTGAAATAAGGTACTACCAGATTTCCATCAGGAAAGGAATAAAATAAAATAATGTTGAGGCCCACAGGAGAGATCTGCAGAATATCTTGGCTGAGTGGACAGGGAATTTGTAACTGTTCCTGTTGGTATTTCAATTTCATTTTAGTACATATTATTAAAAATTCTTAAAAATAAATGTACCTAACTATGGCTGCCACCTTTCCAGTCCTCATCTGAATTACAGAAAGTATAGCCTACACACTACTACAGATACCACAATAACAGAGATTATCATATAAATCCTATACACTTCCAAATATATGGGGCTAAATGAATATGTTATCAAAAGCCCTAAAATTAATATAAAAAACACAATGATTCTACAATAAGAGATTCTTTTAAAATATAGTTATAGTAGGTGCAAACATACACATAACAGCAAATTCAAGTTCTCCATTTCAAGCATTACACATTTATTAAGTTAACTGTTTCAACATACAAACTTGCATGTGTTGTAGGAATTTGCGGTTCATCGGTGTCAGCCATGGCGTCAAGGAGGTAATAGGTCCATTATCATGTGCTGTAGCCTACCGTTATACCTTGGCAAGAAAGAAGAACATGCCTCAACACATACTTTTAAAAGGACCAGATTTGATTACTGTATTTTTGCTAAGTTTGATTTTGTCTCTCTCTGTTATTTTTTCTTCGTGACAAACTTTTTAAATAAAACGATGATTTCTAGCAGTATTGAGTGTGTTTCTTGTTTTTCATTGAAAGCCCTATTTCTCCTTTCCCCTTCACAGCATGTCATAGAATTTACTGTATTAGTGTGCCATGAAATTTGTTTATGTACATGTACTTACTGTATTTCACCCTTCAAAATTGGTGGACTGGATATATTTTAAAGGGAATATCAAATGAACTACTGTATATACATTTTGTGATATCCAATTATTTTTCTGAAACTAATGAATTACACTAACAATTTTAGTGTGATGAGGATCAGGTTACACCACCTATTTCCTTAGTATTCTCTCTTAAAATTTTCCTGTTATTGCGAACAGCATCAAGCATTTTAAGATATGAATATTCTCCCTTCCCAGTACTTTTACTTTCTAGTTTAATCTCGGAACTAATCGGTTATAATTGGGCCTACAGTGGTTAATTGGAAGGGACCATTTTTTTAAAATTGAGTAATAATATGCTGCAGACCTTATAGTAGCCTAATTCCTGTCAATGCAATATGCTCCAATTGCAACTGAAAGAAATGTAAACATGTAAATTATTGATGAGGTCATGTCCTAAATGCTGTGATTGCTCATTTCAGAGTTCCGGAATTCACAATTTCCCACTTTGGTATTATTAAAAAAAACTGTTATTGCTATTTTGAATGTGATTTATCTCGTGTAGATCATATTATCTCCACACTTAAAAACGTGTGCTATAAGTATTGGGAAGATTGTGATTTTCGGAACATTGAAGAGGGCAGAGCAGTTAGGACGAGAATATTTAGCGGAACGAGGGGAAGGGGTGGGGTAGGCTACCCGCACGGCCGTGCTCAACTAGTACCGCGGTCATACACCAGACAGCGCTGAAGTCTTAGGTGCCAAGAATTAGCATGGCTGTCGGCTATCTGTAGTAGTAGGTAATCTGTGCCCTGCCCCACCCTGACTGCGATCCACGGTCTTCAATTGTTCTCCCGAGCTGCTACCTGCTCCGTTCCTCTCTAGGGCGCTAGGGTCGTCTGCTTTCACTTGCTTGCGCTGTCCACCCTTCGTTTGTTCACGAACTCCGCGCTCCCCACTGCGGTCAACTGCCTTCTTTTGTTTGTCTTTGCCCGTCATTTTGTGGTTTTCAACTCTAACCTCTCACACACTTTAATACTTGTTTATCAAAATAACAGCAATATTTCAACTTACTGCGTTTATCACCGAACGTTCTGCTGTTGATTTACTTCTCACTGATCACTCTTGCAATGCACTGCTTCTACTTTGTCACCTTCTAAAAGCAATTCTGGCTAGGAACTATCACTCACGTTTATGCCGCCATATGGTTGCGCGGGAGGATTGTCCGATGATATGATTGGCTCGCCAGTGTTTGTAGCTGCTTCTATTCAGACACCCATGGGGTGACCTAAAAGTACCGTCGCATGTGGATGAGATGAAATGAATGAATATGAATGAGCAAAGCTCAGCAAATTTTCTAGGTTTATGCCATGTCTTGTGTGGGGGACCCCCACACAAGCAGCGAACTGCGTGCTACTTCCCTTTTTATAAAGCGCACCTGCGTCTCTTAACTGCACGGACACCAAGAGCCCGCTGATGAGCCAGCTTGGTGTTCCTAGGCGAAACCCCACACGAGACACGGCATAAACCTAGAAAAATTGCTGAGTTTTAATTCACTGGCCACGAAAGTCAATATACCATCTTTATGAATGAGCAAGTTCAATTTCAAAATAATTATAATAATAATAGTAGACTGATTTCCTTCCAAAATCCCTTTTGTGACCCGTCTTGGAAAGAAAATAAATGGCCATTGGCTGCAGTTACAAAATTGTTATTCACTCTCGAACTACGGACCTCGTTCACAATATATCTTTCCATCCATTTGAGTTCCATTCTTGTGAGCTCAGTGCTATGAGGCCAGCTGATGTGTCTGTACGCCCCTGAAAACTAAAATCATGAGGAATAACCTGACGACTAAAATGCAAGTACGAACTCCATTCAACATTCAGAAGAGTGAACGGCTTCGGTGGCGTAGTTGCTAGCATGATGAGCTTCTATGCCCAATATCGCGGGTTCAAACCCGGTCGAAGACGTCGGATTTTTTAAAGAGCGTTAAAATACCCTCAGTATGCCTTCCTTCGGAGGGGAGGTAAAGCCGGCGGGCCCATCTCATATTTTTATGCCATGTAAAAGAACTTTCCACCAACTGCAATAGTGTGAAGCTAAGTTTGTAGGTTAGATTTGATTAACGCTCTATTAAGTTCCAAAGTTCATCGCGAGGTGCCAGTTGCGGTGGAATCTAGTAACCAAGTTCGCAGCTAGGTGTCGCTGACGGTAGCAAAAGTAGGAATTGCTTGAAATTGATCATCTGCAGTCCTTACCTGAATTAGAGATAACACACTAATACAGCTATCACAATTACGGTTATCAGACAGATTCTAAACACACCCAAAATACACATGCCTACATGACCGTGTTGTCGCAGCCCCTTAAGTGAGGAACCAACCAACCATTGAGAAGAGTATTTCCATTTCCAAGACCTGCCATCATTAATACCTGCGTGAAGGAGAATGACTAGCGGCCTAGAAGCTAAGGAAGCGAGAGCATTCAAAGGGAATTTGATGTGGGAAGTGAAGAGTTGCCGGGCTTACATTTTAGAGCACGAGGTAAGGAATTTTCAAAAGAACTGCCTTTTCTGGAATAGCCCTTGAGCTGCATAAAATTAAACGAACAGAAAGTCATGTAATATTTTCTGAATCTACATGCCAGTATTCACTGAAGAGCGGATTGAATAGTCTAGATTTACTGGAGTATAAATGTAATATTACCATCTCCTATTTCACAGTTTAATATTCAAGAACCCAGTAGTCTGATTCAGTACGTGTAGTAGTTCCTCATATATACACGCTGTAAGTTGCATAATGTTTAAAACTCCACGTCAGTAAAACTATACAACTCAACAAAAGTTTGTATTTTGTACCCTATCTTCCTAGGCGGTGTATGAATGATACTAATAGAACCCGTATAGTAGATGCTTATTTTGTTTCAAGCGTTTATCATTTCAAATGATCTTGTCGACTTCATCGTTATGCTTGAGTCAAAAGTTATGCGTACGGAGACGGAGATGGAGACGGTGACGTCATGCAGCCGCGCGGGAAGCCTAAGTTAATGGGTAATGGACGGCGAGTGCGTGACGTCATGCAGCCACGCGGGAAGCCTAAGTTAATGGTTAATGGAGTCTGTTGAAAGAGTGACTCCTAAAGAGGTGTACAAGATGCCAGATAAGAATACAGGGTGACTCCTAAAGAGATATACAAGATGCCAGATAAGAATACAAGGTGACTCTTAAACTGGTGTACAAGATGGCAGAGAAGAATACAGGGTGACTCCTAAAGAGGTGCACAAGATGTCAGACAAGAATAAAGGGTGACTCCTAAAGAGGTGTACAAGATGTAACACAAGAATACAGGGTGACTTCTAAAAAGATATACAAGATGCCAGATAAGAATACAGGGTGCCTCCTAAAGAGGTGTGCAGGATGTCAGAGCAAAATACAGGGTGACACTTAACCAGGTGTACAGTATGTTAGATTCAATTCAAATACGGGTGACCCTTAAAGAGGTTTGCATGATATCAGATTCAAATAATGGGTGACCCTTAAAGAGTAGTAAAAGATGTCAGACTCAAATACAGGAAGACCCTTAAAGAGGTGCCCGCACGGGAAGCCTAAGTTAATGGGTACCGGAGTCTGTTGAAAGAGTCCTGGGGCTTCGAGCGACGCGAGAAGCCCTCCTGAGTCTTTCAGACTGACTATTTTTTTGTATATACAACACCAAGTTGATATATGCCAAAATATAGTGGAATATAAGCATACTTGCGGATCCATGGGAGAACACTTCGCATGCGTATAAACCACCCGCCGGCTTTATTGGCGTGCGGGCTGAACGCGGCACGGTTCTAGCTAGTCTTGTTTGTCGATATTTATGAAATCGTCACTGTTGCGGGTAATTCTCTTTCTTTTAAATTCTCATTTCTTACGATGGATTACATGTGAAATATGCAGCGTGGTGAAGCGATAACGTTCTCGTCTGCTGTGCCCAAGGTTGCAGGATCAAATCCTGGCTCAGTCGGTTGACGGACGCGACATAATTCAGGCAGGGGCTATCGTCTTGTGTATTTGTCCAAGCGCAATTTATAAACAAATAAATATATTTCCGTTGACTTTTCACAAAATGCAAGATTCTTCCTGTACTATCGAGACCAATTGGAAGATTTTGGCCCAAATCGCAGCTTCTAAATTCCTCTAGTTTAAGAGCTTGATTTTTATGAAACATAGCCTAAACGTTAGCTTTTTATAGATATGATTAGTGCAGTTAACATTGTTCAGAATGAGAATTTGTCTATGGTGAGCAAGAATAAATCACAATCTACATTGTGACTACCAACGCTGGAGTTCTAACCAAGGGTGTCCAAGCTTCTAGTTACAGTGAACTCACTAAAGTAACAAGGTGGGTATGAAATGAGAGGTCATAATGCTCGACAAAGAATTCAATTACAAATGAAGACCCCATGGAAAGACCGGTTAAGTCCATTTTTTCCGAAAATGAGTTTATGGCGCACTCTGGTGGCCAGTCATCGTCACTATAGATCTGTTGAAATTCATTTCAAATAAAGCGGAATGTCACCGAGATACAGAGGTTTATATTTTTAGTGGAAACGAAAAGAACGTCTCATATCCTCTCACTTTTTCATAATTTAACTTTAGTTGTTATTTGTTTTACATGAACTTCCTTTTTAAGAAACAAATTTGGCAAAGAAAACTATATTGCTTACACTCAATTTGGGAGTTTTAAGTATTTCCTTTTAGTGTTGAAAGATTAAATTCGCTCTCCTGAAAAATGTACAGAGAGTGACTTACCCCGTATTTCCCGTGGAGTCTTGAATTTGAAATACCGACACAACTAGATATTGGTAGTTTCTAAACAAGCGCACCATCATGCCACCCTTGCTGTTAAACAATAGTACATTATGCAACGAGCCTATAATGACAATTATTAAGACACAAGTATGTTTATTTCCATACGAGTGTCTTAATTACCATTATAGGCGAGCCGCATACGAATGTTTGTTCGACGATAATCATTATCTATTTTATGTTCGAACATAAATATTCATAAATATCTGTCGAGATTTCGCCAGTTTTATGCACTGAACAGAGCGCATGAGACGCAGAGAATGCCTTGTATTTGACCATGTCCTCCTCGATTACCCTACTAACATACAAGGCCAGGCAGTGAAATTTAAATTAGAAGGCCGTGGAACTCAGCGCATCTAATTATCTAATTGGTCAAACAACTGTTTCTTGAGCTCTGATTGGTGAGAGAAACTGTTTCATAATGAAAAATAGTGTTATAATGAGCCTCATTATAGTACAGTTTTCTGGCATATAATAGTCAGGGTCGAACATAAATTAAATAAGTTCATTGTCAATTCTATATATTTTGTATTTATTAATGCATCAGAGCGAATTATAAGGAGTGATCAAAAGGTTTCCGTTTGAGGGCAAAGGCTGGTGCCACCACTGAGAACCGAAAGTGTCGACGGTGCAGTTATGTTATTAATCGTCCCCTCCTCTCAAGAAGTCCTCTACATGAGCCAACCATCCGCTGGAAAGATGATGCTCGCCTGGTCCTTTGATTACCGGGGCACATTGCTCACTGATTTTAAGGAACCTGGTGTCTCCATCTCTGGGGAAAGGTACTACGCAACACTGGAAAAATCGCGGCGAAACGGCCCGGAAAACTGACACAAGGGGTGCTGCTGTTTCACGATAACGCACGTCCCCATACTGCGAAGTTCATATCGTGGAAGGTACACCAACTCAAGTGGGAGACACTCTAGCGTCCTCCCAATAGACCTGATCTCTTCCCTTTTTATTATCACGCCTTTGGTCCTTTAGAAAGGCCTTGAAGGGTCGATGATTCCTGTCGGTCGAGGATGTGCAGCAGGCGGTTAAGGACTTCTTTACGCAGCAGGACACGGTGTTTCTTCAACCTGGTGAGTCAGTGGGATGAGTGCCTGAATGCTCACGGCGATTTTGCCTGATTGGCGTACCTATTCTGGATTATACGGCCGTCATACAGATATTTTTTGACCGTGCCTTATAGTTAGAGCATTATTATCTGCTTATATGCTGTTAAAACAATCAGGAAATATGCTGAATTAATTAGTAAGACGGTAATATACTTTAAAGCAGGGCCATCCACACAGCACTCCCCGAGCCAGTGCTCCGAGCGCTTTGGTGAAGGTAGTTTCGGTAGCAGTGGGAGGAGCTTGGCTCGCTGAGCGCGCAGTCTGACCACCGCGCCGAAGTGAACAGTCGATCCATAAGTTGCTAGTCTAGTCCAATGCGCTTTGTTGACAGCGTGTAAGTAAATCAGTTACACAGTGGTCATGACTGAACATCATACAAAAACAAGTCGTTCAGTAAAGAACATATAGCCTACTTTCTCCTAAATGCATGGGTATTGTTATAACTCTTTGTCCTTTTCAAGGAGTATGATTGAATGTTGGTTGTAGTAGCTTGTTGAAATACAACGTGCTATAGGGATATTAAACATGAATATGCGGTGCCCTTTGCTAGTGCTACCTCTGTACCAAATTTCGTTCAATTCGGTTTCACCGTGTTCGAATTAATAGGAGGAATCAATTTTGACATAAAGATGGCCGCCATCCGCAAACTATTGGGCTGATGTTCTTGCAGTTTGGTCAGAATATGTTTCCCACATCAAGATATGGTGTTGTAAAATTTGGTAGAGACTAGATTATTAGGTTGGTCGTAATTACATTTTAGCTTTTAACATTTGGGTGGCCACGATTACGTTTCCGTCATGATAGCGGTGATATAAAACATGACACTGAGGTGCCCTTTGCTAGTGCTACCTCTGTACCAAATTTCGTTCCATTCGGTTTCACCGTGTTTGAATTAATAGGGGGAATCGATTCTGAAACAAAGATGGCCGCCATCCGCAAACTATTAGGCGAATGACCTATTAGATTGGTCAAAGGATGCTCTCTCCATAAAGGTATGTAGTTGCAAAATTTGGTAGAGATCGGATGGTTATGTTAGTCGTAATTTGATTTAAGCTTTAAACATTTGTGTGGCCGCCATTACGTTTCAGTCAATATGGCGGTGATATTAATCATGACACTGAGATGCCCATTGCTAGTGCTATATCTGTACCAAATTTCGTTCCATTCGGTTTCACCGTGTTTGAATTAATAGGGGGAATCGATTCTGACACAAAGATGGCCGCCATCCGCAAACTATTAGGCGAATTACCTATTAGATTGGTCAAAGGATGCTCCCTCCATAAAGGTATTGTACCCTTGTACAAGGCCTTCAGAACAGGACTCTGTCGTCGGGGCATGAACGGTACACTAGCTTGAATATGAAACTGTTCTGGATATTATAGGAAGATCACTAGGGCTGGATAAAATTCATCACACACAGATTCTGAATGAAAATAAACAAATTTAATGCACCAAACACCAGTACAGCAAAAACAAATAAATGAAATAAAACCAAAATAGTAGAAATGAAATTTAAAATAATAATAATAATAATCCAAAGGTAAAATAAGTCAATTACGGAATCAATAAAATTAAGTCAAAATCAAAAATATAAACAATGGACTAATTAATGTCCAATAACCACCAATTAAATGCTAATCAGCATCAATTAATACTTATCATAATAGTTATGATGTATGATTACAATCAAATTTATTAACAAATAAAAACCAATCATATGGGAAAATAAAGAAAATGAATCGAAATGAAATCTGGTTAACACCAATTAGCCTTAATTGCCATAATCAAATTTATTAATTACGATGATAAGATATCATCAGAAATTAAGTTATTAAGAGATGAGGGATCAAGAGGGTCCGGTCAACAGCAACAACAGTATGGATTAAGAAAAAGAAATCCAATTATACGAAATTAATCAATCATTAATCTGAGTAAACGTAATGATCATTGAGTCTAATATCATCCAATTACATTTCAGATACATGGTATGTTCAATATCAGAGACATCCATGGCCATTCCGAAGTATACATTATAGCCTAGCCATTGGCTTATTTAATTATTAATGGCGTTTAATTAACATTTACTAGAAACCCTCCGTTAAATAAGAGTTTACCCTCATATCAAATCTTAACCTTCATGGCATTAATTATGTATTTCTATCTGCAAACATGAATATGATTTATGCATCTTATTTACATACTCTTGTAAATTAATTATGGAAGCCTTTCCGTACGGAATCTTAATGTCCAATCCCGACATTACTTTGGACGTCTTAGCTTTAAAACAAATTAGCTGAATCAATAAAGCCATTTAGTTTCCTTAGCCTTGAAACACACTTACAATTTGTCACACATTACATTAGCATGTTAGCGATATGGTGAGCTTGGCTTCGGTCCTTGCGTTCGACGTGATACACTTTCGAACCAAGCACTCGATGCCTTGTCAAATAATTCATGGATATTTAATAAACAAACTAAGAAAAGTGCCTTAAGAACAAACAAAAATAGCATCATAAAAATGATGACTAATCATCTGCCTACCACATTTGGGTTGGATAGACATGAAAAAGAATTAATAATTCCAACCAAACCTTATTAAAATAATCGTATCGTGTCAGAGTCACGTTAGGCAACGGTGAATGTATTTGAAGCCGCGACCCCTGAAAAAGATAGACATGGCACAGAAGAAATACCTTGTATCAGTGTTATGTTAAACAACGGTGAATGTATTTGAAGCCGCGACCCCTGAAAAAGATAGGCATGGCACAAACATGTTCTAAGTGGCATATTCAACAGGATCAATATGTATTTAGGGGTATTCGCTACCTATACATTTCTTACCTTGAATGCCTTATCTTGCAGAACGAGGTTACAATAGAACAAAGCATGGTCCGTTCAACAATTATCGAGAAAAAGAAATCTCAAGATAATTTTGAACCAATATTAACTATAAAAAAAACTAATAATAATTATTTTCCAGGACCGAAAATAATTATTCATGAACACAGGACTCTAAGGTCACTGTCTAGCTAGTACCCATTTAAAAAGACTGATCGACCAGGCATGAATAAAATGATTTCGAACACGGGACCGCAAGGTTACTGCCTATCTAGCACCCGTTTAAAAATAGTTTCTGGACCAGGCACAACAAGAGGATATCGAACCCGGGACTGTATGGTCAGCAGACAAAGCCGTCCCTTATATCAAAATGATCAGTAAAAGAAACACTATCGATTGGAGGCATCAGGGTAGTAACCTAACATACCCTTACGTGAATAATAAACTTGGGACCAAACATAACAAAAATTTAAAAGAATCACTGCGACAAGCACCCGAGTCCAGAGTGGACTCCCTCTCTTTGTGGAAAATGACAATAGGTTGGCCGCGCCTACTAGCTAACCTTGACCGTGAAAAGGCAGAGATGCAACTCTTCACCCCTCCCCGGGCTAACATATGATTGTATCCTCACCAGCTGTGCGACCAGATCTTAGTATTCTAAACGTGGAGCGGGGCGCTCTCATTTGGATATAGATTAATTATAGCGTTATTTTGCCTGCGCTTGTTTGCCACTACCTTACACATACAATTTACTTAATATCATTGTAAACTTATCATACTAACTCTCATCTGACATCTTCCCTCAGGTTTATATTTACCTGGCATCATTATCTATTTTATCTTATTTCATCGTAGATTCCTCCTTACAACATCTTACCTGTATGGCCTTAAATATCACACGCGTTCAATAAAACTAATATAACAATTAATGAGGCTGGTTCAGCCGTCACTTCTTAAATAACCTACGCCATTGTAAACTGTCCTCTAAACTATACTCATTGCTTACACCATAATATCCCGTCATTATCCATCACAATACACCATGGTCCATTAAATATCGTCCCAAAAAAAATCCTCGGATATTAATTCATCCGGTATGTAAATACATAAATTACTATTTCTGGTCATTTATACGAAATAATGAGATTTTGCCTGGAAAGGGCATCTATCGAAATACCATGCTTCGTTCGTTCTATTTGGGTGGAAAACACAGGGGATATTTCTAACACACATTTATAAATAAAATAGGTAGTTCTACCATGTGTTTTATGTACGGATACGATTACCTAGCAACATCCTTACGTTAAATTAGGCACTTTTAATTCATTAAAATAATTATTGTGATCATTAATCATTATGAGCGTACCCAGCTCCGTCAGATGCACAACTATGGTCGCCATTGACACAGTTATTGCACACACAAGATAAAACAAATCAAAAGAAAACAAATAACATGCTAACATTATGGCGATGAAATCCATGAATTATTTGTTACTTTAAAATATAATCAAAAGGTACTTATCACATTGAAGACTTCCTTCATCATTTGCAAGAGTTGGACCAGAGGCCCGCAACAGTATAACTTAGCACATGACCTCCATGGCCAGTTCGAATCCCATCACGATGATGTAAAACCACTCGCTAATATCACTGCAATCCTCCATTATCACTAGGTTGCTGTAAGCCAGCACCCTTTTAAAATGCACACACACACATATTTAATTAGATTATGCACCACTAAAAAAAAATATACATTAGTGGACTATACACTTGTGTCATAGATGACAAATTCTCACACTATTTCTACACTTGTCGCGGACACATTTTCTGTTATATATATTTTCACTTGAATTACATATAATTTCACATCCGTCCTTACTGTTATACACATTCACAGCTCAGTACTCATTTTTAATATTATTGCGCATCAGCCGAACAATGGACTGTGCGTCTCGTACATTAATGCTTGGCGTGGTGCTACATAGGCCAGCATCCACTAACGTTGGCTGAATGATGAACAATGCCCGCTGTCACAGACTTCACCCACATATATGACAAAATGGTTGCCAATTAACAGTTTTGCACATACGACACCAAATGCTCCTTTCATAATCATAGGCTACAGGAATCAGGTACCTTAATTTATACACAAAAATATGGCCTTGCTAATCTTATGGTTCACGACGGAACTCGATCATAGGCTAAATTTATAACATCAGCGCTTGGGTAGAACTAATTTCTTGCTGAAGGACGCTATGTCTTCTCTCTCACACACTCGACGTTGTCAAATTTCCTTGGGCAGAGAACTACTTCTACTCGATGAACACAGAGATATTTAATCCGTTACCGCATTCCCAAAATTCTTGATGATAATTAGATTCATCATGGGCGTTTTAGATCATTCATGTAATGTCTTGATCTCTTGTAACCAACCGAGGCGTACTCTCTGAGGGCGGAGTCAAGCATCTACTGCGTGTTAACTCGAAATGGTTACTGCGTTTTGGCAAGATTCTCAGAATTCGCTGGAGTGCTCCTGCTCTGAAACTTGCAGGCAAGCGACTAATGACGCACCTGCTCGGCCCATTGTGTGAAAACCATAAATTTCTCCCTGTCAGAACTGCCAAGCCATATACAGTATATGTGGTCTCAACACGGCAGAAAGATCCTAGTTATTATTATGATCATTACATAATGATGATTTCATTCTCATTAACATCATGACATTGCCCCATATAAGTACTCCAGTGACATAATGTGTCCTTGGCCTAAGACGTAGGCCAAGGGCACAGTATGTAGTTGCAAAATTTGGTAGAGATCGGATGATTAGGTTAATCGTAATTTGATTTAAGCTTTGAACATTTGTGTGGCCGCAATTACGTTTCTGTCAATATGGCGGCGATATAAAACATGACACTGAGGTGCCCTTTGCTAGTGCTACCTCTGTACCAAATTTCGTTCCATTCGGTTCCACCGTGTTCGAATTAATAGGGGGAATCAATTTTGACATAAAGATGGCCGCCATCCGCAAACTATTAGGCGAATGACCTATTAGATTGGTCAAATGATGCTCCCTCCATAAAGGTATGTTGTTGCAAAGTTTGGTAGAGATCGGATGGTTATGTTAGTCGTAATTTAACTTAAGCTTTGAACATTTGTGTGGCCGCCATTACGTTTCTGTCAATATGGCGGCGATATAAAACATGACACTGAGGTGCCCTTTGCTAGTGCTACCTCTGTACCAAATTTCGTTCCATTCGGTTTCACCGTGTTTGAATTAATAGGCGGAATTTATTTTCACACAAAGATGGCCGCCATCCGCAAACTATTTGGCTAATGACCTATTCATTTGGTCAAAGGATGCTTCCTCTATAAAGGTATGATGTTGCAAAATTTGGTAGAGATCGGATGATTAGCTTAATCGTAATTGGATTTAAGCTATGAACATTTGTGTGGCCGCCATTACGTTTCCGTCAAGATGGCGGCGATATAAAACATGACACTGAGGTGCCATTTGTTAGTACTACCTCTGTACCAAATTTCGTTCCATTCGGTTGTACCGTGTTTGAATTAATAGGGGAAATCGATTCTGACACAAAGATGGCCGCCATCCGCAAACTATAAGCGAATGACCTATTAGATTGGTCAAAGGATGCTCCCTCCATAAAGGTATGTAGTTGCAAAATTTGGTAGAGATCGGATGATTAGGTTAATCGTAATTTGATTTAAGCTTTGAACATTCGTGTGGCCGCGATCACGTTTCAGTCAAGATGGCGGCGATATAAAACATGACACTGAGATGCCCTTTGCTAGTGCTACCTCTGTACCAAATTTCGTTCCATTCGGTTCCACCGTGTTCGAATTAATAGGGGGAATTTATTTTGACATAAAGATGGCCGCCATCCGCAAACTATTAGGCTAATAACCTATTAGATTGGTCTAAGGAGCCCTCCATAAACGTATGTTGTTGCAAAGTTTGGTAGAGATCGGATGGTTATGTTAGTGGTAATTTAACTTGAGCTTTGAACATTTGTGTGGCCGCCATTACGTTTCTGTCAATATGGTGCCGATATAAAACATGACACTGAGATGCCCTTTGCTAGTGCTACCTCTGTACCAAATTTCGTTCCATTCGGTTTCACCGTGTTTGAATTAATAGGGGGAATTGATTTTAACACAAAGATGGCCGCCATCCGCAAACTATTAGGCTAATGACCTATTCATTTGGTCAAAGGATGCTTCCTCTATAAGAGTATGTAGTTGCAAAATTTGGTAGAGATCGGATGATAAGGTTAATCGTAATTTGATTTAAGCTTTGAACATTCGTGTGGCCGCCATTACGTTTCAGTCAAGATGTCGGCGATATAAAACATGACACTGAGGTGCCCTTTGCTAGTGCTACCTCTGTACCAAATTTCGTTCCATTCGGTTTCACCGTGTTCGAATTAATAGGGGGAATCAATTTTGACATAAAGATGGCCGCCATCCGCAAACTATTAGGTGAATGACCTATTAGATTGGTCAAAGGATGCTCCCTCCATAAAGGTATGTAGTTGCAAAATTTGGTAGAGATCGGATGATTAGGTTAATCGTAATTTGATTTAAGCTTTGAACATTCGTGTGGCCGCGATTACGTTTCAGTCAAGATGGCGGCGATATAAAACATGACACTGAGGTGCCCTTTGCTAGTGCTACCTCTGTACCAAATTTCGTTCCATTCGGTTTCACCGTGTTTGAATTAATAGGGGGAATTGATTTTCACACAAAGATGGCCGCCATCCGCAAACTATTAGGCTAATGACCTATTCATTTGGTCAAAGGATGCTTCCTCTATAAGGGTATGTTGTTGCAAAATTTGGTAGAGATCGGATGATTAGGGTAATCGTAATTTGATTTAAGCTTTGAACATTTGTATGGCCGCCATTACGTTTCCGTCAAGATGGCGGCGATATAAAACATGACACTGAGGTGCCTTTTGTTAGTACTACCTCTGTACCAAATTTCGTTCCATTCGGTTGCACCGTTTTCGAATTAATAGGGGGAATCGATTTTCACATAAAGATGGCCGCCATCCGCAAACTATTACGTTGATGACCTATTAGTTTGGTCAAAGGATGCTCCCCCCAAAAAGGTATGTTGTTGCAAAATTAGGTAGAGATCGGATGATTAGGTTAGTCGTAATTTGATTTAAGCTTTGAACATTTGTGTGGCCGCCATTACGTTTCCGTCAAGATGGCGGCGATATAAAACATGACACTGAGGTGTCCTTTGCTAGTGCTACTTTTGTACCAAATTTCGTTCAATTCGCATTCACCGTGTTCGAATTGATAGGGGGGGACAGACATTCAGAGTACACACACTCACACACACACACACACACACACACAGACTCACACACACACATACACACACACACACACACAGACTCACACACACACATACACACATACACACACACAGACAGACACACTTTTTTCGCCCTGTGTTGATCTCATAAGTCTACTTTCATTTTTTGCAAAAATCGAAAGTAGGCTAAAAAAATGGAGTGGTGAAGCAGCATTCTTTAAAGCAGAATGGGGAATTCCATTTTTCTGTACAGCTTATAACGGAGCAAAAGTCACTCAAGGTCTGCACTATCTGTTCGTATTGGTAAAATGTTGTTGACATTTCAGTTGATAGTAAATCACAATATTCTTTGCTTAACTCGTGCGTTCGTTTCCTGCTCATTCCATACATCGGAGTACCGTTCGATTTGTATATGCGGTATATTTTTAGCCTACTTTTCACATTTTGCAAAAATGAGGAAAAAGTAGACTTATGAGATCGATCCGGGAAAATGTGTGTCTGTCTGTCTGTGTGTTCTGTCTGTCTGTCTGTCTATCTGGCCGTGTGTGTCCCCCCCCCCCCCTATCAATTCCTAAACGGCTGAAGCAATCGAAACAGAATTTGGTAGGAGTAAAGATCTAAACCCGAATATCTCAATGCCGTATTTGAAAATGATGTCAGTGCTTCCAACTGCTGAATAATAGCAATTGAAATTTCATCTCCATGTTGGATATCTTGGAAGATATGAATGGGAGCTATTTCAAAATTGGCACACGTATAGATAATAATATTTCAGTTTAATTTCCAGGAGGCCATACATGGCAGTGTTGCCAAAATGATTATAAGCCTGCTGATAACTCGAATTTTAAATGCATATAACATCTACACTATCAATTGGAATTCAACCAAATTTCGAATGTGCTATGTGTACTTTACATAAACAGATATGACTGAGCGTATTCCTAAGAGCTACCAGGGCTGCCAACTGTTAATAAATGATCTCAATTTATTTTATCCAAATACCAATATATCAGAAAGTATGCAAGCCGACTGATTTTAACTATGCACATGTATAGTACCTGACATTCTATATTAATTTGGAGTAACTTATATACGTCAGTGCTACCAACATGATTCTAAGGCTGCTGAGAGGTACAACTTTAAATACATGTAACTTCTATACTATCATTTGGATTTCAACCAAATTTCGTATGTGCTAAGTGTACCATAACATAAGCGTATTCTTAAGAGCAACCAGGGCTGCCAACTATTAATAAATGCTGTCTCTATTTTTGTTAGCCTAATATCAATATATAAGAAAGAATGCAAGCCAATAGCTCTAAACTTTACACACTTATAGTACCTGGCATTCTAGATTAATTTAGAGTAACTAATATACATCAGTGCTGCCAACATGATTCTAAGCCTGCTGATAGGTCCAATTTTAAAATGCATGTAACTTCTACACTAACTAATGGATTTCATTCAAAATTGGCACAACACTAGATCATATTATTTCAGAGTATTTTCGACCAATACATTCATGGCATTGTGGTCACATGATTTTACGCACGCTGTTAGATCCAATGTTTAACTGCATGTAGCGTCCATGATATCCATTGGACTTCAACCAAATTTTGTATTCTGTACCTTAAGAGATGGAACTAAGAATATATTCAGTCACCAGGGCTGCCAACTGTAGTGCTCTATTAGGCTACATTATACCAGGTATACAGTATTTCGAACTAATTAGAAATGTCGATATTACCAACTTAATTTCGTCATTATTCTAGATAGATCCATATAGATTAATCATTGGCATTAATCTTAAATTTAAAGAAAAGTAGGCTCTTTAGTTCGTCACGGAACTTCTTGTTTATGGTGAAACAGCCCTATCAATATGATGTCAACAATCCCACAAAAGCCGTCGACCACACGACTGAATGTACGTATCTAGTCAGCGCGGTCCGATCATCGACCGTCTCTCTCAGTTCTCCTCGCTTCCACAGTGTAGTGGTGGTAGGGGAAGGAGCGCTAGAGTGACTGCCCAGTGCTCCCCGAGCGCGACCGCGCTCTCCGAGCGCAATGACTGGATGACCCTGCTTTAAAGGGATTTTTTTTTACATTTTCATAGTAAGCTCAGGCACCATATTGAATGTATGAAGTTGTTGTAATTTAACCTAAAACATCTTATTCTTCTTCTTCTTCTTCTGCTTTAGCGTTTGTCCCGCCTCGTGGCAGGGTCCGCTATGTGAATCCACTGTCTCCACTTTACTCGGTCATGGGCCATGTCCGGATGTAGGTTGACGCTTTTCAGATCACTGTGCAGTATATCGGCCCAACGTTGTCTCGTTCGCCCCTTTGGTCTTTTACCGGTGACTTCTAGTGTGTAGCCCTGTTTTGCAATGGTGTCCGCTCCTGACCTTAGCACATGCCCTAACCATCGCAGACGACTATCACGCATTTTGTGTTGATTGCCGCGATACCAAATCGTTCCCTTATTCTTTCATTGGGGATGTGATCCAACCTAGTAATGCCAGCTGTCCATCTAAGCATCTTGGTCTTCATGACACTTAGCCGACGTTCTGCTTCCTTGGTCGTCGGCCAACATTCAGTACTAAAGCGAAACGGGACGAATGACAGTGCGGTTCAATTTTACGTGGTCTTTCATATGGCGATCGCACATGACACCAGCCTGTCGTTGTTCGCCACTTCATCCACGCAGCATTAATTCTTATGTTGTCCTCCTCGGTGAGACGACCTTCTGCAGTTTTCGTAGAGCCAGGATACTTAAAATTTGTCGTTTGAGGCATATTACAAAGCCAATTAAAGGATGATACCACATTGCGATTTTTATATTAATTCTTAACTCTTGTGAGTTACTTATTTATATACTCTATAATTTCAAGACTACATGTGCGCGAATTTTTTATTTTATTTGAATAAAGTCTTCATTGGATAACACAGGTTCCCTATACAAAACTCCCTGTATGCCAACTAATGTGAGGGGCAGATGACCTCGCTGTTCCTCCCCTTAAAGCAAAAATAACTAACTAACAATGACTGTGGGTATTGCATCATTTAAGTATGAGAGGCTTTAATTTTGGAATATTTCACACAGCCGCCATCTTGAAATTATACAGCTGTGATGAAACTCAGGAATATGACACATTCATTACGGTTACTGTCCGTTCCAGGATTCAATCACTGAAAATATGCCTCACAGTATTACTACCTTATCCATATAGGCTACTAGGTCACGCTTTATGACGGTAAAGGGAATCCCCCTGTCCAGAGACTGGTGGATTTGCGGCCAAGTTCTTCATTACTTTGGACGGTTGGTCGTTACTGATGTACCGCTTAGAATTACCTCACAGAAATGCGCAGTAACTCAGTTAAGTAATAGCCCTTTCTTATTTTATAATTGACAATGTATGTGAAAACATTACCTGGCCGTGTTTTAAGTGGATTGCTGTCCCTTCCTCCCGGGACAGATAAACCTTCATTGCTGAAGTGATTATTCGAGAAATGTTTTAAACTCCCTGGTTATTACAAACAGCCAAATTAAATAAATCAACTCTTCAATTATTGTAATGGTTTTTATTTGGACTTTCATTCACTCACCTGTGTAGCCAAGTGGGCTAGGTTGGAGCTTCTCAAAGTGAGGTCCGTGTGCCAACGCCAAGTGGTCCACAACTAGCCTAAACAAAATTTAAAATTTGGAAATAAATTTGCCCTTAATAAAACACCTACTTTGCTTATGATTAACAACTCAAGTACGTAGATTTAGCAAACAAAGCACTAGGTGGCAAAAAAACATTTTTATATAATTATAACTCTTGTTATATGAGAAATATTTATTATAAACAAATTTATAGTACCTGCACTTTTAATACATTTTATAAAGAAGATTTTTTAAACATTTTATGCATTTTGGCACTATTTATTTGTGTGAGCAGTCATTTTCAACGCTTTGCAACATTAAACTTGCAAGAAGAAATCGTATTAAGAATTTCGCAGCAGTCTTCAGATTGAGATTGCAAATAAATGAATGAATGAATGAGAGTTCCGACGATCCTCCCAAAACCTCAGAAATAATTATATCAAAGAAACAGGTCCATTGCTCTTATTGATACATGTTGAACATTCTTCAATATCGCTGGTATCTGAAAACAAAGCATCTGAATGGAAGATAAAATTGATATTATGATTATTATCAGTGACCCCGGTTGCTACGCTCGCTAACGCGCAGAGCTAGACCATGGGGCTAAGCTATCTGTGGACTTGGTAAACGTTGGTTTGGGCCTCGCCGTTGGCCGTCCTTGAAATTGCTTGGCGTGGTTTCCCATTCTCATCTTCAGGGACGATACCTTCTGACAGGTCGCGACCGCTTCCTTCGATATCATTGCTTAGTTTTATTCATTATCATTCATTTCATTTCTCATTAACTCCTCTCACGAGTTTGGCGTCAGGAAGGGAATCTGGCCAGAAAAACCATCCGCCCAATATACTCTCATTGCATCTCATCCCCGGCCCGGATGAAGACGGGAATAATAAGGGGTGGTCAACCTGGACATACACAAATTTTTATTATTATTATTATTATTATTATTATTATTATTATTATTATTGAAAATGAAAATCCACAGCCTGCTGCCAGTCTCCGACCGGGTCAGGAATGGAATGAATGAAGCCCCTATCTAGCGGCGAGGATATGGACTGTGCCGGCTGCCGAGGCCTGACGCACTCCTCTGGGGCAATGATTAAATGAATTACAGATGAAATGAAATGATAGTGGAGAGTGTTGCTGGAATGAAATTATTGACAGGGAAAACCGGAGTACCCGGAGAAAAATCTGTCCGCCTCCGTTTTGCCCAGCACAGATCTCACATGGAGTGACCGGGATTTGAACCACGGACCCAGCGGTGAGAGGCCGGCGTGCTGCCGCCTAAGCCACGGAGGCTTCACATTATTATTATTATTATTATTATTATTATTATTCTTTCGAATAACCCATTTCGAGGGTACGATGAATCAACGTTGGCTATTGCCTATTGTATTCAATTTCCGTTGTTTCCAAATTTCTTTAATTCTTCTAGAGTGACGATCTTTCTCCTCTAGAGTCCACTTTCTGCCAGTTATTTGTTTCTTCCTTTCTTGAAATTTTGCCTTTTGAATAGCTTCTCTGAAGAGTGATCTGTTTGCTATTGTGTCTGTCTGAATTTTGGCGTTTGTCAAATCTTTGTCAATTTCAATGAACCATGTGGGTTTGGATTTGTAACTAGTCAGTAAGTTGAAGATCTGTTTAGTTAGTCTACTATTTTCCATTCTATAGATGTGCCCAAAAACTGTAATCTTCCCTTCTCATTACATCAGTTAATTTTTCACATTTCAAATATAACTCTCTATTTGGTCGTAACCTATATTCTGCGTTATTATTTCGTTTACCTCCCAGTATTTTTCTCAGAATTCGTCTTTCAGTCTTCTCTAATTTGTCTAAATCACCAAATCTTGTTAATTTAAGTGTTTCTGCTGTATACAGAGTTTCATGTCTGACCACTGTTTGATAATGCCTTAATTTAGTGTTCCAGAATAAGTTTTTTTATTATATATATCTTTTGTCATATGAAAACACCTTTTTAATTTATGCATACGAGTTTCTATTGCTGTCTTTTCCTGTGAGTCATGCATTATCCACTCCCCTAGGTATTTAAAGGAATTTGTTTTACATACTGACCTGTCATGAATTGTGATACTTTTGGGGGCATCGGTGATGTTTGTCATGAACATAGTTTTTTCAAATGATATTTGTAGTCCGAATTTGGCTGCCTGTTTTTGCAACTCGCTAATTTGTTCTTGGGCAGTATCCAGTGAGTCAGTCATCCACCAAAGCTAAACAATCTGCAGTGATTTTATTTGGATGTCTATTATTATTATTATTATTATATGGAAGGACTAAGAGACAATATGAACAAGACCAGCTGAAGGAAACGCAAGAAGATTTCCAAATGAACAATACACGGAACTTCTACCGTACGTCCAAATCGCGGTTAAGGGTTTATCAGGCACCCGGAATGTCCTTCAAGACTGAAGAATGAAGAAGGGAGGTTAGGAATGACCGACGAGAGAAACTGTGACATCCTCGCCAGATATTTCGACTCACTGCTGAACTGTGATGGCCCGCAAGAAAACCTGAACATGGAACCACCAGATGTATCATCTCCCAATTCTTTGCCTCCCGACGAAGACGAAGTTTTCCGGATTATTCAAGGACTTAAGGCCAACAAAGCTGCTGGTGCAGATGGTATCGCCGCTGAACTCTTACAGCTGGGATCTTCGGGAGTCGTAAAATCTTTCACACGGTTACTTGAGAACATATGGATAACTGAGACGATCCCTGCTGACTGGCAAATTGCTCTGATCCATCCCCTTCATAAGAAGGATAACAAGATGGATGTTAATAAAAATTATAGAGGCATCTCTCGTGTTTCGGTTCCCTACAAGATTTTCTCGAAAGCGTTACTGAAAAGAATAGAAGGGATATTGGATTCTGAATTGGGTCAATACAAGGCAGGCTTTCGGAAAGGTAGATCCTGCGCTGATCAAATCTTCAACCTGAGGAGTATCATTAAGTACAAGATGTTGGGACAGAATAAATATGTCGCCGTCTTTGTGGACTTCCGGAAGGCCCATGACTCCATTGACCGAAAAACCTTATTGGCAGTTCTCGAGGAATTTGGAGTGGACAATAAGACAAGGAAACTAATTCAACAGACGATTAGCAATACTTTCTCAAAAGTAAAGTTCAGGGGGGAGTTGTTAGATCCTTTTGAAATCAAAACTGGCGTACGACAAGGCGACGGGCTATCACCAATATTATTCAACTGCGTCTTTGAAGAAATTATTCGAGAATGGACGTAGGGAATTTCGGATAAAGAGGCTTTCAGGTTAGGGAGAGGTGAAGAAAGTATAAGAACGGATTGTTTGGCATTCGCTGACGATGTTGTGATACTCAGTACCGGTGATAAAACAGCGATAAAAAGCACTGAAGAACTCCAGGTGATAGCCAAGAAGACTTGGCTATACATTTCTTTTGAGAAGACTGTGTTCATGACCAACATCAAAGACGCTCCTCTCCACTTGGAGTTGTGAGAAGCCAAGATAAAGCGAGTTAAGTGTTTTAAGTACTTGGGAGAAAAATTGCAGGAAAATGGGTCAGAAAAGGATGCCATCAAAGAGCGGGCGAGAAGAATGGAAATGGCTTATGAACTTACGAAGGATACATACAGTTCAACAAAAAAGGGTCCGTCCTTTGGGGCTAAATTCCGACACTTAGATACTGTTGTCAAACCTGAATGTGTGTATGCAGCAGAAACACTAGATATGATTGGGAAGGGTGGCCTCGAAGACATTCGAAAGAGGGAAAGGAAAATGCTCCGAAAAATCCTAGGCCCAAATATCAAGGATGGAGGTAGGAGACTCAAACCTAACAAAGAACTATACCTGAAGACAGAAGGAGTCGTAGCCCTAATGAGAAAAAGGAGAATACAGTTTTATGGACACTTGGTGAGGATGAACAATGCCAGATTGACGAAGAGGATTTTTGAATTCTTCAGGAAGAGGAAGACGGAGCCGAAATGGTTTCGGGAAGTGAGATAGGACTTGGATCGGATGGGGGTGAAAGAAGAAGATATAATGGACAGAGAGCGATTTAGACGGCTGGTTAAGGAGTTTGCAGGTTTCCAGGAGACAGGGGATTTGTCAGTGAGGAAAGGAAGACCTTACACGGAGGAACAGAAGAAGAAAGAGGGAGAGAGTGAAGACAACAAATAATGTAAAAGCTGTCAAACGTGGTCCATAGTTGGCCGTAACGAATAAATAAACACAGTTGAGTATCTATATGCAGTTCTTTAAGGCCTTGGAACAAGGTTCTTGGGATCACGCCCGTACTTGACACAATGATATGTATGGTCTTTACCCGTTCTACATGCCATTGCCTTTTGATAGGGTTGACCAACTCGCTATATTTTGCTGATAGTTTGTATGTATTTTGACTGAAGATTCTTGTTGTTAGGAATCACAACATCAATCAGGGTAGTTTGCTGCATTATCTTGCTGACAACCACCAAATACGGCCCGTTGTGTAATACCGATTGATCAGTGAGGATAGTTATTAGCCTTCTTCTTTCTTCGATTCGGCCAACTAGGGAACACGTCAGTTCAGCTGTCTCTTCTTCCGAGCTCTAACTACCGCCCAGTGTTCCCGCATTCGTCTCCGGCGTTGTTCTTTTCTCTCTTGGGACCACGCCTTCCCTGTCTTCAGCTTCGGCTTTTCCTGGAAACCTTTGTGCGTACGTAGTTTTTCCTGAAGTGGAACACGCTCCTGGATGTCTTTAGGGGAAATTTCCATTTCACGTAGATCTTTCTCAACTTCCGTAAACCATGCCCCTTTGGTTTTCTTATCTTGAAAGTACATCAATATCCGTTTTGATATCCTGCCTGGGCTCATTCGTGTCACGTGGCCATAAAAGGCAATTCTTCTTTTTCGAATCGTGTCACTGATCTTCTCCACGTGCTTGTACAATTCGTGGTTGTGACGCCTTCTGTACTCACTGTTTGCTTTGATGGGACCCAGGATTTTCCTCAAAATCTTCCTTTCTTTAGCCTCTAGATCTTGCATTATACCTTTCTTGTTCATTATTAGAGTCTCAGCCGCATACAGAGCCTCTGGTCGAATAGCAGTGCCTATTATTATTAGTAGTAGTATTATTGTAAAAGAGAAAATAGAACATGCTCCATGCACTCACTTGCTGTAAACGTATCGTAAACCCAAAGCCATCGTATACAGTTAATTGGGAAACAAATTGTTTCATTAAACAGATTAGAATGTTTCTGTATATTTGTTATGAAGAGGAAGAATAAGGTTTAAGATGCTGGATTCCATCAAGATTGATAAATCCTATGAGCTGATCAAACGTGGTGCTGAAGACCGGATAAGGTGGAGAGACCAACCATGAAGAAACCTGCCATCCGGTAGATAAACAGATGATGTTATGAAGGATTACAGTCAGCGATTGTGTTTGTCAGGAACAATATAATGAGTATTATTTTTGAATACTGTAAATTGCTAAACACCGCGGAACACGACTACTAATGAATTGCCTACAGCAAACATTCGGAAACACATTATTATCTGCACTGAATTCATGCGCGGTGCATTATTCAAGAGATGGAACTCGTTACTGTTTTGTTCGTTGAAAGAAAGAATATGTAACATGAAAATTCTCATTATAAATGTAGTTTATTTTTCTAACGAGTCTTCTTTGAGTACATGTCATAAGAACAGGCATGTGCAGCAGCCAGTAGATATAGCCACAGTGGAGTAACTTACGTTATTTTTGCATTGTTTAATTTGAGGGTCTTGGATATCATGGTCATTTAACCCCCTGTACTTGAGTGTGTGCATACCGAGAGCACAGCGCTAGGTCATGGGGCCAAGCTCTCTGTGGATTTGGTAGACGTGGTTTCGATCTCCACCGTCGGCCGTTCTTGAAATGGTTTTCCGTGGTTTCCCATTTTCAAATCCAGGCAAAATATGCAGGGACGGTACTTTCTGACAGGCCACGGCCACTTCCTTCCACATCCTTACCCAGTTCTATTCATCTTCATTCATTTCATCTCTCATTAACTCCTCTCATGAGGTTGGTGTCAGGAAGAGAATCAGGCAGTAAAAATCATCTCCCATATAGAATTGCATCGCACCTCATCCCCGAATCCGTTGGAAACGGAAACGGACATACATACATACATAATTGAGTGTGAGTATTATTTTTCTCACAGCCTGTGTTATTGTTGTGTCTGTAATAGTGTGTATATTTGTAATTCAGGTGATGACGATAGGGAAGGAGGCGGTCGTTGTCTCAAGTTATAGCACAGAAATACAAGTTATCATACAATTTCCACACACACCCAAATACACGATGCTGTTGAGCAATATTTCCCAGTCTCCTTAAATGGTTTAACAACAATACAAAAAAAAAATATCCATACGAGGCGCATCCAGAAATAAAGCTTCCCCACTTTTGAAATAAAAAGGAAACACAGTTTCCATAAAATCTTCTTTGGCACCATGTACAGCAATGTTCGATTATATTTGGACACAATTGCTACCAAAATGGAGACACCTGTCGTGTCGTGGTAGCCAATCAACGTTTGTAGCCTATTCCTGTATCATAAAAGTCGGCCACCTGAGAATGGAACCAGCGTGTGGCAATCCTCTTCAGGTCTTCATCAGTGTGAAAATGTTGACCAGAGAATAGGAATTTCTTGAGATGCGAGAAAACTTGGATCTATGACAACGCTCGACCACATACATTTGGGTGTTGCTTTATCATCCTCCGTACAGTCCTGATCTTGCTCCCAGCGATTTCCATCTTCACTTGCACCTCAAGGAATTGCTGTTCTCCAGGCAGCATTATCACACTGACGAAGAGCTGAAGACGCTTGTTCCATTCCCAGGCGGCAAACTTCTACGTTGCATGATTACAAAAGATGATCCCACGATAATGACAGGTGTCTCAACTCTGGTGGGGATTATGTCGAAAAATAGTTAAAACATTGATGTACTTGGTGTCAAAGACGCCTTTCATGTAACTATGTTTCCTCTTTATTTAAAAATAGGGAAACTTAATTCCAGAGGCCTCGCACATCCTATATGATTCATCAGTCGATGTGTTGGCTAGTCATGATATTACAGTATGTCTCACATAATACGCTGGCGGAAAGAAATAAGTAATGTAGAGTACGGAAATCTCGGCAATATATTTGGCGAGGTAACATGTTAAATTGATTAAAAGTACATGACAGCAGGTTAATGTCAGCGCGAGAAAAGCCATCACAAATGTGCCATTCTGGTCCATTAATAACCAGTATAATAATAATAATAATAATAATAATAATAATAATAATAATAATAATAATAATAATAATAATAGTAATATCGTTTGGCCTTGGTTGCCGGGTGCAAGCATTGTTATTTGGCGCCCAGAGGGCAACTTGCATGTTGAATTTCGTTGTTCCTTGGAACGCTATGAAAGTCAAGGTGGTTAGATATATAAGCTCCTTGACACTACAGCGCGTTCTAGTAGGAAATGGAGGAACATTGTGTGGGAGAAAAATTCCGAGTTTAATTTTGCCATCATGAACACGGCCTACTGAATTCAAATGGGTTCTTTAACATGCCAACAACGTATGACATTCATCTCGTGATTTTTTCGCCTTTCAAAAATCATTTACCAAGGCCAGGAGTGAACCTGCAAGCTGGGGGGGGGGGTTGGTAGTCCGACACGATAACCACTCACCCACTGTGGAAAGCTATTAATAACCGATATAATCGCCAGACAGTTGAATGCAGACATGCAAACGTGCATGCATGGTGTTGTACAGGTGCCGGATGTCAGCTTGTGGGATGGAGTTCCATGCCTGTTGCACCTGATCGGTCAATACATGGATGGTTAATGCCGGTTGTAGGTGACGCTGGAGTGATCGTCCAATGATGTCCCATAGGTGCTTGATTGCGAACAGATCGGGCAATCGAGAAGGCCAAGGTAGCATGTCGACACTCTGAAGACCACGTTGGGTTACAACAGCGGCATGGGGGCGTGCGTTATCCTGTTGGAAAACAGCTCCGGGAATGCTGTTCATGAATGGCATCACAACAGGTCGAATCACCAGACGGACGTACACATCTGCATTCAGGGTGCGTGGAGTTAACCACAAGAGTGCTCCCCTGACCAGAACGCCCGGTTTAGGTCCAATGTGTCGACGCTGTAGACAGGTGGAATGCAGGCCCTCACCTGGCCTCCTACTAACCAACACACGGCCATCACTGGCACCAAAGCAGAATCGACTTGCATCGGAATACACAACCGACCCCCCATTGAGCTCTCGCATGACACCACTGAAGTCGCAGACGGTGGTGGTTTGGGGTAAGTGGAATGCACGCCACAGGACGTCTGGCTTGGAGTTGTCCTTCAAGTAACCGATTTCGAACAGTTCCTTGCGTCACTGTGGTGACAACTGCCACTCGAATTGCTGCTGCAGACGCCGTCCGATGCCCCAAAGCCATATTCCGAATACGGTGGTCTTCCCTCTCGGTGGTGCAGCGGGAACGACCGGAACCTGGTCTTCTTGCGACCGTATCTTCTCGTGACCACTGCTGCCAGCACGCATGCACAGTGGAGACATTCCTGCCAAGACGTTCTGCAATAGCGCGGAAGGAAAATCCACCTTCACGTAGTCCTATTACACAGCCTCGTTGAAACGCAGTGAACTGTTGATACTGGCCTCTTCGTCGTCGTTAAGGCATTCCTGACCCACTCACAGTCACTCCGTCCAGTCTCACAGGTAACTAACACTCTCACACAGTACAGCCCGTATTTTAAGCAAATATGGTGGACAACGTCATGGGGCCACTACTAGCGCCACGCTTAGGTGATTTGTGGGAAATGTAAATCAACGTCATCTTGCAGATGAATAAACACACCTACCAACGTTCGTGAATCAAGCAGAACCCCTTCTTGGTGTTGGTATATTTTTTCCATCAGTGTATATTGTTGTATCCCCACGTGATGACACGGTAAGGCCAATCAGGGGTTCTGCAAGATATTGTCTCAGGGTGGTTTTCGTGTCCTTACCGATAGCTACTGATAGGGATTACAGTACAGTTCCTACTATAGAAAAAAATGATAGTGGGACGTAATTCCAGGATGCAGGGTATACTCCCCAACGAATGAGTTGGAAATTTTGGTTGGTTCCTCAGTTTAGGGGCTGCGACAACGCGGCCATGTAGCCCCGTGTACTTTGGTTGTGTGTAGAATCTGTCTGATAACCGGTGTTAATTGTGATAGCTGTATTAATGTGTGTTATCTGTCTTTATTAAATTCAAGTAAGGACTGCAAACATTCGATTTTCAAGTAGTTCAACCTTTGCTGCCAAACGCCACCGTCAACGACCAACTAGTTCTGAACGTTGTTACTAGAAGCCACCGCAGTCGGCTCCTGGCGATGATCATTGAATCTGAAGAGCGTTAGTCTAATATAACCTATAATTTAGCTTCACACAAGTATAATTAGTGGAAGGTTCTTTATCATGCCATAAATCTATGATATGGGAGCGCCGGCTTTACTTCCCCTCCGAAGGAAGGCATACTGAGGGATTTTTAACATTCTTAAAAAATCTGACGACTCCGGCAGGGTTTGAAACCTTGACCTTGGGCATAGTAGGTCGGCATGCTATCAACTAAGCCACTTTGGAACGTTTAACGCCCAGTTTAGTCAGTGTATGAGTTGAGGACCCCCCAACGTGGACACAAGAAATGAATGGATTATAATTCAATCCTGAAATAAAATCGTAAAACTGGTTTTCCTCAGCTTTTCTAGCTATGGTGCTCCCAAGTGCCGTCCTAGCTCCGTGTCTCTTGGTTAACGAGCGTCTGACAACCCAATTTGCCCGATCTCCCGATCGGCAGGCAATCGACCCCTATGAATGTTTGGCTTCCACCGATTCAGTGCCTGACTGACTTCTTTAGTGAGGAAGCGAGATTCTTGTTGACTAGGTTGAACTGGGATCGAATATCCGATACGGTGTCACCTTAAACTGACGAAGAAATATACATCTATGAGTAAATTTCTCTGGGTAAGACTGAATTTTATTACTTGACCATAGTCATTCATTCCTGGGACAAATTATGCTTCCATGACATGATGTAGTTTTAAGTCTCGTTTTGTCAAAACTCCATCAAATATTGGTTATCAAAAGCACGTATTACGCTATCGAAAATTGAGGTATTTCTGTCGTTATTCACATGCTGCTCGTGATTTCCATTAGCAAACAAGCGTTATAAGTTAATGAACATTTTTGGGTTGTTTAACTTGTGATTGGAAATGAGTTCTGGCAATCTAATGGAAACGCAAATTTATGTTGGGTTCGACTTAATGAAGTACGCAGATTAAAACATCCAGCAGGAGAGCAGACATCTGATGATAGTAGACCCCACTATAACGATCCCCGTAATTCCTGTTGGAATGGCACAGTCGTTTAGGATTTATTCTGATTCAGGTACTTGCCGATTTTTGACAACACGCCTAGGAATCAAGAAACTTACTAGTTTGAGAAAGTAATTGAGTTCCATTGTAGTGTAAAAGAGGATTTGTTTTTAGACTGAATGCATCTAAAACTTATCCATCACAAACGAGAGCATTCTTCATACTGAAAATGGATAAGTGAATTCATGAGCTGTAACAGATTTTAATTAAGTAGACCTTCTCATGGCCATGAAGATAAATATTTAGCTGAATATTTTTTCGAATATTCTTATACAGGTTTCTATAATAATAATAATAATAATAATAATAAATAATAATAATAATAATCAAATGAACTAAACGAAATCAAAAAAGGAGAGAGGAAGATCATTAGGAACATCCTAGGAGCAAGATATACCCAAGGTGGTTACAGGCTACAATCATTCAAAACAACAGAACAGTATTCAAACATCGAAATTGATGGTAAGAAAAGACGAATGAAATTCTTTGGCCATCCCACTAGACTCCCAGAAAAGCGATTGACGAAAAGGATAATCGATTATGGAACCTCACTCAAGAACTCAACACCTTGGCTTGAAGAACTTCGAAATGACCTCAAAAACGCAAACATAAGTTCAAAAGACATTTCAGAAAGGGACAAAGTAAACAAATGGGAAGTTATATCAGAGCAACCAAAACAAAAACAGTACTGACCAAAGTGGTCGGAAGAACGTAAACAGGCCTTCTCGGAAAGAATGAAAGCCTATTGGAACAGCAAGAAGAACCAAACAACAGTTGATTGAGTTATTTGCCTAACGTCTTTTGTTTATTGGGAGAATTCACATAAAATAAATAAATAAATAATTATATTGATAAGAATAATAATAATACTTAATTGTAACAAAAGGTCCATCCCATGAAGTGCAAAACTTCGACATTATCCATCAGTCATTATACCAAAAGCATTATATGAACCAGAACACACAGCTTGCTTAAAACCTGGCAATTTTAGAAGGGATGATTGTCAGAAAAAAAAATCGTGCAACTTTCAAATTTGGTGTTTACAGACTTAGGAGCAACTTAGAAATATACATCCACACCGAGAAGACATCAAGCGTACTCCGAATTAAGAAGCATAACCTTATACGCTCACCTCTTCAGATTGCCAGCAGAAATAATTTCTAAATGTTTTTTGTCCTACTTCAAAATTCTCAAAACGATTCCTCCATGGCTGAAGGAGATCGATAAGGACCATTTAAAGATTGGAAACAGACATGGAACTACGATCACCCCCTCAATCACAATCTTAAACAGACGCATCAAGAAGAAGTCACATCTCGACCGAAGCATGTTCATTCATATGCATGGAAGAGAGCACACGCCGAAAGAATGAAAACCTGGTGGTCCCGGAAGAAGGCAAACAGTTGAGATCATGCATTCCTTAGTGACCCTAATGAATAATAATAATAATAATAATAATAATAATAAATGGAATTTCACATCTGCAGTTATACAGTACAAGTGAAGGCTTTTAGCTATTAAGCCGTGCAATTCTCAAATAGCGCAAGTCATGTTGATGGAAGCTAGAGAATTAAAATATCTGACCGCAGTAGGACTGGTACCCCCTACCTCTGGCTTTGTACCCCGGTGCTTTGACCACAGGGCTAAAGTAAACCAAACCAAACCCTGTGGCACCACAACCTATGAAGGGCCCTAGCCTACCAAGCGACCGCTCACCAGCCATTCGGCCTACAGATTGCGGGAAGACGCGTGGTCAGCACGACGGGTCCTCTCGACCGTCAATCTTGATCTCCGTAACCGGGGCACTGCCTGACTGTCAGACAGCTACTTATTTTCCTCACGAGGCTGAGTGCACCCCGTTTCAGCCATCACTCAAGTTTCTAAAATCCCTCACAGAGCCAGGAATTGAACCCGAGGACTCCAAGTGAGAGGCAGGCGTGCTACCCCAACACCACGAGGTTGCCCAGAGCTATAGTAGGACACATTTATTCTCACTTTGATAATGATAGATTTATGTCACTGGCCTGCGTCAGTCTACCATACTTATTGATACTCACTGCTGATAGGCTGGGTATTATTATTATTATTATTGTTTATTATTATTATTATTATTATTATCGGTTTATACAGTACATATAACACATTTCTGGTATATTACAACGTAACTATACGGGCTTCAGTGAACCAAAGTATAGCTACGGAAACAGCAACTTCTAAGCTAGAATTTCGCTACCCATGAACTTCCGAACGATTCTGGTTGTTGATAGAATTACTGCCTTCTGCGTTAGTTTGTACAGCCGAGTATCCAGATTCAGTTCTTTAAGGCCTTGGAGCAAGGTACTTGGGATCACGCCCGTACTCGAGACAAGGATAGGTATGGTCTTCACTCGCTCTACATGCCATTGTCTTTTGATAGGGTCGACCAACTCGCTGTATTTGCTGATCTTTTCAATGTGTTTTGACTGGAGATTCTTGTTGTTAGGAATCGCAACATCAATCATTGTAGTTTGCTTGGTTTTCTTGTTTACAACCACCAGATCCGGCCTGTTGTGTGATACCGATTGATCAGTCAAAATAGTTCGGTCCCAATACAGCTTGTATTCATTGTTTTCAAGAACACACTCTGGCTGATATTGCTGATACGGAACTTTCTTTCCTTTCAAACGCTGAAACTTATCAGCCAACTCCTGATGCAAGATTTTCGCAACTGCATCATGCCTTTGTTTGTGCTCTGTTGCCAGGAAATATCTACATGCAGATGTAATATGCTGTATTTTTCTGACTGTTGACATCCGTAGCGGCACTTATCATCTGGTACAGCGGGATCTTTTACAATGAACTTGAGGTAGTTCCTTGTAGGGATGACTTGGTCTTGAATTGCTAGCATAAAACCTTCAGTTTCTGGAAAGATCTGTCCTGAAGTGAGCCGGTAGTTTGACGCAGTTATATCAACATTTGCTTGACTCACCTCATTTGGATGTCTTCCGTGCAAAGGTTTTGCTTTCCATGCTTCCATCTTCTGAAGGTCAGTATGTAGGAGGTGTTGAATCTCTTGCTGACACAAGACCAGTGGCGTTGATCTGTCCGCCTCACTGATGGCTCTGTTAAGTACAGATGACTTCGCTACTGCGTAGAAGTACTCCCTAAGGCTGACTATCTGTCGTTTCATCTGATTATCAATGTCAACGAACCCACGTCCACCTAGGCTTCTGGGTAGAGTCAATCGCTCTATTGAAGATCGTGGGTGGTGTTTCCTTCCTTTTGTGAGCATCGTTCTCTTTTTTCGCTCAAGTCCTTCGATGTCCGTTTTGCACCATTTGATTATGCCAAAGAAGTAGCTCAGCACAGGTACAGCATACGTGTTAACAGCTTTCACTAGGTTTTTCCTGTTCAAGTGCGTTTTTATGATTTGTTTTAATCTTTTGACAAATTCACAGGACAGATCTTTCTTTATTGACACATGGTCAATATGCTTAGCTTGTTTTACTCCTAAGTATTTGTAGGTGTCATCTGCCAACATAGCCCTAATATACTGTCCATCTTCCGGCTCAAACCCGGACTTCTGTACTTTTCCTCTCACCACCTTTAGTGTCCGACACTTGTCCAAACCAAATCCCATTTGTATGTCTCGTGAGAATGCTTCAACTATTCTCAACAAGTTTTCCAGATGCGACTCTGTTTCGGCATAGAGTTTAAGGTCGTCCATGTATAGCAGATGATTTCGCCGAGTACCAACTCTCTTTCCAATCTTGATAGAAAAGCCGTAGTGAGTCGAGTTAAGTTGGGTAGATAAAGGATTCATTGCCAGGACAAACCATAAGGGGCTAAGGGAGTCTCCTTGAAAGATGCCTCTCCGAATCGATATCTCATCTGATCGTATATATCCGCGTGGCGTACTGAGACACAGTCTAGTTTGCCATGCTGACATAACCCTTTCCAAGAAACTGACAAATACCTCATTGATCCTATACAATCGCAGCACTGCTACTACCCAGTCATGGGGCACAGAATCAAAGGCCTTCTTATAATCGATGTACACTATGTGAAGGTTTCGGTGATTTATGTGTGCCTGGCCACACACAACTGAGTCAATTATTAGTTGTTCTTTGCACCCTTTTGAACCCTTTTTACAACCTTTCTGTTGCACGGCAATTAATTTGTTTCTTTCACAGTGTGCATAGATCCTGTTAGCCAAGCATGATGTAATGATCTTATACAGCGTGGGCAGACATGTGATGGGACGATATTTTGTAGGATCCCATGTATTCTGAAGATCTTTTGGAAGCAAATATGTGATGCCACGTGTGATGAATTCGGGCAAGCTATCAGGATGAAGGATGACATCATTAATGATCTCACCTAGTCGATTGTGGAATCTCCAAAACTTCTTATACCAAAAATTCTGAATCAGGTCAGGGCCAGAGGCTTTCCAATTCGCTAAGTTGTTGATCATCATCTTGCACAGTTTCCAGCCACTGGCCGGGTCTGTTAGGAACACAAGCCTCTCCAACGTCTTCTGTCTTCCCACCATCTCTCAGCCTCCAACCTTGTCCAGTCTTCTCCTCTCTTCTTCACGCTTTCTTCCACCCCCTTCAGCCACCTGTCTCTCGGTCTTCCTCTCGGTCTCTTTCCTTCCCATTTCGTCTCGTGTACCCTCCTCCATTCGTTTTACATGTCCATACCATCTAAGTCTAGATTTCTCTATATCATCCTGTAATGGTTCCTCCTTCATTAATTCTCTGGTCCTCTCATTTCATATTCTGTCCATCTTTGTAGCTCCAATACTGCTTCTCAAGAACCTCATCTCACTGGCCTGTATTTTGCTCTTCTCCCTTCCTTTCATAACCCAGGTCTCCGAGGCATACGTCAGGATACGGACATAGTACGTCCGATATATTATCTTTTTGCTGCTCTGAGGGACATCCTTGCTCCATAACATGCTTCTCACACTCCTCCGGAATGCTACTGCCTGTCTCCCCCGCTCATTTATTTCTCTATCGTTTCTTCCATTATCTTGAATCAGGCTTCCCAGATACTTGAAACTCTCCACTTTCTTCAGCTGTTCCCCACCAATTGTAATTCCCGTTGTGGTTCTTTCCTTCTTCCTTGTTGTGATCACCATCTCACTCTTATTTATGCTAAATTTCATCCCATATCCTTGTATTATTCCTTCCCACACGTCCAACTGTTCCTGTACCTCCTCCTCCTTGTTTCCCCAAATCATCAAATCATCTGCCAACACCATTGCTTTCATCTTTCCTTCCCCAATTACTTGTGCCACTCGGGACATTATGTCATCCATCACCATAATGAAAAGTAACGGTGACAGTGCACTTCCTTGTTTCAGGCCGTTTCTCTGTTCCAACAAGTCCGTTCTCTCTCCTCCCACTTTCACACAGCTAACACTTCCCTTGTACATCTCCTTTATCCTCTTTATAGTCCATTTCTCTACTCCTCTATCCTCCAGGGACTTCCATACTTTGTTTCTGCATACACTGTCATATGTTTTCTCAATGTCCAGGAAGGCCATCAGTAGATCTGTTCCATGCTCATAGTGCTGTTCTTGTAACTGCCTTACAGCAAAAATCAAATCCACTGTGGACCTTCCTGCTCTGAAGCCATGTTGCTCTTCCCTCATCCTCCTTCTATCCTTGTCCTAATCCTCCTTTCCAAAACTTTCTCAAAGATCTTTGCACAATAACTCATCAGTGTTATTCCCCGGTAGTTTCTGCATTCTGTTCTACTACCTTTCTTGAAGATCGGGACAATTATTCCTCTTTTCCAGTCCTCTGGGGTCTTCCTTTCCTTCCATGCTGTCCTCATCACTCGGTACAACCATTGTATCCCCACCTCTCCTGCTGCTCTCACCATCTCCACACTCAACTCATCCACACCCGGTGCCTTCCCTCCTTTCATCTTCCTCACTGCATCTTCCACTTCTTTCCACGTTAAGTCCTTTTCTGTTTGCAGTTCATCTTCCCTTTCCCCGATTTCTTCCTCCTCGCCGTGGTTTCCATTTGGGTTCAGAAGTTCTTCAAAATATTCTTGCCACATTTTCTTCAGTTCTTCCCTACTTTCTATCTCTTGTCCCCTTTTGTTCACCATTCTAACATAATCCGTAGGATCCTTCCGCCTCTTATTTTTTACCATCCCATACAGGACCTTTTTTGTACCTTCACTATCCTCCATCATCTTTGTCCACTCTTCCATCCACTTTCTTCTCTCCTCAGTCACTACTCTCTTCGCCTCCTTCTTTCTTTCCTGGTACTCTTCCCTTGTCTCTACCGTCCTATTTTGATACCACCTCCTAAAGGCTCTATTCTTTTCCCTTACTATATCTTTTGTATTCTCATTCCACCATGGTGTTTCCTTCCACCTCTTCTTACTACTTGTCCTCCCACATACTGCTCCTGCTGCACCTACTAGTGTCTTCTTAAATCTAGCCCATTCCTCTTCCACCCCTCTTTCTTCATCTGTTGGAATTCCTTCCTTTACCATTTTGGGGTACTCGACCCTTCTATCCCCTTCTTTCAGTTTCCTTATCCTTATACGTCTTTCCTGGTTCTCAGTCCCTTCTTCTCCTTACTCCCTCTCAGGTTCATTACCAGCAATCGATGGTCGCTATCCAGGTTCTCCGATGGTATAACCTTGATGTCCGTGATGTTCTTATTTAGTTCTTTCTCATACAGTATATAGTCGACCACCGACTTCCTGGTCAAGTCATCACTGTACCATGTGATTGTGTGGCTCTCTCTTTTCTTGAACCAGGATTTCCCAACTAGCAAGCTGTTCCTCTGGCAGAAGTCCAACAGTCTCTTTCCTTCCTCATTTCTTCCTCCCCAACCCTCTGGTCCTAGAACACTCTCATAACCTTGTCTTTCTCTTCCTACATGGACATTCAGATCCCCCATAACAATCATGTTTCTTCCTACCAGCTGCTTCTGCAATTCCTCTTCAAACTCCTCCTTCTCTTCAGAGGCGCAGCCTACTTGTGGAGCATACACTTGCACTATTTCTATGGTCTCTCCCCTCAGTGCTACTTTCACTTTCATCATCCTATCACTTATTCTCCTCACTTCTTCTTTTAAACCATCTCGTACTACTACTCCCACTCCATTCCTCTTTCCCTCTTTATTCCCACTCCAGTACAGTCTATATCCTTTTCTCAGTTCTCTCCTTCCTTCCCCTTTCCACTTTGTTTCTGCCAATCCCAATAAATCCAACTTCCTTCTTTCCATCATATCCTCTTCCTTAATATCTTTTGTGGTGAATTTCTCGTGCTGCATTTGCTCAAATCTTTGGGAAGCTTGCTGTTCTTCTCTTACCCAACTTGATTGAGTGTCATGATGAGATGGGGTAGACAGTTGTTTGCCCCAAAATTCTTGAGCTTCTTCTTTAGTCGGATAGTTTTTGTCCGCAGAAACCTTTATCTTACCCAGAGTCTGATAGAATCTTCTCTCTGAGTTGGCGAAAAGGAAGTTATATTTCTTCCTCTTCATACTCTCCCTATACTTTGCAAGTCCGGCGGATAAAACAGACAGCCTTTGTTTCAAGGTATCTAAGCACTCTTCAGGTGTTGAATTCGGTACATCTCGCTGTGTGTGGTCTGTGTTTTGTCTCATTATATGCTCAGATTTCCTCAGTAATTTTCTTGTTCTTGTACCACGAACATATTGTGTCATTCCAGCAATATCTGCCCTGAGCTGTTCAATCCTTCCAACTAGTCTTCTTTCCCAGTTTGGCATCGATGGCATTTGCTTTATCCGTTCATGTTGTCCAATACCCATAGCTCTCACAACAGTTACTGCACCACAGTAAATAATAGTATGAAGGGATTCCAGATTGGCAGATGCTTCAACATGTTCCGGCAAAACATCCCGATTCATGATACTCAGTATCTTTGTCAGCTTTCTTGAACCATTGACTTTCGGTATTTTCGGCCTGAAATTTGTATCAGTTCCATAAAACTCTATGACTGTGGTCATAATTTCATTCTTCAACTTTCCAATTTGGTGTTGATCGATAATTTGCATGGAAACTGGATCTACTTCTTGAAGGTTCTGGCTATCAGCTTGTGCCGACTCCAGTTGTTCAGGAACGCTGTTCTGAGTGTCTCCATTCACACCTTCCTTCTCAGGCCGTATCTCTTCTTTAATGGTGTTCATTCTGGCTTCAGGGATAAGATTATTCCAGAGAATAGCCCTGTATTGATCAGATACTCTCTGTTCGGTCACAGTTAGTTCAGGGTAATGCAACAGAAATCCAGAATGTAAGCGTTGTCTATGACCAACTGAATTCTGTCCGAAGTCAGTAACCCTAAAGTAAGTGCGTATTATGGTTTCATTAATGACATTTGTCCATTTAATACGCTGTCGTGGCAGTCCTGCCTGGGTGAGCACAGGTTGAGATACCTGTGCAGCACCTTCAGCAGGTGAAGTACTAGATAATGATTCACTTCGCTGCTCAGGCTCATCTTGCAAACGCTTGTCGGCTGTAATGATTTCGGGATCTTGCCCGGTAGGGGCCCGCCTGTTCAGCCCTCTACCACCGGCGGCTCGCATACTGTCACGTCCAGCACCGGCTCCAAACGTGCCCTGGCGCTCCCCAGGCAGCGGCATTTCATCCGAGGCATTACTCGTTAATTTCTCCATCATGCATTTGATGGGTTTGCCTTTTATACCTACAGCAAAGGTTTGTTATCAGCCGTCCCTAACATGGGATACAGACGCTGTTGGCAGCCGCCCGTTCCGGGTCAGACGCTACCATTGTAGGTTTAATTTTCGAGTTTTCCATCTCCTAGACAGGTTGCCTTCACTACGGCTCAGGAGTCCTGCCTACCCCATTTAGTATAAATCGTCATTTCTGGTTAGCATGTACCTTGTCATTGCAGATTTCTCACAACACACATTAGATGTACGGTATAATTATCTTGCAGAGATAATGCTTATAATACAGTAGTAGACGTCATTTTAGTGCAAATGACCAGCAGAGAAGGAATACATACAAGAATATATGTAGCAAATACGTGTAAACATATCCTGGTGCTGACATAAACTCTGACCACAATCTGGTTGTAATGAAATGCAGATTAAAGTTGAAGAAACTGAAGAAAAGTCAAAAGCCAAAAAGGTGGGCAATAGACGGACTGAAAGTAAAGGATGTAAACGAAAGATTCAAGAAGAGTATAACGGAAGGACTAATGAAAAATCCTAAACGGACTTCAATTGCAGACGAATGGGCACTTTTGAAGAATGAAATAACAAAATCCGCAGAAGAAAACATTGGTAGGAAAGAAAGAATAGGTAGAAAACCGTGGATCACTCAGGATATACTAGAATTGATGGATGAAAGGCGGAAACACAAGAATCTAAGAGATGAAAAGGGGAAAGCAGAATACAGACGTCTGAGAAATGAGGTTAACAAGAAGTGCAAGAAAGCGAAAGAAGAATGGTTGAAAGAGAAATGTGCAGGTATAGAAAATTGTCTGAAATTAAGAAAAGTAGACACAGCTTATCGAAGGATTAAGAATACTTTTGGGCAAAAGAAGACTAAGTGCTGTAATATTAAGGACACAAATGGAAAGCCTCTAACAGATAGGGAAGAAAAGGTTGAGAGATGGAAAACTTACATAGAGTGCTTGTATAAGGGAAAGAAGATTGAGAATCATGTAATGGAAATGGAGGAGGAAATTGATGAGGATGCAAAAGGAGATTTAATATTGAGATCAGAATTTGACAGAGCATTAGAGGACTTAGGCAGGAACAAAGCACCAGGCATAGATGATATACCGATTGAGTGTCTACGCTGCATAGGAGATGAAGGTCTGATCAGGTTATTTCACTTGGTGTTTAGGATTTATGAGACAGGTGAGGTACCCCCTGATTTCAAGAAGAATGTTATCATCCCTATACCAAAGAAAGTGGGAGCTGACAGATGTGAAGATTACCGTACAATCAGCTTGATTACTCATGCTTCAAAGATCCTGTCTAGAATAATTTACAAGAGGATTGAAAGCCAGATAGAAACGGAGTTGGGTGAAGACCAGTTTGGTTTCAGGAGAAATGTAGGAACAAGGGAATCTGTACTAAGTCTTAGGCTGATTTTGGAAGGTAGAATAAGGAAAGGTAAGAGAACGTTCATGGCATTTGTAGACTTAGAAAAGGCTTTTGATAACGTTGATTGGACTAAATTGTTTGATATTTTGAAATCTATTGGAATAAAGTACAGGGATAGGAGGGTGATATACAATCTAAACAGAAACCAGACAGCAGTCATTCGAGCTGAAGGACATGAGAGAGAAGCTGGTATTCAGAAAGGTGTAAGGCAAGGCTGCAACTTATCACCCATACTTTTCAATCTTTACATTGAACAAGCAATGAAGGAAATTGGAGAAAAATTTAAAGTGGGAGTGAAGATTCAAGGAGAAATAATTTCAACTCTGAGATTTGCTGATGACATCGTCATCTTGGCCGACACGCCTGAGGATTTGAATCAGTTTTTGAATGGTATGGACTCCGTCTTACAGAATGAATACATGATGAAAATTAATAAATGTAAAACAAAAATACTGGAATGCAGCCGAAATAAATCAGAAACTTCTATGGAGATCAAATTGGCAGGTGAAAAGCTGAAGGAAGTTGGAGACTTTTGTTACTTAGGAAGCAGAATAACCAGTGATGGACGAAGCAAAGAGGATATAAAAAGTAGGTTGGCTCAGGCAAGGAAAGCCTTCCTACAAAAAAGGAATCTGTTGACATCGAATATAGATTTAGGTATTAGGAAGTCATTTTTGAAAGCCTTTGTCTGGAGCGTAGCGCTCTATGGAAGTGAAACTTGGACTATTGGTGCAGCAGAAAAGAGGAGAATTGAACCATTTGAAATGTGGTGTTACAGGAGAATGATGAAGATCAGATGGGTAGATAGGGTTACAAACGAAGAGGTATTAAGGCGAGTGGGAGAGGAGAGATGTTTCTGGCGACTGCTAATGAAGAGAAGAGATAGGTTGGTAGGACACATACTAAGACACCCAGGAATAGCAAGCTTAGTTATGGAAGGAAGGGTCGAGGACAAGAACTGTAGGGGTAGACCAAGGTTAGAATATGTTAAACAGATTGCCTCGGATGTAGGGTGTGGTAGCTATGTAGAGATGAAACGATTAGCTCAGGACAGGGAGGCATGGAGATCTGCATCAAACCAGTCAAAAGACTGAAGACTCAAACAACAACATACGTGTAACCTAATTTTGTAGGTTAGGCAGATGTAAACTTGACCATTCGTAATATTAACACGAAAACAGTCCGATTACCTCCGCAAATTATATGAAGTATATAATAAATGGGCTTGAAACATCCCTATTACACACAAAACACCGTACATAACCCATTTCGAGAAGGCATTTGGGGTTATAAGGCACTGTAACTAACGATGTAGCAAACACGACATGAATGTAAACAAACATTTCGCAGCTGTATTTTGATGATTATGACGTTGATATATCCACAAGCACTATAACACAGACTTGCTTTTGACAAGAGTCCTTAAAAGTCACCATAGAAATCGTAAACTAACCATATAAACGTGTAAAACTTACATAAAAAGCGTAAATGTGAGGAGCTCAAAACAAGGACTGTACAGTACAGCATGCCACCGCTGGCCTTATTATTGTTATTATTATTATTATTATTATCATTATTATTCTTTCTTTCTTTCTTTCTTTCTTTCTTTCTTTCTTTCTTCGAATGAACCAACTATGGACTACGTAGGTTAACCTAAATGGTTTTCAGCTTGATGAGTTGGGATTGGTTTCACATTCTTAAGAGCCTTCTTCCTAGCCCATATCTCCTTCATTTTCAGACTTTGTAGTTGTTAAGCAGCTTCTGACCTCTTTGGTCTCTGACCAGTCTTATGTTTAATCTGTGGGTCTTCTTTTAATATTTTCCGGAAAGCTTGTCTGTCTTGTATAACGGATTCAGAGATGTTAAAAGTTTGCAGATCTTGTTTGACTTCCTGATACCACAGTGATGTTGTTTTCTTGCAGGATTCTGTGGATTAAACTGGTCAATCTTGACTCGTTCATTCTCTCAGGGTGTTCGTAGAATTGGAAGCGTCTCTTGACGATTGTGTCCATTAGAGGTTCGTGCTTTAGGTATAGATCATCGTTGGGTCTGTGATACCTTTCTCCATTTATGATCCTTGGGCCTAAGATCTTCCTCAAGATAATTCTTTCCCTGACCTCTAGTTTCTGTATCAGTTTTTTCCCTTTTATGGTTAGTGTTTCAGCTGCATAAGCTGCATAAAGGCCTGATTACAACGTTATAGTACCTTAATTTCGCATTGATGGATATGGATTTCTTCTGGTAAACTTTTCTGCATCGATTGTATGCAATATTCAGTTTCAGAAACCTTTCTTCAAATGCTTTATTGTTCTTGAGGTCTTCGCTGATCCTTTCCCTCAAATATTTAAAATCTCCGACTTTACGGATCCTGTTGTTGGGAAGAAGGTATTCTGGTGCAGATTTGTCATTTGTCATGAACACTGTTTTCTAGTAAGACAACTGAAGGCCAGTCTTGGAGGCTATAGATTGAAGAGTATTGATCTGGTCTATTGCTGTTTCAACCGAATCTGCTAGCATAGCTCCGTCATCTGCGAAAGCGATACAGTCCACTGGGGTATTGATTTTGAGTTTCCTGTTTAATACTATTATTATTATTATTATTATTATTAAAGATTGTGTGATTTTAAAATCTTAATTATTAGAAGTATCTGATTTAGGAGATTATTATAAATGTATCCTTCACTATGGTTCATGGTGAAATGCCGTTCCCAGCAGAAGAGTTCATCTTGTGATTGAATTATTGAAACAACAATACAGTGTATTTCAGGTCTGCTGCTCGCATTACGGCAGCACTATATTCTCTGACTGTTCTGGTTAGCCGTCATTTGTATTTTTTTTTTTTTTTACCTGTACTCATTCATTAACCTTCACCTTGACCTACGCCATGTTAAATGATTATCTACATGTATATCTGCCGTGTCAACTTTAATCTCATGAACTGTTTAATCTTCTAAATGAACTAGTCTCATTGCAATTTGTGCTGTACAGCCAGCAGCCTCAGTATTCCTCCTGCAAGGATAGTCAACAGCTCGTCCGCGATGTACCGGTCGATTGTAGCGTAATTTTTCTCGATTGTGAATGTGTAACGAGAATAATTTTACTCCCCAAATTCAAAAGAAGTTCCCATCGTTCCGTCATCTTGAACTGCCTTAGCAAGCCGAAGACCAGTACTCCACATTCAAAATACAGTGTTTAACAGACAATTCCAACACACACCCAAGATGTTCGTGGGGCTGAAGTCATACCATTAATGCAAATAACATTAAATATTATGAGGGCAATTTATGTAGCTGATCGCGAAAGACCTCAGAGAAAGAAAGTTAGTCACAATAGTAGGCTTTGAGCTGTTAGTTCATGTAATGATCAAGTAATTCACGCCTAATTATAGGTACAGAATTAAAATGTCCGAGAAATGCGGGAACTGCCAACTCACAACCTACGACTTTGTGCACCATTGCTCTACCATTGAGCTAATGGGGAGACATCTTAAATCTCATGGAAAGGGACGTCTTGTCGCTCACTGAGGGCTGGATTCCAATTATGTAATTGCACAAGCCAGAAAAAAAAACAAATCTGCGTTTAAATGAAGATAAGGCGTGTTTGATTAATTTTTCTGTGCTGAATTTGCACATTGCACGACCTAATAGTGCACACGTGTGCGTTAAATCAACTTTACGACATGGTGGTCAAGTAGCCCCGTGTACTTGCATGTATGTGGAATTTGTTTGATAACCTGTGTTATTGCGATGGCTGTATTCGTGTGTGCATGTGTAATTCAGGTGAGGATTGCGAAGGAGGTGGCCGTGGACTTACGGTAGGAGCCAAACCAGTATTTGCCAGGAGTAGAAGTGGGGAAACCACGGAGAATCACTTCCAAGATGGCTGAGATGGGAATCGAACCCTCCTCTTCTCAGTCTTGCCTCATGACTTTGAGTGTACCCCGTTCCAGCCCTCAGACCAGAATTGAAATTTCTTGACAAAATTAAGGAATATTATAGTGTGATGTGATGAAGCCTCCGTGGCTTAGGCGGCAGCACGCCAGCCTCTCACCGCTGGGTCCGTGGTTCAAATCCCGGTCACTCCATGTGAGATTTGTGCTGGACAAAACGGAGGCAGACAGGTTTTTCTCCGGGTACTCCGGTTTTCCCTGTCAAACTTTCATTCCAGCAACACTCTCCACTATCATTTCATTTCATCTGTCATTCATTTAATCATTGCCCCAGAGGAGTGCGTCAGGCCTCAGCAGCCGGCACAGTCCATATCCTCGCCGCTAGATGGGGGCTTCATTCATTCCATTCCTGACCCAGTCGGAGACTGGAAGCAGGCTGTGGATTTTCATTATAGTGTGATGTGATGGCTACAGAGTTAAAATCCGCAGCTTGGAACAGCCTGTGTAAAACTGGGTTTAATCTTTTGCAGAGTTATATTATTGCGTGGATACGTATTTCATCGCACTGGCAAACATCTATTACAGCCATTTACAGCAGTATGCGTCACGGGAACACTTAAGCTCATGTATCTGATACAATAAGAGTATGGATTGAATAGCAAAAGGTTGCAGTGAGTGCTACTCTAAAGCTTATAAAATAACGATCTAAAATAATTAAACTCTTATCTGACAATATTTTTAGCCTATTTTCAATTTTGAAAAAATAGGCTTATGAGATCATCTTTTGTCCGTGTGTGTGTGTGCGCGCGCGCGCATGTGTGTGTGTGTGTGCGAGGTGTGTGTGTGTGTGTCTAATAAATTCTAAACGGCTGGAGCGATTTCAATGAAACTCGGTAAGTTCATAGCACTATTCCGGGCGACCCCGACCATGCCCTTCAAATTTTGCTACGTCTCACCAATCCAACATGGCGGCTGTGCGAAATATTACACCAGCATTCAGTATCTCCGAAACTAATACCAATATCACCCTGGATTTTTTATGGTGATAAAGGGAACTACTAAAAATTCACCTATGTGACTCTTGAAAAACTGGTAACTACAAAACCAGCATGGCGGCCATGCGAAGTTGTGACGTTTAAATAGACGTTTCTCGCGATTTAACCAACCAAACGCAATAAAACTTGGTACAGTATATGTTTATACAGATTGTAATGAACCGACATCTAACTTTGTTCAATTGTTTACATAACCACAAGATTGCTGCTGTGTGGAATATTCCACCGGCATTATATATCTCTGAAACTATTAGCGGTATCACCCTGAAATTTTGTACAGAGATAAAGGGCACTACTGGAAGTTCATCTATAAGACTTTCAAAAACCGGTTAACTACAAAACGAACATGGCGGCCAAGCGAATTTGAAAATATAAATAGACCTTTCTCGCGATTTCATGTTCCAAACGCAATGAAACTTGGTACAGGAAATGTTTATACACATTGTAATGCACTGATATATAATTTATTTCAATTGTTTATTTAACCTCAATATGGCGGCTGTGCGAATTTTAAAATTAAGTTTTTATTTCTTGTGTCGTAATCATGCGATCGAAGTGAAAGTTTGAATAATGAACCTACGCAATAATTTTCCTTTAATGGTACATGCCTCTATGGCCGATACATTTAACAATCCAACATGGCGACCATCTGAAATATTTAGATGGCTCTGAATATCTTCGAATCTATTATAGCAATCAAACTGAATATTTTTATGTTCATAGGCGCTATGAACATAAGTTCATCTATAGGATTTTCAATAACCTGGTGATCCCAAATCCAACATGGTGGCGACGCGAAGTATAAATATTCACATGGACGTTTCTCGCAATTTAACCATCCGAGTGCAGTGAAACTTGGTACAGTAAATCCTTATACGAATGTTAATCCTCTGGCATCTAATTTATTTCAATTGATTCCATAACCACAAGATGGCACTTGTGCGAAATTTTAAAATCTCGTTGTTACTTCTTGGATCTTAATCATGCGTTTGAAATTTTAATGCTTCACGTACACAATAATCTTCATGTAACAGTACATAACTCTAAGAACTACATATATAAAAATCCAACATGGCGATCATCCGCAATATTTAATCGGTTCTCAATATCTACAAATCTATTACAGCAATCAAACTGAACTTTTGTATGCTGATAGAGGCAATTAACATAAGTAGGATATATGAAAATAGTCTCTATAGTTCTTCACGGAACTACTTGTTACTTCTTGTGTCCTAATCATGCGATTGCAGTTTGAATACCACACGTACGCAATAATCTTCATGTAATAGTATATACATAAATAAAAATCCAACATGGCGACCATCTAAAACATTTAGACGGTCCTCAATATCTTCGAATCTATTACAACAATCAATCAGGAATGTTGTATGTTTATAGAGGCAATTAACATGAGTAAGAGATATGAAAATAGGCTGTATAATTCTTCACGGAACTACTTGTTGTTTTTCCATTTACGCGTCTTCATAATCTTCTTCCTCTTCTACTACATTATTCCCCAGGGACTCACAACTTGTAAGACGTGGGTTGGCGCCCACGGGACTTCAGCTGAGTCAGGCATTACTTCCACATACTTGTTACATACTCCACGCCTCTACCCAACAAACTGAGAGTCATCAAGGAGACAACGAAGGTGTGGAAATCTCCCTTCCGATCTAGCTGGAAGGAAGCTGTGGTACTCTGTCGATTCCGGATCGACCATGGGATTGCCCTCTTTAATAAGAGGGAGGCCCCCTTCCTGTGTGTATTTGCGGCGCCCACCTTACCGTGGCACATACTCTCTTGGAGTGTGTTGACCTGGTCGATCTGCGAAGACCTCTGAAACTGCCTAACACCCTCTCTCCAGATCAACGTGATGACGGGCCTTCAGCAGACTTCGTCATCCGGTTCATGAGGGAAAGTGGTTACTTTTTTAAGTTTTTGTTTATATCAATTTTTTTCATCCCTTCAACGATTCAATTCATAACATTTGATTTTTTAGGGGCCGATAACCTAGATGTTTTGCCCCTTAAAATGAAAAATATCAATATTTTTCCTGTCAACTTGTATGTCTATGTTCATCTCGCAATGTACATATGTGCCATCACCCACATACTTGTAGGGACAGATTTAATAGCCTAAGTGTAAACGTTCTGATGATGATCGCCTAACAATCGAAACTGGTCATCCAAGTAAAATTATTTATTAATATCATGTCATTTATTTCAGGCTTAGAAATTGTGTTGACCGACTAAAAAGCATTAATTTCGATATAAGAAACCTAAGAATTTATCCCCAAATTATTGTTATATATGAATTGCAGCCAATGGTCATAGCAGGGTAACTGAACGTCCGTGAGCTCCAAGCAAGTTCAATTTTACAGTAAGTAGTTCCAACTTTGACTACCAGATGCCACTGTCACCGACACCTAGTAGTGATCGTTTTAACTTGGCAGAGCATTTCTAACCAACCAAATATAACCTACAAATTTGGCTAAACACTACCAATTATAGTGGTAGGTTCTTTTACATGTTATAAATCTATGACATGGGCCCGCTGGCTTTACTTTCCCTCCGAAGGAAGACATACTGGAGGATTTTAACGCTCTTAAAAATCCGATAACTTCGGCGAGGTTTGAACCCGAAATCTTGGGCATATCAGTTCAGCATGCTACCGACTACGCCACGGAAGCCGAAGCGAAACTAGAATAACATTGTAAACAAATAGGCAGAAATGGTCTACAAGTACTCTGTTGAATTAATGGTAAAAGTGTACTAAAATTTCCTTGGAAACATCAGTGAAAATTAGATGCATTCCTCGAAAATGTGCTCAATACAATGACAAGTGATGACGAAGTGGAAAGTTATGTGGCCACTAATTACATTACAGCGCACATTGTAGCAAACAGAATGCCAGACCACCAGTACTAATTAAAGCACTCCAAATACCGAATTTACCGCACCATATTTGAAACTACGTAGCCCTTCATTTTTGAGGTCAGTAATACAGTGTTTGTTGAATCTCTGGGATTGCCTCAATGTTTTACATGAGGTTTACCTATGTAATTTAACCTATATAAAATACGTTTACTAATTATATGAATCACTGCAAAATAACCGACAGCAGTGTCTAAGCTGGCTAAAGCGCAGCGTTAGGCCATGGGGCCAAGCTTTCTGCTGACTCGGTAGTCGCGTGGGTTCGAGCCCCACCGTCGGCCGTCCTTGAAATAATTTTCCGTGGTTTCCAATTTTCAACATCAGGCGAATGCTGGGACGGTACCTTCTGACAGGCTACGGCCACTTCCTTCCACATCCTTGCCCAGTTTCATTCATCTTCATCCATTCCATCTCTCATCCCGACGCGCAGGTCGCCCACGGGCGTCGACTAGAAAGACCTGCACTCGGCCTCTCAGGAGGCCACACGACACACAAAAAAAAACTGCAAAATACGCAGTGTTTTGAATACCGTGGTGTTGATTTTATATCTTCGCCAAATTAATGGTGAAGGCAAAAAGTAATTTACCAAACAGTCATCCCTGAATCAATTTATTTTTTATATCAAGGGGTATCATGGAGCAGTTTTTTTTTGCCATGTGGCCTCCTGAGAGACCGAGTGCAGGTCTTTCAAGTCGACGCCCGTGTGCAAGGATATGGAAGGAAGCGGCCGTGGCCTGTCAGAAGGTACCGTCCTAGCATTTGCCTGGTGTTGAAAATGGGGAAACCAAAGGAAACCATTTCAAGGACGGCTGACGGTGGGGCTTGAACCTACGCGTCTACCGAGTCAGCAGAGAGCTTGGCCCCATGACCTAACGCTGCGCTTTAGCGAGCGTAGCCACTGCTGTCGATCATGGGGCTGTGAAAGGTACAGACCTCCACCCTTCGTGACTTCAGCACTAGATGGGATGGAGTTGTCTGTTCAAAAAAGTGGTTGACCTAGTTTGGTTCAAAATCCACTAGGCCTACCTGGTTGGAAATCCAACCCATTTTCTTTTAATTAGAATTACAGCGCCTCTACGGACTGGAATGTGCAGCCCTATTTTATTCGTATTCTTTAAATGTTAGGTTGGATGCATTGAATACGAACGTGGCAAAATATGGTCGCCATTCAAATTTTGATTACTTTTCCTGTTTCTCTTGCTCGCAAGAAGTAAATATTTAGATGGTCCTACAATTGATCGCAATTCATGGACGAAATAATTACGAGAAGCCTATACTTCAATATAATCTCTCCAATTATTATTATTGGCATGGCGTTCCGTTATAGAACTGAACAACTCACTTTCGACACGCAGCCTTTAAGGAGTTTATTTTTCTTTCCAAAGGTTTTGTTTTTGTTGCTAAATTCTATGGGTTTGGATATCGTGGTCATTCAACCCCGTTTACCAGCGTTTGTGTAGAATTTGTCTGATGAACCATCCTGGCGATTGCCTGGAGTAGAAATGGTAAACCAACTGAAAACCACTCCCTGTATGGTTGAGGTGGGAATCGAACCAGCTACTTTTCAATTTTGCCTCACGAGACTGAGTGTACCCCGTTCCAGCCCTCAGGCCAGAAATAAGTTTCTAGGCAGAGTTGAGAATCGAACTCGGACCTGAGGTTAGCCAGCAAAGAATGCTAGCCACTACACCACATAGTGGTCATTCCAAAAATAGTTTAGGCTACTTCATGATGATGTTAATTGTTTTAAGGGGCCTAACATTTAGGTTATCGGCCCCTAATGGTTTAGGCCAGGCTGTTCCAAATCCACGAGTTTGAGTATGCGTATACGCGAGTACTCAGCAGTGATGCTCGGAGTACGGTTGGAGAGGGTCTGGGGGTGATAGCCAATACGTCACTGGGCGAAGGTCATAACACAAGTCCCTGTGCTTGCTGCCAGTCTTCATGTATCCACCGCGCAGTGACGGCAGCCCCCACAGCAGAGCAGTATTGCATGTTGCAGGTTTACTCACGCAAGGCGGCTAGTACTTCGCTGCTCACTGACGAGCAGCTCGGCTGGAAAAGCCTGGTCTAGGTGATCGTCAAACGGATGAAATGTATAACTACTACTACAGTACAACTAAAACTAACTAGTAAATAAATATTTTCAGTCGGTCAACACAAATTGCACCCAGTTACATTAGGCGGGTAACAAGTAGTTAGCATACCTAACACGCTTTTATGTACAAGTACCTACTTAATTTGATGGCATCTTTCGAACGTCGAGCGTTCACCCTCAGATCCTGTTCACTTAGGCTTAATTAGGCCTAGTATACGGTGTTCATGAATTACACTTCAACATGTATGTGTTGACCGACTAAAAAGCTTACTTTAGTAGAATTAGGCAAGACTAAACAAGTAGTTCCGTGAAGAACTATACAGCCTATTTTCATATATCCTATCCATGTTAATTGCCTCTATCAACATACAAAATTTCAGTTTGATTATTGTGATAGATTCGTAGATATTGAGAACCGTCTAAATATTTCAGATGGTCGCCAGGTTGGATTTTTATTTATGTACTACTACATGAAGATTATTGTGTACGTTTGGTATTCAGACTTCCATCGCATGATTAGGACACAAGAAGTTAAAACGAGATTTTAAAATTTCGCACTGCAGCCATCTTGTGGTTATGTAAACAATTGAAATAAATTAAGATGCCAGTGGATTAACATTTGTATAAGCATTTAACGTGCAAAGTTTCACTGCACTCGGATGGTTAAATCACGAGAAACGTCCATTTAAATATTTATACTTCGTGTCGCCGCCATGTTGGATTTGTGCTCACCAGGTTACTGAAAGTCATATAGGTGAACATATGTTCATAGCCTCTATGAACATTAAAAAAATCAATTTGGTTGCTGTAAAAGAGTCGTAGATATTGAGAACGGTCAAAATATTTCGGATGCTCGCCATTTTGGATTGTTATATGTATAGGCCATAGATTTATGTACCATTAAAGGAAAATTATTGCGTAGCTTCATTATTCAAACATTCACTTCGATCGCATGATTACGACACAAGAAATAAATATTTAATTTTAAAATTTGGCATAGCCGCCATCTTGAGGTTATGTAAGCATTTGAACTAAATTAGATGCCAGTGCATTACAATATGTATAGTCATGTACAGTACCATATTTCACTGCGCTAAGATGGTTAAATCACGAGAAAAGTCTATTCAAATGTTTCAAATTCGCTTGGCCGCGTGTTCGTTTTGTACTTTACTGGTTTTTGAAAGTTACGTACATAAACTTGTAGCAGTGCCCTTTATTACCGTACAAAATTTCAGGGTGATATCATAAATAGTTTCGGAGATATTGAATGTCAGTAAAATATTTCGCACAGCCGCCATTTTGAGTTTATGTAAACAATTGAACTAAATTAGACGTCAGTGCATTACAATGTGTATAAACATTTGCTGCACCATGTTTCATTACGTTTGGATGGTTAAATAGAGAGAAAAGTCTATTTAAAGCCTCTAATTCGCTTGGTCGCCATGTTGGTTTTGTAGTTACCAGGTTTTCGAAAGTCTCATAGATGAACTTCTAGTTGTTCCCTTTATCGTCGTACAAATTTTCAGGGTGATATCGGTAATAGTTTCGGAGATACTGAATGCTGGTGAAATATTTCGCACAGCCGCCATGTTGGATTGGTGAAACTCAATACAATTTGAAGGGCACGATTGGGGTCGGCAAGAATCGCTCCAGCTGTTTAGAATTTATCAGGGGGGGGGGGTGGCACACACACACCATCACACACACACGCACACACAGACACACGAACAAAAAGTGATCTCATAAGCCAATTTTTTTTTTTCATAAAATGAAAATAGGCTAAAAATGGCTTCTATCACTTCAATTTAAAACCAACTACTAACTTATGAACTAGAAGAAGAAAATGTGATAAATGAGATAAAATACAGAGAATAATGAAGAAAGAGGGGCTTGGAAATATGTAGAGCCTTGAAACGCAGATATGAATGAGAGAGGGAGGATTGTGCGCTCCAAAGTCAATGGAAGAAGAGAAAATTGAACTTGGATCAGAAATCCCTCGGGGATCGCCAACTCCCGAGCTCACCAGCCGTGAGCCTTTGAGAGTGTAACACTATCCAGGGTATACCATTAAATGGTGGGCCTACATACACCCGACCTTCTTTAGGGCCTTGGGCAGAGGTTAGGAGATCTCTGGAAAGGGAAAAAAGATGTCTGGCCCCTCAAAGAATGAGGGTATCAGGAGGGATAAGACAAGCGCCAATCAAGGCGAGTATGTGAAAGACTCCCAAGGCCTCCGACACCTGAATACCGTCGTTGCCAAGTATCTCCGTGTACTTGGGTGTGCGTGGAATTTGCCTGATATACTGTGTGATTTTTATAGTTATTTGTTATTGGTGCGAGTTTTGGTTAGGAGGTGGCCGTAGCCTTAAGTGTGGTGCCATTGCGAAATTTGTCTGGAACAGAAGAGGGGAAACTATGGAAAACCACTTCCAGGTTGCCTTAGGTGGGCTTCTAAGGTACTTCTTCTCAGTCATAGGCTGAGTGTACCCCGTTCCAGCCTTCAGACCAGAATTAAATGTCTTTGCAGAGCCGTGAATCAAACCCGAATGTCCGGGGTTGTGCCACGAGTTGGTAAAGAAAATATAACGAGTGAATAGAAGAGGAGAAAGAAGTGGAAACGGACGAATTATCAGTGAATGAACTTCTGGGAATCCCGTCTCTATGTAAGCTTCCTAGAAATACAGTAGATAGTCGATTGATCCTGTTTCTCAGCCACATAACTCATTTACATAGGAATGCTCTTTAGGAAGTACATCCAGTTAAATTCAAAGGGTTAATCAGTCTGTTGGAGTGTGCGCTGTCTGGAATGCAGGGCTCTATATGGGAACTATAATAGAGTAAGGACCGGAGACACTGCGCTGCGTAGAGAGATTACAATTCACTTGATGAGTTCATTAGCGCAATCCAAATTAACCAACTAACTACCTGACACCATGGAATCCGTGGACCAGTCCCCAATCATTTTGACGGGAATGTATAGAAAATAGTTTACATTAGACTATAACCTTAACCATCTTGTGATTATGCTAAGAAATTTAAGTAACTTATGCCACGGAGGGTGAGTGGTTATCGTGTCGGATTACTAACCCCAAGCTTGCAGGTCGCTCCTGGCCGTGGTAAGTGATTTTTTTAAAGGCGGCAAAAATTACGACAAGCATGTCATACGAAGTTGACATGTCAAAGAACCCATTTGAATTCAGTAGGTCGTGTTCATAATGGCAAAATTAATATCGGGATTTTCCACCAACACAAAGTTCCTTATTTCTCTACTAGAAAGCGCTATGGTGTCAAGGAGCTTAGACATCTAACCCCCTTGACTTTCATAGTGCTTCAAGGAACAACAAAATTCAACATGCAAGCTGCCCTCTGGGTGCAAATAACAAAGCTTGCACCCGGCAACCAGGCCATACGATATTATTATTACTATTTAATTAAGATCGGAGTGTTGAAACGAATAACACACAGCCTTTATGAGGCAAAACTGAGTACAGGTGGGTTCGACTCGTACCTCGGCACTTCTAGAAAGGGTTTTCCGCATTTTCTCCCTTTCTACTCTTAACGAATGGCAGACTGATTTTTAAGTAAACACCGTGGCGATCTCCTTTAAAATCCTGGATTTAATTACAATATTATAAGGTGTGATCAAAAAGTTTCCGTTTGACGGCCGCACAGTGCATAATCTCCGTGATGATTCAGGCATTCGTCCCACCGACGCAACAGGTTGAAGATCCCCTGTGATAAACACTGTGTCTTGCTGCGTGAAGAAGTCCGTAACCGCATGCTGCACATCCTCATCTTCATCGACCATTCACGGCCTTATCTTAGAGACCAAATGCGTGATAATCGCATGGGGAGATATGGGTTGCTCGAGTGCCCACCACATGATTTGACGTACTTCCTGCGTTAGGACCTTTGCGGTATGGTGACGTGCGTTATCATGAAGCAGCAGCACCCTTTATCGTAATTTTCCCGGACGTTTCGCCTTAATTGCACGCCGTAAGGTCTCCAGCGTTGCGCAGTAGGCCTACCGTTCCCCAGTGATGGAAACACTAGGCTCCTTGAAATCAATAAGCAATGGGCCGCAGTAATCAAATAACAGCGTGAGCATCCACCTTTCCAGCGGATGGTTGGCTCTTGAACTTCTTGGGACGAGGTTGGTTGGTTGGTTGGTTCCTTAGTTTAGGGGCTGTGACAACCTGGCCATGTAGCCCCGTGTACTTTGGGTGTGTGTATAATCTGTCTGATAACCGGTGTTAATTGTGATGGCTGCATTAGTGTGTGTTATATGTTATCTGTTTTAATTCAAGTCAGGACTGCAAATGGTAATTTCAAGTAGTTCCTACTTTTGCTATCAATTGCTACCACACACGACACCTAGCTTCGGGACTTGGCTACTAGATGCCATCGCAGTCAGCACCTGGCGGCGAACGTTGGAACTAGTATGGCGTTATGAATTCTAACCTACAAATTTAGGCTTCACACAAGTTAGTTAGTGGAAGGTTCTTTTTCATGCCATAAATTTATGACATGGGACCGCCGGCTTACTTCGCCTCCGAAGGAAGGCATATTGAAGGATTTATATCGCTCATAAGAAATCCGACGACTTCGGCCGGGTTTTGAACCCGCGACCTTGGGCATAGAAGCTTGGGACGAGGAGACGATGGATAACACAGCTGCATCGTCGATACTTTCGGTTCCCAGTGATGGCACAAGCTTTCGCCCTCAAACAGAATTTTTTTGATCGTGCATTATACCCAATTACCGCAGTAACAGATGGTGTCGGACAATGCGTACAAACACTCAAGTACACAGGGATGATGAACACAATGTTTGGTTAATTAAATGAAGGTATAAGAGCTACGTTAGCCTTAAAGTGGACATATTTCTCCCAGCAAATCAGATCAGGTTCTATTGCCACTCAATGCAAGCGTGATTTTCGAGGTAAAGTGTCACTTCCTGTGTCTCGGATGCCACGACAAAAGAAAGTCCCGTTCCTTCTATCGTGAGTTTAATGGTCGAAACATAAGCTGCTTTTGAGATAAATTACATGAGAGCAATATTCACCATGTTGCGACTTCCGAAATGTGTCGACATATCTTCACGTTTCACATTCCCTAGACGCCAAAACCACCGTCAGTTCAAAAATGCACAGTATGTGTTATCCAGAGGACGCCTTCTTGCAAAGTTTCCAGGACATGTATCGCCGATCTCAGCATTGCACAGTTACGGGACGGGACTATTTCGAAGGACAATAGGGTCACTGTCGCGCATTGTTCATCTATGTTCATAGTATAGGACTATTCACCGAACTTTATTGTCACAGGTTGTATATCTATAACTTCCTTGTAGACACGTTAATTGGTCATTTTAAACCATTCACTTTCATAGCCTATTTATGGATACAACTAGCAACCTGCCCTAGCTTCGTTCGGTATCGTTAACGGATTACCCGGCGTAAGCTTAAAAGACGTACGGAGGGCAGGTCCCAGACGCAATACAGAAAAGCCGAGGTGAAACACATATAATCTTTTCTGAAGTCTTAACTCGACACGACTCGGCTGTTTGATGCTGGCTGAAGCTGGGGTGATAGGCTCACTCGTAAGTTCGTTCCGAAGCTAGTCGTTTAAATTTCCACTGAATGGAGTTGTTGGAAAAGATGAAAACATAAAGTCACTTATAGTGGGCGATATATTGAAGATAGAGTTATGATTGCACGGATGACTTTGTAGAAATTTTCATTCTGAACAATTCCTACACTCATAGTAGGCCTATATAATGTAGATATATTTAATGGTTTTCCTAGCATAAGCTTCAAGTGCTCACGGACGGCAGTTTTTTTTTCTTTTACTCGATTCACTGAAATCGTTACTGTTCGGCTTCCTTTGGTCATAAATGGATTTTTTTCTACAGAAACCTTTCTCGAGAAGTCCTTTACTGGATGGTGAAAACTGTATCAAAATCCATCCAGTGGTTCTTGAGATTTCCCGTTACATCCAGGAATCGGGGACTTTGTTTTATACTAAGGAGATGTATCACCATTCAAAATCTCAGCCGAGTTTGTTAATGGGGAAATTCGTGCCTAGGGGGTGGAATTTGGGAGCCTCTTTCAAAACAGTGAAATATCGATATAAATTTCTTAGTATGCGAAAATTTGAATTCCATTCAAAGTTCATACTATTCTTCGGTTAATGGCCAAAATCGTATCTCAGTAAATATTTTGATAACACCAGCCGTTGACCAAACGTGTGGGAAATATGGAGTTATGAGAAAAAAAAACATACATCCCTTAAATCCCTTAATAGGCACAATATCAAAACCGTTTGAAATGGTATATAGTCCTTTAACAATTACCTAAACTCTTGTCTGAAAGAATTCTTGAAATGACCCACCCTTACGCCAAGGTAGTGCAAAGTGTTTCTCGCATGCTAAATGTGTAGAACTTTTGTAGTAGCTATACATTTGGCAAATTTAGTGAAATCGAAACATTTTTCTTTGCCCGGTGAAATCTACCTCCGCCTTCCAGCGTGCCGAGAGGGTTTTATTCCATAATGTGTGGCCGAGGCAACATTTGCGGTGTAATTTCTTCGTGTGCCTTTCCAAAATAAGAGGTTTGGTATCTGTCCCTTTTGTTGTTGTTTGAGTCTTCAGTCTTTTGACTGGTTTGATGCAGCCCTCCATGCCTCCCTGTCCAGGGCTAATCGTTTCATCTCTACATAGCTACCACACCCTACATCCGAGGCAATCTGTTTAACATATTCTAACCTTGGTCTACCCCTACAGTTCTTCTCCTTGACCCGTCCTTCCATCACTAAGCTTGCTATTCCTGGTTGTCTTAGTATGTGTCCTACCAACCTATCTATTCTCTTCATTAACAGTCGTCAGAAACATCTCTCCTTTCCCCCTCGTCATAATACCTGTTCGTTTGTAACCCTATCCACCCATATGATCTTCGTCATTCTCCTTAACACCACATTTCAAACGCTTCAATTCTCCTCTTTTCTGCTGCACCAATAGTCCAAGTTTCACTTCAATAGAGTGCCACTCTCCAGACAAAGGCTTTCAAAAATGATTTCCTAATACCTAAATCTATATTCGATGTCAGCAGATTCCCTTTTTGTAGAAATGCTTTCCTTGCCTGAGCCAACCTACTTTTTATATCCTCTTTGCTTCGTCCATCACTAGTTATTTTGCTTCCTAAGTAACAGAAGTCTCCTAATTCCTTCAGCTTTTCACCTGCCAATTTTATGTCCATAGAGGTTTCTGATTTATTGCGGCTGCATTCCAATATTTTTGTTTTACATTTATTAATTTTCATTTTCTTTCCTCAAGACGGAGTCCATGCCATCCAAAACCTCATTCAAATCCTCAGTCGTGTCGGTTAAGATGACGATGTCATCGGAAATTCTCAGAGTTGAAATTATTTCTCCTTGAATCTTCACTCCCACTTTAAATTTTTCTCAAATTTCCTTCATTGCTTGTTCAATGTAAAGATTGAAAAGTATGGGTGATAAGTTGCAGCCTTCCCTTACACCTTTCTGAATACCAGCTTCTTTCTCATATCCTTCAGCTCGAATTACTGCTGTCTGGGATCTGTATAGATTGTAGATCACCCTCCTATCCCGGTATATTATTCCAATGGTTTTCAAAATGTCGAACAATATAGTCCAATCAACGTTATCAAAAGCCTTTTCTAAGTCTACAAATGTCATGAACGGTCTCTTATCTTTCCTTATTCTACCTTCCAAATTAGCCTAAGACTTAGTACAGCTTCCCTTGTCCCTATTAGTGTCTACATTTTGTGTCGAAAATAACCATCTGATAACCAGTCCCTTTAATTTATTAAGTAACCCTGGTGCAGTCAGCTGGCATTTGAGGGTAACAAAATGCGAGGGATCCGTGTCAGTAGATTTACTGGCACGTTAAGAATCCCCTTCGGGGCAAAATTATGGCACCCCGGCGTTTCTAAAAGCCGCAGTAGTGAAAAGGGGCGTAAAACAACATTGAACATAAACCCCCTGGCACTACAGCCCTTGAAGGGCCTAGGCCTACCAAGCGACCGCTGCCTAGCCATTTGGCCTGCAGATATTGGGGTGACGCGTGGTCAGCGCATCGGATACCCTCGGCCGTTAATCGTGATTTTTGTGACCGGGGCGCTGCCTCACTGTCAGACAGCTACTTAATTGTCCTCACGAGGCTAAGTGCACCCCGTTCCAGCACTCGCGTCAGTTTCTAAAATCCCTGACGGAGCCGGGAATCGAACCTGGGGCCTCCGGGCGAGAGGCCAACATTGAACATACAATCATTTATTAAGTGCGCCACCAAGTTGTTAGTGACAATGCAGTTTCACTGATAGTCTCAATACAGGAACCTCTCAGCATGTGATATAAATATCTTACCCCGTTCGGTTTCTATCTTGATAAGAGCTAATACCGTACCAAACATGGCTCATGAATGTGGATTGATATACCGGTACTGATATTGTGTAGAACAGGTTTCCACAGTATGTACACATCAGTGCGAACTTACAAGGTTGTTGACTGTCATGCAGATAAGAACAGCGTCGTAGAATGGCAGAAGGAAATCAAACCAGATTGCTTGACAGATTACTGAAGAAAGTGAGAATTAGTTTTCTTTTCAACTTAAGGAAAGTTCACTGCACGATCTTCGGTTGAAATGTTCTGGCTCCAGTAGCCGATGTAAGAAAGTGGATGCAACTTTTGACATTTCATTTCGAGAAACTAATTCATTTTAGGGGCTAGGGACACCTACGCTATCAGGCATGTGTACTTCGGTGTGTGTTGTGTTTCCTTGTTTCTGTAGTGACTGCGGTAAGGGAAAGGGCTTGAGGTAGGCCTACTTGACTAGGGACTTAAATTATGGCTACTAGCGAAGCCGTGCGAGAACTCTCACATGTGTATAGACACCCGCCCGGTGCTAGTGCTACGCGGGTTGAACGCGACACAGTTCTGCCAGGGGCTATCGTCTTGTTTATTATTTTGTTTGAACACAGTTTTTAAACAAATATATTTCCGTTGACGTTTCAAGAAATGCAAGATTTTTCCTGTACTATTGAGACGATTTGGAAGATTTTGGTACAAACCACACCTTGTAACTCCTTCTGGTTTAGGAGATTGAGTTTTGTAAAACATACACCTTAGCGTAAGTTATTATATATATAGATACTTTGCGTTTTCCTGGAAGTAGTATAGTGAAAACCGGTGAAAATTCACACTTTAGGATGACCAATGTCAGCGCCAGGATTTGAACAACTGGACTTGCTGCTGCACTGCAGTTCCGGTGCGAGATTTTACTCGCACAGCTGCTCCGTGGCACAATTTTGAGAAAGCACGATTTCAATATTATCCCTGCATTAGTATTGAGTCAGAGAGTTAAATGGACCACCTCACGGTGTAGCGACTATGAGTTCTTGGCTGTCGCCCAAGAGGTCCGGGTTCAATTCCTGGCTCTGCCAAGAAATATTTATACTGATCTGAGGGCTGGAACTGGGTTTACTCAGCCTCATGAGGGAGAACTGAGAAGAGGTGTCTTCGATTCCTATACAAACAATCCTAGAAGTGGTTCTGGTGGTTTCTCCCCACTTCTGCCTCAGGCGAATGCTGGGGTGGTGCCTAAATTATGACCACGACCACCACCTCCTCAATTCCTACCTCGAATTACAAAAGCACACTTCAGTACAGACATCACAATAACATAGTTTAACAGACAGTTTACACATACAAACCCAACTACATGGGGCTACATGACCACTATGTCACAAAGCTCGAAAATGAATTATCAACACTGCAACAACTATAAATACTTATAAGTATCTCCCCAGGGCCTCACGTCTACTGGGAAGTGGCTTGGCGATGATGGAAGTCGAGCTGTGTCCAGCATTGCTTTCACTTACTTGTGCTGGGCTCCTCTCTGTCATCTTTCCTGCCAACCTTCCTTGGTCAACCCATTTATTTATTTATTTATTTATTCTTCTTCTTTGTTCGATTTTGGCCTACTTTGGACCACGGGAAACAATTGACTTGCTGATTGGTCCTTTTTTCTGCTCCCAGAAACTCTTCATCCTTTCACTGTGGAATATCTTCCTTTCTTCCGACCAGATGTTCTTGGCTCTTCTCCTTTGCTTTTCCTGGAACCCCTTGAATGCATCAATCGTACCTCGAAACACCTCTCTATTCCAGATCTCATTTGGACTGACCCCAACTTCCTCCATATTCTTTCTTATTTCATTTATTTATTTATTTATTTATTTATTTATTTGTTTGTTTGTGGCGAAGTTAGGGCTCCAGGCCCTCTCTTACACTTAACCACACACAGTGCAACTTACATGAATACACAAATATGATATACTTAACCTACCAAACTTAAATACTAGGAAAACTTAAATACTAGAATTAAATAAAATAAAAATAAAATTATATTAAATTGGTGACTGCGTGATATTAACTAAGCTATACAATGTAAATGACATACATTTTAAACAAAATTATACTATGGCCATTCACTCACACATTCAGACACAAATTGTTGTAGTTGGCCTACGAATTCAAGAGGAAATCTTTACATGCACGTTTGAAAGTTGTTAGGGATGTACAATTTCTAACGTCACGAGGACAATTATTCCAAATTCTAGTTCCCGACACGAGGAAAGAGTTACTGAAGGCAGATGAATGATGTAGAGGTGCACCCTTGAAGTTCTCACGGACGGTGAGCTCGGGAGTTGACAACGCCAATGCATTCCTGAGATGGGTTCTTTGTTCCCTTTTCCCATTGACTTTAGAGTGGACCCTCTCGTCTTTCCCTTTCCTGTGTACCTTTCATGACTATCCTTCCTTCCTTCCTCATTCTTCGAGGGTTGAAGGCATTTCTTTTCCCTGTCGTTTATTTCTCGTATTGTTCTTTATTTTTTCCTTTGTACTTCTAGTCCGTCGGTTAGTTGTGATTTAGTACTGTAGTTCGATTTAGCTGTAGATTTCTTCATCTTTATTTGTCATTGTCACTCAGATCATTGGCGGCCGATAACCGAGTAGTTAAGCTACTTAAAGCAACAAATATCACATTATTATCAACTTCTAAGTATTGGAGACCACACAAGTCATCGGGTGACGAAGATAATAGTCAATTATCATTCAAAATCAGGCTTTGTATGGTATAAAAAGGTTTAGTGTTACACTTCAGGAGGAAAAGAAATCTCAATCTGGAATAAAGTATTGCAGAATCCTATTTACCGGTTATATTAGTCGTTTAATTGTACTTTTCAAAAATGTTGAAGGGTGTGACCCAGGACATTTACATTATAATAATATTATTGATTTGTTTTTACAGAGATCGTTAATTTTTTTATTTCACAGAAACAAATGTTACTGTGAATGGGTGAATAATATTTTCAATCGAGCTCGCTTTGAAACGATTTTAATTGGTCCAACAAAAAGCAGGTAATTACATTTTTCAATACAACAGTAACTGATCAATTGGGACTCATTCACTGCTCAGTACATGGCGAATTATGTAGACCCAACATCACAGAATACAGTGCATACATAAACTGGTTCACAAGTGTTGCTGGTGCTTAAATCTACAGCATATTACAAACATTTACATGAAAGTAACACCTCGTGGTGTAGGAACTAGCATTCTTGGCTCTCACCCTGTAGGTGCGGGTTCCATTGCTGGCTCAGCCAAGAAATTTAATTCTGGTTGGAGGGCTTGAATGCAGCCAAAATGAAAAGAGGTGGGTTGCACTTCCACCTCGGATGTCTTAGAAATAGTTCGCCATATCTACTCCAAACAAATGCCGGGAAGGTTACTAACTTAATGCCACGGTCACCTCCTTTCCAATGCTCGCCTGAATTACAAATACACACTTGAAGAAGTGGCTAGCATTTAATAACACAGGTTATCGGATAACTTATAAATACAATCAATTTATACGGGGCTAAATGACACGATTTCCAAGCCCCTCAAGTGAAACAACAACAACAACAAGAACAAGTTAAGCTGAGCTGCCTTGACACTTTCAATGGCTTGAGTGAACCTGGGTTGCTTTTAAACCGACACTGCCGACAACATCAAGAATAAGGAATTCTGGTATCAGCTCGTCTCACTCAGCGGAGAGGTTTGACCGTGTGTGCCTTCGGTAGGGTACGGTACTGGTTATGCATAAGCTAGTGATACCGCCAATGCGCCGAGGATATGGAATTCTGGTATGACTGAGTCATTGTGATCTCACTCGGTGGAGATACTTGACCTTGGGTGCCCTTGATGGGATACGGTACGGAAGCTTGCTATAACGAGCGGAATTTGAGCTACTTTGCCCGTCCCTACTCAGTACTCTGTTACGCATTGTCCTAAAATAGTTCTTAACTTTATACAGTAAAACCTGCCTAAAGCGGAACGCAATCGTTCGGGATTTATTTTTCCGTTTTCACAGGTTTTCGGTTTAGAAAGGGTTGAGTGTTAATAAATCAAAATACACTACAAATAAATAAAAGAAGTACTGTATTATCACATAGGATTACAGTGAAATAATAAAATTCAAATAAAGGTCTGTAAATAATTAAAAGTTTATAATTACACGCCGAATCAATACTACATAAATATATATATTATATATTGGACATGTTTCAAACTTACAATGAGGTCATCTTCAGCTTGGAATAAATGAAAATCAATTAAGAATAAAAATAAAAATAATATATATACTCAAATCTAAATAAGAAGTGAAGTTGTTAAAGAATAACATTTACAGTTATTACAGTTATTCTTTAACAACTTCACTTCTCATTTAGATTTGAGAATATTTATATATTATTTTTATTTTAATTCTTAACTGATTTTAATTTATTCTAAGCTGAAGATGACGTCATTGTAAGCTTGAAACATGTCCAATATATAAAATATATATTTATGTAGTATTGATTCGGCGTATAATTATAACATTTTAATTCTACTGTCAATACGGATATTTATGACATTTGTTTCCAATGGCAAATGTGTTTGCAGTCTGTAAATAAAGAAGAAAATAGGTTCACATAATTATATTACACTGTATTTTCAACATACATACAAAAATTTCAGTTTCTCTGCTCGTTTCTTTGTTTCCACATGTCTTTCAAAGTGCATTGTCGTGACTTCTGTACAAGAGAACGTTGTATGATCTGCTTTTCATCCTGCATTAACTCCAGGAGTTCTGGAACTTTCTTGGAAGCTGCAAATTCCAGAAGGTCACTCACAACAGATAGTGCTTCTCCAAAAGTGTGTATTAGCCTACTGTCGATTTTTGCAAATAATGAAAGTAGACTTATGAGATCTACACAGGGCGAAAAATTGTGTGTCTGTCTGTGAGTGTGTGTGTGTATGAGTGTGTGTACTCTGAATGTCTGTCCCCCCCCCCCCCTATCAATTCGAACACGGTGAAATCGATTTGAACGAAATTTGGTACTGAGGTAGAACTAGCAAAGGGCACCTCAGTGTCATGTTTTATATCGCCGCCATCTTGACGAAAACGTAATGCCGGCCACCCAAATGTTAAAAGCTTGAATCAAATTACGACCAACCTAATCATCTGATCTCTACCAAATTTTGCAACGTTATACCTTTATGTATGAAGAATCTTTTGACCAAACTAGAAGGTCATCAGCCCAATAGTTTGCAGATAGCGGCCATGCATGTGTGCAAATCGATTCCCGATATCAATTCAAACACGGTGAAACCAAATTGAATGAATTTTTTACAGAGGTAGCACTAGCAAAGGGCACCTCATATTCATGTTTAATACCCGTATAGTACGTTGTATTTCAACAAGCTACTACAACCAACATTTAATCATACTCCTTGAAAAGGACAAAGAGTTATAACAATACCCATGCATTTAGGAGAAAGTAGGCTATATGTTCTTTACTGAACAACTTGTTTTTAACTCCCTTTCGTTGCCTTCATCGTCATCGTCGTCCATTTCTTCCATGACTTCATACCTGCTGTTTCCGGTAGCAATATCAACTGAACTTTGAATGTCTTCAGTCGTTTATGTTTCCTAGAACTTTGGTGGAACTAAAGTCACGCTCAAAATTTAGTACTGTATATATATTTGTATTATGGATAAGAATATCCGTCTTAGGGCCGATTGTATAAAGCATTTGATCTCAGTTCACCGGGTTCAGCTGATCTTTACGCGTACTAAACTCAGAATTTCCGTTGTATAAACGTTAATCAAAGATCACCGCGTCTTGATCTGACTTCATTTTGCGCTGTTGCCACATTGAAATACTTGAACTGGAGATCAAATTGAACTCGGATCTCGGAACCAGCGAATAGCTCTATACAACATGGACGATGGCTGAACTTGGTTCAGATTTTGAACTCCAGTCAATCTCATTCCCAGTCAAGCGATGTATATGCAATCTGCCCTTAGTCACGTTATTTACGCTTACGGTACCGGAATTTCTTTCTGTTTCCACGTTAGTCAGTTTTACGGTTTACAGTGTCATTTTACATAGGAAATACCTTAGTTCGGAATTTTATTTTCTGTTTGTCCAGGTTTTCGGTATATAAAAGGTCCGGTTTAGGGAGGTTTTACTGTATATTCAATACTAATTGCTGAGACAGCAACAGCCTTGTCTAATAACAAAGTAATAGGATCTAAATGACTGAGGGATGAGAGCAGAGTACTGGCAGCTGAGATGAGATTCCTGAGAAGTATGGTCCAGAATACGATGAGAGACAGAGTGAGAAATGAAGATATACGGAAAGAACTGGGAGCAGCTTCGGTGGCGTAGTCGGTAGCATGCTGAGCTTCTATGCCCTAGATAGCGGGTTCAAACCCGGCCGAAGCCGTCGGATATTTTAAGAGCGTTAAAAATCCCTCAGTATTATCCTTCCTTCGGAGGGGAAGTAAAGCCGGCAGTCCCCTGTCATAGATTTATGGCATGTTAAATAACCTTGCACTAATTACACCTGTGTGAAGCTAAATTGGATAGGTTAAGAATGTAAATAAACGCTCTTAGGTTTCTACGTTCGTTGCCAAGATCCGACTGCGGTGGCGTCTGATAGCTAAGTTCTGAACTTGGCCTAGTAGTCGTTGACGGTGCGCTTGGCGGCAAAAGTAGGAACTATTTGAAAAATTCTAAGTTGCAGTCTGTACTTAAATTAAAAAAACTGATACCATACACTAATACAGTCATCACAATTAACACCGGTTATCAGACAGATTCTACACACACCCAAAGTACACGGTGCTACATGACCGCGTTGTCGCAGCCCCTAAACTTAAGAACCAACCAACCAACCAAAGAACTGGGAGTACAGAAACTAAATGACAAACTGGAGCAAAACAGATTGAGATGGTTTGGACATGTCAAACGGATGAATGAAGTAAGGCTACCAAGACGAGCACTGTTACGACGGATGACAGGGAAGAGAGGACGAGGAAGACCAAGAATGCGTTGGATGAACTCGGTGAAGTATAGCGTTAAAAAACGGAACCTGGATTGGAACACCGTGTCGGAAGAGGAATGGTGGAACGACAGAACAAACTGGAGAGGAACCTTATTTGCCCCCACCCAGTGTCAGCTGGAAAAGGAAAAATGAAGATGATGTTGATGATGAGGATGTAAATTGAGTAAACACAAATCTAAGCATCACGCAACATCGCTGCTTACGATATAAACCTAAGAAACGTATGCAGAGCCTTCCAGTCACTTGCCTCCACATTTTCTTTTTCTTTTTTTTTTCTTTACTCGAGTCTACAAGACGAATTGGATGGGCTGTCTCGTGCTTCAGTGCACATATCGACAAGAAGGGGAGCAACATGCTGGAGGAACAGTCTTGTGGAGGAAGAATAGAGTTGGGGAAAGTAACTATTGGTCATGCTACACAGGTCTTAATGGAGCACTGGTGCACTTTAGACGTTCTGTACTGATATTGAGGAAGAACACGCTGAACTCGGTGCACGGAAGTGTTTTTTTCACAGGGCTTTCACTTGTTTAATGTCAGTGACCAGCGTACAGAGAATTCAAAGTATAGTTTTATCAATATTATTTGAAGTCTATAATGTTTGATTACTTGACATATGTCCAGGTTTGTATTGATCCTTCCTGGAAGTGTAGCAAAATTACTTCATATTATGTAGCCTATGAATTATTGCAAAATTGTCTTGAATCAGAGCATTTTTCCAGGCATTTATTCACTATTTGTCTTTCCACCAGCGAAATTATTGGAGTTGATCTTTTCTTCTTGTGCTTAAGAAGAAGCGGCTAACGTTCTTGGCTGTCGCTCTGGAAGTCCGGGTTCATTTCCCGGCTTTGCCAAGAAATTTACTTTTGGTCTGAGAGCTGACACGGGGTTCACTCGTACACTCAGCCTAGTGAGGCAAAACAGAGGAGAGGATGGTTTGACTCCCACCTCAGCCATCCTGGAAGTGGTTTGTCGTGGTTTTCCACTTCTACTCAAGGCGAATGCCAGGATGGTACTTAACTTGAGGCCACGGCCGCCTCCTTCTTAATCCTCATCTGATTAACAAATACACAAATTATTACAGTCATCATAATAGCACCGTATATCAGACAAGTTCCCCCTTCCTCACACACCCACACATCCAAGTACGCGGGGCTACATGACGACGATGTCGCAAAGATCTTCAATGAATCAGCACCTCCACCACCACCACCACCACCACCACCACCACCAACAACAACAACAACAACAACCGTACGTCTGAGAATCTTGCTGTGCCATATGAGCAGACGTTCACTATTCCTCCTTCAGAGTTGGTGGATGGTTGGTTCCTCAGTTTAGGGGCTGTGACAACGTGGTCATGTAGACCCGTGTACTTTTTGGGTGTGTGTTGAATCTGTCTGATAACCGGTGTTAATTATGATGGCTGTATTCGTGTGTGCTATCTGTTTTTAATTCAAGCAAGGACTGTAGACATTGCATTTTCAAGTAATTCCTTCTTTTGCCGCCGAACGCCACCGTAAACTACTACTAGTTCAGAACTTGGTTACTAGATGCCAACGCAGTCGGCTCCTGGCGACGAACGTTGGAACCTAAGAGCGTTGGTCAAATTTAACCTATATATTAGCTTTACACAAGTGTAATTAGTGGAAGGTTTTTTAACATGCCATAAATCTATGACATGGGACCGCCAGCTTTACTTCCCCTCCGAAGGAAGGTGTGCAAATTATTAGACTAGATTACAGTTTTCAAACATTACATTTTTTACTTTTCATGACTCTTCATGACTTAATGCAGTATGTCAGCTTGGCGCTGAATTTACTTCACATGTTCAACCAATAGTTTTAATTATATTTTCTATTAAGAAACTCACAGTACCGGTATAGTGACTATTTAGAATTTTCACTAAAAAGATACCTTGCTAGTACAAAATTTGATAAGTTTTGTTTTAAATACTTGATTCTAGTTTTCGTGTAAATTTAGAGCGGAGATATTCGAAGTGTTTATTTTACTGATTCATGGTTCGTGGATCATGGATTTAAAACACCTGATTTAGTAGGTACAACAAAGTAATTGTAAAACGAGACAACGGGCTTCTCTCAGGCATCCCTCAGAATATCCAATTCTGAAAACTCTCGACACAATTCCTTATGGAAAATGTGTAAGTTCATAGGGAAGAGAAGATTACTAACCCGTGAGGACTGGCGCGTGGGTATTTTTGACCCGAGTCTTAATTAATGATCTATATTTTCGTTTTGGTCAGCCCTCATTTCCTGTCACTTACTGTACCTTCCTTCCTACACTTGAACTTCAACCTGAAAAAGAAAAATGTTAATTGCATTTTGAATACTGAAGTTATTTCTATATTATTTGCGGTCGGGTCAGATTTACCCATGGCGTCAATCTTCGCGTGACATTTTTCGATTTACGTTAGTCGGGACATTCTGTAAAATATAAGGTGGAAAATCCACCTATTTTGTTGCAGTAAAATCACATTGTTCACGTTCTTGTTGATCCATGTCTAGGGACATCTTGGTCATCAGGTCCTTTGTTCAAAAAATTGAAATGACTGCTTTGCCGTCACTATTAAGGCCTCATATTTTATTGCGAATAGTTCAGAGGAAAACACCAGGTGTATAATTACTTCATTAAACGACACACTATGAGTCAAAAAGACCCGGCACTAGTCGTCATGTTATATTTTGTCACCCCAGTTCTCAACGGCTAAGTATGGTAATAAAGCATGTCAGCAGGTCGTCAATACAATAATTTAGAACGAACAAAATGTGAATGATTTAAATTATAACAATATGCACATCGCTGTATTAACCCTCATGGAGAGAAAGAGATGCAGCGAGTAGCTTTGAGTTAGAATTGGATGAGAGGCGAGCGAAAATAACCTGCAGATGGCGCTGTGAATGCTATAGTAGTTTCCACTTCTTCAAAGAGAAAATATACAGTAATAAAAGTTCAAGTGTAGATAAACTGCACTGCAGTTGTGTGTTCATGAATGTTGCATGGCCTCATCTGATTCCCTCTCTCCTGAACGTTTGTCTTCTCGTGTCAAGAACTGTATTGTACATAAGACGGTACCTTTACCGCTTGATTAGTTTGTCTTCCTCTGGGAATGAAAGGTCATAGACAAATAAACCATATGCTAACGTCACTGTCTACAAATGGTGTTTCCCGACCTAATTCGCGATGTGACCTCAAATCATCGCAAGAGGTATGAATTGAAATCATTTTGAAGAGGCCTGGATTTAGTTTCTTGTCACTTAGCAGCTTAACCAAGCACGTTAAATAATTCTTGACGACTGAAAAGGGGAACTGCATTTCGTTGATGTGGTTTCTTTACCGGCGCTAACATTGTAAATATTAATAGCTTTTTATTTCTCTACCCCCCACACATACGGGCTCACCACTAGTGGGAAGTGGGTTGACGACCATGGGACCCCAGCTGAGTTTAGCCTTGCTTCAAATCACTTGAGGTGACTTCTCCGTCGACCACCCTTGGTCAACTCTTGTTCTCTCCCAACCCCAACGGTATTAGGACAACCGAGGCCTAAGGTGTCTTTCATCTTACGCTTTAATTATGAGCCCTTGTCTCTTCTTTCCTGGTACCCTCATTCTTTTGTGTCCAACCTCTTCTATTAATTTCATCTTTATCTCCTTCCCTTTGTTCAAGACTATCAGTGAGGCAGGATATGTGTAGCCTCACTAGTTAAGGTGCACCCTGGATAGTGCTAGACCTTCAAGGCTGGTGAATTCGGGAATAAGGGGTACCGAGGGATTCCTGAGCTGTTTCTGATTTTTCAACTTATTCCAGAGACTCTGGGGTGGACGGTTTCCTATTTCCCTTTCCTATCTGCCTTTCATGGCTCTATTTCCCCCCCAAGTCCCTCAATCCACATTCTTCGAGGGTTGAGGGCATTTCTATTCCCTTTCTTCTTCTTCTTCTGCGCGAATAGGTCTCTTAGGACCTAGAAGAATCAACACTGATTGGCCTTGATGTTTGCCCAATAACACTTCATGCGCAACGATTGAACGTGTCTTCGTTGCTGCGACCAGACGTGTCTGGTAGGTCTTCTCTCTTCTCCCTCAAAACCCCGTGTATGAGTAATTTTCCTAATTTCCTCTCGATCCTTGAGATTGGGAAAACCTAATTCAGCCCAGTCATTTTCCGCCTGTTTGTTCCAATTGGACCTTGTTGCCTTTTTCTGCAAAAACGTATATATTTTATGTGTTAACCTAGTTGGGTCCATTCTGTACAAATGTTCCATGAATTGGATCCTCCTCATACGGATTGTGCCTGTGATTTTAGTAATTTTCAAATAGACGTCAGCATTAGGTTTTGGAGGGTAAATTCCTTCTTTGATTCTCGGTCCCAAAATTTTTCGCATGATTTTGCCTTCCTTAATCGCCGACTGATTTCTCAGTGTTTTATGTTGTAGATTACGTGTCTCGGCTGCATAAAGGCCTGTAGGTAAGGCTACTGTTTTATAATGTTGAATTTTGCAATTCCAATAGAGGCATTTTTGTTATAAACTTGTTTTGTCAAATGGAAAGCAGTCATGCTTCTATAGATTTTCTTTCTTTGCCCTTTCGTTTATTTCCCTTAATCATATTTTGTCCTTTCCTTCTTTTAGTACATAATTTAGAAGTTAGCTTAAGATGTAGACATTGATTTCATCATGAATTAGGGTACGATAACCTAAATGTTAGGCCCCTTAAAACAAGAATTATTGTCATCATAGTCATACTTTTTACTTCGGGATTTTCCTTATTCACCACAAGCAAATGGTCGAACATTACCTTATTTCACGCCTCGGTAACTGTCCCAATTATGCAGCCTGATATTTCACATTACTTGAAGCACCGTGACAAAACAGATTAAAAATCAATTATCATACACAAACAAACAGAGTTGGTGACTCACGTTGTTTCAAACTCCGAATTAAGGCAACAACAACACCACAAACTACTGCATTAGCTTTGTATATTCTTATAGCCTACTTTTTTGGTGCAATGTGTTTTGTAATTGTAATTGTTCCTTAAAGTGGGATATGGTGGTGCAGCGGTCAAGCTATTGGCCTCTGGCCATGGTGGACCGGGTTTGATTTCCAGTCAATGCAGTGAGATTTTCAAAGAGAAATGCCATGCCCTGTGGTACAGATTACACGTAAAATGGAGGTCCCGTGACTCATGATCGCGAGATTAACGGTCACGTTAAACTACAAGCTCCCTTCCTTTCCTTGTTTCTAAAGATGTAATATAACAAAGACAAGTAGTTCCATGAAGAACTATACAGCCTATTTTTAACTATGCTGCTTATGTTAATTGACACTATCAACATAAAACATTTCAGTTTGATTTCTGTAATAGATTCGTAGATATTGAGAACCGCCTAAATATTTCGGATGGTCACCATGGTGAATTTTTGTATATGTAGGTCTTAGAGTGATGTACTATTACATGAAGATTATTGTGATGGTGCAGTATTCAAACTTTAATCGCGCGATTAGGATACCAGAAATAAAAACGAGATTTTAAAATTTCGCACAGCTGCCATCTTGTGGTTTTGAAAACAATTGAACATTGTGGTGTTTGAAGCCATATTTTCAGTGTTGCCTTAGTAAACAAGAGTTTAGTGCTTTTCAGTCGGTCAACACGAATGTACCCAAAAGAGATGGGTTATGCCCTAATCCTGAAATAAATTACATGAGATTAATAAAACACTAGGATGACCAGTTTCGATCGTCAAGCGATCATCATCAGATCCATTACACTTAGGCTACAAAATCTATGTTTGAAATACAGGTGAAAATATTTACAATATGTACAATTATTTAGTTGCAGTATTGGTACTGCAACTGTCAGTGTATGCTAAATGCAGTATATATGTTAGGTGAAATGCTAAATGGTGATAGCTATCCGGAGATTGTACTTTAGAGAGATTATATGGTTGTAAACTATGGTTAAACTATAAAATTTTTGGCTAACTACTTATCTGATTGTCTTCCGTATTACAGCTACTCGCAGTTTTCGTGCTCACTGGAACTCGCTGTGCGGTCGACTGCGGTGGTTATCTTAACGACTGGTTTTTCCCCTGCCTCCTCCCCCTGTCCCTACGTGCTGTGGTGAGTGATAGCGATGTGTTTATGTGAGGTGTTGCCAACCTAGATAAGATGTATGTTATTGAATGAGGTGGGTCCACAACTATTAAAGACCGTGGATTGGCCCTCGCCACGCGTGGAGCATAACCCATTCGAACTAAGCGTTGACGGTCTTATGAGGACGTCCCGGCACCTTTAATACTGCCGCAAATATGGGCCTTGGTTTATTGCAGAAGCAAAGTACATCGTACACCTGATCCAGATAACATTTACCTATTAAAAACCCCTAATTTCCCCCCGTTTTTTTATCTAGCTTGGCTGTGTCGTTAAATTGTGTTTTGTTTCCGACAGGGTGTGTTTTTTAGTAGCGTGAAGAGGGATGAGCTCTCCATGAACGTGTGTTCATTTAGATTGTTGGGATTGTTTCGTTTGGCTAGGTGTATCTCGATTGCTTCCTTTATGTCAAGAGCTCTGCCTTTCGATTCGTGATGGATTATTTTAAGGTCCGACTCTATGTTGGTAAAGCTGTGCCCTGCGTCACACATATGTTCGCACACGGCTGAATGTGTTCCGTATCTTATCGCATTCCTATGTTCATTATAACGTGTGTCTACTCGCCTTCCACTCTGCCCGATGTAATTAGCTTGACAATCGGTGTCTTGGCACGTTATAGAATATACCCCTGACCTTGAATACGGGTCACGTTTATTTAGATTACTATTTAGGAGGTGCCTAGCGGTTGTGTTTTTCGTCGTGAAAGCTATCTTTATGCCTTGTTTTTTGAATAGGTTAGTGATTTTATATGTATTCGCATTCACATAGTTGAAACGCGCAAATTTTTTCTCATTACTGTCCGGTTTGGGAATTGTTTTATCTTTATTTTTATGTTTGGCTATAATTTGATTTATTTTGCTTGGTGAGAAGTTGTTTTCCTTTGCTATTTGCATAATAGTTCTTATTTCCTTATTATAGTTGTCTTTTGACATGGGTATGTTTAAAGCTCTGTGCACCATTGAATTGAAACCCGCTAGTTTGTGCGTACTGGGGTGATTAGACTGATGGTCGATTGCATGCGAGGTTTGTGTTGCTTTCCGGAATATGGAATATGAAAGGTCGTTGTCTTTACGTTCAATAGTTATATCGAGATAATTTATTTTCCGGTCTATTTCGGATTCCTTAGTGAATTTGATAGAGTGGTGAAGGCTATTAATGGATTGGAGAATTGTTTCTTCGCTTGTTAGTTCAGTATCGTAGATGCAAATTACATCATCTACGTATCTTTTCCATATTACTATTCCCTTTGTTGAAGTCTTTTCTAAGAACGAATTTTCTAGTGCATTGATGAAGATGTCAGCGATTAACCCACTTAGTGGCGATCCCATTGCTAGGCCTTATCTCTGTGTGTATATTTTATTGTCGAATTGAAACACGTTTTGGGTGAGAACGACCCTCAGTAATCTCACAATCTCTTCAGTTTCTTTTACCGAATTGTTGGATCCAACATATACATATAAAATCACTAACCTATTCAAAAAACAAGGCATAAAGATAGCTTTCACGACGAAAAACACAACCGCTAGGCACCTCCTAAATAGTAATCTAAATAAACGTGACCCGTATTCAAGGTCAGGGGTATATTCTATAACGTGCCAAGACACCGATTGTCAAGCTAATTACATCGGGCAGAGTGGAAGGCGAGTAGACACGCGTTATAATGAACATAGGAATGCGATAAGATACGGAACACATTCAGCCGTGTGCGAACATATGTGTGACGCAGGGCACAGCTTTACCAACATAGAGTCGGACCTTAAAATAATCCATCACGAATCGAAAGGCAGAGCTCTTGACATAAAGGAAGCAATCGAGATACACCTAGCCAAACGAAACAATCCCAACAATCTAAATGAACACACGTTCATGGAGAGCTCATCCCTCTTCACGCTACTAAAAAACACACCCTGTCGGAAACAAAACACAATTTAACGACACAGCCAAGCTAGATAAAAAACGGGGGGAAATTAGGGGTTTTTAATAGGTAAATGTTATCTGGATCAGGTGTACGATGTACTTTGCTTCTGCAATAAACCAAGGCCCATATTCGCGGCAGTATTAAAGGTGCCGGGACGTCCTCATAAGACCGTCAACGCTTAGTTCGAATGGGTTATGCTCCACGCGTGGCGAGGGCCAATCCACGGTCTTTAATAGTTGTGGACCCACCTCATTCAATAACATACATCTTATCTAGGTTGGCAACACCTCACATAAACACATCGCTATCACTCCCCACAGCACGTAGGGACAGGGGGATGAGGCAGGGGAAAACCAGTCGTTAAGATAACCACCGCAGTCGACCGCACAGCGAGTTCCAGTGAGCACGAAAACTGCGAGTAGCTGTAATACGGAAGACAATCAGATAAGTAGTTGGCCAAAAATTTTATAGTTTAACCATAGTTTACAACCATATAATCTCTCTAATGTACAATCTCCGGATAGCTATCACCATTTAGCATTTCACCTAACATATATACTGCATTTAGCATACACTGACAGTTGCAGTACCAATACTGCAACTAAATAATTGTACATATTGTAAATATTTTCACCTGTATTTCAAACATAGATTTTGTAGCCTAAGTGTAATGGATCTGATGATGATCGCTTGACGATCGAAACTGGTCATCCTAGTGTTTTATTAATCTCATGTAATTTATTTCAGGATTAGGGCATAACCCATCTCTTTTGGGTACATTCATGTTGACCGACTGAAAAGCACTAAACTCTTGAAAACAATTGAACTAAATTAGACACCAGTGCATTTCAATGTGTATAAAAATTTACTGACCATATTTCTCTGCGCTTAGATGTTTAAATCACGAGAAAAATCTTTTAAAATGTTTCAAATTCGCTTGGCCGCCGTGTTCGTTTTGGACTTTACAGGTTTTTGAAAGTTACATAGATGAACTTATCAGGGTGATATCAGTAACGATTTCGGAGATATAGAATGCCGGTGAAATATTTTACGAAAACGCCATCTTGAGTTTATGTAAACAATTGAACTAAATTAGATGCCAATGTATTACAATGTGCATACACCTTTGTTGTACCATGTTTCATTGCGTTTGGAGAGTTACATCGCGAGAAAAGTCTATTTAAATGTTTCAAATTCGCTTGGCCGCCATGTTCGTTTTGTAGTTAAGAAGTTTTTGAAAGTCTCATAGGTGAATGTCTAGTAGTGCCCTTTATCACCGTACAAAACTTAAGGGTGATATCGGTAATAATTTTGGAGATATAGAATGCCGATAAAATATTTCGCACAGCCGCCATGTTGGATTGGTGAGACGAAATAAAATTTGAAGGGCACGGTCGGGGTCGGCCAATACTGTGCTATGACCTTACCGAGTTTCATTGAAATCGCTCCTACCATTTAGAAGTCCCCCCCCCCACTCTCCCCACCCCTTCCCCCACCCCACCCCACCATACACACAGACATACACCCGGACAAACGGTGATCTCATAAGCCTATTTTTTCATATGAAAATAGGCTAAAAAACATGAATTTAATTATTTCGTTGACAATTGATATAGGGGCTTGAGACATGATAATTATGTCATTAACCCCGTGTACTTGGCTGTGTGTTCAATTTATCTGATATCCTGTGTTTCTCAGGTGACTATAGTAGTGTGTGTAGCCGTAGACTAATTATAAAAGCAATTGTTGTTGTTGTTGTTGTTGTTAAATCATTTAGGGGATTTGTGGCATTGTGCTTACGTGCACTTCAGTGTGTGTGTGTGTGTGTGTGTGTGTGTGTGCGCGTGCAGATTTGTCTGATAACCTGTGTTATTGTGGTATCTCTAGTTATCCGTGTTATTGTAATTTGGATGGAGGGGCAATGGCCTTCTTCGGCATTTCCTGCAGTAGAAGTTGGGAAACCACGGAACACCACTTCAAGGATGACCAGGGCATGAATCAAACCCACCTCTTCTTAGTTCTCTCCTACGGGACTCAGTGTATTCCGCTCCAGCGCTGAGACAAGAATGAAATTTCTTTGCAGAGCCGGGATTCAAAAAACGGACTTCCGGGGCGAATGCCATGAATGCTAGCCACTACACCACTATGAGGTCTATCAACATCAGGGATTAGGTTCGTGCCCTGGAACTTGAAATGTGGTAAACCCTATTGTCCTAGCATTTGACAGGAAGGAGTTTGGGAAACCCCTGGGAAAACCTAAACTAAGCATAGCCGCTGTTAGCGCCGAGATTCGAAACTCCGAACTCTAGACTCTCCGTCACGGTCGTGGTGAGTGTTTTATTGCACACGGTTTCACCTCTGGGTTGATTTAATAACGAACATACGACTAGTTATACAACGTACCAGTGTGTGCTTCATCAATTTAGTGATATGTTGTTTCAAACCGGCAGGTGAGATCGTATAGACGGCATCGAGTAGCCCAGTGCTGTCACCGTGGAGGCCCGGCTTCGATTCTCGGCTCTGCCAAGAAATTTAATTCTGGTCTGAGGGCTGGAACGGGGTTCACTCAGGCTCGCGAGGCAAAACTGAGAAGAGGTGGGTTCGATTCCCATTTCATCCATCGTTTTCCGAGGTTTCCCACTTCTACTCCAGGCAAATGCTGGAATGGTTTATAACTTAAAGCCATGACCGCCTCTTTCCCAATCCTCACGTGAATTACAAATATACACACGGCTACAGACATTACAATAACACAGGTTATCAGGCAAATTATACATACCCAAGTACACGGGATACATGACCACGATGTTGCAAAGCCCCTGAATGAATTTTATTATCAACAACAACAACAGTATTTAAGTTCAGCGTTGACGCAGTAGCAACGCGGGGCAACATTCATCTTGACATTACCGTACAACCTTTTATCAGGCGTCAGATCACGCGAACGGAGTTTCTGGTCGGCCGTAATTTAGAAATATCCAATGTTACGTCAAAACGTAAATATAAGTTAATAGAGATGAAGGACATGCGAATGTTACATTAGTTGTAGTGATTCCGAGTTAATATTCTTGCTGGCACACACTGAAGAAAGAGTTATTACAAGTACCATATGGATCATTAAGGTGACAGGCAGGCTGAAGCATTGCTGGCTCCAATATTTCAGAACTGACACTTTATTATTATAAAATTTCTGTACTTGTGGAATAGACTATTACATATCTGAAAGTATAATTCAATCTACTAAATTAGCAAAGGCTCTCTCATCAAAATGTAAATTTCAGTTTATCAAGCAGGTCACGTGATCAGCACTGTTTACCAGCTTGTCCCGATTCACGGAGTAAATAGTACACGGACCATCCTGGCTAGGAAGGGGAGACCTACTAATTGACACCCATAATCTGCAAGTGAAGTCCGGCGCAAATTATCGACATTTGCCTAAGTTACATTTTTGTAGTTTAAATGATGCCTTGTACTCTTGAGCATGTGAATAGTGTGTATTGCCAGGCATCATTATATTAAGCATTTTCTCGTTTTGTGGTAAAGACTTGGATATGAATTTTGTAATGTACAACACGCAACATATTTTGAACTGGATGATAAACATATAGCAGTAGATGATTACCTATAACTTGTCGAGAGACATAACTTCTACCTGCAATTAGTATCCCCCAATGTTTACAAATCAAACTTAACTTAATTTTACAATACATCATTTTTAGAAAATTTGTTTTTAAAATCCTGCCCGCCGAGTTCCAAATACCCTATAAGTTTCATCAAAAGAGATGATACTCTGTAGCATTGATTTGGGTAATGACTTGGTCCATTTTCTATGATTCATACAATAGCCGTCAGACACACGTACTACAGTAGTTACACAGTGTGTTTGCCACGTAACCAAAACAGTAATTCGATTTTATGGGCTAGTACACATTATCTCTGGTGTTCGATATTAACAATATGAAACACAGTAGGCCAAGTATACAGAGATATTCTTAACGAAAATGAAGATTTTGTGTAGGATTTATTTTCATGTGGAGAGGAAATACAAACCCATCAAGGTGATTTAATTTTATTACACGTCCTCAGGAAATCTACAAGAAAAAGAAACAAATACTGGAATGAGAGTTCTTTTTTTTTACTTAAACCTAGATATGTATATATTTCCATTTAAAGACAACAAAAATAGTATGAGGCTAAATGATTGATTTAGAATTTCTATGTACAGTAATTTGAACAATTCCATTTAAATGGTTCTCCATTGTGTTTTCGATGTCTGCCTTTTTGGTAAATATGTATAGCGGAGAAATTCTATAAGCATGCTAATACTTCATAGTCACTGCGACATTCTGCGCAAATGGGAGTACTTTTCACTAGCACTTTCCGCAGCTGTCCCTTGTAGACTTATTCTGTCCTCATTCACACAAGACATCAGTCTACTTTATTTGCTTGGTAATCACTAATATTGCTATCGCTACGTTCATATAATCACAGAGATTGATTAGAAAGTCATTGACCCTATCTGGTGCGTTTTCTTGGCTACTCATTATCAGTACGGAAACAGCAATGCTACTGTTAATAGCCCAGACGACTTCTAATCCGTCAGAAACCAGTGTGATACGATTAGTGAAGTAGGAGGAACACCTATCAATAAAATCAATATCGACAGGCAGCTACAGAGAGTTTTACTATTCATAACTGTAAGCCCCCTTTAAAAGATAAGTTACCTTGTTTGCACTCTCCCCCAATTCCTAATATATTACTACTGCTACCCATTAGAAAGATGGGAGGGAAACCGGGTCCAAGCCCGTTGTGTGAAAGCGGGCCTCGCGCCCCAAAAGCCGGAAATAACCCTTAATTAGTCTGGTAAATAAATACATACAATACTGTATAATTAACAATAGTTTAATATCACCAGAAGAAAATAACCTCAAACCACATAAATTACACTACAATATACATGCAAGAACACCTTTCAATAACAACTAATACCTTCCTCCTTCATGCACTACACTAATGCATGCTAAAAATCAGATGTACTAGTACTCACTGGTTTGCAGTTCATCCTCTCCTTTTATTACATTTAGGTTAAGTACTTACCCCCATAACATGGGTAGTGGCATTTATTTATCTATTTTTTATTTATCTATTTATTTTGTAATAGAATCAGTTTAAGCAGAAAGGAATAAATATTTTCAGCAACCGGCGGGTGCTTGGAGGTCTCCCCACGGAGCATCGAAGTATAACCTGCTATCAGGTCTCGCAATTAAAATATCAATCTTCACCTTCAATACACTTCGAAGACGCAAGCAGGTTAAAACATACTTCAGATTAAAATGAGTATAATATCTTCGAACCCCTTGCTAGTATTCACAGGCCAAAACATTAAGATAACATGTAGTAAGATCCGTCAAATAATTCCACAAGTCAGCGCAAAAATCAGATATGTGTTACATTAAAAAAAACTGAAACCCTCCGAACGATACCGTGTCTCAACGTCATCGCGTTAGAGAAACATTCTCGTTCATGAAATACTACCTTAAATAACACAACTTATTCGCTTTCCCCCAATGCAAACGAGAAAAAATGCTCCATAACACCACGCCCCTTAAACAAGAATACGACGTTCAACACACTTCGTTGTTTTTTACATCAACAATCTATATCCATATTGCAAAGAAACTCGTCATGCCAACGGAGATAACCAAAACAGCAAGCAAAAGCATAAAAGATCATAGGACCTCATTGGCAAGAAAACGCACTACAAAGATAAAAAAAAGGAAACAAAACAACCCTTCCTTAATCAAACACCGAGAATGTTTCTCGTACACGCATACGCCTCTGTTCAAAATTTACATAGGTTCACAGTTAAGGTAATGCGAAGTAAGGTGGCGATAAAATATTAAAGTCGACGCAAATCACAATTCATTTAAGTTCACAGAATCAACTTCTCATCGGCACTAGTAGTTTTACGATTACGCCCGCCCAAGGTTCTAATAACCAAGTCTCTCATTCTTGACAACAGTCCGAAGTTCTCCCTTATTTTTTATATATTATTAACTCCGCCGTGGTACCAAGATGCAAATCCTCGAACATCGTCCTCTGCCGTCTGCCAACTTGAAGATCAAATTTTCCATTCTTCTCGCCCGCCGACAGATAACTTCAACTAATATCGAAATTAGTTTCATGGTGTTGGTCATAACATTCACAAAGGAAATCAGGAATTAGGAGACGTGCCAATACTGACACGTTCCAAATGGGTTTTAGAAGCAGTTCAAATCATAGGTTATGATTGTCAGTGAAGTTGATGGATGGAAAATGTGTTGTAGGAGACATGTCTATCCTGACATGGTCCAACAGGGTTTTAGAAGCTATCTGAGTACCCCAGTTCAAATCATAGGTTTTGATTATCAGTGAAGTTGATGGATGGAAAATGTGTTGTAGGAGACATGTCTATTCTGACATGGTCCAACAGGGTTTTAGAAGCTATCTGGGTACCAAAATGTGACATTTGGGGCAGGGTATTAGTAACCAGAATGTGACAAGCGCTAGCAACCGTCACAATAACAAAGAAGAAACCCTGCGCCATTACAAATGTTTCACTGTACATCCGCAGCCGGTGAGGGTATGCAAGGATTAATGGTGTTCAACTATCTCCTGCCAAAGTGAGTGTTAGTATGAACACTACACTTTCCTGCATATTATTCAAAACTGCAGCTTATGTCCTTATCTAGGGAGCATAAAAGAAAGCTTCTACGATACGACACAGCCTGCCCTCGAATGGACTGAAAAGATTGACATGGTTGGATTTTATTATTATTATGATTTTCATTGCGTTTCTTGCACTTTATATATCGTTACCAAGATGTAAAATAAATAAATAAATAAATAAATATATAAATAAATAGATAAATAAATCAATAGATAGATAAATAAATGAATGAATGAAATAATAAATAAATAATCAATCAAAACACCAGCGTAGCCAAGTTCTGTGAGGCATGCTCCCCGACCTGACTAGATATCTACGCGCGTTTAGAGATCTCAAGTTCGAATCGTGCCACTGACAACCAAAGCTTGGATTTTTAATTTAAATTGCATCATAATTCGACTCAAAGAACTTTCTGAGGGTACATTAATACGTTAAGTAATTTGTCGCAATGATTTGCCGCTTAATATAGCCTACAAGAACTATCAAAATCTGGGCATATAACGTTTTCATATTATAACCAAGCATTTTCCAGCTATTTATTCCTTACTTATACAATAATTAAACAATATTTTTTAATATTGATTATGATATATGAATCGCAACCAATGGCCATAAACTGGGCATTTTTTTATTGAACGCCCGAGGGCTCCCAACAAGTTCAATTTCAAGTAGTTGCAACTTTGGCTACCAGATGCTGCTGTCACTAACACTAGCGGCGAACGTTGTAACTTGATAGAGCGTTTCCTTACCTGCCAAATGTAACCAACACATTTTTCTACGCACCACCATTTGCACTGGACGGTTCTTTTACGTGCCATATATCTATGATATGGGCCCGCCGGCTGTATTTCCCTTCCGAAGGAAGGCTTACTAAAAGATTACAAAGCTCTTAAAAAATGCGACGAATTCGGCCAGGTTTGAACCCACCAACTTCGGCATAGCAGTTCAGTATGCTACCGACTACGCCACATTGAGAGAATATCAATCACGAGGCCTAATATGACGCCCAACGTAGCCTAATATTAATAAACCAATTCATACCTGAATTGCTAAGTATTCTGCATTACTCTCCTTCCTTCACAGAAATTCATACTGCGTGACTGAACTAATTAATTTTAGAAGACTTTGTGTACGTTTCTCATAAAAAGTGCAGAGACCTTTCCTCAGTGAACGATGTGAAGCTAGAAAATATTTCTCTCGTGTTTGAAGCTTTTATAAAAGAACAATATTGTGTGATAACACATGCAAGTGTTTGTTCTGTGACGAAAGAGAAAATCAGAACAAACCAGAAAACATTTTTAAGGTAATAGTTTATCTAAAAGAAGTCAAAAGTCCTTGGCTTCAGTGACTTCATGTCACTGTCGACATATTTGAATTTTCTTTGGTTATAGAATGTCAGCTAGCGATGACCCACGCAATCTGTAAAACACAGCTACGTTTTTACGAGGGCTGTAACGAAAGAAGTATAAACATATACGCGTATACTTAATTATTCATTATTTAAAAAAGAAACAATGACGCTGCAGCTCATGAAGAGCCTAGGCCTTCCGAGTGACTGCTACCCAGCCACTTGGTCTTCAGATTATGGCGCTTCGGGCCCCCATGACCGTTTGTCTCCGTGACCGGGGTGCTGCCTCACTGTCAGACAACTACTCAATTGTCCTCACAAGGCTGAATGCACCCCGCTTCAGTACTCACGTCAGTTTCTAAAATCCCTGACGGAACCGGGAATCAAACCTTGGGCCTCCGGGTGTGAGGCCGGCTAACTGTATATTGGAAAACCACCAAACCTCTGAAGTACAGTGTCGCTGTATGGTAGTGCTTTCCTTGGGTTGGTTACATTAGTTTAGGGATCAGATCGAAGTATGAGGGATTTCTGTTCGGTTTATGGGATGGATGTTCTAAGACAGGCATTCTCGACGTTTTGAGATCTTCGTGCCATACCAAGTACTCGAGCACCATTAAATTGATAATATTATTCTTAATAATAATAATAATAATAATAATAATAATAATACGACAGACTTCCGCCTCTCTTTCCTTTTCCAATGAAATAGCTAAGGATTCATCGCTCACCAGTCACGCTGCAACTGCTAGCATAACTCATACAGATAACATAAATTACGTGTGGACAGTCGAGTGGAATCAGCATATTTTGTGTTACTCATAAAACAGGCATGTCCAATTATTTTTACTGTATCTTAAAAAAGTACCACAGGTACTTTACTAGATAACATTTCTGACTGTCAAAACCCGTAATGAAAACACTATTAATCTGGTTCGTGCAAAAAAATTGAAATGAAGAATGAATCTCAGGGGATCTTGTACTCGCGACCACTTTTTGACTTGTATTATAATTGAGAGCGAGAGTTGCTCGAGTTATAGATTAGTCGACTGACACGTTAGACGGTCAGTACCAGCTGCTGCACCACCTGCGAATAAAATCTAGAAATGTTGGTTGCAAAACGCGTTGGACTGCTTACCTGTTCTTCAGAGTTCGCACACCGCAATCCCACTGCTCCGCCCTTCAGCTGAAGATACCTATAGATGGAAGAAGGCAAAGGGATTGTCCCACAGGCTTAACTACAGCTGTCCCCAGTAAACTACACGAGCTACAACCTATGGAATGATGACACATGCGTTAGTTTAAATAGAAAAATAATTTAATTTGAAAAACCTATCGAAACTACATTAATAAAATATATAAGATAAGGAATGCATCTATTAAAAATAAAAATAAATAGCCTTGAATAAACCAATTTTAGTAACAACCTAGTCTCACTGAGGTCAACACTAAAGCAAAAAGTAAAAAAAAAAAAAAAAAAAAAAAAAAAAAAACAATTACGGTCCAACTTACATGCAAAGCCTTATGGGCAAGGAAGCTGTAGCAGGACCCGAAGGTAGAAATGAGGTTATATTTAAGTTAAAAATAAATACAAGTTAAAACGATCAGGAGATAAACCTATCTGAGATCGGACATCAAATAAACAAAAATTACTTTACGAGGAAAGCCAGACGATAATTAAGAAATAAACAAGAAGTTCCGTGATGAACTAAAGAGCCTACTTTTCATGCCAATGATTAATCTACAGTATATGAACCTATCTAGAATAATGACGAAATGAATTTGGTAATATCGAAATGTCTAATTAGTTCGAAATATTCCTGGTATAATATAGTCTAATAGAGCACTACAGTTGGCAGCCCTGGTGACTGAAAATATTTCTTAGTTCCATCCCTTAAGGTACAGAATACAAAATTTGGTTGAAGTCCAATGGACGTTACATGCAGTTAGACATTGGATCTATCAGCACGCGTAAAAGCATGTTTGCAACAATGTCATGCGTGTGCTGGTTAGAAATAATCGGAAATATTATGGTATCTTCTTGTGCCAATTTTGGACGAAATCCATTTGTTAGTATAGACGTTACATGTATTTTAAAATTGGACCTATCAGCAAGCATATAATCATGTTGGCAGCACTGACTTATATTAATTGCACCAAATTAATCTAGAGTGTCAGGTGCTATACGTGTGCAAAATATAGAGCTATTGGCTTGCATACTGTCTGATATATTGCTATTAGAGTAAAAAAAAATGTAGACAACATTTATTAACAGTTGGCAGCCCTGATTGCTCTTATGAATACTTATAGTCATATCTGTTATGTTACACATAGCACATACGAAATTTGGTTGAAATCCAACTGATAATAAAAGAAGTTACATCTATTTAAAAATTGGTCCTATCAGCAGGCTTAGAATCATGTTGGTAGAACTGAAGTATTTAAGTTACTCCAAATTGATCTAAAATGTCAGGTACTATACGTGTGCATAGTTTAAAGCTGTCGGCTTGCATACTATCAGATATATTGGAATTTGGAAGAAGAAAATAGAGAGAGCAATTATTAACCGTTGGCAGCCCTGGTGGCTCTTAAGAATAAACTCAGTCATATCTGTTTATGTACACATATTACATACAAAATTTGGTCGAAATCCAATTAATGGTGATGAAGATATATGCATTTAAAAATTGGACCTATCAGAAGGCTTAAAATTATTTTTCCAACATTGTCATGTATGGCCTCCTGGAAATTTGACTGAAATAGTATTGTCTACATGTGTGCCAATTTTGAAATAGCTCCCATGCATACCTTCCATGATAGGCAACATGGAGTTCAAATTTCTAGTGCGTTTTTCTCAGCAGTTGGTAGCACTGACATCATTTTCAAATATGGGCTTGAGATTTTCCGGTATACATCTTTGCTCATACTAAATTTGGTTTTGATTGCTGCAGCCGTTTAGGAGTTGATAGGGGACACACACCCACACACTCACACACACACGCCAGACAGACAGAAGGACAGACAGACAGACACACATTTTCCCGGATCGATCTCATAAGTCTACTTTTTCCTCATTAGCCTACTTTTCACATTTTGCAAAAATTAGGAAAAAGTAGACTTTTGAGATCGATCCGGGAAAATGTGTGTGTGTTTGTCTGTCCTTCTGTCTGTCTGGCTGTGTGTGTCCCTCCTCCTATCAACTCCTAAACTGCTGCAGCAATCGAAACCCAACTTAGTATGAGTAAAGATGTATACCGTGTAATCTTTCAATTCTTGCCACAAGATGGCTTCACCCAGAGAAGCCATTTGTAACTTTGAAGATACAAAAATTAAATAAAAATGAATATTCTGCCTCATAAATGGCCTTTCTTTAAAATTTAAACAAACTGACATAATTAGTACTGTAATTGAACAAATCCACCTTATCGAAACTCTTCTCATCTCCGGGCGTGTGCAGATATTCTGAAAGGACTGGCTCGTACATAGGCCTTACCAAAACCTCCTATAAATTAATAAAGATGAAGGAAGGTTTACATGCATCTAACTAAAAAGAAACTATCCAATTTAAATTTACTTTATATTCTGAAGCTGCATCATGCAAGAAATTGATTAATATAAGAAAAAGAGTGACACACAAGAAATGCAATTAAAACTATATAATATAATATAATAATAATAATAATAATAATATTTAGGCCTTTAAAGATTTATTATTTGTTTTTCACATTACCGGTAATGCCGTCGTCTGCCCAATATGTCCATTTCATCACCACTTTGAAGCTGGTCAGCCATGCCATTATGGTTTACCGCCATGAAGGTCTTCTTCAACTTAGCACAGTTATCTTGATGGGTATTAGCCCTACTATGATTGTGGCATTACAGCCAGAACCCAATCACGTGGTACCCTCCATACTAAAACAAATCGGAGTCTTCAAGCTTTTTTCTTTCCGTATAAACACGAACCACTCCTCAAGAGAGACGGCACCCTCCACAACTCAACCAGTCATCTCAAAGTCCAGAGAGACAATCTCTTCCGCAGTGCATCCAGTAGCTTGCTACCACACGTCTGAAACCCACAGCTCCTTCCAGGAAGTCTTATTGTCATACGCCTGCTTGTCCATTCCACTCCTAGCAAGGCCCCCTGGCTGCTTCCTCCTCACCCTCCCCGGGGTAAGCGAGCATACCTGCTCGAGACAATAGTGTCCATAAATGCTGCCTCCTGTACGTGTGACCAAAACATGAACCTGACTCCTGGTTCAGTGGTCCGAACAATATTAATAAACTTTCTTAGACAACATATGATTAGAGCTAGCTTCAGAATCTTGTCAAAAGTGACCTAAAATACATTGAATAATTAATAATAAAAAGCATTCGTATATGATAATAGTAATAATAATAATAATGACACTGCGTCTACTGCAGACGTGTCCAATGCAATTGAACACGTTGCCAACACGATAACATGATATAAAGAAATAATAAACCCACTAGCCTACATTAAAACTGTCATGGGGGACTCATAAAATATAGGTTACAGAACGCCCCCTTGCTTTTCATTCATTTGGTCCTATACCATAGAATAAAAAGCAATCCTTTTAGGCATGACTTCCCTTCCAAAATCCTAACTCCTTCCTCCCACAAATATATACACAATCAACAGGGCTACTAGGATATGTACATCCTCAGATTGGAAATATTGTAAATCCCTAGCACCCTGCCGTCCTTTGTAAGGAGCTCGTACGCACAGGCCCCTAATTTCCGTGCAATTTCATACGGTCCTTCATACAAATGAAAAAATTTACTCACCAATTTCTGGTCTGCGGACGAGACATGAGGCACCCTCAAAAGCACAAGGTCACCTACATCTAACTTATCTCCTGCCCGCTTCCCTTGCTGCTTCTGCCGTTTCTTACTGGCCTTACATAAATATTCCCCAGCTAACCTGATACTTAAATCTCTGGGTACGGCCTCCCCTGTCCTCAAACCCAAAATCATGGCAAGTTCGCTGACAGGCTTCCTGCCCAGCTGGACTTCTATGGGAGTGCGACCCGTGCTCTCGTGTTTAGTTACATTGAGCCAACGCTCAACGTCCTCAAGCATCGAAAACCAGGCATTATGTCGCTCACTCACATAAGTCCTAAACATGCGCCCTAGTTCTCTCATTACTCTCTCAGACATGTTTCCTTGGGGATACCTAATAGAGGAATACGTACACTGTATTCCCAGTTCACTCAACTTGGTCCTCCATATCTTCGAGGTGAGCTGAGAACCGTGGTCTGAGAGTATTCGGAGTGGCTTACCAAACTCCGGAACATATTTCCCCAGTATGCAATTTACACAACCCCTCCCCGTGGCCTGTCTTAGAGGATAGAGCTTAACATACTTGGAAAAGGCATCAACAACGACAAACACATATTGGTAGCCATACTGAGACTTCACCAACGGCCCATAGAGGTCAACACACACCAACTCACCTGGTTTCTGAGTTAAAACAGCCTGCCTTGGCCCTTCTAAATACCTTGTGGGGTGCTTGCACTTCTGACACAACTCACATGTTGCTACGGTTTTTCTGACTCCCCTGCCCATGTTTTTCCAGAAGAAGTTCTCCTGAATAGCACCCAACACCTTCTCTGCACCATAGTGGCCTAACTCCTTATGATAAAACCAGATAATATCATACCTCAAAGACTTAGGAACCCACACGCACCATCTCTCGCCAAAGCATTTCCTAGTTAGCAAGTCGTTAAAAAGCCTGAATTCCTTATTACCCCTGTTAGCAATGCTCATATGTTCCATTTCCTCGAGTTCCCGATAAATGTTCTGAATCTCCTCGTCCTTGCATTGTTCCTCTCTCATTTTACCCAACTTTAACCTCTCCCCGTCCCTATCTGAAATCCTAGTTACACAGACCAAAATTCCTTCCTCTCTCCTAGCTTCAACTCCCTCCCCAGCAATTTCCGGGTGGCGACTCACAAAATCCGCGAATTCGTTTTCTGACCCTTTTACATGAAATATATCAAAATCGTACTCTTGGATCTCCAATATCCACCTAGAAAGCCGGTTCGAGGTTATCCTACATGTCCTAAGAAACGTAAGTGCGTTATGGTCGGTATAGATTAGGAATTTCCGGCCAAGCACATAGGTCCGGAACTTACCCAGCGAATATACAATGGCTAGCAATTCCTTCTCACTAGTAGTGTATCTTTTCTCCGCGGAATTTAGACCTCTACTGGCGAGTGACACGATGCCTAGATTACCATCCCCATCCTTTTGACAAAGCACCCCTGCTAAACCTAAGTCGCTAGCATCTGTCATCACTATATACTGACTATCCTGCCCGGGGTACCTAAGTGTGACAGCATCCCTAAAACCCTCTTTAAGTTTGATGAATGCCTCATCGTGTTCCTTTTCCCAAACCCACTTAGAATTCTGTTTAAGTAACCCGCTAAATGGCCCGCACAGCTGCGAATACCGCAGTACAAACCTCCTGAAATAATTACATACCCCCAGAAAAGAGCGAAGTTGTTTGACGTTACGTGGTGTCCGAGTGTTGATTATGTTGTCTAATTTCGACCCTTCTGGCGTAACCCCCTGTGGTGTAATGGTGTGGCCTAAAAACGTGATCTGTTGTGCACAAAAAGTCGCCTTCTTAAGTTTCACTGTGAACCCAGCCCGATGCAACTTTCCCAAAACGATTCTAAGGTGTTCCATGTGTTCCCCATATGTACGTGATGCGATGACTAAGTCATCGATGTAACTGGCTGTGAAATCCCCTGTGTCGTGTCCCAGAGCGATGTTAAGTGCGCGAATGAGCCCAGCTGACGATGTTTTCATACCAAAAGGAATCCGTGTAAATTGTAACAGCTGGTTTTTGTAACAAAAAGCCGTGAATTGCCTATCCTCCTTCCGTAAGGGTACCTGCCAAAAACTAGCACTCAAATCTAATGTGGACAGCCATTCTTTACCCCCAAATCTCTGAACTAAATCCTCAGTAGTTTCCGGTCGCTGATGATCCGGCGCAATGCGTTTATTAGCTTGTCTTGCATCCAAACATAGCCTAACTGACCCATCCTTCTTAATCACTACTACCAACGGATTGACATACTGGCTCCTACTGAATTCGATCACCTCATCGTTTAGCATCTGCGAAATGACATCATCTACTGCTTTGACATGGGCGTGTGGTATCGGGTATCTAACACCATTAAAACTAGACCTATCGGTGATCTCGAAACTATGCTCGTACACATGTGTCCTACCAGGTTTGTCAGAGAACACCTCACTGTGGTCTCTCAAGACCTCTAACAACTGAGCCTTCTGCTCTACCTCCAACATGGTATCTTCCACAACACTTGTAAATTCACCTTCACGCTCCTCTTCCACTACCATACTACAACTTTGAATATCCTCTGATACCATGTCACTGCTAACCTCACTGACTTCTTCCTCTTCATTTAAAACCTGGACACACACTGATATACTCACAAAAGTTCCCGAGTCCACCTGATAACTCAGACTAACCGTATCAAAATTCTCACCCCACTTGAATCTCACCTTAGATTCGCCGTAATCAAGCTTACACATCTGACTGCTTAGCCAATCCGCACCCAATATGACAGGATACACTAAATTCGCAACCACTAGAAAACTCTGACGACCACATTTCTCATCAATGTACATTGGTGCGACAACCTGTCTACGCACTCTCTGTGACTTAGTCCCAACAGCAGACAATATAAATATATTGGACACAGGAATCTCCTCTATGGATTCTCCTTTACTCTTAACCTCATCATAAAAGCCTGCCTTAATGCAAGAACACATGCTCCCTGAGTCCAATAAGGCATCGACGACTTGACCCCATATCTTCACTTTAATCACAGGACTGATCAACGTAGGCTCACATCTCTCCTGCATAACCTCAACCTGGTCATCTAACAATTCCTTTCTAACATCAAGGTCGTATTCTATCTTCTTCAACACATGAACTGGAATACTGGGATGGGACCCTCTATCTGACCGTCTTAAAGAGCCCTTTTCCCGTTTAAATTATTCGGCTGAGCTGGCTGTCTCTCTTCTTCACGCCCCCTATTCTCTAACTGCCTTTGTTCCCCAGGTCCCCGATTTTCTGCCTGCCTCTGTTCTCCGCGCCCCCTATTCCGAAAATTCCCTTGGTCACCCCTATCCCTATTTACAAAATTTCCTCTATCATTCCTCACAAAGTTACCTGGCCTATCAATATTCCTACGCTCATAATGCCTATTCCCTTCCTCCTGATACCCCTGACCGTAATTTCCTTCCCTTCCCTGTTCTTGCCTTTTGCCTCCCATTCTACCCAAAGTATCAAACCTTTCTAACACACGTTCCATGTCCTTAATCGTATTTACATCCTGCATGACTATGGCCATCTTCACCTCATCAGAAAAATGACGGGCCATACGCCTAACAATATCACCTTCAGAAGATCTAGTGTCTAAATTCTGACTGATAAGGACATGTGTGAGGAAATACTCCGTCATGCTCACCCCCTGATTCGACTGATACCTCCCAAAAGAAATCTTGTCTCTTTCTCTTCCTTTAGTCTGTTCGTTCCAGAACTTTCCCTCAAACTTCTGCCTAAAATCTTCTAACCCCTGAAAACCTCCCCTAAAAACTTGATACCAAGATTTAGCCTCCCCCACAAAAGCTAATGATATGATTTCCTCAACAATATCCCAGTCTAAAGTCCCATCTTCTAACCCTTTCGAAAACCTCTTCTGAACAACTTTAACAAACTCCATGGGGTTAAACTGCCTTCCACTAAATTTAGGTAAGTCAGATTCCCGATAGAAGTTACTATGTCCTACAGAGTGATTACAATTTTCCTTATTTGACTTGGCCTGATTCAGCTCTCTTCTTAATTTCAAATTTTCGCTCTCATTAAAGGATTTCAGTTCACTAATCTCCTTTTTTACACTCTTATCTACCATCGTTACTCTGGCTGAAGAAACCGCTAGCTCCTGTTCGAAAGACACCTGCTTATTTCTAATCTCAGTTATATCCTTCATTTCTTCCTCTACAACTATCAACCTCTCACTAACTTCTTTCTTGACAATGGCTACCTCATTACTCACCTCGCCTATCTGCTTATCAACAGTATCCATAATGCCCTGCCTCTGTAAGCTCATCTTCTCCTCAACTTGCTCGAATCTTGTATCTACCATCTCAATTCTACTGGCAATTTCCTGACGAATTTCCTTATAGCCTTTACTCATACTTTCTACAATCTTATTAATTTTGCTCTCTAAATCCGTACTTTGAATGTCTATCTTAGTACTAAATTCACTACTTTGATTATTAATTTGAGTACTTAAATCACTACTCTGAGTATCCATTTTATTACTTAAATCACTTAGTTTACTACTGAATTTTGACATCATCTGCTCCATTAACTTGATCATCTGTGAGTTTTCCCCCAGCCCTACATTTTCCTCGTCACTATTCACTCCCATTCCTAACTCCTTGCCAGTTGCAACATCATCTTTCTCGGCCCCCTCACGTCCCTCCAACGTACCAGAAATCACATCCTTATCTGCCATTTTACTAAGAACTACTCTCGAATGTGTGGAATCTGACCGCTTATTGGTCTGCCTGTTTGACTGACTCCTTCCTCTTCTAGAATGACCAAGAGTGCTTCGATCAACACTTCTAGATCTCAACTTTAATAAATCAGGCTCACTCTTATTACTTAGCATACCCTCCAAAATCACTGAACATATATACCCTTCCTAAAATACCCGATCAGATTTCACAAATTACCTGTGCGTACTGCCATACTATGCACCAGCCAGCCTTATTCACACTCCATAGTTGGGCGCCATTTGTAATCTTTCAATTCTTGCCACAAGATGGCTTCACCCAGAGAAGCCATTTGTAACTTTGAAGATACAAAAATTAAATAAAAATGAATATTCTGCCTCATAAATGGCCTTTCTTTAAAATTTAAACAAACTGACATAATTAGTACTGTAATTGAACAAATCCACCTTATCGAAACTCTTCTCATCTCCGGGCGTGTGCAGATATTCTGAAAGGACTGGCTCGTACATAGGCCTTACCAAAACCTCCTATAAATTAATAAAGATGAAGGGAGGTTTACATGCATCTAACTAAAAAGAAACTATCCAATTTAAATTTACTTTATATTCTGAAGCTGCATCATGCAAGAAATTGATTAATATAAGAAAAAGAGTGACACACAAGAAATGCAATTAAAACTATATAATATAATATAATAATAATAATAATAATAATATTTAGGCCTTTAAAGATTTATTATGTGTTTTTCACATTACCGGTAATGCCGTCGTCTGCCCAATATGTCCATTTCATCACCACTTTGAAGCTGGTCAGCCATGCCATTATGGTTTACCGCCATGAAGGTCTTCTTCAACTTAGCACAGTTATCTTGATGGGTATTAGCCCTACTATGATTGTGGCATTACAGCCAGAACCCAATCACGTGGTACCCTCCATACTAAAACAAATCGGAGTCTTCAAGCTTTTTTCTTTCCGTATAAACACGAACCACTCCTCAAGAGAGACGGCACCCTCCACAACTCAACCAGTCATCTCAAAGTCCAGAGAGACAATCTCTTCCGCAGTGCATCCAGTAGCTTGCTACCACACGTCTGAAACCCACAGCTCCTTCCAGGAAGTCTTATTGTCATACGCCTGCTTGTCCATTCCACTCCTAGCAAGGCCCCCTGGCTGCTTCCTCCTCACCCTCCCCGGGGTAAGCGAGCATACCTGCTCGAGACAATAGTGTCCATAAATGCTGCCTCCTGTACGTGTGACCAAAACATGAACCTGACTCCTGGTTCAGTGGTCCGAACAATATTAATAAACTTTCTTAGACAACATATGATTAGAGCTAGCTTCAGAATCTTGTCAAAAGTGACCTAAAATACATTGAATAATTAATAATAAAAAGCATTCGTATATGATAATAGTAATAATAATAATAATGACACTGCGTCTACTGCAGACGTGTCCAATGCAATTGAACACGTTGCCAACACGATAACATGATATAAAGAAATAATAAACCCACTAGCCTACATTAAAACTGTCATGGGGGACTCATAAAATATAGGTTACAACCGGAATATCTCACGTCCATATTAAAATGATGTCAGTGCTACCAACTGCTAAAAAAACGCACTAAAAATTTGAGCTCCTTGTTGGATATCTTGGAAGGTATGCATGGGAGCTATTCCAAAATTGGCACACATGTAGATAACACTATTTCAGTTTAATATCCAGGAGGCCATACATGAAAGTGCTGCCGAAATAATTCTAAGCATTCTGATAGGTCCAATTTTTAAATGCCTATAACTTCTACACTATCAATTGGATTTCAACCACATTTTGTATGTAATATGTGTACATAAACAGATATGACTGAGCGTGTTCTTGAGAGTCACCAGGGCTGCCAACTGTTAATAATTGATCTCTCTCTTCTTTTATCCAAATATCAATATATCGGAAAGTATGCAAGCCGACAGCTTTAAACTATGCACACGTATAGTACCTGACATTTTAGATTAATTTTGGAGTAACTTATATACTTCAGTTCTACCAACATTATTCTAAGCCTGCTGATAGGGCCAATTTTTAAATACATGTAACTTCTATACTATCAGTTGGATTTCAACCAAATTTCGTATGAGCTATGTGTAACATACCAGATATGACTATAAGTATTCTTAAGAGCAATCAGGGCTGCCAACTGTTAATAAATGCTGTCTATATTTTTTTTGTTGCAAAATGTGAAAAGTAGGCTAAAAATTAAAACAAAGCAAAATACCACAAGTTTCCTCAAATAATAACTTTCAATAAATGAAAACAAATAAAGTAACACGACCACTTAATTTGGAATATTTTACAACTTTAGAACAAGATCAAACACAATTACATCCGAACTCAATCTGGGCCTATACGAGACCAAGTTTCAAGTACCACAATGCATCACTTGAAAACAATAAACAACGGCCTCCACAACCAAAACAAATGAATATTTTATGTCGCAGATCCCTCAAAAAGGTTTACCAAAATGCCAATAAATCTAATAAAATTTAATCCTCAGCGAGATAGTGAATCAAAAAATATTAAAACAACAACCCAGCGCAATGCGCATGATGCAATTTAAAACAGGGAATATCACAAGCATTCGTTTGGCTCGGATGAAAATACGACCTAGCGATCGAGAATATTTAAACAGACTAGAATTAAATATAAAGGGTACCCAGAATTACATTACGAAAAACAATTACTATAGACTAATCATCCCTAATAGCTTAGGGAGATTTTAATAAAATAAAGAGGAAATACGTGACATAAGGCAAACACCCTAAGGACTACCTTCACATTAACAAACCCAAAACATAGGATAAATCTAAATATTAAAATGAATACAATTACCTTTAAAATTCCTTCTGGGCACAACAAATAATTTTTAAAACACTAAATAGTAATATAAATTTAAACAATTAACACGAGCACTTATCAAATATGTACTTTAATTTTAATCACGGACTCGTTTATCTCTGTAATTATTTAGAGACGTTTTTATTACAATGTAGACACCCGGTCACCAAATACAGTGTGCTGAAAGAGAGAATGTTTCAACAATAGCTGATAATCCTGTGCACAGAGAACCATCGATCACACCATTAGTGGATGCCAACCCTGACTGCTGCAGTTTGAGCGAGAAAGCATAATGATGTGGTAGCTGAGTGCACACTGCTGGATACGACCGTGGAAAACACGGTGACTTAGAATGGATGCGCTGGAAACCAAGCAGTAATTTTCAGAGGTTTTGAGTGGGAATTGGGCACATATTTTCACTTTAGCGTAATACAAACTAATTAAGAAAGTAACACTTTGGAAACGTCCTTAAAACATTCGCACTACTAACGTCTCGTCATACGAGCTGAAAAGTGTTCGCGAGAACAAGCTTCCCTGAGATCCATTCCTCAATTAAAATTCTGTTGCACGAACCGGAATAAATAGTGTTTTCATTACAAGCCACTTCTTTCCGCATCCTTGCCCATTTCATCATCACTTCATCCTCATTAAGACACACAGGTCACCCTCGGGCGCCCACTAGAAAGACCTGCACTCGACCTCCCAGGAGGCAACGCGACAAAAAATAATACAAGTCTTGACAATGAGAAATATTATCATTTTCTGAAATACTATTTCTTAATCTACAGTATAATTAATTGGACATCCCTACTTTATGATACAATATTTAAAACAGGGAATATTACAAGAACACGACAGATGCTGATTCGACTCGACTGTAAACTTATCTGCCTGAATCATGTAAGCAGTTACAGCATGCATAGTGAGCGGCAAATCAGCACTTCTGAGGGATAGAGACAGAGAAAGGAAACAAAAGCTGCTTCATGCTTCTTCCGAGGCCACACATCATTATTACTATTATTTTTATTAATATTATTAATAATAATATTAATATTATAATATTATTAATATTCTTCTTTCTTTCTTTCTTTCTTCGTCATGCCCGACTAAGGAGCGCGATTGAACTTATTTAGATGATGGCATTGCCTTTCTCTTCTCTTGCGATCTTCTGACCAGGTTTTGTTGGTGAGTGCTTCGATGGTCTGCAAAGCGGTGATTATCGACTAATTCTCTGAACTTAGCTCTGTATAGTCCTATGTCATCTATGATGCCTATTTCCTGAAGATCTTTTCCAATATTATTAATAGTCTATTATTATTGCTAATATTAATATATCCGATTTAATGATACTCGGGTACTTGGTATGACATGAGGGTGATGCTCACAGCACCAAAGAGGTTGAGAACGCCTGCACAACAGAATACGAGGGCTGCTTTTTTTTTTTTTTTTTTTTTTTTTTTTTCAAATTCCGATGGACTGTATAAATAATAACAGATTGACATACCAAACTGATTTTACTACTAAATGTTTGCTTGTCTTATTCTTATGTCTCAACATAATCACCAAAACGATTGAAACATTTGTCGTATCGTTACACCAGCTTCCGAATGCCCTCGGCAATAAATTCTGCCGCCACTGAGGTGGATACGTCTGGAGAGTCTCCTGAAGTTTTTTTTCCTTTTTGGCGAGGAGTTGCCGCCCAACCACACCTTCAATTCTCGAAAAAGGTGAAAATTATTCAGTGCTGGTTTGGCCCAAAACTTCGCACTTGAATTCTTTGAAAAAGACTATCGTAACGTTGACACAGTGCGGTCGTGATTGAATTTCACCTTTTTCGAGAATTGAAGATATGGTTGGGCGGCAACGCCTCGCCAAAATGGAAAAACTTCAGGAGACCCTCCAGACATACCCGCCTCAGTGGCGGCAGAATCTTTTGCCGAGGGCATTGGATAGCTGGTGTAACGATACGATAAATGTTTCAATCATTTTGACGATTATTTTTAGACAAGAATAAAACAAGCAAACATTTAGTAGTAAAATCTGTTTGGTATGTCAATCAGTTATTTTTATACGGTCCATCGGAAATTGAAAGAAACAGCCCTCGTACTCCAAATTTATTCTCGATGCGTGAATTTCTTTCGTCGGTCAGTGTGTATTGAGAGCAATTTCTAAATGCATGAAAATGAAATTTACAATATCTTGTCGAAACAGGAAGAGTGACAGTAAGTCTTCTAAATATCAAAAATAATAAATTGTATATGGGTGGTTCAACTGACAATAAAACTGCTAATCGGTGTATAACTGTAAGAAGAAATGCATTCCCATAATGAGTGTGGAAAGGATAGCCGGAATTTTCTGTTAGTATTCGTACAAGGTAAGCCCAAACAACACCGGTCGCATATTGAGTGAAGAGAGTCTAGACTGACTGTGGTTCAGGCATCTTCATGATATTGCTGCTTGAAATGAAGCGCTTTCGCTTTCTGCTCTCACTATCACAGTAGTCTGCCACTCATGAACCAACGCTGTGCATGAGATAACTCATTTTGTATGCATAACAGAAGAAAATCTTAAACTTTTATAAAATGCAAAATTATTTCGTGACCTTATTACAGGATACCAATTTATCCCAGGTTTTAGAAATTTCGTTTTGTACTTAGCAGGTATTCGAAAGTCACATAGGTAAACTTCTAGTAGTGCCGTACTAAATGTCAAGGTGATATCGATAATAGTTTCGGATATACAGAATGCCGGTGAAATAATTCGCACCACCACCATGTTACATTGGTGAAACGTACTGAAATTTGTACGGCACAGTCCGGGTCGGATATAAAATACTGTGCACTTACCAAGTTTCATTGAAATCGCTCCTTCCGTTTAGATTTTATTACGGGGACACACCCACTCGAACAAAAGGTGATCTCATGAATGAAAACAAGATGTTCAGTAAAGAACATATAATCTACTTTCTCCTAAATGCATGGGTGTTGTTATAACTATTTGTCCTTTTCAAGGAGTATAATTGAATGTTGGTTGTAGTAGCTTGTTGAAATACAACGTGCTATAGGGATATTAAACATGAATATGAGGTGCCTTTGCTAGTGCACCTCTGTAAAAAATTTCATTCAATTCGGTTTCACCGTGTTTGAATTGATATGGGGAATGGATTTGCGCACATACATGGCCGCTATTTGCAAACTATTGGGCTGATGAACTAGTAGTCAGTCGTAAGATGCTTTCCACAAAAAGGCATGTTGTTGCACAATCTGGTAGAGATCGAATTATTAGGATGGTAGTAATTTGATTTAATCTTTTAACATTTGGGTGGCCGTCATTCCGTTTTTGTCAAGATGGCGGCGATATAAAACATGACACTGAGGTGCCCTTTGCTAGTGCTACCTCTGTACCAAATTTCGTTCAATTCGGTTTCACCGTGTTTGAATTGATAGGGGGAATCGATTTGCGCACATACTTGGCCACCATCTGCAAACTATTGGGCTGATGATCTTGCAGTTTGGTAAAAATATGCTTCCCAGACAAAGATATGTTGTTGCAAAATTTGGCAGAGACTACAGTATATTATTAGGTTGGTCATAATTACATTTTAGCTTTTAACATTTGGGTGGCCGCGATTACGTTTCCGTCAAGATGGCGGTGACATAAAATATGACACTGAGGTGCCCTTTGCTAGTGCTACCTCTGTACCAAATTTCGTTCCATTCGGTTTCTCCGTGTTTGAATTGATAGGGGGAATCGATTTTCACACCAAGATGGCCGCCATCCACAAAATATTAGGCTAATGACCTATCAGTTTTGTCAAAGGACGCTCCCTCCATAAAGGTATGATGTTGCAAAATTTGGTAGAGATCGGATGATTAGATTAATCGTTATTTGATTTAAGCTTTGAACATTTGTGTGGCCGCCATTACGTTTCCGTCAAAATGGTGACGATATAACACATGACACTGAGGTGCCCTATGCTAGTGTTACCTCTGTACCAAATTTCGTTCCATTCGGCTTCACCGTGTTCGAATTAATAGGGGGAATCGATTTTGACACAAAGATGGCCGACATCCGCAAACTATTAGGCTACTGACCTATTAGTTTGGTCAAAGGATGCTCCCTCCATAAAGGTATGTTGTTGCAAACTTTGGTAGAGATCGGATGATTAGGTTAGTCGTAATTTGATTTAAGCTTTGAACATTTGTGTGGCCGCCATTACGTTTCTGTCAAGATGGCGGCGATATAAAACATGACACTGAGGTGTCCAATGCTAGTGCTACCTTTGTACCAAATTTCGTTCAATTCGCGTTCACCGTGTTCGAATTGATAGGGGGGGGGGCGGACAGACATTCAGAGTACACACATTCACACACACACAGACTCTCACACACACACAGACTCACACACACAGACAGACACACTTTTTTTTCGCCCTGTGTTGATCTTATAAGTCTACTTTCATTTTTTGCAAAAATCGAAAGTAGGCTAATAGGCAACAAAAAGTGAGAATTGTTCGAGGAAATGTTTCTGTATTTGTTTTGGCACAACATGAATCATATGAGTGTTATTTTTGTTGAGAGTTTAGTTCTTATTTCATCGACCTAAGTTAATATTTTATCGGCCTGTAAATAGTAAGCCTTCTGTCTGAACATTTATATGTATGGCTATGTTTTATTTATTTGTGTAAATAACCTCAGTTTAATGTTCGGTTTGGATCGATCTCAAAACTTCCGGACTGTCTGCCATGAAAATCCAAAGCAAATTGTACCGTATTACATTAGGCGGGAAAACAAGTAGGCTAATTAAACACCCTAAATTGAATGAAATATTACACGAGATATATATCACAAAATAACACGCTTTTATTTACAGAAATGTGTATTTAATTGGGTAAAATGTTTCGATCGTCAAGCGAGCATCATTAGTCCCTGCTCACTTTTCTTATTCATACATTTATTTTCAATTGGGATTGTGTCCCCCAGTGGCAAATTGGGTATACTAATAATAATAATAATAATAATAATAATAATATCGTATGGCCTTGGGTGCCGGCTGCAAGTTTTGTTATTTGACATCCAGAGGGCAGCTTGCATGTAGAATGTTGTTGTTCCTTGGAGCACTATGGAAGACAAGGAGGTAACATATCTAAGCACCTTCACACTGTACCGCTTTCTAGTAGAGAAAGAGGAATTTTTGTGTTGGCGGAAAATTCCGAGAATAATTTTGCCATTATCAACACGGCCTACTGAATTCAAATGGGTTCTTTAACATGCCCAGAACGTATGACATGCGTGTCATGTTTTTTTGTCGCCTTTCAAAAATCCCTTACCACGGTCATGAGCGAACCTGCAGGCTTGGGGTTGGTAGTCCGACACGATAACCACTAACGCATCGTGGCAAGCTATTGGGTATAAATAACAAATGAACAATTATACACAACAATTCAATAACAATTAAACTGGATTATTTACACAAATCGTCAGTTTTTTTCTTAAACACACCTACAGTATATGTTTGGGGAAATGCTATAAGACTGCGGCAGGTGGAGAGTTCCTGCTATCAGTGGCACGTTTACGAAAGAATATTTACCATAATTTGTACGCTGTGGTCAGCCCTTAACTTTGAAGGAATGACCAGTCCTAATCATGTAAGTGGGCTTTTCCATACGTTTGCTAAGCTCACCTCATGCTGGTTGATTTGTATACGCGTTGTACATAGCGCAGAGACTAGATGTCATCCTCCTAGCCTCAAGTGATTCCCACCCAAGTTTCTTTAAAATACGGCTCACACTGCTCCTGGGATTAAAGTCACTGAGCACAAATCTAGCAGCCTTAGGCTAATATAAGTAAGTTGCTTACATATTGTATTTATGCACAAATCTATAAAAAACAAGAAGTTCCGTGACGAACTAAAGAGCCTACTTTTCTTAAAATTTAAGATTCATGCTAATGATTAATCTATATGGATCTATCGAGAATAATGACGAAATTAAGTTAGTAATATCGAAATTTCTAATTAGTTCGAAATACTGTATACCTGGCATAATGTAGACTAATAGAGAACTAGAGTTGGCAGCCCTGGTGACTGAATATATTCTTAGTTCCATCTCTTAAGGTACAGAATACAAAATTTGGTTGAAGTCTAATGGATAGCATGGACGTTCAATGCAGTTAAACATTGGATCTAACAGCGCGGGTAAAATCATGTTGGCAACAATGTCATACATCTGAAATAATATTATGATCTATTGTAGTGCCAATTTTGAATGATCTCCATTAGTTAGTATATAAGTTACATGCATTTTTAAATTGGACCTATCAGCAGGCTTAGAATCATGTTGGCAGCACTGACGTATATTAGTTACTTCAAATTAATCTAGAATGCCAGGTACTTACTATACGTGTGCAATGTTTAGAGCTATTGTCTTGCATACTGTCTGATATATTGGTATTTGGATAAAATAAATTGAGATCATTAATTGACAGTTGGCAGCCCTGTTTGCTCTTAAGAATACGCTCAGTCATATCTGGTTAGGTACATATAGCACATACGAAATTTGGTTAAATTCTAATTGATAGTTTAGCAGTTATATGCATTAAAAAATTGGACCTATCAGCAGGATTATAATCATTTTGGCAACACTGACATGTATGGCCTCCTGGAAATTAAACTGAAATATTATTATCTATACGTGTGCTAATTTTGAAATTGCTCCCATTCATACCTTCCAAAATATCCAACATGCAGCTCAAATTTCAATTGCGATTTTTCAGCAGTTGGTAGCACTGACATCATTTCAAATACGGCATTGAGTTTACTCATACCAAATTGTGTTTAGAGTTCTGGAGCCGTATAGGAGTTGATAGGGGGGGGGGCACACACACAGCCAGACAGACAGACAGAAGGACAGACAGACACACATTTGCCCGGATCGATCTCATAAGGCTAAAAATACAAAAGTTTGTAAGAACTTTTGTAACGTGGCAATCTTATTTACAGATTTCATGACAGATATGTTAGTGTAATACGTGAATACTGTACCTTATGTAGCATAAGTGAGGAGAATGTGATGATCGCTTGATGATTGAAACCTGTCCTCTAATTAAGTACCCCACCCCTTTTAGTGTATGACATAATTCCTGTTACTCCTGGGTGGAACTTAGGGCACATACAAGAGCTCTCCATCTGACTTGATTTGCTGCCACGGTATTGATGTTCTTCCAGGCCTTCCCAACTGATGCCGCCTCTGCTTCCACTGTTTGACGCCAAGTTATCTTCGGTCTTCCTCTTCTTCTAGCTCCCTGAAAATTCCATTCAAGAGCCTGTTTTGGTATGCTGTCAGGACTTGTACGCAGAGTGTGGCCTAACCATTTCCATTTCCATTCTTTAATCTGGATTTCTGACTTGCGTTGTTGGGTACGTACCCACAGATCCTGATTTTATATACTATCTGGTCCTCAAACATCTGTTTATGAATGTCTGTACCTTGCGTGTTATCTCTCTCGTCACCTTCCACGTCTCACAGCCGTAGAAGAGTACTGATTTCCCATTCGTCTCGTAGATCCTCAGTTGTGTCTTTATCCTCAATTCTCGAGACTTCCACACTGGTCGGAGCTGTGCAAAGGCCCCTTTGGCCTTCTTAACCCTGTTTTGGACATCTTCATTTGCGCCTCCAGTTCTAGAAATAATTTTTTCCTCCTGATGAGAACCGCATTGATGCGCTGCTTTTTCCACTTGCGTGGCAATCTTTGAGAGTTTACACTCTTGTCCAATGTCACTGTAAGTGACATTTTTGTATGCGACAAGTCTCAGATTTACCCCAAGGACAGCGGAAATGCTTCCTAGATAACAAAACTTGTCAACTTTCTCTATCTCGTTTTCTAATACCAGTGGGTTTTTGTTCCTGGTGTTAGCTCCTTTGTCTTAGCGATGTTTATTCTGAGTCCCACCTTGTGTGCTTCCATTTCAAGGTCTTTCATTTTCTCAGACATATGTCTAAATGGATTGGATAATAGGCATATACCATCCGCAAAGTCCAAATCTTCCAGATGTTCCATCATCCCCCACTGTATTCCTCTCTGCTTACATTCCACCACTTTTCTCATGACCTGATTTAGTGTCAGCAGGAATAACAAAGGTGAAAGCAGGCATCCTTGTCTCACTCCTGACTCTATTTGAAAGGCCACTGAAAGGTCTCCATCTTCTTATGTAATATTTCAAACTGATTTTATTTTTCTCAAACAATCCATCGCAGGTTCCAGTAATATTGACCCCTTTTGCCGATTCTGGCATATCGCTCAGTTCGAAGAAGACTAGGTGTAACACTCGTTTCTTCCTTCGTTCGTAGCAATGCTTACCTGACAGGTTTCTACGGCCACTCTCTATGGTTATGGAACACGCTACCAGGGGATGCCAAAATCTTGCCTCCTCGGAAATTCAGACCGCAAAAAAGAGTACATTGCATAAATAAACTTCTGTGTGAGTGATTGATTGTCTCGCTGATTGAATGAGTATCCGAATGAGATGAATGAATGTATGGAGTGATGGAGGTTATAAAAGTGCGTGCGTGCGAGAGTGAGTGAACAATTTCGACTCAAAACCGAAAACGAAGGTTCTCTGGTACGTTAACGTCAAGAAAGACATCCAAGAAATGGGCTTACGACCAGATGACGCGCACAAACGAGACCTTTTCCGAACAAGCATCGTGACTTTCCGAGATGAGAAATGGACAACCAGTGCAAAGTGGTCGGGTGAACTCTGTACTCGACACAGCAAGCTAATGAAAACCTACTAGATCAATCGTAAATTGAATAAACGCCAGAATGTATAGTGGAACTTATCGTGGTCGCTAGTTGGCCGATTAGAGAATAATCATACTAATATATAGCAATGAGATGGTGTGTGCCTGTCAGTCGTCCTGTCTGTTACTCATCACGCAAGAACCACTGGTCCGATTGAAATGAAATTTTGCATGGATGTAGTTGATTTACCAGGTTTACACATAGGATACTTTTTATTTCGATCTATTGCATATTTAAAAATGGCGACCGTTTTAGTGACGTCACTACACCCTTTGGTTTCAAAATTTCATATTTCCTTTTCAAATAAAAAGAGAACGCTAAGACATAGCAAACTTTGATGGCACTTACGAGCTTTAAAATTTAATTTTCTATCGAACGGTCCTTATCACATTTCGTGTATCTCCAACGGTTAGCGAGTAAAACCTATAAAACACGGTCAACGCCGAGCGGTGCAGTATATCTCTATAACATTTAAAAATGAAAGTTTGTCTGTTTCTTCTGAATTTCTACGGAAATTTGAGTTATTTACGCGTTTCAGTCTGTTTTATGTTGGATGCGCGCGATTTTTTGTCTGTCTGTTTATTTGTTTGTTTGTTTGTTTGTTTGTTTGTTTGTCTGTGGACAGCTTTGTTCACTTATAACTCGAGAACGGCTGGGTGTATCATCGTAAAATTTGGTACAGATATCCATCAGAGGCACAACACTAATCATTGATGTAACTCTTATCCGTACCTCTCATAAAAGGGGGCCTACCCCCTTAAAATATATGCTGAAATAGGCGTAGAAGGACGAGACAGAGCTAATTTTCAGCCTGTCAATGTGAGAGACAAGACTCGGGACCACATTTTAAGACCCTAAAACCAACCGTTTTTTTAGATATTCCCAGAAAACTAATTTAATTTAATATACTAATGAAAGAATGCAAGCCGGTAACCATGGCGAGAAAATCTCAGAATTCCATCTATTGCTGTAAGACGCAATGCAATTCCATTAATTACATTAGTGTGAAAGTTTGCAAACGGCTAGAGGGTTATTACGGAACCAAATTAAGCTGTAAAATTCATCAATACGTATAATACGCTTGGGGTCAAGGGGTACTCTAGAATTTTTTCATGCGATTTACACCTGCGGGTGTGGTACGACAGGTATGTTATATTCCTATCCCTATATTATTATTATTATTATTATTATTATTATTATATTATTATTATTATTATTATTATTATTATTATTATTATTATTCGACGAGACAAAGCCCCTCCGTGCCAGAAACAAAACTTGGGGGCTCTAAAGGGTCCACGAAATCTACATTATCAGGCTCTATTCCCAGAAAACTATTTTAATTTAATTTAACAAACTAATGAAGGAATGCCAGTCGGTAACCATGACAACATTACCTCAAGGGGTGACATCCAACTTTCCATCTATTTCTGTAAGAAGCAATGTCACTCCATTTAGTACATTTCTGTGAAAGTTTGCAAATGGCTATAAGGTTATCACGGAACCAACTTACAGTTAGACTGTATAATTCATCAATGCAATTAAGGGGGTCAAGGTGTATCCTAGAATTTTTTCATGCAATTTTCACGTGCGTCATATAGTACAGAAGGTCTATTATATCTCCAAACAGCAACATTATTTCCAAAAATTCCTGAATTGAATCAGCATTTTTTGCGGCTTTTAGGAATTTGGGCCATTTGAGGCTAAATAACCTGGATTTTCATGCACCACAAGCCTTTATAATTTATAAAAGGGGTCTTCCTGTGTATGGGGACCTAACACAACGTAGAGGGTCAGTTTTTATGTGTCGTGTATTGCGTTTCGTCTACAAGACTTTCAATTCTATTTCACGTCAGGAAGTACACGTTAGGTGAATTTAGTTTGAGAGCACTTTTTTTTTCGACATCGTAAGGATGATTTTGTTTGATACAGTGTGGTAGATATGCCCACATTTGGATATCTGGGTGATATGTTGTAGACAATAGAATTGTCTGTCTGTCTTTCTGTGTATATTAATGTACGTCTATAACTCGTGTTCGGATGCTTGGTGCATCGTAAAATTAGGTATGGTATCCATGAGAGTCAATACACCAATCATTTATAAAACCCTTCACCTTATTTTTTGTTCAGTAGAAAGGTGGATATAGGGAAAAACTTCTCAAAATACATGCTAAAATAGGCGAAATATAAAAATTATCCTAGAAGGACGACCAAAGCATATGTTGCGCTTCTCAATGTGAGACACAAAATTCGGGAGTACATAAGGAGTCTCCGAAAATCACATTTTATGGCCCTTAAATTAACAGTGTGTGTGATATTCCCAGAAAACTAACTTCGTTCTGATAAACTTATGAATGAATTACAAACCGCTCACCATTGCAACAGTAGCTCAATTGATAATGTCTGGTGTTAACATCGAACACCGTTCGAAGAACGGGTACTTCTGCTAGTAAATAAATAAATAAATAAATAAATAAATAAATAAATAATAATAATCATAATGTGAAAGAAAGAGGGAAAAGGCAGTTGAAATAACGTGGTTCATAGACGACCGAAACGATTATTAAAAAAAACAAATATAATTTGAAAAAAACAAGTACATGCAGAATTTTCAGCAAAAGAACAAGAAATAAAAAATAGAAACAGCGTATGTAGCAATATCACAAGTAGAATTTTTTAAATACCTTGGAGAAATAATTCTTCCTTCTGGATTGGACAGTTTGGCTAACACAGAAAGAGCCTCAAAACTTCATAGAGCATTCAGACTAACATGGGATCACTATAATAAAAGAGTAATGTCACATAATGCAAAACTGAAACACTACAAAACAGTTGTACTACCGGAAGCTCTATATACTTCAGAAACCATAGCTTTAGGAGGTCATTCTAAAATTGCAAGTATAGAAACGCAAGAACGTAAAATTCTTAGAAAAATAATCGGCCCCACACAAGAAAACGGAATTTGGATTAAAAGACGAAATCAGATCTATACCGTCACACAGATAGTTTCAGCAACACTGTACGAAGGCGTTTAACATTTTATGGACACCTCTTCAGGACGAAAGATTATAGACTTACAAAGAGGTTATTCGATGTAATAAATTCTCAGAAGTCAAGGATAGCCTGGCTGGATGAATCAAGAGAAAACCTGCAAGAGTTGAACATCGGAGAAAATATTCTGAGAAACCGCAAAGTCTTCAGGACCGCAGTAACAAAGCACCAGTTTAGGGTGAAAATTAGTGGCAGGACTGGAAACAAGTGGACAGAAGAACGGAAGGAGCAGCACAGTGATTTCATGAAGAGATTTTGGGAAGATAGGAAGGCGAATATCATCAAGCCGAAAAACAAGTTCAAGCGCGCTCTATAATGGGCACAACGCAAAACGAAGAAGAATAATAAAATAATAATAAATATTTGTTTTCCCGCCTAATGAAATTGGGCACAATTTGTGTTGACCGACTGGAAAGTTTTCTGTTATAGAACACGACAACACTGAACAAGAAGTTCCGTGAAGAACTATACAGCCTACTTTTCATGCCAATGATTATTCTACAGTATATGAACCTATCTAGAATAATGACGAAATTAAGTTGGTAATATCGAAATATCTAATTAGTTCAAAGTATACCTGGTAAAATGTAGCCTAATAGAGCACTACAGTTGGCAGCCCTGGTGACTGAATATATTCTTATCTCTTAAGGTACAGAATACAAAATTTGGTTGAAGTCCAATGGACGTTACATGCAGTTAGACACTGGATCTATCAGCACGCGTAAAAGCATGTTGCCAACAATACCATGCGTGTGCTGGTCAAAAATAATCTGAAATATTATGATATCTGTTGTGCCAATTTTGGATGAAATCCGTTTGTTAGTATAGAAGTTACATGTATTTTAAAATTAGACATATCAGCAGGCATAGAATCATGTTGGCAGCACTGCCTTGTATTAATTACTCCAAATTAATCTAGAATGTCAGGTGCTATGAGTGTGCAATTTATAGAGCTGTTGGCTTGCATACTTTCTGATATATTGATATTAGGGTAAAAAAAATATTGACAGCATTTATTAAGAGTTGGCAGCCCTGATTGCTCTTAACAATACTTAGTCATATCTGTTATGGTACACATAGCACATACGAAATTTGGTTGAACTCCAACTGATAGTATAGAAGTTACATGTATTTAAATATTGGTACTATCAGCAGGCTTATAATCATGTTGGTAGAACTGACGTATATAAGTTACTCCAAATTAATCTAAAATGTCAGAATATACGTGTGCATAGTTTAAAGCTGTTGGCTTGCATACTTTCTGATATATAGGTATTTGGATTCAAAAAAAGAGAGAGAAATTATTAACAGTTGGCAGCCCTGGTGGCTCTTAAGAATACGTTCAGTCATATCTGTTTATGTACAGATATTACATACAAAATTTGGTTGAAATCCAATTGATAGTGTAGAAGTTATATGCATTTAAACATTGGACCTATCAGAAGGCTTAAAATTATTTTGGCAACACTGTATAGTTGGCCTCCTGAAAATTAAACTGAAATAGTATTATCTACATGTGTGCCAATTTTGGAATAGCTCCCATGCATACCTTGCAAGATATCCAACGTAGAGCTCAAATTTCTAGTGCGTTTTTTCAGCAGTTGGTAGCACTGACATCATTTTCAAATATGGACGTGAGATATTCCGGTGCACATCTTTACTCATACTAAATTTGGTTTTGATTGCTGCAGCCGTTTAGGAGTCGATAGGGGGGGACACACACAGCCAGACAGACAGACAGACACACATTTTCCCGGATCGATCTCATAAGTCTACTTTTTCCTCATTTTTGCAAAATGTGAAAAGTCGGCTAATAATGGCTTGTAATACGCCATTGAAAATTCTTGTTTAAAAAGAAAGAAATGAAAATAGGCTGCAAATCTAATATATAAAAGTGAAAGTCTGTATGTATGTATGTATGTATGTATGTATGTATATATGTTGGTTCCGTATACAAATCTACACCGTTCCACCAATCTCAACCATATTTTGCATACACATAGTTTAGGACCCAGAAGGAACCGCTGGCTACATGAATTTTCGATAGTCTTTCTCATTCTTCTGATTTCGGCCCTTTTTCACTCAAAAACAGGCTAATCAAATCATAAAATATACTCAAGAAGGAATGGCTAGGCAGATAGTTTCCATGGCAACATAGCTCAAGTCGAGACACGGCCGACTTGATGCCAATTGCGCTCAGCACTACCGGTATAGAAAATGAGGATCTTTACTTGAAATCCCGTTAGTTACTCAACTGCTCACACAGCAATGTGCATAACAAAGACTTGACACTATCTTCTTTCTACTATATATTTGTCAAATACCACTCACTTACTCACTCATTCATTCATTTATTCATCACGAAATCTCAGAAACCACCGAACGGATTGGAATGAAATCTGTATGCAGCTTCCTCAAGGGCCGCAAACGCCCCCTAAGAGAGAAATTTTGGCTATTCAGGTTCTAAAGGGGTGTTAAGGGGGTAGACCAGCATTTAATTGAATAGCAATATCTCCCGATTGGTTTCATGGGGGGATGTGATACTCGGCATATAAACTCATCATTAAAAATAAGAAGACATGTGTCTGAGGGTTTTTCGATGTGGTGTATATTATGAGGTGAAAGGGGTGAAAAGTGGGGATTAAAAGATTCTTAACGGAGCGTGTGTCTCTTAAACGACATAGGCGAGGAGTTTGAAACACAGCGAAAAAAAATCAACATAAAAAAGAAGTAAATATGTGTTTGACAGTTTTTTCATAAATCCAATTTAAGGGGCCCATGGGGAGAGATGAAATTCTGGGGGGGGGGGGGGAACAGGAAAGAAAGTGTCCTAACTGATTGACTGACTGGCTCACTCATCAAACTCAGGGGGAAAAAACTGCTTTAAATTCAGTAAATAGCTGTTCGACAGTTTTTTTTTCATAAATCAAATTTAAGGAGTTCATGGGGAGGGGTGAAATCTGAAAAAAGAAAATTGAAAGAAAATGTCCAGACTCACTCACTTACTCACTCACTCATCATCGCCTAGCCAAAATTATTGAAGTTAGAAACATGACAGTTTGGGGATATGTTCATTGTATGTCAAAACCGTCTACTAAGGGAGGATTTTCGGATATTCAGGTTCTAAAGGGGTCTTAAGGGGGTTAAACCTGCATTTCATTGAATAACAATATCTCCCGATTGGTTTCATTGGGGGATGTGATACACGGCATATAAACTTATCATTAAAAAGTAAGGAGACACGTGTCTGAGGGTTTTTCGATGTGTTTATGAGGTTAAAGGGGTGAAAAGTGGGGATTGAAAGATTCCTAACGGACCGTGTATCTCTTAAACGACATAGGCGAGGAGTTTGAAACTCAGCGGAAAAAAATCAGCATAAAAATAAGTAAATATGTGTTTGACCGCTTTTCCATAAATCCAATTTAAGGGGCCCATGGGGAGGGGTGAAATTCGGGGGGGGGGGGGTACAGGAAAGAAAGTGTCCTAACTGATTGACTGACTGACTCACTCATCAAACTCAGGGGGAAAAACTGCTTTAAAGTAAGTAAATAGCTTTTCGACAGTTTGTTTTTCAATCAAATTGAAGGGGTTCATCGGGAGGGGTGAAATTCTGAAGAAAAAAAAATTGAAAGGAAATGTCCTGACTCATTCACTCACTCATCATCGCCTAGCCAAAAATATTGAAGTTGGAAACTTGACATTTCGGGGATATGTTCGTTGTATGTCAAAACCGTACACTAAGGGAGGTTTTTTGGATATTCGGGTTCTAAAGGGGTCTTATGGGGGTTAAACCTGCATTTCATTGAATATCAATATCTCACGAGTGGTTTCATTTGTGGATGTGATACTTGGCATATAAACTAATCATTAAAAATACGCAGACATATGTCTAAGCGTTTTTCGATGTGGTGTATTATTATGAGGTGAAAGGGCTGAAAAGTGGGGGTTGAAGGATTCCTAATGGAGCGTGTAGGCCTATCTCTTAAACGACATAGGCGAGAAATTTGAAACTCAGCGAAAAAAAATCAGCTTAAAAAGTAAGTAAATCGGTTTTCGACTGTTTTTTCATAAATTAATTTAAGGGGCCAATGGGGTGGGGTGAAATTCTGGGGATAAAAAGGAGAGAAAGTGTCCTAACCGACTGACTCAGGGGAAAAAGACAGCTTAAGAAATAAGTTAATAGGTGTTCAAGCGATTTTTAATCAATCCAATTTAAGGGGCCCATGGGGAGGGGTGAAATTCTGGTAAAATAAATGAAAGAAAATGTCCTGTCTGACTCACTCACTCATCACGCCCAGCGAAAACTATTAAAGTTGGAAACATGAAATTTTGGGAATATGTTCGCTGTATGTCGAAAACGTTAACTAAGGAATGATTTTTGTTTATTCGGGTTTTAGAGACGTGTCAAGGGGGTAAACGTGCATTTCATTGAATAACGATATCTCATGAGTTGTTTGTTTGGGGATGTGATATTCGGTATATAAACTAATCATTAAAAATAAGCTGACACATGTCTAATGGTTTTTCGATGTAGTGTATATTATGAGGTGAAAGGGATGAAAAGTGGGGGTTGAAAGATTCCTAACTGAGCGTGTATCTCTTAAACGACATAGGGAGGAGTCTGAAACTCGGAGAAAATCTATCAGCTTAAAAATAAATAAATAAATGAATAAATAAATAAAATAAATAGGTGTTCGACCGTGTTTTCATAAATGCAATTTAAGGGGCATATGGGGAGGGGTGAACTTCTGGAAGACAAACGTCCACTAAGGAAGGATTTTCGGATGTTTGCTCTCATCGACCAACCAAAACTATTAAAGTTAGAAGAATGATATTTTGGGGATATGTTTGTCGTGTGTCGAAAACGTCTACTATGGAGGGATTTTTGGGTATTCAGGTTCTAAAGGGGTGTTAACGGGGTTAAACCTGCATTTCATTGATAAACAATATGATACGACTATGACGTGAGCGAAGCGAGGCTAAAATTGAGATGGTGTGTGTCTGTGTATTACTCAATCTCGCAAGTACCACTGGTCCGATTTACGTGAATTTTACATGGAAGTAGCTGATTTTCCTGGTTAACATATAGGTTACTTTTGATTTCAATACTTTGCACTATTTAAAATGGCGACCATTTTAGTGACGTCACTACACCCTTTGGTTTCAAATTTTCATATTTCCATTTCAAATAAAAAGAGAACGCTAAGAAATAGCAAACTTTTGATGACATATGCGAGGTTTAAAACTACATTTCCTATCCGAAAGGTATCTGCAACTGTTAGCGAGTAAAACCTAAATTTGTGCTATAAAACACGGTCAACGCCGAGCGGTGTAGTTGGACAAAATGTTCCATCCTTAATCTCCCTCTGCGCAGCACCTCGCCTATCCCCTGTTTTAACTGTCACCTTCACATTTTAATTTATTTATGACGCGTAGCGAAGCACGGGTACTTCAGCTAGTAGTTTATATAAACTTAAAGATAGAGGGATTTAAGAGGTAGTGTTAAACTGTTTCTTTTCTACATTAGTAAGTAAATTCCATTAGTAATAGAATGATGTTAATCATGAACATGAAGCAATAACTCCCAGCCTCGGGAAGGCAGAAGAGAGAAAATGTGGGTTCAGAATCCCACGTAAGCAATCCTTGAAGTGTTTTTCTTTCGTGGTTTCTCACTCCTACTCAAAGCAAATGCCGCGATGGTACGTAACTCAACGCTATGGTCACCTCCTTCTATTATACAAATAGACACACTACTACAAGTCATCAGACAAATTACACACTGATCTAAATACACAAGGCTCACAAATGAAACAACAACAACAAACAACCAATAAGTTCCAGTTTTCATCAAGAATCTAAATTTAGGCGATGTCAACGTTTCTAAACAAACCGTGATCACTTTCGACGTTAAATGTCGAGGAGTTCGATTTATAGGTCTGTACTCCTGCCCTGCCCCCACCCCCTCCCCTCCACCTTCCCCTTTAATTTCCTGTAATGGCCAGCGTCCGCCTGTGTCAACACTATCGGGGTGCCGCCTTGTTGGCGTAACGACTCACCTATAAGAGTTGAGGCCGAGAGGGATATGGCACGGCTCAGTCTATAACAGAATCGTCTACTAGAGAAAGGTCCGGCTTCGTGAACAAGTGAATAAGCCCTCTACTTGGATACGGGTATCCCGGGTTCAATTCCTGGCAAGTTCATATATGTTTAACTTCGTATGTTTATTTTTATAAATTAGGAGACTGGGCCATAGTGACGTCTTCATTATACATTCCATCCACATCACGACGTGCAGGTCGCCTCAAGGGTAAACTTGAAAGACCTGCACCAGGCCTCTCAGAAGGCCGCACGCCATTAGTTACTGGTGCAAGGAACAATTGAGTCATGTTTTGAGAGTTTTAAAAATATGGTAATGTAGAACCAATTTTTTATTATTATTTGTTGAATATCCAAATAGTTTGAAACCTATTTTACAGATGTAGCCTATAATAGGTTTTTTTTTTTTGTCCATCAATGGACCAGGATGTTTTTCACTCTTATGATCACTGTAATGTTTGTTTTCTTGTCTGCCAGTAGATCTTCATTCTTGACGAATGTTCAGCTGTCCTTTCTTCCGTCCACTTGCAGTGAGGATGAGGCATCACAGATGTTAAAGGGTGTAGATTACTGGTTGATTTAACCGCCTGTCTGAACAGGTTCCTATCCCAAACCAGAGCTTGATTGATTCGAGCTTCTGTTAGGTCCTTTTTAACTTGCATCGACCATTTACAATAGGAAATTGTTTTAGAGATTGATGAGGATTATAGTTTTCAGTCAATTAATAAAACATTCCTTCATTAAAAGGAAAAATGAAGATCTGCGGTAAAAACGAAAATTAACCTCCCTGTACTGATATCTGAAATGCATTCTATTTTTCCCTTTCGCATCTGTTTTTTTTGGTCGTGTGGCATCCTGTGAGGCCGAGTGCAGGTCTTTCTAGCCGACGCCCGTGGGCGACCTGCGCGTCGGGATGAGAGAGGGAATGGATGAAGATGAATGAAATTGGGTAATGATGTGGAAGGAAGCGGCCGTGGCCTATCAGAAGGTACCGCCCCAGCATTTGCCTGGCGTTGAAAATGGGAAACCACGGAAAACCATTTCAAGGACGGCCGGGCTCGAACCCACGCGTCTACCGAGTCAGCAGAGAGCTTGGCCCCATGACCTAACGCTGCGCTTTAGCCAGCGTAGCCACTGCTGTCGGTTGCATCTGGTTAAATGACAAGAGTGATTGTAACAAAAGATAAAAAGTAAATTGAGCCAAAACATGATGTGATATTAAAACACTGACACCCTTTTTCGGGTGCAGAGCATGAATCTCTGTCAACATGGCCTGTAATTTACCACAAAATTATGCAGGCACGTGTTATTATTTAAGCTTTTTAAGCACAAACTTGTGACACTAAATTACAAAAGAAATTAGGAATGAATTTTACAAACTGTTGGTAACTGCAAAATTTTCTGAGCAAATAATATAAGGTATTTGTGAATTCTACTTTACCATTATTTTATTCAAGTGATATTTTGGTTCAAATCTCGTTCTTTCAAACATAGAACAGTGAAACAGTAAATGATCTACAGTTTGTGAAGATCCACAAAATCTTTAGTATTAATATTAATTACTATCCACAAAATCATAATAGTCATATTTAGTATTAATATTAATTAGTATTAATATTAGCATTAAATGAAGTAACGCATTTCAATCAGACTACGGCTGGGTAGTTTGTACTCGTGGCGATGCAGGCTCTTACCACATTGACCGACCGACACATACGCTCGCCGCATTTCCAATGAACTTTCCATTACTGTTGCTAACGAGGTAACGTGGTGCATTTAGTATTAGCCAAATACCTAAACGCAATGTTTTTCCACTTTACACAACATTGAGTTTCTACCAGGATGACCCATGCGTTTTATTTATTTGCCGTGCTTGGTGAACGACAGGCGCGAGGAATAAAATAGAAACGGTTCAATTTTACGGCCAAGAGAATTCTTTGTTTATATGATCCGATTAAAATGTGTTATCACGGTGAATAATTTACTGGACAGTATTGGTTTATTAATGATCAAATGAACAGGTTCAATTTGCGCTGCTCGTTCCAGTTATGGCAAACAAATTGATATTTCACCCGCCTGAGTGTCTACTGTCCTGCTTTTCCACGTATAGCCCAAAGGTGCTCATACAGAACCTCGGTGTGCTTCTTACTCGGATGACCTTGCAGCGATGGTGGGGGAAGGCTAGATGTTTGTCCCTCTTGCTCGCTTTCCCGTCTTACTCACTCCCCTACTGCCTTCGTTGTGGTGTGGTTGATCGGTTAAACGTCATACAGGATTCAGTAAATTGTTAATACGAAAACAAATTGAAAACAAGGACTTTGTGAAGGAAAGATTATAATTAGTTTCTTCTAGTGCATCTGAATTTTTAAAATTGATTTATTATTATTGCAGTGTGCTATTCAACTTGAAAAATGAAAATCCACAGCCTGCTTCCAGTCTCCGACCGGGTCAGGAATGGAATGAATGAAGCCCCCATCTAGCGGCGAGGATATGGACTGTGCCGGCTGCCGAGGCCTGACGCACTCCTCTGGGGCAATGATTAAATGAAAGGCAGATGAAATGAAATGATAGTGGAGAGTGTTGCAGGAATTAAATTTTGACAGGGAAAACCGGAGTATCCGGTGAAAAGCCCGTCTGCCTCCGTTTTGTCCAGCACAGATCTCACATGGAGTGACCGGGATTTGAACCACGGACCCAACGGTGAGAGGCCGGCGTGCTGCCGCCTAAGCCACGGAGGCTTCTGATATTCAACTTAATTCATGTAATTCACAAAAACCTTGAACACAAAACAAACATAACGAATAACGAAATTCAAATTGCGAATTGTATTATAATCACCTAACAATTACTATTGTACTTCAGTAGTGTATTTACATTACTGAAAATTAAAACTTTAACACAGTGATCATTAAAAGAAAGTTTTATCTAACCAACAGAAGATAGTTCCATGAGAGACAGCTTTAAAGTGAAATCTTTAATTAACTTCTGGATCCGATGTAAGACAGAGTGCCTAATGATCTTCCGGCAAGCTCTGCTGTTTTTTTATGCCATTAGTTACAAGTTACTTGTTTGACAGTAGGTTTTCTGAACTCTTGTGCATCAGAAATAAACATAGAAACAGAATTAGTGTTGACGAGGACTTAAGGGTGACGTTAAGTTCATTTACTCCTGATATTCATATTTTAATCACTGGCAAACATCAACAAGTTTCGCACTAAAAGAGGATTTTGAATGATGTTGACGGTTTCTTTGCTTAGTTTGTACTAATTATAAGGTGCGTTCCAAAAGTAACGAGCTGGAGGCTGGAATGGGCAAACCGGTGAAGACATCGGCTAATCGTGGCGTGTGTAACGAGGTGTGGTTCCGACCAGAGCGTGGAAGGTCACAGCCCGTCCCGAAAGGGCACGCGTGCACGTCACGTGACGATACAAAGCGAGCAGCAGCATGCATCAATCGTCCATCACTGCCAGTCGCATTGCAAACAGTGACATGGAGGCGTCAAACGAAGAGTAAAGAGGTGTCGTTCGGTTTCTGACAGCAGAAGGAGTAGGGGGAACGGACATTCATCGCCGAATGTCACAAGTGTACGGCGAACACTGCATGTCCCTTGCAAGGGTCAAGGTGTGGCACAAGCGCTTTAGGGAAGGACGGGTGTCGTTAGCCGATGATGCCCGGTCTGGGGCACCCCCTGCATTACCGATGACAACGTCCAGCTGATTTATGCACTCATTACCCAGGACCGCCGAGTAACAGTGAACGCCATAGCCGCCGTGGTCGGATTGAGCGTCGGAAGTGTGCACACCATCATGAAGGAACGACTGCACTTGCGCAAAGTGTGTGCCCAATGGGTGCCCCACAGTCTTCAACCACACCAGGAAGCATGTCGAATGGCCCACTGTCTTGGTCATCTGCAGCGCTATGCGAGGGAAGGGAATGGGTTCCTGGCACGAGTGGTGGCTGGAGATGAGTCATGGTGTCATCACTTCGAACCAGAATCCAAACGACAAAGCCTCCAATGGAAGCATCTAGGGTCACCACCACCCACAAAAAAGGCAAGGCCATCCACACGAGTGCAGGAAAGGTAATGCTGACGTTCTTCTAGGATCAAGATGGCCCCCTTCTGATACACTTCATGCCGCACGGGACAACAGTGAATGCCCAGCGTTACTCACAAACCTTGACCACCCTTCGCCAAGCGATCAAAACAAAACGACCAGGCAATCTCACCCGTGGGGTCATTCTGCTCCACGACAATGCACGACCTCATACGGCCAACATAGTCACGGTACTCGTGCAGAAATTCAAATGGGTGGTTCTCGGCCACCCTCCATACAGTCCAGACCTCTCTCCCTGTGATTACGCCATGTTTGGTCCCCTGAAAAGCACTCTGCGGGGCCAACGATTCACCTCGGACGCCGACGTCCAGCTGTTCGTGCGGAACTGGTTCACATCGCAGCCCAGGGAATTTTATGAGATAGCCATTCACCACCTCGTATCACAGTGGGACAAGTACCTCAACAGCCAGGGCCAATACTTCTAACATACAGGTACTGGTTTCTGTAATAATGCCTCCACCTCGTTACTTTTTGAACGCACCTTTTATATAAAATTGTATGTTTTTAGACCTATGAGTAATAAATAAATCTGAAATTTGCAATAATCGTTTTATTTTTTTCCGTTATTTTAAAGATGTTATTAATATACATACAGTATGTTTCTATTTGTTTTTAAACAAAAATTAGCAAGAAAAAATTGAATGACAATCAATATATATTTATTTCTGTCTTGATAAAGAATCATCTGTGAAGTAGGTTGAATCGCGCTCCATAGGCCTATTTGGACATACCGTCGTGAAGAAATATAGGTCCTATTCGACTTCTGAGGTTATTAAGACTCCGGAGTGTAAAAAAAGTCTACTCTTAGAGGGATTCTTCAACTTTGGAGTGAATCTAGAGCCACGTCGGACTGAGTTAGGATCGAAATGGCTATCATTGGTTTTGAAGGCCAACACTTGACCGACTGCACCTCGGTCGCAATAGCAATAGCAAAGAAACCAGAAAAACAATGTTAGGGAATATCGCTGATGTTATTGTATCCGCTACTGTTTAAACTGTACCGATACTGATTGTGTGATCAGCTAATAGCATGGCACACAGGATGCCGTAAGATGGATTGCCTTAACGAGGTGGAAGTGACGGCTTTCCGGCAAGTCAGCGTGAACAGAATGCATCACCTGAGACTCAACAAGTAGCCTGAGTGGAGGGTTTTGATGTGCCACAGGTTATAGATCGATTCTCTAGGATAAATATAGGACTGATGTTCAGATCAAATTTCTTATTTCAAAGCTGCAAGATTTCAAAAATTATTTAAAATATGTCAAGTGACGGGCCTCGATAACTACATAAGCTGGGCATCGAGGCTTGGCTGCTCCGAACTAGGTACTGCTCGGGTCAAAACTGCGTGAATCTTAGAGGAATGTGGATCGTGGACTATGAGAAGTGATGGTGACGAGTGATGAGGTTTCCCGCTAAGTGCGTAGTAACAGAACCAAATACATTTATCGATGACTCACTCATTCGCAACACCATAGTGGTTTGAGCAATGGCCGTATGTTTGCAGTAATGGAATAGAAAGGAATACCACATATTACGGCGGGCTGTTGACAGACCCTTCTCTTCTAGCCTGACCCTTCTCTGCCCCTTCCCCTCACCCCGCAAGTTCACAGTGGTCGAACCCGAGCAGTAGATGAGTGGGTACAAACCCCACCTTGACGCAGTGGCTTGCATTATTGGCCGTCACTTCTGAGGTCCGGGTTCTATTCACGCCTCTGTCAAGAAATGTAATTCTTGTCTACGGACTGGAATGGGGCTATTGCCCAAAATCGCGGGTTCAAACCCGGATGAAATCATCGGAGTTTTTAAGAGTGTTAAAAATTCCTCAGTTTACCTTCCGTCGGAGGGGAAGTAATGACGGCGGGCCCTAGTCATAGAACCTTCCACTAACTAAAATTGTGTTAAGCTAAAAGTTGTAGGTTAGATTTGATTAACGCTCTCTAAGTTCCGATATTCAGCACCAGGTGCTGGTTGTGGTGGCATCTAGCAGCAAAGTTCACAGCTAGGTGTCGTTGATGGTAGCATTTGGTAGCAACTATTTGAAATTAATCGTCTGCAACCCTTACTTGAATTACCGATAACAAACACTAATACAGCCATCACAATTGACACTGGTTATCAGACAGATTTTACACACACCCAAAGTACACGGGGATATAAGACCGCGTAGGTCGCAGCCCCTAAACTGAGGAATCAACCGACCAGGGCTACACTCAACCTCGTAAGGCAAAACTGAAAGGTGGTTTAGTCGATTCCGGCCTCAGCTATTCTGGAATTCGGTTTTACGTGGTTTCCTTTCTTCTACTCCAGGTAGACGCCTTGAAGGTTTCTAACTTAGAGCCAACGCCGCCTCCTTAACCATCGTCACCTTAATTACAACTCCATACACTATTACAGACAGCACAAGATATCAGACAAAATGTTATTTCACACACAACCAAGAACACGGCGCTTAATGATAACGATGGTCAATCCTATCCAATGAAATAACAACAATCTATGAGAATAACATACTTTTAAAAACATATTAATATATTTGCCGCTATCAAGGTCACAAAAACTATTCTGCTATCAAACAATAGTCTAAGCATTTTATTGATTCACCCACGGACTCTGCGAGTGAACGTCGCAAAGACAGTATCTGGAGGTTGGACACTCTCTGACGGTAGATACAACTGGGGATGGTGACAGGCTGATCGTCCAGGTGACCACTAACTTGGGTCTAATTAAGAAAGTGTCAGGGAAGGGATTTTGGAACAAAGTCGGCCGTGGATACGTTGAAAGGAACTGTCACGACATCTGCCTGGTGGTAAAAATGGAAAACCATGAAAGCCATTCTCAAGACGGCCGCGGTGGAATTCGAACCCACAATCTCCTGATGCTAGTGAGGCATAAGTTAGCGCGCTAGCATGCTCGGCCACCGTGGCAGGTCAGAATATATTGATAAGTAATCTGTAGTAACAATACCAGTTTAGGCTAAATGGAAGCAAATACAGCCTATGGAGTTCTAAAAGAGAATGTCTTTTTTAAAAGATTATTTCAAAATTGATCGCTCCCCACTTTTATTTATTGCGACTTCGGGGGCGTAGTTGGTAGCATGATGAGCTTCCATGCCCAAGGTCGCGGGTTTAAACCCGGCCAAAGTCATCGGATTTTTAAGAGCTTAAAATATCCCTCAGTATGCCTTCATTCACAGGTGAAGTAAAGCCGGTGGTCCCCTGTCATATTTTTATGGCATGGAAAAGAACCTACCACTAACTACAATTGTGTGAAGCCCAAAATGAGTAGGTTAGATTTAATTAATGCGCTTAAGTTCCAACGTTCGTCACCCAGCGCTGGTTGCGATGGCATCCAGTAGTAGCGAAGTTTACAGCTAGGTGTCGTGGACGGTAGCATTTGGTAGCTAAAATAGGAACTACTTGAAATTACCGTCTGCAGTCCTTACTTCAATTTTAAACAGATAACACACACTAATAGAGTCATCACAATTAACACCAGTTATCAGACAGATTCTACACACATCAAAAGTACACGGGGCTACATGACCGCATTGTCGCAACCCTAAATTAAGGAACCAACCCACCAACCAACCAACTAACCATTTTCCAGAAATACACGAATTCATACCCCGTGGCGTAGTCGTGTGAATTACATCACTCACTTCGACTATGACGGGGAGTATCAGCATTGGCCTGGCTATCCTGAGTTTGGTTTTTCCACATTCCCTTCAAACAAATGTTGTGATATCGTATTTCTAGTCGGAGGGGACGTACCTCAGTCCAGACCCTGATAACCATAGACACACTAATATAGTCCCCACAGAAACAAAAGTTTTCATACAAATTAAACATGCCATCAAAGTAGACAAGGCTGATGGCCACGATGTTCCAAGCTCCTAAAAAGAATTATCAACAACAACAAATCTAATTTATATCCATAGAATAAATGACATCCATTTGAAGAAAATGAAAATCCACAGCCTGCTTCCAGTCTCCGACCGGGTCAGGAATGGAATCTAGCGGCGAGGATATGAACGGTGCCGGCTGCCGAGGCCTGACGCACTCCCCTGATTAAATGAATGACATATGAAATGAAATGATAGTGGAGAGTATTGCTGGAATGAAATTATGACAGGGAAAACCAGAGTACCCGGAGAAAAACCTGTCTGCCTCCGTTTTGTCCAGCACAGATCTCACATGGAGTGACCGGGATTTGAACCACGGACCCAGCGGTGAGAGGCCGGCGTGCTGCCGCCTAAGCCACGGAGGCTTCTCCGTTTGAAGAAAATATGATAATTTATAATGAGAATTCATCGCTAATATCGATGAATACCTGATACAGATGATCTGATTATGCCGGAGAATTTTCTGAGGTAATAATTCTCTCCGAATTTCATTTAATAATAAGTTCACCTTGTCATTGTGGTGCCTATGTTTATGTGCTGAACTCTGATGTTAACGACGAAGCTTCACAATTACCATCCAAGCGCAACTTAAGTGTCTCCGACACGGCAGATGGGCAAACGAGATTGCAATATCATACGAGCTAGTGTTTCGTCCCAGATAATGACGACATAAACGTTTCCTCTACTTGTTTTGTGAACGTTGAGCACCCTCATAATATATGATCCAGAGGGTGAGTAACGAGAGGAACTGTTTCTGTGGTCTCAGGATACGTATTGAGACTCCCGTCCCATATGTCCTGGGTTCGATTCCTGGCTCCGGCAACAGCTTACATTCTCATCTGAGGATTAGAACGGCAAACACTCAGCCTCTTCTGCACAGCACTGATGACCAGGATGTCCCAAGCCCCTAAGATGAATTAATAACAACTCAGCCTCTTCAAGCAAAACTGAGAAGAGGTGGGTTCAATTTCTACCTCAGCCATTCGAGAAGTCGTTTACGTTTGTTTCCCAGACCACCTCGTGGTATAGTGACCAGCGTTCTTGGCTGGCACCCCGAAGGTCCGGGTTCAATTCCCGGTTCTGCCAAGAAATTTTAGTTCTGGTGTGAGGGCTGAAACGGGGTACACTCAAGCTTTTCTGGTAAACCTGAGAAGAAGAGTGTTCTTTTCTCATCTCGGCCGGGGCAGTTGACCTCGCAGTTCCTCCCCTTAAAACAACAATAACTGGCTAATATCTCGGCCATTTTGGAAGTGGTTTTCCAAGGTTTCCCCACTTCTACTCCAGGAAAATTCTGGGATGGTTCCTGACTTTAGGTTACGGCCACCTCCTTCCCAATTCTTGTTTCAATTACAATTATTGACACTTATACAGACTACATTATTTAAATGACTCATGGTGGTTCCGTATTGATATGCTAGAATAGTTATTAACAAGAAAAGTACATCCGCCTGAATCAATACTATAAAGAAAAAAAAATTATTAAACTTGTTTTCAGTACATGTTTCGAGGATTAATTACATTTTATCCCCTTCATCAGCTATTGAAAAACACAAAACAAAGCGTTGCACAGTAATAAGATACGTATTTAAATCTACTTCACCAACTAACCTCTCTTTGCCAAGATATCACATTCCATCACGTCGATATTCTTGAAGCCACTTTGTTTTGAAAAGGCTAAAATTGGATACAGGCTCTTCATTTATTATAGATCTACACGGATTGGTGAAGTATTGGTGTTCCATATCTACCGGTTCAAGCTTCAATACGGAACTATTATTTGTCACAAGCACCTGCAAGCTGATCACCGTCACCTTCTATTTCATTCTCTTCTTATAACCTAAATTTTATGGTGCACCATATTAGATTTATGTACGTATCTTATTACTGTGCTACGCTTTGTTTTGTGTTTTTCAATAGCTGATGAAGGGGATAAAATTTAATTAATCCTCGAAACATCTACTGAAAACAAGTTTAATAATTATTTTTTTCTTTATAGCATTGCTTCAGGCGGATGTACTTTTCTTGGTATTAACTTATACAGACACCAAAATAATATAGGTTTTTAGTAAGGCCCGGAAGTTCATGCAAAATCTTTTTTTATTTTTATTTTTTTGCATATTTAGGCCTATGCATATTTTGGTTATATTGTCGCAATGCATCATATTTTTCTCCTTTACCTGTTTAAGTGCATATCACTGTTTGAAAAGGGCGTATATTCGAATTTCCTGTTGTTTTGAAACGTCTTTTGTTTCTTCATATTCTTAAAGTCTTATAATTCAAGGAAGCTCTTAGTTTTACGTGACCGTTAATCATGCGATCATAAGCCACGGGACCTCCTTTTTTACGTGGAATCCGAACCACAGGGCATGGCATTTCACATCGAAAATCTCACATGCATTGACCGGGAATCGAACCCAGTCCACCTTAGTGAGAGGTCAATAGCTTGACCGCTTAGCCACCACGCCCCCTCTTATAATTCAATTCGGACTTCGAGAGGCAATCACAGAATAATACTGAAATTATTTTAATACTTAATACGTTTCCGTCCTTTTTGCAAATTAATATCAATTATATTTATTCAGCATTCCCTTTGCAAATATTGTAAAATTATTTTCATTTTGAAAAATTCAATGGCTATTCAAATTGTATATCAGTTATACTTAAAAATTAACATAATAACATAATTATTGATGGACAACACCGCTTGAAGTTTCATAAAATAATATTTTCTTCTATTTAGAACTCTAATAATCAATTAGTGCAGTTTTGCATGCGAATTTCTTCATTTAATAGTACACGAACTTCCCGGCCTTAGTTATTAGACACATCCCACGCAAACGCAAGAACACGGGAATTAAGTGAGCACAATGACCAAGCCCCTAAATGGAAAATAGACTACTTTGAGGAGTAGCGGCTAACATTCTTGGAAAGTGTAAGGTCTTGAACGCGAAACACTCAGCCTCGTGGGGCAAAACTGAGAAGAGGTGGGTTCGATTCCCACCTCAATTATACTGAAAGTGGTTTCCCAATTCTATTACAGGAAATGGTGGTGTGATCCCTGACTTGAGATCACGGCTGCTTACTTTCCAAGACTCCACAGAATTGCACACTACTACAGACTTCACAATTACATACGTTATGCGACAAAAATTACACACACGCAATCACACGGGGTTAAATGATCACGAGTTTCTATCCCCTCAAATAAAACAAAAACAACAACAACAACAACAACAATCCTCTTTCAGTAAGGACTAGGAGCACTTACCCTAACGCCCAGAACCAAAGAGTTAAAGTTATACCCATTGGCCATTACTAATATCAATATAGCCTAAATGCTAATTAATACTGTACACCTTACTGAGACATGCCGTCCCCGTGGTGTTTGGTTAGCGCGTCTGCCCCTCACCCGCTGGACCAGGGTTCGATTCCCAGCTCCGTCAGAAATTTTAGAAACTGGCATGTGGGCTGGAACGGGATGCACTCGGCCTCGTTAGGACAATTGAGTAGCTGTCTGACGGTGAGGCAGCACCCCGGTCACGAAAACCAAGATTAACGGCCGAGGGACCCGATGCGCTGACCACGGGTTCCCCCTAATATCTGAAGGCCAAATGGCTGGGCAGCGGAAGCTTGGTAGACCTAGGCCTTTCATGGGCTGTAGTGCCAGGGGTTAATAAACTGAGATGTAGGCAGCTTTGAAGACATTCAATGTTGCCATATTAATTAGAATATTTAAAATCGTCCGGATCCGTTGCTAATTGGTTAGCTTTGGCCTGAATAGTCCCGGGTTCTAGTCCCGGTTCGGCCGGGGGGATTTTAATCTCCTGCAGTTAAGTCAGCTGGCTCGGGAATTGGGTGTTTGTGACTTCATACAAGAAATACAACAAATAATGTTAACATAAAAAGTAAAACACTTTTAGCGTATGGCTTTTAGTGCCGGAAGTGTCTGAGGACATGACCGGCTCGCCAGAGGCTGTAGCTACTTCAAGCAGACACCCATGGGGTGAGCTACAAGCTACATTCAATTTCAAGTAGTTTCAACTTTCGCTACCAGATGTCACTGGCACCTTGTGGTAAACGTTGGAACTTTGATAGAGCGCTTCAACGAAATCTAACCTTGAAATTTAGCTTCACACAAGTTTAGTTAGTGGAAGAATCTATTACATGTCATAAATCTATGACATGGGACCGCCGGCTGTACTTCCCGTCCGAAGGAAAGCATACTGAAGGATTGTAACGCATATAAAAAATCCGACGACTTTGGCCGGGTTTGTACCCGCGATCTTGGGCACAGCAGTTCAGCATGCTACAAACGATGTCACCGTAAAACAAAAGAAATAGAACCAAAGAAAGCATAAAATATATAAAATAAATGAAAGTTCCTTCGCTACAGTGAGGGAAATCGAATCATGGATTTGTTTCTCACTGCGGCAATGAAATGCGGGTAGTATTTGCACGCACCCGCGTAGGGACAAGGTGTCTCAATTTCAATGTGTATCACGCAAATTGTGGCTTGACCTCCAGTCCAAAAATAAAACCACATCAATAAAAGAAATGAAATGAAAATCCACAGCCTGCTTCCAGTCTCCGACCGGGTCAGGAATGGAATGAATGAAGCCCCCATCTAGCGGCGAGGATATGAACTGTGCCGGCTGCCGAGGCCTGACGCACTCCTCTGGGGCAATGATTAAATGAATGACAGATGAAATGAAATGATAGTGGAGAGTGTTGCTGGAATGAAATTTTGACAGGGAAAACCGGAGTACCCGGAGAAAAACCTGTCTGCCTCCGTTTTGTCCAGTACAGATCTCACATGGAGTGACCGGGATTTGAACCACGGACCCATCGGTGAGAGGCCGGCGTGCTGCCGCCTAAGCCACGGAGGCTTCCCAATAAAAGAAATAAAAAATTATAAATTAACTTTCAGTCGGCCAACATGAATACCCACTCAATTAAATTGGGATAGTGTGATACCACCTGAAAAAGATTTACTTGTGATTACAATATTATTTACATAGAATACAAATGGTCGGAGGGGGATTTGAATCAACTAATTACTAGTATGTACAGCATGAACATTTTAGCACAGTATTCGTAGACCATTACTGCATATTTGTGTTCATATTACTAGTTTAAGGTTTATCACTTAACATTTTAAGTGCTGAGTTATTCCACCATGCTTATTTACACCGCTGATGAACTCCAGGTGTAGAGGACAGACGTCTACAAAATGCTTTCTTAGTTATTTCCGGGAGCAAAAATCCAAACTCAAGTAGTACTGCGTAATGCCCAATGGATTGAAGAAAATGCACAGATCGACTCGAAACTCGAAAGCGAATGGGGAATATGAAAAAGAAAACGCTCTTGTGCTCCGTTTATAGATGGGCGAAGCACTCAAAGGGTTAAGTGTAACATTTCCATAGTAGCAACGCCTTCATAAATTAGTTTGTGGAGGTAGACTGCTTGTGGGTGGGATTATGATTTCTCAATATTACAAACTTGCAGATATTAAAATCAATAGTTCTCTTTCTTAAACGGGGGCTTAAATTTTTTCTGTGCCTTTAACGGGTAGTGTTGTGGAGCGACCGTTCTCTGTTGCACTGTGGGTTTTGGAGGAACAATCTTGTCTTGTTTATTTGTCACCGAATCTGATGATGTTCACATGCCGAGCGAAATATAACATCCTGTTTGTAAGTGGCTGCATGCCTCAACGGAAACATTTTCACCTGCTGTTTCCAAGGTTGTTGAATTAAATCCTGGCACAGTCAGTTGGCTTTTGAGGGTGCGCAAATATGAGGGCGGCGTCTCAGTACATTTACTGGCACGTTAAATAAACCCTTCGGGGTGAAATTCCAACACTCCGGCGTCTCTAAACGCCGTAGTAGTTAAAATGGACGTTATACCATTTACATTATTAGTTTATTTGTGTTCTGTTTAAGTAATATAGACTATAGCCTATATATATATATAAAACATGTACATATTTAGGTGGAATCACATTATCGCAATTTAATTATCATATATATTATTTCGGTACTATCGATCCATTTTGCTGATGTACAAGTAACCGATCGTAGTAAATGAGCATTCAAAATAAAGATAATTACCCTTAATAGTCACGAAATGCACACTTATTTCATAAATATCGATAATTTGTTTATAAACATTTCAAACAAATAAACAAGGCGACAACACCTGCCAGATCTGCGTCGTGTCGAGCCCCATAACAGTGCACAGCCAGTCCCTGCCAGATCTGTGTAGCGTCGCGTCGAGCCTTGCAGTTGTGCGAGGCTAATGCACAAGGGCAATGATGTTGAAATGCGATATTTATTATTTATTTGCCATAGACCAAACTGGAAGTATGGATGGCCTACTATAATAATAATATCGTATGGCCTCGGTGCCGGGTGCAAGCTTTGTAATTTGACACCCAGAGGGTAGCTTGCATGTCGAATTTCGTTGTTCCTTGAATCACTATGAAAGTCAAGGAGGTTAGATATCTAATCTCTTTGAACACCATAGCGCTTTCTAGTAGAGAAATGAGGAACTTTGTGTTGGCGGAAACTCGAGATTAATTTTGCCATTATGAACACGGCCTACTGAATTCAAATGGGTTCTTTGACATGCCAACATCGTATGACATGCGTATCGTATTTTTGCCGCCTTTCAAAAATCACTTACCACGGCCAGGAGTGAACCTGTAATCTTGGGGTTAGTAAACCGACACGCTATCCACTCACCCACCGTGGCAAGCTGATGGCCTAGTGATAATAATCAAGCCCCACACACATATTTTATGCTTCACCGGCACAACTTACATCTACACCTTGTTTGTACAATATTCATACGTTTTACAAGGATAAATTCATGTTGACCGAATGAAAGATCATATTTCATCAAATATTCAGACACCCATATAGCCTCCGTGGCTTAGGCGGCAGCACGCCGGCCTCTCACCGCTGGGTACGTGGTTCAAATCCCGGTCACTCCATGTGAGATCTGTGCTGGACAAAACGGAGGCAGACAGGTTTTTCTCCGGGTACTCCGGTTTTCCCTGTCAAAATTTCATTCCAGCAACACTCTCTACCATCATTTCATTTCATCTGTCATTCATTTAATCATTGCCCCAGAGGAGTGCGTCAGGCCTCGGCAGCCGGCACAGTTCATATCCTCGCCGCTTAGATGGGGGCTTCATTCATTCCATTCCTGACCCGGTCGTAGACTGGAAGCAGGCTGTGGATTTTCATTTTTCATTCAGACACCCACAAGCACATTGAAATAATGAAATAAAGGCCCCATAAATAAATTAACAACAATCACCACACGTACAACACGCATATATTGTTCGACTGAATATGAACAAACAGGCGAGAAGATTACACACGAAAGAAAATAATTATGTCACTTGCATGCCTGATCTAACCCAGTATTAGCTATCACACTATTCGTGTGTTTGTGCTTACTCAGGTTATTGATCGTGTAGCCTATACTTCACTTGCACGGGACGAGGTTAGGCTTGTCCAATATAGTATAGTGCCTTGAATCCACAGGACGGAATGCATCTGAGATGTATTTAGAGATCAGAGGCCCACATCCTCTCAGTTCTGCCTTACAAGCTTGAGAATATCCGATTCGAACTCTCAGACCAGAATTAAATTTCATTAGCATAGCTGGGAACCGAACCCCTACCTCAGGGATGATTGCCAATAACGTTAGCCACTAAACTCCAAGATGGTCTCTCTTTGAATTTGCATTTTGCACTCTGAAAATGGTTCTTTTAATCTATTGATGTTGTTGTTATTGTCGTTTGAGTCCTAACTCTGTTGACTGGTTTGATGCAGCAATTCAAGTCTCCCTGTTCTAAGCCAATCGTTTCATCTCTACGTAGCTACCACACCATAAATCCAAGACAATATGTTCAACATATTCTAACATTGGTCTATCTCCACAGTTTTCGTCCTCGAACCTCCCTTTCATAACGAAATTTGCTATTCCTGGCTGTCTTAGTATGATAGTGTCCTACCAACCTATCTCTTTTCTTCATGAGCAGCCATAAGAAACACCTCTTCTCTCCCACTCGTCTTAATACCTCTTCATTTGTTACGCTATCCACCCATCTGGTCATCATCATTCTCTTAAAATACCACATTTCAGATGCCTCCATCATCCTTTTTTCTGCTGCGCAAACAGTCAACGTTTCACTTCCATTGAACACCTCGCTCCACGCAAAGGCTTTAAAAAATGACTTTCTTATACCTAAATCCACAGTCAACAGATTACTTTACTGTATAAATACTTTCCTTGTCTGAGGGAATCTACTTTTTAGATTCAATTTTATATTCGTTTACTACTGATTATTTTGCTTTCTGAGTACGAGAAGTCTCCTACTTCTTTTAGCTTTTTACCTCCCAATTTGACGTCAATATGATATTTTACTTTTACTTGGCGATAAAGTGTCATATTAATACATCTTAGGAAATCCTATTCCTTTAGTTTCTAGGAATAAGAACTAATAAGAATTTTATTCTCACGGATTCATTGATGACCAAAGTGTTGAGTACATTGACTAATTGTTGTTATCTCCTTTGGGAACTTAGTATATCTTGATCATCAGTTTGGAGTTCTCTCATATGCGTTGAATGTCTGATAACCTATTTTTATGTTGTGACTTCAATAGTGTAACCTGTGTTTATTAGGGCAAGAACAGTGATAGTTTCCCTGCACCAGATCTGATGACGCGGAGATTGAGGTAATCGGAGTGGGAGAGATGAGTTAGTGGGAAAAGTCTGGATCATGGTTCATATACTGTCTTCGTAGAGACAAGGACACTTGATTGTGTGGTTCTACGAAGGTCCAATGCTATGTCCGTTCGAAGAAAGAATAATGTCGTGCATTCCGATAGTCGTATAATCATAAGTAAAATTATTTTAAAGTGAAATTATATGTTTTTTACTTTCATTATAAACCAGGTTATATGAAAGAGAGATATTTTGCGCATTATAGTATTTTCCTACGTCATCACCGGTTCTCAGATCCTCAGATCTGCCATGAGGACAGCAGAAACCTGTGGATTTACAATCTTGACATTTTAGGAGGGAGTATGGAATATCCTGGCGTAATATCATGCACAAGATGAACACTGTTAATGCCCGAATTCTACCCTTGAAACTATGAACATTTTGAACTTTCTAGAGCTCCCAATTGTAGTCAACAAGCGTGCGTTAACACGTTTTGCCATACTTATAGAGTACAAGCCAGTTAAAGTAATTCTAACGGGGTTAAGTGTATCCTAATGCAGGCTTCATGGCATAATTACATTTTTCGGTAGAGTCGTGAAACGAAGCCTGGATCCTTGCGACAGGCGTCTTCATACTGTATGTACCGATAAATTACAAAAAGGGGCAGCTCTATTCTGAAGGACTGCTCGTCGCACGAAATAAAAATCAAGGTCATCATTATCTAGCTTCTTGGGACTACATGAAATAAAGCGGGAAATATGATAACAATCCATACATCAGCCCGTTTCTCCAGTAAAGTGATACTGCACTCATTATCCATTGTTCGTGTGATCTATTTCCCTGACGGGCGGCGTGGTGGATCGGATATCGACACTGCGGAGAATATCACAGAAAGGTCATGCCACGCCAATAGATCAATATTTACACTTGTTGATAGGTTCTACCTGCATTGGGCTTTTGATGACTTTCCCTAGTACTTCGGTGGTGGATTCAAATATACTACAAATACAGTTTCCCTACAGTGACAGAATTATATTTGTTGTAGTTGTTGTTGTCGTCGTCGATAATTTTATATAGGGGTTAGGGATATCTTGATCATCACACCCGTGTACAAGGGTATGTATTGAATTTGTCTGATAACCTGTGTTTCTGTGGAAACTGTAGTGGTGTGTGTAGCTGTAAGTATCAGCGTCTGGGATGAGGTAGGTGCTCAGGAACTAAAGAGGTACTATCCCAGCATTTGCATGTGGCAGTATGGATAAACTCTATAAAAAGCCACACACACGATAGCCACTATCAGCGCTGGGATTCAAACTTCCCTCCAGACTCTGCCTCTTTAATAGTCTTATTCCATAGTTATGACACTCTTGATAATGTTATTATACAGTTTGTACTATAGCTTAACGTTTAATTATAACACGTTTACTCACTCAACTGAGTTTTCTATCTTCTAATATACTAAAAATAATAATAATAATATCGCATGGCCTCGGTGCCGGGTGCAAGCTTTGTTATTTGACACCCAGAGGGTAGCTTGCATGTCGAATTTCGTTGTTCCTTGAAACACTACGAAAGTCAAGGAGGTTAGGTATCTAAGCTCCTTGAACACTAGAGCGCTTTCTAGTAGAGAAATGAGGAACTTTGTGTTGGCGGAAACTCCCGAGATTAATTTTGCCATTATGAACACGCCTACTGAATTCAAATCGATTCTTTGACATGCTAAGATCGTATGGCATGGTGTCGTAAATTTTACCGCCTTTCAAAAATCACTTACCACGGCCAGGATTGAACCTGCTATCTTGGGGTTAGTAGACCGACACGCTACCCACTCACCCACCGTGGCAAGCTATCTTGGCTCTTGTTTATTTCAGTACTTTACACTTTGTTCATTTTATTTGATCCACTGTCTATCATGCAACACCCTAATTGAATCTATTTCACATACGGTACTTAATTATTATATACAGAATACAAGGAGGGGAATAATCTGTACATAATAAGTATCATGTAATTAATTATAATTATTCACAGAATACAATGATATCCCTGCTAAATAATAACGTATAATTCATTAGTATTCATTATTATTATTGCTATCAAGCCTCCGTGGCTCAGGCGGCAGCACGTCGGCCTCTCACCGCTGGGTCCGTGGTTCACATCCCGGTCCCTCCATGTGAGATCTGTGCTGGACAAAACGGAGGCAGACAGGTTTTTCTCCGGGTACTCCGGTTTTCCCTGTCAAAATTTCATTCCAGCAACACTCTCCACTATCATTTCATTTCATCTGTCATTCATTATCATTGCCCCAGAGGAGTGCGTCAGGCCTCGGCAGCCGGCACAGTTCATATCCTCGCCGCTAGATGGGGGCTTCATTCATTCCATTCCTGACCCGGTCGGAGACTGGAAGCAGGCTGTGGATTTTCATTTTTCATTATTATTGCTATCGTACATCCCTTTTAAGAGAGCGTTTGAACTTGAACAATTTTCATGACAACCCAGAGTTGCGGCGACGTTCTTCTGAATTCCTCTTCATTCGTGCACTGTGTTCTTTCCTCCGTTCGTCCGTCCACTGGCATCTTTGGTTGCAGTTATTTTGTCAAATTTATGTTTAATTATGTGTGTTTCTAAATTTAACCCGATCATTCATGTCATGCATCGTGATGTTGAGCTGCTTGAGTTCTTCTTCAGTTACGTATATCCATTTGGACTTATTTTTACTGTTGAGGGTGATGTTGAAAATTTGCTGTTTAATTCTGTGTGGTCCATTCTGTATACGTGACCAAAAAATTTAGCTCGTCTCTTTCTGAAAGTGTCGGTGATAGTTTCTATGGTTTTATAAATTACTAATGATGGTCTCTCAATCCATACTCCCTCATTATTCACTGGTCCAAAAAGTTTTCGGAGGATTTTACGTTCATGTTGTTTTCTATTTCTTTAATTTTTGGGTGACCATGAATTAGTGTCGTTTCTATGGCATAAAGTCCACCGGGAAAAACTACTGTTTTGTAGTGTCTTCGTTTTGCATTAACTGAGATCAATTTTTTGTTGTATTGATTGCAAGTAAGTATGTACGCTCTCTGTAATTTTCTCACTCGTTCTTGATTTGCTATTATGTTTAGGCCTGAAGGTTGTATGATTTCTGCTAAGTATTTAAAATGGGAAACTCTTGATATAGAACTGAACCATATTGCGCTTCATGGGTAGATTGTCTGACGGAGATCGTTCAATGTCCTGGGATTTCTCATAAGATATCAGGACTCCAGCCGTTTGTGAAATTTCGTGTAATCTTTCAATTGCATGCATTGCTTCTTGCTAGGTATTCGTTAATATGGCAAGGTCATCAGCAAGTGTCAAACATTATTATTATTATTATTATTATTATTATTATTATTATTATTATTATTATTATTATTATGCACGTAATACAAGGAGGGGTTAATCCGTTCACAATAATTATTATGCATACAAATAAATTAGTATTTATCATGGCCGCCATGTTGGATTGTTTTATATGATGGTCATAGATCTTTTATTAAAGGTACCGTTAGTTCCTTATACTTCCCGATTAACATAATTTGGCGTAAATACGTATAGACGACTGATAAGTTACCAACTGTTAATTTGGCTTCTAAACTTTCTACATTTCCACCTTAATGATGACATTAAAGCGGTACACCATGTAACAAATAGTATCATAGGCTATTATTGCATGCCTTAATGGGGTGAGGCGAACTTTGTTGTACTTCGCTTTTAACGTTCTTCCGTGGGAAGATCGATCGTTCATAATCATCAAATGAAGACAGAGTACCTGTAGAATGAAAACACGGAAGCGAAACTGGAGAGCTCCATTAATAACTTTCTTCATTACTTTCAATCCTTTCAAAGACTTCATAACCTTTAATGTGGACCTAAAAATCAATTGCTTGATGTTATAATAACTAGTCCTGAATAAGCAAGATTTACACTGAAGCTTTGCGTATAGTCACCCTAGAGCAAATCCATTTTACTTTGTAACCTGCGAAGACAGTCAATAACAAGGTAACCTTATAACGGAAAGATCTGTAATGGAAGGTAGGTTCTTCTCTCTGCTTATTGCATACCTACGTATAGGAGTATATTGGTGTTCCTTTACCTGCAAACCCAATGAATGAGGGCCCTAGGATACAAGAAAAATACTAAAATATAGGAACTGGCGTTGAAATGAGTGATGTACAAAAGTACTTTCACATGTAATTGACGCCGTTTTTGGCAATTTATAAAGATGTCATACGAGTATACACAAATAAATACGTCTTTCTGAACGCATAAACTGGGTTGCGCTTGATAGGCCTATCCAAACATGGTGATTTTTAGCCTATTTTTATTTATGAATAAAAAAAGCGTATGAGATCACCTTTTGTCCGTGTGTGCGTATGTATGTGTGTGTGTGTGTGTGTGTGTCCGGAATACAATCTAAACGGCTGGACAGATTTAAATGAAACTCGGTGGGGTCACGGTATCATTTTCGCCGACCCCGACCGTGCCCTTCAATCCAATTTGCGAAATACTTCACCGGCATTCTATATCTTCGAAAATATTAATGATATCACCCTGAAATTTTGTACGGTGATGGAATATCATCTATGAGACTTACGAAAACCTGTTAATTACAAAGCGAACATGTTGCCAAGCGAAGATGAAATATTTAAATAGACTTTTCTCACGACTCAACCATCAAAACTCAGTGAAACTTGGTACAGGAAATTTTTATACACATTGTAATGCACTGGCGTCTAATTTTGGTCAATAATTCACATAACCTCAAGATGGCGGCTGTGCGAAATATTTCACCGGCATTCTATATCTCCGAAACTATTACTGATTTTTTACGGTGATAATGGGAAATACTAGAACATCACATTCGTGGCTTCAAAGAATCTGTTAACTACAAAACGAACATGGCGGCCAAGCAAAATTGAAACATTCAAATAGACTTTTCTCGTGATTTAACCATCCGAACGCAGTGAAACTTGGTACAGCAAATGTTTATACACATTGTAATGAACTGACATATAATTTAGTTCAATTGTTTACATAACCTCAAGATGGCGGCTGTGCAAAATTTTATAATTACATTTTTATTTCTTGTGTCATAATCATGCGATCGAAGTCAACGTTTGAATAATGAACCTACGCAATTATCGTCATCTAATATTGCGTAACTCTCTGGTTTACATACATATAAAAATCCAACATGGCGACCATCCGAAATATTTAGACGGTTCTCAATATCTATTAAACAACGACAGCAATAAAACTGAAATATTGTATGTTGATAGAAGCTATGGACATAAGTTCATGTTTGGGCCTTTCAATAACTTGGTGAGCACAAATCTAGCATGGCGACGTCGCAAAATGTAAATATTGAAATGGACATTTCTCGCGATTTAACAATTTGAGCGCAGTGAAACGTCGTACGGTAAATGCTCATACAAATTGTAATTCACTGGCAACTAATTTATTTCAATTGTTTTCATGACCACAAGTTGGTGGCAGTACGAAATTTTAAAATCTTGGTTTTATTTCTTGTGTCCTCATCATGCGATTGAAGTTTGAATAATACACCTACAGAATAATCTTCGTGTAATAGTACATGACCCTATGACCTATCCAACATGGCGACCATCCGAAATATTTAGACGGTTCTCAATATCTACGAATCTATTACAGGAATCAAACTGATATTTTGTATGTTGATAGAGGCAATTAACATAAATAGGATATATGAAAATAGGCCGTATAGTTCTACACGGAACTACTTGTTTGTATAATTTCTTACTGTTGGGTACCATGGGCACAGGAGGCGAGAACGTTCAAACTGAATATCCATAACGGTGAACTCATTTCAGACAATACACATAATATAACAACTTATAAAGGAGAGAAGAATGTTTTTATTATCCTACTAGTGCACGCCCTGGATTCATTCAAAGCATTCATCGAAATCTTGCACCAACACACCGTCATCAATGCCAAATGTGTGTTTAAAGCCACATTATAAGCAGTATTTACAGGGTGTTCGAGAATTCCCTTTACATTCTATAGCATAGGGCAATAGATTTAGACATGTATTATAAATATTTATTATTAACATTATTTACATATTGTTGAGATAACAATTTACCGCCGTGAGCCGAGTCTCGCACTAGACACGTTCACTTCGGTTAGCTTGGGAAAGTCGTGTCACATGCCACGTGGTTCGCTGCGTAACTCACTGCGCAGTTAGCTGCCTTCAGTCGAAAGAGTTCAACCATGACAGATACAAGTCAGACATTTTGAATGATTTCGCTGTGAGGTTTGGAAAACCACCGCCATCTCGACCAACGTTATTCGCGTGGGAGAAGAAAACCTTCGTGAAGTGAAGTGTTCTCGATGTACCACGTAGCGGAAGGCCTACGACTCGTATCGAAACTTGTGCGAGCTGTGGCGGAATCGATTGAACGATCACCGGTGAAGTCAACCCGTAAGCGGTCTGCCGAATAGGGCGTCCCGCGATCGACGATGAAAGACCATATGCGCAAAGACTTGAAACTTTCATGTTTTCGGCCATCCTCAGTGAACGAGTTGAGTGATCGTGACTTGGAGCAACGTATGCATGCATGCAGATGATTAAAAAAACGTTATATCCTCTGATGAGTGTGCGATTTATCGTAGCTCACGAAATCGTAACGTCTTTATTTGGGCAAAGAGCAATCCGCACTTTTATGAGGAAATTGAGTACAATCCTCCACGTGTTATGCTTTGGGCAGGGTTATCGGCATACCATCTACTTGGACCTTATTTCTTCGATGGTCCTGTGAACCAGCACAGCTACCTGCAAATGATTAATACGTGGTTGCTTCCACAATTAAGGGCTAAAGTGACATCGTGACACTTCAACAAGATGATGCTCCACGACATTTTGCTGTGAGTGTCCGCAATCGGCTAAATGAACTTTTTGGGCGTGGATGACGAGACCTTCCAACACCACTGCCATGGCCTCCACGAAGCCCAGACCTCAGCACACCGGACAATGCACTCTGGGGAATAATAAAAGAAAACGTTTGTAAACGACGATACGTGAACAACGATCAACTGAAGGATGGAGTTCGCATGGCATTTGATACTATCACCCACCGCATGCTGCAGCGGATGCATACAAGAACATGGCGACGGATCAACCCAACGTCTGCTTCGAACATGGAGGAATACATGCTGACGTTGTTGATCGATGAATGGAATTGTTAATTGTAACCAGACATTGTTTACTCCAAATAAATGTTGACATTTAAAAATCCTGTTTTATTCATAACAATGTTTCCATGTCTAACTGTCCTATGCTAAAACATGTAAAGGGACTTCTCGACCACCCTGTACAATAGCATACATGAATAAAACACTAAGGAAATGTGTACCAGGATATTTAGTTTATGGTATTGATTTATCAAAATACCGAGACATCTGTTAATAGAACTACAATAAATTATGTTATTTTCGGAAATTCACATAGCCCATAATGTAGCCTATAATATGCGATAACTATAATAGAAAATTGGGGGGGGGGGGTAGAAAATTACGGAGTTGCACACCTTATAATAATCACCATCATCACCACCACGTCTTCTTCTAATATGCCCTGCCCACTTCTAATATGCCCTGCCCAGTCTTCCGGAAGTTGGAGATCAATATGGATAGTGTTCGCCTATCCTCAGCAACACGGTATAGTTGTTGAATAGTTTTTGTGCCAGTCCAGTCTTGAAGATTACGAAGACAAGACATCCTTTTCCTGCCTGACCGTCAATTTTGACCTTTAAAATGAGGTGAAATATTGCTTATTTTGCACCATGTAACACATGACCCAGGTATCCAAATTCCCTACATGTGATGGTAATCATTAGCTCCCGCTTCGAGTTTGCTCTCCGCAGTACCTCTTCATTAGAGATGTGATCTATTCAAGGGATTTTCAGCATCCTTCTATGGAACCACATTTCCAGAGCTTCAAGCCTTTTAATGGAGGACGATTTTATAGTCCAAGTTTCTACTCCGCATGCTCCGAGTGGGTGAGAGATTTCACGAGCTCTTACCTAAAAACGACCACCAACAGCAAGGAGTTCAGTCATGTGTTGGGGTGGAGTCATGTTTGGTCGACGTACGCCTATAATTCCTATCCACGGTAACATGACTGGTCTTGTGTACAGAGTCAACATCCTTGAACCTGTCGTTACATGATTCGCTGCCACAATGGGCGAGGGCTTTACACTAGTGGACGATAATTCTCGTGCACATCAAACCTGGGTGGTCAATCAGTTCCTTCGTATACGTGGCATACAGACAATGGAGTGGCTTGCCTATTCTGCGGACATGAACTGTATTTAACATGCATGAAAAGAGCTCAAGAGGGCAATTTCGCACCGTCCCAATCCTCCAACAAACAAACAGCAACTGATTGAAGCTGCTGTCCAAGAGTGGGATAATCTGTCCCAAACCACGTTGGATTCGTTGGTGCTCAGTATGCCTCGTCGTCTGCAAGCATGACTTAGAGCTCGTGGTGGCCCCAACATGAAAAGGACTTTAGTGTGTTCTGTCCCATATTATCACTTTAGTTATTCGTTGTGTGTTTCTGTCTCTTTTGCAGAGCAGATTGTGAGTTGCTTCCTATATTGAGTATAATGTGATTACATACACATAGCAAAGTAATCAAGTCACTAAATCGGAATATGACAAACTTTTTTGAGCACTGTACTTAAGGCCACTTTTGCCATGAATAGGTAGGCTATGTGATGATCGTTCTAATATCTGAGCAATTAGAAGTGATTGTGAAATTTAAATTTTATGCCTGTGAAAATTACTCAGAAAAAGTGAGGGTCAGTCTGAAAGCCTAGACTTTGTATCATTTTAAATGCTAGAAATGCTGAAAAATGCTAGAAAGGCTGGAGGCTTCTCGCTTCTCTCGAAGCCAAAGACATGTTAGAAATTTATCTGCATAATACTTATCTTGCTTATCTTGTTTCAAATTACTCGCCAACGGCAAGTGCAAACCAAGGGCAAAGCAAGGCCAAGCGCGCGGGATGCCGTCACGCTCACCAGAGCGCGCAGGGATGTGCACCTTCCATCCAGTCTAAAGACTTGTACAGTGGGCGATGTTTTGAAGATAGAGATATGCTCTCCCGGATATTTTTGTAGAAATTTTCATGCTGACCAATTCTTACACTGATAGTATACTGATATTTTTAACGGTTTGCCCAGCGTAAGCTTAAGAAGCGCACGGACGCCAAGTTTGTTTTCGACGTTTTCACTGAAATCGTTACTGCTTGGCTTCCTTTGATCATACATAAATTATTTTCTACAGAATCTTTCCTCGAGATATCCTTTACAGAATGGTGAAAACCGCATCAAATTCCATCCAGTGGTCCTCGAGATTACCCGTGACATCCAAGAATCGGGGATTTTGTCTTATACTAACGAAGTAGAGATTGTCGGGGAACACATGCAGCAAGCAGTACTATGACGTCACACACCTCAGTGCATCTGGGTACATTTCGTCCCGTCACCGTAACGTAACGCCAGACCCCAGCGTAACGACGAAGCCGACAAGATCATTTAAAATGATAAAAGTTTCTGCCGATAAATTAAATGTTGCAGGGAATAGTGTCTACATGTCCCTTTTTCGAGTATGTTGCAGTATTCCTTCACAGGAGGCCAATCGCGCATTTTTAGCCTACTTTCGATTTTTGCAAAAAATGAAAGTAGACTTATGAGATCACTACAGGGCGAAAAAAAGTGTGTCTGCCTGTGTGTGTGTGTATGTGTGTGAGTCTGTGTGTGTGTGTGTGTGTGTGTGTGTGTGTGTGTAAGTGTTGTTTACTCTGAATGTCGGTCCCCCCTATCAATTCGAACACGGTGAGCGCAAATTGAACGAAATTTGTTACAAAGGTAGCACTAGCAAAAGACACCTCAGTGTCATGTTTTATATCGCCGCCATCTTGACGGAAACGTAATGGCGGCCACACAAATGTTCAAAGCTTAAATCAAATTACGACTAACCTAATCATCCGATCTCTACCAAATGTTGCAACAACATACCTGTATAGGGGCAGCATCCTTTGACCAAACTAATAGGTCATCAGCCTAATAGTTTACGGATGGCGGCCATCTTTGTGTGAATATCGATTGCCCCTATTAATTCGAACACGGTGGAACCGAATGGAACGAAATTTGGTACAGAGGTAGCACTAGCAAAGGGCACCTCAGTGTCATGTATTATATCGCCTCCATCTTGGCGGAAACGTAATGGTGGCCACACAAAGGTTCAAAGCTTAAATCAAATTACGATTAACCTAATCATCCGATCTCTACCAAATTTTTCAACAACATACCTTTATAGAGGAAGCATCCTTTGACCAAATGAATAGGTCATTAGCCTAATAGTTTGCGGATGGCGGCCATCTTTGTGTGAAAATCAATTCCCCCTATTAATTCAAACACGGTGAAACCGAATGGAACGAAATTTGGTACAGAGGTAGCACTAGCAAAGGGCATCTCAGTGTCATATTCTATATCGCCGCCATATTGACAGAAACGTAATGGCGGCCACACAAATGTTCAACGCTTAAGTTATATTACGACTAACATAACCATCCGATCTCTACCAAACTTTGCAACAACATGCCTTTATGGAGGGAGCATCCTTTGACCAATCTAATAGGTTATTAGCCTAATAGTTTGCGGATGGCGGCCACCTTTATGTCAAAATTGATTCCCCCTATTAATTCGAACACGGTGGAACCGAATGGAACGAAATTTGGTACAGAGGTAGCACTAGCAAAGGGCACCTCAGTGTCATGTTTTATATCGCCGCCATCTTGACTGAAACGTAATGGCGGCCACACGAATGTTCAAAGCTTAAATCAAATTACGATTAACCTCATCATCCGATCTCTACCAAATTTTGCAACTACATACCTTTATGGAGGGAGCATCCTTTGACCAATCTAATAGGTCATTCGCCCAATAGTTTGCGGATGGTGGCCATCTTTGTGTCAAAATGGATTCCCCCTATTAATTCAAACACGGTGAAACCGAATGGAACGAAATTTGGTACAGAGATAGCACTAGCAAAGGGCATCTCAGTGTCATGATTTATATCGCCGCCATTTTGACAGAGACGTAATGGCGGCCACACAAATGTTTAAAGCTTAAATCAAATTACGACTAACATAACCATCCGATCTCTACCAAACTTTGCAACAACATACCTTTATGGAGGGAGCATCCTTTGACCAATCTAATAGGTCATTAGCCTAATAGTTTGCGGATGGCGGCCATCTTTATGTCAAAATTGATTCCCCCTATTAATTCGAACACGGTGGAACCGAATGGAACGAAATTTGGTACAGAGGTAGCACTAGCAAAGGGCACCTCAGTGTCATGTTTTATATCGCCGCCATCTTGACGGAAACGTAATGGCGACCACACAAATGTTCAAAGCTTAAATCAAATTACGATTAGCCTAATCATCCGATCTCTACCAAATTTTGCATCAACATACCAGTATGGAGGGAGCATCCTTTGACCAAACTAATAGGTCATTAGCTTAACATTTTGCGGATGGCGGCCATCTTTGTGTCAAAATGGATTCCCCCTATTAATTCAAACACGGTGAAACCGAATGGAACGAAATTTGGTACAGAGATAGCACTAGCAAAGGCCACCTCAGTGTCATGTTTTATATCGCCGCCATCTTGACGGAAACGGAATGACGGCCACCCAAATATTAAAAGCTTAAATCAAATTTCGACCATCCTAATAATTTGATCTCTACCAGATTTTGCAACAACATGCCTTTTTGTGGAAAGCATCTTATGACTGACTACAAGGTCATCAGCCCAATAGTTTGCAAATAGCGGCCATGTATGTGTGCAAATCCATTCCCCAGATCAATTCAAACACGGTGAAACCGAATTGAATGATTTTTTTTCTAAGAGGTAGCACTAGCAAAGGGCACCTCATATTCATGTTTAATATCCCTATAGCACGTTGTATTTCAACAAGCTACTACAACCAACATTCAATTATACTCCTTGAAAAAGACAAAGAGTTATAACAATACCCATGCATTTAGGAGAAAGTAGGCTATATGTTCTTTACTGAACATCTTGTTTAATTTAAAAAAATCCAATACATAATTTATTCCTCAGAACTTCATTATCTATTACGAGTTCATACAAATAGAGACACTATCCCCAAGCTGAAAGATCGATTGGGAAACGAATTGAACATACAATAATATGCCGCTGAAGGGCACCCACATTGAATATAATAACGTTAACATTTATTTTTTGCATATGTACAGGGCAAAACTAAGTAAATGTAACATCATTGGAAATAAATTAGAAAATAATTCCGAGTGTCCAGGCCGCATCGGTCATGGAGTTGCAATGAATACAAATCCTCACCAATAATAATAATAATATCGTACGGCCTTGGGTGCCGGGTGCAAGCTTTGTAATTTGACACCCAGAGGGTAGCTTGCATGTCTAATTTCATTGTTCCTTGAATCACTATCAAAGTCAAGGAGGTTAGATAACTAATCTCCTTTAACACTATAGCGCTTTCTAGTAGAGAAATGAGGAACGTTGTGTTGGCGGAAATTCTCGAGATTTATTTTGCCATTATGAACACGGCCTACTGAATTAAAATGGGTTCTCTGACATGCCAACATCGTATGACATGCGTGTCGTATTTTTGCCGCCTTTCAAAAATCACTTACCACGGCCAGGAGCAAACATGCACCCACCGTGGCAGGGACTGCGGTGTGTCAGATGATGCTCCCCGAAATCCATTTGCGTATATGAAATCTCACTTCAACATTTGGAGTTCAATGGTGTGGCTGACCCACCAAATCACCCTACCTCTATCCTTTGCGGGTTTATGCAGAGTTTGGAGTAAAAGGGGCCTGTTCACAGATTAGAATTTGCAGTCGCCGGCAATATCCTTTCCTTAAAGCCAAGAAAATGCTTCCTGTATAAATTACGCAAGGACTATCAATCGCGTCACTGCTTCCCCTTCATTCTCATCTGTTTCCCCACCTAGTAGCTCTTCACAGCGTTGCTAAACGTCCTGATGCCATGTTACGAATAATTCCAGTAGGCCTGTTTATTTACGTCTGTACGCAGTAATTTGCGACAAAACGACCCTGACGAAGTTACTCAAATATATTTTGTTTATCCATTTTTACAGGCCATTAACGTGGTAAATCACAGCAAAAATGTCACATTTTTCTTCTAATTAAGGGGGAAGATCCAGCTTAACGGAGGAAGAAAATGTCAATATTCATTCGATTTTTGAACATGCTACAAATATTGTTGACAAACGATACACTTATCCCAGTAATGGCATGCTTGTTGCAACCAAAAGCAACTTTTATAATTTCAAAATTCATAAGAGGTTTTTTAGAATATTTTCAAAATTTGCCAAATCTTTTGCAATGCAACATCGATTCCTCTATATATCCCAAGTTTATTAGAAATGTCCTACTTTTTTAAATGTGTGCATTACATCTGTACCTACAAAATGCACCTCATTCAGGTCTCTAGGATTTATATTTGTTTTATATACTGTTTTTGTTCTAAAAAGAACAACTATTTTCAGCTGCTCTGCTTAAAAATTCAATAAAATTACTTAATTTACAGTTTATGTAAGTGATTAGAGATTTGGATTAGTGGGATCATGCGCTGATGAAGATATGAACATACATGATCTGTGTGTGTTTACACTGTATTAGTGCATATAAATGAATGTATTCACGTCGGCAGAGAGCGTTTCACCTGTGCATGTGTTTGCTATAATTAATGCTGCCTGTGGTCACCTACTCTTACATCTATGAAGGCAGGTCTTTATAGAAGAAACATTCTGATAGTCTATTAATAGAGTGATAAGCTTCTTATGAAATATTAACAAAAGTAATGTAATTTATAACGGATTACACCTCTTCGGCAAACTTTTTATTCTTGAATGCCCAAGGGAAGTCAAGTTTTTTTTTCTCTCTCTTTGCTTCAGAAGAATTCTTGTGAGAAGCTTAATAATGGACGATCTTTTGGATTATCTAGTGTTCACTTCATGTTTGAATTTATATAGTTTTATTCTATAATCTTATAAATACTGATAATCGAATGCAATTGGACTACCGTTGACGCGTTGACTGAATTACTCCTGGGAAAAAATCTTCCTGGTTTTTAATGAACAATGTAAGTTACTTGTTTTGGGTTTCATCAGTGGAGAATTTTAATTACAACTTCTAGCAGAGGAGTTTTTAGTGATATAATTAGCAACCGGGATATGCATAAGGTTAATAAGGTTTCCTACTGATAAACAACTTGTAAGGAGGGTACATTAATAGTAATTTTAAGTCACTTGATTATATTAATTAGCCTACCTACTTTAGATTATTGCAAAAATTGAAAGTAGACTTATGAGATCTACACAGGGCCAAAAATTGTGTGTCTGTCTGCGTGTGTGTGAGTGTGTGTGTACTCTAAATGTCTGCCCCCCCCCTCTCTATCAATTCGAACACCGTGAAACCGAATTGAACGAAATTTCGTACAGAGGTAGCACTAGCACCTCAGTGTCATGTTTTTTTATCACCGCCATCTTGAACAAAACTGAATGGTGGCCATCCAAACGTTCAAAACGTATAATCAAATAACAACTAAACTAATAATCCGATCTCTACCAAATTTGGTAACAACATACCTTCATATAGGGCGCGTCTTGTGCACAAACTACAAGGTCATCAGCCGTACCATTTCAGGATGGCGGCCGTGTGAATTATGCAAACTTAATAATTCATAACATGGGACCCACCAGTTCCTATTATCGAACCGAGAATCGTTTTAGGTGGTTTAAAATTACATAAGTGGTTAGGTGGGGTGCTGAGATAACCCCAAAGTTTTGCTGGAATATCTCGGACATATATTTTTCAGAAAATTTCTGACTTATTTTGCATACTATTCACATCCTTTTAAGCCAGTGTCAATTATCTTACAACAATAAATTAATACACAAGAGAAATAAAAGCCTTTGGAAGATATACTTATATTTTTCGTTGCGTGATTCTACATGTTGCTATTTCAAGCATTTTGCGTTTGCTCATTTCTTAGAAAAGTTCAGTTTTGTGTTTTACTCATGTAAACGTAACACACATCCATAAAACAACACAAAATTAATGATATTCTGTTTTACAATGAGAAATTTTGAAAGAGGAGGAGACCGATAATCATTAATAAAAATTGGAAAGTTTCTGTCTTTACTACCAAAGTTCATGTAAAAATCACTCACTAATGTAAAGATTACATTGTATTTTTAATACACTTATGTCACTAAACCATTACTGAAATCTTAACAGTCATCAGTGTCATCAGAGGAAGAATCATTGCAGCACGTGCGGCACATATTCTCCATATGATTCAGGCACATGAACTCTTGACATCTGTAGCAGAAGTGAATGATTTTCTGGTCTGATTTCTTCAGTTTCTTCTTCAAGCATTCTCCTTATACGCTGTTGTTCCTTATCGGAAGACATGGTAAAGCAAACAATGCTTCTACTCAGAACTGGGTGTATAATCTAAAAAGGACTTCTAAAGCCAACAAAGATATTACGCAAATTATTAGGTGGGGTGTATACAGCACCCCAGTGTCAATAAACGTTTATAGCATTCATACAGTTTGTTACTTATGGCCAACAATGAGTTTATTTCAAATGACAATGTTCGGCAAGAAGCTACTGAGCCCGCCACCATCATAGCTAACTTAGTAACTTTACAACATAACAAATAATAATGCTGGGGTGTTGTGAGCACCCCACATAACCACTGGAGGGTTACTGTTCTGAAGAACGTGGCACGTTCGAAATTAAAAGTTTATATTGTAATACTATAGTGCAGAAGTGATTTTACAAAGCTGAGCCATCTCAGTTACAAGAAAAGGTGGCAGCTGATATCCTGTGCCTGACCTATATTTCACCAGTTTAAGTATTGCCTGCAATATAGCCTATTGATAGAAATAATATAAACTTTGTATGAAATGCTTTATATATAAAAAATACACTCCACTGAAGAAATCGTTTAGTCAAAATCATTATGCACCAGAACCTCAAGAAAACTGCTACCATTATTGAAGAAAGAAAGAAAGAAAGAAAGAAAGAAAGAAAGAAAAGACATATCTCAAGAATTTTATGGATCTGGAGACATAATCGACCGGACGTGGGCAACATCCAACTTTGAGTTGACGCATGTGTTTACACGTCTGTCTGTCCATGGCTTTCACCACCTTAATTGTATGAACAAATCTTTCCATGACCCTACAAAGACGTGTGCATACCAACTATGTGGACAAGCATGTGAACGCTACCACTTCGAGTTATGTAGTAAAATAAAACAATCTAAGACTATGCAATTCAAATCCCTAGGGTGCAATTACAGTGTACATGTTCATGGTTTTCGATTGCTATTTGGCTGCAATAAAAGTAGACTATTAATTAATATCCTGAACTAGCATGGACGCCACACGAAATATTCCACTGGCATTCTATATCCTCGCAATGGTTACCAGTATCACCCTGAAATTGTGTACTATGATAGAAGGTACTACTGTAAGTTCATTTATGTGACATTCTAAAACTAGTTAAGTACAAAACAAACATGGCAGCCAAACGAAGTAAAAATATTCAAATAAAATTTTCTCGTGATTTGATCACCTGAGCGCAGTGAAACTAGATAGGAAAATTTTTATGTGTCATTCAATCTATTGGCATCGTAAGTTAAATCGATTGTTTTATTACCACAAGATGGCGTCTGTGAAAAATTTTAAATTAAGTTTTCAGTTTTTGTGTCCTAATCGTGCGATTGAAGTGAGCGTTTGAATAATGAGCCTCTTTAATAATCTTCGTCTAATGGTTCATATCTACAAATATCTACAAATCTATTTAGGCAATCAAGCTGAAATTTTGTATGGTCATAGAGGCTGTTAACATAAATTTGGATATTGGACATTGAATAACCTAATGAGCTCCAAACCAACATGTCCGCGATACGAAATTTAGATATGTGTATGGATCTCCTCCGCGACATAATTATCCGTGCGCAGTGAAGCTTAGCACGTTAACAAAGCTTAATACAATGACGTGAAACTATTTTTTTTTCTTGACAACTATAGAATGGCGGCTGTGAAAAATGTTTAAAAGTACATTTTCAAATCTCATGTTTTAAATAAGTGATATAAATTTAAGATGGAATAATGAGTCACAACTATAATATTTAATAATAATATTCATCTTCTGGCATATAATTCTATAGTATAATTCTATATGAAATAATCCAACATGGCGTCTATGCCATATGTTTGACCGGTTCGCTATATCTCACTATCTAAGCAATCAAACTGAAAATTTGTATGGTGTTAGAGAACTGTCAAATAAGGACAAGTATGTGATTTTTCAAATCCTAAAGAACACAAAATAAAAGAACAGCGGCGAAGAAATTTTCAATTATTTAAAATAAATATTAAGGCGATCTAATCACCCGAGAGTAATGAAACTTGTTACAGTGAATCTTTATTCAGAGCTTAGTGTAGAAACGTCTAATGATCTTCAATTGTCTCCAGAAATTCAAAATGACATCAGTTAAAAATTGTAGACTTATTAGCCTATTTTCAATTTTGAAAAAATAGGCTTATAAGATCACCTTTTGTCCGTGTGTGTGTGCGTGTGTGTGTGTGTGTGTGAGGTGTGTGTGTGTGTGTGTGTGTCCTAATAAAATCTAAACGGCTGGAGCGATTTCAATGAAACCCGGTAAGTTCATAGCGCTATTCCCGGCGACCTCGACCGTGCCCTTCAAATTTTGTTACGTCTCACCAATCCAACATGGCGGCTGTGCGAAATATTTCACTAGCATTCAATATCTCCTAAACTATTACCGATATCGCCCTGAAATTGTGTACGGTGATAAAGGGCACTACTAGAAGTTCACCTATGAGACTTTCAAAAACCTGGTGACTACAAAACCAACATGGTGGCCAAGCGAAGTTGAGACATTTAAATAGACTTTTCTCGCGATTTAACTATCCAAACGTAATGAAACTTGGTACAGCAATTGTTTATACACATTATAATGCACTGGAGTCTAATTTAGTCAAATTGTTTACATAACCTCAAAATGGCGGCTGTGCGAAATATTTCACTGACATTCTATATCTCCGAAACTATTACAGATATCACCCTGCAATTTTGTACGGTGATAAAGGGTACTGATACAACTTTACCATGTATATTTCATAAACCTGTAAAGCACAAAACGAACATGGCGACCAAGCGAATTTGAAATATTTTAATAGACGTTTCTCGTGATATAACTCTCTGAGCGCAGTGAAATGTGGTACAGTAAATGATTTTGTAGATTGTAATGCACTGCCATCAAATTTAATTCAATTGTTTACATAACCTCAAGATGGCGGCTGTGCGAAATTTTAAAATTAAGTTTTTATTTCTTGTGCAGTAATCATGCGATCGAAGTGAAAGTTTGAATAATGAACCTAGGCAATAATTGTCCTTGAATGGTACATAACTCTATGGCCTATACATATAACAATCCTAAATGACGAGCTTCCGAAATATTTAGACGGTTCTCAATATCTATGAATCTTTTACAGCAACCAAACTGAAATTTTTTATGTTCATAGAGACTATGAACATATGTTCACCTATAAGACTTTGAGTAACCTGGTGAGCACAAATCCAACATGGCGGCGACGCGAAGTATAAATATTTCAATGGACGTTTCTCGCGAATTAACTATCCGAGACTCGTGAAACGTTGCACGTTAAATGCTTATACAAATGTTGATCCACTGGCATGTAATTTATTTCAATTGTTTGCATAATCACAAGATGGCTGCTGTGCGTAATTTTAAAATCTCGTTTTTACTTCTTGTGTTCTAATCATGCGATTGCAGTTTGAATACCACACGTACACAATAATCTTAATGTAATAGTACAAAAATAAAAATCCAATCTGGCGACCATCTGAAATATTTAGACGGTTCTCAATATCTACGAATCTGTTACAGCGATTAAACTGAAATTTTGTATGTTGATAGAGGCAATTAACATGAGCAGGATATATGAAAATAGGCTGTATAGTTCTTCACGGAACTACTTGTTTTTTTATTTCTCGTACCTTAGTCATGCGATTGAAGAGAAGATTCGTATGAAAGGAAATTTTAACAATCATAATCTAATGTAATTTAATTCTGTACCTTAGTTTTTGTTAATCATAGAAGACGTCTATTTGATTTTTCTTACTTAAACCCCCTTGTCTCGTTGCAGAAAGATGCCATCTCGCTGAAGGAGTCTTAACCACCGATATTGAAAGTAATATATTCTAGTGGAGACATAGGTCTTGTACAATAGTACATTATGCAACGAGCCTATAATGGCAATAATTAAGACACAAGTATGTTTATAAAACGAACGCATGCGAGTTTTATAATTTCCATACGAGTAATGGTAATTATACCATTATAGGCGAGTTGCATACGACTGTTTATGTTCGACGATAATTATTATAACTATTTTATGTTCGTACAAAAATATTCATAAATATCTGTCGAGATTTCGCCAGTTTTATGTACTGAACAGAGCGCATGAGACGCAGAGAATGCCTTGTATTTGACCATGGCCACCTCGATTACTCTACTATGACATTAGGCCAGGCAGTGTGATTTACATTAGAAGGCCGTGCAACTCAGCGCATCTAATTATCTAATTGGTCAAACAACTGTTTCTTGAGCTCTGATTGGTGGGAGGAACAGTTTCATTATGAAAAATAGTGTTATAATGAGCTTCATTATAGTACAGTTTTCTGACAGATAATAGTTAGGGTCGAACATAAAAACCTTTTCTGGTTCCTCAGTTTAGGGGCTGTGACAACGCGCTCATGTAGCCCAGTGTACTTTGGGTGTGTGTAGAATTTGTCTGATAGCCGGTGTTAATTGTGATGGCTGAATTAGTGTGTGTTATCTGTGAGTCAGTTAGAAGGACTGCAGACGATTACATCTTTTAAGTATTTCCTACTTTTGCTACCAAATGCTACCGTCCACGACACCTAGCTGCGGACGTGGCTACTAAATGCCATCGCAGTAAGCACCTGGGGGCGAACGGTGGAACTAATATAGCGTTATCAAACTAACCTACAAAATTTAGCTTCCATAAGTGTAGTTAGTGGAAGGTTGTTTTTCATGCCATAAATCCATGACATGGGACCGCCGTATTTACTTCCCCTCTGAAGGAAGGCATACTGAGGGATTTTTACCGCTCTTAAAAGATCCGACGACTTTGGCCGGGTTTGAACCCGTGATCTTGGGAATGGAATCTCTGCATGCTACCAACTGTGTCACCGGAGCCGCCGTACCAAAAGCCATTTAATATCCGGGAGAGTTTTTAATGATGAAAGTATAGGCTATATGAAAATAGTCTATTCAGTTCTTCACGGAACTACTTGTTTATACCGGTATATTCATGTTTGACCACCTGAACAATTTCTCAATATTTAAAACGCGCTGGTTTCGAAAAAGAAAAAAAAATGGCTTCAAGAATAGTCGAGTAATTGCCCGATAACTACAGGACTATGCATTCTGAATCGCTAAAACATGACGAATGTGCTATTGGACATCTTGATAGTGTTATACAATTCACCAGCTTCGTTCACTTAACTTTCGGTTAAATCGTAATGCCAGCAATAAATACTTCATTCAACACGTTTGAGCTATCACGATATATGAACGGAAACTTTCCAGTGAACTTGGAAATCAATGTTGAAGCGATCGATATGTGCAGCGACCATTTGTTCACATAGACCTTCAAGCACCATACCTAATTTAACCAACGTTATATGTAGATAGTACAGTTCACTTGCCCGCAAAAGCTAATGGTAGCAAAGTCACATAGAACGTATTGACCGTCTGTATTAGAGGAGTAATACTGTATAACAAACTCCTAATTCAAATATCAACAGTCCAATAGCGGAAGTAGAGAAGATTATTGATTGCATATACAGGTTGCTGCACTGAAGGTCATCAGTCACATTTCCTCACGTGTTTATAAAGACATTTTCAATTGTTTTCTTTATTGTATAAGTAGTGTGTAGTTAGTGATTGTTGTTTTAATGGGTAGAATAGCGAGGCCATCTGCCCCTATTGTACAAGTGGCCTGAGCCCATAACCAATATTAGCATCACCCCCCCCCCCCCCATGACAGTTTGACTTATGTTATTAATATTCTTTGACTTTTTATATAGTTTAAACCAGCAATTTTGCTGAGTAATTTGATAAATCAGACTCAGAGTTTTGATCAAGAAGCCTGAGAAGAAAATTTTCTATTTTAAAGAGAGAGCTCGCCTTGAATATTGCACCACTAGCTACAGCTGTAACTATGTCTAAATCGTCAAGATGTATATGCTCTTTTCATTGTCTTATTTTAGAAATGGTTATACCGCCATATTTTTCTATTAGACAATTGCCTTGTTGGGGTTGAAATCAGTCCAGTCCTATGTAGAGAAATGTTTCATGCTACGATTTTTTTCACGAGTACTCACGTTCATGATGTAAATTATGTCCAATGCCCCTCGGAGATCACACATTATTAAAAGTGATCCGAGTGGCTTCGGTGGAGTTGTTGATAACATGCTGAGCTTCTATGTCCAACATCATGGGTTCAAACACGGATGAAGTCGTCGGATTTTTTAAGAGCGTTAAAAATCCCTCTGTATGCCTTCCTTCGGAGGGGAAGTAAAGCCAGTGGGCCCACGTATAGATTTAAGGCATGTAAAAGAACATTCCACTAACTACAATTGTGTGAAGCTAAATTTGTAGGTTGGATTTGATTAACGCTCTATTAAGTTCCAACGATCGTCGCCAGGTGCCTGTTGTGGTAGCATCTAGTAGCAAAGTTCACATATAGGTGTCGTAGACGGTAGCATTTGGTAGAAAAAGTAGGAACTACTTGAAAATGATCGTACGCAGTCCTTACCTGAATTACAGATAACACACACTAATACAACTATCACAATAAACACCGGTTATCAGACAGATTCAACTCACAACCAAAGTACATGGGGCTACATGACAGCGTAGTTGCAGTCCCTAAACTGAGGAAGCACCCAAACAACCAACCAACCTAAAAGTGATCCTTTGGGAGAAATAATTGAGCAATTTAAGGATCCTATATTTAGGTATTTATGTAAAAACTAGTAGTAGTACCCGGATTCGCCCGATGGATTTATTTATTTGTTTATGGATGATGATGATGAATACTACTACTGAATTGACACAAACTAATAGAAAATAATATTTTAATAAACATAACAGTTGAGGAAGCCTTTGTGTGGTGGTGACAAGCAGCCTGCGGGTTTTTAGTACGTGAGCAATGAAGTTAGAACGCACCGTACTATAGGACACGTAGAAGCTCCTACTGTGCCCTTCGGGTGTACCTATGAACACATGTGGCGTACAGTGGATAAATGGGCAGATCGTATAGTTCTTCATCTGTTGTGGATGGGCTGACAGTTCATAGGGCGTGCGTCATCTCAACTTCGTGCGTTACTAATCTGATAGCACTGTTTACGTACTAAGATGTAACGTCCATGTCATTTTCCCGTGATTATAATGATAATAATAATAAACATGTATTTTACTAATGAATTGTATAAATTGATTAGAAAGAGGAGTATGTGAAATAAAAGACACTGCCTATGTCTCATTGGCTGTAAGGAAAGTAGAGAGCAATCTTCTTTTGCCGCATAGCGCTGTAGGAAAATAGGAGCACATCTGAAAATTTTAGATGTCCCGAGCTTCTGAGGGTGCAATAGTGTCATTTTTCGCCAATAAGTGCTGTTCGGTATTTTGTTCGTGTGCCAAACGGCCTAAATCTAGAGAATGGAGAGGGCTGTCCAAATAATTTTTAAGCATCGTAAGATGTAACTATTTTTCGCAATTCCGCACTTGAACTGTTGTAGAGGGTGGCGTGATGCAGCCCGCTTTGCCAGTCAACAATAGACTTATTCAAATATTCTTACTGTTACACCATAATTCCCAGCATCTCTCGACCGCTAGTACACCGAAAATCTTTCGACACGATTGGTTCTAGGGCCTTAGATCGTGGTTTTTGGGTCCCTTTGTCTGTTATTTGTACAAATCAACTCCGTTTCACCAATCTGAACCAAAATTTACGTCCCGAGTTTTGTTTCTTCCTTCGCGAGGCGTAAAATGAGCCTAATTGGTCCTTTTATGACATGTTAGATATTTAGTCTACTTGCCAAACGGCCTAAATCTAGGGAGTGGAGAGGGCTGTCCAATTTCAAGTAGACAGTGTTACCTGCAGGGTTTCCAATGGTAAGTACGTAAAAGTTTGTTTAGATCGGAGAACTGATGTAGATTTGTAGTCTTCTTCTTCTTCTTCTTCTTCTTCTACTTCATTTCCCGTTTCCAGTTCCCTAGGTCGGGTTGCGAATCAAGGACCTCCACAATTGTCTATCCCTCCACCATTCATTTCTTTCTTTTAATACTTCTTTTACTTTTACTCCTCTTTTCTCTATGCTTTCCTTCACCGTATCTATCCACCTCTTTCTGGGCCTTCCTCGTGGTCTTCTTCCTGGAATTTTCTGCATAAATATTATTTTTGGTACTCTATATTCTTCCATTCTCATCATATGTCCGTACCACTTCAGCTTACTGGTTTCTATCTTGTCTTGCAGTTTTGGGATCCCAGTTCTCTCCCTAATGTCCACATTACTGATTTTTTCCCTCCGTGTCTTCCCAATTATTCCTCTAAGGAACTTCATCTCGGCTGCTTGGATTCGGCGTTCATCGCGTTTTTTTTTTTTTTTTTTTTTTTTTGTGGTCCAAGTATCTGCTGCATATGTCAAAATTGGTGTGTAATACATTGAGAAGTGTAGTAAAGGGCCTAAATCAGGAGAAAGGAAAGAACTGTCCAAAATTTCAAGTGAACAGTGTTACTCAAAGGGTTCCAAAGGGCAAGTTCGTAAAATTTGGTTCTGATCGGTGAAACTGTGAATATTTGTGCCAAATGGCCTAAATGAAGGGAAAGGAGAGGCCTGTTCAAAATTTGAAGTAGACATTGTTACTTGTTGGGTTTCAATGGGTAAGTACGTAACATTTGGTTCAAATCGGTGAAACGGTGTGGATTTATGCCAAAGGGCCTAAATGAAGGAAATGGCGGGGGCTGTCCGATATTTCAAGTAAATAGTGTCACTCGTCGTGTTCCAAAGGGTGAGTAGCGTACGTAAAATTTTACTCAGATCGGTGAAACGGTTTAGATTTGTGCCACAGGGCCTAAATGCAAGGAATTGAGAGGGCTGCCCAAAATTTCAAGTAAGCAGTATTACTCGTCGTGTTCCAAAGGGTTTGTATACAAGATTTGGTTCAGATTGGTGAAACGGTGTGAGTTTGTGCTAAAGGGCCTAAATACGGGGAATGGAGAGGGCTGTCCGAAATTTCGAGTGAGACTGTATTATTCGTCGGCTTTCAAAGGGTAGGTTCGTAAAATTCGGTTCATATCGGTGGAACGGTATAGATTTGAGCCCGGCGAAACCGTGTAGATATGTGCCAAAGGGCCTTAATGAAGGGAATGGAGAGGGCTATCTAAAATTGTTGTTGCCAAATATCTTCCTAGGGGTGTGCACTACAACCCTACAAAATTTCAATGCAATCGCTTTAACGGTTTCGGAGTCCATTCGAGACCGAGAGTTGTATTCCAGCAAGTGGTATACGCTATCTCCGCGTCGCGTTGCGCCGCCAGGCTTGAGTGTTGCCATGCCAACGCTATCAACAGCGCCGTGCGCCAAGTACCTAGATGTAATTAATTAAAGTCATATTACCTATAGGAAGATGGCTTGCTTTACTAGAATTTTTGCCTTGTGAGGGAAGATAAGCTCGAATGGCAAATCCTTCTGAGCATAAGGATCATGTACAATTATTCTACTCCGACGAAATAGTAATTTCGAAATATGAAGCATCGTAGCTGAACGAGTTAAGTAATGCTCAATGACTGGAGTAGAGAGCTGCAAAAATTGGAAACCCGAAGTTCATTCCGCTCCACTCTCATTACAGGCAAATGCTGGAATGGAATCTTATGTTAAAGCATGGGAAGTCTTATCCCTAATCTATGACCATAGTAACTAAACACTCTGATGTTGTCATCACAAATATTCTTATTGTAATTATTATTATTATTATTATTATTATTATTATTATTATTATTATTATTATTATTATTATTATTATTATTATTATTATTATTCCTTTAATTAAGACCCTCAAGGAACTACGTGTCAATATGATTTTCAACCTTTGTTGTTTTCTCTTAAATTTTATTTATATTTTTATATTAATACATACGTTAGCATTACACGTCGCGGCTTTGCCCGCGAATATTGTAGTTGTAAAGATACACTTGCCAACGTATCAATCATGAATGCTATGACTTGTTTTGCGTTTAATTTTGAAAATAAATGAGATATATTTAACACACTGACTAAAATCAAAGTCCATTTACCTAAATTCTTATGAAAAAAAGTATACATCACAAAATTACACAAATCAAAATCCTTTACACCCACATTTTACGCCTTTTGCCTCATAATATACACCGCATCGAAAAACGTTAGACATGTGTATGCTTATTTTTAATGATTAGTTTATATGCCGAGTATCACATCCCCATATGAAACCACTAGTGAGATATTGTTATTCAATTAAATGTGGGTGTGTAACCCCCTTAACACCCCTTCAGAACCTGAATATCCAAAAATCCTTCCCTAGTGGACGTTTTTGACATACATCGAACATATCCCTAAAATGTCATGTTTCTAACCTTAATAGTTAGCCTGGGTGATGATGAGTGAGTGAGTGAGACAGTCAGTCAGGACACTTTCTTTTATATGAGAGATTTTCGATAATTTTTTTATGCTTTTTAAACGGGCACAGTATATTGTATTTTATTTTTCACTTTTAATTCTTGCCTTATTTCACTGCGTTTCTTTCTTCAATCCTTGGAACCCCTTTGACCAGTCTTGTTCTTCCTTCGAATCCTCCCACTTCGTTAAGCAATGTGTAATTTTTGTGGTGGAAAGTAACGTCTTGTATTTGGGATTCCACGTAAAATGAAGGTTCTGTTGCTCATGATCTCGACTTTAGCGGTCACGTAAAACTACAAATGTCCTTCCTTTCTAAAGAGCTTTTCATATCTTATTCCTGAGGCTACTTTTCTTTTACTTAGGGGCAGATGACCTCGTAGTTCCGCCCCTTAAAACAACAATAACTAACTAACTTCCTTTTACATCCCCATAATAGTTATTTCTTTTAGTAAACCGAGCAAAGTACATTTTTATTTTTATTCCTATTCGACCTACCCAAAAAATCTTAAGAAAGAGGCTGCGTTGGAAGCTAGGGTGAAGGGACATGGAACAAAAAAATGCATACTAGTACTTCAAATTGAAGAAAAGGAATCGTTTGGTAATGGCATGTTCTAAAAACTGGAAAAATCCTTCATTCCAATTTCTCGCAAATACATTTTTCTAGATATAAAATTACTCTTTTCTTTGGAACTGTTCAACATACAATGCTTAAATTTTTAGTTGAAATTTTCTATTTATATGTGTTGTATTTTAACACATCCGTTTTTCAAAAAAAACTTAATTTTTCGAGATGGAAATATTCAGTAATGTTCTTTTAAAAGAGTGCAAATTAAAAAGGTTCATGCAAATTCAAATATACATTTGGTTTCAAAGAGACTGTGTGTAAGTAAGAAGAAAGTATTGAAGAACATTTCTGGAAAAATTCAATTAGTTGCTCTCAATAGTTTCTGAGGGAAAGATAAATACAAAGTTGGGTACAATCTTGGATAATATAGGACACTCTGGAGTCCCTTAATAGATGTTACTTCTTTTTACTTTTTTTAGCGTGTGATTTTTAGGACCGGGAGTGTCCGAGGACATGTTCGGCTCACCAGAGTTTGTAGCTGCTTCTATGCCGACACCCATGGGGTGAGGTACAACTACCGTCACGTGTGGGGTGTTGTCTGGGGAGCAAAATGTGAATGTAAGGAGGAGGAATTGGAAGGTAGCGGCTGTGGCCTATAGTTAGGGTCCAACAAATCAAATCAAATGTTATTGTCGTTAAACAACTCTGTGTTGCAATAGACAACGTCAAAAATACCAAAAAAAAACAATACACAAGTTATACATAAAGGTTTTAGTTAAGAATATACCAAGAATAAAGAAAAAATATTTACAATTGTACATCTAATCAAATACAAATGTATTACAAGATATGATCCAGCCTATATTTTCCCTACATGCTATAATCATCATTCATTCAGGAGGTGCCTGAAGTTTTCTTCGAATTCCAGAAAGTTTTTGGTTGTATTCATAGTCCGCCTTTTTTTTTGTTTTTGTTTTTTTGTTTCTGCCCTAGCCACTGTACTGGCATTTCTCTCAGTGTTCAGGCTTTTGCCTTGAAGGAAGATGGGAAACCACAGAATACCATCTTCTAGGTTGCCGGTGGGGTGATTCGAACCTCCTCACCTCCCGGATAAAAGCGACTGCCTGCAGCCACGCCATAATGACCACGGCTAATTTACCCAGTCCTTAATAGATTACTTAGGCTACACTGAAAAAGGCTTCTGATACTTAAATATTTCATGCCCACTGTCTTATGAAGGTTTATTGAGTGAGAATTCAAGGAAAGATATGATGCAACATGACGTACTGACACATTGTATTATCGCGGTGTTGGACCACGGGACTGTAGTGACGCGATGGTAGACGGCTGGACGTGCCCAAGGGGCTTCCGCGCGTCTATTGTCTTCCACACACAAGAGCTTTATAACGAAGTCTTGCTTCCTCATATCTCCGGAGAATAGCAGCAACCTTTTCTCGAGCCCCGAATTAGGTGAACTTGCTCATTCATGAACGTCTATAAATATCTTGTTACGATGTCGAGGGTCTTCAGCTGTTAATTAAAGTACCGAGGGTTGATGAGCCGCTAATTGGCCGGCATACAGCTCAATCTGCAAACACGCTGCACTCCAACCAGGGAATAGAGAGAAACGCTTGGAAATATAGCAGTTAAATCCGTAATTACCTCACGGCAGTGAACAACTCAGCCCGAGGAAGACTGGACAATACATAGCTTTAAAGTCATGTTATCAGTGTTGCCTTATTGGCAATCATTCATATTACAACTTTTTAGTCGGTCAACAAAAGATTTATTTATTTATTATTTATTTATCGTATGGCATTTAGAGCCGGGAGTGTCCGAGGACATCTTCGGCTCGCCTGAGTCTGTAGCTGCTTCCAGCGGATACCCTTAGGATGAGCTATAAGTTCCGTTCAATTTCAAGTAGTTCAAACTTGCGACACCAGATATCAATGATACCTAGTGGTGAACGTTGGAACTTTGATAGAGCGTTCCGACGAAATCTAACCTAACAATTTAGCTTCACACAAGTTTAGTCTGTGGAAGGATATTTTACATGCATAAATCTATGATATGGGACCGCCGGCTTTACTTCCCCTCCGAAGGAAGGCATACTGATGGATTTTTAACGCTCTTAAAAAATCCGACGACTTCGGCCGGGTTTGAACGCGCTATCTTGGGCACAGCAGTTCAGCATGCTACCGACTACGCCACCGAAGCCGCTAACAAAATATAATCCCAATTAATGGAACATGCGGGAACTGAAATAGCTACGCTCGCTAAAGCGCAGCACTAGGCCATGGGGTCAAGCTCTCTGTGGACTTGGTAGACGTGGTTTCCCCATTTTCAACTCCAGGGAGAAACGCTGGGACGGTACCGTGAGGCCACGGACGCTTCCTTCCACATCCTTGCCCAGTTTCATTCATCTCCATTCATTTCATCTCCCATTAACTCCTCTAATGAGGTTGGCGTCAGGAAAGGCATCCGGTCGTAAAAACCATCCGCCACATAGAATGCTATCGCATCTCATCCCAGACCCTGTTGGAAACGGGAATAATAAGGGGTAGACACACACTACATACAGTACATATAGACATGCGAAACAAACTGTAAGAAAATAACATGTGATCAAGATAGATCATCATCATCATCGTCATCATTTATCGTATTGACGGGCCTTTAAGGCCTACAGCAGAAGACTAAATTAAAGAGAAACCGATTAAGAACTACCGTACTGTACTGTATTGTACTAGAGCACAGTATACAAAAAAATCAATTAAGGAGAGACTCCACCGCAAAACTTCAATTTTTTTCAAATATTTCTTATTGGCCTTTCAGACCCTTGGAGTGTTTTCTCTTAGATACCAGAAAGATTTGGTTCTATTCAAATTATAAAGAAGTCTAAATAATATTTGATATATCGACTGCATGAGGGAGGGGGGGGGGGGGGGCGACGTTGCTCACTGACAGCTGTTAAAGATATTAGTTGGTGTTGTAACCATCAAACACGAACATCTTCTCACCAATCGGATAATTTTTTGTTACAAAGTTGGCTCTTTGCTTTTCCTACAAATACAGCGATTCCTGGTGATAAAAAGCTGAACTAGTGATGTCAGCAATCATTTTGTTGAGAGGTAAATTTTTAGAAGTTAGATTTCTAACTTCCAACTTTTTTATTCTAAATACTAACCAAGCTCTGTGAATTTTCTTCATGCAGTAGTCATGAGGTATTTGTATACTTCTGTGCATTAATATTATATATATATTCAGTTTCAATGATTGTTATGACATTTATGTACAAATTAATTGAAAAAATTGATATTTGGAAAATTAACTAAGGGCAAATAAACAAACATTCTCACAAACTAAATGCACAGATGTCTTAAACTATGTCCTGTTACTGTGTCTGAAGAAATGGAAATGAAAAATTGATATCTGAGTACCAAAAGTTGGTTTTCAAAAATTCAAAAACCACATTAAAAATTATTAATTCAAAAACCATTCAAGTTATGTCCTTCAAACCTTAGACAATGCTACATCATTACGTGATGTATATGATCATGAAATTAATTTGAAATTGATGCAGTAGGAGAGAAGTTAAATTTTTCAGTGGAGTCTCCCCTTAAAAGAGCAGGGGAAAGAGGTAGTCAGTCACAACACTGGATATATCTACTGCAGATGAGAGCCCATCTCTGCATGTCTCTAGCGTTACATTCCACTGCTGACGGCTCGCTTGCTTAAGAATTGACAGAACTCGATCCTTCCATCGCTTCTTTGGGCGTCCCCTTGGGTGTTTTCCATCAGGTTGGGAATGAAGAACTCGATAGGGGAGAGATCCATCAGCTCGAATGATGTGGCCAAACCACTAGAGCCTCTTGTGATCTAATAATCGGCCAGCGGCCAGATTTCCAAACCGCTGGTACAGGTCCTTTTTCGTTCTTCGATCTCCTTTCCCCTCCATGGTATTGTAGATGGGTCCATAAATATTTCGAAGTACCTTCCTCTCTAAGACACAAATGACTTCCTCTGTTATCACTGACGTTGCCCAGGTTTCACAGTCATACAAAATTACCAGACTTCCACCGGGTGAGATAGCCGTGGTCGTTATGGCGTGGCTGCAGGCCGTCGCTCACATACGGGAGGCGAGGAGGTTCAAATCCCCCCGCCGGCAACCTTGAAGATGGTCTTCTGGGGTTTCCAATCTTCCTCCCAGGCAAATGCCGGGGTTGGTCCCTAACCATAGTCCACAGCTGCTACCTTCCAATTCGTCTTTCTTATATTCGTACTTTCCGCCCCAGACAACATTCCACACGCGACGGTACTTGTAGCTCACCCCATGGATGTCCGCATAGAAGCAGCTACAAACCTTGGCGAGCCGAACATGACCTCGGACACTCCCGGCACGAAAAGCCATACGCTAAAAAAATAAAATTAAAAAAAATACACCGGGCTTCTTAGATGCATGTATAACTGGATCATATTCCTTTGCGATATAAGAAATGACTTGAATAAATTGTTTAGACCAAAGAACATGAGATTATCGTTTATTATTCGCAGATGTACTTCTTCATCACATCACTTTTACTAGTTAGTAGACTGATCTCAAGGGGCAGATGACCTCGTAGTTCCGCCCCTTAAAACAACAATAACTAACTAGACTGATCCCAGGTACTAGAATTCTTGAACACGTTGAAAGGTTTGTCCATCAACAATAATAGAAGGAAGCAGATCTTGACGGCGTGATACAATGTGATATTTGTTTTATCAGCATGAACCACCAGCCCAATTTTCCTCGCATTGAGAAGAAAGTGTATCAGCGCATACTTGTTCCAGAGTGTCATCAAGAATCTCAATACGTCAGCAAATGGCAAAATAATGTACATAGATTTTTAGCCTACCGGTATTTTCAATTTTGAAAAAATAGGCTTATGAGATCACCTTTTGTCCAGGTGTGTGTGTGTGTGTGTGTGTGTGTGAGAGAGGAGTGTGTGTGTGTGTGTGTGTGTGTGAGGTGTGTGTGTGTGTGTGTCCCTAATAAAATCTAAACGACTGGAGCGATTTCAATGGAACTCGGTAAGTTCATAGCACTATTCCGGGCGACCCCGACCGTGCCCTTCAAATTTTGTTACGTCTCACCAATTCAACATGGCGGCTGTGCGAAATATTTCACCAGAACTCAATATCTCCGAAACTATTACCGATATCACCCTGGAATTTTGAATGGTGACAGAGGAAACTACTAGAAGTTCACATATGTGACCTTTGAAAACCTGGTAACTACAAAACCAACATGGCGGCCAAGCGAATTTGCGATATTTAAATAGACGTTTCTCGCGAGTTAACCAACTAAACGCAATGGAACTTGGTACAGTATATGTTTATACACATTGTAATGCACCGACATCTAACTTCGTTCAATTGTTTACATAACCTCATTATGGCGGCTGTGCGAAATATTTCACCGGCATTCTATATCTCTGACACTATTACCAGTATCACCCTGAAATTTTGCACGGAGATAAAGGGCACTACTGGAAGTTCATCTATGAGACTTTCAAAATCCGGTTAACTACAAAACGAACATGGTGGCCAAGCGAACTTGAATATTTTAAATAGACTTTTCTCGCGATTTAATGATCCAAACGCAATGAAACTTGGTACAGCAAATGTTAATATACATTGTAATGCACTGGTATGTAATTTAGTTCAATTATTTACATAACCTCAAGATGGCGGCTGTGCGTTTATACATTGTAATGCACTGGTATGTAATTTAGTTCAATTATTTACATAACCTCAAGATGGCGGCTGTGCGAATTTTTAAATTAAGTTTTTGTTTCTTGTGTCGTAATCATGCGATCGAAATGAATGTTTGAATAATGAACCTACGCAATAATTTTCCTTTAATGGTACATGACTCTAAGGTCTGTACATGTAACAATCCAACATGGCGACCATAAGAAATATTTAGACGGTTCTCAATATCTACGAATCTATTACAGCAATCAAACTGATTTTTTTAATGTTCATAGGGGCTATGGACATAAGTCCACCTATAAGACTTTCAATATCCTGGTGATCACAAATCCAACATGGCGGCGGCGCGAAGTATAAATATTCACATGGTCGTTTCTCGCAATTTAACCATCCAAGTGCAGTGACACTTGGTACAATAAATCCTTATACAAATGTTAATCCACTGGCATCTAATGTTTTTCAATTGTTTCCATAACCACAAGATGGCATTTGTGCGAAATTTTAAAATCTCGTTTTTACTTCTTGTGTACTAATCATGCGATTGAAGTTTGAATACTACACGTACACAATAATCTTCATGCAACAGTACATAACTCTAAGCCCTACATATATAAAAGTCCAACATGGTACCACCCGAAATATTTAGACGATTTTAATATCTACGAATCTATTACGGCAGTCAAACTGAAATTTAGTATGTTGATAGAGGCAATTAACATTAGTAGGATATATGAAAATAGTCTGTATAGTTCTTCACGGATCTACTTGTTATACATACAATTAATCACATGTATATTTGTTCAGGTAGTGTATTATATTTCTCACCTAATATTGGTCATTTGTGCATGTTGACCGACTGAAAAGTTATTATTTATTTCTTAATTAGATAATACTAAAACAGCATCAAAAGCTTTCACTAAAACAGCATCAAGAGCTTTCGATCATTAATCTATGATTCTTCAGAAGTGCCCCTTGAGTGTTGTATTATCATTGTTAGAGATATTTTCTTGAATGATCTTCACTATTAAATAAATTTAAAATATTAGAATTAAAAATAATTTTATTTAAATCAAATTTTGCAAAAATTAAGATTAAAAATATTAACTTTGAAAATAAAAAATGAATTATAACAATTTAAGATTGAAAACTAATTAAATAATAATAATTTATTGAAAATAAGTTGATTTTTTTTTATCATTTCAAATGACCTTGTCGACTTCATCGTTATTCTTTGGTCTACCGTTATGCGTTACGGTTGCGGAGAGGAAATGCACTAAGGTTGCACTTGAGCTATGACGTCATCATATTGTTCATTGCATATGCACCGAGTCTGAGTTTACTCCTGGGCTATGGCGTTATGCGATACGGAGACGGAGAGCGTATGACGTCATCATGTTGTTCAGTGCAAATGCACCGAGTCCGAGTTTTCTCCTGGGCTATGAGATACGGAGACGGAGAGCGCGTGACGTCATGCAGCAGAGTGTACCTCCCGCTCTCCGTTCCCCGCCGGGAAGCCCAAGTTAATGGAAAGGAAAAGGAAGGAAGATTGTAGTTTTACGTGACCGCTAATCGCGAGATCATAAGCCACGGGACCTCCTTTTTACGTGGAATCCGAACCACAGGACATGGCATTTCACTTTGAAAATCTCACATGCATTGACCGGGAATCGAACCCGGTCTGCCATGGTGAGAGGCCAACAGCTAGTGCGCTGCGCCACCACGCCCCCCTCCCCCCCCCCCCCCCAAGTTAATGGGCAATGGAGTCTGTTGAAATAGTCCTCCTGCGTTTCTAACATGTGTAGCATTTGTAGCATGCGTCATTTGAAATGATATAAAGTCTAGTCTTTCAGACTGACTGTATCTTTTTTTTATTAACATATTATTAAAATAAGTAAGAAATAAAATAAATTGAATGGAATATAAAGGAATGAAATGAAGTATAAAGAAATGCAATCCGTTGAGATAGGCTCGGATATAAAGCCACCTTTACTACCTTCAACCCTCGCCAAAGGCACTAGGAAATTACAAAGCAGTGGAACACTTTAACGAGGTGAACGACATGTTTTGGCTCACTGTTCGCGCAGTAAATTACTTGAACAGAAGTCATGTTTATGTGACTCAGAGCACTACTCATTAGCTGCATACAGTTGGCACAATATAAAGAACAACAAGACTTCATAAACAGAGGTAAAGTTAGTTACTAATAATAGTTTTACTACCTTCAGTAAATGAGTTCCAAGCATTAATATTACCTCTCAAAAGCAACAACCAATCCTCAACGATTCACACAAAGAGGGTTATAAGATGAAAACGGAGCCCGGATGAAAATGAAAATCCACAGCCTGCTTCCAGTCTCCGACCGGGTCAGGAATGGAATGAATGAAGCCCCCATCTAGCGGCGAGGATATGGGCTGTGCCGGCTGCCGAGGCCTGACGCACTCCTCTGGGGCAATGATTAAATGAATGACAGATGAAATGAAATGATAGTGGAGAGTGTTGCTGGAATGAAATTTTGACAGGGAAAACCGGAGTACCCGGAGAAAAACCTGTCTGCCTCCGTTCTGTCCAGCACAGATCTCACATGGAGTGACCGGGATTTGAACCACGGACCCAGCGGTGAGAGGCCGGCGTGCTGCCGCCTAAGCCACGGAGGCCGGATCTGAATGTAAAATTACTGTACTTCCCCTTGAGTTAGAAACCTGCTTTCTTATGCTTCCTGTCAATTTCGGTAAGTGAGCTCTTCAGATAAGGTTTGTTTCATCCTCATTCACAAACTATAATCTTGCAATATAACTGGAATACAACTTCGGATTACAAGTAATACATTTCTTCCTGTTTAAATACAGTGTCGTCCATGTATTTAGTCTCCGCGGGTTCCTGCTCTTCCGATACAGATTGCGTTGCGAGACATTGAATAAACCGATTATCACCGGAAACTGCACCCCCTCCCTCTCACACACAAACTCTGAACAGGGAGGCATGAGCAATATACACTCTCTGTCTGAAAAGTTCGGTGAATGGGTATATATTACGAACGGATTGTTGGCTTACCTGAAACAGCCGTTACTATCCTTCGAGGTAATCCCCATGGATGGTTATGCACTTCTTAGAACGGCTGTCCAAGTCCTGGCATAGTCTCCCTGAGGGATAGCCTTCAGTTGAGTCGTCACATTACGTTGGATGTCCGAAATGTCCGAAAACCTCTGTTCCTTCAGGGCTTTTCGGCGACCCTAGACCCTGTTACCCCATACTTTGACTCTTGCCTTTGAGGTCGTACCTCAGGCACCAGGTCTCGTCACCCGTGACGATGGTTTTCAGGACCATTCCATTCCACGGAACATTCACCCTTCTCACTGCCACCCGTCGAGCAGGTGTGCACGTTAGGTTGCATATATTCACCCTTACTACTATTCCCTGGCAGTGACATGCAAGTCACCTTTGAAAGGTGAATGCAGGAAGAGGTAGAGTCTGGTGCCCGTAAACCGGGCTCCTTTTACTCTAGTTTGAGGGGGAGAATTTTGGAGGATAATTAAAAAATACTAATGAATTAAGTAAATTTACTCCGGCTATAGTTTAATGAGTAACCGATAGCCAGAGTTTTTGCAGTGAAATGGATTTTAGTTGTGCGAGGAGTTAAGTTATAAATTTAATTAACTAATTGCAAGAGCAACCAGTTAATTAGTTTGGGGCAGTGCAAATTTAAGAAGAGAATAGAAGTCTGTTTCAGCTTAAGTTCGGGTCAGGATGTGCCTGATGGCCATTGTTGGCCAGTGCACACTCCTGCCGATGCTGTAGATGTTAATTATCAGTTCACTCGCCATGGTATGACTGTGTTTAATTTTGCAGTGTGTATAATTGTTTAATATTTAAGCAGCAGCTTCGTAATTTTATTAGAAATGTAGAAGACCTTTAGTAGGTAGAAGTTAAATAGTGCTTTGAGAGAAGTGGAAAATAAAGACCCGTAGTGGGTATTGCATTGTTTTATAACAATGCATTGCTTTGTAAAGGCCTCAGCTACCACCACATGTTGTTAAAATTTGAGAGAGGAGTATGTAACTTGTGTTATTGTAGTGTAAAGACTGACACTGGAGCGGGGAGTTTGAATTTAGAGTTACTGTTCGCTGATTGGCTGGAGGAGCGATCTGATTGGCTGAAGGCTGGATGGAGTTTAAAAGTATTTGTAAGTAATAATTATGCTATATTATGGTTAATTATTGTTAATATATACTGTTGATGGTGTAATATGAAGTTTTCGTAATGCATGGAAGCCGGTATAGCGTAGACCAGTCGACTGGATTGGCCCCGCTAACCTGGGCTTCCTAGTGGGTACCAGGTTCGAATCCTGTAATACGCTCCAGTGCAGTTTGGTGTGTTTGCTGCTCCGAGGGCCGTGGTTCGTCACCCCAGGCGGGCTGGCAGTGCCTTACCTCCCAAGCAGACTTCGCCACGGCTCCCGGAATGATGTATTATGGAGGGATGTGAAGTTTAAAGTGTTGTAGAAGCTAATTGTGAGACAATCTGTAGGATGTGAGTGAGGGCTGAGTTTTGTGTTAGAGCTGGCGGCGGTGGGATTGTGAGAGACATGAGGGAGGGAAGGTTGGAAGTAGCGCGTTGTCTGAGTTCCAACTGCCTGTGTTTAATGGCTTTTTTGATGAAACTGCAGCCACCGTATGACGCTGCATGGTTGCCCTTGCAATTGCAGCACTTAGGACTGTCAATTGGAGTCGCACAGATCTTATGGTGATGTGGATCACCACATCTGTTACAGCGAGTCTCGTGAGGGCAATCTGAAGCGTTGTGGCCCAGTCTTTGGCAGTTGAAACACTGGTAGACGAGTGTGGAGTGTTGTTTGATTATTGGACGACGTTTCGCCCGTGTTCTTGATTTTGGGGATGAATTTACTGTGTTAGGGGGAGGTGAGGAAGGGGGTTCAGTGGCGTGCGTGCTGAAGGCAGGTTGAGGAGAGTCTGTTTGAGTAGTTGTTTCAACGGGGCTTGGTGGATCTGTTTTAGTGTCTTTTTTTTTTTTTTTTTTTTTCTTTTGCCCGTTTGGGTCCAGACTTGTGTCCATCTTTCTCCTGTCTCCGTGTGTGTTTGAGTTTGTTCGTGAAAGTGTTCAATCGTGTCTGTTTGAGCGTGTTCCTTGCTGGTGTAAATGGGCATGGGAGGAGGAGTAGGAATGGTCTGAGTGGCTTTAGGGCGTGTTTCTGCTGCGCAGTCGGTTGGCTGTTCTGTTTGTGTTTGGGCTGAGTAGGTTTCGGTATGGATGTAGGGAATGAAGGTGTATTGGGGAATGTAGGGATGGCTGTGGAGGGCCCTGGTAATCGCGTTGATGCGGTAGTCCCTGGTAGGTGTTATGAGAGGCCAAGTGCAGGTCTTTCTAGTCGACGCCCGTGGGAGACCTGTGCATCGGAATGAGAGATGAGATTAATGGATTAATGTAGGCAAGGATGTGGAAGGAAGGAGATGGCCGTGCCTGTCAGAAGGTACTGTCCAAGCATTTGCCTGGAGTTGAAGATGGGAAACCACGGGAAAACCATTGCAAGGACGGCTGACGTTGGGGATGGAACTCACATCTACCGAGTCAGCAGAGAGCTTGGCCCCGTAGCCTAACGCTGCGCATTAGTGAGCGTAGCCACCGCTGTCGGTTTTAATAATAAATTGATTGTTTGGGACGTCTCTTAATTGAATAATTAGGCTATTAAGAAAAGTCATGTAATATGAGTCATGCATGCTATATCCTCGTGACACGAATTCCGAGAATACCACTATGAATGTTAAGTGCATCCACCATTTTCAATATGGAAAATAATTAAATCGATTACTCATCATTTAATTAATTTGGAAACTTCGTATGAAATCACTACTGTGCAGTAGATTTTTACTGCAATTGGTAGTGTGTAGACAAATTTGTAGGTTATATTTGGCTAGTACACAACGTCCAAGTTCCAACGTTCACCGCTAGTGTAAGTGACAATAGCATCTGGTAGACAAAGTTGGAACTACTGTACTTGAAATTGAACTTGTTGGGAGCCCTCGGGCGTTCAATCAAAAATGCCCAGCTCTTGGCCATTGACTGTGATTCATATATAAACAAGTAGTTCCGTGAAGAACTACAGTATACAGCCTATTTTCATATATCCTACGGTATGTTAATTACCTCTATCAACATACAAAATTTCAGTTTGATGGTTGTAATAGAATAATAGATATTGAGAACCGTGTAAATATTTCGGATGATCACCATGTTGGATTTTTATATATGTAGGCCATAGAAGAGAAGAGATAGGTTAATAGGACACATACTAAGACACCCAGGATTAGCAAGCTTAGTTATGGAACGGAGGATCGAGGACAAGAACTGTAGGGGTAGACCAAGGTTATAATATGTTAAACAGATTGCCTCGGACGTAGGGTGTGGTAGCTATGTAGAGATGAAACGATTAGCTCAGGACAGGGAGGCATGGAGAGTTGCATCAAACCAGTCAAAAGACTGAAGACTCAAACTACAGGCAATAGAGTTATGTACAATATTAGATGACGATTCTTGCGTAGGTTCATTATTCAAACGTTCACTTCGATCGCATGATTGAAATACAAAAATATAAAACTTAATTTTAAAATTGCGCACAGTCGCAATCTTGAAGTTATGCAAGCAATTGAACTAAATTAGATGCCAGTGTTTTACAATGTGTACAAACATTTACTGTACCATATTTCACTGGGCTCAGAAGGTTAAATCGCGAGAAAAGTCTTTTCAAATGTTTCACTTTCGCTTCGCTGCCATGTTCGTTTTGAATTTTACAGGTTTTTGGAAGTCTCATAGCTGAACTTCTAATAGTAGGCCTACCCTTTATCACCGTACAAAATTTCAGGGTGATATCAGTAATAATTTCGGAGATATATAATGCCGGTGAAATATTTCGCACAGCTGCCATGTTGCATTGGCGAGACGTAATAAAATTTGGAGGGCACGGTCATAATTGGCCAAAATATTACTATGATCTTACCGAGTTTCAATGAAATCGCTCCAGCCGTTTAGATGTTATTTGTTCACACACACACACACACGGACACACACACACGGACAAAAGGTGATCCCATAAGCCTAATTTATCATAAATGAAAACTGGCTGAAAAGATTTGCTTTGATTAAAGAGCATGCTCATACATTGAAGATGGTGGACATGCGTAACTATCAACCCATTAAAATCAACAACTTAGGGTGTAACTACTGTAAGTAATTACTGTATATACTTTGGTCAAAGGTAATTTTGTGAGAGACCTCAGTTACACAAGACCAGCATACTGAACACCACGGGTAATGGCTATTTTGTACACATAATGGCCAAAAGTCACGGGATGGATAGTCCCTTGATAAAATGTCGGGTGGAAATCCTATTCGGTGCAGGTGCCTCATTACAGTCCTGGTAGCAATGGGTTCTTGACTCCCACCATTCAACTGGGCGGTAATCGGACTCCCTTTTGCCCTTCGAATAGTTCTGCTGAAGCGACGTGATATCCGTTCGTTAAACACCTGTGATCTTCCCGTGCGGTGGTTTACGCGAATGGTAACATTATCTCTGTGATATTGAAGATCCACCCTCGACACCGTTGACCTCAGAAACCCGAATTCACGCTTAATCTTTGAAATGTTATAAGCCATGCGCCGTGCGCCGATGATCATCCCACGTTCAAAGTCAGTTAATTCGCGACGCGTTACCAACTTCACTACACTCGTGTCTGTGACAGATTGCTCAACTCCACCGCAGCTAGCCGCAGCGCTCAGGAGTCATACACGGCACATTTTCTCATGGGACTACCCTCCCCGTGACTTTTGATCACTCAGTGTTTATATACAATATTACCATTTTAAATGACCTTGTCGACTTCGTCGTTATGCTGGGGTCTGGCGTTACGTTACGGTGACGGGACGAAATGTACCCAATGCACTGAGGTGAGTGACGTCATAGTACTGCTTGGTGCATGTGTACCCCGACAATCTCTACTTCGTTAGTATAAGACAACAAGAAGTTCCGTGAAGAACTATACAGCCTACTTTTCATGCCAATGATTATTCTACAGAATATGAACCTATCTAGAATAATGACGAAATTAAGTTGCTAATATCGAAATTTCCAATTAGTTCGAAATACTGTATACCTGGCATAATGTATCCTAATAGAGCACTACAGTTGGCAGCCCTGATGACTGAATATATTCTTAGTTCCGTCTCTTACGGTACTAAATACAAAATTTGGTTGAAGTCCACTGGATAGCATGGACGTTACATGCAGTTAAACATTGGATCTAACAGCGCGCGTAAAATCATGTTGGCAACAATGTCATGCATGTATTGGTCACAAATAATCTGAAATAATATGATCTATTGTTGTGCCAATTTTGAATGAAATCCATTAGTTAGTATAGAAGTTACATGCATTTTAAAATTGGACCTATCAGCAGGCTTAGAATCATGTTGGCAGCACTGACGTATATTAGTTACTCCAAATTCGTCTAGAATGCCAGGTACTATACGTGTGCAAAGTTTAGAGCTATTGGCTTGCATACTTTCTGATATATTGATATTAGGGTAACAACAATAGGGACAGCACATATTAACAGTTGGCAGCCCTGGTTGCTCCTCAGAATACGCATAGTCATATCTGTTATGGTACACATAGCACATACGAAATTTGGTTGAAATCCAAATGATAGTATGGAAGTTACATGTATTTAAAGTTGGACCTGTCAGCAGGCTTAGAATCATGTTGGTAGCACTGACGTATATAAGTTACACCAAATTAATATATAATGTCAGGTACTATACGTGTGCATAGTTTAAAGCTGTCGGCTTGCATACTTTCTGATATATTGGTATTTGGATAAAACAAATTAGGAGCATTTATTAACAGTTGGCAGCCCTGGTAGGTCTTAAGAATACGCTCAGTCATATCTGGTTATGTACACATACAACATACGAAATTTGGTTGAATTCCGCTTGATAGTGTAGAAGTTATATGCATTTAAAAATTGGACCTATCAGGTGGCTTATAATCATTTTGGCAACACTGCCATGTTTGGCCTCCTGGAAATTAAACTGAAATATTATGATCTGTACGTGTGCCAATTTTGAAATAGCTCCCATTCATACTTTCCAAGATATCCAACATGGAGCTCAAATTTCAATTGCGATTTTTTAGCAGTTGGTAGCACTGACATCATTTTCAAATATGGCCGTGAGATATTCAGGTATAGATCTTTACTCCTACCAAATTTTGTTTCGATTGCTGCAGCCGTTTAGGAGTTGATAGGGGGGGACACACACACAGCCAGACAGACAGACAGAAGGACAGACAGACAGACAGACAGACAGACAGACAGACAGACGGACAGACAGACAGACAGACAGACACACATTTACCCGATCTCATAAGTCTGCTTTTTCCTCATTTTTGCAAAATGTGAAAAGTAGGCTAAAAATCCCCGATTCTTGTTTTTCACGGGTAATCTCGAGAACCATTGGAAGGATTTTGATGCGGTTTTCACCATTCTGTAAAGGATATCTCGAGGATAGATTCTGTAGAATATAATTTATGTATGATCAATGGAAGCCAAGCAGTAACGATTTCAGTGAAAAAGTCGAAAACAAACTTGGCGTCCGTGCGCTTCTTAAGCTTACGCTGGGCAAACCGTTAAAAATATCAATATACTATGAGCGTAAGGATTGGTCAGCATTAAAAGTTTTACAAAAAAAGTCCGCCCACTATAAGTGTTTTTAAACTGGATGTCCCCGCGCGCTCTGGTGAGCGTGACGGTATCCCGCGCGCTCTGGTGAGCGTGACGGTATCCCGCGCGCTTGACATTGCTTTGACCTTGGTTTGCACTTGCCGTTGGCGAGTAATTTGAAACAAGATAAGCAAGATAAGTATTATGCAGATAATTTTCTAACATGTCAAGAGTCTTTGGCTTCGAGCGAAGCGAGAAGCCTCCAAACTTTCTAGCATTTATCAGCATTTGTAGCATTTAAAATGATATAAAGTCTAGTCTTTCAGACTGACTGTCACTTTTATAAGTTGATAACTTGGTAGCTAATAAACACGACATTTTAAAACTTTACTAAAAGATAGGGATATATAGGAATTATACTCTGTTGAAGGCACATGCCTGTGAGCTTGCGTATGTCTTGGACTGGGGTCTTTAAAACAGCTCTAAACATTTATCATAGTCGTATAAATAATTAGCCTAGATCAGGGGCTCTCAACAGGTGGGTAGCGACCCCCTGGGGGGTCGCAGTAAGTGTCTTGGGGGAGGGCGATGTACGGATAAAAAGTTTAAAAATGAGTTATTGCTGTAGTTTTTTTACTAAAAGAAGAATACACTCACATTGTATTAAACTTTTACGTTTTTTAATTATTTATTAATTTTTTATTTTTTTATTTCGTGTGGCCTCCTCAGAGGCTGAGTGCAGGTCTTTCTATTCGACGCCCGTGGGCGACCTGCGCGTCGGGATAAGAGATGGAATGGATGAAGATGAATGAAACTGGGCAAGGATATGGAAGGAAGCGGCCGTGGCCTATCAGAAGGTACCGTCCCAGCATTTGCCTGGTGTTGAAAATGGGGAAACCACGGGAACCCATTTCAAGGACAGCCGACGGTGGGGCTCGAACCCACGCGTCTACCGAGTCAGCAGAGAGCTTGGCCCCCTGACCTAACGCTGCGCTTTAGCCCGCGTAGCCACTCCTTGAGCTAGTTTGAAATTCACCAGGTTTTGAGTTAGGCCTAATGTTTATTAATATTAGTTACAAGTGATTTTATAAAACTTAACAATTATTGTATTTTTTAATTAATGTTTTAACGTTAAAACATGGGTTGTCGCCAAAATACTCAGCATAAAATGGGGTCGCAGTGTCTAAAAGGTTGAGGACCCCTGGCCTAGATAATTGACCATCTCGGGATGTAGCGGTTAGCATTCTTAGCCTTCGCCCCGGAGCTGCAGTAGTGTGTGTACTCGTATTTGTAATTCACGTGAGGAATGGAAAGGAAGAAACCAACCAATATTTTTCTGGAGTAGAAGTGGGGAACCACGGAAACCACTTCTAGGATGGATGAGAGAGAAATAATTAAAATTACTTCTTCTCAGTTTTACCTCACTAAGATAAGTGTACTTCCTTCCAACCCCTAGACTAGAATAATTGCATTCCTTGGTAGAGCCGGGAATCGACCCAGAACTCTGGGGGGAGACAGGCAAGAATGCTTGCCACTACACCAACTAGGTTAATGTGAGCCAATCCAGCATAGTTTGACATAAACATGTTAAATTTCCATTAGGATTTGCTGAAGTAAAATGTAATGAATTGGATTGCCGTCGGATTTTTTAAGAGCGTTAAAATCCCTCAGTATGCCTTCCTTCGGAGGGGAAGTAAAGCCGGCGGTCCCATGTCATAGATTTATGGCATGTTAAAGAACCTTCCACTAATTGCACCTGTGTGAAGCTAAATTGGATAGGTTAAGAATGTAAACAACGCTCTTAGGTTTCTACGTTCGTTGCCAAGAGCCGAGTGCGGTGGCGTCTAGTAGCTAAATTCTGAACTTATCCTAGTAGTTGTTGACGGTGGCGCTTGGCGGCAAAAGTAGGAATTATTTGAAAAATTCTAAGTTGCAGTACTTAAATTAAAAACAGATAGCACACACTAATACAGTCATCACAATTAACACCGGTTATCAGACAGATTCTACACACACCCCAAGTACACGGGGCTACATGACCGCGTTGACGCAGCCCCTAAACTTAAGAACCAACCAACCAATGTATATTTTGAAATGTTGTGCCTCTCCCTCAAGTGGTGTTAAGCTGAAAACGCTTTGCCCTTGTCTCTAATATAAAATATAGCACATGACAGCATCATGGATTGGGAGCGATATAACACTGCCCTGCTTTAACCTGTAACATCAGACAGCTATGAAGCCTCTGGAAGCTCGCTGCCTCGAGTACTTGTCAGAGAGCGCTTTGTAATGTAGATGTGATGAGGGAGGACTAGGGGAAGGATTTTGTGCACGTAGATGTTCGTTGGCGCAGCAAGTAGGCCTACAACTTATTTTAATCAGAAAAAGTGAGATAACAAATAATTTATAAAATGTGAAGATTTCCTTATTCGTCTCAAGCACTGATCCATTTACTTAATATTTCAAACTCTAAACAACGTTCATGTCGGCACTCTTAGTATTTGGCACCGATTCAGAATTTTAACTTCATGTTGAAGCTAGAAGATTTACTTATTCATTTAAGCATTTAACTATGTGGTTATTCAACTTCACTGATCTATATTAATTACTGGTTACAGAACTTTATTTTAAAATTATTTTAAGTGTATAATTTTGATAAGATTTTTATTTATTTATTTAGTCAATATACCCTCTAGGTGAGTGGTTCCCATGGACTCAGCGAGGGAACTCACCACTTTTGCCTCTATGGGCAGTGTCCTGGAGCCTGGAACATCTGATCGGGAGGGATAAAACTGGGGAGGTGTGATCAGCACTTCGCCCAGGTGGCCTCACCTGCAAATCGAACAGGGGCCTCATGAGGGATGGGAAGGGATGGAAGATTGGGATGGATAGTCGAGGAAGATGGAAGGAGGCGGCCGTGGCCTTACAGTAGGTACCAAACCGGCATTTGCACGAAGACGAAGTGGGAAACCACGGAAAACCACTTCGAGGATGGCTGAGGTGGGAATCGAACCCCCTCTACTCAATTGGACCACCCGAAGCTGAGTAGAGCCCGTTCCAGTCCTCTTACCACTTTTCAAATTTCGTGGCAGAGCCGGGAATCGAACCCAGGACCTCCGGGGTGGCAGCTAACCATGCTGACCGCTACGCTACGGAGGCGACTACGATAAGAATTATTATATAGTTTAATATTTGTTTACATTCGCCAATAATATTTTCTCGTTTTTAACTACATTTTGATGAAAAATGACACGTATTTTATTTTCATTTTATTTAATTTGATTTGTAAGGATATCCATTATAATAGTGATTCATTTTATTCAATTATAACAATAATATTTCTTGTCTTATTAGATTTAAGTACTTTTATAATAGTTTAGCTTAATTCTTAATTGATTCTTGTTTAGCTGATGATGGCCTCATTGGAGGCCGAAACATGTCCTATTTATATACAATTATATATAAATTGAGTATTTATTTGGCGTATTATTTGAATAGTTGATTAACAAATAATTTCATTCTCACCAACATACAGTACATTATGTCAACACCCATTACCACGGCTTCGGTGGCGTAGTTGGTAGCATGCTGAGCTTCTATGGCCCGTCCTCCTTCGGAGGGGAAGTAAAGCCGGCGGTCCCATGTCATAGATTTATGGCATGTTAAAGAACCTTCCACTAATTACACCTGTGTGAAGATGAATTATATAGGTTAAACATTTGATAAACGCTCTCAAGTTCCGACGTTTTCGTTGCCAGGAGCCGACTTTGGTGGCATCTGGTAATCAAGTTCTGAACTAGTAGTCATTGACGGTGGCGTTTGGCGGCAAAGTAGAAACTACTTGAAAAAATTCAAAGTCTGTAGTTCTTACCTGAATTGAAAACAGATAACCCACACTAATAAGTCTTAACATTTAACCCGCCATCGGTATAGTTGTCCTCACTTACGCGAGAGGTAGCGTGTGTAGGCGCTCCCTAACATCAGCTTGGTATATGATTTAGTGCTTATACGGGCTCTTCTTGGCATTTAGAATAAATTATATTAGTCTTTGGTTATTTATTTATTTATTTATTTATATGTCTAGGTAAATATATACTTACATATTTGTATATATCCACAATAGGACAGAATCTTGCAAGGGTGTATCAAACACCAGATTTGGAGTTTCATTTGACACTTCGGTGTTGTTTTGCACTTTCGTCATTTTGATCGGAAGGTGAGGTGATACCCTCTGAAAATACTTTTCCTTGAATAAATTTTTATCTTACAGTAATTTGATTCGAGAGTTATCATTCATTAATTTTTAATTTTCTTTAATTTTTATCACTTCTCTGAGATAAGTTTTATCTTATTTGAGTTTCGTGTTACGTCTTTTGACCTGAGCTAGTTTCCTTTGTGTGCACTTTGGTCTGTCTTTGCCCAATTTTGGTTTGTTGATATGCACTCTTTACTTCCTTCACCTGTTGGTAGGATCTTTAGCCGGGCATTTTCATATTCTACGATCCAGTGTTCTTCGTGGGATTCAACAGGTATTGGTAACTGATAAACGGGCACAGTACCTAATGTAAGGCCACGGCCGCATCCCAATCTTACCATCCCCTCATAAGGCCCCTGTTCACTTTGCAGGTGAGGCCACCTGGGCGAAGTGCTAGTCACACTCCCCAGTTGTACTCAGAGTCTCAAGCTCCAGGATACTGCCCTCAGTGGCGGTAGAGGTGGGATCCCTCGCTTAGTCCATGAGTACAGTCAACCTTGGGGGGTAAAAAGATAACGAAAAGATAAATACTTAATCCAGCGACCCCATTACGATTCTCGTTGGGACCTGAATGATTTTTGTCAGTTAATGACAGCTTGTTGGCTAGGATACCGTACTCTTAGAGTCTGTAGAAAGAGAAAAATGTTCCAGGGCCCATGGTGTAATGGTTAGCACTCTGGACTCTGAATACAGTGACCCGAGATCGAGTCTCGGTGGGACCTGTTAGACTTTTATCTCGTAATGACATCTTGTCCACTAGGATACTCTTAGAGCTGTAAAAAGAGAGCAGTGTGCCAGGTCTCATGGTGTAAACACTCTCGACTCTGAATCTAGAGACCCGAGTTCGAGTCTTAATGGGACCTGATCGATTTTTGCCACCTAATGAAGCTAATTTACTAGGATGCTATTAGAGTCTGTGGAGTCAAATGTGCCATGACCCTTGGTGTAATGGTTAGCACTCTGGACTCTGAATCCAACGACCCGAGTTTGAGTCTCGGTGGTACCTGATTGATTTTTTCCACCTAAAGACAGCGATACTCTTAGGGCCGATTGTATAAAGCGTTTGATCTCAGTTCACCGGGTTCAGCTGATCTTAGCGCGTGCTGAACTCTGAATTTCTGTTGTATAAACGTTAATCTAAGATCACCGCGTTTTGATCTGAGTTCATATTTAACCGGCGACAGTTCTCGGTTCAGCCATGCTGTTGTCCGTGAAACATTTTAGCGCTTAGATTCCAGTTCTAGGCTGTATTAAAAAGAGAAATATGTTAGAAAGCTTGTACATTAGTAGCTTATACGAAGGTATTATTTCTTTCTGGACTAGGACTAATTTGTGCGTGCTCGCTTTTAACGATGATGGATATTAGTCAGAGTGATTTTGGATTTTTTGGAGGAATAATGCCGTTCTCCTAAAAATCGTGTCTTATTGAGACAGATGAACGATATATTCCTTCCGTTTTAAATAAATTTCAAAACACGGCCTGTTTTTTAATATTTTATTGTATTAGGTCACCTATAAACCATGTGGTTCTTGCCTGTACAATTCGAGGGTTACTAGGCCTAAAGGCTATACGGACGTAAAACGTGTTCACGTTTGATAAATATTTATTTTTGCACTCCAAACTGTGTTTTTAATCAGTGATGGTATTGTAACCTTTCTTTATATCGTTGAAATATGCACCAATACCGTACCGTGATTAAGCTTACGAATGCGATGTACAATTTTGAGGTTAAAAGCATTGCGAGAGGTGCTTCATACCACCAGTGAATATAGTATTAATACCGGTACCACACACATACGGTACGGTAATAGTAGTATCAAATGACTATTTTATCCAGTGTACTTTTTGTTTTTGAAAGTGGTAGGCCACTGGTACTTAATCTTACCTTTGCTAATAGGGTAGCCTATTAGATATCCTGTAGAAGAACTATCATAGGCCTAGTATTCATGTGACACACACTTCACATTATTTAGCCCATAGCCTATGCCAGTAAACATGCACCACAATTAAGCCCATAACTGGGTGCCATAAGCTACGGTAAATAGTCCCTCGTGTAAATTTAGATAGGCCTACATGCACATTTCAATGGCTTACATTTATACAAAATGTTTGATCAAGAAATCTTTGCTAGGTATATGAATTTATTTGTACTGAGAAAATGTTTTTTAACATTTCCATCTATCCTATTTTGCTTCCATTCATCTCCATTCCCCACCTTTTACTGTGCTCACATGTTTTATTTCCAAATACCAGTAGTGTCATTGGATCTAGGTCATCCAACCATCCCCTGAACTGTGTCCCCGAGTAGTTGCTCAACTGCATCATATAACAAGAAAATGCTAAAACAATACTGTAATAGATCATCAGCTGTAGCATGTAGGGTGTATATTCACAAATTCCTTTCTTTTCTTTGTGGAAGGTATTTTTCTTTGATTGGGGATAGATGTTATCTCAAGCAGGGATATAAAATGTGTTTGATTGAGGTGTAATGTTTTAAGGGGTGGAGAGAGTACAAATCCCCCAGAGAAGGAATACCCCGTTCAATAACTCACACCCTACATGAGTCAATGGAGCACACACAATATTGTGGCAACAACTTCAGGAACTCTCAGGGCCTGTACTGTAATTGCTTTAGCACATTTCATTTCCTTCAGTTTCTACCTGCTCAACATTTCATTTATTGACCCAAGCAAACTATCTGCGTGTAATCATATGTCAACCCAGCAGCTTAGCTGAGTATATCGGGCCATGGTCCAAGAGGAAATGCAACATGTCCAGAGATTTTAATCTCAGTGCTGACATTGATCATCCTGAGTGGCTTTTCAGGGGTACCCACACTATACCAAGGCAAATGCTAGAATGCTACTTACAGGTACCTTTAAGTCCTGGGTCACTTAACCCAAACTTGTTCCAGATTTTCCTTAAAATATCATCCTTAGAAAACTTACTAAATCCACTGTTTTTATTACACAGTTACATACTGGTACACTACCACAGCCACCTCAAGTTATCAGACAAAATCAACACACACCCAAGTACACAGGGCTGTTGACCAAGATGTTCCAACGACCATTTGATAACATATTCTATTGTTTACATTTTTAAAGTGATAAAACCCCATATTTAAAAACTGCTTTTTGAAAGAAAAGTGAACCTGGAACCTCCAATAAAACAGTGGTCTGCTTCATAGTAAGTTCTCCAAAACCTACCCAATTCGAATGTTATTATGTTAACCAAATTTCAAGAAATTCAATATAAGAGCAACTAACAACTTGGCTTCGACTGTCCCATACATGACAACTGTAATTAAATGGCAAACAACAGATTTCTGATTAAAGTTTTAGTGCATTACAAATGATAACTGTTGTACTGGACATTAACTTTGATCAATAACGCTGAATGCCCCTCGACCAATTTTGTAGCATATCTGCAGTGATCACCAGTCTTATGTTGCACATTTAACACAAACATTTTTTTATATGCACATAACAAGATTTTATAAATATAAATCATCCATGCTCAGTTGTAGAGAGAGCATAAATGAGTGTTAGGGACTTGGTACTCCAATCACTGTGTAACCTTGTTAAGTCAATGGAGGACAATATTGTGGCAACAATTTCAGGAACTAACAGGGCCTGAAGAATTAACAACTAGTTCAGAATAACATTACATACTTTTATTTTATTTTTAGCCTACTTTCGATTTTTGCAAAAAATGAAAGTAGACTTATGAGATCAACACAGGGCGAAAAAAGTGTGTCTGTCTGTGTGTGTGTATGTGTGTGTGTGAGTCTGTGTGTGTGTGTGTGTCTGTGTGTGTGTGTGTGTGAGTGTGTGTACTCTGAATGTCTGTCCCCCCCTATCAATTCGAACACGGTGAATGCGAATTGAACGAAATTTGGTACAAAGGTAGCACTAGCAAAGGACACCTCAGTGTCATGTTTTATATCGCCGCCATCTTGACGGAAACGTAATGGCGGCCACACAAATGTTCAAAGCTTAAATCAAATTACGACTAACCTAATCATCCGATCTCTACCAAATTTTGCAACGACATACCTTTATGGGGGGAGCATCCTTTGACCAAACCAATAGGTCATCAGCGTAATAGTTTGCGGATGGCGGCCATCTTTGTGTGAAAATCGATTCCCCCTATTAATTCGAACACGGTGCAACCGAATGGAACGAAATTTGGTACAGAGGTAGTACTAACAAAAGGCACCTCAGTGTCATGTTTTATATCGCCGCCATCTTGACGGAAACGTAATGGCGGCCACACAAATGTTCAAAGCTTAAATCAAATTACGATTAACCTAATCATCCGATCTCTACCAAATTTTGCAACAACATACCTTCATGGGGGGAGCATCCTTTGACCAACCCAATAGGTCATCAGCGTAATAGTTTGCGGATGGCGGCCATCTTTGTGTGAAAATCGATTCCCCCTATTAATTCGAACACGGTGCAACCGAATGGAACGAAATTTGGTACAGAGGTAGTACTAACAAAAGGCACCTCAGTGTCATGTTTTATATCGCCGCCATCTTGACGGAAACGTAATGGCGGCCACACAAATGTTCAAAGCTTAAATCAAATTACGATTAACCTAATCATCCGATCTCTACCAAATTTTGCAACTACATACCTTTATGGAGGGAGCATCCTTTGACCAATCTAATAGGTCATTCACCTGATAGTTTGCGGATGGCGGCCATCTTTATGTCAAAATTGATTCCCCCTATTAATTCGAACACGGTGGAACCGAATGGAACGAAATTTGGTACAGAGGTAGCACTAGCAAAGGGCACCTCAGTGTCATGTTTTATATCGCCGCCATCTTGACTGAAACGTAATGGCGGCCACACGAATGTTCAAAGCTTAAATCAAATTACGATTAACCTAATCATCCGATCTCTACCAAATTTTGCAACTACATACCTTTATGGAGGGAGCATCCTTTGACCAATCTAATGGGTCATTCACCTAATAGTTTGCGGATGGAGGCCATCTTTATGTCAAAATTGATTCCCCCTATTAATTCGAACACGGTGGAACCGAATGGAACGAAATTTGGTACAGAGGTAGTACTAGCAAAGGGCACCTCAGTGTCATGTTTTATATCGCCGCCATCTTGACTGAAACGTAATGGCGGCCACACGAATGTTCAAAGCTTAAATCAAATTACGATTAACCTAATCATCCGATCTCTACCAAATTTTGCAACTACATACCTTTATGGAGGGAGCATCCTTTGACCAATCTAATAGGTCATTCGCCTAATAGTTTGCGGATGGCGGCCATCTTTGTGTCAGAATCGATTCCCCCTATTAATTCAAACACGCTGAAACCAAATGGAACGAAATTTGGTATAGAGGTAGCACTAGCAAAGGGCACCTCAGTGTCATGTTTTATACCACCGCTATCTTGATGGAAACGTAATCGCGGCCACCCAAATGTTAAAAGCTAAAATGTAATTACGACCAACCTAATAATCTAGTCTCTACCTAATTTTGCAACACCATATCTTTATGTGGGAAACATATTCTGACCAAACTGCAAGAACATCAGCCCAATAGTTTGCAGATGGTGGCCAAGTATGTGTGCAAATCGATTCCCCCTATCAATTCAAACACGGTGAAACCGAATTGAACGAAATTTGGTACAGAGGTAGCACTAGCAAAGGGCACCTCATATTCATGTTTAATATCCCTATAGCACGTTGTATTTCAACAAGCTCCTACAACCAACATTCAATCATACTCCTTGAAAAGGACAAAGAGTTATAACAATACCCATGCATTTAGGAGAAAGTAGGCTATATGTTCTTTACTGAACATCTTGTTTATTAAATAATGCATTAGTACATTTCATTTCCTTCAGTTTCTGCCTGCTCAACATTTTATATTCTAATTATTATTTCATTTTATCCATTGTCCTCTCCACACAGTGGCTTCTGCTTGCTCTGTGTTAAAGGTTCCTCCAAAGCTACCTGCAACATGTTAGAAAATAACAAGTGATGTGTGGAGTGTACTTAACAACTGAATTCTCACCATGGTTAAGCATTCATTTAGCCTTAGGGCATAAAGTGCACTAATTTACAGTATAAATAAATAATAAGTAACAGTATAGGAAAATGTCATGCTAAATAATTTATTTTATTTAATACGGTGGTCACGTTTTAAATTTATTTGTCTATTGGTTGGGAATTAGTACCTTCTTGCTATGTTTGATGCTGACATACTAAAAAATTTAAAACAGATACCATCAGAAGTTATCATTCCTCCCCCTTTCAATTAAATGTAGTCCGGTGTAACAAATTGCACAAGAGGCTTTATATCAAAATGTTGCCATAAATTAAGTTGAGACTGTGGTAAACCATGCTACTGAACCATTGTGCTTATGTCGTCCATAAATAGCAATCTCAGCATAGTTCCTGTAAAGAGATAAGTTTGCCTCTCTACTGCTGCATGCTAAGGAGACCTAGCGTTGGACAGTACTGTACTGGTCAAGGTTTTCTTAAATTTAGATTACGATAACATGACCTATCTAATCAATACAGTACACTATATACATTATAGAGATTTAAATTATTGAAACTTTTCAGTTTGTATGGCCAAATAGTTTGTATCTCAAATGAAGTCAAACCTTCCACATACACCCCAGTGCAAGGAGCTGATGACCATGTCCTAATCCCCAAAATGAAGCAGAAACAAAATAAAACTGCTTAAACCCTATCAGAGATTGGTATCAAGTTGCTTTAACATGACCTGTTCATCAATAAGCTATTGTAGCCATTGCCAGCGAAGGCTGCAAAAATGTTCAGGCTCTTGGATACTCATGAGCTGGCTCCACAACACTGAAGTGGAGAGCTGGGCAGTAGCTACAGTTTAATTGAACAGAAATGCCTGGTCACACTGAATTGTGAGCAAGAGTTCAGCCCTGGTATACATGATAATGAATTCACTGTAATTTACTGCCCCCTATGAATGGAGTACGACTAGAGGAAGAAATCTATTTTTATACAAGACAATGTATCATTTATTTTCACGTTAAGCCGAGTTAAGAAATAGGCATAACAGATCAATGCAAAGGGTGAAGAAAGAATGGTAAGAGGTAGGCTACAGTATATTTCAGGAATTGGATTTTCATGGCTGCATATATGACCAAGGAGGCTTTCAGCTCTTGGGTCATTTGTTGTAAAAATAGACCTTTCACTTTATTTACCTGAACTACACCATGACCTAATAACTGGAAGCCTCCTTGAGTATGATACAGTATATTTATTTACATACAGTACCAGTACTTATTTTATCTAAGTAACTTAATATAGGCTACTGCATATTTTTCTACCCACTTATTTTTAAGATTTTCCATACCAACAATGTTGCAAACGTTATAGTAGGCCTAATCAATTGCAGCTTATGAGAAAGAAAAGCAATGAGTTTCCAAGCATGATGTATGGTATGATGTTGCCATTGGGGTAGGCCTAATAATACTAGTATGGCATTAATTCGCAAAATTAAATTTAAGTTTTGATTTAAATAAACCTTTGGATACCATACTGTTCCGAACCTATACCATTACCTAGCAATGCATGCTAGTAGGCCTAGGCCTATATATATTTTTGATGGATTATTTTAAGATTTAGGGGCCTTGGTTGCCAATAAAAAGGATAGCCTGTTGTCCATTGTGATACAATGACAAGAGTTTCAAGCAATGCTACACAAATAAACTAAGCAATCAATAGTTTACAATATCTAGGCTACTGATTCAGTTTTTTTTTTTTTTTTTTTTTTTTTTGTTTTTTTTAGCGTATGGCTTTTAGTGCCGGGAGTGTCCGAGGACATGTTCGGCTCGCCAGTTTTGTAGCTGCTTCGAGACGGACACCCAATGGGTGAGCTACAAGTACCGTTGGGGAGGAAAGTTGGAAGGGAGGGTCGAGGAGTTGGAAGGTAGCGGCTGTGGCCTATAGTTAGGGACCAACCCCGGCATTTGCCTGGAAGGAAGATGGGAAACCACAGAAGACCATCTTCAAGGTTGCCGGCGGGGGGATTCAAACCTCCTCACCTCCTGGATGTGAGCGACTGCCAACAGTCATGCCGCAACGACCTCGGCTAACTCACCCGGTTACTGATTCAGTGTTCACTACCAATAGCCTACTTACCTTGAGGAATGAGCTAGCCTACTTGTGTTAGCATGTATTATATAGGCCTAACAGTGTAATTGATGTAAAATTATACTTATGGAGACTTTCAGGTCCTAATATCAGGTATAAACATGATCTTTCCCTATCTACATTTTGAAACTCACTTCATTAATGCATAAATCTATGGCACATGGACCAAATTCAGCTATAGGCCTAGTAGATTATTTTCAGGTTAGGTAGATAGGTGGGGCAGAGAAATGCCCTACTATACAACATACCGGTAAGTAAATGATGTGCAAGGAACTTACCTTCATGGATTTCATCCAGGAGGAAGCACAGTGATTTGTATGAAAATCACAAGTTGTATGAGACAACAATTCACATGTGAACCCACTTTCAGCACAGGCAGGACCAGTTTGGATCAGCTAGCTATAGTCAAATCAAATTTTAACCTAAAAAAAAGGTTTAAAACCGTGTTATATATCTTTTAGCAATGTAATCGCATCTGAATTTAAAAGCTGTAAATAATTATATCAATTAACTTCACCTACCTTTATAGATTCGGTTACAAGCCACGAATTTGAAGTCCATGGAATATTATTTTCCGGTTACTGAAATGGTATTTCATGTTAATTTTTTATCTTTAACTTCCCCGCTCTGACGAACCTGGTGTGCACTTAGCTTATGTTCTAGATAAGTTTTCCCAACACATGTCAAACACTTTCTTTTGAGGTTAACATGTACAAAAATAAACAAACAAAAAGTTGAAGATCACTCGGCGAGATGAGTTTAGTGCACCCTATACGTGAATATTTTTACTATTTTGCGCTGTTGCCATATTGAAAACTTTGAACTTGAGATCAAATTGAACTGGGATCTCGGAACCCGCGAATAGTTTTATACAACATGGACGGCGACTGAACTTGGTTCACATTTTGAACTCCAGTTAATTTGATCCCCAGTCAAGCGATGTTTATACAATCGGCCCTTAGAGTCTCTAGAAAGAGGCAAATCTGCCAGGTCGTATGGTGTATTAGTTATCGCTCTGCACTCTGAATCCATCGACCCGGGTTCGCGTCTCGGTGGTACCTGATCGATTTTTGCCACCTGATGACAGCTAGTTTACTAGGATACTCTTAGCGTCTGTAGAAAGAGGCAAATGTGCCAGGTCCCATGGGGTAATGGCAGTAGCGTAGCCAGAATTTTAGTTTGGAGGGGGCCCATTAGGTCCTCATCTATTACTGCAGGAGGTCATATATTTTAGCCTATATTCATTTATGAAAACAAAATAGGCTTATGAGTTCACCGTTTGCCCATGGGTGTGTGTGTGTGTGTGCGCGCGCGTGTGTGTGCACCCCCCCCCCCTCCCCCCTAATAAAATATAAACGGCTGGAGCTATTTCAATGAAACTCGGTAAGCACATACTACTACCTCGTCCGACCTCGACTGTGCTGCCTTTCAAATTTTGATACGTTTCAGCAATCCAACATGCGGGCCAGGCAAAATATTTCACTGGCATTCTATATCTCCGCAACGGTAAAAGATAACACCCTGGATTTTTGTACAGTGATAAAGGGTACTACTACAAGTTTACCAATGTGACTTTATAAAACCTGTTAAGTACAAAACGAAAATGGCGGCCAAGCGAAGTTGAAACATTTCAATGGATATTTCACGTTATTTAACCATCCGAGCGCAGTGAAACTTGGAACAGTAAATGTTTATACAAATTCTAATCTACTGACATTTAATTTAGTTCAATTGTTTACATAACCTCAAGATGGCGGCTGTGCGAAATTTTAAAATCGAAGTGAAAGTTTGAATAATGAACCTTCACAATAGTTTTCATCTAATGGTACATAACTGTATGGCCTACATATAAAACAATCCAACATGGCGACTATCCGAAATATTTAGACGGTTCTCAATATCTACGAATCTATTGCAGCAATCAAACTGAAATTTTGTATGCTGTTACAGTCTATTAATATAAGTTCACCTATTGGACTTTCAATAACCTGGTGAACACAATATTAACATGGCAGCCAAGCGAAGTTAAAACATTTAAATGGAATTGACTCGCGATTTAATTATGCGAGCACAGTGAAACTTAGTTCGGTAAATGTTCACACAAAATCTACTGGCATGTAATTAGATTCAATTCTTTCATAACCCCCAATCCATGCGAAATTTTAGAATTGAGTTTTTATTTCCTGTCTCCTAATTATGAGATCAAAGTGAACGTTTGAATAATGGACCTACGCAATAATCTTCATCTAATGGTGCATAACTAGGCCTATATGGCCTACATACAGTACAATCCACCGGGTGAGTTAGCCGTGGTCGTTACGGCATGACTGCTGGCAGTCGCTCACATCCGGGAGGCGAGGAGGTTCGAAACCCCCCGCCGGCTACCTTGAAGATAGTTTTCTGTCGTTTTCCATCTTCCTACCAGGCAAAAGCCGGGATTGTCCGTAACTACAGGCCACAGCCGATACCTTTCAATTCCTAGTCCTTACATTCGCACTTTCCTTCCCCAGACAACACTCCACATGCGACGGTACTTGTAGCTCACCTCATGGGTGTCCGCTAGAAGCAGCTACTAACTCCGGTGAGCTGAACACTACCGGCACTAAAAGTCATATGCTAAAAAAACTGTATCGTTGGATTGCTCAGTATCAGTTTGATGCACGGAATGTTCACTAGGAACATTACTTAGACTGTCAGAAGCACAGCCTTGGTTGTCAACATCTGTAAATACGTCGTCCTCTTCTTCAATTCAGCTCAAAAGAATAGATTCACTAGGCCTATTAGCCTTTAAAACTTCACTTTGACACTTCTCACAAAAATGTTACACCAGCACGGAACCCGCAAAAAATGTAACGCCAAAGGTATCGAGGCTAGAAGCCACCTAACACTGCCTGTGACACTGACTTCCCACCTTCCCACACGTGACACGGGTGCGTGAATCATCGCATAACAAAGCAAAACATGTGACTCATGTACTCATTTGAGAATATCTGGAGTTTGAAAAGGCTGAGCCTTAAAACAAAAAAACTTTTCTTAATAAGGAATGTTTTCGTTAGGAGCAACCTAACAACGATACCGATGGCGGGTTAACACCGGTTATATCAGACAGATTCTACACACACCCAAAGTACACGGGGCTACATGACCGCGTTGTCGCAGCCCCTAAACTGAGGAACCAACCTACCAACACTCAATACCAATGTTAAGTCATATCGAAGAGAATTAAGAAAACTCTCTGTGAATGTGAATGCCAGGAATATCATTAACTAAATATATTAGCGTCAACAAATTAAGTAGAATGAAGACATGAGAACGTAACTCATGTAGTATTGAACCCATCTGCAATTGGTTCAAGCGTCGAATCCATATATTATTTGCAAAAGAAGAGAGGAAATAATACAGTCTTGAGAATGTATTGGAAAGATTTTAAGAAGTGGGCTGTTATAATGAGGCGCAAGAATGGGTGACCACGAGTCATGCGGACGTGAGATCATGCTTGACGCATCGATAAGGAGCTGGCTCATGATTATTAATAGAACGAGGAAAACTTTCCACGACGAGTAAGAGAGAAGAAGTTTCGGAAATAGACCTTAATCAGCTAGAAAATGACAACTTCGCAATGATGCAAGAAGAGAAATAATTAGAATTAAGCCATTTGCGAGCATTTAATTAATGAAAGAAACACATCATTGTTGATCATTCTGGAATAGAGATTTTTGTGTGGGGAAAAAAGTTTATAATATTTGCACAGGAAATAACTGCAGACGTAGCATGACGTCGTTATTAATTCCCCGAGACCAGAGTTGGTAGGGATGGAAAAATAAACTTCAACGCCCACATATCTGAGGAGACAAATTATTTAATATCTTGGAATTGTGTGATCGATTTTCATGATCAAAGAAACCAGTTTACGTTTAAAACAAGAGCTTTCCAGAGATATATTTTTCAAAATTATGCGACAATTACTTCAGAAGTTAGTGCTGGAGAAGACGCGGATTTTATCTTTTTGCCGCCGATTACGATATTAACCCTGGAGGTGCCAGGAGGAACATGCAGTTATTGTCAGCCTGCTGGCGTGACACTGTGCCATCACAATTCAGTCTTGAGCGACCGCTGAGGCGGGTCACTGTGTCACAATAAGTCAGTTCCGTGAGCACAGAGGCGCTGCACGATGAAGCATCAACTACAAGACAAGCTACGAGTAATCTCCTAGTACAGGAGAGCTGCATCAAAGTATATCCAGTTATAAAAGACGCCAGAGAGCGTGATACTGTGTCGCAAAAGACAACAAGTTATTTTAGTGAGCGCTTAGACGCTGCACGCAGAAACAATTATCGTTAAAGTTCACCAGTACAGTCAGAGTTTGGGCTGTGGACTTAAGAATAACAGGCGAAAGGTACTCGAAGATAATAGTTCAGTTAAAGAACCGACGCATCATAAGGTTTCAAAGTACCCAAGGAAAGTGAAATAGACAGTTTTATCTACGTTAAGGAACCAGATCAGGGTAGAACGAAATAGTAACGCCTAGTGTTCCGGAAATTTAGGGACTAGAGCGCAGGACGATAAAAATTAGGAATTGTAGTTCCAGGTTTGTCGAGGTAGACAAATGAACAGTAAACATTGGGGAGTACTCCAATAAGCTACGAATGAAAGTAACAGGAAGTAATGCAAGGAAATTACTAGGTCACCGATAAACAGTTCGAGCGATCGAAAAGTAATACATCAAGGACAGACTTTTATTTAGACGAACAAGTAGCGTCTAGCAAGATACGACATCGTGCAGGAAAGTTATAGAAGCCGATAGTCAAACCCAGGATTAGAAGATCAGCCGTTCCAGTGAGGTTTAGTTCGATCGAGACTTTCCATCATCTCGTCAGATTAGGAAGCCGACGTGCTATAGTGCAACCCTTGGAAACAGGAAAGGAAAAGAAATCACTTGTGTAAGGCGAATAATTAACGCCAGTGTGATAAATTTTGATGTAATGTAAATATAGTGAAATTTTTGAGTGTAATATTTTTAGTGAATTGTAGTGTGTTAAGTGAAAACTAATACAAAATGGTATTCATTATATTCCCAGTGATTAAGGTATATATTTTATGTGCTATTGAAGAAGTGTCATTGAGTGTAAATATAACCATGAAAATGGCTTAAGAAAAAGTTGGTGGGCGAAAATGTTCCATCGCTGGAGAATTCGGTCGATGAGCGTACAGTCATGTGAGTAACTATTTCATTATTATGTGTTTGGGAAGATTTGTGTATAATCCTGATGATAGAGAGAGTAGGGATGTTTAATAACAGGTAAAAGAAAGATTGCGCGATCTGAACGATTAATTTGAGAGAAATATAATAAATATGTGAAATATAAATGAATCCCTTGTGGAAAATATTCAGTAAAATAACAGTGTAATGGATAAATGATATAAATATGAGAAAGCAAGCGTAATAATAATAATAATAATATAAATGAATGAAGATTTTGATGAATTTTATATTGAAAGTGGTAGCTTCCGAGCTCCTTTAGATGAATTAATACATGTTATGAATACATGTCCTTTATGGTCAAAATGATTATTGTAAAGGGAGGGAGAGTAATATATATTTTGAGATGTAGATCAAACGTTGATTTTGAATTTATTTAGTTCTTTGAAGGCAACTTGGCTAATTAATGTATAAGCGCCATGTAGCGCATTGAAGTAATTATGAGGGACAGTTAGTCGTGGTGAATGAACTGTATAAGCCCTCAAAGTTGTGATAGTGATCACGAGGCATTGTGTGTTGTATGTTAAAAAGGGTGCTATTATGTTGTATTATGAGCGCTGGTAAAAGGCGTGGCCTACCCTAAGTCGCTAATGTTATAAGTCCTCCAAATTGGGATACTGTTCCCGAGGCATTTGAAAGGATCGAACTCAGAGTCGTCCGTGTTGAAGCCCCTTAATATTGGTTGTATTATTGAATTTTTCTTACCCGCTAATGAGGACACTTCATAATTATTATATACCGAAGCTAAGAGAATATGTCTGTAGAACCTAAATATGTTGTTTTATGATTTTGTATCAGAAGCCTTGTCATTCAGAGAATTGCATTTAAAACAGCTGTGTGGAAAGCTGAAGTAAGCCAGTCCCTTGTGAAAGCGAGACTGTGGGCTCTCTTCTCTCCCTGCAATAAATCACGCCAAGTAGTTAAGATTAGACCCTTACCCTCTGGTAGTGCGGTAGGTTAGGACGGACTGTCTGAGTCATAATACACAGGAGTGTTTAAAAATTGTTTTAACGACCCGGTCTTTGAACCGAGGTCCCTTTATATCCATTATTATCCCTTGCAGAGTTCAGATCGTTGCTTTCTTAAGGTATAATGGTCTTTGAAGACATAATGATAAATCCCTAACTTTATTGTTCAATGATTCAGTGATTCACGAGTTCTATTGAAGAAATTAGATTCCGGGAGTAATCTTAAGTTTGACTTGTTCAGTAGTCTTCTATAGCTCGGGAGTACGCAAATTTTTCCCGATCACGGTAGTGAGTTGTTAGCTTGAGAGAGGGGGATGGTGACGTATGAGCATTGTGAAAGCCCAAAATTGAAGCTTGTAGTTTAACGTGACCGTTAATCTCGCGATCATAAGCCACGGGACCTCCGTTTTACGTGGAATCCAAACCACAGGACATGGCATTTCACATTTAAAAAAAGCCCAAAATTAATTGATGATTAGCCATACTTTGATAATTATGATTAAAAATATATACTCATGTAAATAGTAAGTGATGTGTATTAAATTGATAACACAGTGTATGTAAACCTTACCGAGCCATTTGGAGCTCACGATTTTTAAGAATCTGAATTGACACCATATGGAAGTGAAACTTAGTGGAAGTTTTGTTGGTTTTTGAAAAGCCAGTCATTATGATTTTGTAATTGTTTTATGTGAATTCCTTGTTCAACTTTGGACAAGTGTGAAGTGGAGTGTCAGTATTTTTATTTGTTTAATTTTTGTAGCGCCATATTTTGGGATAATTAAATGTTTTGATAGTAGGATTTGATTTTTGTTTATTTTTTGGAAGTGTATCCTCTGCTTAATCCAAAATGTGTAAGTCACAGAGTGGGAGAACAAACCATGAACCCCGATACTCCCGATTGAGCATTGCTGGCAAACTGTGATTTGCATATTTCATTGTTGAATGGGCACAGTATGCAGGGCGAGCCGCCATGTGAATCGCAAAATGTTCCTGTAAGAACCGGTAATATAAGGTGCGTTCAAAATGTAACGAGCCGGAGGCTAGAATGCGCAAACCGGTCACGACATCAGCTAATCGTGGCGTGTGTAACGAGGTGTGGTTCTGACCAGAGCGTGGTAGGTCACAGCCCGTCGCTAGAGGGCACGCGTGCAAGTCACGTGATGATACAAAGCGAGTAGCAGCATGCATCAATCATCCAACGCTGCCAGTAATGCTGACGTTCTTCTTTGACCAAGATGGCCCCCTTCTGATACACTTCATGTGGCACGGGACAACAGTGAATGGCCAGCGTTACTCGCAAACCTTGACCACCCTTCGCCAAGCGATCAAAACAAAACGACCTGGCAATCTCACCCGTGGGGTCATTCTGCTCCACGACAATGCACGACCTCATACGGCCAACACAGTCGCCACCCTCCATACAGTCCAGACCTCTCTCCCTGTGATTACGCCATGTTTGGTCCCCTGAAAAGGGCTCTGTGGGGCCGACGTCCAGCTGTACGTGCGGAACTGGTTCACATCGCAGCCCAGGGAATTTTATGAGACAGTCATTCACCGCCTTGTGTCACAGTGGGACAAGTGCCTCAACAGCAAGGGCCAATACTTTTAACATACAGGTACTGGTTTCTGTAATTATGCCTGTGGCTCGTTACTTTTTGAACGCACCTTATATTACCGAGGCGATAGTGTTGAATTTTATTCGCTAGAGAGGGCTACTGCACTTTCTCAGTAGTGGCAATATGATTGCGTCTGGCACGAGGTATTTCCTCCTGCCCTGCTTTAACCTGTAACGTTAGAGAGCTTTGTTATTATTGGCTCGTGACTGGAGAACTAAATAGGAAAGAGAAAGGGGGGCATTGCAGTCTTTAATACCCATGTCCTTGGGTGTGTGTGTTTATAGGCCTATCTATCTCTCTCTATATAGCCTATAATGAATTTATGTATGATAATCTGTGTTATTTGGGTGTATACAGGGTGTCTTTTATGTATCTTTGGAGAATGATAGGTCGTGTAGGGGACGGGTATAGAAGTCATTTGAGATAGGGAGATAGGCCCTCCACCCTGTAATTTAGGCAACCGACTCAATCCTCTTACCTTTCTCAATCCTTTAACTCTTAGCAAGATTCATTTAACATGTGGCGCTGGCGTAATGGATAGCTTTGTGGAGCGAAAGGCCGGTAGTCCCGGGTTCGATTCCGGGCTTGGGCAAAATCCTTTTTTTTTTATTGTTTTTATGTGTAATGATTTAAGCTTGATACTTTCGGTAAATTAAACCGATCTGTGTGCACTTCGTAGCATTTAATTGTTTAAGTCCGTTATTACGTTTAAATCACGTTGATTTGCAAGAGAAAGTAAGGTTTAGCTAGGCTAGGCATGCTTAGCTTAATTGTTGCCGTAGGGTAATCATTAGAAGGCACGATCATAAAACTATCGCAGTTCCGTAATTAGTCACAAAGTTCCTTTAATAGGCAATAAAATTACAAAACAACAATTATTTCACAACAGCATTGATTGCGTCAAACAACCCTTATTTTAGGGGTTAAGGAGGCCGCTCCGGCCCCAAGTCCCCTATCTCAAATTACTTCTATACCCGTCCACTACACGACCTATCATTCTCCAAAGGTACATAAAATACACCCTGTATAGTAGTGTGTATTTGTAATTCAGGGGAGGATTGGGAAGGAGGTGGCTGTGACATTAAGTTAGTAACCATCCTGGCATTTTCCAGAAGTAGAAGTGGGAAACCACGGAAAACCACATCCAAGATGGTCGAGGTGGGAATTGAACCCACCTCTTTTCAGTTTTGCCTCACAAGGCTGATTGTATCCCGTTCCAGCCGCCATACCAGAATTAAATTCCGAGGCAAAGCCGAGAATCGAAGCCGTTCCTCCGGGGCGACAATCCAGAACGCTAGCCGCTACACCAGAAAGTGGACAAGAAAAAGAGACAGAGATTGGGTTACTAAGAGTATACACAGTGTTTATTTGATTCGACGGTGTTGTCGTGTACGGTAATTCCCGCACCACGAATCCGATGGGCGGCTGCAGCATGTTTGGATATCTAAGGTTCGTGACCTGGCAATTACATTCTGAGCGTGAATTTTAATCTGGTTTTCGTACACTCTTTTCTGACTAATTCTCGCAAATCCTATTCCAATTCTAGGCTCAAATTAATACAAATTTCGCAGACTGCGACTATCACTACTATAACGGAGATTATTAGATAAACTCATCATACACCCAAGTTCAATTTATGAAGAGTAAGATTACTCTAGTCTCTAAAATGAATCATCAATAACCTACCTTGTTAGAGAAACTGTGCACATTTGCAGTAATTATACCCATTCAGTACAAAGCCACGCCAAACTTAAAATACAATGCAATCATTCAAATTTCAACTCTCCTGGACAGCCCTCGTAAAGTAAAATGCTATATAGACCTAAGGAATTGTACCTTACAGATTGGAAAGTTACTTCTTCAGCAATCCCCATGTTCGCTAAATCATTCTTACAGGTTACATGCAACTTCCTCATAAAAACACACATACATTATGACATTAAAGTTCTCGATATTTATACCTATGTTTATGTGAAACGTAGTTCACATCCGCAATTCATATTGGAAAGAAGAGAAAGAGTAAAATGAAAACAAAAGAAGCACACAAATGAGTTATGTTTTAACTTACTTAAATTGATAAAAATCAGAAGATTTACTGTATGAGAACAATAAATAATAAAATAAACTGAAATCTTGTCTTCAAATATAGTATTGCTACAATACTAGACTTTTGATATCGACATACGCATTGTATCGATAATAATAACAATAAATAACATACAGTTTTGTTAGTAATTTTTGCTGTAATGGGCGAAACAGCGAGGCATCTGCCCCTTAATATATAGATTATGACTTGAAAAAATTACCGCAATCGAGATTTGAACCCGAAGCTCCTACTCTCAGGGCAGGTACAGAGGTGAGAATCAACATGAGTTTTCAACAACTTCATTTACGATAAACTTTTGACGACAAAATACACTAAAATGTTTGCAAGATGCTGAAATTATTTCAAATGCTCACCCAACAACTGATGTGACTAGAGACAAACACGAGGGAAAATTAATAGTGTTCAGTATCGTTTGCGGGATAATGCTTGCAGTGCATTAGTATCACACGAGATGCAGGCAGAGAACGACCTTCATGCCAACACGCGTTAGTTAGGTTGCAGCAAATGATATTTGAAGGGGCTGATGAATCACCCAGTATATACGAGGCACGTCCAGAAAGTAAGCTCCGTTTGGTAATTAAATTAAATTGTGTACAGATACAGAAAAAATATTTATTGCACAACATTCTACACCTCTTAAACTACCTTTCCACATAACTGCCGAACTTTTGCAGGCATTTGTCATAGCGTGGCACAAGTTTTTGGATACCTCTTCATAGAAGTTTGCCGCCGACCCGTAAACGAGAGTGAAGACTCCCCTTAAGATATCCTACTGTTTGGTCACTACTGTTAGGCAAATTGCGTGCTTACCAGGAGAACTGCGTATGTTTAGGAGTTCTCCTGACCACATACGCAATTTGCCTAACAGTGATGGCCAAACAGTAGGATATCTTAAGGGGAGTCTTCACTCTCGTTTACGGGTCGGCGGCAAACTTCTATGAAGAGGTATCCAAAACCTTGTGCCACGCTATGACAAATGCCTGCAAAAGTTCGGCAGTTATGTGAAAAGGTAGTTTAAGAGGTGTAGAATGTTGTGCAATAAATATTTTTTCTGTATCTGTACACAATTTAATTTAATTACCAAACGGAGCTTACTTTCTGGACGTGCCTCGTATAATTACTGTAATGTAGAATTTGAATGATAATCTGTGAAATTGTGATGTCTGTAGTAGTGTGTACTTGTAATTGAGGTAGGATTTGGGTAAGAAGCGGCCGTACCCTAAGTTAGGTACCAGCCCAGCATTTTCCTGGAGTAGAAGTGTGAAACCACGGGAAGTTCCCACCAGGATGACTAAGGTAGGAATCGTACCCCACTCTTATCAGTTTTGTTTCACGAGTCAGAATGTACCCCATTACAGCTCTTTAAACCAGAATTAAGTTTCATTGAAGACAATATTTAATAGAATCTAGTACCTTTGTGGGAAACTCAATCGTTGAAAAAAAAGGGCAAATTACCTCATTGTTCCGTCCCTTAAAACAACAAGCAACAATAATTCAATCAATCAATAAATCAATCATTTAAATATCAAATGAGATTTTCAGCTAATACGTCGTGTTGTGTACATTACAATGTATTAAAACATTTTCTGTGCAAAGCTTCACTGGGCGTGGATGGTCAAATCACGAGAAGAGTCTATTTAAATGTATCAACGCCATGTTTGTTTGGTACTTAACAGGTTTATGAAGGTCACATAGATGAAATTCTAGTAGTGCCCTTTATCAGAGTACAAAATTTCACGGTGATATCTGTTACTGTTTCGGAGATATAGCATGAGAGTGAAATACTTCGAGCGGATCTCATAAGCCTTTTTTTTTCATAAGTGAAAATAGGCCAATCATCGAATTAAAGTGGTAACTGTGTGACATTAACAAAGCTATATAAATAGTAATAACAATACATGAGGTTTAACAAAGTTTTACTATAGTAATTCACTCACACATTCGTACAAAAATTGTTCTAGTTGACCTATGAATTCAATCTTTACATGCACTCTTTAAAAGTTGTTAGAGATGTACAATTTCCGACGTCACGAGGACAATTATTCCAAATTCTAGTTCCCGACACGAGGAAATTGTTACTGATTGCAGATGAATTATGTAGAGCAGGACTGCCCAAACTATGGCCCGAGAGACTATTTTATCCATCCCGCCGCTCTACGCCCGCGCCGTGTGGGCAAAACTCTGAAATAACTAAAGCAAACTGGACAAAGAAGTGCGCGCAAACCCCTACCCAAAGCAGTTCCAGTCGTCGTACTAGCCTAAATTATCATGAACTTGATTTCATAATTTGATTAATAATCGTGTCAAATGAACATAAATATTCACTCTTGTCATTCATGCTGTATACGTATAAAATAGCATCGTATTTCTATTATAAAGGGATTTATTAAAAATATGTAAATTTATTTTTAGTTTTTCATTTTTTTATCCACTACAAATACATATAGAAAACAGCAACACTACTAAGGAAACTAAGGTCAGACAGCCACAAAACTCATCATACGTATTTCACCTATATATTAATAGAAAATCAATAACCCCGAAGCCCCCGGTGAGTTATTGGCCCGCAAGGTCCCCCAACTATTTACAATGTGGCCCTTAGTTAAAAAAAAGGCTGGGCACCCCTGATGTAGGGGAATTGCAATTATAGATCCAGATCGAGTGTGACGATCATGAAAAGAAGAAAGAAAACGAAAATTATGAGAGAGACGGTGAGGTGTACTTTAATTGAGAAGTCTATAGATGAGGGTACATATGTGCACGTGCAGGTTTCTTTGTTGTTCGACTTCTAACCAAGAAAGTATAGCATATAAAGGAGACACGTGTGAGGAAAATCTTAAGGAGATTAGCAGTTGTTAGAATCATCTCTCCTCTCCCACTCGTCTTAATACCTGTTCATTTGTTACTCTATCTACCCACCTGATCTTCATCATTCTCCTGTAACACCACATTTTAATCGCTTCTATTCTCGTCCTTTCTGCTGCGCCAACAGTCCAAGTTTCGCTTCCATTGAGTGCCGCGCTTCCAGACAACGGCATTCAAAAATGAGTTCCTAATACCTAAATCTATATTTAGTGTCTATATATTTATTTTCTGTAGAAATGCTTTCCTTAACTGATCCAACCTACGTTTTGTATCCTCTCTCCGTGCATCACTATGATCATAATGGACATAGGCTATCCTTATTCCAATCACCGGTGTGTGTTTCTGACAGGTGGATTATACAATCACTTGTGAAGCCATTGATTCAAACTGTTACAACAGGACTTACATCATGAATGGGTACGGATATTCTTCCATTACGCAATACATTGCGCAACTCCCATTCGAATTAAGCAATCAAAACCAAACCTTTGTTTATTGCAGAGCAGGCGTTGTGTAAATTATAATACCCCCCCCCCCCCCCTATTAATATTAAAGCAGCCACATGTGTTTCTTAGAGCCTTGTTGAAATGGAATGAATTACAGGTTGTGTTAATGTAAAGCCACAAGTGTAAATAGATTAGAATAAATAGATTCATATTTGAATATAATATATTTAGAAACTTTATTTAACCAAATTATTTTTAAGGATATCAATTTTATTTTATTTCAAATTAATTCTATTATCTAACATTTTACACGAATATTTATCCATTACAATTTAAATATTTATTTTTGTAATATTTCATAGTTTATATTTTCATCGTTCTTATTCATTGTTTTTCCAGTTTCTTCATATAATCCTGTATATATTTCAGTTAATATCATTTCTCAACAGTTTTATTAAATTAGTTTCTTAAGGTTTATTTCTAATCTGCTGAAGAAGGTCCCATTTTTGAACCGAAACATGTACTAATTTTAATATAATGTGTATTGATTGGCGGAGAATTTTAATTAAATATCTATTAATCAATACGGCAATTTTCTTACATTTTTCTATTATGGTAAATGTTTTTTATTTTCATAAAAAGATTTAAATTTGATGAAATATTTATTGCACAGATTACAAGAGAGGGCAGGGGTGGGATGGACGAGGTAAACGGATGACCTTCTGTACATTAAATAGTATTTTCCTAGGGCTTAACTCATATTTCACAGCAGTATTAGCCACGCTTTAAAATGTTTTTCAGTGCCTTAGTGGGTTAGTGCTGGAGTTATGCTACCGTTCGTAATTGGCTTTGTGTGTTTTGGTAGTGTTTCGTTGAGCAATTTGGTCTTCTATATTTATGACCAAGATCTGATGATGCTCGTTTGACGGGCCAAATATAAAATCCTTTTATATTTCAAGGACCATTAAAAAACGTCAATAGATCTTTAAAAATGAAATCATCTACAACTCCGAGTAGAACACATGCATTTGTGTCATATACAACTCCGAGCAGAGCACATGAATTTGTGGGCATTTCTATAACTTCCGTGACATCTTGTTCAGTGGTAGCTATTATTACATTCACTTTCTTCATTTTCATATGGTTCCAGACGGTGATCATAATCACTATCCGTAGTGTCGCATGAATCGTCAAAAATGTGTTAGTTTATGTTTCGCCCGTCAAAAGAGCATCATCAGATCTAGGTCACAAATATAGAAGACCAAATTGCTCAACGAAACACTTCTAAAACCCACAAGCCAATAACGAAAGGTCGCAAAACTCCAGCACTAACCCACTAAGGCATTGAAAAACATTTAATGCGTAGCTAATACTGCTGTGAAGTAAGAGTTAGGCCCGAGGAAAATACTATTTAATGTACAGAAGGTCATCCGTTTACCTCGTCCATCCCTCCCTGCCGTCTCTTGCAATCTGTGCAATAAATATTTCATCAAATTTAAATCTCTATTAGAAAAGCAAAAACATTTACCTTTGCATGAAAATGTGAGAAAATTGCCGTATTGATGAATAGATAATTAATTAAAATACTCCGCCAATCAATACTAATTCTATTAAAATTAGTACATGTTTCGGTTCAAAAATGGGACCTTCTTCAGAAAATTAGAATCAAACCTTAAGAAACTTTAGCAACTAAAAAAGAAAAAGAAAATATTTCTATGAAAAAGTAGGCACAAAATTCTAAGATTATTGTTAGACTATAGGTATCGAAATTTAATGTTTGTCAGTCCATGGACACGATTTTACCCATTGTGTATTCCCCTATTCTTGAAAAAATTTACATGACATTAATAAATACACTTGTATGACCAGTTTCCATCGTCAAGCGATCACCATCAAGGATCCAAGTTTACTTATTGAGTTAGCCGTGGTGGTTACGGCATGACTGATGGCAGTCGCTCACATCCGGGAGGCGAGGAGGTTCGAATCCACCCGCCGGCAACCTTGAAGATGGTCTTCTGTGGTTTCCCATCTTCCTTCCAGGCAAATGCCGGGGTTGGTCCCTAACTATAGGCCAAAGCCGCTACCTTCCAACTCCTCGTCCTTACAATCCAACTTCCCTCCTTCCCTCCCCAACGGTACTTGTAGCTCACCCATTGGGTGTCCGTCTCGAAGCAGCTACAAAACTGGCGAGCCGAACATGTCCTCGGACACTCCCGGCACTAAAAGCCATACGCTAAAAAAAAAAGTCTTCTGTAAACAAAATTCAGGGCTAGGGAAACGCCTATTACAATTGGGTATAATCGTGTTGACAGGCTGAAAAATATTAATAATTTCGATTACCAAGGCAACATTAAATAATGGTTTTTAACACGACTTTAGGTATGATACACCTCTGGTTTAGAAATAAAACTAATTTTATTAAATAGTAATGTTTAATTGAAATTCACATCTGGTAGAATGGTGATCGCTTCTGAAGAGATGACTTGATTGAGAGGCTTGCGATATCGTGGTCATTTCACCCAGTGGGATTGTGTAGAAGTCTGTCTAATGTTATTGTGATGTCTGAACTTGTGTGTGTATATTGTAATTGGGACTAGTATTGAAAATGTCGTGGCCATGGCCTTAAGTAAGGAACCATCCCAGTATTTGCCTGAAGTGGAAGTGTTAAACCACGAAAAGTAACTTCTAGGATAGCTGAGGTGCGAATAGCTCCCAACTCTTATCAGTTCAGACCAGAATTAAATTTCTTGGTAGAGCTGGGAACCAAACCTTCGGGACCGGTGACTCAATACGCATCCTAAAACCACAAAAGCTCTATTTCTGCAAGGAAATTGGTAGATATAACTAATTAATTAGCCAGAGTTCTGGCATGTCATATCGTCTACGGATTGCACTTTAAAGCGTGCTACACGCTCGTAACTCCTATCGGCTTCCAGCTTATATAACGTTGTAATTCCGGTCGATAGTGAGAATATGTAAGAGGCTGGTTTATAAGGCACCATAAAGCAGAGAATGCTCAAGTTTGATAGCAAAACATAAAATAACTCTGATGTGCTTTGTAATCAATGGTTGAACATCATCTCTGTTTGAGTTCACCACAGATTTCAGTGTGTCTGTTCCGGTATGATTCTCCTGTTTTAATGTTGACCGATTGAAAATTGGCAATATCAATGAATTGAATTCATTTTATATGAGGCGTTCCGTAAGAGGAGGCCGAGCCCGTCACATGTGCATTTGGAGATAATCAGTGTGCAAGGTTCGTGCTCGTGAATTGGAGAAGGGCGAGGGCACCATTCGGTGCTCCGGACTTGTTAATGCTGCGAGCAGTTTCAAATGCACACTGTATTGCAATACTACGACTACTATTGAAATATGAAATATAAAGTACACATATTTATTATTACTGATGTTACTCATTGTAAATGAACAGAACAAAATATAGATTCATTTATGGGGATAAGGCACTACGTGAAGTGAATCATAGAATTGCAACATAATAGACATTGCAATACACTAACGTAACGATAAATAACGGATAGGATAACGCAACACTATTACAACGTCTATACATCTGCATGTACTGTAACACTCACTGCGGCGATCACACTGGGGATATGACGGGCCGTGGCGCGTTCGCCGTTCTCTGCGGGAACATTTTAATGAATATGACACCTCGGCCACCACTTTGTCGCTGCAGGTTTCAATATAATGTTCACTTTCCGGACGATAAAGGCGACCTTACCAGCATTGGGCACCCTTGCATTATAGAGCATAAAGGCAGCTACCTGACACGCAAAAAGAAAAAAGACTCACGGTGCGCTCGCCCTTCTCTTATGGAATGCCTCATATAAGGTATCCTAACTACAGTATGAAAATGTCAACAACGGGTAATGATAAATAGTATTATGTATAGTTATATTATGTTGTTGATTCTTTTAGGGGCTTTGCAATGTCATGTAACCCCGTGCACGTGGGTATGGTTAGAATTTGTCTGATAACCTGTGTCACTGTCAGGTCTGTACCAGTATGTGTGTATTTGTAATTGAGGTAGGATTTTGGTAGACAGCTGCCGTGGCTTTAAGTAAGGTATTTGCCTAAAGTAGAAGTGGGAAACCACGGAAAACCACATCCAGGATATCTGAGGTATCTATGTTAACTATTCTGTTAACGAAGAAAACCGATAAATAACTACTTCGTTTAAATTTCAAAATGTACATATCCATTGAAGTAATATTAAAAATTTTGACGGGCAACGATCGAAGTGTAGCTGCTATGGTGAGGTGGCTAAACGCCACTGTCTGCACAGCAGGAGATTCTAGTTCGAATTCCAAATGCAGGTCACATATTCAAATTTTACTCAACAGGTTTGACCGCTCCAAGGAGAACTATGCCCTAAAATAATTACTATGTTTATTATATGTTTTACCAATCTTTATTTTCAATCATTTATTTGAAACTAATTTCATAAGTCCCAAAATTGTGAATGCTTCGAAATTTTATATTGCCTGGTTGGTTTCTTAGTTTAGGGGCTGCGACATTGTGGTCATATAACCCCGTGTACTGCGGGTGTGCGTAGAAACTGTCTGATAATCGGCGTTCATAGTGATGACTGTATGATTGTGTGTTATCTGTTTTTCATTCGAGTAAGGACTGCAGACGATAATTTCAAGTTGTTCCTACTCTTGCTACCAAATGCTACCGTCCACGACACCTAGCTTGCGGTCTTGGCTACTAGATGCCATCGCAGTCAGTACCTTGTGGCGAACGTTGGAACAACTATAGCGTTATCAATTGTAGCCTACACATTTTGACTTCACAGAGTGTAGTTAGTGGAAAGTTCTTTTTCATGCCATAAATCTATGATATGGGACCGCTTGGCTTTACTTCCCTCCACAGGAAGGCATACTGAGGGATTTTTAACGCTCTTTAAAAATCCGACGACTTTGGACGGGTTTGAACCCGCAACCTTGGGCGTAGACGCTCAGCATGCTATCAACTACGCCACTGAAACCGACAGAAAAATGCTATATTTATAATTCGAAATGATATCATTTTGGTTTCTACACCCCAAACTCTATGTATGCTATATGGAATTGCAAGTGGGATATCATGATGGATGGTGGGGTGTGCGTTGAACTTCGTCATTTCCTTTGATGACAAGCGTGCTCTTTCAGACTAAATGTTGTCGTTTTCACAGAAGTGCAAGTGGTTTGTTCCATTTCCTTTATACAAGGACGCCAGGCGTCGTATTGGGTGTCTCTTCCCCCTTAATGGCGCTCGGAGCAATTTTTTTTCCTCTCCCATACGCCCTACACCGAAGTTGCTCCTGGTAAACCTTAACACTTCCTGGACAAACTTGTTTTATGATAGTTCATAAAACCTCTTTCATTTGTGTGAGTGTCAAATATGTTTTCATAATATTAGTCGAAGTAGTTTGGATATCCCATTTGAGATGCTGATGGCCAATTTATGAATTGTGCGTTGTTTACATCCAATATCGCGTAGGCTTAGTATTGCCGGTGTGCTTCCTTCTTTCCTCGCAGTCATCAACCATTAAGGTGGGCCAGAATATCCCATGCTGTCCATGTAAATTTTCAATCTTATTTTTTTAACCATTTTCTCAGAAAGTATTATAGGGGCCTGTTTATCTCGTCTTACTTAGGCACAGGCTTTTCGAAATTAAAAATATTTTTCTTATTTTCCATGTATCTATACATAGTATAAAGTAAGATTGGTTCTATTTCTCTGTCTGTCCGAAATGACTAATCTCAGAAAGTACTGAATGGATTTCATTCAAGTTTTTACCAATAGCTATAATGTCTATCAAGGATCATTTATGTTCGCAAATTAAGGCCCTAAACCAACGATTGAGGAGATATTTCCAGAGAACTATTCCTCACCTGCAAAATTGATGAAGGAGTACCCAATCGTTACCATAAAAATAATAATAATATCGTATGGCCTCGGATGCCGGGTGCAAGCTTTGTTATTTGACACCCAAAGGTCAGCTTGCATGTCGAATTTTGTTATTCCTTGCAGGGCTACGAAAGTCAAGCAAGTTAGATATCTAAGCTCCTTGTCACTATAGCGCATTCTAGTAGAGAATGGAGGAATGTTTGTGTTGGCGGAAAATCCCGAGATTAATTTTGCCATTATGAACACGGCCTACTGAAATCAAATGGGTTCTTCAACATGCCAACATCGTATGACATGGTGTCGTAATTTTTGTCGCCGTTCAAAAATCACTTACCACGGCCAGGAGCGAACCTACAAGCTTGGGGATGGTAGTCCGACACGATAACCACTAACCTACCGTGGCAAGCAACGTTACCATGACAACGCCAACTCAATATTATGTTTTACATTATCTAAGCTGTCACGGTGTACGTCAAGTAAGAGGTCTGGTGCTTTAATTCAGAATGTGACCATTCAGTCACTGAGAAGAGGGGGGAGGGGTTCGACTCTTACCTCTCCCATCCTGGAAGTGGTTTTCCGTGGTTTCCCACTTCTACTTCAGGCCAAAATCGGGATGGTACCTAACTTAAGGCCACAGTCGCTACCTACCAATTTCCAACCTCAATCACAAAGACACACACTAGTGCAGACATCACAGTGACACAAGTTATCAGACAAATTCTACACACTCCTGAATACACGAAGCTACATGTTCCCTGAAGAAATATATATAAGAGTTTCTTCATTGCAATGATACTCTGACTCACTGTTTCTACATTCGTGATTGTATCGTACAACTTTGGTAGTTCCTAAGCAGCAGCAATAAGTGTATAATTGCCCATCATTTGGAGGGCTCACTTGAGTGATTGAACATTACAGTGAAGTAAGTTGCAGCCTTTATAACCGTGTCGTTAAGGATTTGATATACAAGAACGACACATTTAAGAACTCCTCCATAAAGAGCGAAATGAGAACGTTTACTTTCGGAACGACTCGGGATATTTTCCTCATGGATGTCATTATATTAAGTGGCTTAGAGAAGTTGAGTATTAGAAGGTGTAGAAGTTCTGTACTATTATGATTTTTAAAAGCGACCAATTTTGTTAATTTCCCAATTATAAATGAGCTCGTATAATTTTTAAAGTACATTCGTCCAATCTTATTGAATGGTTAGGCATTTTAAAATATTAGTTCTTTTAAACAGTCCAAAGCGTGTTGGGCGTGTTGTTTACTAATGGAGGAGCGTAAATAATATAGTTAGTTGGTTGGTTCCTCAGTTTAGGGGCTGCGACAACGCGTCATGTAGCCTCGTGTACTTTGGGTGTGTGTGGATTCTGTCTGATAACCGGAGTTAATTATGATGGGTGTATAAGTGTGTCTTGTCTCTAATTCAGGTAATTATTCAGGTATGGACTGCAGACGATCAATTTCAAGTAGTTCCAACTTTTTGCTACCAAATGAAACCGTCATCGACACCTAGCTGTGAACTTATCTACTAGATGTCACCGCAACCGGCTTCTGGTGGCGAACGTTGGAATTTAATAGAGCGTTAATCAAATCTAACCTACAAATATAGCTTTACACAATTGCAGTTAGTGGAAGGTCCTTTTACATGCAATACATTGATGACATGGGCCCGCCGGCTTTACTTCCCCTTCGAAGGAAGGCATACTGAGGGATTTTGAACCCGCGATTTTGGGCATAGAAGCTAAGCATACTGCCAACTACGCCACCAAAGCGCCTAACATAGTTAAGGGGAGGTGGAATATCCTATGCTATCCATGTTAATGTTACTTTCAAATTTTATTTTACCATTTTCTCATAAACTATTAACAGGCACTAATTAAAATTTTTCAGGGATGATCCTTGATGCTCTTGCCTTACTTTAACACAGCCTCTTTGGAAATAATGAAATTGTTGATTTTTCGTGGATTTGATTTTAAAAATACAGTAATTTTTTAAACAGCATTTTCATGAACATTTTCGTTACACAAAATTAAACAAAAGTACATTTTGAAAAATGGTTGTGATAAAATATGACACATATTAGGAGTAATTACTTCTAAAACGTTCAGATTTGCAAGTTGAAAAGTTGTGGAAATTATTTTTTTTTAAAATTAAGAAATGCATTTTAGAATTAAACTTGAATCAAAGATTTTTCAGCTAGCTGAGGATACGTTGACAATTTTGGCTATAGAACGAGTAATGTGCTCCGACACCACAACACTCGTTTTGCTTTCTATTTTCTTTACACCCAATTTAGAACCATGAAATCCTCAAAAACTAATTTCATTTCTTCACAAGAAATTGGGTCTGAAAGGGTTAAAAACAGCAATACAAGGAATTACGGTTTCTCACACTCAGATACTAACAGAATGGCAACACACTACTGGTGCATTTTTGGAAAGAGGTGAGGCAATCAAGTGCCACACCCACCTAACTGCCACCCCTCGCGATAACTGAACAGCTGACCATTCTGCTCATTCAGTAAGTTAGTGTTAACTTATAAAAACAGTAAAAAAGTTACACATGTGAAAATAAATGCATTGAAACACAATCAACTAATTTGTCGTCAATTCGAAGATTCGTTTCATTCAAAATAGAAACTTAAGCAAAATTCATATTTTTATTATTAGACTCTAAGGGGGGAGGGGGCCGGGCTGGAGGGGGTTGATTTTCCCGAACACCCCCACCCTGTAAGTACGGCACTGGATTCTTGGCTTTGTAACGGTACATTTATATTTTCATGACTCATATTTAAGACTACTTTCCTTATAGTTTCCCACAACTATGCGTCCATAAGTAAATTCACAATTTTGTTTTGATGTGTAACATATTCCCACTCGTTTGCTGGATATTTTTGTGGAAGTGATTTTGGAAAAGGGACGGAAATGGGACGGAAACAATGAGCGCGCGTGGTGGTGGAGATCGGTACCACGACATACTGTTGGCCATGTGGCTATGTGGAATGTATATCGCATACGGTTTACTTCAAGGTTTGGAGGCCCCATTAAAGATATTCCTACAATAAATCATCTTCAAGTTGTCGTTCCTTGGTGTGAAAATATTCATTATATCATATTTGCTGAAAACAATTATGATTTATTAAATCTTCATACTTTTGCTGTATTCTTATTTAATGTAAACGTTCGAGGTACTGTCGGTCAACATACAGCCGTATGTGGAATGTATATCGCATATGGTTTACTTCAAGGTTTGGAGGCACCATTAGATATATTCCTACAGTAAATCATCTTCAAGTTGTCGTTCTTTGGTGTGAAAATATTCATTATATCATATTAGCTGAAAACAATTATGATTTATTAAATCTTCATACTTTTGCTGTGGAATGTATATCGCATACGGTTTACTTCAGGGTTTGGAGGCCCCATTAAAGATATTCCTACAATAAATCATTGGCACCACGACATACATCGCGCACGCGCACCGGTCAGGATTTGGCACTGGAGTTTTACAAGTAGTTATTTCAATGACCAACAGAGTTCACTGTTAACAAGGGATTTGCGCTCCCGGCAGACACGTAGTAGGATAACAAATCAAATATTACACATCATATGCGACTACTGTAAGGTTCGTATTTTTTGTTTCTCTCCTTTTGTTCACTACATTTCTCTCTAGATTCTTCATGTTCTCTGTATTAGACAATAGTCATCAGAAACATATTTAAGTTAAACTTTAGTTGGGAACTATAATTTGTTAATATTTCTACAATGTCGGGCAATAGAAAAGGACAGAGGATTTCGCGAAGAAAACTGGACTTTATAATTTAATGCCAAGAAAATTATAAATTTTCGAGCAATTGCACATTGGTAAGTTCAATACAACGCATCCAATGCTAATGAAATCAATCACGAAAAACTCATACACGGTTTTGATACTTCGGGACCGTATATTAGCTTCCATTTGTTATTTATCATTATGTCCGAGCCTCATCAAATATATTTTTGACTCAACTCATCACCCTACACAATCAAACCATTGTTACGCCACTGTAAGAGTATGTAGCTTAATATGACATAAAATTGAAATTTTGAAAATTAAGCAAACTGGAAGTAGCCTATACCTTAAAATTTCAAATTGGAGAACTTCCGAGTACGCATATACCAAAGGCACTTCCACTATTTATCGCAAAAGATGAACTCACCAAATTGATATCTCAGATTTTGATGAAACTTGTGTGTGTGACATATTTTCATATTCACCGAACTGTTGAACCTTGAAGATCAGCCATGGCTGATTTCTTGAAAATATAAAGAGATATATTTTTAGCCTATTATCATTTATGAAAACAAAAAACAAAAAACAAGATGTTCAGTAAAGAACATATAGCCTACTTTCCCCTAAATTCATGGGTATTGTTATAACTCTTTATCCTTTTCAAGGAGTATAATTGAATGTTGGTTGTAGTAGCTTGTTGAAATACAACGTGCTATACGGATATTAAACATGAATCTGAGATGCCCTTTGCTAGTACGACCTCTGTAAAAAAATTCACTCAATTCGTTTTCACCGTGTTTGAATTGATATGGGGAATCGATTTGCACACATACATGGTCGCTATCTGCAAACTATTAGGCTGATGACCTTGTTGTTCAGTCAAAAGTTGCTTCCTACAAAATGGTATGTTGTTGCAAAATTTGGTAGAGATCAAATGATTAGGTTGGTCGTAATTTGATTTCGGCTTTTAACAGTTGGGTGGCCGTCATTCCGTTTCCTTCAAGATGGCGCCGATATAAAATATGACACTGAGGTGCCCTTTGCTAGTGCTACCTCTGTACCAAATTTCGTTCAATTCGGTTTCACCGTGTTTGAAAAGATAGGAGTAATCGATTTGCACACATACATGGCCACCATCCGCATATTATTGGGCTGATGACCTTATAGTTTGGTCAAACGATTTTCTATACATAAAGGTATAATGTTGCAAAATTTACTAGATATCAGATGATTAGGTTGGTCGTAATTTGATTCAAGCTTTTAACATTTGGATGGCCACCATTACGTTTTCGTCAAGATGGCGGCGATATAGGACATGAAACTGGAGTGCCCTTTGCTAGCGCTACCTCTGTACCAAATTTCGTTCAATTCTGTTTCACCGTGTTTGAATTGATAGGGGGAATCGATTTTCACATATACATGGCCGCCATCTGCAAACTATTGGGTTGATGACCGTGTAGTTTAGTCAAAACACGCTCGTCATATAAATATATGTTGTTGCAAGATTTGGTAGAGATCGAATGATTATATTAGTCGTAATTTTGATTTAAGCTTTGAACATTTGGGTGGCCGCCATTACGTTTCCGTCTAGATGGCGGTATATAAAACATGACACTGAGGTGCCCTTAGCTAGTTCTACCTCTGTACCAAATTTCGTTCAATTCGGTTTCACCGTGATCGAATTGATAGGGGGGACAGACATTCAGAGTACACACACTCACACACACACACACACACACACACTGACACACACACAGACACACACATGAACTCACACACAGGCACACACACAGACACACACAGACACACAATATTTGGCCCTGTGTAGATCTCATAAGTCTTCGTTCATTTTTTGCAAAAATCGAAAGTAGGCTAAAAATAGGCTTATGAGATCACCTTTTGTCCGTGTGTGTGTGCGTGTGACCCTAATAAAATCTAAACAGCTGGAGCGATTTCAAAGAAACTCCGTAAGGTTATAGTACTAATTTTATTACGTCTCACCAATCCAACAAAGTGGCAGTACGAAATATTTCACCGGTATTATATATCTCCGAAACTGTTGCTGATATCACCCTGAAATTTTGTACGGTGATAAAAGGACACTACAGTACTAGAACTTCACCTATGTGACTTTCAAAACCATGTTAAGTACAAAACGAACATGGCGGCCTAGCAAAATTGAAACATTTAAATAGATTTTTCTCGCGATTTAACCATTCGAGCGCGGTGAAACATGGTAGAGCAAATGTTTATACACATTTTAATGCACTGACATCAAATTTAGTTCAATTGTTTACTAAACCTCAAGATGGTGACTGTAAGAAATATTAAAATTATTATTTTTATTTCTTATGTCCTAATCATACGATTGAAGTCAACGTTTGAATAATGAACCTACGTAATAATCGGCATATAATAGTACATAGCTCTATGGCCAAAATATATAAAAATATAACATGGTGACCATCCAAAATATGTAGTCGGTTCTTAATATCTACGAATCTATTACAGCAATCAAACTGAAATTGTGTATGTTGATAGTGGCAATTAACATAAGTAGGATATATGAAAATAGGCTGTTTAGTTCTTCACGGAACTACTTGTTACGTTATAAAACAATCCCTGCCTTCTCTGTGATTGAAAAGTATATCGTCTGCTTTCTGGAGTAATTTGTAGATCTCTTCCGCGTGTTGAAATATCCTCAGATAAACATTTACTTATAGTATTTACATTTTATCTCTTAAGGATGCTGTGTATTCTTGAGCATGTGAATGGTGTGCATTATCAGACATCAATATACTAAGCAGTGTTCTTTTTGTGGTAAGACACTAGCTAAGATTCTTATAACGTGCAAGATGTAGCTTATTGTGAACTGGATCATAACCATATGACGATATTTTGAGGTTAGCAAATGTAGAAAATTAATACAAATTTGTAACCCAAAAAAAAATCAAGGAAAAAGTCACATTGGATATTCAGGAACACTTATCTTAATTGTTTTTCAACCAAATGATTTTTTATATCTTGTCGCATACGCATACTGTATTTCAAAATGATAACCTATTTATTTCATTAGTATTTGAAATTGAATCAAAGAAAAAGTAATATCCCAAGTTAATTGTTTTTCCGTTATTGTTTTAATGGATTTTCTTGGCTAATATCTGATGATAATTGTTATAGGTTAATATTCTGAAGTTTGATATTCTCAGTTTGTGAAAAAATCACAGACAGCGTTTGGTTTAAAATCTACCAAGTTAAGTGTTCCCATAAATCAATTTATTTTATTTCCTGATATATCATTTGTTTGGCCTGTTCGCCATCTCTTGATGAATACAGTACTTTTGCATTTGTCAGTTGGCACAGGCTAGAGTAAAAGGTGGCTTTTCACCGATGTCTCAGTCTCACTCATGGCTGTGATTATATGGAAGCTACTGAGGTATGGGTGGGGCTTAGTAATGGCATTCGAGGCACAGTCAGTGCCTGTGAATGCTGTGAAAGGTTCAACTCATAGGGTTAGGACTACTGTTCTGACTCAGTGAGGAAAGCAATGGCAAACTACCTCACTCCTCTTCTTGCCTAGAACGCCTCAAAATAGTGCTGCCTTGGGTTTTTGTGGGTATCTACTCACATAACGTAACGGCGGTACTTTTTGAGGATCCAACCAGCCTTCGGGCTGACTACCTAACACATATCATTTGTTATAATGTGTATTAATTAAATGCCGAGAAGGTACATAACTTAAGGGCACGGCCACTTCCTTTCCAAAATTCAACTTCAATTACAAATACACACACCAGTACATACGTCACAGTAACACAGTTTATAAAACAAATTATACACACACCCAAGTACACGGGTATACACAATCACGATGTTGCAAAGCCCATAAAGAATCAGCAACAGAAAGAGTGTAGCCTAATTCTGTTAGGTAAGTTATGCAAGAGACTTAGTGCAGGACAGATAGATGCACACGCTGAGTATCATTCTCTTGGACTAATCTCAATACTACAAGAATGCTGGCTGCGTGGCTCAGCGGTAACGTTCTCGCTTGCTGAGCCCAAGGTTGCAGGTTCGTATCCTGGCGCAGCCAGTTGGCATTTGAGGGTGCGCAAATGCGAGGGAGCCGTGTCAGTAGATTTACTGGCACGTTAAAGATCCCCTTCGGGGCAAAATTCCGGCACCCCGGCGTCTCTAAAAGCCAGAGTAGTTAAAAGGGACGTAAAACCAATAACATTATTACACAATACTACAAGCACTTTTCCTAGCTGTTCTCTCATTACTTCTCCCCGTAGATAAGCTGCTTACGTCGTAGTGGGCGATTAGTTTGATGGGATGAGAACTTAGCTCATACGAGTACATCCATCTGGACTGTTCAAAGTCACATGTGTACATTTAAACACGATATATTGTTTCCCTCTTGAATAACGACCCATAGGAATTTGGTGGTGAAGTACGATCTCATGATTCCTTAAGTTCTGATCCACATCATATTTCCAAAGTTTCAACAAGATCGTTTTCTTGTATTTTTTTTTCTTTTCTGAAGAAGTCTGAAATCCTGCAGAGGCTTGAGATTTTATTTATGTATAACTAATATCCTGTACTATAATTATTTAGCATTCTTCCGCATGTATTTCGCAATAGATTAAAATATAGATATTATTTACGTTTATTGTGCATGAACAGTATCTTTGTTAAATTGCATTTCTTATAAATCATATATGTGTGGTTTAAAACAGATTTAAAGATGATATACCTTTTCATTTCCAGATGAATATATTCGTGCCGCACCTAGCTGCGGCGATCTTCAATAATCTCCCATCACAGTCCACAACCAAGTTAGCCCTTCTAACCTGCCAGCCATAGCGAGGTGCTAAGGTAACAACCCTAGAGAGAAAGAGTGTGAGAACCGAAGAGCAGTGTTTTGTTTTATATGAAGCCCTGTGAAGAGTCACTTCAAGTCTATTTTATATATTCCACTATATCGAAGAGAGTGGCTACGACCACTGATCATAAGCGCCTAGTATGACCAACTTAAGTTTATATATTTAATACGTAAATATTTATTCTTTATGAAGAAACTATAATTTTCCTGAACTATTTTATACTCTTCAGCTATTGCTGCGTGTTTGTTAGTCAACAAAATTCTTCGAAATTGAAATTTATTTGGAGATTATGGGTAAATAGTAGGTTAACAAATGAAATCTTCATAATTAGTTATGAGAAATGATTCCGAAAACTTAAAATTGCAGAATATAGTTTTCAGATATTTAGGTAAAGTGGCTTTAATCCTACTGACTGAATTGAAGGCAAGTTCTGTGACACCAACACAACAAACCTATAAGAAGACTACGAGATGAACATCCTGACTATGGAGAAGTAAGATATTTTAAGTATTTACCGACGTCATCTGAAGTATAGAGAAATATCTGCCTTTGCAGCACACAATCCTGCTTGTCATTCATTGAATGTGCATAATAGTACATTTGAAAACAATATATCAAATAAGAAGCATATCTTGAAAACTATAAAATAAACAGTTTACCAGAAATGATGCAGAGTGGTAAATTACCAACTAGATAAGTATATTGATAAATTGAATCGATGGAATTGATTCAAGTTTAAACAAGAATTGCCGTAAATATCTATGTCCGAAAACACTTGAGCTTATTTATTTATAGTGATGACATGCAAGTCAATTAAATACTCCTAGTGTAATGAAGAAGATATTTTAGCGTATCTAGGTGGTGTTATCTGTGTTCTGTGTTCCGAACTAAGTATTTTCATGTAGATTGATGAATAGTTGTGAAGATGAAATAATGTGTCAGTATCCTAGGTGCTAAGTCAATAAATTTCACGATTCATTTAAAACTAAATAGTTGAAAGCGACGAATTTCGAGGTTGTGAAGATACAGTGACGTAAAATAGTGAATAAAAGTGCGCATGTTCCTCACCAGTCTAATGTCAAGCAAGAAGTAGATGTCCGCCTCCTTCTAGCAACATCAATCTTCTGCTCTGGAAAAGAATCGAGGCCATTTTATTGTCTCAGCTGCCGTGCCAGTGACGATCTTCACAGCCTGCTCCTCGAACGAGTAGGAGCAGCCAATCATCTCTCTGGCAGTTGAGCTGTAATACCCGACACAGCAGGTACAGGCAATGGTGACCCAAAGTGTGTGTGTCTGCTTGCCTGATTGTCGTAAAACCTCCTACAGCTCTGTCTACCTGTTCTGTCAATCATGTGTAAGTAGATGTGTCCTCAGGTTTAGTTCTTCTCCTTCTTTCTTCTTTACCTCTTTCACACTCAACTATTTCTTACTGCTTCTCTAAAACTTTGCACATTCTCGTAATGAAAGATTTGGGTTATAGTAGACTCCCGATTTATTGTCCAACATTATGTGGTGATAGACTTATCTGAATAATTTTACATCCGGTTAATCTTGAATGTGAATGTGTATCATTTATTGATTGGATAAACTTTTCCCACATTTTAAATAGATTTCATGAGAAAGCTACCTACTGAAATGGGTACTATGTCGCTACTTCAGGAAAATTTTGACATATCTACGCGTTTCACATCCTATAGACCCCAAAACCACCATCATTTCAAATGTTTGTATATAATTTATATACACTGACCGGCAAAAATACCGGTCACTTGGAAAATTCAACGTTACTTTCATTCAAATCATTAATCTGAACGGTATAGGCCTAGTACAGTACATACAGTAGTTACAGCATGGAAGTAAGGTTAAATTGGTTTCCTGGATGCATTACCATTCTTGATGTCATTGTTTCACTTGGAAATATCTGTTCCCGAAAGAAACAGGATTTAAATTGTCCGATTGAGTTATGTATATTAACAAATTCACAATAAAATTTGATAAAATGGTCCGGTTAACTCAAATCAGTTGCCAGCGTTTCGCCCCAGTGTACCATTGGGCTCTTCAGTTGGAATTGGTACACCTCTCCAAGACGCGTGGCTAGTACATACTGAGAAGGCCGCTGCAAGGCAAAAATGTCACCACGAGCAGCGCCAATGTACTACGGAAGTCAAAACTTCCTTTCAAAAATAATGCTAGCTCACCTTGCTAATCCAAATTGGAAATATCTGTTCCCGAAAGAAACAGGATTTAAATTGTCCGATTGAGTTATGTATATTAACAAATTCACAATGAAATTTGATAAAATGGTCCGGTTAACTCAAATCAGTTGCCAGCGTTTCGCACCAGTGTACCATTGGGCTCTTCAGTTGGAATTGTGCCTTGCAGCAGCCTTCTCAGTATGTACTAGCCACGCGTCTTGGAGAGGTGTACCAATTCCAACTGAAGAGCCCAATGGTACACTGGGGCAAAACACTGGCAACTGATTTGAGTTAACCGGACCATTTTGTCAAATTTCATTGTGAATTTGTTAATATTGTTTCACTTAACAATAGCGATTCTTTGACATGATGCTGTTTGCCGCGGAAATATGTGCACACCATCGCTATCGTCAACAATGCAATCATTTATTCTTTGTTCCTTTGCCACTTGTTGGCATAGGAAATGATTAATACAGCCATGTCCTCAGTTGTTCGTGTGCAATTCTGAAACTAATATGCGTTTGAGGCCTGCCTGGGAAGTGGCTCTGATCGAAAATGGTGGCGCGTACATCTTTCCGCGGAAAACAGCATCATGTAATGAATCGCTATTGTTGAGTGAAACAATGACATGAAAAAATCCACAGCCTGCTTCCAGTCTCCGACCGGGTCAGGAATGGAATGAATGAAGCCCCCAATCTAGCGGCGAGGATATGAACTGTGCCGGCTGCCGAGGCCTGACGCACTCCTCTGGGGCAATGATTACATGAATGACAGATGAAATGAAATGATAGTGGAGAGTGTTGCTGGAATGAAATTGACAGGGAAAACCGGAGTACCCGGAGAAAAACCTGTCTGCCTCCGTTTTGTCCAGCACAAATCTCACATGGAGTGACCGGGATTTGAACCACGGGCCCAGCGGTGAGAGGCCGGCGTGCTGCCGCCTGAGCCACGGAGGCTTGAGTGAAACAATGACATAAATATGATAATACATCCGGGAAACCTTACTTCCATGCTATAAACAGAAACTAATGCACTAGACCTAGAGCGTTCATATTTATGATTAAAATGAAAGTAATGTTGAAGTTTTCAAGTGATCGTTTTAATTTGCTCTTTTTGCCGGTCAGTGTGTTATACATATTATACTAGCAACCCACAGCAGCTTCACCGGGTATCTTTAATGGTTTACGCAGCATAAGCTTAAAAGGCGGTTCTTTTTTCATTTCAATGAACTACGATCTAAATCCGTTTCTCGTCGCGACATGTGGGGTTAAAATCACTGACTGGATTATTAATCATATTATCATGGAGATATCATGTGCAACAAATTCTTGTCAGACGTAATTTAAGAATGGTGAGGTGCTTGATAGACAAATTCCCTTTCCGTCGAATCTTAACTTGGCTGTACATTCTGAGGAACGAAGGCTGAAACTGGGTTAATAGGCTCGCTCGCTAGCTAGCTGGTTAACTGTCTCCGAAGCTAGTAATTGAAAGGAGATTGTTGGAAGAAAATAAAACGAAAAACACTTATAGTAGGCGATGTATTTAAGATACAGATATGCTTTCACGGACTTTTTTTTGCAGAACTTTCCATGCTGAACAATTCATACACTCATAATCATGGCCCAGATTCTGATGACATGTCATCTTTTAAATGGTTCAACACAGACATTGCTAACGTACATACAATGTATATTTATTAAGTAATGTTTTCGACATTTTTTCTAAGTTTTTATCTTCAGGTCATTTTATCGCTTTTTGCGTCATTATTATGTCATTTCTCCGTGCATTAAGTGGAAGCACGCCAGCCTCTCACCACTGGGTCCGTGGTTCAAATCCCGGTCACTACATGTAAGATTTATGCTGGACAAAGGGGAGACAGACAGGTTTTTCTCCGGCTACTCCGGTTTTCCCTGTCACATTTTCATTCCATCAACACTCTCCACTATCATTTCATTTCATCTGTCATTCATTTAATCATTGCCCCAGGTGAGTGCGACAGGCTTCAGCAGCCAGCACAATCCATATCCTCGCCGATAGATGGGGGCTTCATTCGTTCCATTTCCTGACCCGGTCGGTCGACTGGAAGCAGGCTGTGGATTTTCATTTTCATTATGTCATTTTATGGAATTTATCAGAATATTTTTACTTTTAAAATCATTCACTCACATTTGTACTGATTAATGATGCATTTTTTGCGTATGGAACTGGATATTAACGGAACTGAAACTGAGGATGAATACGAAGACATGAGAATCTTCACAAATTTGTTCAATCCTTATTTCTTGGAATACACACATTCCATGAGACACACTAGACAGAAATAATAAGCAGTATTTGTGTGCAAATAATTTGTATTTGTCAAATAAATGACATTTTATTAGGTGCCTATTAAAGGCATTTCAGCATACTATGACGTAGTCTGTTTGCATTTTTTGTGTCATAAAATTATGCGTTTCATTCAAATTTTAAGGTCATTTTTTTAAGTTTTAGGTTCAATATATGGGATTTTTGCAGTCATTTCTAGGTCATCAAAATCCGGGCCCTTCTCATAATATAGCCCACAGATATTTCAAGCCGCTCGGACGGTAGCGTTTTTCTTCGACTCGATTAATTGAAATCGTTACTGCTCGGCTTCCTTTGGTCATAAATAATTTATTTTCTGCCTCCTACCTCCCTCGAGATATCCTTCACAGAATGGTAGGAACTACATCACAATATATCTAGTGGTTCTTGAGATTATCCGAAACAACCAAGAATCGGGAACTTTGTTTTATACTAAGTAGAGATATCACTTTCCTGCGGACACGATAACTACAGTCATTTTGTACCAATCACTTTCAAATTTGTACACACGATATAACCGTTCATTATCTCGGTCTAGTTCGTCAATGAACAAATCGGATTAGAGGGGGCATTTTGAAAAAGTGAAATATCACTATAATATTCGTATTATATGAAACATCGAATCCATTCCAAGTTCATCCTATACTTTGGATAAGGGCAAGTTTTTAATAGCACCAACCATTGACCAAAGGGGTGTGAAAAAGTAGTTTTGAGAGGGGAACAATCATATCTTACTAAGCCTGATATCAAAACCGTTTCAAATGGTCTCTACAAATTACGGGGAAAAAATGTCTGTTTTTTTTATATGACCCACCCTTACTCCAAGGGATGAGCAAATGTTTTGGGAATTATAGAAAGGTTAGGCTTCTCGTATGCAAAACATGTGAAACTTTTGTAGGTACACAACAATTGGCAAATTTGGCGAATTCGAAATATTTTTCATTGCCCGGTGAAATGTACCTCCACCGACCAGCGTCTCAAGAGGAATTTTTAACAAGCATTGTACACTTTAATATAAGAAAGAGTGGATTCAGTTTGGATCACTTCGGAAACTCTGCACCTTGCTGAACTTCTCTAACGAAAAATTTGCTGGTCCTAAGCGAAATAAATGCAAGCACATCTTTGCTGAAACAATTGTCCATAATATAGGGGATACTGCATCACGCCAAACACATTTGTTTAATAAGTTGCTGAACGTGGTCATGAAAGGGGATTTGTTAGCTCACTTTAACTGGCACGAGGAAAGAGTACATCTATTGATTTTGTGAGCATCTATTACAGTGATCATTAGGAGAGAAACTTTTAACTGAGCCATAATTATACGCATTGGAGTAAAAATGGGTCTGCTCTTGAACAGCTCTCGTGGGTAAAGAGGGAGAGCTAGTGCCATGAATAAAAGAAAACAAATGTGTGGAAGTCTATGAACAAACAAACGTTAATGACACGTTTGTTACTTTTAGCTGCACAAATTAAGCAGCAATTAACAGTCTCATCAAAACCCTTTTGTCCAACCAGTTAACCACAGCTTCTGTCTTCTGTATTTTACAGTTCGGTGGGCTCTTCTTCCCCTTACACAAATTTGTTTATCTTTTTTAGAGGGAATTCTGCTGTTTACATTGCCAATGTCCTGTAGCCAATAAAATAGTCTTAACATAATGACCTCGTAATATGAAATTTAGAGGCATTTCGTACTTAAAGTTTATCAGCAAGTGACAGTGTAAAATGTCTAGGAGATTGGTTGTCCACTTTCAGGCAAAACAATTTGCAATATTACATTTAACCAGTCAAATTTTCAGCAAAAAACAACATTTCAGGAGTAACCAATGAGGGAAAATATTTAACAGAGCTCTGTAAACACAAAAATTATTTGAATAACTGTGTTAATTCATATGCTGTCGATGGTGAGTTAATACGAGTAAAATTATTTCCAATATCTTTTAAATTAAAAATGTTGAGTTACACAGTCGACTTAGGAAGGTTTCAGTTTCATACCTTCCTGTTTATTTACCTATAGCCAACCTGTAAGTTCAATTTTATGTCGGCATATCTTGCATTTATTACGGCATTCACGGAAATAGAGGCACAATAAAATCAAAGTTAAAACGATACGCTAATTTTAAAGACTTTCATTATATTTCGCTCTGAATGTTATTTCTGCTGTTCAATAGGCCTAAGCAAAGTAAGCTGTCTTTGCCTATTGATTTCGTCTGATGATAATTGACGCCTCGTTTTGATCTCTCGGAGTAGGCATTGTCAACTTAACTATATTCATCAACATATCCTTAATTAATTGCTTTTCTTTAAATTCCTGACATAATAAAAGAATCGATCGAGTAATACTGAGGGTCGAGTAATCCAGTAATCGGGAGTCTACTGTACATACGAAATTCATAATAAGTAAGTCAGCTATTTACCACAAAAATTCCCACTTCTTGCACATTTAGTCTTATTGTCAAGTTTTGCCAAATGCAACATGCTGAACACTTTCCATATCAATTGGCTTTGTAGAAGCTTCTTCTGGAACAGAGAAATAATTCACAATCTGTTTTTACATTTTTATATGCATCGTTTGTCAGTTTCTTATGAAGTATTCCTTTCCTAAACTACAGTGAATAGCCCATATCATTCTTAACGGACAGGGTTATGTGATGCACTGTATGATATTTGAGGGAAATATCAAGAAAATATTGTAAACAAACTAACTTTTCGGAGATCATATCTGATATTATTTATGTAGCCTACTTTGGAATTGTTTTGTCGAACTAATATGGTATTTTATTTCAGTTAAAGGCTTATCGGATATCAAAACGATACGTTAAAATCACTATAATTGCCTATATTGCAGATGATTCAAGACAATGCCTCAGAACGTGAGCTTGTGGCAGCTTGAATAATACTTAGGCATGGAAACCAGTCATTACTTGGCTATTGAAACGCATAATACCTAGGTACACAACGAGCTAAGATAATCGCTCCAGGTTCCATTAGAAGTCAGTATAAAATTGCGGACAAGTTGAAGCAGAGGGATGCCACCAGTGAAATTACGTCACTGAGGGCATTATTAACGTTATGTCTTACCTTGGCAATATAAGCTACATAATATTGTCCGTCCAGAGTAAAGAGTAAACCACGGTCTCTTGTGGGATTTTACATTTAGCGGACTGTCGCAGAATTGATGACTTCAAAGTCTTTAAGATATGTATTTTCCCTGACTTATAACGTATTTATTGCACTGAACTTGAATGGGAATACTCACGCCATTTCCCGTCCGCCTTTCAAACGTGGAAAGGAGATCTGCAGGGCTCGGTCAGCAGCACGTGTGGTGCAGTCTCACGAAGGAATAAAATCAGTCTGTATCTCAGTGTTTAATTTGACTTTCACTAGTTCGTTAGTTAGTTATTGGAGTTTTATGGGGTGGGACAGCGAGGTCATCTTCTCTTAATTTGACTTTAAATGCATAAATTGTTTATTAATTTATAGAAGCAACTCAAATTAAGGGATATTAATTGAACACAAGCTCATTCATTTAATCATTGCCCCGGAGGAGTGCGTCAGGCCTCGGCAGCCAGCACAGTTCATATCCTCGCCGCTAGATGGGGGCTTCATTCATTCCATTCCTGACCCGGTCGGAGACTGGAAGCAGGCTGTGGATTTTCATTTTCAATTGAACACAAGCTCTGTCCAAAGGATAGGCCAGCGAAGTCCAGTCATTGAACGCTCGGCGTGCTGTCTTAGCTGCGCGTCACGCCTGATGGTTGAATCCTCCGTCTCTTGGCTTGAATACCTGCCCTCACTGCCGGCGTCTGACTGAGTCAAGTTGGGATCACTAGCGCACCGAATGTAACGTAAATAAAAAAAATACGAGCCTTACAGTCGTCGCATATGATGTGTAACATCTGACATTTTATTCGAATAATTCCATATTACTTACTCGCATTTTTTTTAGAATGAACTCATAGTGCTACCTTGTGCCAGCAGACATGAAAGGATTCTCCAATGCATCTGCAGTAGTGACATGTACCTGCAACTGTATGCGGGAGCAATCCACTGCCTACTTGATGCGAGCTGCACTTTATACCGGCCAGTTAGTGAACCCATGCCAGCGGTGTTATTTAAAATGGCCTCTTATTGCCGATATAGCGCACTGCCAAGTATAGGCGCGATTAAAAATTAGGTGTGCAGTAGGTACATTATATTAAATGCGTTTGTCCCAGTGATACGTTTAGACCAACGAAGTTTCAATATTATTGTTAGTAGTCGGTGTTAATATACTGAATTCCTACGTTGTTTGGAGTGTTTGTTGATGCGATATAGCACTCGAGGTATCGAGTGCTTACATTAAATAAGAATACAGCAAAAGTATGAAGATTTAATAAATCGTAATTGTTTACAGTAAATATGATATAATGAATATTTTCATACCACCAAAGAACGACAACTTGAAGATGATTAAATTCCACATAGTCACATGGCTTATAGTACGTCGTTGTACCGATCTCCGCCACCGCGTGCGCTTATTGTTTCCGTCCCATGCACTTCCGTCCCATCCACTTCCGTCTCTTTTCCAAAATCGCTCCCACAAAAATGTCCAGCTACCTAGTGCCACAAAAATATCCAGATACCGAGTGGAAAGATGTTACACATCAACAATCTGTTTGTCCAATGCGTTGGTTGTCCGACACAACTCCATTGTGATTCGCACGTTTCTCCGCGTACCGGTACTTTAAGATTATGTGCTTAGCATTTGAACAGTTGATAAGGTAACAAGGAGCTAATTTAAGGGATTGCAATTTCAGGAATAATATTGGTTTTCCCCTTTGGTTTCGTTTTGAGTTAATTTGTATTCATATTTACAACTAGCAATAGTGCTAGTTTTATGGATGATAATGAATACTACTACAGAACAGGAGCGCTCAAGGATAAGGATCGGAAAGCACCAACGCTTATTGCAGCTGATAGCCTCAGTACACCGCACCAACACCATCACCCTTATACAGAGGCATACTATTGTCATGATGATAACTGTTTTAAGGGACCTAAGATATCCTTTTGCACTAGTTACTCCCCGAGACTGTAATTTATAAGCAGCTCACAATTCTGCACCAGAACACTGGTAGGGGTGACGCGATGCAGCCCGCAATGCTAGGCAACAATAGACTTAGGTATTATTGAAGCTGTTCGGGAGCGCTTGTTCTTCCGACTTACGGAGCAGCATTCAATATTTAAGGTTACCTGAGAGGTGTAGCCTAAACTATTCCTCTTGAATCCGACTTGTAGTTCCAGAGATTAGCACGATTAATTTCACAAACAAACAAAATCTTCAGGTTTATTATATTAGTATAGATATACTGAATACCGTTTGACGGTCGACCGATCAACCACAACACAGTGAAGGCAGTACGGGAGGGAGTAGGACAGGAAAGCGATCGAGAGGAAGAGGCAGACATGCAGTCTTCCCCCACCATCACTGCAAGGCCGCCCGCGCCAGAAGCACGCCGACGTGCTGTACGGGGCCCTGAGGCTTGCATTACCACTTAATGTTTGCTCTTCAGCATGGACATACTAGTCTCATCAAAGTTTATTATAACGATGCCTCCATCCATACAATATATTGTTCTGTATCCTAATTCTGCCATATAATGAGTATCTAGAGTAAAGCAGCTTAACTGTAGTTGAGTATGTATGGGAAGAGATTATGCCGCTACAACATGGCGTATATTTACATTCATTATTAAGTGTTTAATTTGGAAATTTGAAAACAGTTCCACTGGGGACCAAAAGGTAATTAACGAATTTAACTACTAATAATCTTTCTACTTATCAAGTGTAGCTCCGTTAAATTAATTTGCGATTATGTAAATTAGTTCGTTATGATTTAGTGTCCATGTTCTAAATTTAACTGTATACTTTATTTGCAAGCAAGAATGATCCCCGTTGAAACAACGATGAAATTCTATTTACTTAGCTATCAATCATCTAAACTTATTTGCTCTGTTTAAATTAGTTAATATTAATCCTAGTAAAATTGTTAATGAAATCCAAAGGACATTGCTACAAACATTTGGGTATTACTCCGTCTAATGGTATTTATACATGCCCATGTCCAAATGGAAATAATATCGATATTAAAAATCCTGTAACACTTCTAGGTTTCTGAAGTGTTTTTTGCAGGATTAAGTCTAAGCGCACCAAGTCAGACTCATCAGTGGGCTCTTAGACCACCCTGCCCGGACCTTCGCTGGGGTAGTGGACCCATTTATGTGAAGTGCACCGCACTTGTTTGGTCTGAGTCCGGCATTGCTTCTACTTACTTGTGCCAGGCTCGTCTCTGTCTTCTTTCCTTTTGAATTCCCTTGGTCAACTCTTGTTCTCTTCCGATCACAACGCTATTTTGTATCCGAGGCCTAGAGAAAGTTACCCTTCTTGTGACATCTTCCCAGATACACTTATTCTTCGAAGGGTCAGTCTATTATTTTATTTTGCTGGTAACTCCTGCGTTCTGCTCAAGGCTCCTTAAAGGAGGCAGGTGTTTGCAGCCGCTCCACTTATGGTGCATCCTGGATAGTGCTACACCCTCAAGGGCTCGTGGCTAGTGAGTTCTGGAGTTGGCATCCCCGAAGCCTTTCTGAGCTGGGTCCGGTTTCCTTCACCTTTTTCCAGTGCCATCGTTTGGTCAATTGGAATAATACTTTAAACCATATTTTGTTTCTAATGACAAACAGAGAGAGGTTTGACATCGCAGGACGCAGCTAATGGTCAGGCTATGTATTGTTACGTGCCACCCCCTAGTGGCACTTTTGTTAACTGGATTACGGTGGGGGTACAAAGCACAACACCAATTACTGCTTAAAGAAATATAATTTATTACAGGCCAGAAAATTACACTAATCAGCAAATACAAGCAATTAGGAGCCTTACTCAGTTTCCTTAAGTCTCTTCCTTATGCGCTCTTGGCCTTCCACTTGTAAACAGACCACAGAAGTTAATCCGTCCTAATGAGTACGGTGGCCTTGACAGAAACTACCTGTCCCTCTCCCTTATGTTCACCGACCACAATTACTTACGATCACTTGCTGCAGGCTATTTCGCTGTCCACAAGCTGAAGAAACAATGCCACTGGATTTCGTAACTCGCACAGCACTTCGTCACCACACTTCTGTCGCACAAGATAATCACTCGCACTAGCTCGTAAAACACAACAACCCCTGCTGCGTGACAGGTCGCTCTTATATAGCAGGCCGGTGACTCAATAAATGCTTCTAGATCCATCCAGAGTTCACGGCTTCGCGAGGTTTCCATCGCTGGTCCAGTCACGAACATTCTGGACTATCCCTTTGTCCTAGTAGCCCTGTTGCATAAGGCGCGCGCAATACAGGAGGCAGGGCACAGCCCAGCCCTGGGGCAGTTGTGACTCATGCGGCGAGTGATGACACAAGCTCACAGCCGTAACACCACCCCCTTCCTAAAAAGGCTGATCGTCCCGATCAATCATTGGTCCGTCTGTGTCCCTCCGTAGGCTGCCAGGCGATCTCGATGCACGATCTTCATCTTCGCCCTCGGGCTCCGCTGGATCCTGTAGACGACATCGTTGATCCGTTTCACGACTCGGTACGGGCCCTCCCAGGACTTCTGCAGTTTGGGTGACAGGCCTTTCTTCCGTAATGGGTTGAAGAGCCAGACCAGGTCGTCCTCGTGGAATCCGCCGGCATCCGTCTGCTGGTCGTATCGGGTCTTCATTCGGTCGGTCTCGATCCGCAGTTTCCTCCTCGCGAACGCGTGTACGTCCTCCAGTTGGTCGACCAGTTCTTGACAATACTGGCTTATCGGGATCGGATCATTCCCAGGTCGGCCGAAGGCAAGATCGACAGGTAGACGGAGCTCCCTCCCAAACATGGTCCGGGCTGGTGTGCACCCGGTGGCTTCATGCACGGCGGCGCGGTAGGCCAGGAGAAATAGTGGAAGATGCTTGTCCCAATCCCTCTGGTGCTCGCTGACGACTATTCGGAGATGGTTCTCGATGGTGCGATTGAATCGCTCTACCATCCCGTCGGACTGAGGGTGTAGCGGCGTTGTCCTTGTCTTCCGGATTCCCAGCAGCTGGCATAGGTTCTGGAACACCTGCGACTCGAAGTTCCTCCCTTGGTCGGAGTGCAGCTCCAGGGTACTCCGTACCGGCTGACGAATTCCTTCACCAGGGTCTCTGCGATCGTCGCGGCTTCTTGGTTAGGGAGCGCATACGCCTCCGGCCATTTGGTAAAGTAGTCGCTGACGACTAATATGTAGCGGTTCCCTGCCTCGCTTAACTGGAATGGCCCAGCAACATCGATGGCCACTCTCTCCATGGGGCCGCCCACGTTGTAGGTCTTCAGTGGACCCCGTCGTCTTCGTCCTGGGCCCTTGCTGGCTGCGCAATCGTGGCACCTCGCGCAGTGGTTCTCCACGTCTGTTCGGCATCCGATCCAGTAGAACCGGTCTCTCAGCTTCTCCAGGGTCTTCTTTATCCCTAGGTGTCCACCAGATGATCCTCCATGAACTTCCTTCAGGACTTCCTCCGTCATAGCCTTTGGAACGACGACTTGTTCCCGAGATGTCTTCCCGTCGGTGCTCTCCCAGGTACGGCAGATGAGGCCATCCCTTACAATCAGCGAGTCCCACTGTGCCCAGTAGGACTTAAACTTTGGGCTGCAGTCACTCACAATGTTCCACCCGGGTCTGGAGACACAGGCCTTCTTCCATTCGGCTATCGGTCCCAGGTCATCATCTTCTGCTTGTGCCCGCGTGAAAGATTCGCGGCTCCAGTTCCCTTGAAGTTCCACAGTAGTCCGTCGGCACAGTATCCCGGTGTTCTCCTCCCTCCTAGTACAGAAGGTGCAGTCTTCGGGGCACGGTCTTCGTGACAGGGCGTCGGCGTTAGAATGCAGTTGGCCTTTCCTGTGCTGAATCTCAAAGTTGTATTGTTGAAGCCTCTCTAACCACCGCGCGAGTTGACCCTCGGGCTGCTTGAAGTTCAGGAGCCACCGCAGGGATGCATGGTCGGTCCTGATGAGAAATTCTTGCCCGTACAGGTACTTGTGGAAGTGTTCAATGGTCTTCACGATGGCGAGCAGCTCCTTCCTGGTGACGCAGTAGTTCCTTTCTGGCTTTGACAAGGCCTTGCTGAAGTAGGCCACTACTCTTTCCTCGCCGTCCACTACTTGCGACAGGATTCCCCCTATGCCAAAGTCGCTGGCATCGGTATCGACGATGAACCTTGTTCCAGGTCTGGGGTAGGCCAAAATAGGCGCGGTGCACAGAACCTGCTTGAGTTGTTCGAAGGCACTGTGGCATTCTGCTGTCCACGTGAAGAGTTGGTCCTTCTCAGTCAGTCGATGTAAAGGTTTGGCGATGTCGGCGAATCCCCTCACGAAGCGACGGTAATAAGTGCAGAGTCCCAGGAAGCTTCGTAGTTGGGACTTGTCCTTCGGAACTGGCCACTCCCTCACAGCTGCGGTCTTCTCTGGGTCGGTGCGCACCCCTTCCTCGGAGACGATATGCCCAAGGTACTGGACCCGCTTCTGGAAGAGCTGACACTTCTTGGGGCTCAACTTCAGCTGGGCAGCCCGTAGCTTCAACAAGATCTCCTTCAGGTTGCTGTAGTGCTCCTCGAAGCTTCTCCCCAGAACGATGACGTCGTCTAGGTAGACCAGGCAGGTCTTCCAGTGTAGTCCCCTCAGAATGGACTCCATTAGCCTTTCGAAGGTCGCAGGGGCGTTGCACAGACCGAATGGCATGACGGTGAACTGCCAGAGCCCGCTGCCCACAGAGAACGCCGTTTTCTCGCGGTCCTTAGGGTGGACCTCCACCTGCCAGTAGCCACTCTTCAAATCCAAGGTGGAGAACCATCTCGACCCTGATATGGTGTCCAGGGTATCGTCGATCCGGGGTAGAGGGTAGCTGTCCTTCTTCGTGACGTCATTCACCCGCCTGTAATCCACGCAGAACCTGGTGGAACCGTCCTTCTTCTTCACTAGCACGACCGGAGAAGTCCAAGGACTATGTGATGGCTCGATCACCCCTTGCTCCTTCATCTCTTCTACCATCCGGTCGACTTCGGCTTGCTTGGCGAGCGGGACTCGTCGGAATGGGGCCCTAATCGGTGCGCTGTCCCCAACGTCGATTCTGTGCTGGACCAAGCTTGTCCTGCCGAAGTCTTTGCTCCCCACGGAGAAGACGTCCTGGAATTCGCGTAACAGGTCCTGAAGTTGGCGTGATTGTTCCTCGTCTAAATGGTCCTGGGATCCTTGGTACAGCTTCTGTAGTTCTTCTGGCAGTGTGCGTCTTCTTCGGTTGTCCGTCTGCAGGTGTCCGTCCGTCGTGTCGGTGATGCGGGCAATCCAGGTAACGGGCTCGCAGACTCCTAGGTTGGTGTCCCGGTGAACCGTAATGTCGTAGTCGTTCAGGTTGGACAGGCGGACGTACGGTCGAGACGTCGTGTTGATGAGGGTCTTGGCTACTAGCAATCCTTTTGTCTGGATGTCCTCATATTTTGGCTCGATGACAGCCGCCACTCCCTCAGCAGTTCCGTCGACAATTACGGCGGCGCTGACCTCCGTCCTGGCAGGAACGATGACGTCCTCTCTCAGCCTTACTCGTCGTGCGGTGACGGCCTCGTGTGCTGGTTGCAAAGCAAGTTCCTCACCTCCGAAGTGCAGAGTGTTGGTACTCAGGTCCAAGATGATGTTGTTCTGGTCCAGGAAGTCCAGTCCGATGATCACTTCGTTTGATACGTCAGCCACAAGCACTGGATGCTTTATCACCCGTCGACCAATGACGAACTCCAGTGGTGCTTCGCCATGTACCGGTGCGGTCTCTCCGGTCGCGGTTATTAGCTGGAGGTTCCTTTGTGTGGGTTGCACTCTCCACTTCGGGATCACAGTGGGATTGACGATGGTCCTCGATGCTCCCGTGTCGATCAGCATGGGCCAGCTCACTCCGTTGATGACTCCGTCGACCATCAGGCTGCTATTGTCCCTCCGTAACTTCGTCACACGCACTTGGACTGCCGGGGCTTGACGACTGTCACAAGCCAACCTTTGCCCCCCAAGGCTGGCTAATACTCGTTTCCCTGGGCCGCGTGGTTGTCAGACGACTGATTTCCCGTCGGATACCCTCGGCGGCGGCGATCACCGCAGTCCTTGCTCAGGTGGCCTTTCTTACCGCAGGTCCAGCAGGTCGGTAGTCCTCTTCCGGGCCGCCTCTCCGGTTGCCTTCCGGCTGTGTCGTTGCTGGTGGTGCCGCGACTATCGATGAAACGGCTTAGCGCCTCCATTAATTCGTCGGCCAGGGGCTTGGTCTCGTTGGTTTTTACTGGTTCGTCGACGTCCACTTGACGCACCCGCGCGTGCATTCTGGATGCCTGTTTTGCCGTCTCGAACTCAAGTGCGTGGCTCAGCGCATCTGTCAGGGTCTTATGGCGCGCGAGTCGCAGCGCCTGTTGAGTGTCCGAGTCCCGTAGCCCGTCGGTGAAAGTCTGCGTCGCTATCTGCTCCAGAAAGTCGGCCGGCGCTGTTGGGTAGGCGAGCCTTACGAGACGTGCGATGTCCATCTCGAACTCCTGCAGGGTTTCCGCGTTCTTCTGTACCCGGGTCCGGAGCTGCATCTGATAGGCCTGCTGAAGATGGCTATCTCCATATCGGGACTCCATATGGGCGATCAGGGAAGCGTAGTCCTGGGATCCAGTCGGGATGGCCTGAAGGACGTTAAGGGCGTCACCTCTCAGCGCTACAATTAGAGCTGTAGCCTTTTCTGTGTTGTTCCAGTTATTTATGGAACAGGCCGCCTCGAACTGACGTAAGTAGGTGCTCCACGGGACCTTTCCGTCGAAGGTTGGGGGCGTCACTCTGCTATGTCCCGTTCCTGATATTCCCGGTGTAACGGTGGGCGGGCGTTGGCGCAGCTCGGCAACTTCCTCTCGTAGAGCGTTGAATTCCTCTTTCACCCCCGTCAGTGGGCGTTGGCGCAGCTCGGCAACTTCCTTTTGTAAGGCGTTGAATTTCTCCTCCACCCTCATCAGCGGGCGTTGGCACAGCTCGGCAACTTCCACTTGTAAGGCGTTGAATTTCTCCTCCACCCCCATCAGCGGGCGTTGGCGCAGCTCGGCAACTTCCTCTTGTAAGGCGTCGAACTTCTTTTCCACTGCCGTGACTTCCTCACGCAGACCCAGTTCTAATTTCTTCAGGTCCTCCGCTAGCTTATTTTGACCGTCTTCCATCTTCTTCTGGCCGTCTTCTAGTTTGGCAGTTAGGTCCTCGGCTAACTTCTTCTGGCCGTCTTCTAGTTTGGCAGTTAGGTCCTCGGCTAACTTCTTCTGGCCGTCCTCCATCTTCTTCTGGCCGTCCTCTAGCTTCTTCTGGCCGTCTTCTAATTTGGCAGTTAGCTCCTTGGTTAAATTCTTCTGGCCGTCCTCCATCTTGGTTTCCATGCCATTTAACTTTTCTAGCAATGCTGCCAATTTCTCCTCCATTTTAGTTGTTTGTCTTGTAAAGGGAAAATTAGAGAAAATGACCTGCTCGGGGTTTGAAACCAGGACCGTCAGGTGTTGTGCTTGAGTTCGTAATCCGGCTTCTGACACCAGTTGTTACGTGCCACCCCCTAGTGGCACTTTTGTTAACTGGATTACGGTGGGGGTACAAAGCACAACACCAATTACTGCTTAAAGAAATATAATTTATTACAGGCCAGAAAATTACACTAATCAGCAAATACAAGCAATTAGGAGCCTTACTCAGTTTCCTTAAGTCTCTTCCTTATGCGCTCTTGGCCTTCCACTTGTAAACAGACCACAGAAGTTAATCCGTCCTAATGAGTACGGTGGCCTTGACAGAAACTACCTGTCCCTCTCCCTTATGTTCACCGACCACAATTACTTACGATCACTTGCTGCAGGCTATTTCGCTGTCCACAAGCTGAAGAAACAATGCCACTGGATTTCGTAACTCGCACAGCACTTCGTCACCACACTTCTGTCGCACAAGATAATCGCTCGCACTAGCTCGTAAAACACAACAACCCCTGCTGCGTGACAGGTCGCTCTTATATAGCAGGCCGGTGACTCAATAAATGCTTCTAGATCCATCCAGAGTTCACGGCTTCGCGAGGTTTCCATCGCTGGTCCAGTCACGAACATTCTGGACTATCCCTTTGTCCTAGTAGCCCTGTTGCATAAGGCGCGCGCAATACAGGAGGCAGGGCACAGCCCAGCCCTGGGGCAGTTGTGACTCATGCGGCGAGTGATGACACAAGCTCACAGCCGTAACAGTATTGAAAAACCCTCAGTTACAATCTCTTCAGAAAAACTTGACAATAAGCGTTTGAAATCTTTTGGGCAGATTGGTTGCGTATTTATGTATTATTTTGCGTATGGCATTTAGTGCCCGGAGTGTCTGAGGACATGTTCCGCTGGCCAGTGTTTGTAGCTGCTTCTATGCAGACACCCATGGGGTGAGCTATAAGTACCGTCGAATGTGGATGAGATGAAACGAACGAAGATGTTTGTTTGGTTCCTTGGTTTAGGGGCTGTGACAACGTGGTCTTATAGCCCCGTGTACTTTGGGTGAGTGTAGAATTTGTCTGATAACCGGTGTTAATTGTGATTAGTGTGTGTTATCTGCGATTGAGGTAGAAGGGCTGCAGACGATCAATTTTTCAAGTAGTTCCTACTTTTGCTACCAAATGCTATAGTCTACGTCCACGACACCTAGCTGCGGACTTGGCTACAAGATGCCATTCCAGCCAGCACCTGGCGGCGAACGTTGGAACTAATATAGCGTTATCAAACTAACCTACAAATTTTAGCTTCCACAAGTGTAGCTCGTAGAATGTGCTTTTTTCATGTCATAAATCTATGACATGGGCCTGCCGGTTTTACTTCCCCTCCAAAGGAAAGCATATTGAAGGAATTTAATGCCCTTAAAAATCCAATGACCTTGGCCGGGTTTGAACCCGCGATCTTGAGCATAGCAGTTCAGCATGCCACCGAAGCCGTGGTTGCGTTGCTCCGCCGTAACTTTCACGCATGCTGTGCCCTAAATTTTGACCAATAATGTCACCATAGCCAGAATGTTCGCCAACGTTCGAAGCGAACAGGCACCCTGAGAAGAAGAATCCCACTGTGGTTAGTCGGTATTGGAGGGTTCTCTATTGCGAGGGAGCCGTGATTCACTATAGGGCGAAATTCCTTTACCCAGGCGTCTAAAAACGCGGCAGTTAATAGGGCCATAAAACCCACTCGCCACTTGTATGAAGAGAAATAATAAGGGATAGACGTACAATTATTACATTATTTGCTCAGTAAATATACTTGTAATATAACCAAAGTACCAATGACCATCAGCCTATAGGGATGCTACAATGAGGTATCTAGGCGCGCAGATAATCTGGTTGAATTCTGTTTGCAGAGACTAAAAGAGAAAGCATGTTATTGATTCGAGTGAGAAAGAACACAGATGGCAAGACGTTTGAAAACGCAGAGAAGCAAGAATTCCAGGTGAACGCAATTTCTCATTTATAAGCTGTCTCCCTGGCTAATCATCGCTGTTGACTGATATTAATGTTTTGAAATATGTTTTGAATTACCGGAAAGTATATTTTACGATTGTAGAAAACATGTTTTCGATAAATCCCTAAATGAACATCTTGAGAATCTTAAAACCTACATTTGTACTCCATGGGAGTAAATGAATCGATAATTAATTGGTATTCGATTATATATTAGTAATAATGCTAGTTAAAAGTCATTCAATACGCGAGAAAATTGTAGTTGTTGATTCTTCATGGGCTTTGCATCCTCGTGTACTTGGGAGTGTAGAATTTGTTTGATAATCTCTGTCACTGTGATGTTTGAATTTTGGAATTGATGTAGTATTTCGCTATGAAGCGGTCGTGGTCTTAAGTTAGGTAGAATCCCGGCATTAGCCTGGAGTAGAAGTGGGAAATCATAAAACAACCACTTCCAGGATAGCTGAGGTGCTAATCAAACTCATCTCTTCTTAGTTTTGCCTCACGAGGCTAAGTGTACCCCGTTTCAGCCCTCAAACCTGAAATAAATTTATTGGCAAATCCAACGATGCGAATTGAGAGTAAAATGAAGTAGGCTTACATATCCAAAAGGACCTTACACGGACTGCCTATGTATTTAATTACATCGTTCCCGAACATTAATTAATATATTTTGCAAAATTTGATGAACTTTCCAACGTCTTTCGATTTTTGAACAAATTTTATCACACTAGTTGCGAAGAGAAGCTCTGATGTGCTGGTATGGTCACATAATGAGAAGGCAGGATAACTCAGTCCCAAAATCAGATATAGACGGGCGATGTGTACATGTTATAGAGTTATAATCACATTACCATACTACACAATATATATATTTCAATTTTAAAGGAAAAGTATTTATTTATGATTATATTTAAGTAGTTGATAACAAAATTTTGATCTGGTGTCAATGAACTAGTAAATTTTCCTAACATCACTTTATGAGCACTACCAACAACAGACTAAAATAGATATGTAGGAAAGCAGCGCACCGTGCACGACGGGGTAAACGCTAGGAGAGAGAGATTTTAAGTATTGCTATTGTTAAAGTATTGTTGTATATTACGTGGGTGTTAGGACTTCTGATGGAGGTGTGGTGGCGCAGGTGTCAAGCTATATGCCTCTCACCAAGGCGGACCAGGTTCGATTCCTGGTCAATGCATGTGAGATTTTAAAAGTGACATACCATGGCCTGTGGTTCGGAATCCACGTAAAAAGGAAGTCCCGTGGCTCATAATCACGAGGTAAACGGTCACGTTAAACTACAAGCTTCCTTTTTCAAGACTTCTAGTTAACTAGAATATATATTTACACTAGGGATCGCAGTTGAATATACACCTATATGAAAGAAATAATAATAATGTATTCACCTAATTTCATTCCATTGTTGTATTTGCTTCATTAAAGGCACTGGTTATCACGGAAAGTCATACTGGAGGATCTGGATGAAATGTCCGTGCTCTGACGTAACTTTCATGTGAGTTGTACTACAAGCAGTTCTCCCACAAAATTCTCTGGAAGAGGGTGGTGTATTATGTATTTCTCACGCACTGGTCGTCAACTTGGCTCTAGCAGCTCATATTATAGAAAAATAGAACTGTTCTGCGCAGAACGAAATTCATTGTCCAGTGAATCACTGATTAGAGGCTAAGGATTGTTAAACCCATTTCTTACATGCACCGGTTTTATACTTGATGCATTCTAGCCTCACAGCAGGACCCTTGCCCCTCTCTGATACGGTCCTAGGGTTTATCAAACCAAGCGTTGATGTGGAAACGAGACATCGGCTGAGCGTTCCCACGACAAGCTTCGCATCGACAATGTACAGTGGAGTACATCCAAGTGTGACATAGCCTACTGTTGATGACGTGGTAGAATTGGTCATCTGAACTGCTTATGCCGTAGAGGTACTTGGTCTATTTGAAGATGCATATATCAATCAGCACAACATCTTGTGACCTATTGTATGGAATGCATAAATTTCAAGTCACAATAATTATATTTGATAAATGCGTAGTGATGGTATTTTGTCACACTGTTAGAAGATTATTCTATACTATTCAAAATGAGTCAGCATATGGCACATACCTTCGGGCACACTTTATACGCCTGTGCCTTAGTAGGAAATAAATCTGTCATTTTGGCTAAGTCGCTTTGGTAATTTATCTGGCTATTTAGTAGAATGAAGAAAAGTTATAAGAGAACCTATGGGTGTGATGGGAACATTTATGTTAAAGAAATTACTTCTACAGTATATGTTCTGATTATTATGATCATTCTTAGATTTCTTTCTTCGGTACCTCTACGTACGAGATTTTAGTTAAAGATTATTAATTCTCTTCCAGGATGTTTGGCATTTTTGTAGTGCGTTTGGAGTTACTTAGCTGAATTTGGTGAGTGATTATAAAGGGGCCTAAGAGTTTCACTAAGTTTTTTCTTTTGTAGGTTATTGAGTAAAGCTGTATTGCAGATAAGAGTAAATTCGTGTTTGCTCTTAGCTAAAAATCCTTTCATTTATACTGCTCTGTTATTATTGTTGTTGTTGTTTGAGTCTTCAGTCTTTTGACTGGTTTGATGCAGCTCTCCATTACTCCCTGTCTTGAGCTAATCGTTTCATCTCTACATAGCTACCACACCCTACATCTGAAGCAATATGTTTAACATAATTCTAACCTTGGTCTACCCCTACAGTTCTTGTCCGCAACCCTTCCTTCCATAACTAAGCTTGCTATTCCTGGGTGTCTTAGTATGTGTCCTACTAACCTATCCCTTCTCTTCATTAGCAGTCGCCTGAAACATCTCTCCTCTCCCACTCGTCCTAATACCTCTTCGTTTGTCACCCTATCTACCCATCTGATTTTCATCATTCTCCTGTAACACCACATTTTAAATGCTTCAATTCTCCTCTTTTCTGCTGCACCAATAGTCCAAGTTTCACTTCCATAGAGCGCCACGCTCCAGACAAAGGCTTTCAAATATGACTTCCTAATACCTAAATATATATTCGATGTCACCCCTTTTTTGTTGAAAGGCTTTCCTTGCCTGAACCAACCTACTTTTTATATCCTCTTTGCTTCGTCCATCACTGGTTATTTTGCTTCCTAAGTAACAGAAGTCTCCTATTTCCTTCAGCTTTTCACCTGCCAATTTGATGTCCATAGAGGTTTCTGATTTATTTCGGCTGCATTCCAGTATTTTTGTTTTACATTTATTAATTTTAATCATGTTATTATTATTCGACATTATGATGGGAAAATCAAGAAATCATTCCTCCAAAAGAAGAGACTCTGTTTTCGTGTAACTTTCTAATTGTGATCCTTTACAAACAGAAATAGGCCAACAATTTAGCAAGTACAGTATCAAATATCTGTGGGATAGGTCATGAAAACAATATGAAATGGGAAACATTTACAATATCAGGGGGTAGAGAAATTCAGGACACGAAGAAACACATCACCACAAACGTGTAATTGGTTATAATATTCTGGCCAGGCACTGTAAATACATTGGTTGAAGATAATTCAAATTTCTGAATTAGTTTGAGATTACCTGATATATTTTTAGCCTACTTTTCACATTTTGCAAAAATGAGGAAAAAGTAGACTTATGAGATCGGGCAAATGTGTGTCTGTCTGTCTGTCTGTCTGTCTGTCCTTCTGTCTGTCTGTCTGGCTGTGTGTGTGTCCCCCCCTATCAACTCCTAAACGGCTGCAGAAATCGAAACAAAATTTGGTAGGAGTAAAGATCTATACCTGAATATCTCACGGCCATATTTGAAAATGATGTCAGTGCTACCAACTGCTAAAAAATCGCAATTGAAATTTGAGCTCCATGTTGGATATCTTGGAAAGTATGAATGGGAGCTATTTCAAAATTGGCACACGTACAGACCATAATATTTCAGTTTAATTTCCAGGAGGCTAAACATGGCAGTGTTGCCAAAATGATTATAAGCCTCCTGATAGGTCCAATTTTTAAATGCATATAACTTCTATACTATCAATTGGAATTCAACCAAATTTCGTATGTTGTATGTGTACATAACCAGATATGACTGAGCGTATTCTTCAGACCTACCAGGGCTGCCAACTGTTAATAAATGCTCCTAATTTATTTTATCCAAATACCAATATATCAGAAAGTATGCAAGCCGACAGCTTTAAACTATGCACACGTATAGTCCCTGACATTCTATATTAATTTGGAGTAACTTATATACGTCAGTGCTACCAACATGATTCTAAGCCTGCTGACAGGTCCAACTTTAAATACATGTAACTTCCATACTATCATTTGGATATCAACCAAATTTCGTATGTGCTATGTGTACCATAACAGATATGACTATGCGTATTCTAAGGAACAACCAGTGCTGCCAACTGTTAATATGTGCTGTCCCTATTTTTGTTACCCTAATATCAATATATCAGAAAGTATGCAAGCCAATAGCTCTAAACTTTGCACACATATAGTACCTGGCATTCTAGACGAATTTGGAGTAACTAATATACGTCAGTGCTGCCAACATGATTCTAAGCCTGCTGATAGGTCCAATTTTAAAATGCATGTAACTTCTATACTAACTAATGGATTTCATTCAAAATTGGCACGACAATAGATCATATTATTTCAGATTATTTCTGACCAATACATGCGTGACATTGTTGCCAACATGATTTTACGCGCGCTGTTAGATCCAATGTTTAACTGCATGTAACGTCCATGCTATTCATTGGACTTCAACCAAATTTTGTATTTTGTACCTTAAGAGACGGAACTAAGAATATATTCAGTCATCAGGGCTGCCAACTGTAGTGCTCTATTAGGATACATTATGCCAGGCATACAGTATTTCGAACTAATTGGAAATTTCGATATTAGCAACTTAATTTCGTCATTATTCTAGATAAGTTCATATTCTGTAGAATAATCATTGGCATGAAAAGTAGGCTGTATAGTTCTTCACGGAACTTCTTGTTTTTCTAGGTATCAGTGAGGTAAGTGATGGATTGAACAAACCTTTCAATTTATTAGACGAAATCTGTTTAACTTAAATGTCTTCATCATACAATCATACACATAGGTTCTCTCATAACTTGTATTCAATTAACCCGGCAGTGGTCGCGTGCTGAGTGAATCCTGCACTTGTCGAAATGAAGTGTTGTTATTGCGCAACTCTTGTGCGCAGCTCCTTTCCCCGCTAGGTATTCCTTATCTTCCATGCAGTTTGAGTCAGCCGTTCACTACAGAGCGCTCGGTGAGGGATTTGCTCTACACGAGACCACCCAGAGTTACCATTTTATTACAACACGACAATGTATCTCCAGTGTATTGTTTTTATTGTTAAGGTGTTCTTTTATTAGTGATGTATTGCATTGTGAACATTTTGTTGTCATTCAATGGCTATTAACAAATTCACAAAGAAATTTGATAAAATGGTCCGGCTAGCTCAGAACAGTTGCCAGCGTTTCGCCCCAGTGTACCAATGGGCTCTTCAGTTGGTTATGGTCGAATGCTGGCAACTGTTTTGAGCTAGCCGGACCATTTATCAAATTTCTTTGTGAATTTGTTAATGTACATAGCTCAATCGGACAATTTACATCCTGTTTCCTTCGGGAACAGATATTTTCAGTATTCAATGGCTAATCCACAAGAACAGCGAATGGATGGGCGAAGTGGAACAGGAACTAAAGACAGAAAGAAATACGGTTGGTGAAAATAATTTTGCACAATTCGGTATTCCTTATGACAAAAAATTGAAAAAAAAAACAACAACAAAATAAACAATAAAAAGAGCCGATTCTAGCAATGACTTTGAAGAGAGTGAAATGCTCATGACGCGACCACATTTGTATCGGAATGTCATCACAAGCCTCAGACTAGAATATTATGCTGGAAACTAACACTGTAAATAATTAGTGAATATTTGCCTTCATATTATGTGATAAGGCACGAGCCCGTCAACACTTCACATCATTGACAGATGCATTTAAGTAAACTACTTATCACAAAAATATAAAAATTACTGGGTGAGAGAAACCCTCAGCCAACAACAATGCCGCGTTAAATAGCCATATAAATTACTCCAGGAGCTGAATACAAGAGCGGGTCGGCTGGTCAACAACATCATTGAAAGCCAACATTGCGAATTTGTTCCCGATTAGCAAGTCCGTCTCGTAGCGCAGTGACTAGCTTTCTTGGCTGTCACCCTAGAGTCCGGGTTCGATTTCCGACTTGGTCAAGAAATTTAATTTTGGTCCGAATAGGATACACTGAGCCTCGTTAGGCAAAACTGAGAAAAGACGGGTTCGATTTCCACCTCAGCCAACCTGGTTTCCCTTTCATTATCCATCGAAATGCCGGGATGTTTGCTAACTTAAGGCCACAGCCTCCTTCTTCCCAATCCTCACCTGAAATACAAATACACACACTGCTATAGGCCTACAAACCACAACAATACGGATTATCAGGCTGACTGCGTGATTCGGCGGTATCGTTCTTGCATGCTGTGCCCAAGGTTGCAGGATCCAATCCTGGCGCAGCCAGTTGACATTTGAGGGTGCGCAAATGTGAGGTAGCCAAGTCAGTAGATTTACTGACACGTTAAAGATCACATCCGGGACAAAATTCTGGCACCCCTGCGTCTCTAAAAGCCGCAGGTTTTATAGGGCACGTAATAGTACAATATACAACGAGCCTATAATGGCAATAATTAAGACACGAGTATGTTTATAAAACGAGCGAAGCTAGTTTCATAATTTCCATACGAGTGTCTTAATTACCATTATAGGCGAGTTGCATACGACTGTTTATGTTGACGATAATAATAACTTTAATATATGTTCAAACATAAATATTCACTAATATCTGTCTAGATTCTGTTGGTTGGATTCTTCTCCTTAGGAATTGTGTGGGCTCAGCATTTGCTCTCTACCCAATGACGAATTTCAAATTTTTGAAACATTGTTTATCCTAAAGTAGCACCAACAGATAGCACACAGGTACTAAGTGGGATCATTTTTAGCCTATTTTCAATTATGAAAAAATAGGCTTATGAGATCACCTTTTGTCCGTGTGTGTGTGCGTGTGTGTGTGTGTGATTCGTGTGTGTGTCCCCCCCTAATAAAATCTAAACGGCTGGAGCGATTTCAATGAAACTCGGAAAGTTCATAGCACTATTCCCGGCGACCTTGACCGTACCCTTCAAATTTTGTTACGACTCACCAATCCAACATGGCGGCTGTGCGAAATATTTCACCAGAATTCAATATCTCCGAAACTATTACCGATATTACCCTGACATTCTCTATGGTGATAGAGGGAACTACTATAAGTTCACTTATGTGACTTTTGAAAATCTAGTAACTACAAAACCAACATGGCGGCCAAGCGAATTTGCGACTTTCAAATAGAAGTTTCTCGCGATTTGACCAACCAAACGCAATGAAACTTGGTACAGTATATGTGTATATACATTGTAATGCACCGACATCTAACTTCGTTGAATTGTTTACATAATCACAAGATGGCGGATGTGCGAAATATTTCACCGGCATTCTATATCTCTGAAACTATTAGCGGTAAAACCCTGAAATTTTGTACGGAGATAAAGGGCACTACTGGAAGTCCATCTATAAGACTTTCATAAACCGGTTAACTACAAAACGAACATGACGGCCAAGCGAATTTGAAAATTTTAAATATACCTTTCTCGCGATTTAATGTTCCAAGCGCACTGAAACCTGGCACAAGAAATATTTATACACATTGTAATCCACTGGTATCTAATTTAGTTCAATTGTTTACATAACCTCAAGATGGCGGCAGTGCGAATTTTAAAATTAAGATTTTATTTATTGTGATGTAGTCATGCGATCGAAGTGAAAGTTTGAATAATTATTAACAGAAAAGCGCACGAATGTGCATAACATAGATTTACACTAGTGAAACAAACATGCTATAAAGAGTTAATTGATGTGAAAAACATCATGATCCAGTAATCAATCAGGAATGTGTGCATTAAAGCATTCATTCATGACCAGTCATTATATTGTGAATTGAATGTTATTTGTGAAATAGAGCAACACTGTATGATGCTTTGTTCATTTTAAATGTTAGTCCTTGCTATAATCACAGAGTGATTTCTGGTTATTTTTACATCGTGTGATGTGATATGTGTCACAGAACTGGTCACATAACGAGCACACGCAGAGTTCATTTGGGGCGTGGTAGGACATGTTTTTACATATTTTATGGTGGTACCCATGCACTGCTAACTTTATCACCACATGTCTTAGTTTCTGATTGGCGCTGGTCCAGTTCCGGTTGATCATGGCATCCGTGCTGTAAAATTCTAGCGGAATGCCTTTTCTCTTATCTCTTTGAATAATGAACCTACGCAATAATTTTCCTTTAATGGTACATGACTCTATGGCCTATACATTTAACAATCCAACATGGTGACCATCCGAAATATTTAGACGATACTGAATATCTACGAATCTATTTTAGCAATCAAACTGCATTTTTTAATGTTCATAGGGGCTATGAACTTAAGTTCACCTATAGGACTTTAAATAACCTGGTGATCACAAATCCAACATGGCGGTGACGCGAATTATAAATATTCACATGGACGTTTCTCGCAATTTAACCATCCGCGTGCAGTGAAACTTGGTACAGTAAATCCTTATACGAATGTTAATCCACTGGCATCTAATTTATTTCAATTGTTTCCATAACCTCAAGATGGCAGCTGTGAAAAATTTTAAAATCTCCTTGTTTTTTCTTGTGTCCTAATTATGAGATTGAAGTTTGAATATTACACGTTCACACTAATCTGCATGTAACAGTACATAACTCTAGGACCTACATATATAAAATCCAACATGGCGACCATCCGAAATATTTAGTCGGTTCTCAATATCTACGAATCTATTACAGCAATCAAACTGAAATTGTGTATGTTGATAGTTGCAATAAGTGGGCTATATGAAAATAGGCTGTATAGTTCTTCACGGAACTACTTGTTTTATTTTGGAAAAATTACACCAAATAGGCTGTTACAAACACTTTAAAATTAAAATGTATCGTATTATCAACTAGATATTCTTCAAATTTGATGCGTATAGAATGTCAATGGAAGGCAAATCAATGGAGTCCCAAATAGAATAGTCATGACATCTGGCGGAAAAGTTTCGCATAAGAAATCCCTTCACTGAATAGAGCTGGGTTATTTACTTCCGTGGAACTAATGTCATACGCCTGCTTCCTCCATGACGTTTTGGTGTGTTTATGTCAACAACAGCATTCACTTAAATTGTCGTCGAAATCGAATGAATGCAATGCCCTGTGTAGAAATTGGAGTTTCGAATTTTAAAGTACAGTGCTATGTATTTTGCAATAATCCACAGTTTGTTTATGCAAACATTACGGACGGTGCACACTTTACATGTCAGTAGAAGGATGGTATGTTGCAATCTTCTGGATGTAGATTCCTAAATTTCTTGCTTATATTATAGTATTTTTGTTACCGTAAAGGTGATTTTGTCTTTGTGTTTGGGATTGCAACTACAATGGTTGATCCAATATACATTGTCAACTTTCAAATCATGTAATTCATGCCCTACATGTTGCATTTTGAGAGCATGTGTGAAGCTATCCTTACCAAATTGGTCAAGGAATGAAAATCTTGAGCTCTGATTGGTTAGAGAAACAGAATCATAATGGAAAGTGGTACTTTAATCTCTCTCATTATCGTGGAGTTTTCTGACATATAATATTTACATTCTGACAAATAACTTCATTACAATAAGGATTATCAGACAAATTACACTCACCCAAGTAAAAAGTCCAAGCCTTCCAATGAAACAACAACAAAGCAGATTAGCAACGTTGGAGGAAATTTCATTTCACAGTTTCTGAAACCATGGTGCACTTGGGCTACGTTAACTGCATCAAGAGGAAATAACTATCGGGCAAGCATGGTTGTAATTTGAACAATATGGCATATCAGTTCTAACAGATCATTTGAGAAGTTAATTACGTACGGATCTAGACATAAATGTGTAACACGGGAGTGATAGGAAAGATCGACAAAATCACAATATTCATTCAGTTCTAATAGGCCAATGAACTGGGCAAGATACTGTTAAATGAGGAATATAGCAGTTGATATTCATTCATTCATTTATTTGCAGTTGGGGGTTTTTCCCCGGTTGCAAATTGGATATACATAGCAAATAATTATACATAACAATTCAATAACAGTTAAACTAGAGTATTTACACAAATCGTCAGTCTTTTCTTGAACACGCATATATGTTTGGGAAAAGGCTCTAAGACTGCGGCAGGTAGAGATTTCCAGTTATCAATGACACTGTTTACGAAAGAATATTTACAATAATTTGTTTGCTGTGGTCGGCCCTTAACTTTGAAAGGATTATCTCTCCTACTCATGTAAGTGGGCTTTCCCACACGTTTGCTAAACTCACCCCATGCTGGTTGATTTGTATACGTGTTGTACATAGCGCAGAGTCTAGATTTCACCCTCCTAGACTCAAGTGATACCCATCCAAGTTTCTTTAACATACGGCTCACACTGCTCCTTGGATTTAAGTCACTGAGCACAAATCTTGCGGCCTTCTTTGCACCATTTGAGCCCTACTTGATATGGATCCTAACCCGCCGAGGCGTATTCCAGAATAGGTCTTACAAGTGACAAATATCGTAATTCTTTAGCAGAAGGACAGTATACGCATATTTACCATACTACTCGGGTAATTTAAGCACGCACGAAGAATGTATGCCAACTGGATAAAGAGCAAATGTCTTGGTTGTAAATCAAGAATAAAGAATCAAAAGGAGGATTCAGAATGCGATACGAACATTATGGGGGAAACTAAAGTGAGATAAAATTGTGAAGGAGAAGAGAATCAGTGGTCATAATATTTTGAAGGGGCTTAAACGCTGACTCAACTGGACAGTATGATGAGTCATTTATAAGAATGTACATTACAAATGTGAACATCGGGGATCGTGCAAGGAATTCATAAGGTGTATCGTTCGTTTCTTTTCGTTGTTACAGCTATAAAAGTCTGTTTCCAACTTTACTGAAATACAGAAACGAATGTGAGAGGGCAGTTTTCTTTGACTTGGAAGAGAAACGAATCGTAAATGTCAAGGGTAAGCAGTCGGAAAGTTGATCTAGTAGGTCCACAAGAGGGCCGATGTCCATAAAACATTCTTCTTTAACTGGTATTTTATAGTTCCCCTAAATTGAGTTTCTATTTTACTGTTGTCAGCGAAAGTTGAGCCTTTCCTTTACGGTCAAGAGATTGTATCTTCTTCAAGTGAGTTTGTTGAAATAGCATTAACTTCCTGAAGGTCATTTCTTCCTGCTAGTTAAATCTTCCATAGATCACCATTGCGCTGTTACAAGAACATAAGGGTACGATTAATTTGTAACTAATTTCTGGACATTGCAATTGTTACAGTCCATGGGTCAAATCATAAATTAATTAGACACTCTCTTCGTAATTCTAGTATTTATTCAACGGTCAATTCTAATCCCATCGCTCCAGTGTTCTCTTTCCACGGTAGGCCTATCTAGAAGGGTTGCTTTTCTTCTTCTTGCACAGTCTTGACAATCTCGTTTTCGGAGTGGATTAAACATTTTCCTCAATTTACCGCAAAGTGCTGCTTTATGCTTGACTAAACATGTAGCACTAAGGGCGCTAATACGGTAGTTCGAGCCTCGCTTGCATCGGAAGAGCGTGGGTTCAAATCCCACCTAAACCGGTTTGAAAATAGTGATCGTATTTTGCCATATCCACCACTAGATAAATACCGGGACGGATCGTTTCAACAGGTCCACGGCCGACTTCTTTCCAAAATCCCTTCCCTGACCTTTCCTTAATAAGATACAAATAGGTGCTCGGCTGGCCGATCGGCCTGTTCCTATCTACAGTTGTATCTGCTGACGAAGTATGTTCAGCTCCCAGACACTGGTTGGTTGGTTCCTTAGTTTAGGGGTTGCGACAATGCGGTCATGTAGTCCCGTGTACTTTGGGTGTGTGTAGAAACTTTCTGATAACCGGTGTTAATTGTGATGGCTGTATTAGTGTGTGTTATCTGTTTTGATTCAAGTAAGGACAGATGACGATACTTTCAAGTAGTTCCTACTTTTGTTACCAAATGCTACCGTCCATGACACCCAGCTTCAATATTCTAAACTTCAAAGTTTGGCTTCACACAAGTGTAGTTAGTGGAAGGTTATTTTTCATGGCATAAATCAATGAGATGGGACCGCCGGCTTTACTTCCCCTCCGAAGGAAGGCATACTGAGAGATTTTTAACGCTCTTAAAACAAACCGACTACTTCGGCTGGACTGTCCTTGTGACGTAATAGGAATGCTATTTAACAGTGTCTGTGACAGAAGCTGAGCAGGGAGGATAAGCGATTTAAAAAGAAAGAAATTGAGTCTCAAGATATCGGATTTGGTTTCATAGCACTGCAAGCCATAACCTTGCGGAAAACTACTGTTACTCTCTGAACCACACTGCCCCATATGGATGAGACGTCACTGTTTTCCCCCATATTGTACCCTCGGGCAAGACGTTAAGGGCCCTACACACGTCCCCACACGACTCCCCTACCCAACCAAACAAGGGGGAGCTACCACCACCAGTCCAGTTTAGAACAAGCGCTTGTGGTGCAAAAGTGTTCTTAACACGAAATCAAAATGATAGGTGTAGCTTTGAGCACAGTTATTATTTCAGATGATGAACGAAGAAAGAAAAGAAGAGTGTGGTCCAAGACGTGGTTGCAGAAGAGGAAATCTATTTACCTTCCGCGCTTCTCTTCTGTAATTAGCGGCTCGCATGTTTTGTTGTAATTGATTTTTAGCCTATTTTCAATTTTGAAAAAATAGGCTTATGAGATCACCTTTTGTCCGTGTGTGTGTGCGTGTGTGTGTGTGTGTGTGTGTGTGTGATTCGTGTGTGTGTCCCCCCCCCCCTAATAAAATCTAAACGGATGGAGCGATTACAATGAAACTCGGTATGTTCATAGCACTATTCTCGGCGACCTCGACCGTACCCTTCAAATTTTGTTACGTCTCACCAATGCAAAATGGCGGCTGTGCGAAATATTTCACTAGCATTCAATATCTCCGAAACTATTACCGATATCGCCCTGAAATTGTGTACGGTGATAAAGGGTACTACTAAAAGTTCACCTATGAGACTTTCAAAAACCTGGTGACTACAAAACCAACATGGCGGTCAAGCGAAGTTGAGACTTTTAAATAGACTTTTTTCGCGATTTAACTATCCACACGTAATGAAACTTGGTACAGCAAATTTTTATACACATTGTAATGCACTGGAGTCTAATTTAGTTCAATTGTTTACATAACTTCAAAATGGCGGCTGTGCGAAATATTTCACTGACATTCTATATCTCCGAAACTATTACAGATATCACCCTGCAATTTTGTACGGTGATAAAGGGTACTGATACAAGTTTACCTATGTATATTTCATAAACTTGTAAAGTAGAAAACGAACATGGCGACCAAGCGAAGTTGAGACTTTTAAATAGACTTTTCTCACGATTTAACCATCCAAACGTAATGAAACTAGGTACAGCAAGTGTTTATACACATAGTAATGCACTGGAGTCTAATTTAGTTCAATTGTTTACATAACCTCAAAATGGCGGCTGTGCGAAATATTTCACTGACATTCTATATCTCCAAAACTATTACATATATTACCCTGCAATTTTGTACGGTGATAAAGGTTACTGGTACAAGTTTATCTATGTATACTTCATAAACTTGTAAAGTAAAAAACGAACATGGCGACCAAGCGAATTTGAAATATTTTAATAGACTTTTCTCGTGATTTAACTCTCTGAGCGCAGTGAAATGTGGTACAGTAAATGATTTTGCAGATTGTAATGCACTGCCATCTAATTTAAATCAATTGTTTACATACCCTCAATATGGCGGCAGTGCGAAATTTTTAAATTAAGTTTTTATTTCTTGTGTCGTAATCATGCGATCGAAGTGAAAGTTTGAATAATGAACCTAGCCAATAATTGTCCTTGAATGGTACATAATGCTATGGCCTATACATATAACAATCCTAAATGGCGAGCTTCCGAAATATTTAGACGGTTCTCAATATCTATGAATCTTTTACAGCAACCAAACTGATTTTTTTTATGTTCATAGAGACTATGAACATATGTTCACCTATAGGACTTTCATTAACCTGGTGAGCACGAATCCAACATGGCGGCGACGCGAAGTATAAATATTTAAATGGACGATTCTCGCGAATTAACTATCCGAGTGCTGTGAAACGTTGCACGTTAAATGCTTATACAAATGTTGATCCACTGGCATCTAATTTATTTCAATTGTTTGCATAATCAAAAGATGGCTGCTGTGCGTAATTTTAAAATCTCGTTTTTACTTCTTGTGTTCTAATCATGCGATTGAAGTTTGAATACCACACGTACACAATAATGTTAATGTAATAGTACAAAAATAATAATCCAACCTGGCGACAATCTGAACTATTTAGACGGTTCTCAATATCTACGAATCTGTTGCAGCAATTAAACTGAAATTTTGTATGTTGTTAGAAGAAATTAACATGAGCAGGATATATGAAAATAGGCTGTATAGTTCTTTACGGAACTTCTTGTTATAACTCCTCCTGTAGAATGATGTGTTATTTTTTTATATATAAATTTCCAGCAGTAAACTTTAGCATTCATTTCTCTTGTATCTGTTGGAATAACTCTCATCTTCGACGTTCCATAAACACCGGCACTCTCTCCAAGATTTGAGGAACTCGACCATAGTCACTTTTTCCGCGTCCATGTTCGTCAATAATGTTAATCGACAAATGAATCTGAAGGGTCGGTTGGGTAGTGAAGTAGGGTGGCGACTGCCCTACACCCGTTCCGACCCGCCAGAGAGAATAGTGGGGGTTAGGGCGGTTGGATGGTTCTCCCGACACGACCACCCTAATGATTCTACCATTATTCATATTATCACTAATCTTATTGCTATTAATATTATTTGTGCTATTGGTATTTGTAATTATAAGTCATGTAGATGTATACTCATCTAGTGGTTAAGTGTAAGAGAGAGTCTTGAGCCCTAACTTCGCCACCAATAAAGGCATTATCTATCTATCTAATCTAGGGCCTAACATTTTTCACCACCCGACAAGCCTACACACGATCCAACTGTCGGGTCAACCGCTGTCAGGCCCTAGATTAGGGTGGTCGTGTCTGGACGTGTGTAGGGCCCTTTATATGTCAAAACCAGAGTGTCACATACCTGACAGAACACCGTGAAATGCCCGTCCACTCTCCTGCTCGTTAGAGAGCGTGTCTTGAATCACTTCCAAGGAATGTTGGCCTCTTGAATAATTCATCAGATTACAGAGTTGGGCCCCCGCCGACATTCTCTACATCTTAATGAATGAACTATGTAACTTTACCGTTAGGCGTGGATCTAATTAGTTTGCTAACAATGTTCACATATAATTGATTAGATAATAACTATGATTTTATTGAAATTTGATATTCAGTCGGTCAACACGATTGTACCCAATTACATGAGATTAATAAGTACACTTGGACGACCAGATTCGATCGTCAAGCGATCATCATCAGATCCATTACTCTTAGGCTAAATCTATGTCTTAAAGTATGGGTGAAAGTATTTACAATATGTGCACTTATTTAGTTGCAGTATTAGCTAAAATAAACCACTAGTTAATATTTGTTAGTTACAGTCTATGTGATGTTTTTTTATGATACTGAAAGTGGTGATTGACCTCCAAATTTATTTGCTGAGTGTGAAGATGTGATTGTTGTTAAATGGTCAGTTCAGATTGTGTTGTACAGGGAACTTATCTGGTTGAGCCCTGCTCTGTCCGTTCCCCAGTCGAAAGCATGATGATGATGATAATTGTTGTTTTAAGGGGCCTAACATTTAGGTTATCGGCCCCTAATGGTTTGGGTGATCATGAAGATGATAATGAAATGTAAAATATAACTAAAACTAACTACTAACTTATAAACTAGAAGAAGAAATGGAAAACGAAAGGAGAATAAGGCACATAAAAGATAGGAGGAAAAGAAATGCCCTCAACCCGCGAAGAATGGGGATTGAGGGACTTGGAAGGAAGGAGAGCCATGAAAGGCAGATAGGAAAGTGAAAGAGGAGAGGGTCCGCCCCGCAGGTAATGGATAAAAGGGGGGAAACCGGACCCAGCTCAGGAATCCCTCGGGGTAGCCAACTCCCGAACCCACCAGCCGTGAGCCCCTGAGGGTGTAGCAATATCCAGGGTGAACCAGAAGTGGTGGGGCTACATACACCCTGCCTACTTAAGGGCCTTGAGCACAACGCAGGAGATAGCAGAACGAGGGTATCAGAAAAGATGAGACAAGGGCCAATTAAGGCGTGAGGGGAAGAGACTCCCTAGTCCTCGGATACCCTAATACCGTCGGAGTAGGAAGAGAACAAGAGTTGACCAAGTGAGGTCGACAGGAAGGAAGACGGAGAGGAGCCCGGCACATGTAATTGGAAGCAATGCCGGATTCAGCTGGGAGCCCGTGGTCGCCAACCCACGTTCCACTAGATGTGAGGGAGCAGTCGAAAGCAGACAATGACGAAGTTAACTGCTCTTTTCATTCCAGGTGGTATATTGTCTGTTTGCATAACGTTAGTGAAGAACTCAGGCAGCCAATGTTTCACATATTTGACACTATGCGAAAGGAATTCTAAGTGAATGCCATCAAACCCCAGGGCATTCCCTGGTTTCATTTCGCTTATGGCAATCGTTACTTCTTCAATGCCGAATGGTGAAGAATATTCAGTTTCAGCTTCGCAAGCTGATTTGAGTATCTTTTATTTCTTCATAGCTGCAATATTATTGTCTTAGTATATAATACGCTAAGGTGTATGTTTCACAAAACTCAAGCTCCTAAACCAGAGGGAGTTAGAAGGTGTGGTTTGTACCAAAATCATCCAAATCGTCTCAATAGTAAATGGAAAATCTTGCATTTCTTGATGAGTCAACGGAAATATATTTATTTGTTTATACAGCACATTTAAACAAATAAACAATACGATAGCCCCTGGCAGAACTGTGTGGCGTACAGCCCGCATAGCACTAGCACCGGGCGGGTAGTCTGCACACATGGGGCGCACACAACCAAGAGAGCCCCTGACATAACTCTGTTGCGTACAGCCCGCATAGCACTAGTGCCGGGCGGGTAATCTGTACGCATGGGGCGCACACAACCCATTATGCGAGAGTTCTCGCACGGGTCCGATAGTAATTATTATTATTATTCTATGATTTACGAACTCCCAATTGACTGAAAATTACGCACGCTATTTGGCCAGGTTATTTCCAAACTCGGCAGGCAAGTGGGTTTAAAACTACAGGTGGCTGTCTGTAGTCTAAGCTACAAGCAGAACGCTACATCTAATGATAGGGAACATTTCAGTGGAAGTTGCAGCACCAGTACCGTATGCCAAGAGAACTTTCAAATAGAGAAGTTATTTGACGTAGCCTATGTGTCGATCAGTGTGATGTTTTTCGAATGTGCTATGATATCCCAATAGGCTAGAGTTCTCTCACTTTCCTCGTTACGAGCGGCGACTCAAACGTTAGTCAGTAGCACGCGCCAACTATAACCATTGTTCGCTGCTGACCAATAGCATGCTTCCTCTTTCTCTCCACGTGGGCTCTAGAAACCGATCCTAGCGGCTTGCTCGCGTGTCACGTCTCCAGTGTTGCATAGTTGCACGTAATTCTGTCCAGTCTCAAGGTTTGCTCGCAGTGGTTACGGTGGGGAAAAATTCAGACTTTCACGACCGGCGTTGAAATAGGAATCTCTGTTTCGCGGGCTTATAGGCCGTGTTCTAAGGACATTTTGTCGTCCTGACGTTTTGCTGAATACTGCGTTCAGCATGTTCACAGTTTACATTAAGAGAGGTAAAACAAGTAAACAGAAGATATATAAATAGTCAACAACCCACACATACCTCATAAAAGGTTGAAAGATTGAAGCTGTTAGGAAGCTGAACGTGTGAACAGAGCTTGGCTTCCAGTCCTTAATCCCCTCAAGCCTGCCCTCATTGACTGTCGTAGACGAGAAGATGCAACAGTAGAGCAGCCCTGTCCTTGATGCATTACTTTTATGTGGTACGCCGTTGCTATTGTAGCCTCTATGTGTGGGTTGGTGACTATTTATATATCTGTTTACTTGTTTTACCTCGCTTAATGTAACCTGTGAACATGCTGAACGCAGTCTTCAGCGAAACGTCAGGACGACAAAATGTCCTTAGAACACGGCCCATAAGCCCGCGAAACAGAGATTCCTACTACGGTGGGGAGTTGACAACACTGTGCCTCGTGCTGGGAAAGCCCTGACTCCACATGCAATATAAACATTTCCGCCCAGCCGAGTTTCAAAAGCGAACCACTCGTTAACGAAGATTGTGAGAGATCTACAATAGACAATAACCGCTTCCGTTTCATTACAGCACATTCATGACGCATAACAGATTAGAGATCTGCAATCGCTGAGCATGCTGACGTTACTAGACACGCCATAAAATGTGATCAAGCAGAAACTGATGTATCAAAACAGCATAGATAGGCTACAGAAGCCTTTTCCTAATTTCCCAATGAAGAGAGCTTGCGTGGTATTAAAACTAGGTCGTCGGTAAAATTTAAATGTAATTAAATACAAAAATAATTAATCAAAATAATAATAAAAATACAATTTTATGTTCGACCCTCACTGTTATGTGTCAGAAAACTGTATCATAATGATGGTCATTATAACACAGTTTTTCATTATGATACAGTTTCTTCAGCCAATCAGAGCTCGTTCATTGACCAATTAGGTAACAATATCTTCGCGTATGTGCTCAAAATCCAACATGTCTGACATAAACACAACATCGAACTATAATAAATTACCGACACGGAATACGCACCGTCCATATTTTCGCGTAAATAAACTGGCGAATATGAGACAAGAAATAGCACTGCACCTTAATATCACCAAAGCTAATTTCTACACAGCCTTCAAACGACTCCGGTGACAATATTACTGAGGGACGGCAGATGTAAACATATGGCCTGAATATGGCATTACAAGGACACAGAGCGCATGCGTTGGTCGTCCAAAGTTCTTGAAAGGCAGAGATATCAAACCCAGCGTTCACACTCCAATCACAAAATTCAAACGGATGACTCTCAACAGGTATTTATGAATATTTATGTTAAAACATATAATAAAGTTATAATTATCGTCGAACATAAACAGTCGTATGCAACTCGCCTATAATAATAATTAAGACACTCGTATGGAAATTATAAAACTCGCATACGCTCGTTTTATAAAAATACTCGTGTCTTAATTATAGCCATTATAGGCTCGTTGCATAATGTACTATTAATGAAAAGTAAAAATCAAAATCAAAAATTGAGAGTAAAAAAAACCTAGTAGTTCCGTGAATAAGTAAACAGCCTATTTTCATATATTTTCATACATCCCAGTAATCTTTTCCAGTCTGTCTATTAAAACGATTTTCCATGTGATATGCAAAATAGCTTGTGGTTCACAACCTATGTCTTCACCAAGCGTTACAATGAGAAGTTATATACTAGAATATATTTTTACGCAACTCCCAGTAATTGGGGTTGTATTATATGACCGACTGAAAAATTGCAATATCAGTTGGTGAAGTTGGCAACGCTAGTTTGACAACCAACAGACACGGAGACGTACCCATGATGTAGGACGCTGCAACGACAGCCGAAATGATTGTTGACAAACACCGACATATGACGCGACTCCATCCTGAGAGTCTATATAACAAACTAGACATCGGCTACGACCCATATAGAGATACACTGTTACTAGGGACTGGAGTTTTAGCTTTATAGACTAAAATTGTAATTTTAGGTTTTCAGAAATATAAAATAGCAATTTTTTTCCGGGTTTTAATATGTAGAATAGGTTTTTATGTTTATGTAAACTTTTCCTACACGTACAAATGCGCAAAGCTTAAATACCTAACTGTGAGTAGAAAATCTGATTGTACTGAGAGTGTAAATATTTTACATAATGATACGTATTTTATCGAATTATCACCGAGAACTATCCATATTCAATAAATCCAAGGATGTCAGAGGTGATTTCCATATTCTAGCCTGTTTGATTTACTTTCTTTATTTCGAATATAGGACACTTGGAAACAATAAGAGATGTATCCCCACTTTTCTGAAGATAATAACCAAACAATAAGATATAAGATGAAAAGTGTTGAAAATATTTGAATTTTCTGGAATATAGGAATTATCTCGATCAACCCAGGAGTTAGGAATAAGCACTGTCTTGTGGTTTACCTTTAAAAATTATGGACTAAAAATTCAACTATACTCTACTACTGTAAATGGAACAATACTGCAATTAGGTATTTTTACCCAATTTTCATTTATGAAAAAATAGCCTTATGAGATCACATCTTGTCGGCGTGTGTGTATGTGTGTGTGTTCGTCCATGGGTGTGTGTGTATTCCCCTAATAACTTCTAAACGGATGGAGCGATTTCAATGAAACTCGGTAAGGTCATAGTACTATTTCGGCCAACCCCGACCGTACACTTCAAATCTTATAACATCTCACCAATCCAACATGGCGGCTGTGCGAAATATTTCACCGGCATTCTATATCTCCGAAACTATTACTTATATCACCCTGAAATTTTGCACGGTGATAAAGGGCACTAATAGACGTTTAGCTCTGTAACTTTCAAAAACCTGTTAACTACAAAACGAACATGGCGGCCACGCAAAATTGAAGCATTTAAATAGACTTTTTTCACGATTTAATTATCCGAACGCAGTGAAACTTGGTACGGCAAATGACTAAACAAATTGCGATGCACTGCTATCTAAGTAAGTTCAATTGCTTACATAAACTTAAGATGGCGGCAGTGCAAAGTATTGAAATTAAGTATTTATTTCTTGTGTTCTAATCATGCAATCAAAATCAACTTTTGAATAATGAACGTACACAATAATCCTCATCTAATAGTACATAACTATATGGCCTACATATATTAAAATCCAACATGGCGACCGTCCGAAATATTTAGACGGTTCTCAATATCTATTAATCTATGAGAGCAATCAAACTGAAATTTTGTATGTGTATAGAGGCTATAGACATAAGTTCACCTATGGGACGTTTAATAACCTGGTGACCACAAATCAAACATGGTGGCGACGTGAAATTTAAATATTCAAATGGACGTTTCTCGCTGTTTAACCATCCGAGCGCAGTGAAACTTGTACGGTATATGCTTATATAAATATTTAATACACTGCCATCTAATTCATTGAAATTATTTTCATAACCACAAGATGGTGGCTGAGTGAATTTTAACATCTCTTTTTTAATTCTTGTGTCATAATCATGCGATTGAAGTTTGCATAAAACACCTGCACAATAATCTTCATATAATAGTGCATAACTCTACGGTCTGTAAATAAAAGTCCAACATGGTGACCATCCGAAATATTTAGACGGTTCTCAATATCTACGAATCCATTACAGCAATCAAACTGAAAATTTGTATTTTGACAGATGCAATTAATATTAGTAGGACATATGAAAATAGGCTGTTTTATTCTTCACAAAACTACTTATTAGGTACTCGCAAATCATATCATTTAGGTACTATAGTGTGATTCGGAAAAATATTAATATTACTTTATTATGCAACGAGCCTATAATGGCAATAATTAAGACACGGGTATGTTATGAAACGAGTTTATGTTCGACGATAATTATAACTTTAATTTATTTAATTTTATGTTCGAACAGAAATATTCATAAATATCTGTCGAGATTCAGTCACTTGAATTTAGTGATTGGAGTGCAAGCGCCGAGTTTGCTCTGTGTGCTTTACAGTTCTCTGACCCACGCAAGCGCTCTGTCTGCTTGGCAATGCCTAATGTTTACAGTCTGACGATCTGCACCAGCATTCACTCAAACTGTCACCGAAGTTGTATGAAAGAATGCCCTGTGTAGAAATTGTAGTTGGGGATATTAAGGTACAGTGCTATTTCTTGTCTCATATTCTCCAGTTTATTTACGCGAACATATGGGACGGTGCACTTTCCATGTCGGTAATTTATATAGAAGGATGCTGTGTTGCTAACTTCTGGACGTAGATTCATGAATTTCTTGCATATGTCATAGTATTTTCTTGTTACCGTAAAGGTTCGTGCTGATTTTGTCTTTGTGTTTGGGATTGTAACTACAATGGTTGATCCGATATTCAATTTGAACTTTCAAATCATGTAATTAATGTCCGACATGTTGGATTTTGAGCGCATGCGCAAAGTTATCCTTACCTAATTGGTCAATGAATGAGCTCTGATTGACTGGAGAAACTGTTTCATAATGAAGAATATATATATATATATATAGAATTTGGCCAATTATAGACCGCTTTGAACCTAAGACTACGGTACATTGTTTCGTTTTTTCTTTTCTTCCCAAAACTTCTTCATACGTTGGCTGATGGCCTGCCTCTGTTCCGTTGATAACACTCTCCGTGGTTGATGTGGAACTTGCAGAATCGAAAAATCTGCAGTAGTGATCAGTCGCCGGAATTCCACCCTATTAGAAATGATGTTATTTGTGATCTTCAGTTTTTGCAGATCACACCGTATCTCTTCCAGCCATCTAGTGGTGTTTTTTAATTTGGAGATGTAGTCAAAAATTTTCTTAGTTAGTCTGCTGCTATCCATTCTATGGAGGTGACCATAACATTGTAGTCTCCGTCTTTTAATTGAGTCTGTAATTTTTTCCACATTTCGGTAAAGGTCTTCATTTTTTCTCTTCATCCAAATATCTTTATTCTTTTGGGGACCCAAAATTTTCCTAAGTATTTTTCTTTCTTTCTTTTCCAGTTCCTCTTGTTCACCTCTTTTGTTCAACGTTAAACATTCTGATCCGTATAATACCTCTGGTTTAATTACAGTTGTGTAGTGCCTGATTTTTGCCTGGAATGAAATTGATCGTTTGTTGTATCTATGTTGGGTGAGTTTATAGGCATTTTCCATCTTTCTGAATCTCTCCTTGCAGGATGTGTTATCAAGTCCATTTGACTGGATCCATTCTCCCAAATATTTAAATTTATCAACTCTTTGAATCTGTCCATGTTGAGTTGTTAGATATTTTTTTGTGTCTGTGTTCAATATATTTGGTTTTTTCATACGAAATCTGAAGACCAGTTTTGATTGCTATTTCATGTAGGGTTTCAACCATTATTTGTGCTTGAAATCTGTTTTCTGAAATGATTGCTATGTCATCAGCAAAGGCAAGACATTTCACCTCAAATCTTCCTTTTCCTTGCCCCAAATGGACCCCTTCAATGTTTCTTTCGCATAATTTAATTTCCATTCCTTCATGATTTTGTTTAATATCAAATTAAATAGAAGTGGTGAAAGTCCATCACCTTGTCTAACTCCGGTTTTGATTTGGAAGGGTTCCGAAATGTCGTTTAGGAATTTAACTCTTGAGGTTGTATTTGTTAGCGTTTGTTCAACCAGTTGTCTGGTATTTTTATCTATCCCTAATTCTGCTAGCGTTAGGAATACAGACTGTCTGTCTATTGAATCATAAGCCTTTCTGAAATCAATGAAAGATACAACTGTGTTGAGGTTACGTATTGTTCTGATTCTAAGGATTGTTTTGAGATTGAAAATTTGCTCTGGACAAGATCTCCCTTTTCTAAATCCGGCTTGGTATTCGCAGATAGTATGTTCTGCTTGTTCTTCCAGATTGTGTAGCAATGCTTTAGAAAGAACTTTGTATGCGATTGGCTGTAAGGAAATACCTCTATAATTGTTGGGGTTTATCTTATCTCCTTTCTTGTGCAAGGGATGGATTATTGCCTGTTTCCAATCATTTGGAATTGTTCCTTTTTCCCCAACATTCCTTGATAACTTTGTGTAAAGCTTCAGCTACAAATTTACCACCGAGTTTCAACATTTCAGTTAGTATCCCATCCTCACCAGGTGTCTTATTATTTTTAAGATTGTCAATATATTGTTCTATTTGTTGGACAGTTGGTGGTTCTGACGGAGGGTTCTCTTTTTGTGGTGATGTAAACTGTAGTCTTTCTAAAGGTTCCTCGCAATTAAGAAGTTCCTCAAAGTATTTAGCTAGCAACTCGCAGTTGTCTTTATTATTAGTGACCAGTCTACCAGTTGAATCCTTGAAATGGAGGTTCATTGGTTTGTATCCTTGGATCTCCTCTCGAAATACTTTGTAGAATTGTCTGGTGTTGTTCTTTTTAAAATCTATATCTATCTCTTCCAATCGCTTCTTATCATAATTACGTTTCTCTATCCTGATGATTTTGGATGTTAGCTTTCTGATCTCTACAAAATTAATCCAGTCATCTTCTCGTTTCCTGGAATTCCATAACTGCCAAGCCGCTAATCTACGTTCGATCGCTGCATCACATGTTGTATTCCACCATCGGTGTTTCCTTTTCCTTGGAGGCTGTCCCAATTCTTTGGCTGATTCTATCATTACATCTCTGATCTCTTCCCAGTTACTCTTATCTTTAGTATGCAGTTTATTGATAAATTCAGTCTTATTTTCTGATAAAACTTTTGTGTCTATTTTAGGAATTTTTGGAATTTTTGGCTTGGATTTATTTGGTTGGAATTTAGTTTTGATCTCAGACAAAAAATGGTCAGAATCAATATTTAATCCTCTCCTTACTCTAACATTCATGATTTCTCTAAAGTTCTGTTTTGTAATTGCTACATGATCCAATTGATATGAACCTAAATGTGGATTTGGAGAGCACCATGTTTTCTTTCTCCTCGGTAATTTCCTAAGAAAGGTTCACATTAATTTAAGATCAAATAGTCTGCAGAAACTTATGAGTCTCTCTCCATTTCTGTTAGTGCGGTTGTGAGCTGGGAAGTCACCCACTATGTTTCTAAATGAAGAATAGTCCTATAATCACCCTCATTATGATACAGTTTTCTGACACATAATATTTGCATTTCGACATATTCGAACATAAAATTATTTTAATAACCACAAGATGGTGGCTGAGCTAAATTTTAAATTTCGTTTTTATTTCTTGTGATCTAATCATGCGATTGAAGTTTGAGTAATACACCTACACAATACTGTAATCTTCATGTAATAGTCAAAGTCAACCCCTGGCACTATCCAGCCCATGACGGGCTAAGGCCGACCAAGCGACCGCTGCCCAGCCATTCGGCCTGCAGATATTGGGGTGACGCGTGATCAGCGCGTCGGGTCCCCTCGGCCGTTAATCTTGGTTTTCGTGATCGGGGCGCTGTCTCACTGTCAGACAGCTACTCAATTGTCCTCACGAGGCTGAGTGCACCCCGTTCCAACCCTCACGTCAGTTTTCATGTAATAGTACATTACTCTAAGGCCTATATATAAAAGTCCAACATGGTGACCATCCGGAATATTTAATATCAATATCTACGAATCTATGAGAGCAATCAAACTGAAGATTTGTATGCTGATAGAGGCAATTAATATAGGTAGGATATATGCAAATAGGCTATTTTGTGCTTCACAGAACTAGTCTACTTGTAAGCTACTCGCATATCATGATTCCGGAAAGTATTCAAATATTTTATATTTAGAAATAAGAATAAGAATACGTAGAAACCGAAGAATCCGGTCTCTAAGTATTACTAACTCCCAATAAACCCCCGTGGAACCATGCAGCAGAGTAAGAGAATTCAAGTTCGTATTTCATATGTCAGCTGAACAACTATAAATCAGCCTGGTGTGAGATATGTTGCATAGTTTTGCAAGCAAGGCGGAACATTCCTCATATTCCTCTCATTAATTTCACAGTGACATAGTAGCAGCCGTTACATGTGTTGCGCGCCTATACAGTGGCATATCATGTAGCATTCATTGAATACAAGTCGTACGTCATATGAGGACTTGAAATTACCTCGACAAACTACACTATATAAGACATGGAGGATAGCAATACATTTAGTGTTACCCACGGAAGCTCACAATTAGTGGGACTTGGGTTGGATCCCCAGTTGAGCACGACTTTGCTTCAATTACTTACTTGTGCCAGGCTACTGACTTTCTCTTTCCTCTGGAACTTCCTTGTTCAACTCTTGTTGTCTTTCAGTCGTCGGAGGTACTAGTAATCTTTTCATTTTCCTCTCTTAACTGGTCCTTTCTTTCTTTCCTGATAGGCGTACACTCAAATTTTGAGGTTTCAAACCACTTTTTTCTTGATAGAACTTTGGCTTTCTCGGGCAAGGAAATAAAAATTAACAATTTTTCTAGGTTTTTGCCGTATCTTGTGTGTCGGGTTTCGCCAAGGATCTCCATGATAGGCTCAGCAGCGGGCTCTTGTTATCCGTGCCTGGACTCCCGTAGGAGTAGCGAACTGCGCGCTACCTGCAAGAGCTAAAAGCTCAAGTGGCCTTTCTCCTCCCTATGACAATATACCATCAATTTTGGAAGCCTTTATAGGGAAGTGAAAGGCTGTTCTTGCAGTAAAGAAGCGCAGGTGTGCTTCATTAGAAGGGAGGTAGTGCTCAATTTGCTACTCCTGTGGAGGTCTGGGCACGGACACCAAGAGCCCGCTGACGAGCCTATCTTGGTGTTTCTAGGCGAAACCCCACACAAGACACGTCATTAATCTAGAAAAAAAAATGCTGAGTTTCACTTTTTCTTTTCACAGAATCTCTTGCATTATGTATGAGGTCCTTAAGGGGTCAACTACCTCATGGAGTAGCGGGAAGCACTCCTAGCTGTCACCCCGGAGGTTCGCGTTAAATTTCCGACTCTACCAAGAGATTTAATTCTGAACTGAGGGCTGGATCTGAGTACACTGAGCCTCTTGAGGAAAAACTGAGAGGAGGTGGGCTAGATTCCAACCTTAACCATCCTGGAAGTGATTTCCTATGGTTTCCCATTTCTATTATATGCAAATGTCGCGATGGTCCCTTACGCAAGGCCACGGCTGCCTCCTTCCTAATCCTCATCTGAATTACAAATGCACACACTAATACAGTAATCATAATAACGCAGGTTATCACACACACAAGTACACCGGTATGATTGACCACGATGTCCAAGTCCCTCAGAAGAAACAACAACAGCAACCAACGGAAAGGGTCAGGGTGTGTTCATCACCATCACACATGGTGAAGCCTGGATAGCGCCTCACCTCAGGCATTCACGGTTGAAGTGTTCGGGAATAGGTGAACCCGAGGGATTTCGGAGCTGGATTCGTTTTTTCCTTCTTTTTAAAATGAATTTTCGGCGGACTCTCACCTCTTCTTTATTTCCTACTTGCCTTTCATGGCTCTAGGTCCTTCCAAGCCCCTCAATTCTCAGTCTTCGAGGGTTGAGAGTATTCTATTTCCCTTGTCTTATTTTCTTTATTTTCATTTCTTCGTCTAGTATATATGTTATTTATAAGTCAGTAGTCATTAGTAGTTGCAAGAGTAGTAATTCGTTTTTGTTTCATTATCGCATTTCATTATCCCCATATTATTAAGGGCGGATGACCTTGATGAATCTCTCTTTAAAAAGAAACAATCACCACCATTACTACTTGCTACCACCTTAATTTCAAGTTATAGCTGAACTATGCATGTTTCTTATTACAAGCTAAAGGCTTAAGGTTGAACTATTTACATTATTATCTACTTGCATGATCAAAGTGGAATACTGGTAGGTTCAATAAAACAGCCTGGGCTCTATATTTTACCTATATAGGCTAATTATTAACAGCGATTATGTTTATCATTTTGAATTCACGCACGCAATACAAGAATTATTACAGAAATCATGCCACTAATAGGATGTCTGAAGAAAAGCGTGAGTTCCTATGCACTTTACACTCGATAAGGGCAAGATAACAATAGCGATACTTAGCACGAACGACAAAGAACAAGCCATGCGAAATGACTCTTATCATTAGGGCAAGGTGTTGATGATTTTGAATACTTCCATCTACCAAACAACCCTGCGTGTTTTACTGTGTAATTATTATGAACTCTTGTAAGTCTATGAACTTGAAGGAAATGGTAATTATTTTATAATGACGAAGTACTTTACTAAATTGCGTGAATTATTCATTCAAGATTTCTCAAGAGAACCTCTTCACTTGGGCTAAGACTTACTTTAAATTATGAATTCTAATGCAATGAAAGGAACTCCAATCGCATCTTCATGAGGAATCTGAATCATGCATGAGTATAAATAGAACAGTGACGAATATGTGTCTCCTTATTTTGAATCCTCTTGATAATTAAATTAATTACATGTAACAGACTAATCGAGAGACTGGTTGCATGGTGCAGCTGTTGTGCCCAAGGTTTCAGGATCGAATCCTGGCGTTCTCGGTTACATTTGAGGGTGCGCAGTTGCGAGGGAACAGTGTCAGTCGATTTATTGGCACGTTAAATATCCTCTTCAGGGGCAATCTTCTGGCACCTGGGCGTCTTAAAAAGCTACAGCAGTTACAATACACGTACTGTATAATAACTTTATATTATTATTACTCGATCACAGTCAACAGTAGCAGAATGCATGTTTATTTTCTTCCATCATCACTGACGATATTGAGGCAAGCAAAGGGCGGAGAAATACAATGTTCTGTCCCAACACTGCTACAATCGCGTAAGTGACAATAGTCAAACATAATTATATATTTTAGTGTAGCCGAACTGTTAACAGATATGGGGCAAACATCTCAAATTTCAGGTGATCTTCCATAAATATATAACGTCTAATATTATAGCGGAGTTTCATACATTAGCAACCATACATTTCAAAATATATTCACTATGTACTGAATTATTTGAAGGATTGTCTTGAATATTGGTCAGTATTTATTTTCCATAAAATGAAAGCTTGTCTGTTTTCTTCTGAATCCTGATTCCAAACTTAAAACCATGGCCACCTCCATCCCAATTCTAACCTCAATTTACAAATATACACACTACTACAGACACCTCAATAACGCAGTTTCTCATAAAAATCGCATGCACACTGAAGTACATGTGGATAATGACCACGATGTCACAAAGACCATAAATTAATTAACAAGTACTTCAGTGATTAGCATAGGTTTACCGTATGTGCCTCCATACACATTCCGTCCATACACATTTTCCCTGAAGCCCAAATATCTCAACAAGCTACTATTCACATGAAAATTGGTACAGATACAAAGAGAGATGTGTCTTATCAGATGAACCTGAAACTGTTTCTCTGAACATTTCTTAGTGTATAGCCTATGGTTCTTTAAGAGTTTCGTGTTAACTAGCATAATGAGGTATTACAAGCCATTATTCAGTAATGCGCGGTAATCTATCAGTTGGTCAATACGACTGTATCCAAGTATATTAGACGAGGAGAACAAATATGTAAATACCCTAACAATAAAGATATACTACATGAATTATTCCTCTCACTTAATCAACACACTTCTTGTACAATAGTACCTGGCTGGCTGCGTGGCTCACCGGTTAGGTTCTCGTCTACTTTCCCAAAGGTTGCAGGATCGAGTTCTGGCGCAGTCAGCTGGCATTTTGGGTACGCAAATGCGAGGGAGCCGTGTCAGTAGATTTACTGATACGGTAAAGATGCACTTCGGGGCAAAATTCCGGCACCCCGGTGTCTCTAAAAGCCGCAGTAGTTAAAAGGGACGTATGACCATTTGTTGTTGTTGTTGTTGCTGTTGTTGTTGTCAAGGTGTTTTCCACTCACCAAGGTGGACAGGGTGTTTGATTTCTGCTAATACATGTGCTATTTTTTATTTTTAAGTGAAATATTACTTCTTGTGGTTTGGATTCCACGTAAAATGTAGGTGCCATGGTTCATGATCGCGAGATTAACGGTCACTACAAACTTCCTTCCGTCTTTCTTTTCAGTACTACCAGCCATAGGTTAATGTTGGTTCCAAGTGCGGGTACTCTTGATTAACTCTGTACAAATGTGAAAAGTACGCATTTTAATTCCTAATGGAGGAATTACATTTCTCCAGTGATGGTATGTATTATTACTTTCCATTGCAGAAGAAATCCCATCATTTTGACTCTTCCCGTCTTATAAATCTTAAGGCTAAATGTACTCCAAATTGAAGTATGTTTGCCAATTCGCCGTCGGAAATCTCGTTATCCCAGAGCAGAAGTACAATGGCATGCAGACTGGCTGACACTAGCATACTAATGTGTGGCTAAGTGCTAGCCCGGGAGAACATCTAGTGGCGTCAGAATGCGTCACATAACCCAGCTTCCCGAGCAACTTAATGACTTTGTTTTGAGAGTAGGACATATTTTGTAATAAAAGAAGAGAACCGTCGTTAGACGCCACCATTACGTCACTTTATCAGCTATTAGATATTGAAACCAATCGCAATTTTTGATCAGTAAAAGGGCCTACAATAATATAAACATTTGAGGTATTGTGTGAATTCATAATATTGAAAATAAATCTGGGTAGTCTACAATCCTAATTATATGTTCAGTTATTGCTGGATATTTTGGCGTCTAATATATCTTGTTAGTATATGCGTTTCAGAGGTGGAATTTCAATCTTTCATTTTTCTATATTGTTCTTTATAATATTGCCTTAAAGGTAAAGAAATGTTTACACATTACTTCTTCGGGATTATGAAATTGTAATTGAAATGTAGTTATTTTAAGTTAATTACAATTAGGACTAAAAGTCCTCTTAGCTGTAACTAACTGTCACTACTATACATGTTTCTTCTATACATACCCTTAATGAGTCTACTCCTAATGAGTCTAAATGCTAAGGGAATACTGATATATACAAAACTATTTTACCCTACTTAATTAATATGAAGTAATACTATTAGGCAACAATTTTACTAACCGAACTTATTATTAGGAGTGAATATGCGATTTCTGAGCCTTGACACTCCTCTGCCGTACTTCGCCCAGTCTTAAATTATTGTATATTTTCGAGGCAATTATCACAATTGATTTGTCACATTTCATTGTACGATGCTGAGAGATATGAAGAGTTGTAGCTGTGAATCTATTGTTCTAATCATGCACTTGACTCATTTGAACGAGGCTGGCTGCATGGCTCAGCGGTAACGTTCTCGCTTGCTCTGCCTAAGGTAGTAGGATCTAATCCTGGCGCAGTCAGCTGGCATTTGAGGGTGCGCTGATGGGAGGGATCCGTGTCAGTCGATTTACTAGCACGTTAATGATCCCCTTAGGGGAAAAATTTTGGCACCCAGGCGTCTCTAAAAGCCAGAGAAGTTGAAAGAGACGTAAAACCTATATTATTATTATTATTATTTGAACAAAGGATTTAGCCTGGTAACGGGTTGTTTTTGGTGGTGATTGTTGGTATAAGGAGAAAAACAACGAGGTCATCTGCCTTTAAGTTTGTCTGACATTTGTTTATCTTTTTTTATCAGGCGAGAAAATTATGTTGAATATGTTCTTCACCTAAGAATACACATCTGATCAAATTATTAGACCCCAAGCACTTGTTTTTTTTTAATCTTCCTTCGACCAGCAGACCATTAAAATTTGCAACTTTACGTGGAGAAATATATGTCTTTATCCTCATTATCCAAACACAATCTGATATTAATGTGCACGACCTTAAGTGATGGAAGGGATCAACAATTAAATTATATTGTATAACTAGCTTCGTCCGGGAACAGTTATGAATGCATTACGTGTTAAGCGCCTTTATTTTCGATGTCAATGAACTACGACCAATATCCATTTTACGTCTCTGCATGAGGGTTAAAATCACTGACTGGACTATTAATTATATTATCATGGAGATGCATGTGCAACGAATTCTTGTCAGACGTATTTTAAGAATGGCGAGGTTCATGAAACTCAAATCCCCCTTCCGTCTAATCTAAAAACACTTATAGTAGGCGATGTATAGAAGATAGAGATATGCCCTCCTGGCATTTTTTGTAGAACTTTTCATGCTGAACAATTCTTACACTCATAGTATATTGATATTTTTAACGGTTTGCCCAGCGTAAGCTTAAAAAGCGCACGGACGCCTGGTTTTTCTTTCGACTTTTTCACTGAAATCGTTACTGATTGGCTTCATTTGATCATTAATAAATTATTTTCTACAAAATCCTTCCTGGAGATATCCTTTACAGAATGGTGAAAACCACAATAAAATCCATCCAGTGCTTCTCCAGATTACCCATGACATCCAAGATTCGGGGAATTTGTTTTATACTAAGTAGAGATTATACGCCGATCAGTATAATTTAATATAATAAATCCCCCTTCCGTCCAATCTTAAATTGACTGTGAATTTTGCGGAACGAAAAGTTCACAGGCGAAATGAGAGTTGCACTTCTAGGGAATGGCGAGGTGAATGAAACTCAAATCCCCCTTCCATCCAATCTTAACTTGACTGTGTATCTCAAGCGAAATGAAGAAAACCTGAGTTGCACTTCCAGGGAAACTCCAAACACAACCATCCTTCTCAGAAGTCTTAACTCAACACGACTCAACGGTTTGCTGCTGGCTGTATCTGGGACAATAGGTTCGCCCGCTAGCTAGGCTGTAACAGGAATAATAGACTCGCCCTTAGCTAGCTCGTAAACTGTCGCCTCAGTAGTTGATGGATATGGTTGGAAGAAATTTAAAGGTAAAAACACTTATAGTGGGCGATGTATTGAAGATAGACATATGCTCTCGCGGACTTTTTTGTAGAACTTTTCATGCTGAACAATCCTTACACTCATAGTATTTAGATATTTTTAATGGTTTGCCCAGCGTATGCTTACAAAGCGCTCGGACGCCAGGTTTATTTTCGACTTTTCCTCTGAAATCTTTACTGCTCGGCTTCCTTTGATCATAAATAAATTATTTTCTATAGAAATCATCCTCGAGATATCCTTTACAGAATGCTGAAAACAGCATCAAAATCCATCCAGTGGTTCTCGAGTTTACCCGTAACATCCGAGAATCGGGGACTTTGTTTTATACTAAGTAGAGATAACATTTCAAAATTAACGGTGAGAAATAGTTAAATTCACGAGCAGATGACCTTGCTGTTTCTCCCCTTAAAATCAACAATAACTAATGAACTAACTAACTAGCAACACTTCCCTAGCAACTCCCTATTATCAAAATATTACATCAACAATGACCATAACCCCGGATTTAATTGTTGTCTTAATCTGTTACCGTCAGTCACAGAGCAGCGAGAGACTCTCTCTTCAAAGCAGAGTAGCTGAAGGTCAAAGCAGAGTTAACAACTTCTTGGATGAATCCTTAAATCAGACAGAAACTGTTATGGCGCATTATACCAAAAATCTGACAAGAAAATTCCCTTTCATAAACAGCTTTGTTGAAATATACTTTAAAAAGGTGGAAAATTGTGTATTAAGTCTGATAATTTGAACAGATCTGTACTTTCATAATTAAATAAAATGAGAAAATATTCCAACTTACAGAACCGAAATATTAACACCCAAAACACTAACCGAAATTTCACCAAACTTAGTAGGAAAACTTTCACTCCTCTAAAATAAGATTTATATAACTCTATATTTAACTATGTTTTGTTTGAAATAGGTATTATGGTGCCAAAAAGCGGAACTTTTTTAGATTATGTTTTGCTAGGCTATGATGTAAAAAGCAAATATTTGCATGGAGAGGTAATTGGAAGGCAGGGGGATTCGTTCACCTAGGTGTAGCCAGGTATGATTACTAGTTATAATAATAATAATAATAATAATAACCCGGGACACTACAGCCCTCGAGGGGCCTAGGCCTACTAAACGACCGCTGCCCAGCCATTTGGCCTGCAGATATTGGGGTGACGCGTGGTCAGCGCATCGAGTCCATTCGGCTTTAGTCTTTGTTTTCGTGACCAGGGTGCCACCTCACTGTTAGACAGCTACTCAATTGTCCTCACGAGGCTGAGTGCGCCCCGTTCCAGCCCTCACGTCAGTTTCTAAAATCTCTGATGGAACCGAGAATCGAACCCGGGGCCGGCTATGATTACTAGTCTCTGTTTTAAATGTTACTTAGGCATAGGGATCTAAAGGTGTCGAATATCCCAACATAATCATATTCAGATACAATATTTAGAGATTCAGCAGAGGGGCGTTGACCTTCATAGCCCAAGATTGTGAGTGCATTTGTCATGTCAGTTCAATGGCATTTAAAGGAGGTAAAATTGGCAGCATTGCCCCAAATTATACTCATTTCAACGGGTTAGTGAAGAATACGGTATGAGACTCTATGTAATGAAGGTATTTTGTCGACTTTCTGATGCCAATATCATCGATAGTACTCAGGTGATAAAATTGACTACCCGTACGTTAAATTAAGTGGAGCAGGGATGGAAGGAAGCTTTGAATATTAACATTCCAAAACAATCCATTTGAATAAACAGTAATAAAATGTCATAAAATTCATATTTCTCACTTTCATCTGATTTCAGTCGTGTAATTGTAATTAAGAAATATTCAAAATTAAATTATCTAGAAGATTATAGGGTAAAACTTCACAAAAGGGTTTCACAATGGTTTTGCCTGTACCAATATTTTCGTCCAGACCAATGGTGGATTGATAGCGCGGCCCTGCGGGCCGCGTTAGCTTATAGATAACATAATAATAATAATGTTATTGGTTTTACGTCCCTTTTAACTACACTGGCTTTTAGAGACGCCGGGGTGCCGGAATTTTGCCCCGAAGGGGATCTTTAACGTGCCAGTAAATCTACTGACACGGCTCCCTCGCATTTGCGCACCCTCAAATGCCAGCTGACTGCGCCAGGTTTCGAACCTGCAACCTTGGGCTCAGCAAGCGAGAACGTTACCCCTGAGCCACGCAGCCAGACTAATAGATAACACCCCTGGTTTTTGTCACGCACAGTGGGGGAAGTCACACATCAATAATCTTTATCCAGGCCAATATTGTTGCCTTTTATTTCATGTCGTGAAATCCTCTCGTAAAAAATTAATGATTATAGTTGTTCAAAACGTATTCTGGGTATCAAACTCATCAAGTTTGATAATGATACATGAAGTCTTGAAACTTGACCGATCTGGAAACTTTCCTTCAATAACACTTTAGGCCTACTGTATTCCTTTTCCTGAGGAACATCTCAAATAACCTAGTTGTCATAATCCACAAGCGATAACAAACACATGGCACAGACACAGATTGTCAGACCAGAAACTTCAATAATACAGTAGTAAATAACCCCTGGCACTACAGCCCGTGAAGGGCCTAGGCCTACCAAGCGACCGCTACCCTGCCATTTGGCCTGCAGATATTGGGGTGACGCGTGATCAGCGCATCGGGTCCCCTCGGCCGTTAATCTTGGTTTTCGTGATCGGGACGCTGCCTCACTGTCAGACAGCTACTCTATTGTCCTCACGACGATGAGTCCACCCCGTTCCAGCCCTCACGTCAGTTTCTAAAATCCCTGATGGAGCCGGGAATCGAACCTGGGTGAGAGCCAGGCGCACTACCCCAACGCCATAGGTCGGCTCATAATAGAGTAGTAGACCGGTCAACACGATGCTTTGTGTCAAGCAAACCCTGCCCTCTGGCTCTCCGCTTCCCACAGACGTTGAGTGGGTTGCATACACTACACATGTAAACCAGTTTACTGAGTGGCCAATGTCAGCCTGTCGAGTGAAACAGTACATTTGTGTGTATTCCCAGCATTGACATAGGCAACAAATCTCCTCCATGTTGAACCTAATTACATCCAAACAGCAGATTAGACACCATTTAACAAAATAACTAACGCTAATTAGGTCTATATGAATGTTTTATCTTTCAAAGGATGCGTTGTTTTCGAAAATCCCCTCAGGGACTTACCTTGTGGGACGAGGGTTGGCGACCACGAGGCTCCAGCTGTGTCAGGCATTGCTTCCACTTACTTGTGCCGGGCTTCTCTCTGTCTCCTTTCCTGTCAACCACACTTGGTCAACTCTTGTTCTCTTCCGACCCCGACGGTAATAGGGTTTCAGAGGTCTAGGGGGTCTCTTCCTTTCCCGCTTTAATTGGCCCTTGTCTCATATTTTCTGATGCCCTCTTTCTACGAGGGGTCAGCCTTCTTTTTCTTTTCAACTTATCTCCTGCCTCCTGCGCAAGGCCATCAAGGAGACAGGGTGTATGTAGCCCCACCACTTTTGGTGCACCCTAGAAATTGCTACACCCTCAGGGGCTCACGACTGGTGAGTTTGGTAGTTGGCGACCCCGAGGGATTCCTGAGCTGGGTCCAGTTTTCCCCCTTTTATCCATTACCTGTGGGGCGGACCCTCTCCTATTTCACTTTCCTATCTGCCTTTAATGGCTCTCCTTCCTTCCAAGTCCTTCAATCCGTATTCTTCGAGGGTTGAGGGCATTTACTTTCCTCCTGTCCTTTATTTGCCTTATTCTCCTTTCGTTTTCCATTTCTTCTTCTAGTATATAAGTTAGTCGTTAGTTTTGGTTATAGTTTTTATTCTCATCTCAGCTTTCACTATCACACAAACCATTAGGGGCCGATAATCTAGATGTTAGGCCCCTTAAAAGAATAATTATCATCATCATCATCATCATGTTTTCGAAAGTAGTGTGTACATTACCCTAGTTGATAGTAAACTGATAGTTCACCTCATGGTGTTGCGACCAGCATTCTTGGCTGTCGCCCCGGAGATCCAGGATCGATTCCCTGATCTGCCAAGAAATTTAATTCTGGTCTGAGGGCTAGAAAGGGGAACACTCAGCCTCGTGACGCAAACATAGAAGAGGTGGTTTCGTTTCCCACCTCAGCCAATCTGTAAATGGTTACCCATGCTTTTCCACTGTTACTCCAGGGAAATAGCAGGATGGTTCCTAACTTAACACCACGGCTTCCTCCTTCTAATCCTCACCTGAATAACAAATACAAATACTACTGGAGACACCATAATATCATGGGTTATCAAAAAATTGTTTGATTGTATTTATATATAATTATATGTCTCAAACTCCTCAAATGAATGAACGATTAAGACAACAACAACAGGTATTGTATCAGATTTAATTTTCATTTTATTTTTTCACTGTCACCCATACATATCATTAGGGGCCGATAACCTAGAGGTTAGGCCCCTTGAAACATCAATTAATTATTATCATCATCATCATCATCATCATTATCATATTGTAACAGATAATGTGGCAAAATCCATGACTGCATTGAGTAGACTGATGGGCAATATTAGAGGCCCGAAATTCAGTAAATGGCGGCTTCTCATGTCGACTGTCATCTCGATCCTTCTATACGGTTCTGAAATCTGGGCTGAGTCCTTGAAGTTTGAAAAGTATCGAAGACGGACGCATGGTGGCAGTACAGTGGAGAGCAGCCTTACTAATTCCATGCGCATATCGTTCGGTGTCTGAACCTGCGGTCCTCATAGTAGCAGCAGTAGCTCCTATTGACTTACTAGCGTTAGAAAGACAGGAGATCTGGCGTACCCAAGGAGAGCTGAGAAGAAAACGGGCAAGGGAGCTAGCTGTCAGACACAGAATTGATCAATGGCAACAGAGATGGGAAAATGATTCCCGAGGGAAATGGACGAAGAGGCTGATACCACATCTAGCTGACTGGATCGACCGGAATCATGGAGAAGTGAACTATTACCTAACATAGTTCCAGACAGGTCACGGATACTTCCGGAAATTCCTCCACAGAATAGAGCGAGCGAGTAGTCCGGTGTGCATTTACTGCAATGCTATCGATGACGTATTCCACACTTTCTTTGTTTGTGTCCATTGGCTGCCACTAAGAAGATGCTTGGAGGCTGAACAGGGACTGACTCCAGACAACATCGTCCATGTTATGCTGAAGAATAGAGAATCCTGGGATCAGGTATCAGTGTATGTGGAAAGTACTTTGCGCCAAATGAAAAGCGACTTAGATGTTAATGAGCGATAATGCTGTAAAGAACTGAAGGCAGAAGAAGCATAAGAGGCTTCACTCACGACACCACTCTGAAGTAATGCGAGAGCGGTTCTGGGGTGGAGACAGGTCGTGGGAGAAGGGTATGTGGTTTTTAGTGGGTAAGAATCCCACACCCTTGTGGAGTGCGGACTCCACAAGCATTTCAGACAAGATTTTCTTCATTCTCTAAAAAAAAAAAAAAAAAATCGTAGGCACTGTAACTTTCTGCCTAAGAAATCCACATCAGGTTTTTTATTTGTTTATTGTCAGTACTACAGTGGGCCTACTTATACATTGGGTGTGGTGGCTCAGTGGTAAAGCTATATGCCTTTCGCCAAGGTAGACTTGGTTTGAATACCGGTCAGAGCATGTAATCTTTTTGAAGGGAAATGCCATGGATTATGCTTCGGATTTCACATAAAAAGGAGGTCCCGTGGCTCATGATCACGAGATTAACGGTTACGTTAAACTACAAGCTTTCTTCCTTTTCCCCTCACTCGTTGTGAGATTTAGAAGATGCTGTTGATTAGTTTAAGAGTTTAGCACGTGGTCATATAGCCTCATCTATTTCAGTGTGTGTAGAAGTGTCTGGAGGTGAAACTTGAACTGTTTGAGTAGCAGAAAAGAGGTGAATTGAAGCGTTTGAAATGTGATGTTACAGGAGAATGATGAAGATCAGATGGGTAGATAGGGTTACGAATGAAGAGATATTAAGACGATTCGGAGAGGAGATATGTTCCTGGTGACTGCTAATGAAGAGAAGAGATAGGTTGTTAGGACACATACTAAGACACCCAGGAATAGCAAAGTGAATTATGGAAGGAAGGGTCGAGGATAAGAACTGTATGGATAGGCCAGGGTTAAAATATGTTAAACAGATTGCCTCAGATATAGGGTGTGGTAGTTATGTAGAGATGAAACGATTAGCTCAGGACAGGGAAGCATGGAGGGGTGCATCAAACCAGTCAAAAGACTGATGACTCAAACAGAATCTGTATAATAACTTTTGCCATTATAATGGCTTTAGTAACGTCTGTATTTGTAGCTGAATCTAGGGATTTGAAGAAGACAGACATGCCCTTAATTTAGGAAGAAACTTTGATTTTGCTTGGAGTAGAAATAGGAAAAACTTGAGAGAGCACATCTAGGACAGCTGAGGCGTGAATCCAACCCATGTCTTCTCAGTTTTGCCTTATAAGGCTGAGCGTACGTTGTTCTTCCCAGGGGCTCACGGCTAGTGGGACGTGGGTTGGCAACCATGGGACCCCAACTGAGTCCGACATTGCTTCCACTTACTTGTGCTGGTCTCCTCCCTAACATCTTTCCTGTCGACTTCCCTTGGTCATTTCTTGTACTCTCCCGACCCTGACGGTATTAGGGTATCCAAGACCTAGGGTGCCCTTCACTTTCCCGCCTTAATTGGCCCTTGTCTCATCATTCCTGATCTCTCATCCTTCGAGGGGTCAGAACTGTTATTTTCTCTTCTTGATATAGCCTGCCTTCTGCACAAGGCCCTCAAGGAGGCAGGGTGTATGTAGCCCCAAAACGTGTGGCTCACCCTGGATAGTGCATTATTAAGCAGTCAGGGCCTTACAACATCAACAAAATCTGGAAGGAAAGGTGGAGAGATTTTTCTTCACCTCACCAAATCCACTTAGATGATCCTTCCCAGCTTATCCCAGGAATTGATCTACCAAGAGCTACGTGGTGCCAACACCCTCAAGAGGTTACGGTTGGTGAGTTTGGGAGTTAGCCACCCCGAGGGATTCCTGAGCTGGGTTTTTCCTCTTTTACCATTGCCTCCGGGGTGGACTCTCTCCTTTTTCCCTTTCCTATCTGTATTTCATGTCTCTTCTTCCTTCCAAGTCCCTCAGTCCTCGAGGGTTGAGGGCATTTATTTTTCTCCTGTCGTTTATTTACTTCATTCTTCTTTTGTCTTCTACGTCTTCTTCTAATGCGTAAGGTAGTCGTTAAGTCAGCAGTTAGTTGTAGTTGTAGGTTTCATTTCATTATTAATTTCCACTATCACCCTAACCATTAGGGGCCGATAACCTAGATGATGTCGGTCTGTTAGGTAGTCATGGACCACCTCGTGGTGTAGCGGCTAAGATTCTTGACTTAGGTCCGGGTCAATTTCCAGCTCTGAGATTATATTTAATTCTGAACTGAGCGCTGGAATGGGATACACTCAGCCTTGTGAGGCAAAACTGCGGGTTTGATTCTCACCTCAGCTATCCTAGAAGTTGTTTTCCGTGACTTCCCGCTTCTTTTCCAAGCAAATGTTGGGTTGATTCTTATGGCCATATCGCCACTTTCCCAATCCTCACCTGAATTACAAATACAGGCAATAATACAGCCACCACAATAACACAGCTTAGCAGACAAATTATAAACACACTCACACCAAGTACACGTGGATAAATGACTACGATGTTCAAACCCCTCAAATGAAACAACAGACAAGTCAAGCATTTAGATCATGCCAACAGGGAGGAGTTATTACGATATGTATAGAACAATATCTTCCAGTAGAGTGAATTTATGTACTCAGTACACATTACTTCACTACGAATTACCTGGTAAGGCGTGCATAATGCCTATTAGTTTAATGGGTAGTCAATTAAATTACGACATAATGGAGTTAGCCAGATAAACGGGAAGCTAATTCCCTGGATGGAATTGTTTATAAACGTGTCCTTGTAAAAAGATGAGGGATCTAAATGTATAAAAGTACTAGGTATAATATAAAATACACATAGCAATAAATTGCATATTTTAACGATCTAAAAATAATAAGACTAGTTGGGAAGACTGTATGACAGCAGAACTTTTGAAATGGTCTCAACCGAAAATTATTGGAAGAGCTACAGTTAATCATTGACGATATTTGGAGAAAAGGAAGATTCCAAAAGAATGGAAAGTGGTTCTAATATATCCATTACATAAGAAAGGAGCCAAACAAATAGTTAACAACTATAGATGCGTGTCTCTTTTGCAAAATGCCTACAAGGTATTCTCAGAGATCTTGCGGAATAGAGTAGAAGAAACGCTTAACAAGCAATTGGGTGAATATCAGGCTGGATTTCGAAAGGGTAGATCTTGCTCAGAACAAATATTTAATTTAAAATCCATCATTTGCCATAGGATACTCAATTCGAAAAATATAGTGATGACTTTTATCGATTTTAAAAAGGCCTTTGACTCGGTTGATGGAGAAACCTTATATAAAATAATTCATGAATTTGGATTGATATCTTAATTGTCAAACGTAACATGTCAAACACTTAGAAACAAGATTTCAAAAGTAAATTTTATGGGTGAGATATCGAAACCTTTTGAGACACATCAAGGTGATGGTTCATCACCCATTCTGTTCAATTGTGTCCTAGAGAAAATTGTAAGAATTTGGAATGGAAAATTAAAAGAACATACCTTTTCCTCGGTAACTTTAGTGAAAAATAACAACGATACTAAATAAATTGCTTAGAATTTGCAGATAATTTTGCTATACTGTCAAACAACCTAACAAAAGCAACAATGCAAATTAATCAGGTTTGAGAATCTCAGTAAAAAAGGATTTTGCATGGAAGAAAGCACACTCCGATAGGATGAAAACCTGGTGGCCTCGCACGAAGGCCATCAGTTAAGATCATGCAGTCCTTAGTAGCTCTAACGATGAAGAGAAGGTAAGAGAATAATAATAATAACCCAACATGCTGACAAGAAATGTTGAAAAGATGTCAAAATAGCCTTTTTCTTTACTGATCAGGAAGCAATGTCACATGGCACAAGTCAGGACATTTCCTATAATCATCTCCAGCACTAGCGTGATTCCCAACAACTTAAAGGAATCTTTCACAGATTTGAAATTAGACCCAGGCCTTTCAAGCTTATGCAGAACACAGTCATCCTTTCAACGTGTCGCATAGTAAGGCTATTCTTGGGTAATCAAGCCTGAAGAGTGAGGGAAACGAGTAATAAAATAACAAAATTCTTTCACCGAAAGGTTCAACAATTATTTCCTTATGATGTATACAAATCTGGGATTATGAATGTTTTCTTTCCTGCAGCTATGCTGATAATGTGTAAGCGCATGCGCGAAATAAATAATAATAATAATAATAATAATAATAATAATAATAATCGATTAATAAAAATCCTGGGTCCTGTCAAAGAACACGGCGAGTACCGAAAACGCCACAACCACGAGTTGTACACACACGTAGATAAAATAACTGAGTGGTGAGGAAGAGGAGGATTTCTTTCTATGGACATATAACCCGAATGAAATCAACGCTGCTATCCAACCGAAGGTTTGCTTTTCTCAATGAGAAAAAGACAAAGGGGGTCCTGGTTCAGTGAAGTAGAGAAATATATGTTGGAGATTGGGATAACATGTGAAGATATCCAGAAGCATGGCCCACTTAAGAAAAAACTTCAAGAACATCGGAGTTTTCAACCTTAGCCGATTTTAAAACCCGGGAAGACGTGGAAGACAGAGAGAAAGGTACAACATCAATTGCGAATGAAAGAGTACTGGCCAACATTAAAATGCAGAAGAAACAGTTGACATGACGTGGTCCTTCGTTGGCCGTAACGAAGCAAGAAGAAGAATATACGATTAATATATCATTGAGCTTCTGTAATTTAGGCAGCGATTGAGTCCTGGAGGGTTTCTTTAAAGTGTCGTTAACTTAACCCGGTAAGACTTTTGCACATTTAAACTCTGTGTATCACCAACGCACTGAGGCAGATTTTGATTCTACAACTTCTGTGAGGGTGAGTTAGTGCTCAATACATTGTGCGACGCAGCCGGCTATTATCTTCCATCCAGGGTTTCATATGGTATTAGTTAAATAAACACTCAACCCACACGCTTGTCATAACATTGGTATTAATTTCGTACGCCATAACAAGTGCTATGTTTTATGACGTATACAGTATTTATATGGGCCATGATACATTTCCTTACTGAGGAAGATTGGTGTAGCGGGAAGTTTTTGCAGCACCTGTGCTTGTGAAATAATGTATTCGTCGAGTGACAGATTACCGGCTTTGTTGCGTAGTCAGCGATAAAAACAGCGGGCGTTAACATATTTTTTGTGCCTTTGTCTTTCTTCAGAATAAATAGCTCTTCTCAGCGGAAGCGTTAACAATCGATAGGCTATGTTGTTTGGTTTCACCACCATCTCACTGACAACAAAAAGAAACATCCATGGGTTACAGTATAGTATCGTTTTAGATGCTTACATTATTGCGCCATGACATATGGTCAGGTTATATGCGGGCTAATGAGACAATTGCTTTCATTCCCCTCCGTAGGCCGTACTTGAAATGGTTTTTGCGTCGTTTTCCATCTTCATCTCAGGACAAACAATACCTTCTGATTTGTCTCCTTCCATTTCCTTGACCTGTTACACCGAATTTCTTAAAATTGAACTCCCAATAGCTGGCCCTGAGGTGTTGGGGGTAGCACGCCTGTCTCTCACTTGGAGGCCCCGGATTCGATTACCGGCACCATCAGGGATTTAAGGATCTGACGTGAGGGCTGAAATTTGGTGCACTCAACCTCGTGAGGACAATTGAGTAGCTGTATGACAATGAGGCAGCGCCCTGGTCACGAAAACCAAGATTAACGGTCGAGGGGACCCGATGCGCTGACCACGCGTCACCCCCATATCTGCAGGCCAAATGGTTGGGCAGCGGTCACTTGGTAAGCCTAGGCCCTTCATGGGCTGTAGTGCCACGAGGTTTAGGTGGGGGGGAGGGGGAATGGGGGGGGGGGGACCTATTGCCTGCCACGAGGATTAGGGGGAACTCCCATTGCCCTCTGTAATTAGGTTGACATCAGGAAGGGTATCATGCCGTCAAAACCATTCATTTCATACACACCTCACCCAACCCCAAACCCTAGAATATTGGGTAGAAATGTACTCAAAATGTAAAATCGAGATATCAGCGCGATCTGGTAGGCCTCTTTGCGACTATTGAAGACACAATTGTGTCTGTCTAAGAACAGTGAGGGTCGTGAGAAAATGACGTTTCAAGTTGACGAGTACATATAACTACATAAAAGTAATGCAATTTTAATAGTACATTTGTGCCCATGTGGATCGGGTACACATTATGCAACGAGCCTATAATGGCAATAATTAGGACACGAGTATGTTTATAAAACGAGTGTCTTAATTACCATTATATGCGAGTTGCATACGACTGTTTATGTTCGACGATAATTATTATAACTATTTTATGTTCGAACATAAATATTCATAAATATCTGTAGGGATTGCACCAGTTTTATATACTGAACAGAGCGCATGGGACGCTGAGAATGCCTTGTATTTGACCATGGCCTCCTCGATTACCCTACTATGACACTAGGCCACGCAGTGAAATTTAAATTAGAATGCCTTGGAACTCAGCGCAGGTGCGATATTATCCTTATCAAATCGGTCAAACAACTGTTTCTTGAGCTCTGATTGGTGGGAGAAACTGTTTCATAGTGAAAAATAGTGTTATAATGAGCCTCATTTTAGTACAGTTTTCTGACATATAATAGTCAGGGTCGAACATAAAACTCGTTTACTGAACATTTTACATTATTTTACATTCCCCCTTCTTCCCGTGCACCCTTCATATATTATTAATGATCACCTCGTGGTGTATTGGCTACCATTATTGCCTGTCACCGTGGAGGCCCGGCTTTGATGTAATGATACTTCACATCGAGGAGGTGTACGAAATTGATATTCTCTTGGATCTACAGTAGTGCAAACATCACAAAGCCATTTAGCAACGATGTGTGTGTAAGTGAACTCTGATATGCTCTAACCCCCCAGAGAAGAGGTGTTCAAAAGAAAACAGATCCATCTCAATTTACTTAGCCTACTTTCTTATCGGACTCTCAGTTGCTATTTCCTTTCTTACTTAAACATTCCTGGAATTCACAGCTCATAGATACTCTAGAAAACTGACGTCTCCATTCTAACATGCGAAGTTTGAGCATTAAGCATGTAATGCAGGATGTAATTGAAACATACCACTTCCATTTTAGTAGAAGTTATTATGATAATTTATTCCATAACATTTCATTGATGTTTAAAAATCAAATAGGGAGTGGCCTTCTGAGAAGATTGGTACAGGCCTTTTGATTTGATGCCTGTATATTGCCACCACATCGTTGAGAAGATCAGATGAATACGTCAATAATGCCCAATCCTTTTAATTAAGGGAATGAATCGTAGGGAACTAAAATCACAAGTCCTGTCCAGAATTCAAAACCAGGAATCTTTGCAAATCTTAGCATGATAAAAGGGAGTAAATTTATTTTTATTATAAATTTTTAAAGAGTTTGATTATTTTCGACAAGTACAGGGTCTTTATTTTTGCGTGGCAAGGACATTGTCTTGTCTTGTTCTAGCGCACGTTATGAACGGTACGTAGGCCTATTATGCAGACCTTCGCTCGACCTTGGCCACCAGTCCCCGGCGCGTGGTTGCCAGCTGTATTGCCCGGGTATGCACTCGCTCTTCTGTAGACGAGTGAGCTACGAGCTAATTGGGTGTTTCAGACTTTCAGTGTTTTATAAAGCTACTGTGTACCGATACTGTATATTGTGTAGTGTTTTATTGTGATTGTGTATAGTACTGTAATGCCTTGTGTGAAATATCCGTTACTTGAACGTGTATATCTGCACAATACGTACATAAAGTGCAGGAAATCGTGCGCCAGAACAAGACAAAAGTTTCGAATGACATTTCCAGGGAGACCCATTCCAATAATTCGGACAATAAATCAACTGGCTAAGAGATTCAAATGTACAGGGTTAGTAAACAATAAAAATAGACGAAAATGTCGTTATTTCCTTACTAAAGCTAAATTAACCGGAGTAACCGGAAACTTTACAAGGGGATGTCGGTTATGTTTGGCAGCGGATGGGGAACATTGTCAGCATCTACTGTAAGCATGGTAAGTAAAAATGCATGATACTGATTTTAAGCGCCGTATCCTGTCGTACATACGCGCGTGCGGTCGACGGGAACTTAGCTGTCACTGGCGGAGCGCGTGAGCGAGAATGTCCTTGCCAAGCAAAAATAAAGACGCTGTAGTATAACATTCGTGAGATCCATCAATTACGGAGTATTCAGCTTCACTGACTATACAGTCGAAGGAGATTTCTCCCAATGTCAGAGGTGCTCAGTAGTTGCGAGGAATTAGTAGATTTTGTGTATATCTACCGAAGTATATCAAACAAGACGATATTACCAATATTACCCAAGCTTACCGCGAAATATGCATAATGGCTGCGTGGTCTATGTCACTACAACTTGGAGCACTCCCTTTCCTGCGGAATGAGTTCAAATCCTATTTATGGGGATATATTTTCCTAATCAATTCATTACGTCGTCAGTCAATATGTATTTAAGCACAACTAAATTAGGCAATATTAAACTCAGCCTGAAAATTATACATGTAATTAATTTATTATTGCATGCACAGATTACGAACAACAAGTGGGTAGGGGGATAAAAGAATATTCTTCAGTCGATCTAACACAAGTATTCAGGTAGTAGGATGATAAGGACAATCTCTTGAGATAGTGGCTAGAGTTCTTGGCTGTCAGTCCGGAGGTCCGGGTTCGATCCCCGGCTCTGACAAGGAATTTAATTCTGGTTTGGGGACTGGAACTGGGAACACTAAGCCTTGTGAGGTAACAGTGAGAAGAGTTGGGTTCAACTCCCATCTCAGGTATCTTGGAAGTGATTTTCCGTAGTTTCCCAATTCTACTCCAACAATTGCCGAGATAGTTTCTAACGTAAGGCCACGGCTGCCTCCTTACCAATCCTTATCTGAATTACAAATACACACAGTAATACAGCCGCCACAATAAGACAGGTTATCAGACATTTCACACACACACACACACACCCATTTACACAGGGCTACATGACCACGATGACGTAATGACGCTAAATCAATCATCAGCAACAACGACAATAACAACGAGTAGGGTGATAAAATAATAGAGGATAATGGTATAATATGGAATACCATTTACTTTTGGTAATGTAACTTCTTACCGAAATCAATTGAAAATGAAAATCCACAGCCTGCTTCCAGTCTCCGACCGGGTCAGGAATGGAGTGAATGAAGCCCCTATCTAGCGGCGAGGATATGAACTGTGCCGGCTGCCGAGGCCTGACGCACTCCTCTGGGGAAATGATTAAATGAATGACTGATGAAATGAAATGATAGTGGAGAGTGTTGCTGGAATGAAATTGTGACAGGGAAAACCGGAGTACCCGGAGAAAAACCTGTCAGCCTCCGTTTCGTCCAGCACAGATCTCACATGGAGTGACCGGGATTTGAACCACGGACCCAGTGGTGAGAGGCCAGCGTGCTGCCGCCTAAGCCACGGAGGCTTTTTTACCGAAATCAATTAAGCCATATAAATAAATATGGTTTGAAACGTCAAATAATTAGCCATGATTCTTGATAATTTTAAAATAATAATTCTTTATGTCTTCACGTCAAAATTGCTTTTTTCAAAAAGTTGCACTTGGCAGGTTGTACGGAATAGTGAGTTAATATGGAATACTAGGGTAAATAATATGTAAACCGAAATACAACTTCAAGAACTTCTAATAATGAAGTTTAAGGAAGAGTCTTAAGTCTACGTACAGAAATTTAAAACAATCGAAAGAATAAAATTGCTAATTAACTTAAATGATAGTTTTATACACTAATTATACAAATGAGTTGACTTTTTACAGTCACTTTTCCGTTCAGCGACAAAAGTCACAGATGTAATCACACATTTCGGACCCTGCAGAGTCATTATGGGCCCATAAGTGACACACAACGTGGTGTTTGGCATGAAATCCAGGTCCGATGAAACATCAGAATGAAATGATTCAGCAGACGCTTCATCGCTGCTTGTTTCATTTTCGAACAGCTTTTTATGGGATTTTATGTGATTTTTCTTTGTTTGTTTCTTCCCTGACACAGATTGAATTTTAACCACCTTTAAATTTACTCGCTTGAATTTCACTTTAGGTCGATTTTCTAGTCTAATTTTCTTAGCAGAAATCTCATTCTCCGGTACATTTTTGTATGGGGAAGATGATAACATAGCAGAGGTTCCAGGGCTTTCTACCTCTTCTTGATATCATCCTCTTGGTTGGTGGAGGAGAGATGTGATGAGGTAAGATTACTTTCGATTCATGAGATACAGGGATGATTAGATTTCCACTTTGTTGGTCAGGAGTTTTAGAGGTACATGGCTCAGGATCAGGGGTTGTAGAAGAACAAGGGACAGGATCGGATGAGCATGCTGAACTCTCCTGAGGATTTGGTGAGTTATTATCTGAGGTTTGGCTTTCGTCGACGGACTAACGTGAAGTTGAAACTTAATTAATTGTAACATGATAAATGCAATTAATTTTAAATTTCCTTTAGGTTGAAAAATAAACAGTATTTTACATTGCTACAAAAACACCGATCACTTAACACCTGCCACTTAAATAAAAAATGCTTACTAATATCTAAATTTATATGAAACTTATTATAAATTCTGATTTTAGTTTTACTTACGAATCCAAAATGATGTCTGCAAATATGGAATACTTAACCTACACGTCGGGGAATATGGAATACCTAGTATTCCATATATCCCGACACACCATGTTTGAATTCAAGGATTCGTCATGCCATAAAGTTTGAACGATTAGGATGTTTGACTGGTATAGCAATAAAAGTAGTTCTTGAGCAATATGTAGCACTGGATTTCAAAACGATAAACTTAGTTATGGTAATTCATCCATTCTTTAAAAGACTTACCTGCAAAAACTTTTCAAAGATGAAAAACAAATACCCTGGCGCCACGCACTAACCTCACTCACGAGCATACCCAAACTGAATCCAAAGCATCATGGGAGCGTTTAGAGTAATTCGACGTGTTTTCGCCAGATAGCAGCACCTTACAGGTAAGATATTATGGTATTCCGTATTGCCCGACTATTCCATAATACACGATTCTCCTCTACTCTTTATTACTTCCCGTCCAATCTGATAGAGCGCACTTGTGTTGACCGACAGAAAAGAAAAGAAGTTCTGTTTGTTCATTAAATCGTGAAATTTTCTGGCAACCCGGATTTGATTCCTCACTTTGCCCAGAATGTAAATGTCAAAACCCTGCACCAGTATGTGGGCCATACAAGTTTAATTTATTATCAGTTGATCGCAAATTTCTCATTTCATTTATAACACGTAAATTAGAACGATTGCATAGAATGTGTCTCCATTTGTCGCATTGCGAATTACGAATGTAGTCATGATGTTCAGTATGCCCGCGATAAGGTTTCGATATCTCTCGCAGATTATTTACTCTGTCCAGGTGAAGTTGGAGCTTTGATGTCAGAGTACAGTAGTGCTTATTGAGTTTAGGATCGAGGGGTTTGGGTGGCTTCTACTCTGGTACTCCCGACATTCACCAGTAATTAACTTCAAACTGGGAATTCACGTAAAGCTCATGGTCTATTTGAAACTCCCCTCCGACTGAAGAACCGCAATCAATAATTATATCGAGAATAGAAAATGATATTTAATTTTCCTGCTTTGATATACCAGTCACAACACTAGAGAGGTATAATTCTGTTGGAATTACGTACATATCTTCGCTTGGTGGTCATGATTTGATTGTAATTTCAAGGGGTGAAATATAAAATTCGTTTGCCCCTATTACATGGATTATTATGATGAACGCAATACTACTACTACTACTACTACTAATAATAATAATAATAATAATAATAAGTGTATTTTTTAAGATTAGACGGCAAATTCATATTGATACGATTTATTTAGGGGCTTTGCAACATCGTGGTCATTTCTCCCCGTGCACTCGGACGTGTGTGGATTTTGTCTGAACCTGTGTAATAGTTGGTTGGTTCGTTCCTCAGTTTAGGGGCTGCGACAACGCGGTCATGTAGCTCCGTGTACTTTAGGTATGTGTAGAATCTGTCTGATAACCAGTGTTAATTGTGATGGCTGTATTAGTGTCCTGTGTAATAGTGATGGATGTATTATTGTGTGTATTTGTAATTCAGATGTGGATTGGGAAGGAGGCGTCCATGACTTTAAGTTACGAACTGTTTCGATATTTGCCTGTTGTAGAAGTGGGAAACCATGGAAAACCATTTTCATGATAGCTGAGATGGGAATAGAACCCCACACCAAATCTCAATTTTTCCTCCGAATGATAAGTGTGCCCCGTTCCAGCCCTCAAACAAGAATTGAATTCCTCGGCAGAGCCTGGAATTGAACCCGGGGCTCCACGGTGACAGCCAAGAATGTTAGCCGCTTCGAATGAGAATGACCTAGCAATAGCAACGTGAACTGATCTGCTGTTTCATTTCCAAAGCATTATTAATTTTGTAACTGTTCCAATACTGTTTTTGTCTATCACAATGGATATATTGCTTCCTCGTAAAGAACCACTGAGATGCGAAACTTCAGATATGACTGGTGTATCCGGATCAGTTCATTATTACTAACACCTGGGATGTTTTGCATTTAATTGGATAGAGTGTAGCTTCATGTGGACAGTTTAGTGAAGCTGTAGTGTAGAAAATAAGGTCCATGATGATGGTTGCTGTTGTTTTGAGGGGTTTAATATCCCTATTTGTTTGGGTGATAGTGAAAATCCTGAAATGAAAACCTACAACTAAAAGTAACTACTAACTTAATACTAACGTAACCACTAGCAAACGAATAGGACAAAAAGGATTAATGGAACTGAACGAGAGCAATAGGATATAGGATTACTTAAACTATAGCCTAGTCCAACAAGCCTGAATAACTCTAACCCAGCCACCTTCACCTGCCTTGTTTGTGAAGTAGGGGGAGCTTTCCGCGTTCAGTGCTTTCCTTGCGAGGAAAGTGCTTGCCAGTCAGCCAGTGCAGTGGTAATAATAATAATATCGTATGGCCTCGGGTGCCGGGTGCAAGCTTTGTAATTTGACACCCAAAGGGTAGCTTGCATGTCGAATTTCGTTGTTCCTTGAATCACTATGAAAGTCAAGGACGTTATATATCTAAGCTCCTTGAACACTATAGTGCTTTCTAGTAGAGAAATGAGGAACTTAATTTTGGCGGAAAATCCCGAGATTAATTTTGCCATTATGAACACGGCCTACTGAATTCAAATGGGTTCTTTGACATGCCAACATCGTATGACATGCGAGTCGTATTTTTGCCGCCTTTCAAAAATCACTTACCACGGCCAGGAGTGAACCTGCAATCTTGGGGTTAGTAGACCGACACGCTATCCACTCCCCCACCGTGGCAAGGTATAAATGGAGTGACATTGCTTCTTACAGAAATAGATGGAAAGTTGGATGCCACCCCTTGAGATAATGTTATCATGGTTACCGATTTCCATTCCTTCATTAGTTTGTTAAATTAAATTAAATTAATTTTCTGGGAATATTTCAGATACTGTTGGTTTTAGAGCCTTATAATGTAGTTTATGATCGACCCTCACTATTATGTGTTAGAAAACTGTATCTTAATGATGGTCATTATAACACCGTTTTTCATTATGATACAGTTTCTCCAGCCAATCAGAGCTCGTTCATTGACCAATTAGGTAACGATACCTTAGCGCATGCACTCAAAATCCAACATGTCGGACATAAACACAACATCGAACTATAATAAATTACCGACATGGAATACGCACCGTCCATATGTTCGCGTAAATAAACTGGCGAATATGAGACAAGAAATAGCACTGTACCGGTACCTTAATATCCCCAAAACCAATTTCTACACAGCGCGTGGTTTTGACACGACTTCAGTGACAGTTTTACTGAATACTGGTGCGCAATCTGAACATATGGTATTGAAGCACACAGAGCGCATACGTCGGTTGTCCAGAGAGCTTGGACAAGAGAGATATACTACCCACCGCAGCACCCGATCACAACATTCTACTGTAGTGACTGAACAGATATTTATGAATATTTATGTTAAAACATATAATAAAGTTATAATTATCGTCGAACATAAACAGTCGTATGCAACTCGCCTATAATGGTAATTAAGACACTCGTTTGGAAATTATAAAACTCGCATACGCTCGTTTTATAAAAATACTCGTGTCTTAATTATAGCCATTATAGGCTCGTTGCATAGTGTACTATTTCGAGGCCCCCAAGTTTTGTTTCTGGCACCGAGGGTCTTTGTCTCCTCGTTGTACGCCATAATATAATACTAATAATAATAATATAATATAGGGATGGGAATATAATAGACCTGCCGTACCACACCCGCAGGTGTAAATCGCGTGAAAAAATTCTAATGTATCCCTTGATCCCCTTAAGCGCATTATACGTATTGATGAATTTTACAGCTTAATTTCTTTCCGTGATAACCTTCTAGCCATTTGCAAACTTTCACACCAATGTAATTAATGGAATTGCATTGCGTCGTACAGCAATAGATGGACCTCTGAGAATCTGTTGCCATGGTTACCGGCTTGAATTCGTTCATTAGTTTATTAAATGAAATTAGTTTTCTGGGAATATCTCAAAAACGGTTGGTTTTAGGGCCTTAAAATGTGGATTTCGGGGACCCTTTAGGGGCCCCGAGTTTTGTCTCTCACATTGAGGGCCTGAAAATGATCTTTGTCTCGTCCTTCTACTCCTATTTCAGCATGTATTTTAAGGGGGTAGGCCCTCTTTTATGAGAGGTACGGAGAAGGGTTACATCAATGATTAGTGTCGTGCCTCTGATGGATATCTGCACCAAATTTTACATTGATACACCCAGCCGTTCTCGAGTTATAAGGGAACAAAGTTGTCCACAGACAAACAAACAAACAAACAAACAAACAGACAGACCAAAAATTATTTTCGCACGCATCCATAATAAAACAGTCTGAAACGCGTAAATAACTCAAATTTCCGTAGAAATTGCGAAAAAAACTTACAAACTTTAATTTTCATGTATGTAGAGATATACTGCACCGCTCGGTGTTGACCGTGTTTTATTGCACAAATTTAGGTTTTACTCGCTAACCGTTGGAGATACACGAAAAGTGATAAGGACCTTTCGGATAGGAAATTAAATTGTGAAGCTCGTATGTGCAATCAAAAGTTTTCTATTTCTTAGCGTTCTCTTTTTATTTGATATGGAAATATGAAATTTTGAAACCAAAGGGTGTAGTGACGTAACTAAAATGGTCGCCATTTTTAATAGTGCAAAATATCGAAATTAAATGTAGCCTATATGTAAACATGGTAAATCAGCTACATCCATACAAAATTTCATTTAAATCGGAAAAGTGGTTCTTGCGTTATTGAGTAACACACAGACAGATAGAAAGACAGACACACACCATCTCATTTTTAGCCTACTTTTCACATTTTGCAAAAATGAGGAAAAAGTAGACTTATGAGATCGGGAAAATGTGTGTCTGTCTGTCTGTCCTTCTGTCTGTCTGTCTGTCCTTCTGTCTGTCTGGCTGTGTGTGTGTCCCCCCCTATCAACTCCTAAACGGCTGCAGCAATCGAAACAAAATCTGTTAGGAGTTAAGATCTATACCTGAATATCTCACGGCCATATTTGAAAATGATGTCAGTGCTACTAACTGCTGAAAAATCGCAATTGAAATTTGAGCTCCATGTTGGATATCAAAGAAGGTTTGAATGTGAGCTATTTCAAAATTGGCACACTTATAGATAATAATATTGCAGTATAATTTCCAGGAGGCCATACTTGGCAGTGTTGCCAAAATGATTATAAGCCTGCTGATAAGTCCAAATTTTAAATGCATATAACTTCAACAGTATCAATTAGATTTCAACCAAATTTCGCATGTGCTATGTGTACATAAACAGATATGACTGAGCGTATTCTTAAGAGCCACCAGGGCTGCCAACTGTTAATAAATGCTCTCATTTTTTTAAATCCAAATACCCATATATCAGAAAGTATACAAGCCGACAGCTTTGAACTATGCACACGTTTAGTACCTGACATTCTATATTAATTTGGTGTAACTTATATGCGTCAGTGCTACCAACATGATTCTAAGCCTGCTGAGAAGTCCAAATTTAAATACATGTAACTTCTATACTATCATTTAGATGTCAACCAAATTTCGTGTGTGCTATGTGTACCATAACTGATATGACTATGGCGATTCTTAATAGTAACCAGGGCTGCCAACTGTGAATAAATACTCTCTCTATTTTTGTTACCCTAATATCAATATATCAGAAAGTATGCATGCTAGTAGCTATAACCTTTGCACACGTATAGTACCTGGCATTGTAGATTAATTTGGAGTAACTAATATACGTCAGTGTTGCCAAATTGATTCTAAGCCTGCTGATAGGTCCAATTTTAAAATGCATGTAACTTCTATACTAACTAATGGATGTCATTCAAAATTGGCACAACAATAGATCATATTATTTCGGATTATTTCTGACCAGTACATGCATGACATTGTTGCCAACATGATTTTACGCGCGCTGTTAGATCCAATGTTTAACTGCATGTAACGTCCATGTTATCCATTGGACTTGAACCAAATTTTGTATTCTGTACCCTAAGAGATGGAACTAAGAATATATTCAGTCACCAGGGTTGCCAACTTTAGTGGTCTATTAGGCTACATTATGCCAAGTATACAGTATTTCGAACTAATTAGAAATTTCGATATTACCAACTTAATTACGTCATTATTCTATATAGATCCATATAGATTAATCATTGATATGAATCTTAAATTTTAAGAAAAGTAGGCTCTTTATTTCGTCACGGAACTTCTTGTTATATATTAGTATGATTAATAAGTAATAAATGTTTAAACCCTGTAAGTGAACAAAGCATAATATACCATTTATAATGTGCTAGTATTACTGTAAAGAATACTGTGCACGCATAGTTGAGTGGAGTCCCCCACTGCTAGACATGTTTTCCCTCCCATCCCCCTTCCCTACATTCCTCTTTTTACGTTCCGTTGGAGAAACGGAGCATGGATTCTCCGGCCGGTGACGTCTCACAGCACTGTGCTTGAAGGAGACTGCTCTAACCTGAAGCAAACGTCCATGTTTCATGGATTTTTTTTCAGACAACAGGACCTTGTAATTCATCATTCTTATTATTTTTTACTTGCCACGGTGGGTGAGTGGTTAACGTATCGGTCTACTAATCTCAAGCTTGCAGGTTCGCTCCTGGCCGTGGCAAGTGATTTTTTTGAAAGGCGACAAAATTTACGACACCATGTCATACGATGTTGGCATGTCAAAGAGCCCATTTGAATTCAGTAGGCCGTGTTCATAATGGCAACATTAATCTCGGGAGTTTCCGCAAACACAAAGTTCCTCATTTCTCTACTAGAAAGCACTATACTGTTCAATAAGCTTAGATATCTAACCTCCTTGACTTTCATAGTGCTTCAAGGAACAACGAAATTCGACATGCAAGCTACCCATTGGGTGTCAAATAACAAGGCTTGCACCCGGCACCCGAGGCTATACGATATTATTATTATTATTATTATTATTATTATTATTATTATATATTATTTAATTGAAACATAAAATTATAATTCTTTGTGAACTGATAAATCAGTGGTCTTAAAATAAGTTTGACTCTGAATTATTTCAAATTTAGTGAAATGGAATTGAAATTATATGGGCTATTTTTACAAGGAAAAATCTAGCTGTGGCTATCCTGAGTGTGGTTTTCCCCTGGGTTTTTTCACACTTCCTCCAGGCAAACGTGGGATTATACTTTACTTCAAGTCCCAGGACACCTACATCATCCATGTCACTAATACAGTTATGCACACAACTGCAGTCCTCACATAAATAGAGTTTATCAGACAAGTTCTGCACTCGGAGATGATGACCAAAATGTCCCAAGCCCCTTAATATGAATTAACAACAACATCAGACCACTGTACTACTTTGTTGCGGAAACAAGAGCTCCTACAACTTTTTCCCACCCTATAGAGGTTTCCCAAAAAGACGAAATATTGGCTTCCATTACTTTTAGTCCAGCTAATGTTTTTATGTACGGACGGTAATGAGACTTCAAGGTTGCGGTACAGTAGGCCTATGATTGTTATGGAGCCGGAGCGCTGGAGGAGGCACCCCTCATTTAACTACGCCGAGTTCGATATGATTCCATGCACAGATTTCAATCATTAACATGAGATGTAGAGATGGTATGAAGATAGGCTACTAGGTTTGTGCTCAACGATTTTAATAATAAAAGTAGTGTAAGTCGAATGATAGAAAAACTAATGTGGGGATCTTGGAAAGATGGGACGAAATTCAGACTACAGTGTACGCTATGTTTAACACTTACACTAATCGGCCAGCATGGGGAGAATTAAGCAAAAGTCTGGGAAATCCCACCTACCCGTGCTTGGCAGAACTTTCGCACAAAGTTAAGGGCCGACCGTAGCGAACAAATTATGGGAAATAATCTTTCATTAATCATGGTATTGATAATATTGGAAGTCGTTACCTGCCACAGTCTTAGAGCCTTTCCCCAAACACATTTATATGTTTAAGGGAAGACTGAAATGTTGTTATCCAAACAAACATCAAGATCAATGGTGAAACCATTCAACAGTGCAGTCAGTTCTGCTACTTTGGAAGCATTGTCACTGACGATAATACAGAAGGTGCACCATAGAAATCAAAAGGGGAATTGCCCTCGCTAAACAGGCCTTCAGCAATAAGAGACAACTTCTGACAAGCAGGCACATTAGCATTAAAACTAGAAAATCGTTTATCAAAACATTTGTCTGGAGTGTTTTGTTATACTGATGTGAAACATGGGTTCTAATGAAACAGGAGATACGGCGCCTGGAAGCAGCGGAAATGTGGATGTGGACAAGGATGCTGAAAATAAGCCGGACGGAGAAAAATATTAACGAATGGGCCCTCAAGGAAGTAGACGAAACAAGAAAATTGATCATTACTAGGGCACGGATGTTGATGACATGTCATCTTTTTACTGAGCTGTCTAAAACAATGCTGAAGTACATAGAAACTCCGGACGGACCACCCCGTCTTCAAATAAGTTATTTTTATTTTGCATCATTTTGCATTTTTTGCTATTTTTCCATTTTAAGAGCATTTTTTTAAGTTTGGTAGAATTTTTTGGTCATATTTTAGATAAATCGGCCTTTTAAGGTCATTTTTTTTTTCAATTTAGTCATGTCACGGCTTTATATGAGGGAGTTACGTCTCTCAGAGTTAAGAAGAAGCTACTAGCTGATACAAGATAATTTAAAATATTGAAATTAAGTATTTCAGTATTGCTATTAGTAGAAAAATATATATCTTGTATGCAGAAGAAGGGTACCGTTTTCGTCGCAAAGCAGTTATTAGCGAAATGGAATGTTATCTACTCTGTCAGCTGTGGCGGGGTAGGAAGGGGAAGGGCTGTATATTCTTGTGTCAGTTCCGCATAGTTCATTGCCACTTTCTCCATTTTATAGAGCATTTTTTGAAATATTGGTGAGTTTATTATTATAAGATCATTTTCTCCTTCTTATAGTGTATTTTTCGAATTTTTAGGTCATTTATTACAGTCATTTTTGAACATTTTAAGCGCATTTTTTAATCTTTTTTACGGCATCAACATCCGAGCCCTAATCATTGCTATAGAATTAAGAGGAAAGCAAAATTCGTTGGCCACACCTTACGTCATAATGAGTTCCTGACCACCATACTGGAAGGAAAAGTTCTGTGGAGGAAAGGAAGAGGAAGACCGCGGAAGGCTCATCTAGATTCTGTGATGCATATAGCCTACTTCAATTTAAACAGTGTGCTGACTTAAAACGCTCAGCAAGTGAGAGACAAGAGTGCGGTTGCACTGACAAAGCCTAGCACTTTAGATGATAATGATGATGATGATAAATTTTGTGTAAGTACTCCGATGCAATATCTATAGCTTCCAAATCGCGACTTGTGTACATAACGTGTGTTTGATATTATACAGTAGTTGATAATTTTCTGTAACTACAATTTGCCACCGAGGAATTACCCCCATCCATTTGCAAATAAAGTAAATGATTGAATGAATATCAGCGGGGTTACTTAGAAATGTAATCCTCTCCAACATCCACCTCATGTTTATTTTGTACTTCCATCGTCCTTCCCTCCAATGATTCAGTTCATTACTCTGAACTGTATTCCGAGAGCTCTAGAATCCAATTATTATGTGGAGTTTAAAAGAATCAAACTGATTATTGAGAAGTAATTTAATTTATTTAATTACTCTCCTTTGTCTTCCATTACTTCCGATGTGTAATTTCCAAGAGTAAGTTAACTCCACGTTTTGATGCCGTTCTCGAGTCGTACGACCTAACGATAAGGTCTGGGAAGTAATCCGGATTGATTAGCTGAAGATCGATACGAGCTAGTTGGACTTCGTCTACCGTTCATTATCGACGATTACTCTTTAATTTTTCTTCATGAATTGTACTTTCCTTCCCACTGGGACCTTTCATCCATCACTTGAGAAGATTAAACAGCCTTTTTTCATAGCCGTCCAGCTTGAGGTGTAGTTGCTAGTGATCTGCACTATCACCTTGGAGGTCCGGGTTTGATTCCTGATTCCGTCAAGAAATTTAATTTTGGTGTGAGCGTTGGAACGGGGAACATTCACACAAGTGAGGCAGGTGGCTTCCATTCCCACTTCAGCCATCTTAGAAGTGGTTTTGGTACGTTTCCCACGTCTGTTCAAGACAAATGCCGGGATGATACCAAATATAATGGCCATGGGCACCTCCTTCCTGAATCCTAGTCCCAGGTACAAATACACACACCTTTACAGCCAACACAATGAGACAGGTTATCAGACAGATTCTATATACACCCACGTACATGAGGCTACATGATCACGATGTCTCAAAGCGCAAAGTTACGTCGACAAGTACTGGCATTCTGGCCGAGTCAGTGACTAGATGACCCAATGCCCAATAAACTTAGAACGATCAAGGGAACTACTCGCGTGTAGCGGAGCTCTCTCCGGGCACGGAGGGAGTCCGTCATTTTGTGTAGGCTAGGGAGGGCATGCAAGATCCACCCACTCGTACATAATGGAAAGGGAAGACCCCCCACTTTGTACCTGTGGAGCAGTATTCACCGTAATAACAGAGTCTGTGGATCTTTCTGACTTACGGAGAAGCCTTGGTTTGAACATGACAGTCAAACTTATACTGTATTTACCGATGACGTGGTGGCTGCAGATTTCGTCGTCCGCTTTATAAATGAGAGTGCCAGAGAGGGCCAGCAATCTCAATTTCCCAGTGTAAATTAACTCAAAGAACTTGTTCTTTTTTTTTTAAATTGAATTTTTTGTTTTCCGAATATTTTTGTCTATTATTGTAATTATTAGCTCCATTTTTGGTTTTACTATTTTTAGGTCATTTTTAATATTTCGGCTTTCACCTCAAAATTTAAATGTACATTCAACATCTGTGTTAAGAGGGGCAGATGACCTCGTAGTTCCCCCCTTTAAACAACAATAACTCACTAAATGACTGTCTCAAAGCCCATAAACGAATCAACAATAACAGCATAACCGTGCGACGTAAAACACTTAACGTATTATGAGTAATCTGAATGACAGATATGATTGGTTCGAACAAGAAGAGTTAAAGTGCCTATCTTGAATGTGGACTTCCCAGAACTGGTTGTTGTTGTTGTTTCAATTGAGGGGCTTGGATATCGTGGTTATTTAGCCCTGATTCAGATAACTTGTGTTATTTTGGTGTATGTAGTAGTGTACAGTACGTATTTGTAATTCAGTTCAGAATTGGGAAGGAGGCAGCCGTGGCCTTAAGTGGGGAATCATCCCTCAATTTGCCTGGGGTTGAAGTTGGGAAAATCACGGAAAACAACTTCGAAAATGACGATTTAGAAAGGTGATTGAAGCCTACATTGTCAGAGAACCGAAAGCTCATTCAGCCCATAAATAATCTTCGTATCAATATAACGTTTAGTACGTTGTTGTTGTTGTTGTTGTCGTTGTTTGACCGGTTTGTTGCAGCTTTCCATGTTTCCCTGTCCTGAGCTACTCGTTTCATCTCTATATAGCTACCATACCTTCCATTCTAGGCATTCTATTTAACATATTCTAAGCTTGTTCTACCCTTACAGTTTTTATCTTCGACCCTTCTTTTCATTACTAAGTTCGCTATTCCAGTGTGTCTAGTATATGTCCTACGAGCCTATCTACGAGGCACGTCCAGAAAGTAAGTTCCGTTTGGTAATAAAATTAAATTGTGTACAGATACAGAAAAATTATTTATTGCACATCATTCTACACCTCTTAAACTACTTTTCCACATAATTGCCGAACTTTTGCAGGCATTTGTCATAGCGTGGCACAAGTTTTTGGATACCTTCTTCAGAGAAGTTTGCCGCCGACCCGTACACGAGAGTGAAGACTCCCCTGTAAGATATCCTACCATTTGGCCACTACTGTTAGGCAAATTGCGTGCTTACCAGGAGAACTGCGTATGTTTAGGAGTTCTCCTGACCACATACGCAATTTGCCTAACAGGGGTGGCCAAACAGTAGGATATCTTACAGGGGAGTCTTCACTCGCGTTTACGGGTCGGCGGCAAACTTCTATGAAGAAGGTATCCAAAGACTTGTGCCACACTATGACAAATGCCTGCAAAAGTTGGGCAGTTATGTGTAAAAGTAGGTTAAGAGGTGTAGAATGTTGTGCAATAAATAATTTTTCTGTATCTGTACACAATTTAATTTTATTACCAAACGGAACTTACTTTCTGGACGTGCCTCGTATTTTCTTAATTAGCAGTCGCCAGGAACACTAGATACATTATCATAAGAAAAAATGGCCCTGGATGGTCTATCTAGGGTACTATGAGACAATATTGTGAAGTCGTCAGCCCGTAGGTTGGTCTGGTGCAGCCGGCCACGCCCCCTACTTTGTGCTAATCATTTCATAGTTACTACAATCTACAACTGAGGCAATCCGTTCAACATGTTCTAATCTTAAAACTCAGCTATTTTTCTAGGTTTGTGCCGTGTCTTGTGTAGGGTTTCGCCAAGGACACCAAGCTGGCTCACCAGCGGGCTATAGGTATCTCCGCCCGGACACAGCACAAACCTGGAAACATAGCTGAGTTGTAATTCACTGGCCGTGAAAGCCAATATACCATGTTCTAATCTTGTTCTCCTTCAATAAGTCATTCCTGGGCGCCTCAGCATATGCCCTATTAACATTTCTCTCCTTGTCATCATACCTTGCCAACAACTTATATTCTCCCCTACTCGCTTTGATACCTCGTCACTTGTTACTCTATCTACTCTTCTTAGCTTCAACATTCACCTATAACAACACATTTCAAAAGGCGATTGACCCCTAGTGTGCCATGTCAATCAGTCAGGGCAAAGCCACCGTAATTCCCAAACGGAAGCTTTACCATTGCCCCCTAGCATGACTCCGAGCAGGCTTATCACGGCGATCCTGGCGACCAAACACATATTGCCATGGTGAATAACGTCGCTAGTCACGTTATATCCGATCGATGACACCCGCCAATTAATTTTTCAAAGTAGCTTCAAATCTCACCCTTGATATACTGCAGGTAAATGCTGCTATTGTCCTCTTTCCAAGGGCTTCATCCATGCCAGCCTAACTGAATTGTAAATAGTACTCGAATACTGACACGACATTAACAACAAGATGAAGGGCGACTTCAGTGGCGTAGTTGCTAGCATTCTGAGCTTCTATGCCCAAGATCGCGGGTTCGAACCCGGCCGAAGCTGTCGGATTTTTTAAGAGCGTTAAAAATCCCTCAGTATGCATTCCTTAAGAGAGAAAGTAATGCCGGCAGCCCCATGTCATTGATTTATGGCATGTAAAAGAACCTTCCACTAATTATACTTGTGTGAAGCTAAATGATAGGTTAGATTTGACTAACCCTCTTTGGTTCCAACGTTCGTCGCCAGGAGTCGCCTGCGGTGGCTTATAGTAACCAAGTTGAGAACTAGTTGTCGTTGACGGTGGCGTTAGGTAGAAAAAGTAGGAACTACTTGAAAATTGAATGTCTGCAATCCTTACTTGAATTAAAAAACAGATAACACACACTAATACAGCCATCACAATTTACACCGGTTATCAGACAGATTCTTCACACACCCAAAGTACACGGGGCTACATGACCACGTTGTCGCAGCCCCTAAACTAAGGAACCAACCAACCAAGAAGATGAATCATTTATACACACAATCAACACACAGGTTGTATATCTACTGTATTTATATTACCTGACGCGGGTAGTAGCATAGATCATGATACCTTGCACTACAAAATTAACCAAAGACAAAATGGTGGCATCCATGACGTCATGGACGACAGTAAATGTTTAAACGATGCATAAATGTTACGTTATATCAGTTAATAAAGCTTTACATACAACCACAAATCAAGTCTGGAGCTTACACCCCAGAACCCCTGCTTGTATAACATGTAACGACGCACTGTTTAAAGCCTCATACATCTGAGTTTTTTTAAATATTTTTTTTGCGCGTGGCTTCTAGTGCCGGGAGTGTCCGAGGACATGTTCGGCTCGCCAGTTTTGTAGCTGCTTCGAGATGGACACCCAATGGCTGAGCTACAAGTACCGTTGGGGAGGGAAGTTGGAATGTAAGGACGAGGAGTTGGAAGGTAGCGGCTGTGGCCTATAGTTAGGGACCAACCCCGGCATTTGCCTGGAAGGAAGATGAGAAACCACAGAAGACCATCTTCAAGGTTGCCGGGGGGGGATTCGAACCACCTCGCCTCCCGGATGTGAGCGACTGCCAGCAGTCATGCCGTAACGACCACGGCTAACTCACCCGGTACATCTGAGTAATACGGCGTCAATTCAAACTGCAACATCAACGAAATGAACATCAACCTCTACACGTCATCCGTGACGCAATTCAAATTCAAATTGGTTAAATAATAGGCAGCTCTAAAAAGGAGAAGCTAATTAGCGTTAGCCACAGGAATGTTATAACCGGAAATGTGAGTAATAACCAGTCTCCAGCACATAAAATCCTGTAAACTTAAGAATAACCTCCCCACTAGCTACTTATAAATCGTGTGTCCATATGATTCAACCATGCCATTTATATCCCTTGGTTAGCGGCCTCTTCCAAACCAAATCTTTAGGCTACCATGCTGTGAGTGAGGAGAGAGATTTTTGGTGGAAAGGCATCTACCGCAGTTAGGAGATGAGCTTTTATACACCTCACGAAATTAACGCACCACGTGAATTTAATTTAGCGACTACGGTGGCGTAGTTGGTAGAATGCTGAATTGCTGTGCCCAAGATAGCGGGTTCAAACACGGTTGAAGTCGTAGGATTTTTTTAAGAGCGTTAAAATCCTTCAGTATGCCTTCCTTCGGAGGGGAAGTAAAACCGGCGGTCCCATGTCATAGATTTAAGGCATGTAAAAGATCCTTCCTCAGAATAAACCTGTGTGAAGCTAAATTTCTACGTTATCAAAGTTCCACCGTTCGCCACTATGTATCAGTGACATTTGGTAGCGAAAGTTGGAACTACTTGAAATTGAACGGAACTTGTAGATCACCCCATGGGTGTCCGCTTGAAGCACCTAAAGCCTCTGGTGAGCCGAACATGTCCTCGGACACACCCGGCACTAAAAGCCATACGATAAATAAATCATAAATTGATTTTGAATCTCACCGCAAAGTTGTTTTAAGTAAATGTACAGTTCATATTCTTTACAACATAATACACTGACATATAACCTTCAGATTATTATTAATATTAAACTTATTAATATTACAAATCCTTGACTCCGACAAATTTAGCCTAGTGAATGTGCGAAAGTGCTTTATATTCTACCCTGACTATTATATATCAAAAAAACTGTACTATTATGAGGCTCATTATAACACTATTTTTCATTATGAAACAGTTTCTCCCACCAATCAGAGCTCAAGAAACAGTTGTTTGACTAATTAGGTAATTAGATTCACTGAGTTCCACGGCCTTCTAATTTAAATTTCACTGCCTGGCCTAGTGTCCTAGTAGGATAATCGAGGAGGCCATGGTAAAATACAAGACATTCTCTGCGTCTCATGCGCTCTGTTCAGTACATAAAACTGGCGAAATATCGACAGATATTTATGAATATTTATGTCCGAACATAAAATAGTTATAATAATTATCGTCGATCATAAACAGTCGTATGCAACTCGCCTATAATGGTAATACATACTCGTGTCTTAATTATTGCCATTATAGGCTCGTTGCATAATGTAGTATTATGAAATTTCTACTCGCCATTGGTCCGGGGTAGAATTGAGAATATCTCCTCTAGTTTAAATTAATTCAGGTGTTCGTAACCTGGTACTCTTTAAATTAAGTTTGGTGGTCTCGTCATACGACCCAAAGAGGATTCGCGAGCACAAGCTTCATACAGAGCCATCCATCAATTCAAATTTTGTTGCACGAACCGGTTGGTTGGTTCCCCAGTTTAGGGGCTGCGACAAGGCGGTCATGTAGCCCCGTGTACTTTGGGTGTGTGTAGAATCTGTCTGATAACCGGTGTTAATTTTGATGGCTGTATTAGTGTTATCTGTGATTCAGGTAAAATGATTGAAGACGATTATTGTTTTCAAGTAGTTCCTACTTTTGCTACTCTCCACGATACCTAGCTGCGGACGTGGCTACTAAATGACATCGAAGTCAGCACCTGGCGGCGAACGTTGGATCTAATATAGTGTTATCAAACTAACCTAAAAATTTTAGTTTCCACAAGTGTAGTTAGTGGAAGGTTCCTTTTCATGCCATAAATCTATGACATGGAACCTCCGGCTTTACTTCCCCTCCGAAGGAAGGGATACTGAGGGACATTTAACGCTCTTAAAAAATCCGACGACTTCGGCCGGGTTAGAACTCGTGATCTTGGGCATAGAAGGTCAGCATGCTACCAACTACGCCACCGAAGCCGCTTTGCACGAACCGGAATAATAGTGTTAGGTAGATTTCATTAGAAAGCTAACTATTGCAATGGGTCCCATGTTTCGACTTCCGGAAAATTTCGACATATCTTCGCGTTTCACATCCCCTACACCCCAAAACCACCTTCAGTTCAAAAGTTTATATATAATTTATGTATATATATATATGTATATCAGTTTCTTGTGGACACGATAACTGCCGTAATTTTGCACCAATCACTTTGATTTTTTTACATAATATGTATCCCTATAAAATCTCGGTCGAGTTCGTTAATGGGCAAAATCAGTCGAAGGGGGTGAAATTGGGGGGCTTTTTTCGAAAAATTGAAATTTCGCTATAACTCTCTTAATACGTGAAATATCAAATCCATTCAAAGTTCATAATATGTGTCGGATAAGTGCCAACAATTTATGTCAAATAAGTTTTTTGATAGCACCAACCATTGACCAAAGGGGTGGAAAAAAGTGGGTTTTTCGGGAAACATTAATCATATCTCTCTTAATAGGCACAATATCAAAACCGTACAAAATGGACAATATTCCCCTAATAATTACCTAAAACTTTTGTCTGAAAGAATTTTTGATATGACCCACCATTACGCCAAGGGATGCGAAAAATGATTTCGGAATTATAAGAAAATGCCAAGAGCTATCAGAGGTTGCCATGGCAACACTACTAAATTGATGAGGGATGAGCCGTTGCCATGACAACGCACTTGCACGAGATCAGATTCAGTATTTCCATCTGACTAAGCCGGCCCCGTGGTGTTGGGGTAGCGCGCCTGCCTCTCACCCGGAGGCCCCGGGTTCGATCCCCGGCTCCGTCAGGGATTTTAAAACTGACGTGAGGGTTGGAACAAGGTGCACTCAGCCTCGTGAGGACAATTGAGTAGCTGTCTGACAGTGAGACAGCACCCCGATCACGAATACCAATATTAACGGCCGAGGGGACCCGACGCGCTGATCACGCGTCACCCCAATATCTGCAGGCCAAATGGCTGGGCAGCGGTCGCTTGGTCGGCCTTAGCCCGTCATGGGCTGGATGGTGCCAGGGGTTGACTTTGACATCTGACTAAGTGGGAAGCGGCTTCGGTGACGTAACTGGTAACATGCAGAATGTCTATGCCCTAGGTCGCGGTTTCAAAGCCGGCCGAAGTCGTCGGATTTTCTAAGAGAGCTAAAATCCCTCAGTATGCTTTTCTTTGGAGGGGAAGTTCCAACGTTCGTTGCGAGTTGCTGGTTGGGGTGGCATCTAGTAGCCAAGTTCACAGCTAGGTGTCGTTGACGGTAGTACCTGGTAGCAACATTAGGAACTACTGCTTGAAATTGACCGTCTGCAGTCCTTACCTGAATAAAGACTACTACAGCCATTACAATTCACACCGTTTATCAGACAGATTCTACAATCACCCAAAGTACACGGGGTTAGATGACCGCGTTGTCCTAGCCCCTAAACTGAGGAACCAACCAGAGGTAGATTTCATTAGAAAGCTAACTATTGCAATGGGTACCATGTTTCGACTTCCGGAAAATTTCGACATATCTTCGCGTTTCACATCCCCCAGACCCCAAAACCACCGTCAGTTCAAAAGTTTATATATAATTTATGTATGTATATGTGTATATATATATGCATATCAGTTTCTTGTGGACACGATAACTGCCGTAATTTTGCACCAATCACTTTGAATATTTTACCGAATATGTATACCTATAAAATCTCGGTCGAGTTCGTTACTGGGCTAAATCGGTCGAAGGGGGTGGAAATGGGGGGCTTTTTTTTTCGAAAAAGTGAAATATTGCTATAACTCTCTTAATATGTGAAATATCGAATCCGTTCAACGTTCATACTATGTGTCGGATAAAGCCCAAACATTTATGTTAGAAGAGTTCTTTTTATAGCACCAACCATTGACCAAAGGGGCGGGAAAAAATTGGTTTTTCGGGAAACATTAATCATATCTCTCTTAATAGGCACTATATCAAAACCGTACAAAATGGATAATATTCCCCTAATAATTACCTAAAATTTTGTCTGAAAGAATTTTTGATATGACCCACCATTATGCCAAGGGATGAGAAAAATGATTTCGGAATTATAAGAAAATGCCAAGAGCTATCAGTGGTTGCCATGGCAATACTACTAAATTGATGAGGGATGAGCCATCAGACATTGCCAAGATAACGCACTTGCACGAGATCATATTCAGAATTCCATCTGACTAAGTGTGAAGCGGCTTCGGTGACGTAACTGGTAGCAAGCATGCTGAATGTCTATGCCCAAGGTCCCGAGTTCAAAGCCGGCCGAAGTCGTCGGATTTTCTAAGAGCGCTAAAAATCCCTCAGTATGCTTTCTTTGGAGGGGAAGTACCAACGTTCGTTGCGAGTTGCTGGCTGCGGTGGCATCTAGTAGCCAAGTTCACAGGTAGGTGTCGTTGACGGTAGTACCTGGTAGCAACATTAGGAACTACAGCTTGAAATTGACCGTCTGCAGTCCTAACCTGAATTACAGACTAATACAGCCATCCCTAAGTACACGGGGTTACATGACCACGTTGTCGCAGCCCCTAAACTGAGGAACCAACCAAAATCTCTGCGGGAGATATAATTTTGCGTGAAGAAGTAACAGACCGTTACATAGTTACACATCAGTGTCGAAACCTTGCATAAGGACAGTGTGACCACAAGTATGAAAATGGACCACAAATGACAAGAAGGTTACCGTTCCCATAAGACAATAAAATGTTTAAAATAAGCATAAACTGACGAAAAACAAAGTTAATTAAGCTCCAATTATAAAATACCTTCCCGCAATAAATGAGGTCTGATCCTTCTACGAAAACCTGCATATTCTGCCTATTTTCGCCTATCCCCAAGTTTGTCCGGTGAAATCTACCTCCGCCTTCCGGCGTGCCGAGAGGACTTTTTTTTTATTACCGTTCTGGCAGTCAGATATATCGTGAAATATTATGTTTTAATCCAGTAAAAATATTGGACATCCCTGTTTTATGAGTAACACGAAAGATGGTGATTCGACTCCACTGTTTACACGTAAATGTAAGGAGTTGCAGCATGCATGGTGAGCGGTGAATCCCTAGCTATTTCAGCACTTCAGATGGAGAGAGATAAGAATGAAAAGATAGGCGCATGCTTGTTGCATTATTATTATTACTATTATTAGTATTATTATTTTCTTCTTCTTCTTCATCGTCATCTTCTTTTGCTTTAGCGTTTGTCCCGCCACTTTACTCGGTCATGGGCCATGTCCGGATGTAGGTTGACGCTTTTCAGATCACTGTGCAGTGTACCGGTCCAACGTTGTCTCGATCGCCCCTTTGGTCTTTCCCCGGCGACCTCTAGTGTGTAGCCCTGTTTTGCAATGGTGTCCGCTCCTGACCGTAGCACATGCCCAAACCATCGCAGACGACCCTCACGCATTTTGTTATTGATTGCTGCGATACCAAATCGTTCCCTTATTCTCTCATTGGGGATGTGATCCAACCTAGTAATGCCTGCTGTCCATCTAAGCATCTTCGTCTCCATGACTCTTAGCCAACGTTATGTTTCCTTCGTGGTCGGCCAACATTCAGTACTATAAAGCGCAACGGGACGAATGACTGTGCGATAAATCTTCGATTTTACGTGGTCTTTCATCTGGCAATTGCACATGACACCTGTCGTTGTTCACCACTTCATCCACGCAGCTTTAATTCTTACGTTGACCTCCTCGGTGAGACGACCTTCAGCAGTTATCGTACAGCCAAGATACTTAAATTTTGTCGTTCGAGGCAGATCATCGCCGTCGACTTGGATTGTTCCGATTTCTCCTGCATCCGTTGTCATATATTCTATTATTATTATTTGTATTATTTATTTAAGCGAAAATTCTCCTACAGGAGAGCGATTAAACTTGATAACATGATGTCATTTGGAGGTGTGTCTCCTCCGCTCCTCCCAAAATCTCTTCATTCGCGCGGAATGCTCCCTCTTCCTCTCATCCGTCCACTTTTTTCCAGGTTGCCGTAATGATCTTGGTTCAAACTTAACATTCGCGAGTTTCGTCTGGCACTCAGTTCGGTCTTCAAAATGTTGTATACTGATAACTTGTAAGTCTCTCTGTACCTCTTTAAGCCATTCTGTGCCGCATTTGCTCTGTGTTATGATACCTAGTAGCTTATTGGGCAATCTGGAGGTGGCCATCCTGTGGATGTGAGTGTAAAATTTGGCTCTGCGTTTTCTAATTTCGCCTGTTATCGTATATTATTATTATTATTATTTTTTTTTTTTTAGTCGTTTACCCTCCAGGTTGGTGGAACCCACGGACTCAGCGAGGGAACTCACCACTACCGCCTCTACGGTCAGTGTCCTAGAGCTGTGAACATCGAATCGGAAGGGATACAACTGGTGAGGTGGGATTGGCACCTCGCCCAGGCGGCCTCACCTGCAAAGCGAACAGGGGCCTCATGAGGGAAGGTAAGGGATGGTTAGGATGGATGGACAAGGAAGAGGGAAGGAGGCGGCCGTGGCCTTGAAGAAGGTATCATCCCGGCATTTGCCCGAAGACGAAGTGGGAAACCACGGAAAACCACTTCGAGGATGGCTGAGGGGGAATCGAACCCCCTCTACTCATTTGGGCCACCCGAGGCTGAGTAGACCTCGTTCCAGTCCTCGTACCACTTTTCAAATTTCGTGGCAGAGCCGGGAATCGAACCCAGGACCTCCGGGGCGGCAGCTAACCATGCTGACCGCTACGCTACGGAGGCGACATTATTATTATTATTATTATTATTATTATTTGCGTACATTCCTCTTTAAGGAGAGCGCTAGAAACAAAAAAAATCTACCTTTTTGGTGGTGACTCTTTTCTTTATCTTCCCAAAAACTTTTCATCAGTTCACAGTGTGTCTTCTTCTCCTCATCTGACCATGTACGCCTACTTATTTTGGGTTATTACTATTATTATTATTATTATTAATATTGTTATATTTGATTTAATGTAGCTCGGGTACTTGGCATGAGGGTGGTGCTCGCATTCTTATAAAGAGTGAGAACGCCTGGATTAATGGATATATCAGTGAAATAAGAGTGATTCATAAATAAAGAAGGAGAAAGGATTTTCTCTTTAAATTAAACAAAATTTTCAGAAAAGAACATATAGCCTACTTTCTCCTAAATGCATGGATATTGTTATAACTCTCTTAGCCCAGTAGGGATAGCTGAAAAAAGGGATTGGCTTGCAAAAGGTGGGGTAATTTGGATTTTCAGGTATGTTGTATGTATCACCCCTCTCGTTAAAAATCCAAGTTTTCTAGCTCCCCCTCCTTGTGTGTTGTCCGCCATCATGAAAATACCGACAAAAAAGCTCTTTTTTCAGATTTTCCTCCGAAACTCACTTCCAGTGCATTTTAGGCAAAGAATAGTCATTACCAATTGTAAATAACGCTAAATGTCCTGCAAGTTTCTTAAGTAACAAGTTGGAAAATTCGGAACAGGTACTGAGATATGGGGACGTGAACATTTGCAAACATGTAAAAAAAAGTTAGATATGACAGTGGGTTTAATAAATTTATTTTAGTGCAGTTTAGTTCAAAATGCATACATACCAATCTTGTAGAAGTAGGAAGGAAGGCAGCTTTTAATTTTACGTGACCGTTAATCATGCGATCATGAGCCACGGGACCTCCTTTTTACGTGGAATCCAAACCACAGGACATGGCATTTCACTTCGAAATTCTCACATGCATTGACCGGGAATCAAACCTGATCCAGTAGAGGTAAGTAGACTGGAAACTTAAAAAAATACTGATTATATCCACATCAAATCAGTATTCCTGAAATTAATTTCATCTTTAATCATTATGTACTATATACGTGTAGTTCATGAGGTTCATGCAAATTCTGGGAAATAATTATGTTTTTTGAAAAAGAAAAACACAAATTTTTAACATACTTACAAATACTTATACGTCAATTGTCACCTGTCCTGGGAGATTGATTCTAGAATAATGAATGTAATTGTGAACAGCCATTTTTAAAACGTACATTTCCGACGAAAAGAGGCAGTGGTTTCTATGACAACAGTTGCTTACCATATCAACACGAACAAAGGAAAGGTAGCTCTGGATCCTCTCATGCTTTTCTACAAGATACACATCTATAAGCAGTCTGATGGTCATCTGAAAAGAAAAAACCACTCGCCTACGAACTTACTTCCTTTCCATTGTCACATTTTTCAGAGGAAGACATTCGCAAAGGGACAAAGTCCTCATTTTTCTCTGCTTTCACGCCCCTGTCAAGTGACACAAATAGGAAAGAGCAAAATTGATGTAATTGATGGAGTCTACCTCCTACACAGAGTTAACTGATATCTAAGCGAATGTTTCTTTTGATATTTCTAAGAAATATGTGACCTACGTACAACAACATCATGGTGCTGCAGTTCTCAATGGTTACCCCACTGAAGAAAATTTTTAAAAACACGAAAAGCACTGAAAGGGCTCGTTGTTCCAGGTTACAATCTTGAGCGGAGGTTCTCTTTGATGGTACAATATTTCTTCAGATGTCAAAGGATAAATTTATTGATATATAATGAGAAAGACAAATCACGCTTTATCTCATTGATTCGGAAGGAATTTCTGCAAGCACAAATGGTCACCAAGCAGGCAACAAAAGACGGAGATGTGTTAATTTTCAAAACTGTCATTTTGTTGTCTTCCGAAAACGATTCTGTTGTTATTGGAGACGACATTGATCCTATATCTTTTGTGACCGTTTTAGTACCAGACAATGTGTTATTTTGCAAATCTGGAGGGGGTAACATGGGAGACGCGTTTAATTCCATAACATCTTTCAAATATGAAGATATTGTTACGTTTTTAGGGTTCGTTAAAAATAGGTCAGGCTACAATGCACTAATACTTTATTTACACTAATGTTATTTACACTAATTCACACTAAATCAAATTATTTACACAAATTAGGCCTACTTACTCGCACACACACATACACAGAATCTCATTTTACACGGCTACAAGTCACTATTTATTTACAATGTTCACTGCAAGGAAGTATCTCCTATAGTTACTGTTTATCTTCCACAGTCACTATTTATCTTCCAGACTTACTGACTACGTTATTAATCTTCACAGCACTGTCTTCAATATTACAGCACTTCACATTATTTATTTCCACTGGTCGCACGGCACACACGCCGACAGCACGGACTCACTCAGGACTCACACTGACTCACTCTCGTGCACATCACCGGTATATAAACAATCGGCCTCTGGACTGGAATGTTCTGGGCGTCGCTACCTCTCGCGGCATTGAGTGTGTTCTAGTGGATTCTATGCTGGGACCACCCAGTTCTTTCTAGTTGGCTGTTCCCAATCAGGTGGATTCTAGAACCCTCTAGCCCCTCCCAGCGATATTCCGGATTGCCTTTCCTCTTCCAGTAGGTTCGAGAGACAGAATAGTCTGGTGGGTCTTGCGCCAATAGTATACCTGCTTCGTAGGGCTATTGTTATCCTGGCGGCCTTGGGAGGAGCTTACCCAATTAGCCTGGCCGGACTGGCCATCCCGCATTGCTCACCCACCCCGCCTGCCCGTCACTACGAGGATAAAGAATGGCGACCGCTGGGCAATTCCACGAATCTTTACAATATTATGAAAAACATTCTATTCCTCCATGCGATACGTTGTTGCGATACCACCTCCACTCTACTGGGGCAGGGCCAAATAAAATTTTGTACCACACTTGACAGTAATGCATCCCACAATAAAAGTGTAGCCATCTTCAAGGATTTAGCTGCAGAAGAGAGAAGATGCCCTTTAGGAAGGTGACGCGAACACCTCTGCATCTTCTCCCTATTTATTTTTTTATCGATGGCTTTTAGTGCCGGGAGTGTCCGAGGACATGTTCGGCTCGCCTGAGTCTGTAGCTGCTTTCAGCGGACACCCTTAGGACGAGCTATAAGTTCCCTTCAATTTCAAGTAGTTCCAACTTTCGCTACCAGATATCAATGATACCTAGTGGTGAACGTTGGAACTTTGATAGAGCGTTCCGACGAAATCTAACCTAACAATTTAACTGCACACAAGTTTAGTCTGTGGAAGGATCTTTTACATGCTATAAATCTATGACATGGACCAACGGATTTACCTCCCGTCCGAAGGAAGGCATACTGAAGGATTTTAACGCTCTTAAAAAATCCGACGGCTTCGACCGGGTTTGAACCCGCTATCTTGGGCACAGCAGTTCAGCATGCTACCAACTACGCCACCGAAGCCGCTATCTTCTCCCTGAAATCTCCCTTCTCTGGCGAGGATCGTCGTTGCTCGACAGAAGTTTCGAGACGATCTGTTCGACCTTCTCGTCCAGGGACTCTTCCTCGTCGGAGAAGGGAGATACGTTGCTGGAACTATGGTGGGTGGGTGGTGGGGTGGTGCTGTCAAAAGTGGGATAGTGGAGGTCCTACCTCGTATTTCCGCCCTTTCAAACAACAATAACTAACTACCTCCAACAAGGGATGCAGATCAATATAATGCATATAGAACTTATATGCGTGTTCACACGTTGATGAGGTATGCAAATAACGCCCTCAACTGGGGCAGGAAGCAGGATATATGTGGCCTAACTCCAGTGCACATGAATAAAGAACCAGCTCCACTGGCATTGCTGAACATGATTTCGTGCGCCAATGCAAACTGGCTTGTGGCAACAAATGCAGCTGCAAAAAAGCAGGACTTCGATGCTCCACTGTATTATTATTATTATTATTATTATTATTGGAAACGTAGCCTATTTCATTTTGATTTAGCACAATGTAACACATATTTATATACAGTACACAGAGGGCTTTACAGGATTTCTGTGTATATAATATTCCACGTTATAATGTAATATGCTACCAAACCGAGGTGGGTATGTCCACCGTTTTGGAAATTATGAATAAGGCTATTTGATAGCCAGAGCGCAGCAGGCGAATGAAAGTGGAATTATTACGGGGCTATAATAATATAATAATATCCAAGTCTCTAACTCAAACAGCTCCCCCAGGGGCTCACATCTAGTGGGACGTGGGTTGGCGACCACGGGGCCCCAGCTGAGTCCGGCATTGCTTCCACTTACTTGCGCCGGGCTCCTCTCCGTCTTCTTTCCTGTCGACCTCACTTGGTCCACTCTTGTTCACTTCCGACCCCGAAGGTATTAGGGTATCCGAGGCCTAGGGAGTCTCTTCCTTTCCCGCCTTAATTGGCGCTTGTCTCATATTTTCTGATACCCTCCTTCTGCGATGGGTCAGCCTTCTTTTTCTTTTCCTGTTATCTCCAGCCTTCTGCTCAAGGCCCTCAAGGAGGCAGGGTGTATGTAGCCCCACCACTTCTGGTGCACCCTAGATATTGCTACACCCTCAGGGGTGAGCTGGGTCAGGTTTTCCCCCTTATATCCATTAGCTGCGGGGCGGACCCTCTCCTCTTTCACTTTACTATCTGCCTTTTAAGGCTCTTCTTCCTTCCAAGTCCCTCAATCCACATTCTTCCAGGGTTGAGGGCATTTCTTTTTCTCTATCCTTTATTTGCCTTATTCTGCTTTTGTTTTCCATTTCTTCTTCTAGTATATAAGTTAGTAGTTAGTTTTAGTTATAGTTTACATCTCATTATCATCTCACGATCACCCATACCATTAGGGGCCGATAACCTAGATGTTAGGCCCCTTAAAACAACAATTATCATCATCATCATCATCATCATAACTCAAACAGCACTTCCAAGGTAACTAGAATACTACAGTAGAATGCAGCACTTCCCTGTAGTAAACCCCGAATTTGGTTCGCACATGATTCTTAGTATAAAAGCTAGAAATGGGCAGCAGTCGACTGAAAACAGTCGAATTAGTCGATAGTTAAAACCATCGACTTATTCCACTGCTTAAAAAAACAGTCGAATGAATTCAACGACTACTCACCGTATCTGCGCCGTATCATAAACAAGTTGTTTGCAAACGATTGATCCCAAAGCAATAGTTGGAATCATTCGAATTAAACTAGTCGTTTGCAAACGACTAATTCCAAGTGAATGGAATCATTCAAATTTAAGTAGTCGTTCTAATCAAACGACTTCTTCCGAATAACTTCATGCTACAATGTATTGTGTTGTATATGTATAGTAGAGCTTTAATTAATTAATATAGGTGCCTATAGTTTTATACAATTCGTAGATTCTTTCAATGAACTAGCCTAAATCCAGTTGTCGAAATATATATCTATGTTATTGGAAATGTTAAGCATTCAATATTTAGATTATGTTTGAATTCCTTAACGCAGTATATAAACTTTTAATGAGAATTGGGTGCATTCCTGAATTATTACACGGCTTGAACATGGGCTTACCAATTATGAATTAGTCTGGCTGCGTGGCTCAGCGGTAACGTTCTCGCTTGCTGGGCCCAAAATCGCAGGTTCGTATCCTGGCGCAGTCAGCTGGCATTTGAGTGTGCGCAAATGTGAGGGAGCCGTGTCAGTAGATTTACTGGCACGTTAAAGATCCCCTTCGGGGAAAAATTCTGGCACCCCGGCGTCTTTAAAAGCCAGAGTAGTTAAAAGGGACGTAAAACCAATAACATTATTATTATTATTTTATTATGAATTAGAGTTCTATTTATTTTATGATTGGATTTATTCATTTATTCTGCCACGGGATAAATGAATTCCAAGAAAACTATTATAACATTCTCCCTATTGCCTGATAGTATGCCTAATGATCGATGCAAACATAGAAAAGATTTTCCAGGAAAAATAAATAAGAAAATATTTTATATTGGGATCCAAAATAAATAGCATATTAGCAAGTCTGAGGCCGTGTACGCTCAAATTGATTCTGGTCGTCAATTGTTTTAAGCTAGAGTTGGGAAGCAGTCGACTGAAAAAAGTTAAAACCATCGACATATTTGACTGCTTTTAAAAAACAGTCAAATGAATTCAACGACTACTCACCGTATCTGCACCGTAACATAAACAAGTCGTTTGCAAACGACTGATCCCAATTGTTTTACCATGTAGAAAGCGCTCGGATAGTTTTACGTTCTGGTCGTCAATTGTTTCAGCACGTGGATAGCGCGCTCATTAAAGAAACTTTGTATTTGCATGGTTGTCAACATCTCCACTGAAAGGTCGCTCGCGTTGCTGTTCTAAAATTATCTATTTTCGTTTGTATTTACTGTAGGCCGTAGTTTTCTTGTTCAAGTCGTATTTCAACTCTACATTCTTAGTAGCCTACTTCGGAGAGGATTAATTAGTGAACACAACTTGTTTGTGACGCTATGGAAATATTTTGCATTTATTTTGTGGCATTAAAAATGATGTGTGATTATTTCAATGTTGGCTATGGAATTGTTACCGGTGCTTAAGAACTCCCTTTCAGTTATAGTCATACTCTTAGGTTAAGTATTGCTCTATTACTTCACTTATCCTCAATAGATACAGAAAATGTGCCCTGTGCCAATATCGGGGAATATTTACTCGGACACATTTTGCATTAAATGAAATGTGCAACATTGCAAATAATGGCTACACTCTACACGACGTAAACCACCATTTCGAAGCACAGTAAAAATAAATAAATAACTTTGATAAATTGCATGTTGCCGAGTGTCGCGTAGTCCAAACTAACGTTTGCAAAAATAGGTCGGTTAAGGAGAAGTTTGATTTTCAACTGTTGGTACGACTCAACTCCGCGGGTGGCGGCTTACAGTGCCTAGAAGCGACTACTTACAGTCGAATACATGAAACAACACGCTTACAGTAGGTGCTATGCGAATACAGGTAACCTTTCGACTGAAAGTAGTCAACTATCTAGTCTAATCGATAGTTTCTTCCAATGAATAACTAGTCAGCCGATGGTTAAAAGTAGTCGATAGTCCCATCTCTCAAAACCACGCACATAAATTTCTATGATATAATTAAATGGGATATACTCAAACACAATGAAAAAATTGAAACACAAATTAGTGGGCAAATAACACTTGTTGAGGAGGGATTCAAACCGCTTAAAGAGTCACATTAATAATTTTTTGACAAGAATTATCAAGCATGATATTTAGTAAAGCTGAGCTGGCTGATCTACTCCACCACCGTTATTCGGTTTTATAAGCCCCATGTAACGTAATTTCTACCGTGTGTTAGATTTAGATACGATACGTATTGTCACCATGCATTAGCTTTCATAACATTTTACTTAATCTCTATGTAGTAACTGAGGTATAATTTACGTTATGAAATTTTAGGTTAATTTAAGAGGAGATCCCTGGAAAATAATATGATTACCAGACATTCCATGTCTGAAACATGGGGTGCTACCTGGTGGATGAAAGCGGAACTTCACTACCTTTCAATACTAATCAGTTTAAGTATTACCGAGAGTCATGAAATGCACAATTAATACTTTTGTGGAACGCCGTGTGTTTGGATGTTTCTATAGAATGCCCATTTATGTCATTAGCCTATTTTCTCTAATGAGAAATTTTGTCCGTGTGTCTGTGTGTGTGTGGGATGGTGTGTGTCTCCCACCCATCTAATAACATCTAAACGGCTGGAGCGAATTCAATGAAACTCGGTAAGTTTATAGCACTATAACGGACGATTCCGACCGTGCCCTTCAAATTTTGTTACGTCTCACCAATCCAATATGGCGGCTGTGCGAAATATTTCACCAGCATTCAATATCTCCAAAACTATTACAGATATCACCTTGGAATATTTTACGGTGATAAAGGAAACTACTAGAAGTTCACCTATGTGACTTTTGAAAACCTGGTAACTACAAAATCAGCATGGCGGCCAAGCGAATTTGCGACATTTAAATAGACGTTTCTCGCGATTTAACCAACCAATCGCAATAAAACTCGGTACAGTATATGTTTATACACATTGTAATGCACCGACATCTAACTTCGTTCAATTGTTTACATAACTTCAAGATGGCGGCTGTGCAAAATATTTCACTGGCATTCTATATCTCTGAAAATATTAGCGGTATCACCCTGATAATTTGTACGGAAATAAAGGGCACTACTGGAAGTTCATCTATAAGGCTTTCAAAAACCCGTTAACTACAAAACGAATATGTCGGCCAGGCGAATTTCAAATTTTTAAATAGACCTTTCTCGCTATTTAATTATCCAAACGCAATGAAACTTCGTACAGGAAATGTTTATACACATTGTAATGCACTGTTATCTAATTTACTTCACTTGTTTACATGATCTTAAGATGGCGGCTGTGCGAATTTTAAAATTAAGTTTATATTTCTTGTGTCGTAATCATGTGATCGAAGTAAAAGTTTGAATAATGAACCTACGCAATAATGTTCCTTTAATGGTACATGACTCTATGGCCTATACATATTACAATCCAACATGGCGACAAACTGAATTTTATAATGTTCATAGGGGCTATGAACATAAGTTCACCTATAGGGCTTTCAATGACCTGGTGTTCACAAATCCAACATGGCGGCGACGCGAAATATAAATATGCACATGGTCGTTTCTCGCAATTTAACCATCCGAGTGCAGTGACACTTGGTACAGTAAATCCTTATACACATGTTAATCCACTGGCATCTAATTTTTTCAATTGTTTCCATAACCATAACATGGCAGCTGTGCGAAATTTTAAAATCTCGTTTTTACTTCTTGTGTCCTAATCATGCGATTGAAATTTGAATACTACACGTACACAATAATCTTCATGCAACAGTACATAACTCTAAGATAATATGGCTTTGGATTTTGGTGGCCAGACACACACGTCAATCCTTACCCAGAATTCGGTACAACTCAAAAAGATAAAAGATCTTGAACGTCCGAATCAATTTTGGCATAAAGAAAATGTTGGAAACGAGATTCAAGCAATCCCGGGGTCTTTATAAAGATAGGGTACAACTGGGGTAAAATCTCAAAGTTGATCCGGTGGACACACAAGTATGGCAACGAACAAGAATGACAAAAACTCCGCTGTTAAAATAAAAATCATCCACCATTTATTAGAGAACCACACCACGAAATACATAAAATCAAACACAGAAGCCTACCTTCGCTCGGAGACTTCTCAAAATTATTCTTTGTGTGCAAATAAATTAATGGCGCTGAAGCAAAATTCAAATTAATGAGGCTAACATCTCCGGGTGCCTTAAACTTGGGATACAAAATAACTTACGGAGATCAGAGCTATATCACTCTAATATTACAACCATTACTTCAAAATGCTATGTCACCTCTCCGCTGAATAGTCCATAAATGAGCTGGTGTATAAATATGAGAAAATATTCAAAGGAAAAATTATTGCCTCATTCGACCTCCTTCTAACTAAATGTAATCACCAAAAGAAAAATTATATGGGTGTCACTAGCGTTAAATAATTATTTACAAAATGTTAATTCATGGATTAAATACTTTCATTATTATTATTATTATTATTATTATTTTACTGGTTTCCGTTCAACTGTGCCTCATTCAGAAAATGACTGGTTGGTGGCTGTCACATTTATTACATTGCATTTTAAATCTCAATGATACACTACGATGATGTATCACTCTTATTCATCACTTTTATGATCTTACGTTCACATCATTGATTTTCAAAATTTCAGATTTTCCTAGTTAATCACAGTGTGCTCTTCACACATGTATAAATACACCATAAACATTTAAATGAATGGCCTTTGCCTATCTGTATTTCTCAACTGGCAATTGCTTCAAAAATGTATACTCTTTTACCTATCACGTAACATTAATCATAATCATTTATTTCATTCACCTCACCATAGTGATAACATTCAGTTTCATCATAACTTTGTATTAAACAACCCTACTATTTCACCAATGCTGTTTCGTTATTCATACAACCTTGTATCAGTTACCTACCAAATGCATCTACTCATGTTAGCATGTAAAGGAAAACCTCGGTGACTGTGAGTGTTAAGTATAAACCATGATGTGCACACCCTTATGCGTAAATGTTTTCCCTGTAAATTAAGCCTGTTCAAACTCTAAATTGACATCCAGGTTGCACCATATCAGGGAACACTGACGTAACACGCTGAAAAATCCCTGTACTTAGATTATATTTTAAAGCATCCATTTATCTCATTTTAAATCCTAAATATGACTGTAATAATCACTCAAAAGAAAACTTAAATTTACTGTCCTAAAAATCTTATCATGTTATAGCATTTTATTTTGATTAAATTTTATTTCGATTATACGCCCATCTGCTCAAATCTCAGTAACCACTACCCAGTAACCACTACTTATGAATTAACATTGTTTTCAGTTCCTTCCGGCCGCCTCGGTCCTCGTTCCGTTGACACGTTTCCTGAGGGGTTTGGTTCCACGTTCTTCTGATTGAACATCCTCCCCTCTCGCCCTTGATACAGCTCGCGATCCCCTGGGTATCCATGGTCCTGGCTCGCCTTGGTTTCCACGTCATCATAACAGCTTCCACATTTCTAGATCTAGCCGGTCACTTCTTCGCTCGTAAAGTTCTTGTCACAAAACTCGCACTGGTCTGTACTGATAGCCTTTATGTTCGTCCAATACATCGCTGCAATCTTCATGTCGAATATGCCAAGATATATCAACTTATGGCCGTGATAATAACTATGTAACAACACAGGTTATATCGTACGCATTTACACCAGCATGTACTTATAAGAAATTACGTTCGTCCTTGGCCTTGAATGTCGCTCTATATTAGGACTACATCCAGTTTATCTCTCATAGTTCACTGACCCTGGTGACTGTCACTTGTCTGCTTGTCATCAAATGCACATCGCTTCGTCCATATGTTCTTTGCGTAAATTATATCGCGCTTGGCTCATGCAGTCCCGTACCTCGTAAAAGCTTAAGACACCACGTGTGTTTGCTCACACTTCGCTGTACTAATGACTAGTATTTCACAACGTAATGCATTATGATCTGCGTTATAATATCGCTTTGCCACATTGGACTTTAATGTTCGTTAATACAGAGCTGTTCATGTAAGAAATAATACTGAGCCTTTCAGCTACGTTCCACACACACACAAAAAAGACTATCGGAATACCGCACTGGTTCCAAGTTTCCACGGTACGACTGCCTCTACACACTTGCTTGTAACTTCGTCGCACGGCGATACAAAAGGAAGTGAAGTGCCTCTCCGACGTGACCTTCCCACCTAGACTTTTCCTGGTGCCCATCAGCGCCCTCTATGCTTCTGGATCATTCGCCTAGTCATGCTGTCGACTATATTCATGACGTAAAAACATCAACCTCATGTTACTTCGGCTTGCTTTCTTCATTCAGCCATGCAACGTTGCCAGAGCTCTCAAAATCATGTGATATCGGTGACACTACATATATAAAAATCCATCATGGCGACCATCCGCAATATTTAGTCGGTTCTCAATATCTGCGAATATATTACAGCAATCAAACTGAAATGTTGTATGTTGATAGAGGCAATTAACATAAGTAGGATATATGAAAATAGGCTGTGTAGTTCTTCACGGAACTACTTGTTTTGTTTTGTACTCGTAATTTCCTTGATATGTGTTCCGAACCGTCGGTATTCCTTAAGTATAGGTGATTGTCACCAAGTATTTGTATGAATCAATAGATCTAGTGTCTTATCGCTTAAGTTGGCAGCACTCATACAGTGTGTGTTGCACAAAGTCGAATTAGCTTCACCACAGCTCAGTGCCGAGCGCAAGACACGTTCAGGTTATTGCATCATGCCCTTTACTTTGTGAGTAAAGGAGATGTTCCCAAAGAGCGCTCCTTGTACCTTCACTTGTCTCCGTCATCGAAAATCTATAATCACTCTACTATCTCAGAACTCACAAGTAATCCAATTTCCAAGAGCGTCATTCTTTGCCTGCGTATTTCAGTCTTCAAAATAAAAGAACTGTAATTTTCTTCTGAGATAATATCGATATGATTAAAGAATAATGAAGCTACATCTATATTGATAGACAGCTTTAATTCTGGAACTCATCGAAATAAATTTTCTTAATGCAGCCAATGGTCATGTATTTCCTTTTCAGGTCGGGTCAAGGAAGGGATATTGGAAGGGAATCGGCCGTGGACCTCTTGAAAAGAACCGTTCCGGCATTTGCCTGGTGATGACAGTGGGAAACCACGAAAACAATTTTCAGGACGGCCGAGGTGGGATTCGAAACACCCTCTCCCGATGCCAGCGAGGCACGAGGTAGCGCATTAGCCCAAGATCGCAGGTTCAAACTCGGACGAAGTCGTCGGATTTTTAGAGCGTTAAAATCCTTCAAATCCTTTCCTTCGGAGGGGGAGTAAAGCCAGCGGGCCCATATCTTAGAGTTATTGCATGTAAAAGAACCTACCACTACAATTGATAGTGGGTAGCAAAATGTTTAGGTTATACGGTATTTAACTAGTTAGAAACGCTCTATCAAGTTCCAACATTCGGTGATAGGTGTCAGTGACGGTAATATCTGGTAGCCAAAGTTGGAACTACTTGAATTTGAACTTGTTGTGAGCCCTCAGGCGTTCGACTAAAATGCCCTGCTATGGCCATTAGGCTGCAATTCATATATAATAATATACAGATGCGGCCTTTGATGGCCATTTTCAAAAAGCAGGAGTCACCCTGGATAGAAAAGTGGTGTGACCTCTTGAAAATTAGGGGATAAAAAGAATAAGGCCAAGGAACAATAAAGACAAAAAAAACACGAAAGGCACACTAGACCTTGGATACCTTAAACTGTAGGCGTTAAAAAAGAACAAGAGTTGACCATGGTAAGGTACAGTATGAGGAAGCATCTGGGGTCCCGTGGTCGACACTCGCTGTGAGTCCCTGAGTGGGGGAGGGGTGTGAAACTAGACAACTCGTTTTAGTTATGTTTCTACATACAAAGGAATGCATCCTATGAGCACAAAACATATTGCCAGCCTAGGACTATAAGCCAACTGATTACCAGTGGCGTAGCGTGAACTTTTGAGTTGGGGACGCCAAAGTTTATAACGACAGTTAAACTAAGGGACAAATCAAAAAGCTAATATGAAAGATAGTGTCACATACCGTACCTCGAACAGTCTTGTACATCATCTCCATTCGTCTTTTCTTCTTTTCTGTGAAAATGTCTATGGAGTGTTCAAAAAATTCGGGCTCTGATGAAAGCTCACCTAATCAGCGTGCTCATGCTGCGTTCACAACTAGCTGTAGTAGTTGGAAAAGTCAGTACTAAGCGTAGTAGTGTAGTTACTTCCTGATAAATGGAGTCAAGACCGTTCGTAACAAAATATTTTAAAAGATTTTTGGAGCTAAATGCTTTGTCTGATCTGCATAAACAATGTGAAGTTCATTTAGTAATTGGTTAACATTAAAGAATGGTTACTGTTTTACCAAAATATCTAATTTGCTCTGGCGGAATGCTTCGGTGTATTCTTTAAACTTCTTTTCTTGTGCTAACTCAATGAAATTTAAATGAGTAAGATCTTCAAATCTACTCTTTATTTGAGCTGTTAGTGAATCTACGATTTCAAAAGTCAGCACTCTCAAAGTGTTCTTTTTCTTGCCATCATCCATTACGTTTTCATTCAACTGGATGCTTATTTTGAACGCATCTGTCAGTGTAAACTTCATTTCTTAAGTTTGATATGCTTTTGACGACAGCCTCTATCTCATTATGGCAAGTTACAATATTCACTGTCGATGATTGTAACAATTTGAAAAGATGATCTGTGTAAATGAAACAAGCTTCGATTACACATAGCAAATATACAAAGGTTGGGTCATCCATATGTCTTTTGAGACGAATGGCACAGTTCACAGGGTCATCGTCCCATTCACAATTTTCATCATCAATAATTTCATCAAAAATACAGTGCAATCCTTGGAAATGTTTCATAATGCTGAAAACTGCCCTCGAATGAAAATTCCATCTCGTATTGCAAGCTTGTGGAAGCTTAAATCCTCTTTCGGTCAACAAAACTGTCCTTTTAAAAGACTTGCTGAAAAAACTGTGAAAAGCAGTCAAGGCACAGACAAACAAACGAACCTGTTTTATTGTTTTTGAGCCATGTAGAAGTACCAAATTTAATTGGTGGGCGTAACAATGGATGAAAAGAGCATATGGGCAAAACTGTTTTACTAGCTTTTGAACTACTCATTTTCTGCCTGGCATTAAAACTGCGTCATCGAATGTATGGCTTACGACTTTTTCTCCATTTACTTCCCAGTATAGTAAAACTTTGTTCACGACTTCCGACAATCCCGGAGCTGGAAACGTCATAAAAGGCGACGAATCTCTCCTCTATTCTATCATCCACATACTATGTAATATATTATGCTCATATGGCTCTTACACGATACGTTTAATGTCTCATCTGCTTGTATGGAGAGAAAGGGGGCTTCATTTATATCAGATTTGGTTTCTTCATATAATGCAATTGTTGTAACTTCAATCAAGTCATTTTGAATGTCTGGAGATGTTCCTTTTAATGATGATGACTGTAAATGGTCTCCAACTATCGATTCATTTTGAGCGAGCAGATTCAACAATTGCAAATAATTCCCTTTCACTTTCATCTTCTCTATGCCCACGGAAGGCTAGTTTTTGTGTACTGAGAAATACTACAGATTGAATGAGTCGTCGCAAATATCGTACTGCCTGTTTGAAGACACGATCTCATTATGTTTTATTGCTTGTAGTCGAGCGGCTTCAGATAATTCATGCTCAATGCGAGTTTTACCTAGCAGATGAAATGCTCCACAATGTAACAAATGGTGTTTTGAAGACTGGTGTTCTACAGCTTTTAAAATTAAATTACTCAGGTCCGAAATTCCTTCTGTGCACTATTCAGTATCTTTCGCCCCAAACATAAGCCAAACATAACAAAACCTTTTTTTTTTTTTTTTCAACACACCCAATTAGCCAGGAAAACCTGTCACACCAAGAAAGCTGAAAACCCCGTGTGCGATTTTTACCAACTTCTTTAATTGATAAATTTGGCATTGGTCTTTTTGTTTTTAATTCACATCGCTGTTCATATGATAAAATGCTCGAAGGAGTTGCCTTTAAAAATTAATAACATTAGAGTCAGGTGAATTTACTTCAGTCATATTGGCAGCATTAAACACACACACGCACAATTAAAAGAAACTGCACTTCTACAGTTCCTTCGTTCCAAACTAGCACTAGCGCGGCGATCGGGCTATTGAGTTAGCAGAACATATCATTCAAAGCTGACGCCCGCCAAACGCCAGCGTACGGTAACACTTCTCTTCCGGGAAGCAGGATGAACTCGCGCATGCGCTGCAACGTAGCCTGGCCAGGGTGATACATAGCTCTTGACGCCAAGAAGCGCTGGCGTACGTTGAATGAAAACAAGAAAAGCAAAGCACAGCAGTAGACTACAGCCGAGCTAAGACCAGTTATATGAGGGGGGGGATTAAATAACGTAACGCCATGTAATATGCTAACGTTGCATTTATATAAAATAAAAACAATGTTATATTTTACTCATTAATGAATACACATCCTAATTTTTTAAATCAGGGAACGCCCGGCGTATCGGCGTATTAGAGCGCTACGCCTCTGCTGATTACTCACTCAAAAAAGACTGTCAATACTGATGTGACTTTAATCAAAAGCATTTCCCTCGTTCTTGTAGTCTTGCCAGAAAAGTAGAGGAGAGCTCTTCCTAAGATGAGCACCCGCAGCTGTCAAAAATGTTATCCTACGTGACAGGCGCTCAATATACATACAGTATATAAACTCTCTGCACCTGTTACTTTTCATAAGGTATATTGCTTCTCCTGGAATGTTAAGAGTCTCACAGATGTTGAATTTACATTCCAATTTCCTATTTTCTTTGTGAAAGTCAGCGAGTGTTGAAATACTGTCATCGATCTTCTTCGTGTGATTCTAACAAGTGGATGTCCGGACTAGCTGATGTTGGTATCCTCATTTTTCAATCTCTGCCTCCTGTTACGGTATTTCTGTTGTAAGATTAGACGAGAATGCCAGTTCTAGATTTTTCTTGCAAGCACAATAGTCTGGTATTGTTGCCAGCTTGAACCATGTTTATGTTTGTTCGCTTCATTATTTAAAACTCAATCATCGACTTAGGTTCTTTGACGATTGAATAATAATTTTCCTTCAATCATACCGATGGTGGAACCACCTCAGAATGGTAACTCTTCTCTTCTGGCTGTAAATGGACGTTCGTCAAGGCCTCCTTTTGTAGTCTCGAGGTGTTTATTGAGACCCCAGATCCAGAAGTCTCAGGTTATTTTCCCGGTTCTGTCAAGAAATTAAATTCTTGCTTGTCCGTTGGAATGGGGTACACTCAGTCTGATGAGGTCAAATTGAGAAAAGATGTATTTGACTCTCAGCCTTATCCCAAGTCACGTAGAGTTAGCGTTAATTTGCTGAATTCTTCTCTTCCATGAATGTCTGTCCCATGCTTCCTCCCTCTTCCATCCTTTTCTCTGAGGTCCCCTGCAACCTTGTCTTTCAACCACATTTTTGGTCTTCTTCTCTTCCTTGACTCTCAATTTCAATATTTCCAACCCTTTTCCCCACGTAGTCCTGCTCTCTTCTCAGCACATGCCCATACCATCGGTGCCTACTGATTCGAACCTTCTTTCCTATGGGTCCCACTTTCACTGCTGCTCTGCTTGCCACGGCGGGTGAGTGGTCATCGGGTCGGACAACCAACACTAAGCTTGCAGGCTCGCCCCTGAGTGAGTGATTTTTTGAAAGGCGACAAAACCACGACTCGCATATCATACGTTGTTGGCATGTTAAAGAACCCATTTGAATTCAATAGGCCGTGTTCATCATGGCGAAATTAATCTCGGGATTTTCCGCCAACACAAGAAGTTCCTCTTTTCTGTACAAGAAAGGGCTATAGCATCAACGAACTTAGATATCTAACCTCGTTGACATTCATAGCGTTCAAAGGAAAAACAAAATTCGGCATGCTAGCTGCCCCCTGGGTACAAATAACAAAGCTTGCACGCGGCACCCGAGGCCATAATTAATTAACTGCACCTCTGGTGTACTCATTCCGTAATCTATCCTTTATCATCTACCTTAACATTCTCATTTCTGCCACATTCATCCTTCTCCCTTGGGCTTTTGTTATCGACCAAGTTTCTCCACTATAGAGCATCGCAGGCCTCACCACAGATTTGTAGATCTTTCCTTTCAGCCTGCAGCTGATCTTCTCATCACACAATACTTCACGCAGTTTCCTCTAGTTCATCCAATCACTGTTTACCCTGTGCTGTACTTCAGCCTCCAGTCCCCCATCATTTTGCACGTAGAACCCAGCTATTTAAACTTCCTGGCCACTTCCTTCTTCATGCAGGTTAATATGGAAATCTTGTTCTTCCGTCGTACACATATATTCTGTTAACATGTTCTGTCAAATAACTAACAATTTAAAGTATTGATTAGCTGAAATATTATGTATTATATTTTATAGATATAGCATTCAGAAGCAAGCTGAATAAATCATAAATGCATTCATTCATTCATATTCTAAAGGGTAATGGTTTGCCGATGCAACCACACTCTTCTGTCGTTGGCAGTTCGTTTCAGTTCCATGTAATTGCCACATCCCATTCTATTCTTGATGTCTTCCAAATACTTGTCGCTATTGCACAATGACCTGACTTCCAGAAATGGAATATTGCAGCCAGGCAGATTCACCAGGGCTAGAGGTGGATCTGTTGCGATATGCAGATGTTAGGTGTCCTCATCAAATGCAGTATAATCATTAACATTGTTTCGTTTGATCATAAATAACAATTGACAAAAAAAAACTCTGTAATAGTTGAAAAATGTCAAGTGTTGCAAAGCGTAAGGAAATTTCTGGGTGAACTTGCATTCTTACGCCTTTTTAAATATTTTTATGGCCAAAAATAGCGTAGTTGGTAGCATGCTGAACTGCTGTGCCCAAGATAACGGGTTCAAACGCGGCCGAAGTCGTCGAATTTATTAAGAGCGTTAAAAATCCTTCAGTATGCCTTCCTTCGGTGGGGAAGTAAAGCTGGCGGTCCGATGTCATAGATTTATGGCATGTAAAAGATCCTTCCACAGACTAAACTTGTGTGCAACTAAATTGCTAGGTTAGATTTTGTCGGAATGCTCTATCAAAAGTTCTAACGTTCACCACTAGGTATCATTGATATCTGGTAGCGAAAGTTGGAACTAATTTAATGGAACTTGTAGCTCACCCTAAGGGTGTCCGCTGGAAGCAGCTACAGACTCAGGCGAGCCGAACATGTCCTCGGACACTCCCGGCACTAAAAGCCACACGATAAATAAATAACTTCGCCCTAGGCCGTCCTCTTCCTTTCCTTCCCAGCATTTTCCCTTCAAGAATGTTAACGATGAAATTGTTGTCTCATGACATGTCCAATAAATTTTTATTTTTCTCTTTGCCATTTCCTTCATTAATCTTTTCTTTCCATCTAGCTCGTTCTTGTCATTTTCCATCATATCCATATTTCAGCAGCTTCAAGCCGATTCTTTTCCAATTTAGGCCTACCCAGAGTCCAACTTTCACTTCCATAGAGTAGTGTACTCCATACAAATGATTTTGCAAAGGAATTTATGACATCTACAAGGTCTTTCATATAAAATAAGAGCGCCAAGCGGCGGCTTTGTTAATCGCAGCTGCGATCACCTTGGCTGAGCTTGTGGCGCGCCACGGCCTCCTGCTGTAGTATTGAATGCGCACGCATAGTACATACAAGGGCTGTTTTTTTTTTCAAGTTCCGATGGACTGAATAAAAATAACAGATTGACATTACCAAGCTTGACCTTGCAATAAGCGTGCAGGGGCTCAGTCGCCAGTCTAAACCTTATTTTATGTACGAGTCGGCTCGGCGGGTACGTGATGCATTTGATCAGCAATTTCCTGATGAAGTGCCACCTTCACTAGCACAGATTCACGTAATTGCAAATAAGTTTGACACTACTGGCTCGGTGCTCAATAAAAAACATGCCCGCTCACGAACAGTTTTAACAGAGGATGAGCTAGATGACATTGGCGAGAATCTTGAACAGTCTCCGAATAAATCACTCACAAAATTAGCACAAGTAGGGGTTTCGGTTTCATCAACAATAACTAACTAATTAAAGTAAGATTTCAGCATTGTACACACGCTAGCAAGGCCGCTGCATCATATAGGATTGTACACACGCTTAAAGCAGGGATCCTTGGCGAGCCACAAGCTCGGCCAAGGTGACCGCAGCTGCGGTTAACAAAGCCACCGCTTGGCGCTCTTATTTTATATGAAAGACCCTGTATATTCATATGTGTGCTGGATAAAATGTTTTTTTAGTCATAAATGCCTGTTTTGCCAATGCAATCTAAACGGATTATTATTATTTATTTACCGTATGGCTTTTAGTGCCGGGAGTGTGCGAGGACATGTTCGGCTCGCCAGAGGCTGTAGCTGTTTCAAGCGGGCACCCGTGGTGTGAGCTAGAATTTCCGTTCAATTTCAAGTAGTTACAACTTTCGCTACCAGATGTCCCTGATTCCTAGTCTAGTGGTGAACGTTGGAACTTTGATAGAGCGTTTCAACGAAATCTAACCTTGAAATTTAGGTTCACACAAGTTTAGTTAGTGGAAGGGACTTTTACATGCCATACATCTATGAAATGGGACCACCGGCTTTACTGTCCCTCCGAAAGGAGGCATACTGGAGGATTTTAACGCTCATAAAAAATCCGACGACTTCGGCCGGGTTTGAACCCGCTATCTTGGGCACAGCAGTTCAGCATGTTACCAACTATGCCACCGAAGCCGCTACAAATGCATTATTTCTGTCTAACGAGCCACCGGAGACCACGGGTTCCCCACACCAATACACTCGGAGGGCGTCCCTGAACATCCTTTATCGGTATATACTGGGTTCCCTGTTCCAGCCGTGACAAGAAATTATTAAAACTTCAAGTGCAGTGTATCCCTAACAAGGAAATTCATTAATGAAAACACTTTAAAGCTTTACGTTTCTGAAATGACATTATAGTCGCCGTTCTTTATTCGTCTGCAATTCTCTCTATAAGAGAAATATTACCTTTGCTGGGAAGTAATTATTAATTATGCTTTTTACATCCTCCATTCGTTAACTCCATTTCTTTGGATTTGCTTTTAGCAGAACTAAGAAGCAAGTGAAAACGAAATTGCTCAATAATTTGAAAGTATCTCCGCATTGGTGGAATGGGACTTTAATTTACGAGTCTGGAAGTTAAAGAATCCATTTGTATTTTATTGAAAAGAAGCTCTCTATTATAACTCCTATCGTCGCTAGAGCATTTATCTCAATTAATGGATTCTGTGAATCGGATTTTGTATAATAGATTATTAGTCTTTCAAAGCTATCTCGAAGTGCCTGGAAATTAAATTAAAAAGAAGAACTTGCTGCTGTGGTTTCTCGCATATGGCGAAAGAGGACAGATTATTTTCACTGAACAAAAAGAACACAATCGAAGTCAAATCTGCTGAAATTGGAATCTCAGGAGGGATGTGTCATGATTGAGAGAGGTGAATTTGTAATTTGGGGTAAGATGGTTTAGGAGGTAGCCATGGGCTTAATTAAAATACTGCCCTGATGTTTGCCTGGCGTACACGTGGAAAACCATGGAAAACTCCCTTTCGGATGACTGAGCTAGAAATCGAACCCACCTCTTCTCAGTTCGGCCTCAGCCATCTTGGAAGTGGTTTTCCGCGGTTTCCCACTTCTACACCAGGACAATGCCGGGATTGCTCCTAACATAAGACCACGGCAACCTCTTTCCCAATCTTCACCTAAATTACAAATACACACACAAATTCAGCCATCACAATAACACTGGTTATCAGACACAATTACACACACACACACACACCCAAGCACATGCTGGTAAATGACCAGGATGCCTAAGTCCCTCAAATGGAACAACAACAACAACAAGGCTTATCCCTTGTCAGATTAAGTAGAACGGCAATGTGCTTCTCACGTGATGTTTAACTGTGACTTATTTTTGCATGGTGCATGAAAATTTGTTGTCCTGCCGAGGAATGGATAACTCCCTTCTCGAAATAATATTGATTCCCGTTAAATGAGTTGTTCGTGTTGATACTTTGCGACATCGTGGTCATGTAGCCCCGTGTACTCGGGTGAATGCGGAATTTTGTCTTATAACCTATAGGAAAGAAAATAACATAAGTATTAAATGCAATACACCTTGGTCAATAATTATAATGAAAATAGAATACTTATGGTATTTTATTTTCGATTATATCGTCAATAAGGAAACATTCTAAATATAATTACTGATAACCTATGTTGTTGCGATGGCGGTATTTGTCATTCGGTGAGGATTGGGAAGGATGGGGCTATAACCTTCAGTTAGGACCTAGCTCAGCATTTGTCTGGAGAAAAATGGGAAATCATGGAACACCACTTCCAGGATGGATGAGGTAGGATTCAAACCTCACGAGGTTGAGTGTACCCCGTTCCAGCCCTCAGACAAGGATTAAATTTCTTGGCAAAACCAGGAATCGAATCCGGGCCTTTAGAGTGACTGCCAAAAATGTTAGTCACAATGCATCGAGCTGGGCTCATAAATCAGTAACAGTAACTTAGTGCCTGGAGAGGTTGAAATTTCAGATTCAGACGTAGGTCTATATGCCATGACCTAAGTAGGGGATACCAGAATGTTCAAACACCTCGCATATCTATTAACGTCAGCCACACACTAGACTGCATGAGCTGACTTAAGCTTTCTTCACGGAACGTTAAAAGGCTATTTCCTCCCCGATTACGTTTAACCACTTCCCTTCCACCGTGTTCCATTCCTCATCACGCGACTTAATGATCTGTTTTACATTGCACTGCAATTTCACATCCGTTCTCTTTTAGAGTTTGAACAGGAAGCACCATGTTGCCACGTCATCAAATGAGTGGATATATATTTAGGCTAGCAGATTTTACTTGAACAGGAAGCACGATATTGGCACGTCATTAAACAAGAAACAATCTTAGATCAATGGATATGACCCTAGTATAAAACACCATATTAGCACGTCATAAAACAAGAAACAGTAGATCAGTGGATTTGACACGAGTAAAACACTATATTACAGAGGTGTGCAAATGATTAGAATCTAATGGAAATCGACAGCCTGCTTCCATTCAACTGACCGGGTCAGGGAATGGAATGAATGTAACCCCCATCTAGCGGCGAGGATATGAACTGTGCCAGCTGCCGAAGCCTGTCGCATTCCCCTGGGGCAATGATTAAATGAATGAGAGATGAAATGAAATGATAGTGGAGAGCGTTGCTGGAATGAAATTGTGACAGGGAAAACCGGAGTACCCGGAGAAAAACCTGTCTGCCTCCGATTTGTCCAGCACAAGTCTCACATGGAGTGAACGGGATTTGAACCACGGACCAAGTGGTGAGAGGCCGGCGTGCTGCCGCCTAAGCCACGGAGGCCTCATTAGAATCAAATAAAGAATCTAAATCAGTCACAATTTTTTATTCAAAATCATTTTATAGTCCATCTTTTATTACCTCTTATAACCCTACTTAGTAATGTTTTCTCCCCCGTGGACTTACACCTTTTTCCATAAGGAATTGCGTCTGGAAACTTTCAGAATTGGGGATTCCAAGGGATACCTGAGCTGGGCCCGTCTTCCTTTCCTCATTGACTTTGGAATGTGCCCACTAAGTCAGATTATTTCAATCCATAGTTCATGAATCTTTGAATAGTTCAAGAGTGGATCACCAGTGAAATGTCTCCAAATCCCTCTGCTGTATATCCACACGAAAAGTTTTACTTTTACTTTTGAGTTCCTTAAAATAAAATATAATTAAGACTCTTGGTTTGACATTTGAAGTAATTTAAGCGCCTTGCGAACACATTTAGTGCATTAAACATGAAAAGTAATCGTATAAATTACAATTTTGGAAAGCTGGCGTCGAGTCCAATAATTTGCACACCTCTGTAGCACGTCATCAAACAAGAAAATAATTTTCTATAGATTGGATTTGATCTGAGTAAAAAAAAAAAGAAAGAACGTCATCAAACAAGAGGGACAATTTTAAGAAACCGGTTGAATAAAACTGGTGACTGAATTTTGACTCTACTTTTGATGAAAATAATTTTATCTAAGCACAACATTCATTACCTTCAGTCCTGTCGAGTTCAATGTTCTCCGTGTTAACAAGAAGAGCCGCAGGTTGGATGTTTTGGAAATGCTGAAGATCAAGTGGATTGTTTGCCAGGATCCCTCATTACTTTCTTCCGACCAAGTGATCCGAAATTCCTCCTCGTTGCTCTCACCTAAGCTCTGCTGATTTGAATCTATCTTTCTGTTTTCACCTGACATTATCACCTTGTTACTTTAAAATCTTAAGTAAGTCCAATCTGTATTTATTTGTTTATAAAAAACGTTATACCAGTAGCTTTTTCCGGTTTCGTGGCTAAATCGTTAGCGCGCTAGGCTTTGGCCCAAAGTGCCCCGGGTTTTATTCCCGGCCGAGCCATCAGGGATTTTAATCTCCTGGAGTTAATTCCCGTGGCTCGGGGACTGGGTGTATGTGACGTCTTCATCACTTTTTCCGATGTTTTATCTCGGTGATCTACTACACCCCCACTGTCCAGATACTCAAATATGTACAGTTCTCCTCCCACCAGTCTAAGCCTTCTAAGGGCGTAGTATTTTACGTATTCCTTTACTTGTGTTGTACGAGTATCAGTTACTCGTTTCTCATGACAATGTAGGAAGGTCAAACCGGACGAAATAAAATTTTAAATCTTAAGTAAGTACAATCTGTAATTATTTGTTTATAAAAAGCTTTATACTAGTAGCTTTGTCCGGCTTCGTGGCAAAATCTTTAGCGCGCAAGGCTTTGGCCCAAAGCGCCCCGAGTTTGATTCCCGGTCGAGCCATCAGGGATTTTAATCTCCTGGAGTTAATTCCCGTGGCTCGGGGACTGGGTGTATGTGCCGTCCTCAACATCACTTCATCCTCATATCGACGCGCAGGTCGCCCACGGGCGTCAACTGGAAAGACCTGCACTCGGCCTTTCCGGACGCCACACGATATTACATACACACCAGTAGCTTTGATCTCAGCAGGAATATCCCTTGGCATGTCATCAAACGAGGTTATAAAATAGCCTTAAACCAGAATATTTGACCTGAGCAAGAAGCACCGTGCTGCTACATCATCAAACAAATTGTGGAAAGGGAAACATTACACCAGTAGATTTGATCTGAACAGGAAGCACTATATTGCTACTTCATCAAGCAAGGAACGATATAACTTCACCTGAGTAAGAAGCATTAAATTGCCGCGCTATGGACGAAGAAGTAAAATACTTCTAAAGTTGTGGATTTTACCTGGTGCATAACCTGATACCAAAACAAGCAATTCCAGAAAGAACTAAAATCCCATTACTTCCTTAAAATGTAATTTGTTGTTGTTGATGTTGTTATTGTTGTTGTTGTTGTTGTTGTTTGAGTCTTCAGTCTATTGACTGGTTTGATGCATCTCTCTATGCATCCCTGTCCTGAGCTAATCGTTTCATCTCTACATAGCTGCCACACCTTATATCTGAGGCAATTTTAACCATTCTTAATATATATTTCTTTATTCATTTCACGGAGCTTGGAACATCTTGATCATTACCCCGTGTACTTGGATATGGAATTTCAAATATAACATCCCTGTATTTGCCTGAAGGGAAAGTATCTAAAACACGGGAGAAAGAAACTACACTGAAGTTGGCTGTTGTTAGCGCGGGTGGCTAGCTGCGTGGTTCAGCGGTAATGTTCTCGCCTGATGTTCCCAGGGTTGCAGGATCGAATCCTAACGCAGTCAGTTTGTATTTGAGGGTGCGCAAATGTGAGGGAGCCGTGTCAGTAGATTTACTGGCACGTTAAAGATCCCCTTTGGGGAAAAATTCCGGCACCCTGACGTCTCTAAAAGCCGCAGTTGTTAAAAGGGATATACAACCGATAACATTATTGTTAACGTTGGTATTCGAACCTTTGATCTCCGGACTTCCATTTCTGATTCCCAATGTTATGCATCTACTCTTGGATGAAATAATAATTCCTGATCTGCAAGTATATGACCTAGGAGTAATAATACCTTATCAAGGCCGTGATTGGTGTATATCGAATTGAGTCTAGAATATTATTGGTTAATACCATATGAAAGATGTATAACTCAAAATAATCACACGAATTGAATTGGTCCATTTCAATTATTTTTTTTGGTATTATTATTATTGGTTTACGTTCACTGAGGAGCGCTAATGACCAGTTTTGCTTCGGTGCTCTCTTTCCACCCCAATAGCTTCTCCTGCGAGAGAGATTTCCGACACTTGGACACTTTGAGTGGTGGGAACCAAGTGTGAACCATTTCACAAAATTTGGAACGATCTTGAACATCAAGGTCAGAAATTCCAGCGGGATACAAGTCTTTTTGCACTTCATTGAGCCACAGACTTCCAGTCTTATAGCTTTTAACCTTGGAGATGATCCTCTTAGTAAGTCGGAGTTAGGTTTTAGTCAATGGGTACCATTTGGGAGCAATCTCGGCCCATGACGTTTCCTGAGGATACGTCTTTCGACCTTCTTGAGATTAACAATAATAATAATGTTATTGGTTTTACGTCCCTTTTAACTACCCAGGCTTTCAGAGACGCCGGAGTACCAGAATTTAGCCCCGAAGGGGATCTTTAACGTGCCAGTAAATCTACTGATACGCCTCCCTCGCATTTGTGCACCCTCAAATGCCAGCTGACTGCGCCAGGATACGAACCTGCAACCTAGGGCCCAGCAAGCGAGAACGTTACCGCTGAGCCACGCAGCCAGTCAGCTTCTTGAGATTATTCATACTATTATTATTATTTATTTCTCACAGGTTTCTTCTGGTGATCTTCCAATGACCAGTTTGCGAAAAGCAAGGTATACAGACTTGAATTTTAATGGCTAACACTTTCCACACCGTACGGCACTTTCACAGAATAGTCGCCTGCTCTATTTGTACGTACACCCTCGTTGGCAAGCTGAACTTAGCGAGAAAGATGTGAATTTGTCGTTAAATCTCTCCTTGTACTCAAATCATCAACTGGATTAAAACGACCATAGTGATTCGAGCTCTTCAGCTAGTGGTACTGATACGCCTCCCTCGCATTCGTGCACCCTCAAATGCCAGCTGACTGCGCCAGGATACGAACCTGCAACCTAGGGCCCAGCAAGCGAGAACGTTACCGCTGAGCCACGCAGCCAGTCAGCTTCTTGAGATTATTCATACTATTATTATTATTTATTTCTCGCAGGTTTCTTCTGGTGATCTTCCAATGACCAGTTTGCGAAAAGCAAGGTATACAGACTTGAATTTTAATGGCTAACACTTTCCACACCGTACGGCACTTTCACAAAATAGTCGCCTGCTCTATTTGTACGTACAGCCTCGTTGGCAAGCTGAACTTAGCGAGAAAGATGTGAATTTGTCGTTACATCTCCCCTTGTACTCAAATCATCAACTGGATTACAACGACCATAGTGATTCGAGCTCTTCAGCTAGTGGTGGTGGTGGTGGTGATGATGATGATGATGATGATGATGATGATGATTATGATTCGGAAGTTTAAGACCTAAAGAAGTAAATTTGCCCTAAAAACTAGCTAAATATGACCTAAAAAACTATGAAATATGACATGAAATGTTGGGATAGGTAGAGTATCGCTAACGTACAGTAAACGTCTTAAGTGCCTAAACGTGATCAGCGATAATACACCAGACACATTTAATCACACAAACTAACAGAGAGCTACAGTACATTAAAATTTTCAACATTCATTCAGTATCATATCCTTGAGATGCCGTTGTTGCTCGGTTTTCCTAAAAAACATAACATGGCATTTCCTTGTTTGCTAATTGCTTCTGAGCTGAATATATCTACTGGAGTGACATCCTATTGAAATGTGGAAGCACTCTATCGTCATATTCCGTGACCTCATGCGTTCAGTATCGCAATCTAATTTGTCCAGAAAGATGTGCTAAAAGACGTCCGTAGAGGAGCGCCTTCTTGGAATCAGGTCTTCTAAACTTGCTATCAGCCTGTTCTGGGAAAGAAAGAAAAATATACTGTATCTACTACACTATTCGGAAATCCTGTGTTTGAAACTCGACGCAGAAAACAGTAATTTCAAACTTTAACAAGTCCTTATCCACTTCCCCCAGCCAAAGAGGCATCACCCGTAAACATCGGAAATATGACAATAGACGGTTGGAGAATCTACTGACCGGCATTCTGAGGAGGTGGGCATAGAATGTTATTCTCCGTTTCCGGATTACACTTGAGATATTTTCAGTGTGGGAGTATATTTCTGAAATACTCCATAGCTTGTAACCTCCATCTTTGAACTTAGGACCAAGAATTTTCCTAATGATCTTTCGTTCCTTAACTTCAAGTCTCTCGATCAGGCCAGCTGCGCGGTTTGTTAGGCGTTCCGCTGCATACAATGCTTCCAGTCTTATCACAGTTTGATAGTGTCTTAACTTTGCCTACCTAGAGATGGACTTTTTTACTGTACAGTTGGTGTATGAGGCGGAAGGCTCTTTCAAATTTATTGACTCCTGTTGAGATGGTGAACTTTTCAGAATTATTTGGTTCGATCCATTCGCCAACTTATTTAAACTTTTGAACATTTATGATCTGACCGTGGGTGGTTTGAAGATGAGCTAAAGCTTCTTTTATATTACAGAGGAATTGGGTTTTAGTGTAAGATATCTTGAGTCATATTTTGGTTGCACAATCATGTAAGTAATTTACTTGTTGAATGGCTATTTCTGGAGAGGAGGCAAACAAAGCGAGGTCATCAGCAAATGCGAGGCAATGAATATTGATGTTATCGCGAGGTCTGCCTATTTGTACTCCATTAGGAATTCCTTTTAAGAAAGTATAATATCTGAAAGTAAGGAGTGGTTTCTAGCTTTTCCAAAAGTTCATTCTACTTTTTAAAAAATGCTGCACTACACGACACGTGTCCAGGCTCGTAGATTATTATTATTGTTATTATTATTATTATTTGCGAATAGGCCACTGAGGATCACGCTACAATTTCATTCCCTCTTCGTCTTCAACACCTCTTCCTCCAGTATTATTTCATATGAACGCTGTGCTGCTGCTTTTGTTCATCTGTTCAGGTTCTTCCAGTCTTCGCTGTTCTTCCGTCTTGGAGCGCTTCCAAATTTTGAATAATGGTCCGAAATATATCCTTATCTAACATCTGAACATCCTGAATGTTTGACCTTCCTAGATCTACATGAACTTCTAGTTGCCTTCTTGTTCCATAGGTAGTCGAATATCATTTTAATTATTCTGTACTCGTCCATCCTGTGCGAATGTCCGAGAAATGGCAACCTCCTCCATTTCATGGTTTCTGAGATCTTCTCCACATTTTTGTAGAAATAATGTATTATTATTTTTATTTTTATTAAAGAGGAAGAGCCTCCGTGGCTTAGGTAGCAGCACGCCGGCCGCTGGGTCCGTGGTTCAAATCCCGGTCACTCCATGTGAGATTTGTGCTGGACAAAGTGGGGGCAGATAGGTTTTTCTCCGGGTACTCCGGTTTTCCCTGGCACAACTTTCATTCCAGTAACACTCTCCACTGTCATTTCATTTCATCTGTCACTAATTTAATCATTGCCCCAGGGGAGTGCGACAGGCTTCGGCAGCCGGCAGAGTTCATATCCTCGCCGATAGATGGGGGCTTCATTCATTCCATTTCCTGACCCGGTCGATCGACTGGAAGCAGGCTGTGGATTTTCATTTCATATTAAAGAGGAATATTCCGCAAAGAAGCGACTCATACTCACCATTATCGTTGCTGACGAACACGTGATTCCAGGCTTTAAAATGAAACAATTATAATAATGTGCAGCTCAATATTCCATTTTGCACTGTGATTGTACTTTCTACAAGAATTCAAATACACTCGCCGAGCATTGACCTGAAATATGGAATGCTTTTAACTTCCCCACCCTCTAGTCGGCTAGCTGGTCACATTTGATATTATCGATCGGAAATGCATTCAACTCCAAAACAAGTCACTTTGCGTGCAACAAAAATAAAAATAAAAGTCGTTTTCATTGTTTTCGTTTCATGCTGCATTGGGTTGTCTCTCCAACTCTATACGATGCGTGCATGCTAACCACCACGGCTCTTATTTATAGACATGCAACCCCTTTCCGCAGTGCGGCAGGGGCTAGTATTCCGAGGTGCCTATTGTAAGCAATTCTCCCGCACAAATCAATAGCATCTTCTTAAACTAGTTCTTATCACCTGAGGATTTCACTCACTGGCGTACTTCTGATGGTAATAGTACAGGGTCTTCGGAAAAGGTCGCAGCAATTTTAAACAAGTAGTTCCGTGAAGAACTATACAACCTATTTTCATATATCCTCCTCATGTTAATTGCCTCTATCAACATACAAAATATCAGTTTGTTTGTTGTGATAGATTCGTAGATATTGAGAACCGTGTAAATATTTCAGATGGTTGCCAGGTTGGATTTTTATTTATGTACTATTACATGAAGATTATTGTCTGTGGTATTCAAACTTCAATCGCATGATTAGGACACAAGAAGTAAAAACGAGATTTTAAAATTTCGCACAGCTGCCATATTGTCATTTTGAAAACAATTGAAATAAATTAGATGCCAGTGGATTAAAATTTGTATAAGCATTTTGCGTGCAAAGTTTCACTGCAGTCGGATGGTTAAATCGCGAGAAACGTCCATTTAAATATTTAAACTTCGCGTCGCCGCCATGTTGGATTTGTGCTCTCCAGGTTACTGAAAAACCTATAGGTGAACTTATGTTCATAGCCTCTATGAACAAAAAAAATCAGTTTGATTGCTGAAAAGATTCGTAGATATTGAGAACCGTCAAAATATTTCGGATGCTCGCCATTTTGGATTGTTATATGTATAGGCCATAGAATTATGTACCATTAAAGGAAAATTATTGCATAGCTTCATTATTAAATCTTTCACTTCGATCGCATGATTACGGCACAAGAAATAAAAACTTAATTTTAAAATTTCGCACAGCCGCCATCTTGAGGTTATGTAAACAATTGAACTAAATAAGATGCCATTGCATTACAATATTTATAATCATTTACTGTACCACATTTCACTGCACTCAGGTGGTTAACTCAAGAGAAAAGTCTATTAAAATGTTTCAACTTCGCTTGGCCGCCATGTTCGTTTTGTACTTAAGAGGTTTTTGAAAATTACGTAGATAAACTTGCAGCAGTGCCCTTTATCACCGTAGAAAATTTCAAAGTGGTATCTGTAATAGTGTCGGAGATATAGAATGCCAGTGAAATATTTCGCACAGCCGCCATTTTGAAGTTATGTAAACAATTCAACTAAATTAGTCGCCAATGCATTACAATGTGTATAAACATTTAATGTACCATGTTCCATTTCGTTTGGATGGTTAAATCGCGAGAAAAATCTATTTAAAAGTCTCAACTTCGCTTGGCCGCCATGTTTGTTTTGTATTTACCCGGATTTTGAACGTCACATAGGTAAAATTCTAGTAGTGCTCCTTATCACCGTACAAAATTTCAGGGGATTATCGGTAATAGTTTCGGAGATACTGAATGCTGGTGAAATATTGTGCACAGCCGCCATGTTGGATTGGTGCGACAGAATAAAATTTGAAGGGCACGCTCGGAGTCGGCCAGTATGGTGCTATGATCATACCGAGTTTCATTGAAATCGCTCCTGCCGTTTAGATTTTATTAGGGGGAGGGGGGGACACACAAAAAAATCACACACACACGCACACAGAGACAGACACACGGACAAAAGGTGATCTCAAAAGCCTTTTTTTTTTCATGAAATGAACATAGGCTAAAAATCATAGCTCAGGAACTATTTGAGTCGACCAGTTGCAAAACTCGTTTAATCCACTTGTGGGTAATGATCATGTCGTAAAATTATTTATTTAATTATTTTATTTTATTATATTTTATTTATTTGGTTTTATTTCATTTTACTTTATTTTATTTTATTTTATTTTGTGTTATTTTGTTTTGTTTATTTTTTATTTTTTGTTTATTTTTTGTTTTATTTTATTTCGTCTTATTTTGTTTTGTAATGTTTTTTTAATCTTTTGTTTTGTTTTTGTTTTGTTTTATTTTACATTTTAATTTTTTTAAATGTTATTTTATTTTGTTTTATTTTGATTTTGTTAAGTTTTTTATTTTATTTTGTTTTAGTTTGATTTTCCAGACAACAAACACAAAACCAAAAACAAAAAACACGAAGCAACAAGCAAAATTCAAAAAAAGCAAAAGCAGAAAACAAACACAGAACCAAGAAAGAGAAGCAAAAAGTAAAATTCAAAAGCAAAAGCACAAAGCAAAGACAAGACCAAAAACCAAAAACACAAAGCAAAAAGTAGAAAACAACAAACACAAAAGATACGTGAGGCAAAGTCCAGAGAATCGTTTCTCATGAAAATGATTCTTATTCACAAGTGGATTAAACGAGTTTTGCAACTGGACGACTCATTTGAGATATTAAAACAAGTTTTTTTTTAAATTAACCAATGTTATTAAATGCTATATTTTCATACCTATTAATGTTTCTAAGTGCGCTCCCTTGGTTGCACTGCAAACACCCAGTCGAGAGTCGATTTTTGCCCAATTGCGCTGGATCATCTCAGGCGTGATTTTAGCAACAGCAGCGGTCATGCGTTGTCTTAAATGTTACAGATCTCTGACCGGTTCACTGAATACAATGTTTTTTACGTATCCCCATAAAAAATCTAGGGGTGTCAAGTTGGGGCTTCTAGGAGGCCTTTGAATAGGATCGGCATGGCAGCTTCCTGTCGCACACTCATTCTGCGCATCGGCTGAAGGTCACGGGAGGAGTACAGTTACATCTAAAACTAAAACTCGATGAGTTCTGGATTTGTTTTCAGGTCGAATTACTAATTTATCTCTCTTACAAGGGGGATATGAATTTTTAAAATTGATGCAACCGTTTCTATAATATTATGATAATGAGCATGGCATGCCGGTGGTTTTTAGTTCAAATCCTACCGCTGAAAGTGCCATTTGCATGCGTTGTTTTCCTCAATGCTATTCACTATTCTTTTAAGATATCCCTATCATTATTTTCATAGAGATGATTGAAATAGACTAACATAATTGGTTGTAATTATTTCAACGAATCTGTTCCCATGTAACATTATCTAATGACGCTTTAGACTGTATTCCATAGCGGGTTCAAACCCGGCCGAAGCCGTCGGATTTTTTAAGAGCGTTAAAAATTCCTGTATGCCTTCCTTCGGAGGGGAAGTAAAGCCGGCGGTCCCATGTCATAGATTTATGGCATGTTAAAGAACCTTCCACGAATTACACCTGTGTGAAGCTAAATTGGATAGGTTAAGAATGTAAACAACGCACTTAGGTTTCTACGTTCGTTGCCAAGAGCCGACTGTGGTGGCGTCTAGTATCTAAGTTCTGAACTTGGCCTAGTAGTCGTTGACGGTGTCGCTTGGCGGCAAAAGTAGGAACTATTTGTAAAATTCTAAGTTGCAGTCTGTACTAAAATTAAAAAAAAAACAGATAACACACACTATTACAGTCATTACAATTAACACCGGTTATCAGACAGATTCTACACATACCCGAAGTACACGGGTTTACATGACCGCGTTGTCGCAGCCCCTAAACCTAAGAACCAACCAACCAAGACTGTATTCCATATAGACCATTCACCGCCAAGATCAATCATCTCGTAAGTCATAGTAATACACGGCGGAAGACCTCGCTGCTATGCCCCCTTAAAACTCCAATAACTAACTCATAATAGTCTACTTATAGACCATGTATCACATGGTCCATGTGCGCATGCATCTGCACCTTATTCATTCTTGTCAGATTTGGCACTTATAGATGAATTATGTCCAATGGCAGGTTTTTGGCAAAGCATCTTTCCAATATAGTTAATAATAATAATAATAATAATAATAATAATAATAATAATGAAAATCCACAGCCTGCTTCCAGTCTCCGACCGGGTAAGGAATGGAATGAATGAAGCCCCCATCTAGCGGCGAGGATACGAACTGTGCCGGCTGCCGAGGCCTGACGCACTCCTCTGGGGCAATGATTAAATGAATGACAGATGAAATGAAATGATAGTGGAGAGTGTTGCTGGAATGAAATTGTGACAGGGAAAACCGGAGTACCCGGAGAAAAACCTGTCTGCCTCCGTTTTGTCCAGCACAGATCTCACATGGAGTGACCGGGATTTGAACCACGGACCCAGCGGTGAGAGGCCAGCGTGCTGCCGCCTAAGCCACGGAGGCTACAATAATAATAATAATAATAATAGTATCTATAAATGAATAAGGCTTTCTGTCTGAACATGTGACATTTTTGGGAAATTGGGATTTATTCTGGATGAGGTGTATAGTAATGTATAGTTTCAGACTTTGATTGTATCATAGCAACCATTATGAATATTAATTGACATAATTATTTTCTGAATCAGACATTGAGTTCATATGCTTTGTCAAGATGTTCATTTTGTTTTTATATTTGATTTGTTATCTCTCTGTTTTATTTTTAACTGTACGTTAACTATTTTAGCCTATCGGCCCGAAGGCCTTGAGTGCTATGTCAAACGAATACGACCGACTACAATTGAATGAGGGGTGTTTGGGTGATTACCGTGAATCAAGTTGACCAGAATATGACCTGGTGTACTTAGACACAGGAAATACAGAAGTTGCAAAGGCCTCCTGTTTGCACAGGGACGTACTCGTGATTTTAAGCTCTGAAGGTGATTGGGAGACGTTAACTTTATGGAAAACTTATTAAGTTTTGCATATTTTCTAGTTTTAATTCCTTTCTTTTTGTTTTGTTTTTTGTTATTTTCTCACAATTATGATGATTATTATTATCAACTTTGCATTTGTGTTTCAAGAAGATAGTTGATCGGCCTTATGACCTTTGTGCTTTTCAAATGATTAAATAAATTAATAAATAACATATCAAATAAATCAAATAATCAATCAAATAAACAATAAAATCAATCGATCTATCGAATCAAATAAATCAATCATCAATCAAATCAAATAAATCAATCGATCAATCAAATCAAATAAATCAATCATCAATCAAATAAATCAATCAAATATGACTCACTAAACAGATTTTCAACTTACTGAACAGTTACAAATCCAACCCCATATGGTTTAGGGGCAGATTACTTCGTAGTTCCGCCCCTTAAAACCTCAATAACTGTTCAATTGAAAACCATATTGTTCGTAGAAATGGAAAAAGATATGAAAAACGCTGGATTTAAAACAGACACAATAGAAAACAGAACACTCATTCGAGAAGTTACTCAAATGGCAGGACTTCAGGAGAGAAAGAAATTAACAACTCGACGAAAGTGGACTCAAGAAGAGAATGAACAACACTCTAGAAGGATGAAGGAAATTTGGAAGCAAAGAAAATAGAATACAATGAAAAATAGCCAAAGTATATTCATCGTGCCCTCCAAGTGGGTTATTCGAGAGAAGAAAGAGGAGAAGGAGTATAAGAAGAAAATGGAGATGAAGATGAAGATATGTAAAAAAAATAAAGAAATAAACATATACATCATGAATTCAAAACAATTTCAACAAAAATGTTAGTTGAGTGGTCTAGGCATTTTCACGGTTAGGCAACATAGATGACTGCACGGAGATGGGATATGAGGTCGGAATCCTGGAGTTGGCAGCTGCTATGCTTCTTCACACTCCAGGTGAAATATCCCAAGTGGTTCTAGGGCCTCGACCCCAGTCCCAAAACCAAATACACTCACAAATCTCCAGTAACAGTCAGAAAGTTTCATGCTGCTCAAAAGTATTTTATTCTCTGGTTGTTAATATATTGTTTAAGTTTATAGAAAGTCAAATTGGCATTTTTATTTCATCCAAATGAATTGCTCTTCAATCGGTAAACACAAGAGTACCCAAATATATTGGGCGTAAAGTGCCGGAATTTTTCCCCAAAGGGGACCTTTAACGTGCTCCCTTTCATTTAGGCACCCTTGAATACCAACTGACTACGCCGTGATTCGATCCCGCTATCTTAGAGTCAGCAGGCGAGAATGTTACCGCTGAGACACACAGCCAGTCCCACTATTTCAGAGCTATTGATGCATAGTGTCTTCAAGCTAATATCATAGTTGTAATAATTTGTCGAAGTTTGTGACCGAGCTTCAAATCGTCTGAAGAACTACCCAAATCAAGAACATATTAACGGGCTTTATATGATTGCGCTGTGTCTCAATTCAAAGTGAATGGCTTGCCAGAGGTAAAAATGACCTTTGCAAGGTAGAAGTTCTGTAGGGAACCACTTGCTCAATAATGTAGCTAGTATTGAATAGGCCTTGCGTGCCACAGGAGTTAGCTACCACGTGTAGAAAGTCCTGGAATGGAATCGCCATGACTGACGGGGATATCAGAGCATGATAGGGTCTCCTATTGTTCCGTAAGCCGAGTAGAGCTGAGAGATGGGAGCAGATGGCACAGGAAGCTCTAGTGGGCCTATTAATTGCCTTGGAAATTGCAGCAATTCAGACAGTAATCCATATCCTGTCAGTAAGTGCTAAGTATCCATCAGCAAATAGGTCAAGTATTTATACTGGCTCCCCCTACGTGATTCCACACGTCAATTGCCTCTCGAGTTTGAAGCCTCCATTGAAATACAAAATTCGAGTTAAACAATTTTAAAGCTCGTGAAAACTTATATTGTTGAATCATTTAGGAGATTTGTGACATCCTGGTCATGTAATCAGTTGTACTTAAGTGTATGTATAATCAGTCAGATAACCTGTGCCATTGTGATGGCCGCAGTTGTGGGTGTAGTAATTAGAACTAAAGGTGGCCGAGGTCATAAGTTTGGAACCATTCCGTCATTTGCCTGGAGTAGAAGTGGGAAACCACGGAAAACCACTCGTGGTTGAGGTGGGAATCAAACCCATATCTTCTCAGTGTTACGTTATGAGGCTGAGAGTGCCATGTTTCTACCCTCAGACGAGAATTATTTCTTCATTTTGGCATTTGCCTGAAAGAAGGGTTAACATTTATGGGATGATGGAGGGTTACTGGATCTCTCATAACACACAGGATGGCCGCTCTATGTGAACTTAAGCTCTCATTGTTAGCATAAAATATACTCTTTGCGCATCAGTTTTCGCAACAACGTTGAAAGAATTTCTAAAATAATCTATAGTTCAGTTCACAATTTTATTGTAGCATAATTAATGTTGTAATGGAATATTATTTAATTGGCTAAATTAATTAGTGAATGAAAAACAGTTTATAATTATATTAATTCTCAACAAGAAATTATATGAAATAAAATACAGAACTTTTTTTAATACTAATAGTCTAAAATGTTATTACTGTAAATTCATGATATCACAACAACCTAAATTTGTTTGACGCAAGTAGCATTATGAAAATGTTTGTATATTGCCTGAGAAACTTACGAACATTGAAAAGTGTCATTAATCTCGTAAGTAACAAACAACGGCTTCCTTTTAAGACGCCACGCCGTCTCCCTCCGGAGGTGGACTATCCAATTGATTAAGTTTATGCGCGAGGCATCGGCTCGAAATATTTCAATAGATGTTTGTACATAACATCAGCGCAAATCTTTGAGCCAGGAATTTCTACTACTCCTCACAGATCTTAAACCTTCAAGTTTCCCTTCTAGGATGAGTTGAAGGAGTACGTATCGTTCACCTCTTACGAAGTGACCGATACTGAAGTTTCTTTTCTTTGACGGTCATTTGCATGAGGACTTCCTCATCGATCTTCTTCTAGATCCACGATACTCGGACCATTCTTCTGTACTAGTACATTTTGAAAGCTTCAATCCGGTTTTACAGCGATGGATTCAATGTCCATCTTTCGAACTCTTACAGAAGAAAGGGGAAAATGTAACATCGCAACATCCGAACTCGAAGTTGGAGGCTGAGAATCCCGATGGTGAGAACGGTCTTCATGCTGTTGAGTAAGCTTCGGGTCAGCTCAATCCTGGATAAGACTTCCCTCTTGGAATCACATTGTTCATTTTTGAGAGTTCCGTGTTATTTTAATGACGATACGTGATCTACAAACCAGTTATTTATGTGCAATAAGAAACACAAATTTGGAGATCTGAAGTTTGAATTCCGGCACTAAGGGTGACCTACCCGCGTGTACTAGGTACAGTAGTCTTACTCTGGATGCATTCTGTAGTCTCGATACTCTGGAGCTCAAGGTTCTATGCTCAATTGCCAGTTCTGAATTTAATTCTAGAATAATTTATTAGAAGACCCTCCAGGTGTGAAATCAGGTACTATCCCGCCATTAGTCTGGATGGAGTGTGTAACACTGGGGAAGAAACTACCAACAGGAAAGCCGCTACCAGGCGTGTCACTGCCTGTAAAGTAGTCAGTGGTGAGCAATTTAACTCTCACAGCTACGCCCTGGGGGTGGGGGTCAAATTTAAGAGGAATCATTGTGTGAAGTCATCGAAGGGCGTTTAAAATTAGTGGTGTGTAGAAAATAACACCACTTTAATGTTAATTGGAGTAAGGGATGCATTTCTTATGAAAAACCAAAAGTTCTATTCTTTTTTTCTATTTTGACAAATAGCCTGTTCAGTCCCAGTATCCCTTAACGTACTTGACTATGCAGTCGGGTAAAATAACTTTTTATAATGTATATCTAGATACTATTTGACATCTACCTCCTCATTTCTCACTTTGGCCAGTCCTTTTGTTATAAGCAATCTAATAACTGGAACATTTAGGAGCGGAATACTTCCCTATTTTATATCGATAAGAAGAACCGTTATCTTCCGAACAAAGTTGTTGTGATGGAACAAGCAAAGATGTTTTCCAACCACTACATCCGTAGTTTCTCCCCACTACAAGTGTGAAAGTTCCTGTAGGTGATAAAGGAAAACACGAAAAGTTTGGAAAGTTATACTAAACTTATGGGAAGATGGAGAATTACTGGAACTATCATAACAACATGATGTTCCTCAAAACAAAAGGGTAATCAAGTGAAGTATTTTCTTATTACCCCCAGGGGCTCACGACTAGTGGGATAAGGGTTGGTGACCACGGTATCCCAGCTAAGTCTGGCATAGCTTTCACTTAATTGTTTCAGGCTCCCCTCTGTAATCTGTCCTGTTGACCTCCCATGGTCAACTTTTGTTCACTTCCAACTTTGACGGTATTAGGGTATCTGAGGCCTTGGGAGTCTTTCCCTTTCCCGCCCTAATTGGCCCTTGTCTCATCCTTCCTGAGACTCTCAATCATTGAGGGGTCAGACCTCTTCTTTATCTTTTCATGGTACCTCATGTCTTCTGTACAAGTGGAGATTGGTCTTTAATATTTGAAGATGTCCACAATACATTAACATACAACATGTCAGGACGTTCCTAGACGTGGATAGTACATTTACTAGCTAGGTTAGAGTCGAATGCGAGAACAGACAATACATGGAGAATAGATAACAATGAGGCAAACCCAAACCAGGAAAATTCCTTTCCGACCACTAACGACAGTGAACAGTGGCAGAAGCTGAATCGAGAACCGATACTGCATCGCCCAAATAACCAACTGATGGCATTAATGCACTTAAAAATTATAGTAGCACCAACCTGACTACTAACTAACCATTATGGACTATTACACAAACAAGTAAACCTGAAGTTCAATAACCACCAACAATATCACAACAAAAACAAGAAGTTCCGTGACGAACTAAAGAGCCTACTTTTCTTAAAATTTAAGATTCATGCCAATGATTAATCTATATGGATCTATCTAGAATAATGACGAAATTAAGTTGGTAATATCGAAATTTCTAATTAGTTCGAAATACTGTATACCTGGCATAATGTAGCCTAATAGAGAACTACAGTTGGCAGCCCTGGTGACTGAATATATTCTTTGTTCCATCTCTTAAGGTACAGAACACAAAATTTGGTTGAAGTCCAATGGACAGCATGAACGTTACACAGTTAAACATTGCATTTAACAGCGCGCGTAAAATCATGTTGGCAACAATGACATACATGTGAAAATGAAAATCCACAGCCTGCTTCCAGTCTCCGACCGGGTCAGTAATAGAATGAATGAAGCCCCCATCTAGCGGCGAGGATATGAAATGTGCTGGCTGCCGAGGCCTGATGCACTCCTCTGGGGCAATGATTAAATGAATGACAGATAAAATGAAATGATAGTGGAGAGTGTTGCTGGAATGAAATTTTTGACAGGGAAAACCGGAGTACACGGAGAAAAACCTGTCTGCCTCCGTTTTGTCCAGCACAGATCTCACATGGAGCGACCGGGATTTGAACCACGGATCCAGCGGTGAGAGGCCGGCGTGCTGCCGCCTAAGCCACGGAGGCTTCTAATGACATACATGTATTGGTCAGAAATAATCTGAAATAATATGATCTATTGTTGTGTCAATTTTGAATGAAATCCATTAATTAGTATAGAAGTTACATGCATTTTAAAATTGGACCTATCAGCAGGCTTAGAATCATGTTGGCAGCACTGACGTATATGTTACTCAAAATTAATATAGAATGTCAGGTACTATACGTGTGCATAGTTTAAAGCTGTCGGCTTGCATACTTTCTGATATATGGGTACTTGGATAAAAACATTGAGAGCATTTATTAACAGTTGGCAGCCCTGGTGGATCTTAAGAATACGCTCAGTCATATCTGTTTATGTACACATAGCACATACGAAATTTGGTTGAAATCCAATTGATAGTGTAGAAGTAAATTTGGACCTATCAGCAGGCTTATAATTATTTTGGCTACACTACCATGTATGGCCTCCTGGAAATTAAACTGCAATATTATTATCTATACGTGTGCCAATTTTGAAATAGCTCCCATTCATACCTTCCAAGATATCCAACGTGGAGCTCAAATTTCAATTGCGATTTTTAAGCAGTTGGTAGCACTGACATCGTTTTCAAATATGGCCGTGAGATATTCAGGTATAGATGTTTACTCCTACCAAAGTTTGTTTCGATTGCTGCAGCCGTTTAGGAGTTGATAGGGGGGGACACACACACAGCCAGACAGATAGACAGACAGACAGAAGGACAGACAGACAGACAGACAGACAGACACACATATGCCCGATCTCATAAGTCTACTTTTTCCTCATTTTTGCAAAATGTGAAAAATAGGCTAATTACGCAAACTAACTAGTCTTGATACATTGCGCAAGGCTACAATACACTTTTGTAAATAAATTGTATATATTGTAAATATCTTTACCCACAAACTCGTAGACAGGTGGCTTCGGTGGCGTAGTTGGTAGCATGCTGAGCTTCTATGCCCAAGATCACGGATTCAAACTAGGCCGAAGTAGTTGGATTTTTAAAAGCGTTAAAAATCCCTCAGTATGCCTTCCTTCGGAGGGGAAGTAAAGCTGAGGGGCCAATCTCAGAGATTTAGTGCATGTAAAACAACCTTCAACTAACTGCAATTGTATGAATCTGAATATGTAGGTTAGATTTGATTAACGCTCCATTAACAAAGAAAATTGGCTTCCAACACGATAATAAAATTAACATTATCGCGTGAATCGCTTCAACAAAGTCCCGTGTGCGTTCATATACCATTCATCCGAATGCGATGAAACTTTGATGAGTTGTTGTGCATGCTCCCAAGAATTTTTCTGAATCAGTAAATCCATTTTTAAAAGTTTAGAGGCAGTCGACGGCAAAAGAGAAAAAATTGTGGATCCAAAAGCACTTCAACAAACATAGTTAACTTTCTTTCATTGGACCCCGAGGGGCTCACATCAAGTGGGACGTGGGTTGGCGACCACGGGACCCCAGCTGAGTCCGGCATTACTTCCACTTACTTGTGCCGGCTTCCTCTCCGTCTTCTCCTATCGGCCTCCCTTGGCCAACTCTTGTTCTCATCCGACCCCGATGGTATTAGGGTATCCGAGGCCTAGGGAGTCTTTCACTTTCCCGCCTTAATTGGCCCTTCTCTCATCTTTCCTGATCCCTCATTCTTCTAGGGATCAGCCTTCTTTTTCTTTTCATTATATTTCCTTTTCTCTTTAAGATTCCCGCACTGTTTTTTTTAAATTGGCTCCCCGTGTATCTAAATTCCTTTTAGCGAATTGTTTGCATCTACACTCCATTTTGTGGGTATTTTTAATCTGAGCTGCATTTTGTAAGTCTTTTCGATCTAAATTGCATTTTGCGAGTATTTTCAACCTAAATTGTATTTTGTAGGGATTGACAATCTAAATTGCTTTTTAGTAAGTCTTTCAATGTAGGTGCAGGACATTTTAGTGAGCATTTTGAATTTCAATTGCATTTTGTAAGTATTTTCAACCTAAACCGCATTTTGCACATATTTTCAATCTAAATTGCATTTTGTGTGGTGGCCATTTTGTAAGAATTCTGATTCTCAATTGCATTTTGTAATTATTGTGAATCCAAATGAGTAGTTTGAATCTACCTTATATTTTGTAAGCATTTTCAATTTTAATTGCAGTTTGTAAGTATTTTGAATTTTAATTGCGCTTTGTGAGTATTTAGAATTTGAAATGGGCGGTTTAAATCTAAATTGCATTGTATATTTTCAATTTCAATTGCATTCTGTACGTATTTTCCATCTCATTTGCATTTTCTAGGTATTTTGAGTTTCACTTGCAATTTGTAAGTATTTCGACTCTACATAGCATTTTGTACGTATTTTGAACCTTAACTACATTTTGTGCGTATTTTTCAATCTCTTCTTTTTGTGAGTATTTTCGTTCTAAATTCCCTTTTGTAAGTATTGCCGCTCTCTATTTTGTGAGTAGTTTGATCAGGGTTCCTTTTTGTAACTATTTTCCGTCTCATTTAATTTTTGTTCTGGTTTCCACTTCATTGTCATATTTGCTATCCCCCCGACCATTAGGGGCCGATAACCTAGATGGTAGGCCTCTTAAAACAACAATTATCATCATCATCATCATTTCTTTGATTGGCATTGCAACGCATGCCGGGTACAGCTTGTATTCAATACATATAATATAACTTTTGTAATTGCAACTTTGTTGAAATTTTATGATATTATACACAATTCCTGGAGATACACATCATGTCCCGTTGAATGATCATGAAGCTCCAGACAGCTCTTTGCTCCTGTTTAATCTGCACGTTCTAATTAGCTACGTCCATTGCAAGTGAAATTATCTGTTTTATTCATCAGGGTAATATAGTTCCTGGGAAATGCTGATTCTTTTGGGAAGTTATACGCAGGATATTAATTTAATTTTTACATGTCGTAATTAAATTGGGCGGTATGAATTGAGTTTTACAATTAAATGCGTTTCGCGCTTGGAGAGGACAGGAGGAGAAGTTTGGGGATGGCACTGACCAAGGTTTACTTGTTCATTGGTTTTGGAGATATGCCAGCCACGATGTTGACATTTCTACTTGTTTGTGCCCTCCTAATGGAAGGAGGCAAATGTTACGGGGACAGCGTTACGTATACAACTTGTGTGGTGCAGATAAAAATAATTTCCCTTGGAATTCTAAAGACAATTCCAAAACAAACATACACAGTAGAAGAAGAATCACAAAGTGAAATGTTTTTCAATCGTTTTATATTTAGCCTATTTTGTTGGGTGCAACCAATATGAGTGTGTGTGTGTACGTCCCCACTAAATAATTTTAAATGGACTGAACCTTGTTAATGATAATACAGTAAGTAGTAAGTTAGTTACATCTCAGTCCGCTCTAGAAGCGTAGTGGCTAGCACTTTTGATCTCCACTGTGGAGGTCCGGGTTTGATTCCCGGCTCTGCCAATAAATTTAATTCTGGTCTGAGGGATGGAACGGGGTACACTCAGCCTCGTGAGGCGAAACTGAGATAAGGTTTGATTCCTACCTCAGCCATCGAGGAAGAAGTTTTCCGTGGTCTCCTACTTCTACTCCAGGCAAATGCCGGGATGATTCCTAAATTAAGACTATGGCTGCCTCCTTCTTAATCATCACCTGAAACACAAATACACTCACTAATAAAACCATCACAATAACACAGGTTATCAGACAAATTCCACACACACACACACACACACACACCCATGCACACTGGCTACATGACAACAATGTCGCAAAGCTCCTGAATGAAACAACTGCACAATTACATCTCAGGACACTTCAAAAGTGCTTTTAAAATGTTCATGATCAGTACCAATCCAACATGGCGGCCACCCGAATCATATTTCCAGTGTTTACTAAACTATTACAACAATCAACCTGAAATTTTGTGAGGTGATAAAGGACAAGGACTATGGACTGACTCCGGTGGTCGCTAGTGCTCAAGATCTACATCGTGTCTCTATGGCATCAGGAGAACGTGGGTTCGAATCAAACCCACTTCTTCTCAGTTATACCTTATGAGACCGAATGTATCCCGGTCCAACCCTCAGACCAGAATTATATTTCTTGGCAGGGCCGGGAATAGAACCCGGGCTTCCGGGACGACAGCCAAGAACAGTCACATACACTACTACAGTCATCACATAAATGCAGGTTATCAGACAATTTCAGCACACACCCAAATGCACGGGGTTGGTGACCAAGATATCCCAAGCTCCTAAAATGAATTATTAAGAGCAAAAACAACAACAACAGCAACGGAACTGACAGTCTTTGCAATGTTATCTCCTCTTAAGATAGGCTAAATAAGTTTGAGAACACAGTGAAGTCTGGCTTACCGGCAGTGGGACCAACATGAGTGTTTTGTTCAGCGCGAGATGAATTTCCAGGACGAAAGCTTTACTTCTTGATACTATGTTATATTAGTGATGGTCGACTGTGTCGGAATTTAATCTTCCCTTCTCTGATCTGAGAGAGATAAGTCTTCCTATACACTCTGCTTTTCAATTAATGATCCGATATGACGTGAGGCATAGCTATTTCCTAAAGCTTTTTCGCCTGCAGTATATGGGAGTTTAATGATTCCCTCAAATAGATGTGCAGTCGAATCAATCATCTAGTGACAGAGTGAACTAGAAACGACGCTGGTAGAAACAGCTGGTAAACTAGAGTAGGTTTTTAAGGGATGTTCTTAAAAGTCTTGACGATACTCGGAGTGGGAAACGATGTTTTATAAACTTATCGGATTGTTTTTAAAGCACTTCTGTAATTATTTGAGCACACAAAACTTATATGTGCTGTATTATTTGAATAATTGTTTCTGAAGCAGCAATTCTCCACATGAACACATATTTCATCAATCTGAGAAAGACTTTCTGTAGGGTGTAGAATGTACAGAGGTGAGCAAATTACTAGACACGATGGCCGTTTTCCAACATTTACTTTGTATGTGTTGTGAGTTAATACAGTAGAAAAGTTCTGCAAGCCGCAGAAATTGTTTCAAATGTTTAATCAATAGTTTTAATAACAGTTTTTTAAATAATCTGACAGTAAACTATTTTTTTACAGTTCCCACTGAAAGAGTAGTCTTGTTAATGCAGAATGCCACAAGTTTGGTTTCGATTACTTTATTCTAGTTTTCCTGTGATTTAGACCAGTGGGATTGACAGTCTTTTATTCCTGACTGTCCACTCTTAAACTATTCAAAGATTCGTGGACAATGGATTGAAATCCTCCGATTTAGAGATTACATTCCAAAGCCAATTAAAAAAAGAAAAAGAAATAACGGTCCCTGTTCAAATGTCCCTCAGAATCTCCAATTTCGAAAATGTTCAGATGCAATTCCTTATGGGAAACATTTTAAGTCCACAAAGGGAAAAACATTAATAAGTAGGGCAATAAAAATAAAATAAAATAAAAGGATTTTGAATAAAAAATTGTGACTAATTTAAAGTTTTTATTCGAGTCCAATAATTTGCACTCCTCTCTATTTACTTTAGATCTATTTACCACTTGATTTTCTACTAAATCAAATATATCAGAAAACATATTCTTCTTCTTCTCCTTCTTTTGCTTTAGCATTTGTCCCGCCTCGTGGCAGGGTCCACTATTTGAATCCGCTGTCTTCACTTTACTCGGTCATGGGGCATGTCCGGTTGTAGGTTGAAGCTTTTCAGATCCCTCTGCAGTGTATCGGCCCAACGTTGGCTCGGTCGCCCCTTTGGTCTTTTCCCGGTGACTTCTAGTGTGTAGCCCTGTTTTGCAATGGTGTCCGCTCCTGATCGTAGCACATGCCCAAACCATCACAGACGATGAAATATATCAGAAAACATATTTATGTAAATACAGTAATTTCAATACAAACTTATGTACAAACTTTTAGTGGCGGTGGAGACGTGCTGTTTATGAAACAAACACCAAGACGAATATTCAAAAGTACAGTATTTTTGTGGACCTAATTGAATGTATAACTAAGTTACGTGTACCAACCGTAGTCGTCAAAATACTACAAAAAGGGTGTTTTCGGTACAAAATTCAAAATACAATTATGATGATGATGATGATAATTGTTGTTTTAAGGGGCCTAACATCTAGGTTATCGGCCCCTGATGGTTTGGGTGATCGTGAAGATGAAAATGAAAAGCGAACTTAAAACTAAAACTAACTACGAACCTACATACTAGAAGAAGAAATGGAAAACTAAAGGAGAATAAGGCAAATAAAAGGACAGAAGGAAAAGAAATGCCCTCAACCCTCGGAGAAGGTGGATTGAGGGACTTGGAAGGAAGGAGAGCCATGAAAGGCATATAGGAAAGTGAAAGAGGAGAGGGTCCGCCCCAAAGGTAAGGGACAAAAGGGGAAAACGGACCCAGCTCAGGAATCCCTCGGGGTCGCCAACTCCCGAACTCACCAGCCGTGAGCCCCTGAGGGTGTAGCATTATCTAGGGTGCACCAGAAGTGGTGGGGCTACATACACCCTGCCTCCTTAAGGGCCTAGAGCACAAGGCAGGAGGTAAAAGGAAGAGAAAAAGAAGGCTGACCCCTCGCAGAAGGAGGGTATCAGAAAAGATGAGACAAGGGCCAATTAAGGCGGGAAAGGAAGAGACTCCCTAGGCCTCGGATACCCTAATACCGTCGGGGTCAGAAGAGAACAAGAGTTGACCAAGTGAGGTCGACAGGAAAGAAGAAAGAGAGGAGCCCGGCACAAGTAAGTGGAAGCAATGCCGGACCCAGCTGGGGCCCCGTGGTCGCCAACCCACGCCCACAAGATGTGAGCCCCTGGGGGGAAAATACAATTACTGAATCGTTCAAAATGAAAAATACAAAATTGTATTTTAAAATAAATCTGAAAGTACCTAACAGGTCTACTTCCAGCGAAGAAGATTTCCATCCCGTTGAGATTTATAATCAATGGTTTACAAGCATACAGTAGTTACGGTACTGAAAATGTTTATTTCAATTTAATTTTAAAACACTATTTTGTATTTTGCATTATCAGGGTTTCAGTTCGTCGGCTTACTGCGAAAAGTTGGCAAGTCAAAAATTGCACATTTTGAGATAGTGACAATTAAAAGGTTTGACCATAATTTAAAAATAAATAATAATAACTATGCAACTATAATTAATTTTCATTATGAGCAGGGGTAAATAGAGAATTAAACAAACTTCTTTTTCTTCGTCTAACAATGTGTTTAATTGCTAATAATAATAAAAATAAGGCAACAGTGAGAACTTACTGATTTTTTCCTGACAATAATGGTAAGTTACAGCATTCATACCATGTATTCATTCTTCAAGCTATGTTAGCAGGGATTGTATTGTTTACATACCACTCCCTGGGTGTGCGACTCACTAAATTCAGTCTCACTTTCTGAAAAGCTTGGCTCAGGAGTAGCAGTACTCGCATTGGTTGAGGTCAGCAAGCTCTAGTACCAGAGATGTAGTTCTGCTGGGATTATACCGGTCCTGCAGAGTTTTTCCAGATCCTGTTTCTTTTGTTTTGAAAGCTGAGAAGAAGGGGATTCTATTCCCACCTCAGCCATCGTTAAAGTTGATTTCCGTGGTTTTCCACTTCTACTACAGTCAAATGTTGGAATGGTTCCATCTTAAGTACGCTACACGGTCGCCTCCTTCCGAATACTCACTTGACTGGGTGCGTTGCTGATCGGCAACGTTCTTGCCTGCTGTGTCCAAGGATGCAGGATCGAATCCTGGCGTAGTCAGCTGTCATTTGAGAGTGCGTAAATGCGAGGGAGCCGTGTTAGTTGATTTACTGGAACGTTAATGAACCCCTTCGGGAAAAATTGCGGCACCCCGGCATCTCCAACAGCCATAGTAGTTAAAAGGGACGTAAAAAATATCATTATTATTATTAATACTCACTTGAATTACAAATACACGCACTGCTACATACCCCACAATAACACAGGTTATCAGACAAATTATACACACACGCCCAAGTACACGGGGCTACAAGACCACGATATCCAAGCCCTTCAAATGAAACATCAACAGAAACAATAACTCTTTACCCTCAGTGACCAGTCGTTTTTTGTCGTGTGACCTCTTGAGAGGCCGAGTGCAGTCTTTCTAGTCGACGCCCGTGAGATGAGAGATGGAATGGATGAATATGAATGAAACTGGGCAAGGATGTGGAAGGAATCGGCCATGACCTCTCAGAAGGCACCGTCCCAGCATTTGCCATCTGTTGAAAATGGAGAAAACACGGAAGACCATTTGAAGAACGGCCGACGGTGGGGCTCAAACCCACGCGTCTACCGAGTCAGTAGAGAGCTTGGCCCCATGGAATAATGCTGCACATTAGCAAGCTAGCCACTGCTGTCGGTTCTGTGACCAATAACAGGGCACTAAAGCCAACAAAAATATTCTGATGAGCTAGTTGGAGTTCAATAACCTTGCCATTCATCAGCATTTGGAATAAATTCGAGAACTTTGACAGCAAATGGAACTGCTGTTAAAACCAATTTATTCCCCATCCATGCAATCAATGAACTCACTGGGTGCAGGACAATGAATAGCGATATCTTTGAAGTACTTTGTGTCTCCATAATGATATCCTCCATAACAATTGTAGATTCACAACTAGGTCAGTGAACTTTGTTGAGTCATTTGAAATTTAATAGCGGTATCAATCCAAAAGTTAATCCACTACGCAATGCTCCACCACGTGACCATGATCCTCCCCTTTGTCCCTTATTTGGTTTATTTTTTCCATCAGTCTACAGTCAGTTTCAACACAATGGACGCGCTATAATCAAACGGCATTAAGCAAGTCTCTGATGAAATAGCTCTATGAGTGGGCGGACAGTTTATTTGTCTCATCCACACGTTGCGTGCCATGTTACTGATATACCACCCTCAATATTTATGGAATTCCACATCAGTTTATAACATGTTCAATCTAGACCATGCGTTCTCAACCTGGTGTTCGCGAGCACCACCGTGCTCACTAAATAACAAGTAGTTCCGTGAAGAACTATACAGCCTATTTTCATATATCCTACTTATGTTAATTGCCACTATTTAACATACACAATTTCAGTTTGATTGCTGTAATAGATTCGCAGATATTGAGAATCGACTAAATATTTCGGATGGTCGCCATGTTGGATTTTATATATGAAGGTCCTAGAGTTATGTACTGTTACATGCAGATTATTGTGAACGTGTAGTATTCAAACTTCAATCGCATAATTAGGACACAAGAAAAAACAAGGAGATTTAAAAATTTTTCACAGCTGCCATCTTGAGGTTATGGAAACAGTTGAAATAAATTAGATGTCAGTGGATTAACATTCGGATAAAGATTTACTGTACCAAGTTCACTGAACGCGGATGGTTAAATTGCGAGAAACGTCCATGTGAATATTTATAATTCGCGTCACCGCCATGTTGGATTTGTGATCACCAGGTTATTTAAAGTCCTATAGGTGAACTTAAGTTCACCCCTATGAACATTAAAAAATGCAGTTTGATTGCTAAAATAGATTCGTAGATATTCAGTATCGTCTAAATATTTCGGATGGTCGCCATGTTGGATTGTTAAATGTATAGGCCATAGAGTCATGTACCATTAAAGGAAAATTATTGCGTAGGTTCATTATTCAAACTTTCACTTCGATCGCATGACTACATCACAAGAAATAAAAACTTAATTTTAAAATTCGCACTGCCGCCATCTTGAGGTTATATAAACAATTGAACTAAATTAGATACCAGTGGATTACAATGTGTATAAATATTTCCTGTACCAGGTTTCAGTGCGCTTGGAACATTAAATCGCGAGAAAGGTCTATTTAAAATGTTCAAATTCGCTTGGCCGCCATGTTCGTTTTGTAGTTAACCGGTTTTTGAAAATCTTATAGATGGACTTCCAGTAGTGCCCTTTATCTTAGTACAAAATTTTAGGGAGATACCGCTAATAGTTTCAGAGATATAGAATGCCGGTGAAATATTTCGCACATCCGCCATCTTGTGATTATGTAAACAATTGAACGAAGTTAGATGTCGGTGCATTACAATGTATATAAACATATACTGTACCAAGTTTCATTGCGTTTGGTTGGTCAAATCGCGAGAAACGTCTATTTAATAGTCGCAAATTCGCTTGGCCTCCATGTTGGTTTTGTAGTTACCAGGTTTTCAAAAGTCACATAAGTGAACTTATAGTAGTTCCCTCTATCACCATAGAAAATGTCAGGGTAATATCGGTAATAGTTTCAGAGATATTGAATGCTGGTAAAATATTTCGCACAGCCGCCATGTTGGATTGGTGAGTCGTAACAAAATTTGAAGGGCACGGTCGAGGTCGCCGGGAATAGTGCTATGAACTTTCCGAGTTTCATTGAAATCGCTCCTGCCGTTTAGATTTTATTAGGGGGACACACACACACGAATCACACACACACACACACACACACACACACGCACACACACACGGACAAAAGGTGATCTCATAAGCCTATTTTTTCAAAATTGAAAATAGGCTAAAAATGGGTGCTTTCGTCAAACAAGCCAAATAGTGCTCGCGACCACCAGCTGCCCCGAGATAATTTCTTCAATTCCAATTCTACTGCACGAACCGGATTAATAATGTATTCTTTACAAGTTTTGACAGGCAGAAATTGTATCATTTTGTGAAATGTTTTTCTTAAAACTACAGTATAAATAATTGTACATCCCTGTTTTATATGTAACAGGAAATATGCTGATTCTACTGTCCCCACGTATCAGTATTTGCATGAGTAATGCAATCAGTTGCAGCATGCCTGGTGAGTGATTAATCCCTATCTATTTCATCAGTTCAGAAGGAGATTGATTGATTTTATTCACGGCTACACTTAGAGCTTAAGATCTTCTTTAGAGTAGCGACCAACATGCAATAGGATTAGGGCTTATACATATACATGGTCATGATATTTGCTTGGCAAGGGCATTTTCGCTCACGCGCTCCGCCAGTGACGACTCAGTTGCCGGCAGCAGCGCGCGCGTATGCACGGCAGAATACGGTGCTTAAAATCAGTATCATGCATTTTTACTCACTATGTTTACAGTAGATGCAGAAAATGTTCCCCCATCCGCTGCCAAACATAATCGGCATCTTCATATGAAGTTTCTGGTTAATCCAGTTAATTTAGCTTCTGTAAGGAAATAACGACCTTACGTCTATTTTTATTGTTTACTAAACCTGTACGTTTGAATCTCAAATTAGCCAGTTGTTTTATTGTCCGACTTATAGGATTGGGTATCCCTGGAAATATCACTCGAAACTTTTGACTTGTTCTAGCGCACGATTTCCTGCACTTTATGTACGTATTGTACAGATATACACGTTCAAGTAATGAATATTTCACATAAGGCATTACAGCACTATACGCAATCACAATAAAACAACTGGCTAAGAGATTCAAACGTACAGGTTCATTAAACGATAAAAATAGATGTAAAGTTCATTATTTCCTTAGTGAAGCTAAAGTAACCGGAATAACCGGAAACTTCATAAGTAGATGCCCATAATGTTTGGCAGCGGATGGGGAACATTTTCAGCATCTACTGTAAACATAGTGAGTACAAATGCATGATACTGATTTTAAGCACCGAGTTCTGCCGTACATACGCGCGCGCGGCAGCCGGCAACTGAGCCGTCACTGGCGGAGCGCGTGAACGAGAATGTCCCAGCCAAGCAAATATAAAGACCCTGTAGTAACAAATAGAAGTAGAAAACACAGTCATTACAGTAAATTAAGAGCAAGGGGCAGATGACCTCGCAGTTATGCCGCTTAAAACAACAATAACTAAATTAATAGCATATCACAAGCAACTAGTTAAATCTAAAGAAAATTTTATAATATGTTACATACAACATTTACAATGTCGGCCTGAAAAATTAACACCATATACCTATTACAAGAAATACATTAACATATTCTTATGGTATGTTGTCTGTTAATGTCCTGATTGTATAGAAACTAATTTGATAAAAATAACCTTTTAACATAATGCAGTAATCAGATGTGAGTGGTATACTGCTCCAAAAAGCAGGATAAGAGATGACTTTTGAGAGATGCAGTGCTTGCAAATTTGACAAGCTTATATAAATCGAAGGAGTTATAGAGGCGTGAGGCGTGAGGCGTCAGGCTGTACACACACACAAAAAAAAAAGATTTCTTGAACTTAAAATTTTTCGGTAGATAGGAATCTGGGGTGTTAATTTTGTGTACCTATTTTCTCGATGTTGAACTGAATGCATTGGCTTAAAAGCACTGTAGAGATATAATGGGGTCTTTGGTGTGCAGTATTTTATGAATCAGAATGGCAACTGATAGCTGCCAGCGAGAGATAGGAAAAGGAAAGCGAGGCGTATGCATATTTTATAATAATAATAGTTATTATTATTATTAATTCTTTCTGCGTTTTGCCCACTTAGGGAGCGCGTTTGAACTTGTTGACTCGGGTTGATGGTGTTTTCCTCTTCTTCTCCTCCCAAATTCTCCTCATGAACTCACTAAGCCCCTTTTTACGTTCCTCCGTCCATTTTTTTTTCAGTGGACTTTTTAGCTTTTTCGGTGAAAGAGTGATTTGTAACTAGAGTTCCAAAAGTCTTGCGATTCATGATGATATCTTCCGTAATGTGTATTTCTTTTAAGTGCTGTTTGATTTCTTCTAACCAACTTATTTTGACATTGTTTTAATTAATTATAACAAGCAGTTTTTTTTTGCATATCTGCTGTTGTACATCCTGCAGATGTGGCCATAAAATTTCAATCGTCTCTTAGGCACGGTATCAATGAACTTATTGATTACTGTGTACAAGTCTGTAATTTTCCTTTTAATCCATATACCATTAACATAAACGGGGTCATATACTGTATTTTTCTGATAATTTTACGTTCCTGGATTTCGATTTCACCAATTTGAGAGTGGTCTCGTACAGATATCGTTTCGGAGGCGTACAATGCTTTCGGAAGAACAACTGCCTGGTAGTGCCGTAGTTTTGCATTTCGTGACATCACTCTTTTATTATGGTGATTCCATGTTATTCGGTATGCTTTCTGAAGTTTGGTAGCTCTTTCTAAATTAGCTTTCCTGTCCAATCCAGACGGTATAATAATTTCTCCCAAATATGTGAAGGAAGGTACGTGTCTAATTATTCCATAGTTCGTCTGTAGTGGGGATCTTGGGGGTATTCTGGTGTCCATTTACTGTGAATTGCGTCTTCTCATACGATATTTTGAGTCGGGAGCGTGATGGCGCAGTGGCTTAGCTTCTCGCCTTTCACCCGGACGGCCGGGGTTCGAATCCCGGTGACTGTGGGGTGGAATTTTCACCTGGAAAATCACGTGGCGTCAGGAAGGGCATCCGGCCTTAAATCCCCGGCCAAAACCAAAATGAGCCTGGTTGGCTCCGGCGACCCCAATTAATTGGGAAAAGCCGAAGAAAGAAAGAAAGAAAGAAATACGATATTTGGAGTCCTGTCTTTAATGTTAACTCATGTAACTTATCTATGGCATACTTGGTTTCTTCACCAGTCTTGGTAAATATAGCTACATCATCAGCAAAGGCTAGGCATTTTATTTTTGATTTTCTGTCCCAGAGTATCAATGTTTATTATTACTATTATTATTATTATTATTATTATTACTATATTGAATTTAATTGTGCTCGATTACTTGGTATGGCATACAATTGGTGCTCACTGTCTCAAAAGGTTGAGAGCGCCTGATTCAGGCAAAGCATGAAACCTAGATATTTCATCACATACTACCGAATTTGAGCCTGTTAACAAGGTTATGTTTTGGGGCTTGCGGTCAAGCCAAAATTTGCGTGATACTAAATGTATGACTGTCTTCCTCGCACCTTGCCCCTAAGTGGGATCTGCACAGATACTACCCGCATCTCATTTCTGTCTCTGTCAGGCGAGATGCAGGACGTACGCAACATAAACATTCGAACGTTATAAAGAAACTGGTACCGACCTATCCTCCAACAAATTGCGAGTGGTGTAAACACCGGCGCTGCCAAGAAATATAATTCTGGTCTGAGAGTTGGAACGGGGCCAACTGGCAAGAGGTGGGTTTTATTCTTACCTCAGCCATCTTGGAAATGGGTATCCATGATTTTCCAATTTTACACCAGGCAAATGCAGGATTGGTTCCTAAGTTAAGACCACGGCCGCCTCCTTCCCAATCCTTACTCCAATTACTGAACAACATATGCACCGAATCTGAGTTTACTCCTGGGGTCTGGCGTTATGTGATACGGGGACAGTGAGTGCGTGACGTCATGCAGCAGTGAAACTAGTTAGAAGACTGACACACAAACATATCTACCGGACAACCTTTGAGAAAATGCATGTGGGCAGAGCTGCCGGTATTTTCTCTTTGGATGTTATTTCAGCCCTTGAGTTCTTGAGGCAATATGGGTCTCAGTTCGGAATAAAAAACAAGTAGTTCCGTGAAGAACTATACAGCCTATTTTCATATATCCTACTTATGTTAATTGCCACTATCAACATACACAATTTCTGTTTGATTGCTGTAATCGATTCGTAGATATTAAGAACCGACTAAATATTTCGGATGGTCGCCATGTTGGATTTTATATATGTAGGTCCTAGAGTTATGTACTGTTACATGCAGATTATTGTGAACGTGTAGTATTCAAACTTCAATCGCAAAATTAGGAAACAACAAAAAACAAGGAGATTTTAAAATTTTTCACAGCTGCCATCTTGAGGTTATGGAAACAATTGAAATAAATTAGATGCCAGTGGATTAACATTCGTATAAGGATTTACTGTACCAAGTTTCACTGCACTCGGATGGTTAAATTGCGAGAAACGTCCATGTGAATATTTATAATTCGCGTCACCGCCATGTTGGATTTGTGATCACCAGGTTATTTAAAGTCCTATAGGTGAACTTAAGATCATAGCCCCTATGAACATTAAAAAATGCAGTTTGATTGCTAAAATAGATTCGTAGATATTCAGTATCGTCTAAATATTTCGGATGGTCGCCATGTTGGATTGTTAAATGTATAGGCCATAGAGTCATGTACCATTAAAGGAAAATTATTGCGTAGGTTCATTATTCAAACTTTCACTTCGATCGCATGACTACATCAAAAGAAATAAAAACTTAATTTTAAAATTCGCACTGCCGCCATCTTGAGGTTATGTAAACAATTGAACTAAATTAGATACCAGTGGATTACAACGTGAATAAATATTTCCTTTGCCAGGTTTCAGTGCGCTTGGAACATTAAATCGCGAGAAAGGTCTATTTAAAATTTTCAAATTCGCTTGGCCGCCATGTTCGTTTTGTAGTTAACCGGTTTTTGAAAGTCTTATAGATGGACTTCCAATAGTGCCCTTTATCTCCGTACAAAATTTTAGGGAGATACCGCTAATAGTTTCAGAGATATAGAATGCCGGTGAAATATTTCGCACATCCGCCATCTTGTGATTATGTAAACAATTGAACGAAGTTAGATGTCGGTGCATTACAATGTATATAAACATATACTGTACCAAGTTTCATTGCGTTTGGTTGGTCAAATCACGAGAAACGTCTATTTAAAAGTCGCAAATTCGCTTGGCCTCCATGTTGGTTTTGTAGTTACCAGGTTTTCGAAAGTCACATAAGTGAACTTATAGCAGTTCCCTCTATCACCATAGAAAATGTCAGGGTAATATCGGTAATAGTTTCGGAGATATTGAATGCTGGTGAAATATTTCGCACAGCCGCCATGTTGGATTGGTGAGTCGTAACAAAATTTGAAGGGCACGGTCGAGGTCGCCGGGAATAGTGCTATGAACTTTCCGAGTTTCATTGAAATCGTTCCTGCCGTTTAGATTTTATTAGTGGGGGACACACACACGAATCACTCACACACACACACACACACACACACACACGCACACACACACGGACAAAAGGTGATCTCATAAGCCTATTTTTTCAAAATTGAAAATAGGCTAAAAATCAGGATGCTGAAAGCACTATTGAGTTCTTGAAGCTAGTTAACAAATGGTTCACCATCCTCAATGTTAAGAACACTTTGCAGCATATACACTCTAGGAATGAAGACGCAATGCATTTCTTCTCAGTTGACGATGCAAGACTTGAATGGCTGGAGAACGACTTCATTCCCTATCTGGAACTCTGGAATAAAGCATCAGCAAGTCCGGTGGAATTCATAAGTAAAGAAACTTATGAAGCAGTTTGTCTGACGACAAAATCTGCCATACTCTGTGTCAAGTACCTGCTTGAAAATGGCTTTAATTTCGTATTAACCAGGAAATGTTCTTCTTATGAAGTAGAAAGCTTATTCAGTTGCATCAGACAGTTTGGAGGTAGCAACGACCAAACCAACGCTGCAAGTGTTACACAGGCCCTGCATAAAATTCTGACTACTGGACTCGTAAGTGCATCTCTCACGGGAAATGTAGCACCTGAATCTGCCTGTAGTGACTGGATGGTAACACGTAACTCAACCGGGAGACGCACGAGTTCAACGATTCATGCAGATCAATCGGCAACAACGAATACAGATTTAGCAAGAAAATTTCAAACACAATTGGAAAGCATCGCAAATGAGGCTGAAGGGGTACCATATGTTTCTATGGCGAGGGCTGCAATGGTCTATATTGGAGGGTATTTGGTACGAACTGTCGAAGACCATATATCATGTCAAGAGTGCCTTGATAAAATTAGTATTATCCAGAGTCAATCCCCAGTGATGTCACTTATAAAATTCAAAGACAGAGGAGGTCTCCGATATCCTAAGCCAGGTTTTGTTTCGCTGCTGATGAGACTGGAAGAAGTAACGGACGAAATTATATCGGTTACGCTGGGCAGTCCAAGAATAGCACAAACATTAACCACAATACTGTTGCCACATGTTGCTAAAACGCCTATTCTACAGTATGGAGTGAGTGATCACCCTGAGGAACTGAGCAAGTTAATATTGCAGAAGTTTCCGCGCCCCTCAGTCACTAACTACACCAATGACACGACAGATGAGTCCGCCGAGACTACTTCTTGAGAAGAAGAACAAATTATGAGAAAAAAGATCAACATGATTATAAACTATGGTTTGAACGTCACTGCTCAAACCTTGTGTGCCAATTTGTACATCGAATAGGAAGAAATTAGGAGGTGATAAGGGCAGAGAGTTATAACTATACCCATACATTTAGGAGAAAGTAGGCTATATGTTCTTTCCTGAACATCTTGTTTAATTTAAGTACAGACTGCAACTTAGAATTTTTCAAATAGTTCCTACTTTTGCCGCCAACTGCCACCGTCAACGACTACTAGGCCAAGTTCAGAACTTAGCAACTAGACGCCACCGCAGTCGGCTCTAGGCAACGAACGTAGAAACCTAAGAGCGTTGTTTACATTCTTTACCTATCCAATTTAGCTTCACACAGGTGTAATTAGTGGAAGGTTCTTTAACATGCCATAAATCTATGACATGTGACCGCCGGCTCTACTTCCCCTCCGAAGGAAGGCATACTGTGGGATTTTTAACACTCTTAAAAAATCCGACGGCTTCGGCAAGGTTTGAACCCGCTATCTTGGGCATAGAAGCTCAGCAAGCTACCGACTACGCCACCGAAGCCGCCTGTAATGGAGTATGTTGAAAAGAGTCCTGGGGCTTCGAGTGAAGCGAGAAGCCCTCCTGAGCCTTTCTAACATGTGTAGCATTTGTAGCATGCGTCATATAAAGTCTAGTCTCTCAGACTCACTGTATCTTTTTAATTCCTAAATCTATATTTGAAGTCAACAACTTTCTTTTCCGTAGAAATGATTTCCTTGCCTGAGCCAACGTACTTTTTCATATCCTCTTTGCTTCGTTAATCACTGGTTATTTTGCTTCCTAAATAGCACAAGACTCCTACTTCTTTTAGCTTTTTATCTGCCAATTTGACGACAATAACAGTTTCTAATTTATTCGGCTGCATTCCAAAAATTTTATTTTTCATTTATTGATTTTCATTATGAATTCATGTACACAGTAGTTGAAATAGAAGAAATATTTTATCAAATAAGAATACTTATAAATGAACGTGGAAACAATTTCTCCACCATTGTAACTAGAGTACTTCGACTACCCATGAACTATTTAGCACTCATAATTTAATAACAGAGACAGAGTCGTGTGAAGATATAATTTCAGTAAGACAAGTAATTTTCGGAGCTGAGTGGAAGTCCTTTGTCAGTTTAATTCCATTAGCAAGGCCTCTTCGCACCGCGCTTTCAACAGACGCTCGAGCCCATGATGAGACGTACATTGGCGCAAGGAAATCTGTTCATTAGAGAAGGAGTGAAATGCTTAAATCCACCACAAATGATTAAAGTCAAAATCCTAAAACTCGAACTAAAATGTTGAGCAAGAGTCACACACAGAAGGATTACTGAACGAGTAGTTTTAATGGAAATTACATTTTCAACCAGGATTTCATTGAACGTTGTGCTGTGGCCTTACGTATAGAGTGGCAACTCGTAGTATGACCCTCCACGTGAAGGATGGCAACCACGTGGAAGGTGGATGGAGAATTCTAATCAGTGTTGCCAATTTGGTGTTTTTAGCACCATATCTGGTGTTTCTGAAGTTCGTCTGGTGCCAGAAATGTTCTAATAGCGCCATAGAAAAATACTGGTGTTATTTCAATAAAACCAGTGCCAAATCTGGTGCTTAACGGATTTTTTCATGAAATTGTATCCTATGACAAATAAGTAAATCCTGAAAGCCATGTAATAGTTTTAATAAAATTAATCAATTAAGATAGGCACTGTTCAGCCTTGCACGTGTCAAGGTCAACACTCCAGCAGGGGAAGTCCCGGAAATTCTCATTCTCGTGCATAAGTGCTAAGTAGGCGCAACATGCAGGGCTCAGTACAAGTGCACTTGTACAAAGAATCTACCTATCATTTATTTTCTTCCCATCTTGCAGGGGATTTTCCAGTTTCTTGCGAAGGCAGTTTATGTAATTTCGCTCCATCACTCTAATGCAGATGTAGGGAGAGTGTTTAGCCAAGTTTAATTGGTGAAAACAAAGCAAAGAAATCGAAGAAAGTTCAAAAATTGCATTCCATTCTGTGTGTGCGATTTGGACTAAAACAGAGGGAAAATGCTATCACGACTACGAAGTTCCGAAGGATGTGGCCAAAATTGGAAGTATGCAGAGCTACAGCAGTAATATACTGTGCCCGCTGGCCGAAGGTTTCGGGGAGCCACCGGTTTCATATGACCCTTCGGAGACCCTCTTCCAGTTAACACACAAGTATGGGGGACGATACATTCATAGGCTGGTGTAGCACAAAAGTCTGCACTCGGGGGTGTCGGGAATTAGTGAGGTTCGATCTTTAACCAGCTCAGATGAATGCATCGATAACAAAACTAAACAAGAAAAGAGAGGTCAGTCTTAGGTTAAAATCACAAGTAAATTTTATTCAGAATAGATCCTTAGCCTAGCATGAGAGTTGCAAACGGCTAGTCCGATACTATTCTGCCCTGAAAGAAATACAAAAAAAGTCCTAAACAAGATCTAAATTGCTCTCATGGTCCTAATACAAAATTCGACAAAATGAACAAGCTATGAGAATGGCACGTAAGATCGGCCCTAAGCAATTACATCGAAATAACTTACGGGTGGATCAAACATCAAAAGAATCTACAGCAAAGCAAGACATTTACTTGTTTACAAATACTAGAACATTTACATTTAGTAACAAGGGGAAAATTTGTCCTATGCTATGATGGTGCCATCTCTAACATTTATCTTTAGAATTAAGTTTAGCTAGTCCTAAATATCACTAATTAATAAACGAGATGCGTTTATTACTAAGAAAATCAAGCTATGTGCACAATGTTGCTGAATTTAAAAAAAACTATGCTAATACAACACAAATGCATACAATAATTCAGCACTCCTATGGTTGTTCAATTGGCACTGCCTGCGTACTCGATTTGTTACTGTTTGTAACAAACGGTCACAGTGTCAAAGTGTTAAGAAAATAGAAAATATAGGAAAGCCTACAAATGCGATAGTAATTAAACAATTACATCGACTCATATTGCTACTAATCTGATGTGTGTGCTTCAGTTATCACATCACCAATTAGTGGTCGACTAATCATGTGAAAATGTATCAAAATGTATCTACAATAGCTTAACAATATCTAAGTGTTAACATTTGGTCCAGAAAAATAGTTATTTTTAATGTTTATACATTTTATTTAGGTTCAGGGGGAATTTATAAGATTTGTTAGTTTTCAAAACCCTATTTTTGATTATTAAAGTTTCACACAATTATTTATTCCTGACAGTATTGTTGTTCAGTTTATGGACCTTTAAAAGCGTTCAGTGTATTCAGGTAACGTGTGTATCCAACTTAAGCAAATAACTCAATAGTTCAATAGTTTACGAGACACCCTGTGTCTTCACCAATATTTCATCACATTTATTAGACATCCTATGTCTTCACCAATTACTTTACTCTTATTTCGTATCCATTGATCCAGGCGTCTTCGGTTTTGGTACGACTTTAGTTCGTTCATTACCACCGATATAACCACAATAACAATGTCGGAGGTATTCATCCACCGTCACGGCTCATATAATACTCTTAATTTACAAAAGTGTGGAATCCTAATTGATACACGTTTGAATTGTTGGTAATAAAGATTACGTGTACAGAAACACATCCTGACAACGCTTTAAATAACATGAAGGTCTCTGATACAAGCTAACTGTGTGTGTGCGTTTATAAAACTGCCTCTTCCCTGAATAAATCGAACCTGCGTTCATTTGGTTACAAAATACAATTGCATTAATTGCCTGTGTGGCTTCTCTTAAAGAAATAAACCTGTTTTCAAGTATTGTTCTGGCCAATAAATGTGAATAACGGAACTCTGCATTCCACTTGTAATAATGCCAAGAATCTCACAGCCTTCTAAAACAAAATATTAATCCACTGCCTAGAATCGAATGTGCTGTGTAGTGAACTTGGCTCGTAACCTTGGCCTTGATTTAACATTGACAAACTAGTTTATTTGTCATCAGCCTGACAAAAATAAAAGTTGATAATACCTGTTGGTAAATGATACGAATGAGCATTGAAAATCCAGCCTTCCTGGCGTCTATAAATGTTTAATAAAACTTATATTTTCCACACGCGTCTTATAATTAGCTACCTGCATTGTGCACTAAATAAATGAAACCAAAATAAACTAAGTCTACTGTTTTCCAATTCTTACAATACGCTATAAATATTTGATCTGACTTACAGATTCAGCGTCACTTGGTTCGAGTCTCGCCAAGAGATGTTGTATGCGGTCTCGTCTATGGCTTTAGGTTACCATTTCATTGTGTTTGGACATCCTCCGTCGCCAATTCCCCAAGCATGATTTAGCAATCACATGCCATCGCGTGGTTGGAGTTGTTTGTATCTGAAGATCTGCTGGTTCATCATTATTGTAATTTGAGCGTTGGTAAAAATGTAGCGCATAATTAAATAAAACTTTCGCGCACTGCAGCTAATATGCGGTAAAAAAAATGCCCTTTTCACTCCGCCACTGGCTCTAGTTTCTGTCGCTTGTGCGACACTCACTCGTGACTTGTACTGATATTTACACAAGAAAATATTAACAAAAAATAAATCAAAATCACTGCCCATCCGGCAAATAAAGATTGTACTTGTAGATTTTGTACAGTTATAAAGTTAATTAAATACACAGTTTCTATAACACTGAAATATGTGTGTGTGCGTGAGAATAAGACCATGCGGTCGCAATGTTTTCTTCACACAAGTCCTTTATTTCACCTCGGATAATAATAAAAAAATATTTCACAGTTTTCGTAGTGGTGAATGTCTTCAATCCATAAACTATTACACAACGCCATGATGGCTATCCATAAGAAAGTTATTCGTAGATTTTTCCTGCCACATGGTTTCCTTTCACTTGTGCTCCATCATGCACATGTTGTCTCTTCCACAGACGAATAGAAACTGGTGTTACCAAATATGGCGTGCTCTCAGTACATGAGCTGGCCGCGTAAATTGATAGTTTCATCGATTTACGAAGTATGCTGTACTTCAAATATGCAGAATTACTTGGTTATAATTATAGTTGATTTTTGGAATGTGAAAAATAAGTAAAAATATAAACATAAGCGATATTGCTTCAGCTTCTTCCCACCGCTCGCAGGGTATGTTCAGTTACATTTCAGCATAAGTTTTAGTCTCTGTTGTCTGAGCAAACATGCGTCAACGGGCGCAATACCTTCCTGCTCTAAAGATATAATAGTGGTAGCAGGCTCCGCAAGTGAAGAAGATGATTTTTAATGAAAGAACTGTAAGTAAAAAGGCATTTATATATTTATAATGTTTGGTGTTTTTCTAGTGTTTTGAATCATAGAGTCCAGCTGGTGCTTTTCTGGTGTTTTAAAGCGTAGGGTTTAGTTCTTCCCCATTTCAAGATTTGGACACGCTGGTTCTAATAGTTCACTGTTGTCAAACTGCCGATTGGTAGAAGAAAGCGCGGTGTGGTTTGACTAAAATGCTCCCATTACCAAGTGTATTGAGTTTACTTTACCTTTAAACTACTGTGGCTTTTAGAGACGACAGTTCGTCGGAATTTTGCCCTTAAGGGGATATTTAACATACCAGTAAACCTACTGACACGGCTTCCTTGCACTTGCGCACTCCCAAGTGCCAAATGATTGCGCCAGGATTCGATCCTGCTACCTGCAATTTTCTCCATTGATCATATTGTAAGTTAATTTCAGTAGTTAGTATCGGTAGAGAATAACGTGGCAATGACATCAGGCTTCGTGCTTGTTGATGATCGGTGTGAGGTCTTCGGATAGCGCACTAGCGTGTCCCGGCCGATTGCGAATTAATTAAGAATTTTGTTGATCGGTCGTCATGGTAAGAAGTACTAGGCTAAACTGTAGAAGTCATGTGGTAGAATTGCAGTGTTTTAGCTTACTTTTTACATTTTGCAAAAATGAGGAAAAAGTAGACTTATGAGATCGGACAAATGTGTGTCTGTCTGTCTGTCTGTCTGTCTGTGTGTGTCGTCGTCCCCCCCCCCTATCAACTCCTAAACGGCTGGAGCAATCGAAACAAAATTTGGTAGGAGTAAAGACCTATACCTGAATATCTCACGGCAATATTTGAAAATGATATCAGTGCTACCAACTGCTGAAAAATCGCAATTGAAATTTGAGCTCCATGTAGGATATCCTGGAAGGTATGAATGGGAGTTATTTCAAAATTGGCACACGTATAGATAATAATATTGCAGTTTAATTTCCTGGTGGCCATACATGGCAGTGTTGCCAAAATGATTATAAGCCTGCTGATAAGTCCAATTTTTAAATGCATATAACTTCTACACTGTCAATTGGAATTCAACCAAATTTCGTATGTACTATGTGTACATAAAGAGATATGACTGAGCGTATTCATAAGAGCCTCCAGGGCTGCCAACTGTTAATAAATGCTCTCAATTTTTTGTATCCAAATACTCATATATCAGAAAGTATGCAAGCCGACAGCTTTAAAGTATGCACACGTATAGTACCTGGCATTCTAGATTAATTTGGAGTAACTAATATAGGCCTACGCAAGTGCTGGCAACATGATTCTAATCCTGCTGATAGGTCCAATTTTAAAATGCACCTAACTTCTATAATAACTAATGGATTTCATTCTAAATTGACACAACAATAGATCATATTATTTCAGATTATTTCTGACCAATAAATGTATGTCATTGTTGCCAACATGATTTTACGCGCGCTGTTATAACCAATGTTTAACTGCATGTAACGTCCATGCTATCCATTGGACTTCAACCAGATTTTGTATTCTGTACCTTAAGAGATGGAACTAAGAATATATTCAGTCATCAGGGCTGCCAACTGTAGTTCTCTATTAGGCTACATTATGCCAGGTATACAGTATTTCGAACTTATTAGAAATTTCGATAATACCAACTTAATTTCGTCATCATTCTAGATAGATCCATATCGATTAATCATTGTCATGAATCTTAAATTTTAAGAAAAGTAGGCTCTTTAGTTCGTCACGGAACTTCTTGTTTTCAATTTGCGTCAATTTTAGCACTGTTATGTCATTATTGGTAATTAATTAACGGAGTGCATGAAATATTGTTGTGTCTTTTGCAACCAGGAGAAAGGAAACCAGAAAAAACTTTCAACACCCGTAAAAAGCTCAGCACAAGAGTAGGGGAGTAGTAGGGATTCCAAATAGTGTCATGGCCGCCGCGTGAGTCCAAGCCAATATCTCGTGAACCCATGGTCGGATTTTGACAAATGAGGTGTCGTTGGACTCGGGCTGACGCCCTCTTTCCAATGGACCACTCATTTCAACCCCTAAATAAAACCTACCCCTACTAGGGGGTGAAATTGTAATTTTTAGTGAAAGTCTCTTTTCAAATACGACATGTATAAGGTGCGCTGCTAAAATGAACTTAAATGTTGTTGCTCATATCGCGCATGCGTTTTTCTGGCTGTCGCTATGGATGAACATTTTTGTTTTTGTTTTTTACGCATGCGCACTTGGGATTTTTGTAAGAGGGCGAGCTCTTTGAAAAATATGATTGATAAGAAGGGGTTTTGGTGGTGAGGAGAGAGCCAGATAGTCGCCTACTTTCCTACGACGTTTGCCGATATCTCTCAAACGCAAGGTCGGATTTGGACGTGTGACGTGTCAAATCGATTGTCTCGAAGCCCTATACATGTTATTAATAGGTTAAAGTTTTGAGAATGAGGGAAACAGGCTTTTTGGGGGTAAAACCGTGATTTTAGACTTTTCCGATATCTCACGAATGCATGGTCGGATTTGGTCCTATGACGTGTCAAATGGCTTGTCTCGAAACCCTTTTTTTTTTGGTAATAGGTTAAAGTTTTTGAGAATGAGGGAAACAGAATTTTTTGTTGTAAAACCGTGATTTTAGACTTTCTGTTATATTTCACAAACCAATAACGCCAGAGACGTATACGAGGGGTCGTAGGACTCGGGGTGACGCCCCATTCCTCCCCCCCCCCCTTTCGAATATAGTATTTATGTTTAAAAAAATGCGAAAGGGCCTAACGACACTTATGTTGAAATCATTTCAGTTTTTAAAACTTTTCTTAAATTTGTCTAAAATGTTCATGACGAGTGGTTGTAGATAGAAAGAGACGATACCACTGGGCACGTGTTTCAACGAAGCTATTACTGGCCACGGTGGTGATATACCAATACAGTATTCGCTATTTCGATGAGACGGCGGGTCGAGGCTTCGTTTTCTGACTTTTCCTATGATGGAATTCCTAATTCCTAAACCCCCTGAAGGGGGTCTTTAACGTGTAAACGATTATGAGTGACATGACAAATGATAATTCCTTGATCCGATGAAGTTGGCTTTAGATAGAACAAACAGAACTTGGTTATATATTGCTTGAAGTGAGTATAGAAAACAAACTTGCTGGGGCAGACTGACAGGATGTGAATGTTATTTGATCTTATTGGAATGCATTGACTTGACAGGACAATGAAAAAAAGCACAGAGATGCTGAGGACACTTGAAGGTCAAACGATATGGCAACCATGGTGGGAGGGGGAAGCTAGGATGATGTTGCCGATCATGTTCAATGTTCAATGGATGAATTTATATTTTGCAAAGCATTGTTCGGAGAGGGTCATGGGACGACTTGTTTTAAGGGTATTTATTTTTTCGATGTTTCCTATGGTGGACTCATTGATTAAAATAATCCAAAACTTCTAGGGCATGGCCTTGAGATTTTATAAACCGATAATGGGATTTTGACATACAAGATCCACTCAGAACTTGACATGATGTCATTCTTTTTATGGCTTATGAATTTCCCCAAAAAAGACCCAAAACCACAAGATCATGGACTTTTGCTTTTCTTAATATATTGCAAACCCATAATGTAAGATGTTTACTGTGAGTGACGAAATCTAGCTAGGTAAAGAAAGAATTATTGTAGGATATATGTATGGTGACTGACACATCTTTGACCATTGGAACTTGTTTTCCGATTTGACTGTAGTACATAGGGAGTAAAGGTTGTAGGCATGGATTGACAAACAGTGCACACAAAATTCAATTTATCGATTCAAGAATTAAGAGTAGACTATCATTAATTAATTGGTTAAAGAGTGTAGCTAAAAATTAAAAAATGGTGACTACATTAAACTAAACTGAACCAAGTCGAATCAAACCCAACTGAACCAAACCAAGCCTAAAGCAAACCAAACCTAATCAAGAACAAGCCAAGGGCTTAAGTGTAAAACTTGTGGGGGAATGCAGTCATTGGCAATGTCCAAAGGAAGGGATAACGCTCTACCTCTAGAGGGTAAGGTAAAGCTAGCGCATGGTGCAAATGCATATTCCTAAGTACATGAACCACACACACACAACTATCCTATGCTGTTTTTATGAGTTAACTGTTAAAACTTACTCAGTGGTTACTGAACAAGTTGGTCGCTACACACAACAAGCTTTAAATACTTGAGGCTAATAATCTATACACACACACACGCATGTTCTAAACTAAACTGTCTTGCTGGTAGTGCTCACACAGTAGGCAAATGACAGAAATGCTTGGCTAACAGAAATACAATCATTTTCGTTTGTCTAATGTTACCAGCTAACCATTACGTGCTATAGTGGTGAGCACATGTGCCTCTTGCACTGGAGATCGTAACTTGATTTCTAGCTCTAAGGCCTAGAATGAATCAAACTAAGAAAGAAGGGTATGGTGACGCAGTGGTTAAACTGTTAGCCTTTCACTAAGGTAGACTAGGGTTTGATTTTAGGTTAATATACATGTCATAAACAAACAAACAAACAAACAAACAAACAAAAAAGCAGAGATAATGTTTAAAACTGATTACACTTGTCTCTTTTCAAATTATTACTTAGATTGCAAATACAAAGGTGGACTGGGTTTGATATACAGTTAATGCCGCCTATCGCATACTAGCCTGTAAGAAAGCCAAACAAGCAAAAGGCGTAGGTAGAGCAGTGGTAAAATCGCTATGTGTAGAGAACTACCTAACGGTTTTATGAACTGGCAATGGTATGTCGCAGAAACAGTGCAGGATACAATCCAGCAACCATAATTTTTATCTTGTGGAGCAGAGAAAACATATATATATAGAGAGAGATAGAAAGCTTGTGTATGTATGGGTAGCATTGATTGTTTGACCAGAGAAAATACGATGAGGTAGGGTGGGCAGAGGGAGAATTAACACTTATATATGAATGAATGGTAAATAGTATTTTTTTTTCTTCAATAGTTTTGTTTTTCAAATGCAGTGGTAGATAGCCGTTATTTTGTAAAACATTCTTACTTGCAGTAGTAATAAGACTCTATGGTTCCGCTAACACATAGATAGACTGTATTATTGCCATGGTCAAGCACTCACATTAAGATCATTTACAAAATCATAAAATGAAAAAAAAAACTTGTTTTGGAAATATCGTTTTTCAACATACACAAAATAAATATATAAAAAATTTGTAAACAGCAAAATGGAAAATCCATGGTCAAGCACTCACATTAAGATCATTTACAAAACCATAAAATGAAAAATAAAAAATCTTGTTTTGGAAATATCGATTTTTTTCAACATACACAAAATAAATTATAAAAAATTTGTAAACAACAAAATGGAAAATCCATGTTTCCATATAGACAAAATTTAAAAACCTTAAACGGACATTTAAGAAAATATATGCAAATGGGAAATTGACAAATGTGTAAATATGAAAATGGAAAAATCCATGTTTCCATATCATGAAATTGAAAAACATCAAACTGTCATTTTTAAAAAATGCAAATGGAAAATTGACAAATTGCAATGTGTGAAATGTGAAATTGAACAAATGGCTATCATTATTTTTTTTTTAAAGAACATGGTGCTCAATGGTTGAGGTGTGAATCAAACCCTCTCTACTTATTTGGACCACCCGAGACTGAGTTTTAGTTGTCATACCGCTTTTAAAAGTTTGTGTTAAATCTAGGAATTGAACCCAAGAGCTTGTAGGGGAGATTCAAGATTATAATATGTTAAACAGATAGCCTTGAATGTAGGGTGTGGTAGCTATATAGAGATGAGACGTTTCGCTCGGGGCAGGGAGGCATGGAGATCTGCATCAAACCATTCAAAAGACTGACGACTCAAACAACAACATGTAGAGCTCACCAAAATAATGTTGTGTAACGGTAAATGTTAGTCAACGAACAGTAATGCATTACTAAAACCCATGACACGATACCTAAGAGCTTTTCTAAAATTATTTTAAAATGCCTTTAACCCTATATTAAACACCCAGTTCACAAGACTCATAACTGCAATGTTAAGGTCGAACAAAACAAAATCTATATTTCAAAACAAACAAGTGGTTTAGTCAATGTATACTGGAAAAAGTTTTATAAACCCTCAAGTCCACAAAAATAATTAAATTAGTAACTGTCAGGTTGACCGAGTGGTTATGGTGTTTGACTTAAGTTCAAATTTTCTGTACGAGAAAGCAAGGGTTCGAATACCTTACCTGATATAACTATTGCCTCAACATGACTTGACCACACTGTATTATTGTGTACTCGGTACACAAACCATAGATAGAGTGTATTGTTTAAGGTCACTCTCTTTGCGAACATAGTCAGAGACTGTTGATGGTTAACAATTGCATTAATAGTGGGACATAGGGATAGCAATTAAGAAAAACAGACAATACCCATACACTTTTTTTTATTTATTTAATGTAAGTACTTGTACAATAGTTATATACAAACTACAACTCTCTTTTGTCTATTACTATCTAGTCCTTTTCGATCCACTTGCATAATAAGGCAGATGACTTTGTAGTTCAGCCCCTTAAAACAACAACAACACTACCTCTTGCATAGTCTGTGATGTTGATGACTCTTGAGGCGTGGAAGATGGATACAACATAACTTTTACAACAGGGGTTAAACGTTGCTCAACAATCAATGCACTATTTTGAGTAGCAACATCTTTCTCTTGTACTAACTTATTAGCATTCTGATAATTTTTTGCCAACACCATCAGTGTTTTGTCTGGAGCACTACATTGATGATCACTCACACTTAAAACCACACCATTTCTACTTTTCATATTGCCTCGACATCTTGTTGACCTCTGTTTTGAGCATCGCCAGAATATTATTACTTTTACATTTTGTCGTCTATAGTTATAAGAGTAGCCTTTATAGAGTAAACGTTGTTTACCTCGGTTAGTTGTAGTAAGTTCCATAGTAGTAACTAACCTGTTAGTATGATTTGCACACTACAAAGGTTATCTCTGTTCTGGTAATAGAATTATTTAGCGTTGGCTTTTATATTTAATATGTACAGTTAAAAGTAATAGAAAAGTGGTAGAAAAGCGGTAGCAAAGTGGTAGACAAGTGGTAGACAATTGGTAACATAGTAGTAGAAAAGTGGTAGCAAAGTTGTAGCAAAGTGGTAGAAAAGTGGTAGAAAAGTGGTAGAAAAGTAGTAGAAAAGTGGTAGCAAAGTGGTAGAAAAGTGGTAGCAAAGTGTTAGCAAAGTAGTAGAAAAGTGGTAGCAAACCAGAAAAGTGGTAGAAAAGTGGTAGAAAAGTAGTAGAAAAGTGGTAGCAAAGTGGTAGAAAAGTAGTAGCAAACTAGAAAAGTGGTAGCAAAGTGGTAGAAAATATTACATGTATTGTTAAGAAATAGTTTAAGCGGTTACATGGATTCATTACACTATAATTTTAGCATCACGAAGCTCATTTTCTATATCCAAAAGTTCTTCCTCATATTTAGTATGACCAGCCTGTTTACAGGTATGCAAGTACTGAAGCCGCTGGATTAGCTTATTGGGATTGTTCCAGTAAACAAATTTAACAAATGATTTTTTTGGGTGTAAACCATTATCATCCTCCTCATCATCATCATCATCATAATCATCATCATCATCATGGTTATCATCATCAATATAATTATCATCAATATAATCATCATCACTATTACTATCTAATCCTTTTTGTTCATCTTGCAATGCAACAACCTTTGGCATAGTTTGTGTTGTCTTTGATAGTGTTAGAGGTTTCTTAGACGTTAACCACTGTCCTAACATGTCTTTTTCAGGAGATAATAAATGCTCTTTAACAAACAAAGCACTATCTTGAGCCACACTATTTTTTTCTTGGTCTTGCTTTTTTACCTTGGTTAGAGTATTTTGTCCATTTAAATGAGTATTATTTTGAGATTTACAATGATGATCGATTGAAATAAGTATGTTGGAGCCTTTTGTTTTAATCATTCCTCGACACTTTTTAGATCGTTGTTTCGAACAGCACCAAATAACAGTTCCATTTTTATTAGTTCGTTTTACAATATATGCATATCCTTTATAGTAAGGACATGGCTTACCATAGCTAGTCGTTGATACTTCCATGTCGACTGTTGAGCATAAACTAACCTCTAGTAAAGTTAACTCGATAATAAAAATGATAGTTTGTAGTATGTGCAGTTTAAAGTAAGAGCAAAAGTGAGAGTCAGATGGTAGAAAAGTGTTAACAAAGTGGTGGAAGAGTGGTAGCAGTTTATAGTAGTCATGATCTTTTTTACCAGAATGTGATTTGAGTAAATGTAATTTCTAAACCTTAGCAGTGAGTAGTCAGTTAGTCTTAGTTCAGACAAGCGTAAACAGTTCTCCAATGAATCAGAGATCAAGATTTGCATTATGAAACAGTTGTGTGTAACCAATTAGGTATCGGTACTTGATAGCTTCACACATGAACAAAAATTCCAACATATCTGACATCAGATTTTCATTATGAAACAGTTGTGTGTAACCAATTAGGTATCGGTACTTGATAGCTTCACACATGAACACAAATTCCAACATATCTGACATGAAATACATGATTTGAAAGTTGACAAAGAATATCCAATCAACCATTGTAGTTGCAATGTCAAACACAAAGACAAAATCAGCATGAACTTTTAAGTTACAGGAAAATTCTATGAAATAGACTATGCATGAAATTTGGAAATACACATTAGAAGTTTGCAACACCATCCTTCTAGCCTATATAAATTATCGACATGGAAAGTGTGCACTGCCCCTAACATTAAACCAATTTTTCAATAACGCAAGTCAACAATCAAAACATTTTGTCTTGAGTCTATCATTTAATGCATATATTCTGTCTACATTGAACAGTAACAAAAAACGCCATTCATAATTAATTAAGTTTGCTTTAATTCATTATGTAATGATAAATACATATTTAAAGTTTTGGCTGACTGTTCAGAGTGAATCGGCTTTGAACACATAAGAGAGGGAATATTTTAAGACTTAACCTCTGCTCACCTAACATAACCTAAATTTACCTAACCTAACCTTATCATATAGGTAAGAAACGGGTCAAGCTATGCTTTCGACTACCGAGTTTCAGTTACTTTTCAAGGTTACTCTCCCGAACATTGCCGGAGACTGCTGATAAACACCTATGTTCCCACGGCGGCGGCGCGCAACGACTTACATGATGCGCTTCCCCCTTTTCATTGATCCCTGTAGATTTGTCCCTTTGGACTGGTCCCTGTTGACTAGCCCCTTTGGAAGGGCCCTTTTCGAATGGAGTCATTCTTGACGGGTCCCTGTGGACAGGTCCTTTTGGCTGATCCCTTTGGACCGGACCCTTTGACATAATTTGGATAATTGCATGGGCCAGTCCATAGGTACCAGTCCAAAGGGATCAGCCAAAAGGACCTGTCCACAGGGACCCGTCAAGAATGACTCCATTCGAAAAGGGCCCTTCCAAAGGGGCTAGTCAACAGGGACCAGTCCAAAGGGACAAATCTACAGGGATCAATGAAAAGGGGGAAGCGCATCATGTAAGTCGTTGCGCGCCGCCGCCGTGGGAACATAGGTGTTTATCAGCAGTCTCCGGCAATGTTCGGGAGAGTAACCTTGAAAAGTAACTGAAACTCGGTAGTCGAAAGCATAGCTTGACCCGTTTCTTACCTATATGATAAGGTTAGGTTAGGTAAATTTAGGTTATGTTAGGTGAGCAGAGGTTAAGTCTTAAAATATTCCCTCTCTTATGTGTTCAAAGCCGATTCACTCTGAACAGTCAGCCAAAACTTTAAATATGTATTTATCATTACATAACGAATTAAAGCAAACTTAATTAATTATGAATGGCGTTTTTTGTTACTGTTCAATGTAGACAGAATATATGCATTAAATGATAGACTCAAGACAAAATGTTTTGATTGTTGACTTGCGTTATTGATAAATTGGTTTAATGTTAGGGGCAGTGCACACTTTCCATGTCGATAATTTATATAGGCTAGAAGGATGGTGTTGCAAACTTCTAATGTGTATTTCCAAATTTCATGCATAGTCTATTTCATAGAATTTTCCTGTAACTTAAAAGTTCATGCTGATTTTGTCTTTGTGTTTGACATTGCAACTACAATGGTTGATTGGATATTCTTTGTCAACTTTCAAATCATGTATTTCATGTCAGATATGTTGGAATTTGTGTTCATGTGTGAAGCTATCAAGTACCGATACCTAATTGGTTACACACAACTGTTTCATAATGAAAATCTGATGTCAGATATGTTGGAATTTTTGTTCATGTGTGAAGCTATCAAGTACCGATACCTAATTGGTTACACACAACTGTTTCATAATGCAAATCTTGATCTCTGATTCATTGGAGAACTGTTTACGCTTGTCTGAACTAAGACTAACTGACTACTCACTGCTAAGGTTTAGAAATTACATTTACTCAAATCACATTCTGGTAAAAAAGATCATGACTACTATAAACTGCTACCACTCTTCCACCACTTTGTTAACACTTTTCTACCATCTGACTCTCACTTTTGCTCTTACTTTAAACTGCACATACTACAAACTATCATTTTTATTATCGAGTTAACTTTACTAGAGGTTAGTTTATGCTCAACAGTCGACATGGAAGTATCAACGACTAGCTATGGTAAGCCATGTGCTTACTATAAAGGATATGCATATATTGTAAAACGAACTAATAAAAATGGAACTGTTATTTGGTGCTGTTCGAAACAACGATCTAAAAAGTGTCGAGGAATGATTAAAACAAAAGGCTCCAACATACTTATTTCAATCGATCATCATTGTAAATCTCAAAATAATACTCATTTAAATGGACAAAATACTCTAACCAAGGTAAAAAAGCAAGACCAAGAAAAAAATAGTGTGGCTCAAGATAGTGCTTTGTTTGTTAAAGAGCATTTATTATCTCCTGAAAAAGACATGTTAGGACAGTGGTTAACGTCTAAGAAACCTCTAACACTAACAAAGACAACACAAACTATGCCAAAGGTTGTTGCATTGCAAGATGAACAAAAAGGATTAGATAGTAATAGTGATGATGATTATATTGATGATAATTATATTGATGATGATAACCATGATGATGATGATGATTATGATGATGATGATGATGAGGAGGATGATAATGGTTTACACCCAAAAAAATCATTTGTTAAATTTGTTTACTGGAACAATCCCAATAAGCTAATCCAGCGGCTTCAGTACTTGCATACCTGTAAACAGGCTGGTCATACTAAATATGAGGAAGAACTTTTGGATATAGAAAATGAGCTTCGTGATGCTAAAATTATAGTGTAATGAATCCATGTAACCGCTTAAACTATTTCTTAACAATACATGTAATATTTTCTACCACTTTGCTACCACTTTTCTAGTTTGCTACTACTTTTCTACCACTTTGCTACCACTTTTCTACTACTTTTCTACCACTTTTCTACCACTTTTCTGGTTTGCTACCACTTTTCTACTACTTTGCTAACACTTTGCTACCACTTTTCTACCACTTTGCTACCACTTTTCTACTACTTTTCTACCACTTTTCTACCACTTTTCTACCACTTTGCTACAACTTTGCTACCACTTTTCTACTACTATGTTACCAATTGTCTACCACTTGTCTACCACTTTGCTACCGCTTTTCTACCACTTTTCTATTACTTTTAACTGTACATATTAAATATAAAAGCCAACGCTAAATAATTCTATTACCAGAACAGAGATAACCTTTGTAGTGTGCAAATCATACTAACAGGTTAGTTACTACTATGGAACTTACTACAACTAACCGAGGTAAACAACGTTTACTCTATAAAGGCTACTCTTATAACTATAGACGACAAAATGTAAAAGGAATAATATTCTGGCGATGCTCAAAACAGAGGTCAACAAGATGTCGAGGCAATATGAAAAGTAGAAATGGTGTGGTTTTAAGTGTGAGTGATCATCAATGTAGTGCTCCAGACAAAACACTGATGGTGTTGGCAAAAAATTATCAGAATGCTAATAAGTTAGTACAAGAGAAAAATGTTGCTACTCAAAATAGTGCATTGATTGTTGAGCAACGTTTAACCCCTGTTGTAAAAGTTATGTTGTATCCATCTTCCACGCCTCAAGAGTCATCAACATCACAGACTATGCAAGAGGTAGTGTTGTTGTTGTTTTAAGGGGCTGAACTACAAAGTCATCTGCCTTATTATGCAAGTGGATCGAAAAGGACTAGATAGTAATAGACAAAAGAGAGTTGTAGTTTGTATATAACTATTGTACAAGTACTTACATTAAATAAATAAAAAAAAGTGTATGGGTATTGTCTGTTTTTCTTAATTGCTATCCCTATGTCCCACTATTAATGCAATTGTTAACCATCAACAGTCTCTGACTATGTTCGCAAAGAGAGTGACCTTAAACAATACACTCTATCTATGGTTTGTGTACCGAGTACACAATAATACAGTGTGGTCAAGTCATGTTGAGGCAATAGTTATATCAGGTAAGGTATTCGAACCCTTGCTTTCTCGTACAGAAAATTTGAACTTAAGTCAAACACCATAACCACTCGGTCAACCTGACAGTTACTAATTTAATTATTTTTGTGGACTTGAGGGTTTATAAAACTTTTTCCAGTATACATTGACTAAACCACTTGTTTGTTTTGAAATATAGATTTTGTTTTGTTCGACCTTAACATTGCAGTTATGAGTCTTGTGAACTGGGTGTTTAATATAGGGTTAAAGGCATTTTAAAATAATTTTAGAAAAGCTCTTAGGTATCGTGTCATGGGTTTTAGTAATGCATTACTGTTCGTTGACTAACATTTACCGTTACACAACATTATTTTGGTGAGCTCTACATGTTGTTGTTTGAGTCGTCAGTCTTTTGAATGGTTTGATGCAGATCTCCATGCCTCCCTGCCCCGAGCGAAACGTCTCATCTCTATATAGCTACCACACCCTACATTCAAGGCTATCTGTTTAACATATTATAATCTTGAATCTCCCCTACAAGCTCTTGGGTTTAATTCCTAGATTTAACACAAACTTTTAAAAGCGGTATGACAACTAAAACTCAGTCTCGGGTGGTCCAAATAAGTAGAGAGGGTTTGATTCACACCTCAACCATTGAGCACCATGTTCTTTAAAAAAAAAATAATGATAGCCATTTGTTCAATTTCACATTTCACACATTGCAATTTGTCAATTTTCCATTTGCATTTTTTAAAAATGACAGTTTGATGTTTTTCAATTTCATGATATGGAAACATGGATTTTTCCATTTTCATATTTACACATTTGTCAATTTCTCATTTGCATATATTTTCTTAAATGTCCGTTTAAGGTTTTTAAATTTTGTCTATATGGAAACATGGATTTTCCATTTTGTTGTTTACAAATTTTTTATAATTTATTTTGTGTATGTTGAAAAAAATCGATATTTCCAAAACAAGATTTTTTATTTTTCATTTTATGGTTTTGTAAATGATCTTAATGTGAGTGCTTGACCATGGATTTTCCATTTTGCTGTTTACAAATTTTTTATATATTTATTTTGTGTATGTTGAAAAACGATATTTCCAAAACAAGTTTTTTTTTTTTCATTTTATGATTTTGTAAATGATCTTAATGTGAGTGCTTGACCATGGCAATAATACAGTCTATCTATGTGTTAGCGGAACCATAGAGTCTTATTACTACTGCAAGTAAGAATGTTTTACAAAATAACGGCTATCTACCACTGCATTTGAAAAACAAAACTATTGAAGAAAAAAAAATACTATTTACCATTCATTCATATATAAGTGTTAATTCTCCCTCTGCCCACCCTACCTCATCGTATTTTCTCTGGTCAAACAATCAATGCTACCCATACATACACAAGCTTTCTATCTCTCTCTATATATATATGTTTTCTCTGCTCCACAAGATAAAAATTATGGTTGCTGGATTGTATCCTGCACTGTTTCTGCGACATACCATTGCCAGTTCATAAAACCGTTAGGTAGTTCTCTACACATAGCGATTTTACCACTGCTCTACCTACGCCTTTTGCTTGTTTGGCTTTCTTACAGGCTAGTATGCGATAGGCGGCATTAACTGTATATCAAACCCAGTCCACCTTTGTATTTGCAATCTAAGTAATAATTTGAAAAGAGACAAGTGTAATCAGTTTTAAACATTATCTCTGCTTTTTTGTTTGTTTGTTTGTTTGTTTGTTTGTTTATGACATGTATATTAACCTAAAATCAAACCCTAGTCTACCTTAGTGAAAGGCTAACAGTTTAACCACTGCGTCACCATACCCTTCTTTCTTAGTTTGATTCATTCTAGGCCTTAGAGCTAGAAATCAAGTTACGATCTCCAGTGCAAGAGGCACATGTGCTCACCACTATAGCACGTAATGGTTAGCTGGTAACATTAGACAAACGAAAATGATTGTATTTCTGTTAGCCAAGCATTTCTGTCATTTGCCTACTGTGTGAGCACTACCAGCAAGACAGTTTAGTTTAGAACATGCGTGTGTGTGTGTATAGATTATTAGCCTCAAGTATTTAAAGCTTGTTGTGTGTAGCGACCAACTTGTTCAGTAACCACTGAGTAAGTTTTAACAGTTAACTCATAAAAACAGCATAGGATAGTTGTGTGTGTGTGGTTCATGTACTTAGGAATATGCATTTGCACCATGCGCTAGCTTTACCTTACCCTCTAGAGGTAGAGCGTTATCCCTTCCTTTGGACATTGCCAATGACTGCATTCCCCCACAAGTTTTACACTTAAGCCCTTGGCTTGTTCTTGATTAGGTTTGGTTTGCTTTAGGCTTGGTTTGGTTCAGTTGGGTTTGATTCGACTTGGTTCAGTTTAGTTTAATGTAGTCACCATTTTTTAATTTTTAGCTACACTCTTTAACCAATTAATTAATGATAGTCTACTCTTAATTCTTGAATCGATAAATTGAATTTTGTGTGCACTGTTTGTCAATCCATGCCTACAACCTATACTCCCTATGTACTACAGTCAAATCGGAAAACAAGTTCCAATGGTCAAAGACGTGTCAGTCACCATACATATATCCTACAATAATTCTTTCTTTACCTAGCTAGATTTCGTCACTCACAGTAAACATCTTACATTATGGGTTTGCAATATATTAAGAAAAGCAAAAGTCCATGATCTTGTGGTTTTGGGTCTTTTTTGGGGAAATTCATAAGCCATAAAAAGAATGACATCATGTCAAGTTCTGAGTGGATCTTGTATGTCAAAATCCCATTATCGGTTTATAAAATCTCAAGGCCATGCCCTAGAAGTTTTGGATTATTTTAATCAATGAGTCCACCATAGGAAACATCGAAAAAATAAATACCCTTAAAACAAGTCGTCCCATGACCCTCTCCGAACAATGCTTTGCAAAATATAAATTCATCCATTGAACATTGAACATGATCGGCAACATCATCCTAGCTTCCCCCTCCCACCATGGTTGCCATATCGTTTGACCTTCAAGTGTCCTCAGCATCTCTGTGCTTTTTTTCATTGTCCTGTCAAGTCAATGCATTCCAATAAGATCAAATAACATTCACATCCTGTCAGTCTGCCCCAGCAAGTTTGTTTTCTATACTCACTTCAAGCAATATATAACCAAGTTCTGTTTGTTCTATCTAAAGCCAACTTCATCGGATCAAGGAATTATCATTTGTCATGTCACTCATAATCGTTTACACGTTAAAGACCCCCTTCAGGGGGTTTAGGAATTAGGAATTCCATCATAGGAAAAGTCAGAAAACGAAGCCTCGACCCGCCGTCTCATCGAAATAGCGAATACTGTATTGGTATATCACCACCGTGGCCAGTAATAGCTTCGTTGAAACACGTGCCCAGTGGTATCGTCTCTTTCTATCTACAACCACTCGTCATGAACATTTTAGACAAATTTAAGAAAAGTTTTAAAAACTGAAATGATTTCAACATAAGTGTCGTTAGGCCCTTTCGCATTTTTTTAAACATAAATACTATATTAGAAAGGGGGGGGGGAGGAATGGGGCGTCACCCCGAGTCCTACGACCCCTCGTATACGTCTCTGGCGTTATTGGTTTGTGAAATATAACAGAAAGTCTAAAATCACGGTTTTACAACAAAAAATTCTGTTTCCCTCATTCTCAAAAACTTTAACCTATTACCAAAAAAAAAAAAAAGGGTTTCGAGACAAGCCATTTGACACGTCATAGGACCAAATCCGACCATGCATTCGTGAGATATCGGAAAAGTCTAAAATCACGGTTTTACCCCCAAAAAGCCTGTTTCCCTCATTCTCAAAACTTTAACCTATTAATAACATGTATAGGGCTTCGAGACAATCGATTTGACACGTCACACGTCCAAATCCTACCTTGCGTTTGAGAGATATCGGCAAACGTCGTAGGAAAGTAGGCGACTATCTGGCTCTCTCCTCACCACCAAAACCTCTTCTTATCAATCATTTTTTTTCAAAGAGCTCGCCCTCTTACAAAAATCCCAAGTGCGCATGCGTAAAAAACAAAAACAAAAATGTTAATCCATAGCGGCAGCCAGAAAAACGCATGTGCTATATGAGCAACAACATTTAAGTTCATTTTAGCAGCGCCTTTTATACATGTCGCATTTGAAAAGAGACTTTCACTAAAAATTTTCAATTTCACCCCCTAATAGGGGCAGGTTTTATTTAGGGTTTGAAATGAGTGGTTCATTGGAAAGAGGGCGTCAACCCGAGTCCAACGACACTTCATTTGTCAAAATCGGACCATGGGTTTGCGAGATATTGGCTTGGACTCACACGGCGGCCATGACACTATTTGGAATCCCTACTACTCCCCTACTCACAAGTTAACGTGGTAACCTCTTCAGACATTATCAGTTAGTTCAGGGTGACTTTGGTGGCGTATTCGGTAGCATGCTAAGCTTCTACTGTATGCCCAAGATCGTGGGTTCAAACCCGGCCTAAGTTGTCGGATTTTTTAAGAGCGTGAAAAATCCCTCAGTATACCTTCCTTCGGAGGGGAAGTAAAGCCGGCGGGCCCATGTCATAGATTTATGTCATGTAAAAGAACCTTCCACTTAACCACAATTGTGTGAGCCTAGATTTGTAGGCCAGATTTGATTAGCGCTCTATTAAGTTCCAAAGTTCGCCACCAGGTGCGGGATGCGAGGGCATCTAGTAGCCAAGTTCAGAGCTAGGTGTCGTTGACGGTAGATTTTGGTACCAAAAGTAGGAACTACTTGAAATTGTTCGTCTGCAGTCCGTACCTGAATTATTATTTATTTATTTATCGTATGTATTTTAGAGCCGGGAGTGTCCGAGGACATGTTCGGCTCGCATGATTCTGTAGCTGCTTCCAGCGGACACCCTAAAGGGTAAGCTACAAGTTCCGTCCAATTTCATGTAGTTCCAACTTTCGCCACCAGATATCAATGATACCTACTGTCGACCAAAGTATTATGTGCACTCGAGTTTGAAGGTTGTTTGTGAAGTAACCAATAGACCTACAGTACGTAAAATCCAATAACATCACCATTTTCGTCCTTCTATTTTACGTTAGTTCATGTAGGTTTGGAATTTTTAATTTATATTTTAATATTTTTTATCGCAGTTGGAACACAAAACGTGCACGTTTTTAAGCGTGTTTCAACCATGCGTCACATTTATGAGTTATTATCTCAAAAACCCGTCATCAGATCGAATCAAAATTTTAACACAATATACATTGGAATGTTATATATCTGGTTTATTAATTTCAAAATTGTGTGTTTCCAAAAAACAAAGTTGTTATCATTTTTGTATGGTAACGTTTTCTCGGCTCGGGGTGGTTGGAAAATGTAGTTCTTGGTTGCGTTGTAATCGTTATATATCAAAAAGTTATGCTGTTTGACTGCGAAATACGTAAATTAATTCACTTATTTTATATCGGTTTGTATTAGTACGAGGAAATAACTCATGGTTCACCAGCTAGCCGCTCCGGAAATAAATGTACAGCTTTGCCGCAATGGTGCCCACACGCATCATGGCGCGTCTCGCTCGGAAGTGATGGGCTCCATATCAGCAACGCTGTACAGCAATTCCTGGAGCGGCTATCAGGTGAACCATGTGTTATTTCCTGGTACAAATACAAGCCGATATAAAATAAGTGAATTAATTTACGTATTTCACAGTCATACAGCATAACTTTTTGATGTATAACGATTACAACGCAACCAAGAACTACATTTTCCAACCACCCCGAGCCGAGAAAAAGTTACCTTACAACAATGATAACAACTTTGTTTCTTGGACACACAAAATTGTGAAATTAATAAACCAGTTATACAACACTCCAATGTATATTGTGTTTAAATTTGGATTCGGTCTGATTACGGGCTTTTGAGATAATAATTCTTAAATGTGACGCATGTTTGAAACATAAAAACGTGCACTTTTTGTGTTCCAACTGCGATAAAAAATATTAAAATATAAATTTAAAAATCCAATCCTACATGAACTAACGTAAAATAGAACGACGAAAATTTTGATGGTATTGGATTTTATGTAGGTCTATTGGTTACTTAACAAACAACCTTCAAACTCGAGTACACATAATACTTTGGTCGACAGTAGTGGTGAACGTTGGAACTTTGATAGAGCGTTCTGACGAAATCTAACCTAACAATTTTGTTTTACACAAGTTTAGTCTGTGATAGGATCTTTTACATGCCATAAATCTATGACATGGGACCGCCGGCTTTACTTCCCCTCCGAAGGAAGGCATACTGAAGGATTTTAATTCTCTTAAAAAATCCGACGACTTCGGCCGGGTTTGAACCCGCTATCTTGGGCACAGCAGTTCAGCATGCTACCGACTACGCCACCGAATTATAGATTACCCACACCTATACATCATCACAATTAACACCGGTTATCAGACAGATTCTGCACACACCCAAAGTACACGGGGCTACATGACCGCGTTGTCGCAGTCCCTAAACTGAGGAACCAACCAGTTAGTTCATCTTACTCAAATAGGGATATTACGCCGATGTGAAATGAAAATCCACAGCCTGCTTCCAGTCGACCGCCCGGGTCAGGGATGGAATGAATGAGCCCCCCCCCCCCCCCATCTAGCGGCGAGGATATGAACTGTGCCGATTGCCGAAGCCTGTCGCACTCCTCTGGGACAATGATTAAATGAATGACAGATGAAATGAAATGATAGTGGAGAGTGTTGCTGGAATGAAATTTTTGACAGGAAAATCTGGAGTACCCGGAGAAAAACCTGTCTGCCTCCTCTTTGCCCAGCACAAATCACACATGGAGTGACCGGGATTTGAACCACGGACCCAGCGGTGAGAGGCCGTCGTGCTACCGCCGAAGCCACGGAGGCTTCATCACGCCGATGCTCTATAGTGCGCGACAAACCATTGGAAGCCTGAAGGTCAAGGGGCCCTCCACTCCGCTCTCCTCCCCGCGCCTGGCAGTGTTGCCCTGCTATTGCACGGTACCTTCAGTCGAGTGCTGGATGCGAGAACGTACATGACAACACCGTACCGACTACGCGTGACCTTCAAGCTTCCAATGGTTTGTCCCGCACTATAGTAAGAATTACCAAATGTAACGTTAAATTAACTAAGTCGTTGTACGTCAGTTTATGTGTTTGAAGATACTATGAAGTTGTTTTTATGATTTTCATATCACTCATGAGTAATACTACTTAGTATTTCCTATGAGTCGCCTCCGTAGCGTAGCGGTCAGCATGGTTAGCTGCCGCCCCGGAGGTCCTGGGTTCGATTCCCGGCTCTGCCACGAAATTTGAAAAGTGGTACGAGGACTGGAACGGGGTCTACTCAGCCTCGGGTGGCCCAGATGAGTAGAGGGGGTTCGATTCCCCCTCAGCCATCCTCGAAGTGGTTTTCCGTGGTTTCCCACTTCGTCTTCGGGCAAATGCCGGGATGGTCCCTACCGTAAGGCCACAGCCGCCTCCTTCCCTCTTCCTTGCCTATCCATCCCAATCTTCCCCTCCCTTCCCTCATGAGGCCCCTGTTCGCTTTGCAGGTGAGGCCGCCTGGGTGAAGTGCTAATCCCACCTCACCAGTTGTATCCCTTCCGATTAGATGTTCCCAGCTCTAGGATACTGCCTGGATAGGCGGTAGGGGTGAGTTCCCTCGCTGAGTTCTTCAGGGTGGGAGCCACCACCCTGGCGGGTAAACACGATAAAAAAGAAAATAAAAATTTCCTATGAGAAATAATTCTATCTCTATAAGCAGGAGATACCGGTAGTTGCCAGTGACAGATACCCTCTTTGGCAAGACCGTTGACAGGGAGAGAGTGCCTGACCTCAGAGTAACACAGGGCGCGTTCGCCTACTTTACAGGGGCGGAAGGCCTGAAACAAACCTGTTTTCTGGGGTTAGAAGGCCGTTACGACCTCAGGTTCCCTATCTCAAATTGATCCTATACCCATCCCCTACACGCCCCTAAGGGTACTCAAGTACATAAATGACACCCTGTCTACCTGGAGAGTGGTAGGTTTCCGACTGCATAGGTATACCCCACCCAACCTGTATTATGTAAGACGAAAAATGTACAGTCACAGATATTTCTACACAGGTCCAGCCTACTCTTCCCGTGTATTCTGTGACCTGTCCTACCAACATCTTGCAACTTTTCAGTCGGTCAACATAATATTTTCCCAATTACTGGAACATTAGTTTCCCTCGATGTAACTACAGACTAATACGAGGGGGAAAACGTGACAGTCAGTCTGAAAGACTAGACTTTGTATCATTTTAAATGCTACAAATGCTGAAAAATGCTAGAAAGGCTGGAGGCTTCTCGCTTCACTCGAAGACTCTTGACGTGTTAGAAAATTATCTGCATAATACTTATCTTGCTTATCTTGTTTCAAATTACTCGTGAACGGCAAGTGCAAACCAAGGGCAAAGCAAGGTCAAGCGCGATGAATGCCGTCACGCTCAACGAGCGCGTGGGGACGTGCCCTTTCCATCCTGTCTAAAAATACTTATAGTGGGCGATGTATTGAAGATAGAGATATGCTCTCGCGGACTTTTTTGTGGAACTTTTCATGCTGACCAATTCTTACGCTCATTGTATATTGATATTTTTAACGGTTTGCCCAGCGTAAGCTTAAGAAGTGCACGGACGCCAAGTTTGTTTTCGACTTTTTCACTGAAATCGTTACTGCTTGGCTTCCTTTCAGCATACATAAATTATTTTCTACAGAATCTTTCCCCGAGATATCCTTTACAGAATGGTGAAAACCGCATATAAATCCATCCAGTGGTTCTCGAGATTACCTGTGACATCCAAGAATCGGGGATTTTTGTCTTATACTAACGAAGTAGAGATTGTCGGGGAACACAAGCACCAAGCAGTACTATGACGTCACACACTTCAGTGCATCTGGGTACATTTCGTCCCGTCACCGTAACGTAACGCTAGACCTCAGCGTCACGACGAAGTCGACAAGATCATCATACTAATATATAACAAGTAGTTCCGTGAAGAATTATACAGCCTATTTTCATATATCCTACTTATGTTAATTGCCACTATCAACATACACAATTTCAGTTTGATTGCTGTAATAGATTCGTAGATATTGAGAACTGACTAAATATTTCGGATAGTCGCCATGTTGGATTTTATATATGTAGGTCATAGAGTTATGTACTGTTACATGAAGATTATTGTGTACGTGTAGCATTCAAACTTCAATCGCATGGTTAGGACACAAGACGTAACAAGGAGATTTTAAAATTTCGCACAGCTGCCATCTTGTTAGTTATAGAAACAATTGAAATAAATTAGATGCCAGTGGATTAACATTCATATAAGGATTTAATGTACCAAGTTTCACTGCACTCGGATGGTTAAATTGCGAGAAACGACCATGTGAATATTTATAATTCGCGTCGCCGCCATGTTCGATTTGTGGTCACAAGGTTACTTAAAGTCCTATAGGTGAACTTAAGTTCATAGCCCCTATGAACATAAAAAATCAGTTTGATTGCTATAATAGATTCGTAGATATTCAGAGCCGTCTAAATATTTCTGATGGTCGCCATGTTGGATTGTTAAATGTATAGGCCATAGAGTCATGTACCATTAAAGGAAAATTATTGCGTAGGTTCACTATTCAAACTTTCTCTTCGATCGCATGATTACGACACAAGAAATAAAAACTTATTTTTAAAATTCGCACAGCCGCCATATTGAGGATATGTAAACAATTGAACTAAATTAGATATCAGTGCATTACAATGGGTATAACAATTTTCCTGTACCAGATTTCATTGCGTTTGGAACATTAAATCGCGAGAAAGGTCTATTTAAAATTTTCAAATTCGCTTGGCCGCCATGTTCGTTTTGTATTTAACCGGTTTTTGAAAGTCTTATAGATGAACTTCGAGTAGTGCCCTTTATCTTCGTACAAACTTCAGGGTGTTATCGCTAATAGTTTCAGAGATATAGAATGCCGGGGAAATATTTCGCACATCCGCCATCTTGTGGTTATGTAAACAACTGAACCAAGTTAGATATCTGTGCATTACAATGTGTATAAACATATACTGTACCAAGTTTTATTGCGTTTGGTTGATTAAATCGCGAGAAACGTCTTTTTAAAAGTCGGAAATTTGCGTGGCCGCCATGTTGGTTTTGTAGTTACCAGTTTTTCAAAAGTCACATAGGTGAACTTCTAGTAGTTCCCTTTGTCACCGTAATAAATTCCAGGATGATATCGGGAATAGTTTCGGAGATATTGAATGCTGGTGAAATATTTCGCACAGCCGCCATATTGGATTGGTGGGACGTAACAAAATTTGAAGGGCACGGTCGGGTTCGCCCGGAATAGTGCTATGAACTTACCGAGTTTCATAGAAATCGCTCCAGTCGTTTAGAATTTCTTAGGGGGGGGCACACACACACACCTCACACACACACACACATACACACGCACACACATACGGACAAAAGATGATCTCATAAGCCTATTTTTTCAAAATTGAAGATGGGCTAAAAATGAGATGGTGTGTGCCTGTCTTTCTGTCTGTCTGTCTGTCTGTCTTGTGCCCGTTTAGACCGGAGTCCGCACGACCACATATGCATTTTACCAATAATCAGTCAGCACGAGAGTCAAAATATCCCGGAGCGCCAGATGGGTTAAAGCAAATCGCAAAAACGACATCAAATTAAAAAAATGCTTTACTGATTTTTGGCTCAATGCAACAATAAGGATAGAAGGAGATTTAATTGGGAGTAACACATCCTGTAAAATTATCTCAGTTTATTTTGAAGTTAAAATTGACTGCAAAAATGCTCAAAGCAGCATCACTCACGTGTGGCGATCCACACTCCTATTTACACAATATACAGAAATTTTCCAAACACATTTGACAATTATTTTTTTGGAAACACAAGTCTGATTAATAGTCCTGTAGACCGTGTTCCAAAATTATTAATGATTAATTCCAGTTCAAAGTTAATTGTCTCTACTGGAAATATCGTAGATCACTGTTTGAATATTTACATGATATTAACACTCGTAGAATAAATGTTCATAGAATTTTTAACTTTCACTTATTTTTCCAGTTTCAAAAATATATATAGTCGAAAAATATTATCATCATTGAAGCAACACAAATTATTTACACATATTAATAACATCTGAAAAATATTTGACCTTGAGCATAGCATCGAAGAACTGTGCGAAGCACAACAACAATGAATTGTTCTTCTGACATTAAACATTCGAGAAGTGACTCGATTATTAACTTCAAGTTCCTAACAAAATATATGATTTCTGAATCATCAACTTGATCAATAAATGGTTGAACCATTCAATTATTCAATTTTCCACTTGGAATCATTATTATAAAAATATTTATATTCATGGCCATTTTTAGCAACTTTCACAACTTGCAATTCTTCGACAGAATGCGGAAATAAGAATTGTAGTTTCATAATGAATTCATTTAGTTCATGGCACTAGGATTGAAAATATCCTTCAAATTATTCGTGGTTAAAGAATTATTTTTAAATTGGCAGTGGCCCATTCTATTATTTGTGTAAGAACACAATATTACAACAACAACGGCAAAGGTCTTCCTCTGAAGAAGAATAAACTACTATCATGACAAATCCGGGTTCTAGCAAAATCAAAGTCTAAATGGAATTCGTAAACAAGGTTGAAATAAGAACTGATGGTTTTCAAGAAATAACCTTCGGGTCATTCATACGACGAAATGTGTAGTTTCAATACTCCTACTATAAACCTGAGCCATCGAACCTGCTATTTGATTGATGCTCGAAAAAACCTCTTCATTCCTGCGACTTAAACATGCGCACCTGGGAATGGCATTTCAACTACTCCACACATAAATTTTCTTCCCAAAATTTATACAATAAATCAAGCCTCTGCTTGTTATCAACACTGGAAGATTAATAAACTTACAAGTTTATTTTATTTTACCATTCAGTTCAACCCGTGAATTTACCATACTTATGAAAATCTTTATTTCACTTTCGAGTGTATTTACGTCATGATTTTATATAAATACAAAAATATCCTATTTGATACAAATATCATTTGCTTCCCGTTTCATGCCTCTCCGTGTTATCTGAAAAATATACTTTACTCAATGCAAATATCAACTGTTCAACCAGAACTGACATGTTGGTTGAATTCGGGCTTGCGCTAACCACTTTCCTTCGGAAAATCTCCTGTTCCAGACTAGAAATGATTAAACTACTTCACAGGCTCTTTCTCAATACATATGATTATTAGAAAATATAATATCCAAGAATTATTTAGAAAAATTATAAAAATTATTATTATTATTATTAGTGGATTAATATTATTATTATTATTCGTTATATCATTTTAAATATGTTTAATTATCATCTCATTATGTGAGAATCCACATGTTCGAACCTTCGAATATGGAAAAAATATCCATTCCTCAACAAAAATAAATTATTAACTTATACAGTTACATCGGCTGATTACCGTGATTTCCCAAAAATATGAAATATTCAAATAAATGCTCGAAATGCTCGGTCATCGATCCTAAACTGTTCTGAGTGCTGAAAATACTCAGAATAACTCTAACAAGTCTTGCGTAAATCATTGCAAGCTTTAAATACGAAGAAAAATAAAATGTGTTGGTCATCTGCAGAAAAATATTTTGTTCCAATTAGCTAGGCATAATATAATTCAAATGTGGCTTACATTTCTTGATGGTCTTGAAGCGTAGTAAACCTGGTCTGTACCAGATTTATCCATAAACATGCCCTATCGGACAAGCATGTATAATCCTTGTATCGGCCGCCGTTATATACCCACAATCCGTCTAGTCAGACATAGTGGTAGTATCTTTTGACGTTTGAATTAACTGTTGTTCCATTTTAATATGGGCTTCTATCAAAGCCATAACAGTTTGTTTAAATGGGGTCAGATCTACGTGATCTCTTCTTAGATATGTCAGTTGTAACATAACTCACGGTAATCTTATCAGTACAAGAAAAACACTGACAGTCTAAGTAATCAACGGCTGTTCTGAAGATCGTTCCCTGGGCATGGTTTATTATATCACCATCTACCATGCGCTAAGCAACTTGTAGTTTCCCTTGCGTAGACTAATGAACGCCACCGTTATAGACTAGTCTTCAGTGTACTGACAGATCGAAGTGGTTAACTAGTTACAAATAATGAAAACTGACTGAAATGGATTTAAATTATCCAAGTATTATGTCATAACTGGACTGTGACAAAGTATTAGTTCTAGACAAAGTCTAGCATATGTCCATGTAGAAATATAAATATTTCCACCAATGTCTGTAGAAAAATCAATCACCTCAGTGATTCTCCTCGCCGTAAACTTACTAAGTTCCACCTCGTAGCGCAGCACTTTCGTGACTATCACGACTTTGAAAAGAACTTCTGCGTAGATCCGGCAACCATGTGCCTTGGCTCAGCGTCGTAGCAACTTGCTAGGCAAATGCTTGTATTGAAGTGAGCTATCGATGCTTGCTCCAGCCGGCTTTTATTCAAAACTGCCAGGGTCACGCGTCATCACGTTGTAATCTAGAAATCCTCATATCTCTCGTATCCCTGGTCCGATTTACTTGATACTAATTGCATTCTCTTTCATTTGGCCGTGCCAGTAATCTGATCCCAGTCTCAAGTCTCTGCTCCATGGTTAACTATTTAATCAATAAATAGCCTCGACCTCTGCTATTACTCGCTACGTCACTTGACATCCAAGTATCGGTAAATTCCTTCCAATTCCTTCTCGAAGCAATGTAGCGCGATATTCAAATATCTGAACTTTCAAAAGCGGCTACAGCCTTTCCCTTGATATCTAGGTGTCTGAATCTTGGAATACCCATTCCTATAGTTGGGCACATCCACCCCACACCTAGCAAAAAATAAAAATTGAAAAATTTTTATTTTTACTATCTACACATTAAATCATCTGGTTCTTGACTAATATATCTTCATATTCGATGCATTGTAAGTTCCCACGATGTTACCAGTTCGTGTATTAGCGATTTCATAGGTTCCATTGTTGTTTACTTCCACAATACGATAGGGTCCAGCATAAAGGCTTGCAAATTTCGAGTACACTCGATTTTGCACGTCAGAGGGCGTAGGTCTTTTCACTAAAACAAGAGTTCCTACGCGCAAGGGTCTGCGAAAACGCTTTCCTCTCACTCTGCGCTCTCTCTTCTCAGCTTGGCTCCTCAACTTGTCTAAAGCTAGAGTTTCCCTCATCTGACGACTTGGTTCAATCTCAGGTGGAATAGAGATGATTCGATCCCATAATCTCGTTGGTTTAATTCCATGATGAAGCAACATAGGAATCTGTCCAGTACTCTCATGAATCGTAGAGTTGATGGATTCGGATGCTAAAGAAAGAACATCCATCCATTTCCAATGCTCATTTGGACAATAGAGGCGGCAAAATTTTGCTATTTCAGCCATCACGCGTTCCGCTGGATTGCTCTCTGGATGTCTAATAGAACAAAACAATTGTCTAATCCCAAGATTATTCATGACGGTTCGAAATTCTAAAGATGTGAATTGAGGTCCACGATCTGATAAAAGGAATTCCGGTTTGCCTGCTTCCGGAATTACGCTGTCTCTAATTCTCTTCGCACAATATTTTGCGTTTGCCTTCTGAATTGGATGTAACATAGTGTATTTGCTGAAAACATCCATGGTATATATCGGTTACCTCTTTTAGACTTTGGGAGAGGACCATATAAATCAGTCGCGAAGATTTCGCAAGGCTTAGAAGGAATAATAGGCCGTGGTAATTCTCTCAATAATCTAGAATTATGTTTACTCCTTTGGCATAAGTCGCATTCTCGAATAGTTTTCCTGACAGTTTGTCGCATTCGCTCCCACGAAAATTTCTCTTGAATCATGTTGACCGTTTTATCTACTCCAGCATGACCTGCGATTCGATGTGCCATCCAGATAATGGGTTTTTGCATTCGTGGAGGTATCACTACTCTCAGCTTCGTATGGTCAGGATCTGCAAACTTGTAGATTAAACCATCTAACATCATAAAATCTCTGGAAATTCTTTCAGTTTCCACAAAATCATCATCATTTGGATCCATGTCTCCCTGTATAAAACGAAAAATGTTTCTAAGACGTCGGTCTCTCCTCTGGGATAAATGCAACAATCTTAACCTTCTCAAGGTATCCTCATCCTCCTGCGTCAGGTTAACTTGAAAAACCTTAGATGTAGACTCCACTGCTCTACTCAATAAATCAGCTCCCACGTTCAACTTTCCAGGAGTGTGTTCAATAACTAGGTTGAATTGCTGAATAAAAAGTGACCATCTAGTTATCCTATCACTGGCAAAGTTTGTCCTCAAGATAAACTCCAAAGCGTGGTGATCAGTCCTCACAATGACTGAATGTCCAATCAACATTTTCTTCCACGACTCCAACGCGAATATTACAGCAAGTGCTTCTAACTCTGTGGTGTAATAATTCCTCTCTGATGGACGAAGTTTCCTGCTAATGAACGCCAGGTAATGTCTCTTGTGGTCTTCATCTTCTTGAAGAAGAATAGCTCCAATCCCTACGGTGGATGCATCAGATTCTATAATGAAATTCTTGGTAAAGTCAGGATACTCCAATTTCACATTGTTTACCAATAACCTCTTGGCATCTTGAAATGATTGTTCACAATCTTCATCCCATTTCCATTTGTTTCCTTTCTTTAACAATTCCTGCAATGGCGCAACTGTCTTGGTGAAGTTCGGACAATGCCCTGCAAAGAATTGGTATGTCCCGAGAAAACTGCGGACATTCTTCACTCTAGTAGGTCTAGGGAAATTTGCAATTGCCTGTATCTTCGTCTCATTGGGACGGTATCCTTCTCCATCCAAAATGTGACCCAAAAATTTTATTTCCTTTCGAAAGAACTGACATTTTCGAAGGTTTACCTTGAAGTTCGCTTTTCTCAAATCTGCGAATAACATCTGAAGATGTAACAAATGTTCCTCCTTAGTCTCGGATGCAATGAATATATCATCTATATAACGAATTGCTATCTCTTTTACGTCAGGACTCAAATTTTGTTCCAGTGCTCTGATCAAAACTGATCCAGATGTTTTGACTCCAAATGGTAAACGGCGGAATACATATGTCTGCTGGTCAAACATAAATCCTGTAAACTTCTTGGAATCTTCACTAAGCCTAATGTGATGGTAGGACGAAGTGAGATCAATATTAGAGAACCAGACCTTGCCTTGGAATTTCCTTAACAGTTCCCTAATGATTGGTGGTCTGTCATACTCTGGCAGTAATCTTGAATTCAAATTTCGCGCGTCTAAACATAGTCTCAGACTTCCATCTTGCTTAGACACTACTGCTAATGGATTGACATAAGATGTAGTGTACTTTTCAATCACATTGTTGCTTTCCATCTCCTTGATAAGCACTTTTACTTTTTCTCGATGCTTTTCTGCTACTGGATACAATTTAGCATGAAAAGGTGCATCATCATTTACCCGAATATGATATTCAAAATCTTTAATTTCACCAGGTTTAATGTCAAAAATATCGTGATACTCTTCCAAAATCTTCCCTAGCTCTGGGGACTCCTTCTCAGTGTAGACTTCTCTCCCTTCAGCTTCATGAAAAATCAGAGACCATTGAGCATCTCCCTCGATGTCTTCCTCTTCTTTTCCCTCGAAGTTAATCTCTTCGGTATTCTTGAATCTGATCGTCTCTGTCTTCATGTCTATCACTGCTTGATATTTCTGAATGAAATCTACTCCCAATATCATGTCAAAAGCCATGTCCTTCATTACAACAAACACATGTCGGAAATCATGTCCTCCAATCGTAATACATAAGTATAATTGTGTTTTACACAGAGATATTTTATTGGGTATTATTCCTTGGATCTTAATTCCTGATACTGGAATCTCCTCTAAATTCTCTTTGAGCTTCCACAGAATATAAAGCTTCTCACTCACCAGACAAAGCATAGCCCCAGTATCGATCAAAGTATCGACAGGCATACCGAATACTTCGCATGATATGATTGGCATTCTAATTCTTGTACCCATTTCTTTTCGTTCGTCATTCTGTTGAATTAAGTCATCATCCTCTGCTTGCCATTTAATAATTCTGGAAGTGAAAGTATTCAAAATTCTATCTTCTACTTTGAATTCGAAGTTGTTGATTTTTTCGTTACCATTCCCCCGGGATTGTTGTGTTCCCGATGGACCTGGTTCGTTGGGCCTCTGCTCCAAAAACTGCAAGTTATCTTGGTGTCTTGCTTCCAAATTTTTCCTCGTCTCCTTGTTGAACTCTTCATTGGACTGACGAGTATCTACATTCCCTCTGTTATTGTAGTTGTTTCTACCATAATATCTTCTTTCCTGGTACCTTCCTTGATTATCCTGTGGTCTTCTCCATCGAATATTGTATCGATTTCCACCATCCGGTCTCGTATAAGGCTTGTAAATGTATCTGTTACTGTACTGGTTCCATCCTCTCTTATTGGAATCTTCCCTCGGCGTTTTCTCTTCTCGCTCCTCTCGAATCTCTCAAGGTGTCTGAGAATAACTATCAGCCATAACAGTGTACACAGCGTTGTTATTCTTTCCTCCCTTCTGGTGGAAGAATTGAGCGTTTGTATGATCCAGCTTCTGTAATACTTCATCAAATTGTTCCATATTATAGATATCAGCAGCGATCAAAGTCCTCTGGACGTCTGCTGGAAATTGACGTATCAATGCAGTAATCAATTCGTTATCTGGCATCGGCGGATCTAAATGTTGGAGTTTAGACAGCTGTCCAGAAAAGTACGTAGAGTATCGAGTAGGTTGTGACGTCGAGAATCTCTTCGAATATAACTCTGCTCTAACTTGCTGTTGGGTTTCCGGGGACCAAAACTTTTTCAATAGCCCACGAGAAAACTCCTCAAAAGTGGTTAGAGTGGATCTAAAAGCTCTAAACCAAAGAAGTGCAGGACCTTCCAAAAACTTCCCTATCACTCGGATCTGTCTTTCTTTAGGGATCTTGGAATCTTTCAGGTAATCCCCTGCTTCTCTCAAAAATTCCACGGGTGTCACAGAATCTCGCCCTGAAAATTTAGAAGGCTTATCCTCTATATTCTTAAATACAGTTATGGGGTTGGATTGAAATACTGTCCTGACCTCATCCTGTCTATCAGTCTCTCTAGCTGCTCCTAGATTTATCTGTATCTGTTCCTTTCCCCTTACATTTGGCATTTTCAACAGATGATCAGACTGTTTCTCATCCTTGATTTGAGTTTTCATAGCCTCAAATTCCTTCTGGTTTTCTTCTGCCATTTTCTTAATTGCTACAGTTTCTTTACAATTCTCCTTAACATCAATGGATATCTGGCTCATAATAGCCTCATGACTTTTCAATGACCCTGTCATATCTGATATGTCCTTCTGAGTTGCTTGGATATCTTTGGCAATTACTTCAATATGGGATGACAAAGATTCCCTAATCTCCTTGATTCCCTCTTGGTTCTCCAGCTTGAGTGTGTCTTTAATTTCATTGACAACTGTGGTTTTAATTTCAGTTTGCAACTCATTAATCACACCTTCTCTTATTTCTCCCATGACAAGTTCTTTGAATTGTTCTGTTAACCGTTGAACAACTAGAATTCCCATCTCGTTACTCTCCTTCTTCACTCTGACTTCCAGGTTGACCATGTCTTCACCAACTTTCCTAAGACCATGTTCTATCCTATCAGCTAAGCTTTGAGATCGAAGATCGGCATCGCGAAATTTATCGTCCATTAAACTTGCGTTAGTAGCTAATGAAGTTTCGAGCTCATGTGTTTTTTCGCATAATTTATTCATTTTACTCTCAAGTGTCATTTTCAAAATTTCAGAATTCTCTTTAAATTTACTTTCCATTGAATTAAATTTACTATTTAAATTTTCTTTCAAGTTACCTTTTAACCTGCTTTCTAAAGAATCAGAATTTTCTTTAAGTTTATTTTCCAAAGAATCAGAATTTTCTTTAAGTTTATTTTCCAAAGAATCAGAATTTTCTTTAAGTTTATTTTCCAAAGAATCAGAATTTTCTTTAAGTTTATCATTCAAACTTTCTTTAAGTTTATTCTCTAAAGAATCAGAATTTTCTTTAAGTTTATCATTTAAATTTTCTTTAAGTTTATTTTCTAAAGAATCAGAATTTTCTTTAAGTTTATCATTTAAACTTTCTTTAAGTTTATCAGAATTTTCTTTAAGTTTCTTTTCCAAAGCCTCAGTATTTTCTTTCATAATGGCTGCTACACGCAGTCCAGCCTCTTTTGAACTCTCCTCCAAACTCCTCATCATCCTCATCATTTCTTAGGGGCGTGGTGGCTCAGCGGTCTAGCTGTATGCCTCTCACCAAGGCGGTCCGGGTTCGATTCCCGGTCAATGCATGTGAGATTTTCGAAGTGAAATGCCATGTCCTGTGGTTCGGATTCCACGTAAAAAGGAGGTCCCGTGGCTCATGATCTCAAGATTAACGGTCACGTTAAACTACAAGCTTCCTTTTTTCATCATTTCTTCCATAATTTTCAATTATTATTCAAAACTTAGGGGTATACAACAGTGGCAAACACAAGCTTATAACTAGAACAAGAAATATGAATAGCTAATTGGAACACTCTAATAAAATGAGATTTGTCCTAATGTCGACGTGACGGAAAAACGAAATTCTCTACTTTTACGAATTACATTTACCATAATATCACAAGAAAAATATGCAAGTTCTCAAATATCCTCCACCTGGATTCTAATAATGTGTATGTCCAGTCATCGAACGTTTACTACTGAATTTACTTGACGCCCTAATGGTTAAGCCATTGTCAAAATTATCAAACCCATTCTAATTATTAACCAAGTTAAATTTTTAATTTTCCCCACTAATTGGGTTTCCTACTAATTTATTCATCCAAACCAGACATCTCTCAACTCCCAAAATATTTCTATAAAAATTACCACAATTTAAATCGGCATGCGATTGACCATGTCTAAATCGGGCCCCACGTTGGGCGCCATTTCTCTCTCTATCTTATTTTATGTGCCCGTTTAGACCGGAGTCCGCACGACCACATATGCATTTTACCAATAATCAGTCAGCACGAGAGTCAAAATATCCCGGAGCGCCAGATGGGTTAAAGCAAATCGCAAAAACGACATCAAATTAAAAAAATGCTTTACTGATTTTTGGCTCAATGCAACAATAAGGATAGAAGGAGATTTAATTGGGAGTAACACATCCTGTAAAATTATCTCAGTTTATTTTGATGTTAAAATTGACTGCAAAAATGCTCAAAGCAGCATCACTCACGTGTGGCGATCCACATTCCTATTTACACAATATACAGAAATTTTCCAAACACATTTGACAATTATTTTTTTGGAAACACAAGTCTGATTAATAGTCCTGTAGACCGTGTTCCAAAATTATTAATGATTAATTCCAGTTCAAAGTTAATTGTCTCTACTGGAAATATCGTAGATCACTGTTTGAATATTTACATGATATTAACACTCGTAGAATAAATGTTCATAGAATTTTTAACTTTCACTTATTTTTCCAGTTTCAAAAATATAGTCGAAAAATATTATCATCATTGAAGCAACACAAATTATTTACACATATTAATAACATCTGAAAAGTATTTGACCTTGAGCATAGCATCGAAGAACTGTGCGAAGCACAACAACAATGAATTGTTCTTCTGACATTAAACATTCGAGAAGTGACTCGATTATGAACTTCAAGTTCCTAACAAAATATATGATTTCTGAATCATCAACTTGATCAATAAATGGTTGAACCATTCAATTATTCAATTTTCCACTTGGAATTATTATTATAAAAATATTTATATTCATGGCCATTTTTAGCAACTTTCACAACTTGCAATTCTTCGACAGAATGCGGAAATAAGAATTGTAGTTTCATAATGAATTCATTTAGTTCATGGCACTAGGATTGAAAATATCCTTCAAATTATTCGTGGTTAAAGAATTATTTTTAATTGGCAGTGGCTCATTCTATTATTTGTGTAAGAACACAATATTACAACAACAACGGCAAAGGTCTTCCTCTGAAGAAGAATAAACTACTATCATGACAAATCCGGGTTCTAGCAAAATTAAAGTCTAAATGGAATTCGTAAACAAGGTTGAAATAAGAACTGATGGTTTTCAAGAAATAACCTTCGGGTCATTCATACGACGAAATGTGTAGTTTCAATACTCCTACTATAAACCTGAGCCATCGAACCTGCTATTTGATTGATGCTCGAAAAAACCTCTTCATTCCTGCGACTTAAACATGCGCACCTGGGAATGGCATTTCAACTACTCCACACATAAATTTTCTTCCCAAAATTTATACAATAAATCAAGCCTCTGATTGTTATCAACACTGGAAGATTAATAAACTTACAAGTTTATTTCATTTTACCATTCAGTTCAACCCGTGAATTTACCATACTTATGAAAATCTTTATTTCACTTTCGAGTGTATTTACGTCATGACTTTATATAAATACAAAAATATCCTATTTGATACAAATATCATTTGCTTCCCGTTTCATGCCTCTCCGTGTTATCTGAAAAATATACTTTGCTCAATGCAAATATCAACTGTTCAACCAGAACTGACATGTTGGTTGAATGCGGGCTTGCGCTAACCACTTTCCTTCGGAAAATCTCCTGTTCCAGACTAGAAATGATTAAACTACTTCACAGGCTCTTTCTCAATACATATGATTATTAGAAAATATAATATCCAAGAATTATTTAGACAAATTATAAAAATTATTATTATTATTATTAGTGGATTATTATTATTATTATTCGTTATATCATTTTAAATATGTTTAATTATCATCTCATTATGTGAGAATCCACATGTTCGAACCTTCGAATATGGAAAAAATATCCATTCCTCAACAAAAATAAATTATTAACTTTTACAGTTACATCGGCTGATTACCGTGATTTCCCAAAAATATGAAATATTCAAATAAATGCTCGAAATGCTCGGTCATCGATCCTAAACTGTTCTGAGTGCTGAAAATACTCAGAATAACTCTAACAAGTCTTGCGTAAATCATTGCAAGCTTTAAATACGAAGAAAAATAAAATGTGTTGGTCATCTGCAGAAAAATATTTTGTTCCAATTAGCTAGGCATAATATAATTCAAATGTGGCTTACATTTCTTGATGGTCTTGAAGCGTAGTAAACCTGTTCTGTACCAGATTTATCCATAAACATGCCCTATCGGACAAGCATGTATAATCCTTGTATCGGCCGCCGTTATATACCCACAATCCGTCTAGTCAGACATAGTGGTAGTATCTTTTGACGTTTGAATTAACTGTTGTTCCATTTTAATATGGGCTTCTATCAAAGCCATAAAAGTTTGTTTAAATGGGGTCAGATCTAAGTGATCTCTTCTTAGATATGTCAGTTGTAACATAACTCACGGTAATCTTATCAGTACAAGAAAAACACTGACAGTCTAAGCAACCAACGGCTGTTCTGAAGATCGTTCCCTGGGCATGGTTTATTATATCACCATCTACCATGCGCGAAGCAACTTGTAGTTTCCCTTGCGTAGACTAATGAACGCCACCGTTATAGACTAGTCTTCAGTGTACTGACAGATCGAAGTGGTTAACTAGTTACAAATAATGAAAACTGACTGAAATGGATTTAAATTATCCAAGTATTATGTTATAACTGGACTGTGACAATGTATTAGTTCTAGACAATGTCTAGCATATGTCCATGTAGAAATATAAATATTTCCACCAATGTCTGTAGAAAAATCAATCACCTCAGTGATTCTCCTCGCCGTAAACTTACTAAGTTCCACCTCGTAGCGCAGCACTTTCGTGACTATCACGACTTTGAAAAGAACTTCTGCGTAGATCCGGCAACCATGTGCCTTGGCTCAGCGTCGTAGCAACTTGCTAGGCAAATGCTTGTATTGAAGTGAGCTATCGATGCTTGCTCCAGCCGGCTTTTATTCAAAACTGCCAGGGTCACGCGTCATCACGTTGTAATCTAGAAATCCTCATATCTCTCGTATCCCTGGTCCGATTTACTTGATACTAATTGCATTCTCTTTCATTTGGCCGTGCCAGTAATCTGATCCCAGTCTCAAGTCTCTGCTCCATGGTTAACTATTTAATCAATAAATAGCCTCGACCTCTGCTATTACTCGCTACGTCACTTGACATCCAAGTATCGGTAAATTCCTTCCAATTCCTTCTCGAAGCAATGTAGCGCGATATTCAAATATCTGAACTTTCAAAAGTGGCTACAGCCTTTCCCTTGATATCTAGGTGTCTGAATCTTGGAATACCCATTCCTAGAGTTGGGCACAGTCTGTCTGTGTGTTACTCAATAACGCAAGAACCTCTGGTCCGATTTAAATGAAATTTTGCATGCATGTAGCTGATTTACCAGGTTTACATATAGGATACTTTTGATTTCGAAATTTTGCACTATTAAAAAATGGCGACCATTTTAGTGACGTCACTACACACTTTGGTTTCAAAATGTCATATTTCCATATCAAATAAAAAGAGAACGGTAGGAAATAGCAAACTTTCGATGGCACATACGAGCTTTAAAATTTAATTTCCTATCCGAAAGGTCCTTATCACTTTTCGTGTATCTCCAACGGTTAGCGAGTAAAACCGACATTTGTGACGTCACTACACACTTTGGTTTCAAAATTTCATATTTCCATTTTAAATAAAAAGAGAACGCTAAGAAATAGCAAACATTTGATGACATACATGAGCTATAACATTTAATTTTCTATCCGAAAGGTCCTTATCACTTTTCGTAAATCTCCAACGATTAGCGAGTAAAACCTAAATTTGTGCAATAAAACACGGTCAACACCGAGCGGTGCAGTATATCTCTATATATATATAAATGAAAGTTTGTCTGTTTTTCTCCGAATTTCTACGGAAATTTGAGTTGTTTACTCGTTTCAGACTGTTTTACGATGGATGCGCGCGATTTTTTGTCTGTTTGTTTGTTTGTTTGTTTGTTTGTTTGTTTGTGGACAACTTTGTTCCCTTATAACTCGAGAACGGCTGGGTGTATCAACGTAGAATTTGGTACAGATATCCATCAGAGGCACGACACTGATCTTTGATGTAACTCTTCTCCGTAGCTCTCATAAAAGGGGGCCTACACCCTTAAAATACATGCTGAAATAGGCGTAGAAGGACAATACAAAGCTCATTTTCAGCCCCTCAATGTGAGAGACAAAACTCGGGTCCCCGAAAACCACATTTTAAGGCCCTAAGACCAACCGTTTTTGAGATATTCCCAGAAAACTAATTTCATTTAATAAACTAATGAACGAATGCAAGCCAGTAACCATGGCAACAGATTCTCAGTGATCCATCTATTGCTGTAAGACGCAATGCAATTCCATTAATTACATTAGTGTGAAAGTTTGCAAACGGCTAGAAGGTTATCACGGAACCAAATTAAGCCGTAATATTCATCAATTAAGGGGATCAAGGGGTACTCTAGAATTTTTTCACGCGATTTACACCTGCGGGTGTGGTACGGCAGGTCTATTATATTCCTATCCCCATATTATTCTTTCATTCATTTCGTATAGGCCATCTATGGACCGCGTCATTCCAACTGTCTCCTACTGGCTTTGATGTTTGCCCAGTACGCCCGCATTCGTTCTCGGTGGACTTCCTTCCATTCCTGGGTCCAAATCTTTCCCGTTTTCAGCTTCGGTTTTTCTTGGAAACCTTTGCAAGCTTGAAGTTTCCTTCTGAGTGGGGCGCGCTCCTGAATGTCTGTTGGTGTAATCCCCACTTCTTTCAGAGCTTTATCCAGTTCAATGAACCAGGCCCATTTTGTTTTCCTCTACTGAAAGTAAGTTATGTTGCGATTGGTCAGTCTCGCTGGGCTCATTCGTTTCACATGCCCAAAAATGGTATCCTTCTCTTCCGGATGACGTTACTTATCTTCTCCACATGAGTATATAATTCATGGTTATGTCGTCTTTTGTATTCCCCATTGTCTTGGATGGAACCCAATATCTTTCTGAAAATTTTCCTTTCTTTGGCCTCCAGTTTCTCGACCAAGCCTTTTTTGTTCATCGTGAGGCATTCAGAAGCATGCAAGACCTCCGGACGGATGACACTGAAGTAATGTTTTAGTTTTGCGTTGAAGGATATTGAGCTTTTCTTATAGATGTCCTTAGTTAAATGGTAGGCCATTTCCATTTTGCTCATTCGTGATGTGAATGCTTCTTTTTCTGATAATATCCCTTACCTGACCCGTCCTGAAAAGAAAAGTACATGGCCATTGGCTGCATTAATAATTAAAAAATAGGTGTTATAATTTCTCCCTATATTATATTATTATTAGTATCATATTATGGCGTACAACGACGAGACAAATCCCCTCGGTGCCAGAAACAAAACTCGGGGGCCCTAAAGGTTTCCTCGAAAACTACATTCTTCTTCTTCTTCTTTTCTGCGGCTTTTCCCAATTAATTGGGGTCGCCGGAGCCAACCAGGCTCATTTTGGTTTTGGCCGGGGATTTGAAGCTGGATGCCCATCCTGACGCCACGTGATTTTTCAGGTGAAAATTCCACCCCGCTGTCACCTTGATTCGAACCCCGGCCGTCCGGGTGAAAGACGAGCAGCTAAGCCACTGCGCCATCACGCTCCCACCTCGAAAACTACATTATAAGACTCTAAATCCAACAGTTTCTGAAATATTCCCAGAAAACTAATTTAATTTAATTTAACAAACTAATAAAGGAATGCAAATCGGTAACCATGAGAACATTATCTCAAGGGGAGGCATACAACTTTCCTTCTATTTCTGTAAGAAGCAATGCCATTCCATTTATTACATTTCTGTGAAAGTTTGCAAATGGCTATAAGGTTATCACGGAACTAACGTAGACTGTATAAATCATCAATGCAATTACGGGGGTCAAGGGGTAACCCAGAATTTTTTCATGCAATTTTCACGTTCGACATATAGTACAGAAGGTCTATTATATCTCCAAACAGCAACATTATTTTCAAAAATGCCTAAATTGAACCAGCATTTTTTGCCGCTTTTAGGAATTTGAGCAATTTTAGGCTAAAGAACCTGAATTTTCATGCGCCACAAGCCTTTGTAATTTATAAAAGGGGTTTTCCTGTGTATGGGCACCTAGCACAACGTTGAGAGTCAGTTTTTATGTGACGTGTATTGCGTTTCGTCTACAAGGCTTTCAATTCTATTTCACGTCAGGAAGCACAGGTTAGGTGAATTTAGTCTGAGAGCACATTTAAACTTTTTTTTGTCAACATACGGGTTCATCGTAAGGATGATTTTGTTTGATACTGTGTGGTAGATATACCCATATTTGGATATTTGGGTAATATTTTGTAGACAATAGAATTGTCTGTCTGTCTTTCTGTATATCTTTATGTACGCCTATACCTCGTATTCGGATGCTTGGTGCTTCGTAAAATTAGGTATGGTAACCTTGAGAATCAATACACCAATCATTTATAAAACCCTTCACCGTACTTTTTATACAGTAGAAGGGTGGATAACGTATAGAGAAAAACTTCTCAATACATGCTAAAATAGGCGAAATATAAAAATTATCCTAGAAGGACGACCAAGGCATATGTTGCGCTTCTCAATGTGAGACACAAAATTCGGGAATCTATAAAGGGTCTCCGAAAACTACATTTTAAGGGTCTTAAATTAACAGTGTGTGTGATATTCCCAGAAAACTAACTTCGTTCTGATAAACTCGAAGGAATGACAAACCGCTACCCATTGCAACAGTAGCTCAATTGATAATTTCTGGTGTTAACAACGAACACCGTTCGAAGAACGGGTACTTCTGCTAGTTTAAAATAATACTAGTTTTCAGTATCGTATGCGGGATATGCGTGCAGTGCATTACTACCATACGGGATGCAGTCATAGAAATATCGACCTTCGTGACAACTTGCGTTAGTTGGGTTGCACCACACGATATTGTAAGGGGCTGCTGAATCACCATGTATATCGTATATACAGAGTGTTTCATAAATACGTTTACAAACTTTGGGGATTGGTTCCTTACACCAAAACAAGAAAAAAAAGTTCATATTCACATATGTCCCAAAATCATTCGTTTTCGCGTTATTAATGAAAGAACATTGTACAGTGACACATTAATTGACAGCCTGTTTGGAAGTGTTTAACACATGAACTCATATCAAACAAGTAGTTCCGTGAAGAACTATACAGCCTATTATCATATATCCTACTTATGTTAATTGCCTCTATCTACATACAAAATTTCAGTTTGATTGCTGAAATAGATTCGTAGATATTGAGAACTGACTAAATATTTCGGATAGTCGCCATTTTGGATTTTATATATGTAGGTCCTAGAGTTATGTACTGTTACATGAAGATTATCGTGTACGTGTAGCATTCACACTTCAATCGTATGATTAGGACACAAGAAGTAACAAGGAGATTTCAAAATTTTGCACAGCTGCCATCTTGTGGTTATGGAAACAATTGAAATAAATTAGATGCCAGTGGATTAACATTCGTATAAGGATTTACTGTACCAAGTTTCACTGCACTCGGATGGTTAAATTGCGAGAAACGTCCTTGTGAATATTTATACTTCGCGTCGCCGCCATGTTGGATTTGTGATCACCAGGTTATTTAAAGTCCTGTAGGTGAACTTTAGTTCATAGCCCCTATGAACATAAAAAACAGTTTGATTGCTATAATAGATCCGTAGATATTCAGAGCCGTCTAGATATTTCGGATGGTCGCCATGTTGGATTGTTAAATGTATAGGCCATAGAGTCATGTACCATTAAAGGAAAATTATTGCGTAGGTTCATTATTCAAACTTTCACTTCGATCGCATGACTACGACACAAGAAATAAAAACTTAATTTTAAAATTCACACAGCCGCCATCTTGAGGTTGTGTAAACAATTGAACTAAATTAGATACCAGTGTATTACAATGTGTATAAACATTTCCTATACCAGATTTCATTGCGGTTGGAACATTTCGCGAGAAAGGTCTATTTAAAATTTTCAAATTCGCTTGGCCGCCATATTCGTTTTGTAGTTAATCGGTTTTTGAAAGTCTTATAGATAAACTTACAGTAGTGCCCTTAATCTCCGTACAATATTTCAGGGTGATACCACTAATAGTTTCAGAGATATAGAATGCCGGTGAAATATTTCGCACATCCGCCATTTTGTGGTTATGTAAACAATTGAACCAAATTAAATGTCGGTGCATTACAATGTGTATAAACATATACTGTACCAAGTTTTATTGCGTTTGGTTGGTTAAATCGCGATAAATGTCTATTTAAAAGTCGCGAATTCGCGTGGCCGCCATGTTGGTTTTGTAGTTACCAGTTTTTCAAAAGTCACATAGGTGAACTTCTAGTAGTTCCCTTTATCAACGTAAAGAATTCCAGGGTGATATCGGGAATAGTTTCGGAGATATTGAATGGTGGTGAAATATTTCGCACAGCCGCCATGTTGGATGGGTGAGACGTAACAAAATTTAAAGGGCACGGTCGGAGTCGTCCGGATTAATGCTATGAACTTACCGAGTTTCATTGAAATCGCTCCAGCCGTTTAGAAGTTATTAGGGGGACACACACAAACACACACCTCACACACACACAAACACACGCACACACACACACACACGGACAAAAGGTGATCTCATAAGCCTATTTTTTCAAAATTGAAAATAGGCTAAAAAGGTTTCTGACACCACTGATAAAAGTCTAACGGACCGTGCAAGCCATGGAACGGGTCCTCCTCTGCCCAACCATCTGTCCTGTAAGATCTCCGTCAGTGCCGTGCGAACAAGGTGACTAAAGCGTGCAGGAGCCCCATCATGCATCCGCCACATACGTTCTCGTATTTGCAGGGGCACATTGTCATGCAGTAAGTCTGAAAGGGTGTTCTGGATAAAGTCTCTGGAGACAGCACCTGTATGACGTGCTGGTAGAACGTATGGTCCTACAATGCCAGCCCACACATTAATCCTAAACTGGTGCTGATGGCGAGACTGTCTGGAACACCTGTGCATTTGACATTTTTCCCATCTGTCGCTGTCAGGAAACTTTTTAGCCTACTTTTCACATTTTGCAAAAATTAGGAAAAGGTAGACTTATGAGATCGAACCGGGAAAATGTCTGTATGTCTGTCTGTCTGTCTGTGTGTGTGTGTGTCCCCTATCAACTCCTAAATGGCTGCAGCAATCGAAAACAAATTTGGTACGAGTAAAGATCTATACCTGAATATCTCAAGCCCATATTTGAAAATGATGTCATTTCTTCCAACTGATGATAAAACGTAATTGAAATTTGAGCTCCATGTTGGATATATTGGGAGGTATGCATGGCAGCTATTCAAAAATTGGCACACACATAGATAATAAAATTTCAGTTTAATTTCCAGGAGGCCATACACAGCAGTGTTGCCAAAATGATTCTAAGCCTGACAATAGTCCTAATGTTTAAATGCATATAACATCTACACTATCAACTGGATATCAACCAAATTTCGTATGTACTATGTGTACATAAATACGCATGACTGATCGTATTTTTAAGAGCCACCAGGGCTGCCAACTGTTAACAAATGCTCTCCCTATTTTCTTAACCAAATACCAATATATCAGAAAGTATGCAAGCCGGCAGCTTTAAACTATGCACACGTATAGTGCATGACATTCCAGATTAATTTGGAGTAACTAATACACGTCAGTGCTACCAACATGATTCTAAGCCTGCTGATAGGACCAATTTTTAAATACATGTAACTTATATACTATCAATTGGATTTCAACCAAATTTCGTATGTGCTATGTGTACCATAAAAGATATGACTATGCGTATTCTTAAGAGCAACCAGGGCCACCAACTGTTAATAAATGCTGTCTCAATTTTTTATCCTAATATCAATTTATCAGAAAGTATGTAAGCCAACAGCTCTAAACTTTGCACTCGTGTATTACTTGACATTCTAGATTAATTTGAAGTAACTAATATACGTCAGTGCTGCCAACATGATTCTAAGCCTGCTGATAGATCCAATTTTAAAATACTGTAACTTCTATAAGTTACTAAGAATTGGATTTCATCCAAAATTGGCACAAAAAGAGATCATAATATTGCAGATTATTTCTGACTTACGTATGCATGACATTGTTGTCAACATGATTTTACGCGCGCTGATAGATCCAATGTCTAACTGCATGCAATGTCCATGCTATCCATTGGACAGCAACCAAATTTTATATGTGCATTCTGTACCTTAAGAGATGGAACTAAGAATGTATTCAGTCACCAGGCTGTAGTGATCTATTGGGCTACATTAATTATTTGTTATGAGTTCATGTGTTAAACACTCCCAAACAGGCTGTCAATTAATGTGTCACTGTACAATGTTTTTTCATTAATAAATCGAAAACGAAGGATTTGGGGACATATGTGTACATGAACTTCATTTCTTGTTTTGGTGTAAGGAACCAATCCCCAAGTTTGTTAAAATATTTCTGAAACACCCAGTATACCTTATGGACTACAGAATGGGTAGAAAACTATCGGATGACATGTTTCGAGAGGCAGATGACCTCGTAGTTCCGCCCCTGAAAACAACAATAACTAACTATTTGACATTTTTCGCTCATCATGCAAGCACCATACGATCCAAATACACAAGAAACAAGAAGGCCCGTAACGAACTAAAGAGCCTACTTTTCTTAAAATTATGATTCATGCCAATGATTAGGCCTAATGTATAGAGACCTATCAAGAATAATGACGAAATTTAGTTGGTGATATCGAAATTTCTAATTAGTACGAAATATACCTGGTATAATGTAGCCTAATACAGCACTACAGTTGGCAGCCCTGGTGACTGAATATATTCTTAGTTCCATCTATGTAGGTACAGAATACAATATTTGGTTGAAGTACAATAGATAGCATGGACGTTACATGCAGTTAAACATTGGATCTAACAGCACGTTTAAAATCATGTTGGCAACAATATCATGCATGTATTGGTCATAAATAATCTGAAATAATATGATCTATTGTTGTGCCAATTTTGAATGAAATCCATTAGTTAGTATAGAAGTTACATGCATTTTAAAATTGGACCTATCAGCAGGCTTAGAATCATGTTGGCAGCACTGACGTATATTAGTTACTTCAAATTAATCTAGAATGACAGGTACTATACGTGTGCAAAGTTTAGAGCTATTGCTTTGCATACTTTCTGATATATTGGTATTAGGGTAACAAAAATAGAGACAGCATTTATTAATAGTTGGCAGCCCTGTTTGCTCTTAAGAATACGCATAGTCATATCTATTATGGTACACATAGTGCATACGTAATTTGGTTGAGATCCAATTGATTGTGTAGAAATTATATGCATTTAAAAATTGGACCTATCAGCAGGCTTATAATCATTTTGGCAACACTGCCATGTATGGCCTCCTGGAAATTAAACTGAAATATTATTACCTATATGAGTGCCATTTTTGAAATAGCTGCCATTCATACCTTCCAAGATATCCAACATGGAGCTCAAATTTCAATTGCGATATTACAGCAGTTGGTAGCACTGACATCATTTTCAAATACGGCTTTAAGATATTCAGGTATAGATCTTTACTCCTACCAAATTTTGTTTCGATTGCTGCAGCCGTTTAGGAGTTAATAGGGACACACACACACACACACACAGCCAGCCAGCCAGACAGACAGACAGACAGAAGGACAGACAGACACACAACTGCCCGGATCGATCTCATAAGTCTACTTTTTCCTAATTTTTGCAAAATGTGAAAAGTAGGCTAATAGTGTTTGGTGGAGCTATTTCCCCAGCAAATGTCGGGATTGCGTCCCGAGGCGCCTACCCATCCCATGTCCCTAGTACAGCTACAGTCTCTACTACACTCGTCACAGAAACGCAGGTTATTAGTCGAGTTCAACTCACACCCAAATACAGGGTTATTATGTGTGTGCGCGCCAGTAAACATGGCAAGCTAAGTCGGCTGTGACTAGCGCAGATCACAGCCGCGTGCACCTGGTTCAGCCAGTGCAATAACCCGCTCCGCTGACTCATATCGTTAGTTCACACGTGTTTTGTCATTCTTATGGACGTGTATCTGCAAATTTTAGACGTTAGTATTGCATGTTTAGTGAGTATTGTGATTACTGCGATTGTTGGTCATGCCTAGACACCAATTCACATTGCGTGAACGTGTGTATGTCCATAATTCGTATATGAAAAGCAGAAAATCTTGTTCTGAAACGAGACAAAAATTTCGAATCAAGTTTCCATGAAGATCTGTGCCTAATGCCAGTACAATTACGAGGCTCGCTAAACGATTGAAGGAAACAGGCTCAGTAAATAATAAGAGAGTTGACAGACATTCTTTCATCAGAAGATGTCAGGTGTGTGTTACAAGAGAGGGAGGACATTTTCAGCATCGCCAATGAGGACTGTAAGTACACATTATTGAACATGTTTGGTAAAAGTGTAAAAGTACGCGCCAAACCACCGGCTGAACGCTGTACGCGTGGTCGCGACCTGCGCTAGTCACTGCCGGCTTAGCTTGCTGTGTTTACTGGCGCGCACACACGTAATAACCCTGTATACCAAGTTGATACCGGGTGAGTTAGCCGTGGTGGTTACGGCATGACTGATGGCAGTCGCTCACATCCGGGAGGCGAGGAGGTTCGAATCCCCCCGCCGGCAACCTTGAAGATGGTCTTCTGTGGTTTCCCATCTTCCTTCCAGGCAAATGCCGGGGTTGGTCCCTAACTATAGGCCACAGCCGCTACCTTCCAACTCCTCGTCCTTACATTCCAACTTCCCTCCTTCCCTCCCCAACGGTACTTGTAGCTCACCCATTGGGTGTCCGTCTCGAAGCAGCTACAAAACAACTGGCGAGCCGAACATGTCCTCGGACACTCCCGGCATAAAAGCCATACGCTAAAAAAAAAAACAAGTTGATGACCAAAGATATCCCAAGACCCTAAAATAGCTTAACAGCAACAACATTTTCCTCCTAATTTGTCCACTAAATTTGCAACAAACACTGTACAAACCGGCTAAATTATCACCGAAAAGAAAGACACCAGTATTGATTCAATTCGTCGATACACCATTCAGGTGCTCCAATTCTCACTCTACTATTTTCTTTTAATGGTATAACCTTTCCTTTCTGTGACGATGCTATTCGACATTCACTCTCTGATCAAAACATAAAGGGGCGCGCGATGTTCGCTATAATGGATTCCTGTTTTCCTTTATATTCAATACCTTTATAGTTCGTCACAAACGAGTCAAATAGAGCGAACATGGCTTTATAGATTTCTTCTGTACGCTACCGAGGTGAATGAAAGCTGACTTGAAAGCCATCACAAGGATGATCGGCGCATGTGAATGACGTATAGGGCGTCAATGTTCGGAATGCGTGAATGGAATGCTATTCACTGTTTGAGAATGGGATGTTTCTTGAGCCGTACAGTGCGCTCGAGGCACTGTAATATGTCGTATATTCTTGATGTGATGATGGGACCAGATGAAATACAAGTCTTTGATATGGCACATGTTTTGCAAATGGGTTATGTGGCTATAGCAGGGTGCGGCTGATGGGGATGAAATATGAGGAACCCGATAAGACTGGCAAACATTTACTATTTCTCTCTTTCTCTCACCCTCCTACATCGGGCTTTATTCAATGAAAAAAAAAATGGGTCATGTTCGAAGCCATGTAATTAAATAAAATAAAAAAAGATATTTAACGAAAATTAATGGACTATTTTAGTCCATCACGCATGAATGATCTGAAAGTGTTTATGAATTAGCATCGCTCAGTGCTCAGAAGACACCTTACCGATATATTACACTGAGGAACAAAAATAAAATTTTTGAGTGGTGTCTGGATTTTTTTAAAATCTGTGAATATTTGCGCTGCTGATTCGAAAACTGCTGCCGATTTTTCTGTCGGATCTAGTTTCCTTTTAAAGATATTGATACATTTCTGATAATGTATTACAGTAATTTAGAAATTAGGATCACGGAAGAACCGTATTGTGGACGATGGGATGCGCATATGATAGAAGACTATTGTTGTATTGCGACCTCCAAGGAGAATGTACAGAAATATCACAAAAACGTGGATTCAGCGATGTGCCAAATTGAACGTTTCATAGGACCGTTGCTCTCTTTCTGCCAGGCATTACGTCATAGTGAACAAGAAATGGATAACGACTAACTACAAATTTAATAACTTTATACCAAAAATACGTGTTATCTTAATGAAGAACTGGTGTTTATTTGTTAATGATTTAGGTTTAATTGAATAATCGAATATGCCATATCGTGAGAAGGAGACCTGATATTCAAGAACTAAAACCATTTTCAGAATCTACGACTCGTGAAATTCTGAAAAAGGGACTAACATCTTAGACACCAAGGATCGTGTTCCCTGGTGTTATTCGCATGCTATAACTCAGGCAAAAACATGTACCATATTGGAAAATGCTTGTTTATACGTATTAAGTTCGATTAACTAATGACATTCGCTTGAACACCTGTTAATACTTGTTATAATTAAATCCCTAAAAATGATATGTTGTTGTTGTTTGAGTCTTCAGTCTTTTAACTGGTTTGATGCAGCACTCCATGCCTCCCTGTCCTGAGCTAATCGTTTCATCTCTACATAACTACCACACCCTACATCTGAGGCAATCTTTTTAACATATTCTAACCTTGGTCTACCCCTACAGTTCTTGTCCTCGACCCTTCCTTCCATAACTAAGCTTGCTATTCCTGGGTGTCTTAGTATGTGTCCTACCAACCTATCTCTTCTCTTCATTAGCAGTCGCCAGAAACATCTCTCCTCTCCCACTCGTCTTAATATCTCTATGTTTGTAACCCTATCTACCCATCTGATCTTCATCATTCTCCTGTAACACCACATTTCAAATGCTTCTATTCTCCTCTTTTCTGCTGCACCAATAGTCCAAGTTTCACTTCCATAGAGTGCCACGCTCCAGACAAAGGCTTTCAAAAATGACTTCCTAATACCTAAATCTATATTCGATGTCAGCAGATTCCTTTTTTGTAGAAAAGCTTTCTTTGCCTGAGCCAACCTACTTTTTATATCCTCTTTGCTTCGTCCATCACTGGTTATTCTACTTCCTAAGTAACAGAAGTCTTCTACTTCCTTCAGCATTTCACCTGTCAATTTGATCTCCATAGAGGTTTCTGATTTATTTCGGCTGCATTCCAGTATTTTTGTTTTACATTTATTAATTTTCATCATGAATTCTTTCCTCAAGACGGAGTCCATACCATTCAAAAACTCATTCAAATCCTCAGGCTTGTCGGCCAAGATGACTATGTCATCAGCAAATCTCAGAGTTGAAATTATTTCTCCTTGAATCTTCACTCCCACTTTAAATTTTTCTCTAATTTCCTTCATTGCTTGTTCAATGTAAAGATTGAAAAGTATGGGTGATAAGTTGCAGCCTTGCCTTACACCTTTCTGAATACCAGCTTCTCTCTCATGTCCTTCAACTCGAATGACTGCTGTCTGGTTTCTGTATAGATTGTATATCACCCTCCTATCCCTGTACTTTATTCCAATCGATTTCAAAATGTCGAACAATTTAGTCCAATCAACGTTATCAAAAGCCTTTTCTAAGTCTACAAAAGCCATGAACGTTATCTTATCTTTCCTTATTCTACCTTCCAAAATCAGCCTAAGACTTAGTACAGCTTCCCTTGTTCCTACATTTCTCCTGAAACCAAACTGGTCTTCACCCAACTCCGTTTCTATCTGGCTTTCAATTCTCTTGTAAATTATCCTAGACAGGATCTTTGAAGCATGAGTAATCAAGCTGATTGTACGGTAATCTTCACATCTGTCAGCTCCCACTTTCTTTGGTATAGGGATGATTACATTCTTCTTGAAATCAGGGGGTACCTCACCTGTCTCATAAATCCTACACACCAAGTGAAATAACCTGATCAGACCTTCATCTCCTATGCAGCGTAGCAACTCAATCGGTATATCATCTATGCCTGGTGCTTTGTTCCTGCTTAATTCTTCCAAAGCTCTATCAAATTCCGATCTCAATATTAAATCTCCTTTCGCATCCTCATCAATTTCCTCCTCCCTTTCCATTATATGATTCTCAATCTCCTTTCCCTTATACAAACTCTCTATGTAAGCTTTCCATCTCTCAACCTTTTCTTCCCTATCTGTTAGAGGCTTTCCATTTGTGTCCTTAATATTACAGCACTTAGTCTTCTTTTCCCCAAAAGTATTCTTAATCCTTCGATAAGCTGTGTCTACTTTACCTAATTTCAGACAATTTTCTATACCTGCACATTTCTCTTTCAACCATTCTTCTTTCGCTTCCTTGCACTTCTTGTTAACCTCATTTCTCAGACGTCTGTATTCTGCTTTCCCCTTCTCATCTCTTACATTCTTGTGTTTCCGCCTTTCATCCATCAATTCTAGTATATCCTGAGTGATCCACGGTTTTCTACCTATTCTTTCTTTCCTACCAATGTTTTCTTCTGCGGATTTTGCTATTTCATTCTTCAAAAGTGCTCATTCGTCTGCAATTGAAGTTTGTTTAGGGTTTTTCATTAGTCCTTCCTTTATACTCTTCTTGAATCTTTCGTTTACATCCTTCTCTTTCAGTCTGTCTATTGCCCACCTTTTTGGCTTTTGACTTTTCTTCAGTTTCTTCAACTTTAATCTGCATTTCATTACGACCAGATTGTGGTCAGAGTTTATGTCAGCACCAGGATATGCTTTACAATCCAAAATCTGGTTTCGAAACCTCTGCTTGACCATAATGAAGTCGATTTGGTAACGCCCTGTATCTCCTGGTCTCATCCATGTGTATAATCTTCTATTGTGGTTATTGAATAAGGTGTTAGCTATGACCAACTCATGCTCGGTGCAGAATTCTACCAGCCTGCTTCCTCGATCATTCCTTTCACCTAATCCGAAATCTCCTACTATTTTCCCTTCTCTCCCTTTTCCTACCACAGCATTCCAATCTCCCATTACTATAACATTTTCATTACCCTTGATATACCTCAGAATTTCGTCTATTTCTTCGTAGACCTTTTCAACATCCTCATCATCAGCTTGACTGGTAGGCATATAGACTTGTACCACTGTGGTGCAGGTAGGTTTAGTATTGATTTTTGCTACAATAATCCGTTCACTATATTGCTCATAATATTCCACCCGCTGTCCAAGTTTCCTACTCAATATGAGGCCAACCCCTGCTTGGCCATTGTTTGATTTAGTGCTAATGACCCTATAGTCTCCTGACCAAAAGTCCTGTTCTTCCTGCCAGCGCATTTCACTAATCCCAACCAAATCCAACCTCAACCTATCCATTTCCCTTTCTATGTTTTCTAACCTTCCACTTCCTAGCAGACTTCTAACATTCCACGCTCCGATCCGTAGAATGTCAGATTTCCTCTTTGTCACTTCTGTGATGTTAACCCCCTCTCGAGTAGTCCCCACCCGGAGATCCGAACGGGGGACTAGTTTACCTCCGGATTGAAATTTTACAAGGGAGGAGGCCATCATCACATGTAATTATGCATAGAGAGGTGCATATCCTCGGGAATAGCATACGGCTGTAGTTTCCCGTTGCTTTCAGCCGTGCAGCAGGACGCAGTGTAGCCATTATTTGGCTTATATTATCAATATCTTAACCGTCTATAAGACTAGTAAAGAATTGATTTATTCTGAAAGGCTGCTACTCCCTTTCAGAATAAGTAAAGAGCAATTCTACTAAACAAAAATACTAACCTTCTACCGTACTAACAATTAAATACCAAAATTCTACTAACGAAAAAAATACTAAAGTTCCACCAACAACAAATACTACCACTAAAACAGTCTGTCACCAGGCACACTCACATGCACCCTCACACATCACAGTCTACTGAAACAATGAACTAGAACTAATAAACAATGCAACTGCTACCAGACACACTCACACACCACAGTCTAATAGAACAACGACATATATCTAATAGACAAACTAACTACCTACTTACAACTAAAACTAACTACATACGTACTGTACTGTTATTTGAATTGACAATATTTACAGTAATAATAATAATAATAATAATAATACTATTATTAAATTTTTATTAAACCCGAATTTATGTAATTAAGTACAGTTCACCTTAATCAGTAGACTGTACTATACCGATAATGTAATGAGACCTATATTAGACGAGGTGTTTGCAGTATATTAAAACTACAGAACGTTAAAGGATGGTTATGTGAAAAACCAGTGTACAGTACAACCTGTCACGTCCGGACCTGTGATATCCGAACCCTCCCATATCCGGACACATCTCCGAATGAATTTTTAAGTCGTAGTTGAAAGCGAGGATACATTAGTGTGCAAGCCAGGGAGGACGAGTGAAAGTTGCAGCGCTTGAAGGAGAAGTACCGGCGGACAATATCCAGTCCTTGTTAATCCCTATTTCACACACATAGAAACGCAGCTTCTCGTGCGAGATACTAAAGCCATCATTTTGCATGTAATGAAGTAAATAGCCTTGCAGCTCAGGAAACAAACCAATTTTCGGTCCTCTGAATGCCATACATGTTCGGTATGTGATTTCAAGGGCAGCTTTTTGTTTACGCCTGTGACAGACCTTATATTCAGTCACACTGAATTCTCGATTGGAAGCTTTATTACCATGATTGTCAGCATATTTTAACCTTTTTGAGTTTAAACCCAGCTGTACACCGATAACTTCCGCGTTTCTACATTACATAAAGACAGACTTACACAAGATCACACAACTGAGAAAAAAACATTGAAACATAAAGACCGTGAAAGAAAGGAAAGCACGACTGCCAAAACAAACAATAACATAGCGGGCAGGACGTGTGATGTCCAGTGGGAGGGGGTTCTAACTAAAAATTAATACCATCATCTTTATGACGGCATCAGGAATGACCGCGAGATATACGTGACAGTTATATGCGAGCAAATACGCTATTACCTCATGGCACATGCAGCGTGTGAGAGAAGGAACATTCACTTCACTAGTTCCTACGGAAATGTTCACATTGTGTCTCCCAGAAACACAACCATAGTTACCTACTTGCTCCTCTCGGCGTTACGCAGGCTTGTGCCATCAGGTGGTACCATACATACTGTCCCTCACAAGTAATATAAGGCAAGTTACTTACGATGGGAGCGTGTCCCAGGCGAAAGAGTTTGTACTCGATGCCTGCAAGAATGATCTTGCTTAATGATTGCCATTGTGGTGCTTCCCGCTGCAACGCCAACACCAGAGTAATCAGGCGTCGGAGGGTGTCCGACAATGGAGGGCCAGGTGGGTTAGGAACAACATCTCCTGCGTCTTGAGCAGCAAACTTCACAACACATTTGGCAACAATATTCATAATAATGATAATAATAACAATAAATTTAGATCTTACCAGATGTAAGGCCATGGTACAAACCAATATTGCGAATTCTACCAACACTTCATATTAAGTATTAACAGGTTTTCAAGTAAATGTAATTAGGCTATAACTGATAGTTTATTACGGATGGTTACAGGGACTTTGCAAGCATATCATAAAATTCCTTACTTACTTTATTAGAAACGGTATTATTTTCGTTACATGGCGTGCATTTGGTAAATATAAATATTAAATGATATAAGAGTGTGGATTCCATGCAACAAATGGATCATTTTATTAGCTTAACTAAGGAACATATGCTAAGGGATCGTGTAATCTGTTCTATTGTAGCTTACATCGCTTGAGAAGCCATGCGCTTGTTGGTTAATTCGGAGTGAATAGACGACTTAATGGAAGCATTAAATGAGGCCATTAGAGGCAGTCTATTGTACAAGTATAAATTCTGAATCGAAGCGACGGAGGAATCTCGATAACTTTTTACTGTTCACAGAGAATACAAATTAAATGATAGAAGATACTGAAGTTGTTATAGACTTGACGTCCCATTTAACTGGTGTGGCTTTGGATCTGTCGGAAGATCAGAATTACTGTATTCCCTTGAAGGGGATCTACTGATCAGAGGTTGTCGCATTTAATCACTGATTGCGCTAAGTTGGAAGGCCTACGCTTAACTGACCCGATTACTCGTGTTGTAGTGGCTAACATTCTTGGTTGTCACCCTCAGATCTTGGTTCGATTCCTGGCTCTGCCAAGAAACTTAATTCTGAACTGAAGGATGGAACATGGTACACTCCAGAACTGAGAAGAGGAGGGTTCAATTCTCACCTCAGCCCTTCTAGAAGTGGTTTTCTGTGGGTTTACCACTTCTACTTCAGGCAAACGGTATAGTTCATAACGTAAGGCAACAACTGCCTCCTTCCACATCCCCACCTCAACTACAAATACACTACTACAGCCATCAAAAAGACTCAGGTTATCAGAGAGATTGCACACACGGGCCCAAGCAAACGGGGCTTCATGATATCGATGATGCAATGCTCCTAAATTAATTCATAACAAGTTCTGACTGCGCTACTTATGTGAAGGAACGAAAATTTATAGTTCAATGATTGTAATGATATTACTACTACTACTAATAATAATAATAATACATTTAGATCTTACTAGATGGAAAACGGTGGTACAATTCAATATTGTGAATTCTACCATAACCGGAAAAACCTCACAGATGCGATCAGAAGAAGACAATTGGCTTTCTACGGCCACCAACACTAAATGAACCACTGCAGACTGTCCTACAAGAACTTCAAGATAGCCATTAAGGATAGAGCCACTGAAATCCCAGTGGATCAAGCAAGTCAGGAATGATCTTGCAGAACTAACATTCAGCAAGACGCAATAAACGACAGGAGTCGCTACCGTTTGACAGTATTGAAACCATACCTTTGCTCACATCCGTTACAGACGCTCACTACAACGCGTCCAGGAAATAGTCTGAGAAACGTAAAATAAAGTTCAGCAGAAAAATGAAGGAACGCTGGGCCTTCATAAAAGCTCAATGTATGAGAACAAAATATTTTAAGTCCGCCTCGTTCCTTACTGGCTAACACTGTTGGCTGACCTCGCGGAAGCCCGGCTCTGCCAAGAATAATGTAATTCTGGTCCGAGGACTGGAACGGGGTACACTCGACCTCGTGAGGTAAAACTGAGGTGGGTTCTATTCCCAGCTCATCCATAGTGGAAGTAGTTTTCCGTGGTTTCCCACGTCTATTCCTGGCAAATGCTGGGATGGTCCCTGACTTAAGGCTATGGCCGCCTCCTTTCTAATCCTCATCTGGGTTACACTTACACACACACAATGTTACATCCATTACAATAACACAGGGTATCAGACAAATTACACACACAACTACACGGCGCTGCATGATCACGATGTCGCAAAGCCCCTAAAGAATCAATAACAACAAAATAAATTAAAAAATGCACATAAACATGACCATCATAGCCTGATTTCTTAATGACGTGTTAATTATAATTTAGTACATAATGCAACGAGCCTATAATGGCAATAATTAAGACACGAGTATGTTTATAAAACGAGCGTACGTGAGTTTTATAATTTCCATACGAGTGTCTTAATTAGGCTACCATTACAGGCGAGTCTTATATGACTGTTTATTTTCGACGATAATTATTATAACTATTTTATGTTCGAACATAAATATTCATAAATATCTGTCGAGATTTCGCCAGTTTTATGTACTGAACAGAGCGCATGAGACGCAGAGAATGCCTTGTATTTGACCATGGCCTCCTCGATTACCCTACTATGACACTAGGCCAGGCAGTGAAATTTAAATTAGAAGGCCGTGGAACTCAGTCATGTAATTATCTAATAATTGTGTTTCTTGAAATCTGGTTGGTGGGAGAAACTGTTTCATAACGAAAATGTGTTATAATGAGCCTCATTATAGTACAGTTTTCTGACATATAATAGTCGGGGTCGAACATAATAGTACATTAAGCAACGAGCCTATAATGGCAACAATTAAGACACGAGTATGTTTATAAAACGAGCATATGCCAGTTTTATAATTACCATACGAGTGTCTTAATTACCATTATAGGCGAGTTGCATACGAATGTTTATGTTCGACGATAATTATTATAACTATTTTATATTCGAACATAAATATTCATAAATATCTGTCGAGATTTCGCCAGTTTTATGTACTGAACATACCGCATGAGACGCAGAAAATGCCTTGTATTTGACCATGGCCTCCTTGATTACCCTACTATGACACTAGGCCAGGCAGTGAAATTTAAATTAGATGGGCGTGGAACTCAGCTCATCTAACTATCTAATTGGTCAAACAACTGTTTCTTGAGCTCTGATTGGTGAGAGAAACTGTTTCATAATGAAAAATAGTGTTATAATGAGCCTCATTATAGTACAGTTTTCTGACATATAATAGTCAGGGTCGAACATTAAACTATTTATTACTTTAAATCAATATTTAGTACATTGAAACCTTACCGGTTTCGGTCACATTGTGACCTTCTTCATTGTATACAGGGTGTTTCGAATAAACTGTCCGATATTGTAACAGGGGTTGAGATTGGTCAAAACGAGAAGAATTGTTCCCGTAAACATATGTCCGGAAACAAATACCTGTTGAGATATGCAGCATTTTACCTGCGTGGACAAGGCGTTGTGTTCGGTGGTGGAGGCGTCTTTCCGTTGAAGGTCTTTGCATGAGTTGGATGTTCAGTCATAGTATGCGGCTGTGTGGTTCGCCGGACCTTAATCCATTGGATTTCTGGCCATGGGGACATTTAAAGACATTGGTGAATGCCACATCCATCGATAATGCGCAGATGTTAAAAGAGCGTGTGACCAATGAGAGTGCCCACATCCGCCGAGCAGCCAGGCGTTATTGGGCGAATTGGGGATTACTTGCGGAGAAGAGCGGAAGCATGTGGTGACCATGTGGATCATCTCCTGTAACGTGCAGATGGTATCCGCGGACATACCGGCTGAAATCATCACAGTTCCTGGTTGGTGGTGTTAATGAATGTTTGCCCAACGCGTATTCTGTTCAACGTGTGTGGCAGTCAAGTGTTCATTAGAAGTAGCTGGTAGGATGACGTCCATTGGCTGAAGTGTAAATACACAACACAAGTAAAATGGCTCATATCTCAACAGGTATTTGTTTCCGGACATATGTTTATAGGAACATATCTTCTCGTTTTGACCTATCCCAACCTCGTTTGCAAAATCAGATACTTTTTTCGAAACACACTGCATAACCAATACATTTCTTACCATTTCATAATAACTTCGTCACACCTTTTTCCAAAGTTCTCTCTACAAATTCTCTCTACCTGGCAAATACACATCAACCATAATTTATAACCTAACTTATTCAGCATACTGTATATATTTTCGCATACTGTACACATCTCTTCAATTCAACGGTGTTTTATCAAGACTTTTTTTTATGTTTTATTAACAAACTTTTTGTAAAATATCTTTTTTTTGAAATTTTACTCTGTGAGCTTTTGGAATAAAAATATTTATGTTCGACCCTGACTATTATATGTCAGAAAACTGTATCATAATGATGGTCATTATAACAGTATTTTTCATTATGAAACATTTTCACCCACCAACCACAGCTCAAGAAACAGTTGTTTGACCAATTAGGTGAGGATAGCAACGCATCTGCGCAATGTTCCAAGGCCTTCTAATTTAAAATTTCGACAGATATTTATGAATATTTATGTTCGAACATAAAATAGTTATAATAATTATCGTAGAACATAAACAGTCGTATGCAACTCGCCTATAATGGTAATTAAGACACTCGCGTACGCTTGTTTTATAAACATACTCGTGTCTTAATTATTGCCATTATAGGCTCGTTGCATAATGTACTATTATAGTATATTCTATTATGAAAAAAAAAGTTGTATGTAACTGCACGGTTACTTATCCTATACCACGCTAATGAAGGTCACAATGTGACTAAAATCGGTACTGTTTCAATAAACTTAAGGTAATAAATAGTTTATTTTAACAATCAAAATATTTTAATAGGTTGCCTCGAATGTAGGCCGTGTTAATTTTGTCGAAAATAGACAAGTATCTCAGGTCAGAGAGGCATGGATGGTAGTACCAAACCGGTTTAGTGACTGAAGACACACGAACACGAAAACGTGAGTTTACAAATCAGGCAAACACACTTTCTTCTTCTTGCCATGCCGTATTCCATCGAAGGTTGGCAGTCATCTTGGCTATTCTATTCTTCGAGCCTGCCACAAGGAAAATGATCGTTGCGTTCGTCTCAAACTAGTCTCTGAGTTTCTTCAGCCATGAGATTCTCATGGAACTATCGTGCAGAAGGAACTATGCAGTATAACAATCCTCGCCCCTTTCAACGGGAATGAAGTCCACCTTGTTGCGTACTGAAGGAGGCTTATAGTTTGCCTTTGATAATATAAAATGAAAAGCAAATGTGAAGACTCAAATGTGCTCCACCTATGAAGCTTAAAGGTCAAGTGTAGCGCACCTAATTGCCATTACCGCAGATTGAATCATCAAGTTCCACCGCATTGTAATGGAGCAGACGTTCCTTAATGGCGTAGTTTTGCCTTGCCTGTTCCTAACACGGTAATACAATTTAAGGCAAGAGCATTATCAAATTTTCCTGGACGTATGACTTACACACACAACTGCTTTCGTCCAGATATAACTACATCATGCTTAATTATTTACTGAATTTAGCGTATGACTTTTAGTGCCGGGAGTGTCCGAGGACATGTTTGGCTCACGAGAGTTTGTTACTGCTTCTATGCGGACACCCATGGGGTGAGCTACAAGCTACCAGATGTGACTGACACCTAGTGGCGAACGTTGGAACTTGATAGAGTGTTTCAACGAAATCGTGCTGAAGGAACTACACAATATAACACTACCCTGATCCCTTTCCACTGCAATGAAATCCACTTTGTGGTGTATTGAAGGAAGACTATCGTTTTACGTGACTGTTAATCTTGGTAACATGAGCCACGGGACCTCCTTTTTACGTGAAATCCAAACCACATGACATGGCATTTCACTTCGAAAATGTCACGAGCATTGACCAGGAATCGAACCCGATCCACCTTGGTGAAAGGCAAACAGCTTGACCACTACGCCACGCTTCCGTGAGGTAATGAGTAGCATTCGTGTCTGTCACCTTGAAGATCCGGACTCAATTCCTTGCTCATCCAAAAATTTCAGTTCTGGTCCGAGGCCTGGAATGCCTTGTGAGGCAGAACTAAGATGATGTCGGTTCGATTTCCACCTCAGGAATTATTCATAGATAACTGTCACTGAGGCTAAAGAGCCCCTTTATGTAGCGTATACAGTGTTCTGGCTTGAAGTTATGTAATAAAAAAACCTAGCTTAACAACTAAGAAAAACTAAAGAGAAAATATACTTATAACTAAACGAGCCAGTTATCAGACACTTCATACAAAATGAATTATACAAATTAGAATATAATAATTAAATAAAGAAACTACCTAATGTATTATATCCATTAAAAGAAAACAAATTACAGTACGGTAACAAAGGGTACAATTTTTATGTAAGTATAAAATGATCTATTATTAAAACAATTACATGAGTGACATGATTACTAGAACTACTATCAATTCCACGGAAGTTGTATCTTGGATACTAAAAATATTATAGAAAGCTGTATGGCACGGATTATTTCAAAAATTTTGTATTGAATATTTATATTTTTGATTCGTATTCCTTCAGGAATCTTGATATTAGGTATTTCTTGAGTTGTGTAGTGTTAACAGAGCTTAAGGTGGAATGTATTAACGAGCCGTGAAGCTGTACAAAGGAATCATTTATTGTATTTAGTTGTACGGTGGACAGGAATCTGTAGAGTGGAATCAGTAAATCTATTTTCTCTGTGGTGGATGGAGTTCATTGATTTAAACACATTATAGAGATAACCAGGGGTTATTTTTTGTGGTTTCCCACTTCTACTCGAGGTACAGTATATACTGGAATGAGGTCACAGCTACCTCTTATCCAATTGCTTGCCCTTAGCGCAAATACCCACGGCTGTCCAACCATTACATTAACACAGATTATCTGAGGGAGTGTCCACACACAAACCCATACACAAATACACTAGGATACATGGCCGCAATGTCTCAAAGCCTCTAAACAAATCAACAACAATAACAACCCTCTCTGTTTGCTTTTAATTTGGAAACACCCCGCGGCGTAGCCGTGCGTGCTAATTTGCTCACCACGACCGTGACAGGAAGCTGCAGAAAGTATGGATATCGTAGCCTCGAATCCAGGTACTGACAGCGGGTTTCTCCTCACTCCCTCTAGGTAAATACCAGGAAATACCTTAGTTCAAGTCCCGGGACACCTACCCCATCCCGGACCCTAATAAACTATAGCTACACACAGAACTCAATTCAGTACACAGGTTATCAAACAAATTGAACGCACATCCAAGTACACGAGACTGATGATAAAAGATATCCTCAGCCCCTAAATGTTGTTGTTGTTGTATTTGTTTGAGTCTTCAGTCTATTGACTGGTGTGATGCAGTCCCCCATGCCTCCCTGTCATGAGGTAATCGTTTCATCTCTACGTAGCTAGTACAACTTACATCTGAGGTAACATATTCTAAGCTTGGTATACCCCTACAGTTCTTGTCCTCAACCCGCCCTTCCATTACTAAGTTTGCTTATTCATGGGTGTCTTAGTATGTGTCGTACCAACTTTTCTCTTCTCTTCATCAGCAGTCGCCAGAAACATCTCTCCTCTAACACTCGTCTTAATACCTCATCATTTTACTCTATCTGACTGGCTACGTGGCTCAGCGGTAACGTTCTCGCTTGCTGGGCCCAAGTTTGCAGGTTCGTATCCTGCCGCAGTCAGCTGGCATTTGAGGGTGCGCAAATGCGAGGGAGCCGTGTTATTAGATTTACTGGCACGTTAAAGATCCACTTCGGGGCGAAATTCCGGCACCCCGGCCAAGGTAGTTAAAAGGGACGTAAAACCAATAACATTATTATTGTTACTCTCTCTATCCATCTGATCATCCTCATTCTCCTGAAACACCACATTTCAAACGCTTCAATTCTCCACTTTTCTGCCCCTAAATAATAGCAACAATCATGTAATCTCGGCAACAAGCGCCTTCTAAACGGTGAATGATACGGTTGTGAATTTTCTGGCATCTCTCCACCTCCACAAGTTTGAAACATGAGAAAGCTTTCTGCTGTCAGTCACCACCTGCTCATTAACTAATCCGGTAGTAGTCAAAGTAGATCGATAGACAGCAAAAAATCTCTCGCTGCCAGTCAAACTGGTCTTTTTTAATATTTTTTATGTATTTCAACCATGTCAATGGTGAATATTTGTTGACAAGTCCTCGCTTTTAGTTAAAAAGTCGTCACGTACTTTGTGTCAAAGCTGAAGTTGATTGGCATTTTACAGGCTCTTTGTACGCAAACGTGTTGTGTGTGTCATCATGTATATTATGCAAGAAGTATAACGTAAAATTGGGTGTGAATTACGTTGTAATGTGTAGCTGGGTGTGTGGTGAATTTGATTGATAACCTCAATTAACGAAGTATTCGTAACATCGGTATTGATAGTTTGATTTGTAAATAGTACATTATGCAACGAGCCTTTAATGGCAATAATTAAGATACGATTATCTTTATAAAACGAGCGAAGCGAGTTTTATAATTTCCATACGAGTGTCTTAATTACCATTATAGGCGAGTTGCATAAGACTGTTTATGTTCGACGATAATTATAACTTTATTATATGTTCTAACATAAATATTCATAAACATCTGTCGAGATTCTGTCGGTTGACTTCTTCTTCTTCTTGGGAATTGTGTGGGCTCAGCATTTGATCTCTACCCAATAACGAATCTCAAAGCTTTGAAACATTGTTTATCCTGAAGTTGCACCAACAGATAGCACACAGGTACTCTGTATGATCATTTTGTTATTTTGGTCAATGAACAAAAAATAGACTGTTGCAAACGCTTTAAAATTAAAATGTATCGTAGTATCAACTACTTATTCTTCAAATTCGATGCATATAGAATGTCAACGGAAGGCAAATCAATTTAGTCTCAAATAGAAGGGTAACGGTATCTGGCGGAAAAGTTTCGCATAAGAAATCCATTTACTGAACAGGGAGGTGGATTATAATCTCCGTGCAACTAATGTCATATGCCTGCTTCCTCCATGCCATTATGGTGTGTTTATGTCAACAACTGCATTCACTAAAATTGTCGGCGAAATCTCATGAATGTGTAGAAATTGGAGTTGCGGATATTAAGGTACAGTGCTATTTCTTTTGCAATATTGCCCAGTTTGTTTATGCATTGTAACTACAATGGTTGATCCAATATAGGCTACATTGTCAACTTTCAAATCATGTAATTCATGTCCGACATGTTGGATTTTCAGTGCATGTCAGACGCTATCCTTACCTAATTGGTCAATGAATGAAAATTTTGAGCTGTGATTGGTTGGAAAAACAGTGTTATAATGAAAAGTAGTATTTTAATGACACCAATTATGATACAGTTTTCTGACATATATTTACAAATCGACATCGTCGAACATAAAATTCATTATAATACGCCAATCAATACAGTACAAGTTAATATGAAACATATATATTCAATTATAATACAATGTTCAAGAAAAGTTTTGCATATTACGATTTAGTGACTTGTTTATTTTCTTTGTGTATGTAATCACATTATACACAATATAGGGCACATACAAAGAAAACAAGATGTTCAGTAAAGAACATATAGCCTACTTTCTCCTAAATGCATGGGTATTGTTATAACTCTTTGTCCTTTTCAAGGAGTATGATTGAATGTTGGTTGTAGTAGCTTGTTGAAATACAACGTGCTATAGTGATATTAAACATAAATATGAGGTGCCCTTTGCTAGTGCTACCTCTGTACCAAATTTCGTTCAATTCGGTTTCACCGTGTTTGAATTGATAGGGGGAATCGATTTGCACACATACTTGGCCACCATCTGCAAACTATTGGGCTGATGTTCTTGCAGTTTGGTCTGAATATGTTTCCCACATAAAGATATGGTGTTGCAAAATTTGGTAGAGACTAGATTATTAGGTTGGTCATAATTACATTTTAGCTTTTAACATTTGGGTGGCCGCGATTACGTTTCCGTCAAGATAGCGGTGATATAAAACATGACACTGAGGTGCCCTTTGCTATTGCTACCTCTGTACCAAATTTCATTCCATTCGGTTTCACCGTGTTCGAATTGATAAGGGGAATCGATTTTCACACAAAGATGGCCGCCATCCGCAAAATATTAGGCTGATGACCTATTAGTTTGGTCAAAGGATGCTCCCTCCATAAAGGTATGTTGTTGCTAAATTTGCTAGAGATCGATGATTAGGCTAATCGTAATTTGATTTAAGCTTTGAACATTTGTGTGGCCGCCATTACGTTTCCGTCAAGATGGCGGCGATATAAAACATGACACTGAGGTGCCCTTTGCTAGTGCTACCTCTGTACCAAATTTCATTCCATTCGGTTCCACCGTGTTCGAATTAATAGGGGGAATCAATTTTGACATAAAGATGGCCGCCACCCGCAAACTATTAGGCTAATAACCTATTAGATTGGTCAAAGGATGCTCCCTCCATAAAGGAATGTTGTTGCAAAGTTTGGTAGAGATCGGATGGTTTTGTTAGTCGTAATTTAACTTAAGCTTTGAACATTTGTGTGGCCGCCATTACGTTTCTGTCAAGATGGCGGCGATATAAAACATGACCCTGAGGTGCCCTTTAATAGTGCTACCTCTGTACTAAATTTCGTTCCATTCGGTTCTACCGTGTTCGAATTAATAGGGGGAATCAATTTTGACATAAGGATGGCCGCCACCCGCAAACTATTAGGCTAATAACCTATTAGATTGGTCAAAGGATGCTCCCTCCATAAAGGAATGTTTGTGCAAAGTTTGGTAGAGATCGGATGGTTATGTTAGTCGTAATTTAACTTAAGCTTTGAACATTTGTGTGGCCGCCATTACGTTTCTGTCAAGATGGCGGCGATATAAAACATGACACTGAGGTGCCCTTTGCTAGTGCTACCTCTGTACCAAATTTCGTTCCATTCGGTTTCACCGTGTTCGAATTGAAAAGGGGAATCGATTTTCACACAAAGATGGCCGCCATCAGCAAACTATTACGCTGATGGCCTATTGGTTTGGTCAAAGGATGCTCCCCCCCATAAAGGTATGTTGTTGCAAAATTTGGTAGAGATCGGATGATTAGGTTAGTCGTAATTTGATTTAAGCTTTGAACATTTGTGTTGCCGCCATTACGTTTCCGTCAAGATGGCGGCGATATAAAACATGACACTGAGGTGTCCTTTGCTAGTGCTACCTTTGTACAAAATTTCGTTCAATTCGCATTCACCGTGTTCGAATTGATAGGGGGGGGACAGACATTCAGAGTACACACACTCACACACACACAGACACACACGCACACACACACACACACAGACTCACACACACACATACACTCACACATACACACAGACTCACACACACACAGACTCACACACACACACAGACAGACACACTTTTTTCGCCCTGTGTTGATCTCATAAGTCTACTTTCATTTTTTGCAAAAATCGAAAGTAGGCTAAAACCACACAATCTGCTGTGCAAAAGAGACAGAAACACACAACAACTGACAAAAGTCACACAAACAGCCTTTTCATGTTGGGGCATGTCAATACCGTGTATGACCACCACGAGCTCTAAGGCATGCTTGCAGACGACGAGACATACTGAGCACCAATGAATCCAACGTGGGTTGGGGCTTGTTGCTTGCTTGTTGCTTGTTGGCTGGCTGCGTGGCCCAGCGGTAACGTTCTCGCCTGCTGTTCCCAAGGTTGCAGGATCGAATTATTGCTTAGCCAGTTGGCATTTAAGGGGTTCAAAAATGCGAGGGAGTCGTGACGGTAGATTTACTGGCACGTTAAAGATCCCCTTCAGGGCAAAGTTAGACACTCCGGTGTCTCTAAACGCCACAGTTATTATACGGGACGTAAATCCAATAACATTACTATGTTTGTGTGTTGGAGGATTGGGATGGTGTGAAATTGCCTTCTTGAGCTCTGACCATGCATGTTCCATACAGTTCATGACCGTAGAATGGGCAGGCTACTCTATTCTCTGTATGCCGAGCATCTGAAGCATCCTAGCTCGATGGGTACGAGCATCATCGTCTACTAGTGTAAATCCATCGCCCATTGTGGCAGTGAATCCTGTAACGACAGGTTCAAGGATGTTGTCTCAGTACACCAGATCGGCCATGTTACTGTGTATAGGAATTAGAGGCGTATATCAACCAAACATGGTTCCACCCCAAAACATGACTGAACCTCCTAGCTGTTGGTGGCGTTCCTGGATGAAGGGCTCGTGAAATATCTCACCCACTCATCGCCACACTCGAATGCTCCTGCTGTTTGGTTGCACACCAATGGGGACCTCGTTCAGGAAGGCCACCAACAGCAAGGAGGATCAGTCATGTTTTGGGGTAGAAGCGTGTGGTTGACGTACGCCTCTAATTCGTATCCACGCTCACATGGCTGGTCGGGTGTAAAAAGACAACATCCCTGAACCTGTCATTATAGGATTCGCTGCCACGAACACGACGAAACCGAATTAAACAAAATTTGGTTCAGAGGTAGCACTAGCAAAGGACATCTCAGTGTCATGTTTTATATCGCCACTATGGCGTAATGGCGGCCACCCAAATGTTCTAAGCTTAAAACAAATTACGACTAACCTAATCATCTGATCTCTACCAAATTCTACAAAAATGTATTTTAATGTGGGAAGTGTCCTTTGTCTAAACTACAAAGTCATCAGCCATATCGTTTTAAGATGGTGGATGTATGAATCATGCAAGTATTACAGCCTAACCGTTATTTACGATTCAACAAGGCCCAGCCTCACCAAATCCGTTTATCGTACAGAGGGTGGTTTAAACCGTAGGATATTAACAACTTATAATAGAATATTATGCCATTGAAATGACTAATAGTTCAGGCCGACCGTGCCGTATCGTGCTAGACCGTGCCGTCCCGTTGGGTCAAACTGGAGGCTATTGTTTGCACGCTAGTCCATATTTTAGGTAAGGATTCAATCCATCACTCTATAATGTAGCAAGTTGTTATTCAACAAGCTACTACAACCAACATTCAATTATACTCCTTGAAAAGTACAATGAGCTATGACTATACCCATGCATATAGGAGTTAGTAAGCTATATGTGGAAATAATAAATACTGTCAAAATTAGAAAACTGCAGTATCTGGGTCATGTGATGAGAGGAGAGAAATATCATCTGCTGCAGCTGGTCATTCAAGGAAAGCTACAAGGCAAAAGAAGATCAGGAAGAAGACGCATTTCTTGGATCGACAATCTGAAAACTTGGTTCAATTGTTCCACTATTGAACTGTTTCGTGCTGCATCATTTAAAGCAAGAGTCTCTATGATGGTTGCCAACCTCATCAGAGGAGATGGCACATAAAGAAGAAGAAGGCTATATGTTCTTTACTGAACATTGTGCCGTCCGGCCTTATTCGCAGATGTTGTCGCAGTGGAAATGGTACGTATTAGTCGTGCGCTGGGCCCATGATACACGACTTGGTGATGAAAGGATAATAGAATCAGAGGCGGTGGACTGATCGTACATCCACATTGCTGAGAATACAAGTTCAATTTGAATCCCGTAACTACGAAGAACAATGGGCCTAGCCTAGCCTAGTTGCTTAAAGAATAAAGAACTAAACAACGTACAAAATAAGGTACACAAACACGCCGCATCGGTAAAGGAACGAAAATGCATTCTCCACAGAAAATAGGCTTAACGAATGACGAGGAAGCATTACATGCTAAGGTGAGGTTATGTAGTTGTCAAACATAAGACATATGTTAAACTGTCGATACAAAGGACCGTGACAATAAGGTTATGGGAGGTAGGAGGTAACGGGAAAAGGGAGGGAGATATAAGGGGAAGGAATACTCGTAAAGAGTAAAATTAGATTGTGAAATACGAAAGATAAAAGGGCTAGACAAGGTGTCAGGAAAAGTGAGTCTACCGCCAAAGAAGCGAACGGTAACTCTAATAGCCCAGAAGAAATGGAGTAGGTGAGGGAATATGAGAAAGGAAGGAGTTTAATAAAAGCGCGCGTAGATATGACGTAGTTAAAATAAACCAATAAAAAGAGGGGTAAGAAACCGAAATAAAATAAAGGAAGGAAGGAAGGTTGTAGTTTTACGTGACCGTGAATCTTCTGATTATGAGCCACAGGACCTCCTTTTTACGTGGAATCCGAACCACAGGAGATGGCATTTCACTTCGAAAATCTCACATGCATTGACCGGGAATCGAACCTGGACCGCCTTGGTGAGAGGCATGAAATAAAATAAACACAAGAGACGTTACGTTACACTAAATAAAAGATATCCCTCAAAATAAGTTACGTCAGAAAGGGATTAAACCATACTCATAGACTTGCGTAGGAATACGCAATCTTAAGATAAGGGAGGCAAACCAAAGATAAGAGGTATGGTAATGGTCGTACTGGTGAACGCACTATACAGTAAACCGAACCAATTACCCACACAAAAGATACGACGATAGGAGGACAAAGATAACGGGAACGAAACAAGCTCACAATGGACATACTAAAAAGGCCATACGCCATAGTATTCCATACAGTAAGCAACTACAAAGACAAAAGGACGTGACCTACCTTGATGGAATCTGCTTAATCCGGCATCACGGAGTTATACAAAATGAACTAAATCCACTCCTCTACGCGCACCTTTAAAGAAAACACAAGAAAAGGGATAAAAACGGAAAGAAAACACGGCATCTCGAAAATGAGAGCAGGAGCGCAAAATATAAAGTCCTACATGGGAGATAAAAACAGAAGACTGCCTGGACAGTAACAAAGGGTTGCCACTGATAACCGAAAAGAGAAGATAAAAGGGAAGAGGTGTCACTAATCACGATTCGGCATAGCAAGAAATCACTATAACGAACCTTGATCAGCAATTATAGAAATGTCCACTGATCTTCTCGGCTACCCTGGCCAGTAATAACCAAGAGGAAAAGAGAACAATTCCGATAATTGACACACAGAAGGGAAAAAGAAAAAAGGAAGTTAACAGGCGGAAGAAAACGGTTCAACATCTTGTTTAAAACGCAATTTAAAAAACTCGGCACACAGGTAACAAATAGCTAACTGGGTAAATCAGCACTTAATAGGTTAACTTGTATTGATTGGGGTAATTTAACGGTTATTGAGTACCTGTATTTACTGTATGTGATGACTAGATGAGTGTGTAGCAGTTTTAGGGACAGGAAAGTGGTCGTTGGTCCGGGACATGAAATAAGATACTATCCCGGCATTTTCCTGGTGGGACAAAACCGGGAAAAGGACACACTCAGTATAGCCCCTGTCAGCGCTGAGATTCAAATCTACGATGTCTAGACTTGCCATAGCTGCCCACGCAGAAGTGGCGCACAATTTAACGAGCACGACCACCCCACGAGACTGCAGTAATAGGATATTTAAGACTGAACACTCAAACTACCTTGACACAATATCCCCCCCCCCCCAGGGGTGCACATCTAGTGTGACGTGTGTTGGCGACTACGGGACCCCAGCTGAGTCCGGCATTGCTTCCACTTACTTGTGTCGGATTTCTCTCCGTCTTCTTTCCTGTCGACCTCACTTGGTCAACTCTTGTTCTCTTCCGACCCCGACGGTATTAGGGTATCCGGGGCCTAGGGAGTATTTCACTTTCTCGCCTTAATTGGCCCTTGTCTCATCTTTCCTGATACCCTCATTCTTCGAGGGGTCAACCTTCTTTTTCTTTTCATGTTATTTCCTACCTTCTGCAGAAGGCCCTCAAGGAGGCAGGGTGTATGTAGCCCCACCACTCTGGTGCACCCTGGATATTGCAACACCCTCAGGGGCTCACGGCTGTTGAGTTTGGGAGTTGGCGATCCAGGGATTCCTGAGCTGCGACAGTTTTTCCTCTTTTTCCACTGACTTTCGGGCGGGCCCTATCCTCTTTCCCTTTCCTATCTGCCTTTGATGGCTCTCCTTCCTTCCAAGTCCCTCCATCCTCATTCTTCCAGGATTGAGGGCATTTCTTTTCTTCCTGTCCTTCATTTGTTTTCTCCTTTATTTGTTTACCATTTCTTCATGTAGTATGTAAGTTTGTAGTTAGTATTAGTTATAGTTTTCATTCTCATCTCTCTTTCACTATCATCCACACCATTAGGGGCCGATAACCTAGATGTTAGGCCCAGAAAACAACAAATATCATTATCATCATCATCAACAACAACAACATCATCATCTTTCACTGTCACCCAAACCATTAGGGACCGATAACCTAGATGTTAGTCCCCTTAAAACAACAAATATCATCATCATGATACAATATTATTGCCCTGTTTTAGCTTTGTAGAGTTGTACAGTATGGCAGGCACTAAGATTGCAGGGTCAAATCCTGGCGCAGTCAATTGGTATTTGAAGGTGCGCAAATGTGAGGGAGGAGTGTGAGAAGAGTGACTGGCACGTTAGAGATCTCCTACGGGGAAATATACCGGCAATCCGGTGTCTTTAAAAGCCGCTGTAGTTAAAAGGGAAGTACAACAAACAAATTTAAAAAAATCTTAATCTATACTAATATATGAAAATGAGATGGTGTGTGTCTGTGTGACTGTGTATTACTCAATCACGCAAGAACCACTAGTCCAATTTATATGAAATTTTACATGGAAGTAGCTGATTTACCTAGTTAACATATAGGCTACTTTTGATTTCGATACTTTGCACTATTTAAAAATGGTGACCATTTTAGTCACGTCACTACACCCTTTGGTTTCAAACTTTCATATTTCCATTTCAAATAAAAGGAGAACGCTAAGAAATAGCAAACTTTTGTTGACATATACGAGGTTTAAAATTTAATTTTCTATCCGATAGGTCCTTATCACTTTTCGTGTATCTCCAACGGTTAGCAAGTAAAACCTAAATTTTTGCTTTAAAACACGGTCAATGCCGAGCGGTGTAGTTGGACAAAATGTAGCATCCTTACTCTCGCCTATCTTCTGTTTTAACTGTCACCTTCACATTTTAATTCATTTATGACCCGTAGCGAAGCACGGGTACTTCACCTAGTACTAGATAAAGAGGTTATACAATGGAATGGAATTTGAATGATACACTTGTTGTCATGCGTTACCGCTGACACTAATAAATCAATGAATGAATAACTTCCAGGTGCTTGGCAGGTGTTCAACTCCTTACATCCCTTCTGCAATGCCCCTTCCATTATCATTATAGTCATCGTCACCATCATCGTCACTATTATCAGAACGATAGGCTAATTTCATTCACCGTGATATCTTCCCACGGTGGGTGAGTGGTTATCTTGTCGGGCTACCAACCCCAAGCTTGCAGGTTCGCTCCTGGCCATGATAAGTGATTTTTGAAAGGCACCAAAAATCACGACACGCATGCTATACGTTGTTGTCTTGTTAAAGAACCCATTTGAATTCAGTAGGCCATGTTCATAATGGCAAAATTAATCTCGGGATTTTTCGCCAACACAAAAAACTGTTCCTCCATTCTCTACTAGAAAGCGCTATAGTGTCAAGGAGCTTAGATATCTAACATCCTTGACTTTCATAGTGCTCCAAGGAACCACAAAATTCGACTGCAAGCTGCCCTTTTGGCGTCAAATAACAAAGCTTGCACCCGGCATCGAGGCCATACGATATTATTATTATTATTATTATTATTATTATTTTATACAGTACATATATATTATTATTATTATTATTATTATTATTATTATTATTATTATTATTATTATTCACCTTGGTATCCAGAAATTATCTTGTATGAAATTGGCAGTATTGTAAAATCAATCTGATATCTTCATGACCAGAAGATCTTGCTAGTCCATCCACAGCGCTGATAACGTGGTGCAGTAGTTGACCAACTACATCCAATTGAAGCCTTCCGGTAGCCATTTTATATCACTCTGTCCATATCCGTCATGTTCTTTCTTTGGAAATACAAAGTATAGAAGAGAGAGTACAAAATATGAGTTTACAATGCCATTTAACTGTTGTCGCTTAATAGCACATTATGCAACGAGCCTATAATGGCTATAATTAAGACACGAGTATGTTTATAAAACGAGCGTATGGGAGTTTTATAATTTCCATACGAGTGTCTTAATTACCATTATAGGCGAGTTGCATACGACTGTTTATGTTTGACGATAATTAGAACTTTATTATATGTATTAACATAAATATTCATAAATATCTGTTCAGTAACTTGAATTTTGTGATCGGGTGCTGCGCTGGGTAGTATATCTCAGTTTTCCAAGCTCTCTGGCCGACCGACGCATGCGCTCTGTGTGCTTCAATGCCATATGTTCAGATTGTGCACCAGTATTCAGTAAAACTGTCACCGAAGTCGTTTGAATACAACGCGCTGTGTAGAGATTGGATTTAGGGATATTAAGGTACAGTGCTATTTCTTGTCTCATATTCACCAGTTTATTTACGCGAACATATGGACGGTGCACTTTCGGTAATTTATATAAACATGTTGGATTTTGAGCGCATGAGCGAAGGTATCCTTATCCAATTGGTAACACAACTGTTTCTTGAGCTCTGATTGGTGGGAGAAACTGTTTCATAATGAAAAATAGTGTTATAATGAGCCTCATTATGATACAGTTTTCTGACACATAATAGTCAGGGTCGAACATAAAAATGGTTAAAGTGTGTTATTCATCCAGGAGTGGTTCGTTATCCTCTTTAGACCCAGGGTGCACATATGTGTACTCTTCACTATTTAACAATGTTATCAGTAGTAGTTGGTATTATGCATTTTAACCTGTATTTCTATCCCATTTCAACAGGAAAGGGAACTAGTAGAAATTTGTTTTCTATGTGGCAAATGGCTTTCACGGCTCTAAAGATGCAGTTTCCTCCAGTAGCGGTATCGCTTTCTAGAGCCGTAATGTGACTTCAAATGACGTATAGAAGCTGAGGACCGTCTTGACGATCAACAATGGTGTAAAGTTAGAGCTAATTATCGGTGTGTGTCGTGGCGGCATGTTGTCATAAATTTAAATAAGAAATGGATGATCTTGACACGGCGCTCGTAATATTTTTGGAAGAAGAAGAGTCATCCGAAGACGATATGGAACGTTCGGGGAAAGTGACATTTTTAGAAGGCGTCCTACACGAGGTGCATGTGGAATTTAGTGCGTCGTCATCTGCACTGCAATGAAGATAAATTCTGAGAATATTTTCGGTAGACACCAGTGTTATTTGATTATGTTCTGAATAACATAAAGGATGACATAACTTCAGTGCCGTACAACAGAAACAAAATACCAATATCTCCTAAAGAGAAACTGGATGTCTTTTTAAGGTTACTCTTCACATTATACAATGCCTCTTCATTCTTTACGAAATCTATTAATGTTTCCTTTTCTTCCATACTCTAGTATATCACCTTATCAGTCCTTGTATTGTGCCCTTTTAGCAAGAAATATGCCAATCACAGTATACCAGCGTAGCTCAATTCGGAATTTTCGGGGCAGCGGTAAGTTCCCCCACTCTGTGACTCACATATTTTGGATTAATTAGAGGATACACTTGCAAAAATAACAACAAAATCAACTCCTATTTAATCACATTTAATTAATAAAATTAATGGCGCTACAAACACTTTAACAATTTAATTACTGACCCATAATCATCTACTTGCTCCAAATGAACAAGGAATCACAAATATAATAAAACAAATATTGTATTTAAAACATGTGGTTTCCACATAAACCAACAATTCCTACTAAGTCTTACTTCCATAAAGCATTAACAGTAAGTTTTATATAACTCCGAGCTCTTTTGGCTCCATGCTTTACTTAAAAATGGTGTCATTCTTGTACACCTCAAATACTATCCTTTTTATCTTTTTTAATTCTCAAAAACAAATTTTATAATTACATTTAAAATCTATGTTAATTATCTAACTCAATATTTTGGGCACGTCCACACATTCAGTTGTTGTCATCTCTCTTTATTTTCACAAATATATTAAGGTAATCAGGAAATCAATTGTGTACTCCAGAGCGTGAAGATACTTGACACAGTCAAAAAAACTATAGTTACTCCCGAAACTTAGTTGTCTTCAATTAACTCGTGGAATCCTACGTCCATACATCATTACAATAGGGATTGTTATTTATCTCTTATATTTTATAAGACCATTATCATATAAGAAACTACGATCTGAACAGGCAAACGAAAAATATCAATCTACAAGGACCTCGGTTCAACGCCCGGGTCGTTAACAACTTTAAACACTCCTGGTGTATTCATTTCTCTTTACAACATCTTACGAGACGGTTTCTGGCCACTCTCACTCTAAGAAAGCTAGACCCTTCAACTCGGGCGCGATTTATGACACGGGGGGGTGACGGCGACTCCCTGTCTAACCCACGTAGTAGCTTATTTCCAAGGCTTTCAAAACAGACCTTCACATTATATTCAGTTCTGGGGAGAGACCGGGCTTTACTGTACCGTACTCATTCAAACAACTATTCTTTGGTTCAAAGACCACTTTCGTAACCTTGGCATTTATTAATTATGAGAGGGTCCTCATTGATTGGGAAGATTAATACACTTTCGACGTCGAAGAATAAAGGGGCTTTTATCATAAGAAGATTCTGCATTCGAATCTCTTCACGTGCCTCGGGAACCATTCCCTTACAGAGGACTTATACAAAATGCGATTTAAAGTCGGCCGTGGCCCATATGTCATACGCTCAATAATACCATATATTAGCTCCCTTTCAAATACATACACAATGCCTCGTGATACTACGTCACAACTAGAGGACTTATACAATTATCAATTCACTGCAATCAACTACCCTCCATAAGTAATCTACCAAGTATTTTAACCACTACGCGTTCCTAGCGTGACATTTTAATATTATTGGCGCTCTTTTGCGCTATGCATTTTTTTTTAAGCCGAATTGTCTTCCCAAGAACTGATAAATCTCATTAGTAACAATTCATATTATTTTAATTCTCATATTAATCTTTTCCGTTGCCGATAAATCGCTCCCTTTTTAAAATATTCCATTGAACATTATATCTTACACATACATTAAGGCTTTAACGCTCTTATGTTCACATCAATTTATTTGATCTTTATTTTATATTTCCATATTAATTATTATTATTACCTTTATTCTTTACACAAGCTCAAAAGCTATTTCTTTCATATTTCAACTTTACTTTATTTGAATATCTTTCCTGATAATTACTGATATTTCGCTTGCTCTTATGACATTTGTTAAATACATTAACATTTTATTCACTTATTTCCTCTACGGGATTTATTCTTTACATAATTATTTATAATTTCTCAAATTTCTATTATTGTTCAGACCGCGTTCTTGTTTATTCAGTATTTATTTATTAAACCACATCCCTTTTACTCAAAAACTCCGGTGGATTTGTACACAACCAATTTCTGACACCAAAATAGAATGAAATTCAGTACTCACATGTTATTAAGATCGTCCCATGATCTTTATTCTTGTGCGGTGCTTCATTTTGGGCCCACTTTGAACTTTTTACTCCATATTAACGGAATTCATCTTATGGATAAACACTACTTGACATATATTTAAAACACTTAACATTGACGACATTTTTATACACTGATGTGTCCCTTTTGAACACATAATAAACACTAAGAAGATTAATTTAACACACAATCTTGATAATTTTTACACTTCACAATTCTTGATCACTAGGCCGTATTTCTGAGCCTATCACACGTGACCTTCTTAATTTCCCGTGTCCAAGGGTGAAATTTATTCGATGTCGGCTTCCTATCCTGCAGAATAACGAAAGTCTCGAAACATCTATTGTTCCCTGGAACCCAAATTCTTCTACTCCTATCCTGGATGACCGGCTATTTATCTAGTTTGCACGGTTTCTTTATAGATCTGTTTATCGATCCTAGCGAAAGTCTATTCGGATCGAGGTCTCCTCAATGACCTATAGATTTAGTTTATAGCAGCTAGTACTTCTCGATTCTAGTACTTTTAGAATAGTTCGCCTGCTTTCTGGAGATAATGTTTATAGTCTCCTATCTTCTTTATTTGACCGGTTCTAGCACTCCTACGTTTCTGATATACGTTCCGAACCTTATTCTGTTCTTCCCTTTGTGGGTTCTTTAATTTAAATACCAGTTTATCTTTCTGGTACGGTACTTCCGTACGTTATGATCTATTCGTTCGTCTATTTAACGACCTATCGCCTTTAAGTCCGACGTTCGCGGCCTGCTTTGACTATATCTTACGAACTTTCACTATAACTTGTATACAGTCGGGCCTAAATCCTGTAACTAGGATTTTCCTAATATTTCACTACGGCGATACTTTAAATTTCTTCTTGACCACTCCTTATGGAGGCAAGCAAGTCATTAATACTGCGACGCCTATGGCTATCGGATATTACTTCTGCGGTGTAACACAGCGTTTCTCCCCTCAAGGAGTACTGGTAACTGTCTTCGGTGTTACGCAGAGTTACGCCCCAAACGGCTGTCTGAATACTGATGTGCTGTGATGTAGTCTTACGCCCCTCACGGGCTGTCGGAACTGCGTGCGTAGTAACACCCTCACGGGTTGTCAGAATAACTGCATGTGCTGATGATCCAGCGTCACGTCCCCCTGGACGGATTTGTACTGCGTGATGCGTGATTATACCCCTCACGGGCTGTTCGAGACTGCATTCAATGATGATCGTGACACAGTGTCATGCCCGCAGGCTGACAATAACTGCATGTGCTGATATAACTTCACGTCCCCCTGGACGGATTCGTACTGCGTGATGCGTGGCAACACCCCCTCGGGCTGTTCGAGACTGCATGATTGGCTTGGTGAAGCCCGAAGCTTTATACTATTTCACTACAAAAAAATAAGACTCTAGCCTTTTCTGTGGTCAACTTCTAAAATAATGGTGCCACAAATATAAAAATTATACCTTCCGAAAGCTCGTCTTCTCAATGTCAAATAATCTCATTGCACCTAAGAATCGATCGTGCAATTCGGAGATATTAATTAATTTCTCGTCCTCAGATGTGTGGGTGTTGCATTTCTTTTGCTCTCTCCCCTCCACACAGGCTTTGGTACTTCCCCAATGACGTCGTCTTGCGTTGGCAGTTTTTTTCTGCGCAATTATTAAATGGTTTCTTTTTACTGAAAAATCTCTCATTCAAAATGATTCACTGTACTGTACTTGTTTACTCATTATTATACTTGTAAATGGGTTAAATTTAATTATTCCTCTCCTGGCGCATAAGCGGTGTTGTCAATTTCCAGCAACGTCAGCTCGAATTCCGATTCAGGCCTCCTTGTCTAATCGTTGGAAAGTTCCACTCGGTTATTAATACTCGTGACTCGCTCCCTTCAGAATGTCAAGAGGGATGATATCATCCTCTCGAACACCTGGTCCATGTTAGTTGCACAACCTTATACTGGCCTCCTAGCTTGATCTTTCTTAAAGTTGCATTAGAAACTGTACGTTTCTTTGATTTCTTCCTCAAATGCATGGATTCGCATTCCTTGGACCCTATAGCATATGGGTTCAGTATATAATTCAGTACTTTCAGCACACACCATACACCCAACAAAAACGGTGACAAACTGTTTGCTACCGCACTCACCACCGTCATATGAATGACGCCACCGCAACTGTATGTGACGGTGCAGTCAACGCTATCTAGAAAACCACTCGCCTATGTTTCTATGCGGAACGTTTTTATGACGTAATTCGCCGTCACATTACGGCCGCTAGAAAGCGGTACCGCTACTGGAGGAAACCGCAGCTTAAGCCCTTACCGACGCCTAGCTCAACAGAAGGATTTAGAGGGGAAAATAAATGGTCATAGACGAAACTGGGCAAGAAGTTGGAAGGAAACAGCTTTACCCTATCATAAAGCAGCGTTCCTATTATTCTTGGAATTTAAAGCGATAAACTATGGAATACCATTTCAAAGACATCCAACTGTGGGGTTCGAACTGACACGGCTTCCTGCGCAACACCACGCTCGGTAATTGTGACCTGCAATTTTAATTGTTCACTAATTGTTCGCCATCTCTTGATGAATACAGTACTTTTGCATTTGTCAGTTGGCACAGGCTAGAGTAAAAGATGGCTTTTCACCGATGTCTCAGTCTCACTCATGACTGTGATTATATGGAAGCTACTGAGGTATGGGTGGTGCTTAGTAATGGCATTCGGGGCACAGTCAGTGCCTGTGAATGCTGTGAAAGGTTCAACTCATAGGGTTAGGACTACTGTTCTGACTCAGTGAGGAAAGCAATAGCAAACTACCTCACTCCTCTTCTTGCCTAGAACGCCTCAAAATAGCGCTGCCTTAGGTTTTTGTGGGTATCTACTCACATAACGTAACGGCGGTACTTTTTGAGGATCCAACCAGCCTTCGGGCTGACTACCTAACAGACACTAAGAATGTGTCCTTGGACTTCAAATACACACATCAAAAAAAGTTTTGCATCACCTCGGTTCCAAGAGTTCCGGAACCTTTAAATACAAAGGGAATAGAGATCAACACAAACAACATTTCAGCTCGTTTTATTGCTCATGAGACCCACACATTGCATGTTGTACCATCATACAGCTATACTTTCAGCATTTGTGGTCCAGATTGCAGTACACACCACTACCTCTAATACCCAGTAGCACGTCCTCTTGCATTGATGCATGCCTGTATTCGCCGTGGCATACTATCCACAAGTTCATCAAGACACTGTTGGTCCAAATTGTCCCACTCCTCAACGACAATTCGGCGTAAATCTCTCAGAGTGGTTGGTGGGTCAAGACGTCCATAAACAGCCCTTTTCAACATATCCCAGGCATGTTCGATAGGGTTCATGTCTGGCGAACATGCTGGCCACTGTAGTCGAGCAATGTCGTTATCTTGAAGGAACGCATTCACAAGATGTGCACGATGAGGTCGAGAATTGTCGTCCATGAAGACAAATGCCTCTCCAATATTCTGCCGATATGGTTGCATTATGGGTCGGAGGATGTCATTCAGGTATCGTAAAGCCGTTTCGGAGCCTTCCATGACCACCAGTGGCGTACGTCGGCCCCACATAATGCCACCCCAAAACATCAGGGAACCACCACCTTGCTGCACTCGCTGGACAGTGTGTCTAAGACGTTCAGCCTGACCAGGGTGCCTCCAAACACGTCTCCGACGATTGTCTGGTTGAAGGCATATGCGACACTCATCGGTGAAGAGAACGTGATGCCAATTCCGTGGGGTCCATTCAGCATGTTGTTAGGCCCATCTGTACCGCGCTGCATGGTGTCGGGGTTGCAAAGCTGGACCTCGCCATGGACGTCGGGAGTGAAGTTGCGCATCATGCAGCCTATTGCGCACAGTTTGAGTTGAAACACGACGTCCTGTGGCTGAACGAAACGCATTATTCAACATGGTGGCATTGCTGTCAGGGTTCCTCCGAGCGGCAATCCGTAAGTAGCGGTCATCCACTACAGTAGTAGCCCTTGGGCGGCCTGAGCGAGGCCTGTCATCGACAGTTCCTGTATCTCTGTACCTCCTCCATGTCCGAACAACATCGCTTTGGTTCACTCTGAGACGCCTGGAAACTTCCCTTGTTGAGAGCCCTTCTTGACACAAAGTAAAAATGCGGACGCGATCGAACTGCGGTATTGACCTTCTAGGCATGGTAGAACTACAGACAACATGAGCAGCGTACCTTCGTCCTGGTGGAATGACTGGAACTGATCGGCTGTCGTACCCCCTCCGTCTAATAGGCCCTGCTCATGCATGGTTGTTTACATCTTTGAGCAGTTTTAGTGACATCTATGAACAGTCAAAGGGACTGTATCTTGGATACAATATACACAGTCAACGTCTATATGCCGGAGATCTGGGAACCGAGGTGATGCAAAACTTTTTTTGATGTGTGTATGTGATATTTGGGTCATTATTTATTGAGAAACATTGAAACCAAACATTTCAGCTGATATGTTTGGCTTAGGTCTGATGAGGTTATCGATGATGATGATGATGATAATTGTTGTTTTAAGGGGCCTAACATCAAGGTTATCGGCCCCTGATGGTTTGGGTGATCGTGAAGATGAAAGTGAAAAGCGAACTTAAAACTAAAACTAACTACTAACCTACATATTAGAAGAAGAAATGGAAAATTAAAGGAGAATAAGGCAAATAAAAGGACCGAAGGAAAAGAAATGCCCTCAACCCTCGGAGAAGGCGGATTGAGGGACTTGGAAGGAAGGAGAGCCATGAAAGGCATATAGGATAGTGAAAGAGGAGAGGGTCCGCCCCAAAGGTAAGGGACAAAAGGGGAAAACGGACCCAGCTCAGGAATCCATCGGGGTCGCCAACTGCCGAACTCACCAGCCGTGAGCCCCTGAGGGTGTAGCATTATCTAGGGTGCACCAGAAGTGGTGGGGCTACATACACCCTGCCTCCTTAAGGGCCTAGAGCACAAGGCAGGAGGTAAAAGGAAGAGAAAAAGAAGGCTGACCCCTCACAGAAGGAGGGTGTCAGGAAAGATGAGACAAGGGCCAATTAAGGCGGGAAAGGAAGAGACTCCCTAGGCCTCGGATACCCTAATACCGTCGGGGTCAGAAGAGAACAAGAGTTGACCAAGTGAGGTCGACAGGAAAGAAGACAGAGAGGAGCCCGGCACAAGTAAGTGGAAGCAATGCCGGACTCAGCTAGGGCCCCGTGGTCGCCAACCCACGCCCACAAGATGTGAGCCCCTGGGGGGATGAGGTTATCGTGTCAGTTAATCTACTGGTAACAGTCTCTAGCATTTAAGCCGCAGAACATTCTAACTAATCAACTGTGTGGAGATTCAATTAGCAACGTTGAGAGTCTTACCAAATGTGCCACACAGATTGTGCACTTACCACAATGAACGATTGGCTCAGTCCCATTGTAGATAACAGCTGCTGTGGTGAGAAGTTGTGCCAAACATTGTTGTTGTATTCTTGTTCATACATTCTTTGGCTGAGGCCAAGAAATAGGTAATAATAATAATAATAACAATAATAATAATAATAACGCCGTATTGATTGGACATCAGCTCTGCTTCACCCTCTTCACAAAAAAGGCGATAGAACGAATGTGAACAATTACCGTGGCATCTCCCTCCTTGCAATAACATACAAAATCCTTTCAAAAGCCCTTCAAACTAGAGCAGAGGAACAGTTGGATCCACAATTAGGGGAATATCAAGGGGGATTTCGGAAGGGACGATCATGTGCCGAACAGATTTTGAACCTTAAATCTATTCTTTCATATCTGAAGCTTAGAAACGAACAGTTTGTAGTGACCTTCAATGACTTCAAAAAGGCTTATGACACTATTGATCGACCCACCCTATTTGAAATACTGAAAGAACTGGGACTGGACAACAAAACAAGAGCAATTATTCAGAAAACCTTAACCAACACTGCGTCCAAAGTGAAATTCAGGGGAGAAATTTCAGAGTCCTTCGAAATCAAGACTGGTGTAAGACAGGGAGATGGACTATCACCTTTGCTCTTGAACTGTGTGCTCGAAAAAGTCATCTTGCAGTGGCGAAAAGTAATGAACATTAACAAGTCTGAAAATGGAGTCAGATTGGGATACAAAAAACAGAACCTGATAGTTGACTGCCTAGCATTCGCAGATGACCACGCAATTTTTTCAGATTCCCTCGATGCAGCCGCAGCGCAAATTAATGAACTCCAGATTCAAGCAGCAAAAAACGGGCCTTAAGGTCCCCTTTGAAAAAACAGAATTCATCACTAATATCAAGCTAGCGCCAAAAGAGCTGGATGTAGGACAGGGGGAAATCAAGCAAACGAAAGCGTTCAAATATTTGGGTGAGTGGATAGACCCCAATCTCTCCGAAAAGGCAACTTTCGAGTCACGATCAGGAAAATGGAAATGGCATATAATCTAACAAAGGCCATTTACAACAAGAAATCCATATAAACAAATGCCAAGTTGAGACACTACCAAACAGTCATCCGTCCAGAGGCGTTGTATGCTGCAGAGTGCCTTGCAATGCATCGCAAGGGACTAAGAGAATCTGGAAGTGAAGGAAAGAAAAATTCTAAGAAAAATCTTGGGTCCGGTAAAAGAAAATGGGGAATATAGGAGACGGCACAACCACGATCTTTACACCCACGTGGAAAAAATAACTGATGCCATGAGGAAACGGAGAATTGCCTTTTACTGTCATATAACAAGAATGAACCCAGCTCGATTGACAAATAGAATTTTCACCTACTTCCTTAAAAAGAAAACCAAGGGAGCTTGGTTCACTGAGGTGGACAAGGATTTACAAGAAGTGGGAATTACAGGCAACTATATTTGGGAACATGCCACACTTAAACAAAAACTAACAGCACACCGATGTTTCCAAGAAAAGCCAAAGCTTCCAACTGGCAAGAAGTGGACTGCAGAAAGGAAACAACAGCATCGAGAACTAATGCGAAAGTACTGGGAGGATGTTAAAGCTCGATGCAGCAAGAAGTAGTTGAAATGACGTGGTCCTTAGATGGCCGAATCGAAAGAAGAAGAAGAAGAAGAAGAAAAAGAAGAAGAATACCGGCCACTTGGTGTTAGAGTAGCGCGCCTGCCTCTCACCCGGAGACCCCGGGTTCGATTCCCGGCTCCATCAAGTATTTTAATAATTGACGTGAGGGCTGGAACGGGGTGCACTCAGCCTGGTGAGGACAATTGAGTACCTGTCTGACAGTGAGGCAGCACCCCGATCACGAAAATCAAGATTAACGGCCGATGGGACCCGATACGCTGATCACGCGTCACCGCAAATGACTGGACAGCCGCCGCTTGGTAGGGCTAGGCCCTTCACGTGCTGTAGTGCCAGGGGTTATTTATTTAATAATAATAATTATCATAATACTAATAATGTTGTGGGTTTTACATCCCATTTAACTCTTGACACTTTCAAGGACGCCGGATTGTCAGAATTGTATCCTGAAGTGAAACCTTATCATGTCTGTAGATCTACTGACATGGCTCCTTCACATTCAATCAGTCTGAAATACTAACCGACTGCGCCGAGATTCAAACCCTGAACGTTTGGCACACTAGCTGTAAACGTTACTACTGCACCACGCAGCTGTCCCAAGTGTCATTTATATCGAGTTGGTGAGCACTGATGGAAGTGAGCATTTGTTACTTGATTAATACTGTATTGTCCTTCGTACCAATATAAATTTCACCAAGGGACTTTAAAAAAACGATTGATCTCCCTTTTGAAATTCAACTTGAATTTTATTTTACGTCCCAAGGACTTTTGCAATCATATAGAGTAGTCTTGTCAATTGAAGACCCCACGGGGTAAGCCCATTTTTTTTTTCCGAAAATGAGTTTATGGTGCATTCTGGTAGCCAGCCATCGTCACTACAGATCATTTGAAATTATTTCAATTAAAGCGGAATGTCACCGATATACAGAGGTTTAATTTTTAATGGAAAGAACGTCACATATCCTCTCACTTTTTCATAATTTAACTTTAGTTGTTATTTGGTTTACATGTACTTCCTTTATAAGAAATAAATTTGGCAAAAAAAACACTATATTGCTTACCCTCAACTGGGGTGTTTTAAGTATTTCCTTTTAGTGTTGAAAGTTTAAATTCGCTCTCCCGTGGAGTCTTCAAAGAAACGGTGATTTCAATAACATCCCAAGTTCAGAGAGCAAAAGTTTTCAGGAGAGCCAAAATACCGTCTGCTGTTAAATATAGTTCTTTAAGCCAAAATGTTGTAAGACCATACATTAGATGTCCATTCAATCTGTATTCCTAGAAAAGGATAATTTTGCAACAGCATACGGTTTTTTTGCTCTCCTAAAAACTTTTGCTCTCTGGACTTCGGATGTTTTTGAAATCACCGTTTCATAATTGGTACTGTACCCGTATCCACATGGTCTTACCTGTTGATATCCGATGGAAAAACTGGATTGTAGAATCTGAAAGTACCCGGCTGAAATAACCCCCAAAATTTTACCAACAAGGATCAACCTGGGATAAGGACATCTCAATATAAAAGAATGCGATAAGAAAATGCCAGTGGTAAAAACAAAAATAAAAAACTAGCTCAAAGTGAACTCGAAAACTGTTAAAATTAATCTCGGGCGTTAGGCTAAGCATTGGCAAAAGTTACTCACTGATTCTCCTAGCACATTCTGTTTCTATTATAAATCACCAAATAATTATAGAATTAAAATTAAATAACCAGTTTATTAACTGAAAATGGAGAATCGTGGATCTACATCCACTAAACAGAAATGTAGATTATTATCCACTGTAGCATATCACAAAATAAATATGCGAATCGTCTTAAATCTGGCTAGAATCTACTGCATGAAATTGCAGTATGAAGTAATGTTCAAATCGTGAACGTGTTATGCATAAGTAATTATATCACAAGTTATTTTACACAAATACCCTTAATATTTGTTATTAACAAATTATTCACAAAGATATACAATTTAATTCGTTTTCCGAATTTCGCCATTATTTTCTATCATTCCATTAACAAGTATTTTAAACATTTCTTACTGTCATAATTTGTCTTATTCGACGATCAATTAAGGTTATCGAACGTAATGTATTTCCTTTCAATATTTCAATTATCTCAAATTAATATTTCAATTATCACTCCAACATTTTACAAATTATTTTATGTTTTCCAAATCATAGCTTCACACTAAATATATGTGTTATTATTAGCAATCAAATCCAAGTGAATTGTTTTATGCACATATGATATTTTAAATGGTGGATTTATTTAACTACTAGCCTTCTAGTAACGATGTTCGTGACCATATCACGTTTAAATATACTTAATTATAACATAATTCAGCGATAGCTCAATAGCTCGCACAATACTCAAAATTCGTAACAAATACTACAATCTCTCCACATATGAGATTCCTAATATCCACCTTAAATTATTTCTGGCCATCCATTGATGTCGAAATATACTTCAAAATACTTCATTAACACAACTGTTATATTATCCAATACGTAAAGTACCTCTCAATAGCTGTTAATAATCTTCCACGCCTTCTCCAATTCATTATCTCTTCATATAAACACCTAAATATATCATGGTTCATAATTGACACAAGTATCGAAGTGTTAATCTACTTCCATAAAAACTGTAATAATAATTACGTAATAACATGATCGAATCATTACATTTGTAAATTCCCAAAATGGCATTCTGTTTTATGACGGAATATATTTTATAAAAAATTGAGCTTCATATCTCATTTATACTTCATTTCATCATAATCTCAATATTCACAAATATATCTCACAAGATATTATAAATGTATTACTGTTGAAGAATTAATTCAGATTCGCATAAACAAATTCAAAAATGGGTCCTCCCCTTAAGAAATTCGTATGAGTCTACAGCATGGAAAAGTGCCTAGTATGAGCAGAATGCAAATAATCCATTAGAATCACACGGAATCTAAACAGGAGTATTACAAAAAAGAATTATGAAAGTCGAAAACTGAACGAACTGTATCTCAATAAAAATGTCTATACTAAAAACGTGATTTAGAAATTTTGGCTATAATTGTCCAATTCAAAAACTACAATTGTTCACTTCAAATATGATGCTAGACTTCAATGTCTATAACTACTGTAGCTTGACGAAAAATATACAGTCATCAATAATGAAATGCGGTATGAACTGCCGACAATATTATGTTTCGTTGCTCAGAAATGAACAGAATTAATGCAGAAAAATGTTCATATATTCGTGGTAGAACATCTTCTTCCTATCTCCTATACTTATATAATGATATCGTAGGCTTGGTCCTAAATTCTTCTTGAAATATGCTTCTTCTCAAATAATTATAATGCTCAGAATTATTGCCAAAATTAGAAAAAGGAATGTTGTAAAAATAACACTACATTGAAGATTAACTACTGAAATGACTATGTAGGTGCATCCTTATTAGGATCAAAACCTAAAATAGCTCCTCGAACAGAAATGACTAAGACGTCAGATCTAATTCTCAAATCCATTTTCAAATTACTGAATACAAATTGGTGAAAAAGGACATTCTATAGATATGACATGATTCATACCGTCTACAGATAAAAAGATTTCCAGCTACCTTTAGTCGTCTTGATGAACGCATAATGTATGTTGGAACATACATCCCTTGTAGAGATCGAACCCTCATCCATAGCGTTGAGTAGTTGAAGTATTGGTCAGGACAGCTCGTACTCGAACCCAACACCCCTCCACTCAAAACAGCTATCCGGAACACAATGTTCATCATACGGAAACTAAGTTCCATTTGTAGTAAAGAGAAAAATGCCACTTCTTCTCTTACTTGAAGATCCATATCGTAGAGGTAATTATCTCAGTGTCGTTATACAGACTGCCTTCAGTCTCCTTTTAAATAGCCTTCTGCTAATGAATTCCATTATTCAGCATCGATCATTTCCATATGTTCAACTCTGCTTATGTGCTGCATTCCTATTCAGTGCCTAGCAATTCATTGCTTTTCTCGTATTAAACTGGTACATTATTCCTTTCATAGCAGTGTTAATATGCATGTTGTAATGTAGAATGACCACTGGATAAATTAAAGTCTTTTCGTGATAGCAATAGTGCTACAGAACAATCCATGCGGAACACGATGTTCACTTGCGTCACTTTCATATTGCACTAAGTCCATACACTGGGTTAAGCGGTCGTCACAAGTGTATCTCGTGTGTGTCTTGCTAAAAAGCAAAGACGTATTGTACCGTCCCGTACTGTCGCAGATCGCACTAATTGTAAGTAAAAGTGATACTCGAGATACACACATCAAAAAAAGTTTTGCATCACCTCGGTTCCCAGATCTCCGGCATATAGACGTTGACTGTGTATATTGTATCCAAGATACAGTCCCTTTGACTGTTCATAGATGTCACTAAAACTGCTCAAAGATGTAAACAACCATGCATGAGCAGGGCCTATTAGACGGAGGGGGTACGACAGCCGATCAGTTCCAGTCATTCCACCAGGACGAAGGTACGCTGCTCATGTTGTCTGTAGTTCTACCATGCCTAGAAGGTCAATACCGCAGTTCGATCGCGTCCGCATTGTTACTTTGTGTCAAGAAGGGCTCTCAACAAGGGAAGTTTCCAGGCGTCTCAGAGTGAACCAAAGCGATGTTGTTCGGACATGGAGGAGGTACAGAGATACAGGAACTGTCGATGACAGGCCTCGCTCAGGCCGCCCAAGGGCTACTACTGTAGTGGATGACCGCTACTTACGGATTGCCGCTCGGAGGAACCCTGACAGCAATGCCACCATGTTGAATAATGCGTTTCGTTCAGCCACAGGACGTCGTGTTTCAACTCAAACTGTGCGCAATAGGCTGCATGATGCGCAACTTCACTCCCGACGTCCATGGCGAGGTCCAGCTTTGCAACCCCGACACCATGCAGCGCGGTACAGATGGGCCCAACAACATGCTGAATGGACCCCACGGAATTGGCATCACGTTCTCTTCACCGATGAGTGTCGCATATGCCTTCAACCAGACAATCGTCGGAGACGTGTTTGGAGGCACCCTGGTCAGGCTGAACGTCTTAGACACACTGTCCAGCGAGTGCAGCAAGGTGGTGGTTCCCTGATGTTTTGGGGTGGCATGTGGGGCCGACGTACGCCACTGGTGGTCATGGAAGGCTCCGAAACGGCTTTACGATACCTGAATGACATCCTCCGACCCATAGTGCAACCATATCGGCAGAATATTGGAGAGGCATTTGTCTTCATGGACGACAATTCTCGACCTCATCGTGCACATCTTGTGAATGCGTTCCTTCAAGATAACGACATCGCTCGACTACAGTGGCCAGCATGTTCGCCAGACATGAACCCTATCGAACATGCCTGGGATATGTTGAAAAGGGCTGTTTATGGACGTCTTGACCCACCAACCACTCTGAGAGATTTACGCCGAATTGTCGTTGAGGAGTGGGACAATTTGGACCAACAGTGTCTTGATGAACTTGTGGATAGTATGCCACGACGAATACAGGCATGCATCAATGCAAGAGGACGTGCTACTGGGTATTAGAGGTAGTGGTGTGTACTGCAATCTGGACCACAAATTCTGAAAGTCTGTATGATGGTACAACATGCAATGTGTGGGTCTCATGAGCAATAAAACGAGCTGAAATGTTGTTTGTGTTGATCTCTATTCCCTTTGTATTTAACGGTTCCGGAACTCTTGGAACCGAGGTGATGCAAAACTTTTTTTGATGTGTGTAGTTGCTTTGGCTGAACAAACAAGCAAGTCTGTAAGCAAGCAATCAAGTGTCTCTCTCCGAACCGTGCTACTTCCAGCTGGACTAATCCTACCCATAATACAACTCTGTGTGGTAGATATGTGAATCGAAGTTGGCATAGCATAATTGCGATAAACATCTGATGTCATAATATGAGTGTTAATAATTCCATAAATATCTTCAAATCATTCCTTCTTATGTTTCAATGTAATTCCAAGTCGTCGATCCCCTCAGTTATTTCTGTAATGGTTTATAATAGTATGTATCAATGCCATGCTTCTAAGGCAGCCATCTTGTAGACTAACTGTACTCTCCAAATCATATTTTCAGAGATGCGTTGCAGCGTTGCCTATCCTTTTCCCTATCCGAGCGTCAGCTTGCTTTTCCTCTTGTCTGCAAGTTGGAATGTTGTCATTAAAATACCAAATATGTTTCTTAAACATGTCAGTGTTCCAATAATAAACAAGAAGTTCCGTGAAGAACTATACAGCCTACTTTTCATGCCAATGATTATTCTACAGAATATGAACCTATCTAGAATAATGACGAAATTAAGTTGCTAATATCGAAATTTCCAATTAGTTCGAAATACTGTATACCTGGCATAATGTATCCTAATATAGCACTACAGTTGGCAGCCCTGATGAATGAATATATTCTTAGTTCCGTCTCTTAAGGTACAAAATACAAAATTTGGTTGAAGTCCAATGAATAGCATGGACGTTACATGCAGTTAAACATTGGATCTAACAGCGCGCGTAAAATCATGTTGGCAACAATGTCATGCATGTATTGGTCAGAAATAATCTGAAATAATATGATCTATTGTCGTGCCAATTTTGAATGAAATCCATTAGTTAGTATAGAAGTTACATGCATTTTAAAATTGGACCTATCAGCATGGCTTAGAATCATGTTGGCAGCACTGACGTATATTAGTTACTCCAAATTCGTCTAGAATGCCAGGTACTATACGTGTGCAAAGTTTAGAGCTATTGGCTTGCATACTTTCTGATATATTGATATTAGGGTAACAAAAATAGGGACAGCACATAATAACAGTTGGCAGCACTGGTTGCTCCTTAGAATACGCATAGTCATATCTGTTATGGTACACATAGCACATACGAAATTTGGTTGAAATCCAAATGATAGTATGGAAGTTAAATGTATTTAAAGTTGGACCTGTCAGCAGGCTTAGAATCATGTTGGTAGCACTGACGTATATAAGTTACTCCAAATTAATATAGAATGTCAGGGACTATACGTGTGCATAGTTTAAAGCTGTCGGCTTGCATACATTCTGATATATTGGTATTTGGATAAAATAAATTAGGAGCATTTATTAACAGTTGGCAGTCCTGGTAGGTCTGAAGAATACGCTCAGTCATATCTGGTTATGTACACATACAACATACGAAATTTGGTTGAATTCCAATTGATAGTATAGATGTTATATGCATTTAAAAATTGGACCTATCAGGAGGCTTATAATCATTTCGGCAACACTGCCATGTTTAGCCTCCTGGAAATTAAACTGAAATATTATGATCTGTACGTGTGCCAATTTTGAAATAGCTCCCATTCATACTTTCCAAGATATCCAACATGGAGCTCAAATTTCAATTGCGATTTTTTAGCAGTTGGTAGCACTGACATCATTTTCAAATATTGCCGTGAGATATTCAGGTATAGATCTTTACTCCTACCAAATTTTGTTTCGATTGCTGCAGCCGTTTAGGAGTTGATAGGGGGGGGGACACACACACAGCCAGACAGACAGACAGACACACATTTGCCCGATCTCATAAGTCTACTTTTTCCTCATTTTTGCAAAATGTGAAAAGTAGGCTAAAAATCAACCCCTGGCACTATACAGCCCATGACGGGCTCAGGCCGACCAAGCGACCGCTGCCCAGCCATTTGGCCTGCAGATATTGGGGTGACACGTGATCAGCGCGTCGGGTCACCTCAGCCGTTAATCTTGGTTTTCGTGATCGGGGCGCTGTCTCACTGTCAGACAGCTACTCAATTGTCCTCACGAGGCTGAGTGCACCCCGTTCCAACCCTCACGTCAATTTTAAAATCCCTGACGAAGCCAGGGATCGAACCCCAACACCACGGGGCCGGCCCAGTGTTCCAATACTATACAAAATACTGGTACGGTACCCTGTGTGTGTGTGTGTTCGCTGTAGGACAGCCATACTTAGCTTATACACGGTAACTTCTTATCTCGTGTCTGCAGTCGTTGGACAGGTCATGGCTTCCACCATCTAATCTGCAGCCCCTCAACCTTTCATTAACCAAATAATAATGTCAGTGTAAACAAATGAGCGATCGCTGATAATTTGTACTCTTCACGAACGGGACACGATCAATAAGTAAATATGCAAATATATGAGAGCGCTATATTTTCATCAATGTATGTAATGTTGGGTCGCCTCCGTAGCGTAGCGGTCAGCATAGTTAGCTGCCGTCCCGGAGGTCCTGGGTTCGATTCCCGGCTCTGCCACGAAAATTGACAAGTGGTATGAGGACTGGAACGGGATCTCCTCAGCCTCGGGTGGCCCAAATGAGTAGAGGGGGGTTCGATTCCCACCTCAGCCATCCTCGAAGTGGTTTTCCGTGGTTTCCCACTTCATCTTCGGGCAAATGCCGGGATGGTTCCTACTCTAAGGCCGCGGAAGCCTCCTTCCCACTTCCTTGCCTAACCGTCGCACTCTTCCCATCCCTTCATCAGGCCCCCTGTTCGCTTTGCAGGTGAGGCCGCCTGGAGTAGTGCTGGTCACACCCCCCAGTTGTATCCCTGACTCAGAGTCTCAAGCTCCAGGACACTGCCCTCAGTGGTGGTAGAGGTGGGATCCCTCGCTTAGTCCGTGGGAAAAGCCAACCCTGGAGGGTGAAACGATAGCGAAAAAAATGTAGCTGTCAATGTCATTCTATATATTTTTATCTGGCTATTTGGCTGCAATAAATATATTAAAGTATATGTAATGCTTCCTTGTTTGCACAACCTGATATATATTTGAACCAAATGCAAGAGGGGTAGAATATCCCTGTGTAAAATCGTGAGAGTTTGCCGATAACGGAAGCTTAAGAGTTCTACTAGAGCTAATTCCCTTGACAGAACGAGAGAGATGCTGGGTTATTACGTACCAGATCCTCTTAAAGCTTAATCTTCTTATCCACCAATATTACAGTAACCCTTCTCTAGTTTTGATATAAAAGAGACGCGAACTATCTATTGTATTCAGCCATAGCTGAACCACTATACGAGCGCAGTAGGTCTTTTTATTAAGGGATGAGAGATCGCCTCTGAAAACAAAAAATTAAGGGAGGCATCTCAGTCACTCCGCGTAGTAGTCGTGCGTGTTAGATCACTCCTCACGACTGCAAAGGGAAGCTACAGCAAGTCTGAAGATCCGAGGTTCAAATTTCGGCGATAGCCTGTTGCACCTCTTTGATGCTTCTGAAATGGCGTCCTGCTACTGCAGACTTCAAATCGGCCTTCATATTCCACACACTCCTTCTTTCACTAAACATTGAACACCAGCACCCAGCCATTTGATGGGACATGACATGACATATTCGCTCTGTAGGTCACGATAAATAACTGAAACACATGCCCCACGCGCCCATTTTACCCTGGGATCCTACACGTAATTATTACAAGCACTAAATATACACTGGGGCACTGAGTGCCCCAAGAATAATAATTAGCGTAATTTACAAATTACAAACAAATACAGGTCATCGAAAAAAAAATGCCAAAATTTCAAAAAATTATAGCACCGAAACCCTTTATGTTAATCGTGTAATTCTCTCACTGAACGCCAGCTGGTTAAAGTAAGTTTTGTTATGAAGGGGACGTGACCTTGCTATGCGCACACTAGATGCGCAGTGGCGAAGGTCGGCCGGAGGCGCGCGCGCCGATGACTGCACCGCCCGACAAACTGCAACCGATTACAAAGCTGTCATTCGACGGTTTAATCTGTTTAAGGAAACAGGGACTGTAGAGAAAAAATCTAGGCCAGGCCGACCAGCAACATCAGCATTGAACGCATGCTTTCCCAATGGCTGGATTGGTACGTGCAATCATTTCAGGAGTAACTGTCAAGATGGTGGCAGAAATTCTCTCCCGCAGGTGCTCCAAATCCCGATTTTTTTCTGCATACACAATGTTTTTAATGTACTCCCAGAAAAAAAATCCAAAGGGGTTAGGTCAGGTCTTCATTGAAGCGTACGCCCCCGGCTGACCTTGGCTACTGCGTATCTAGTGTGCGCATAGCAAGGTCACGTCCCCTCCAAAACAAAACTTACTTTAACCAGCTGGCGTTCAGTGAAAGAATTACACGTTTAACATAAAGGGGATCGGTACTATAATGTTTTGAAATGTTGGCATTATTTTTCGAAGACCCTGTATTTATAGAATTTAGTATAACAACTGGTTAGTTTTATTTGATTAGACTTACGGAAAAGTTATTTTATATTGCACTTTAAAATTCTAAACTAAAACTAAAATAATATTAAACAACTTACACTTTCTTACAACATTTTGCAACACCCCACTTTTAGAGAGTTTTACTGAATGTTATCTCTACAATTAACACAAACACATAGGATATGAATTTTGCATACAAACATCTTACACTCCGCACACTTCATAGTGGTTTTGGTGTCCATGGTTCTCGGAAAGAACACAGCAAGAAACGTAACACTAATCCTACACTGGGGTACTCACTTGTCAGTGCCCCAAAACCGATCTATAACAAAGAAGCGATGCGTTACAACTGTGACTAACACGGTAAATGTAAGACTGTCAAAGACAAGGAAAAGTCACGGCGGCTGCGGGCTGCAAGAGTTGCCAACACAAACCCTGAGCAAAACGAAAATTCTCTGTGGCACCCAGTGCCCCTGTGTAGGGTTCCAGGGTTAATGCGTATGTTAGCACGCTTTTCGATTCATGACCACTTTTCCAGGACATGTCTTTTTTCCATACTGGATTGCACATTGAACTTGGACACGCTGATCTGCTGCTTCTCTCTATGCTTTACCACTCAGTGCTTCTCTGCTCTCACACTTTCCGTCGAGAATTCAGAAATGTTTGCCCTTTTTCCTGAAGATTTTCTTCTTACTTCTGAAATAAAAACGCGAATTTTATTTATTTATATTCGTAATTCCCCCCGTAGTTCTTCTTATTCTAGCAAAAAAAAAAAAACTGTAGTTGCGAGTCAGTAATCATGTATGCCACTGTTGTTATCGTCGTGGTTCAATGGTCTGCACCACCTTTATACACAAACTAGAAATCTGGTGCAGGTCCAAGTCACATCCACATTTTCAACACTTCCATGTAGACATTTACCATGCATGAATCTTTTCAGTCGGCCAACATGAGTGTGCCCAATCAGTTTTGGTAGTGAATCGCAATTAATTACAATTAATTGTAATTATAATAGACTAGCAGAAGTACCCATTCTTCGAACGGTCTTCGGTATTAATAACCAAATGTTATCAATTGAGCTACTGTTGCAATGTTTAGGGGCTTGAAACCTGTTTGTTGGCAAAGAAAGATTATTAGTTAAAATGTGCTCTCAAACTAAATTTACCTCACGTGTTCTTCCTGGCGTGAAAATAAAATTGAAAACCTCGTAGACGAATCGCAATACACATCACATACGAACTGACCCTAACCGTTGTGTCAAGTACCCAACTACAGGAAGACCCCTTTTATAAATTATAAAGGCTTGTGGTGCATGAAAATTCAGTCTTTTTAGCCTCCAATTGTCCAAATTCCTACAATCAGCAAAATACAGTCTACTATTTCAAATCAGGAATTTTTGAAAATAATGTTGCTGTTTGGAGATATAATAGACTTTCTGTACGACATATCGCACGTGTAAGTCGTGTGAAAAAAATCTAGAGTACTCCTTGAACCCCTTAAGCGCATTGATGAATTTTACAGCTTTAGTTGGTTCCATGATATCCTTATAGCCATTTGCAACCTATCACAGAAATGTAATTAATGGAGTGGCATTACTTATTCCTGAAATAGATGGGAAGTTGGATGCCACCTCTTGAGATACTGTTGTCATGGTTAGTGGCTTGCATTCTTTCTTTAGTTTATTAAATGAAATTAGTTTTCTGGGAATATCTAAGAAACTGTTGGGTTTAGAGCCTTAAAATGTAGTTTTCAGGGACCCTTTACGGCTCTTGAGGGGCCCCGAGTTGTGTTTCTGACCCCAAGGGTTTGAAAATGAGCTTTGTCTCTTCGTTGTACGCCATAATAATGATAATTAAAAGAATAATAATTATAATAATATAACAATATAGGGATAGGGATATAATAGACCTTCCGGACCATACCCGCACGTGTAAATCGCGTTAAAAAATTCTAGATTGCCTCCTTGACCCCTTAAGCGCATTATATGTATTGATGAATATTTCATCTTAATTTGGATCCGTTATAACCCTATTGCCGTTTGCAAACCTTCACATTAATGTAATAAATGGAATTGCATTGCGTCTTACAGAAATAGATGGACCTCTGGGATGCTGTTGCCATTGTTACTGGCATGCATTCCCTAATTAATTTATTAAGTGAAATTAGTTTTTTGGGAATATCTCAAAAACTGTTGGTTTTAGGGCCTTAAAATGTGGTTTTAGGGGGCCTTTTAGGGCCAACGAGTTTCGTTTCTCACATTGAGGGGCAGAAAATGAGCTTTGTCTCACGCTTATTTCCGCATGTATTTTAAGAGGGTATGCCCCCTGTTATGAGAGGTACGGAGATGATAATAATAATGAAGATAATTGTTGCTTTAAGGGTCCTAACATCGAGGTTATCGGCCCCTAATGATCTGGCGGATAGCGAAAATGAGAATGAAATGGAAACCAGAACGAAAATTATGTGAGACGGAAAATACGTACAAAGAGAAACTCAGATGGAAACAACACACAATATGGTCTTACAACAGGGAATTTCGAACGAAAAGATTCACAAAAAGAATAGATTGAAAAAGACCCACAGAACGTAGGCTAGATTAAAAATACGTACAAAATGCAATGTAGCGTCGAAATACTTACAAAATGCAACTGAAATTCATAATACTTACAAAATGCAAATGAGATCGAAAATACGTTTTAAATGCAATTGAGGTTCAAAATACTTACAAAATGCAATTGAAATTGAAAATACACAATTCAGATTGAAAAAGGCCGGTTCAGATTCAAAATACTCACAAAGTGCAATTGAAATTCAAAATACTTACAAAATGCAATTGAAATTGAAAATGCTTACAAAATGTACGGTAGATTAAAACGACTCATGTGAATTGACAATACTTATAAAATGCAATTTAGATTGAAAATACTTGACAAATTGTAATTTAGATTCAAAATACCCACAAAATGCAATTGAGAATCAAAATATGTGCAAAATGCCCACCAAACAAAATGCAATTGAGATTCAAAATTCGTGCGAAATGCGGTTTTGTTTGAAAATACTTACAAAATGCCATTGAAATTCAAAATACTCACTAAAAGGCCCGTCTACCTGCATTGAAAGACTTACTAAAAATCAATTTAGATTGTCAATATTTACAAAATGCAATTGAGGTTGAAAACAATCGCGAGATGTAATTTAGATCGAAAAAACTTACAAAAAGCAACGTAGATCAAAAATGCCGTAAAAAACCGATGAAAGGGAATTTAGATACACGGTGAACCAAGTAACAAAAACAGTGCGGGAATCTTAAAGAGAAAAGGAAATATAAGGAAAAGAGGAGAGGAGAGGAGATAGGAGAGGGGAGAGGGGAGAGGGGAGAGGGGAGAGGGTCCGCCCCAAAGGTAAGGGACAAAAGTGGAAAACGGACCCAGCTCAGGAATCCCTCGGGGTCGCTAACTCCCGAACTCACCAGCCGTGAGCCCCTGAGGGTGTAGCATTATCTAGGGTGCACCAGAAGTGGTGGGGCTACATACACCCTGCCTCCTTCAGGGCCCTGAGCACAAGGCAGGAGGAAAAAGGAAAAGAAAAAGAAGGCTGACACCTCACAGAAGGAGGGTATCAGGAAAGATGAGACAAGGGCCAATTAAGGCGGGAAAGGAAGAGACACCCTATGCCTCGGATACCCTAATACCGTCAGGGTCGGAAGAGACAAGAGTTGGCCAATTGAGGTCGACAGGAAAGAAAACAGATAGCAGCCCGGCACAAGTAAGTGGAAGCAATGCTGGACTCAGCTGGGGCCCCGTGGTCGCCAACCCACGTCCCACTACATGTGAGCCCCTGGGGGGGGGGAGTACGGAGAAGAGTTACATCAATGATTAGTGTCGTGCCTCTAATGGATATCTGTATCAAATTTTACGTTAATCCACACAGCCGTTCTCGAGTTATAAGGACACAAAAAATTGTCCACAGACAAACAGACAGACAGACAAAGATATATTTTTGCGTGCATCCGTAACAAAACATGATGATGATGATGATAATTGTTGTTTTAAGGGGCATAACATCGAGGTTATCGGCCCCTAATGATCTGGGTGATAGCGAAAATGATAATGAAATGGAAACCAGAACAAAATTATCTGAGACGTAAAATACGTAAAAAAAGGAACTCATATGGAAACAACTCACAATATGGTCTTACAAAAGGGAATTTAGAACGAAAAGTTGCACAAAAAGAATAGATTGAAAAAGACCCACAAGTCGTAGGCGAGATTCAAAATACGTACAAAATGCAATGTAGCGTCGAAATACTTACAAAATGCAACTGAAATTCAAAATACTTACAAAATGCAAATGAGATTGAAAATACGTACAAAATGCAATTGAGGTTCAAAATACTTACAAAATGCAATTGAAATTGAAAATGCTTACAAAATATACGGTAGATTCAAACGACTCATGTGGATTGATAATACTTACAAAACGCAATTTAGATTGAAAATACTTGACAGAATGTAATTTAGATTCAAAATACCCACAAAATGCAACTAAGAATCAAAATATGTGCAAAATGCCCACCAAACAAAATGCAATTTAGATTCAAAATTCGTGCGAAATGCGGTTTTGGTTGAAAATACTTACAAAATGCAATTGAAATTCAAAATTCTCACTAAAAGGCCCGGCTACCTGCATTGAAAGACTTACCAAAAAGCAATTTAGATTGTCAATCTTTACAAAATGCAATTGAAGTTGAAAACAATCGCGAGATGTAATTTAGATCGAAAATACTTACAAAATGCAACGTAGATTAAAAATACCTTAAAAAATCGCTAAAAGGGAATTTAGATACACGGTGAACCAAGTAACAAAAACAGTGCGGGAATCTTAAAGAGAAAGGAAATATAATGAAAAGAGGAGAGGAGAGGAGAGGGGAGAGAGGAGAGGGTCCGCCCCAAAGGTAAGGGACAAAAGGGGAAAACGGACCCAGCTCAGGAATCCCTCGGGGTCGCTAACTCCCGAACTCACCAGCCGTGAGCCCCTGAGGGTGTAGCATTATCTAGGGTGCACCAGAAGTGGTGGGGCTACATACACCCTGCCTCCTTAAGGGCCTAGAGCACAAGGCAGGAGGTAAAAGGAAGAGAAAAAGAAGGCTGATACCTCACAGAAGGAGGGTATCAGGAAAGATGAGACAAGGGCCAATTAAGGCGGGAAAGGAAGAGACACCCTATGCCTCGGATACCCTAATACCGTCGGGGTCGGAAGAGACATAAGTTGACCAAGTGAGGTCGACAGGAAAGAAAACAGATAGGAGCCCGGCACAAGTAAGTGGAAGCAATGCTGAACTCAGCTGGGGCCCCGTGGTCGCCAACCCACGTCCCACTGCATGTGAGCCCCTGGGGGGGGGGGGGGGGAGAAGAGTTACATCAATGATTAGTGTCGTGCCTCTGATGGATATCTGTATCAAATTTTACGTTAATCCACACAGCCGTTCTCGAGTTATAAGGACGCAAAAAATTGTCCAGAGACAAACAGACAGACAGACAAAAATATATTTTTGCGTGCATCCGTAACAAAACAGTCTGAAACGGGCAAATATGTCAAATTTCCGTAGAAATGCAGAAAAATCAGACAAACATTCATTTTTATATAATAGAGAAGGGATATAATAGACCTTCAGTACCACACCCACACGTGTAAATCGCGTGAAAAAAATCTAGAGTACCCCTTGACCCCTTAAGCGCATTGTATGTATTAATGAATATTTCAGCTTAATTTGGATCCGTTATAACCTTATAGCCGTTTGCAAACCTTCACAGTAATGTAATAAATGGAATTGCATTGAGTCTTACAGAAATAGATGGACCTCTGAGATTCAGTTGCCATGGTTACCGGCAAGCATTCTTTCATTAATTTATTAAGTGAAATTAGTTTTCTGGGAATATCTCAAAAACTGTTGGTTTTAGGGCCTTAAAATGTGGTTTAAAAGGGCCCCCGAGTTTCGTTTCTCACATTGAGGGGCTGAAAATGAGCTTTGTTTCACCCTTCTACGCCTATTTCAGCATGAATTTTAAGGGGGTAGGGCCCCTTTTATGAGAGTTACGGAGAAGATTTACATCAATGATTAGTGTGGTGCCTCTGATGGATATCTGTATCAAATTTTACGTTGATCCACCCAGCCGTTCTCAAGTTATAAGGACTCGAAGAAGTTGTCCACAGACACACAGACAGACAGACAAAAAATTATTTTTGCGCGCATCCGTCATAAAACATCCTGAAACGCGCAAATATCGCAAATTTCCGTGGAAATTCAGAAAAAACAGACAAACTTTCATTTCTATATATAGAGAGACTAGCAGAAGTACCCATTCTTCGAACGGTCTTCGGTATTAATAACCACACGTAATCAATTGAGCTACTGTTGCAATGGTTAGAGACTTGGAACCTGTTTCTCGACAAAGAAAAGTGATTAGTTAAAATATGCTCTGAAACTAAATTTACCTAACGTGTACTTCCGGACGTGAAAAAAAATAAAAATGAAAACTTCGTAGACGAAACGCAATACACGTCAAATAAAACTGACCTTCACTGTTGTGTCAAGTCCCCATCCAGAGGAAGACCCCTTTAATAATTTATAAAGGCTTGTGGTGCATGAAAATTCAGGTTTTTTAGACTCCAATGGCCCAAATTCCTAAAAGAAAGAAGAAAAAAAAAGAACTAATTCAATTCAGGAATTTTTGAAAATAATGTTTCTGTTTGGAGATATAATAGACCTTCTGTACGACATAACGCACATTTAAGTCGTGTGAAAAAAATCTAGGGTACCCCTTGACCCCCTTAAGCGCAGTGATGAATTTTACAGTTTTAGTTGATTCCGTAATAACCTTATAGCCATTTGCAAACCTACACAGAAATTTAATAAATGGAGTGGCTTTACTTCTTGCAGAAATAGATGGAAAGTTGGATGTCACATTTTCAGATATTGTTGTCATGGTTACTGGCTTGCATTCCTTCATTAGTTTATTAAATGAAATTAGTTTTCTGAGAATATCTCAGAAACTGTTGGTTTTAGAGCCTTAAAATGTACTTTTCGGGGACCCTTTACTGCTATTTAGGGGCACCGAGTTTTGTTTCTGACACCAAGGGGCTGAAAATAAGCTTTGTCTCGTCGTTGTAGGCCGTAGTATAATAATAATAATTATAATAATAATATGATAATATAGGGATAGGGATATAATAGACCTTCCGTACCACACCCGCACGTGTAAATCGCGTGAAAAAAATCTAGAGTACACCTTGACCCCCTTAAGCGCATTATACAACATTGATGAATTTTACAGCTTAATTTGGTTCCGTTATAACCTTATAGCCGTTTGCAAACAATCTCAGTAATGTAATAAATGGAATTGTATTGCGTCTTACAGCAATAGATGGACCTGTGAGATTCCGTTGCCATGGTAACCGGCTTGCATTCTTTCGTTATTGTATTAAATGAAATTAGTTTTCTGGAAATATCTCAAAAACTGTTGGTTTTAGGGCCTTAAAATGTGATTTTCGGGGGCCCTTCGTTTTTCACATTGAGGGGCTGAAAATGAGCTTTGTCTCGCCCGTCTACGCTTATTTCAGCAAGTGTTTTGAGGGGTAGGCCCCCTTTTATGAGAGGTACGGAGAAGAGTTACATCAATGATTAGTGTCGTGCCTCTGAAGGATATCTGTACCAAATTTTACGTTGATCCACCCAGCCGTTCTCGAGTTATAAGGGAACATACTTGTTCACAGACAAACAGACAGACAGACAGACAGACAAAAATTGTATTTTCGCGCGCATCCGTCATAAAACAGTGTGAAACGCGTAAATAACGCAAATTTCCGTAGAAATTCAGAAAAAACAGACAAACTTTCATTCTTATATATAGAGAGATTACTTAGGCAACACAGAAAAGAGACACCTTCGGCGTAGCCGCCCTCGTTAAATCGTTCACCATGGCAGCTCGGGGAGCTGCAGCTATTCTGAAGATTGCAGTTTCGAATCCGAGCGCTGACAGAGGCTATCCTGAGTGTGGCTACTCCCCGAGATTTTCACACTCCCTCCCGGTAAATTCCGGGATACTACTTCAAGTCCGGTCTCTAATACAGTTAGAGTAATCACATGGATACAGTTTATATCAGACTAGCTCAACACACACCCAAATGCACGGGGCTGATGACCGAAAGTCCCAAGCCCCTTAATTGTATTATTGACAACAACAACAGAACAATAGCTTGTAATATTTCAATATTTACCACGCCACCAACCACGATGACGGTGGTCAGTAAAAACACTAACTCAGACTCGAGTAACAGTTTGGGCAAATACCACAATCGTATATTTAGCCTATTTTCATTTTATGAAAAAAAATAAAAATAAAGGGTTATGAGATCACCTTTTGTCCGTGTGTGTGTGCGTATGTGTGTGTGTCCCTCTAATAACATCTAAATGGCTGGAGCGATTTCAATGAAACTCGGTAAGGTCTTAGCTCCATTTTGGCCGACCCCGACCGTGCCCTTCAAATTGTATTACGTCTCACCAAGCCAACATGGTGGCTGTGCGAAATATTTCACCAGCATACAATATCTCCGAAAGTATTACCGATATCACCCCGTAATTTTTACGGTGATAAACGGCGCTACTGCCGGTACCTATGAGACTTCCAAAAATCGGGTAATTACAAAACCAATATGGCGGCCAACGAAGTTGAAACTTTTAAATAGAATTTTCTCGCGATTTAATCATCCAAAGGCAATGAAACTTTGTACATCAGATGTTTATACACATTGTAATGCACTGGCATCTAATTTAGTTAAGTTGTTTACATGACCTAAAGATGGTGGCTGTGCATATTTTCAAATCACGTTTTTACTTCTTGTGTCCTAATCATGCGATTGAAGTTAGAATACTACACGTACACAATAATCGTCACGTAATAGTACATATCTCTAAGACTACAAATACAAAAATCCAACATGGCGACCATCCGAAATATTAGACGGTTCTCAAAATCTACGAATCTATTACAATCAAACTGAAATTTTGTATGTTAATAGAGGTAATTAGCATAAGTAGGACAGGGGCGTGGTGGCTCAGCGGTCTAGCTGTAGGCCTCTCACCAAGGCGGTCCGGGTTCGATTCCCGGTCAATGCATGTGAGATTTTCGAAGTGAAATGCCATGTCCTGTGGTTCGGATTCCACGTAAAAAGGAGGTCCCGTGGCTCATAATCACAAGATTCACGGTCACGTAAAACTACAATCTTCCTTCCTTTTTCCATAAGTAGGATGTATGAAATTAGGCTTTAGTTCTTCACGGAACTGCTTGTTTTACTTTCATATAACTTTGGAAAGCTTTTGCCTTTGTCTGTTTTCTCAGTACAAATAAAATGAAGTTGCTGTACCTTACAACTCTACGGAATGACAGCAGGCGAAGGACGAGTTATTAGTAGTCCGGATAGTCTCCGTAACACCTGACGTTTGAAGTCGGCCCAATACTAGGGACAATGACACTTCACGTCAGGTGCAGAATTCCAGAGAAGCCAGCTTTCCGATGAGGATCACAGGATATACAGCCTGTGACTGAACTAAGTTACTACCACAGAATGATTTATATACGACAGAGTGGGGGTGTTTATTGTATTAAGGGGCAGATTATCTGCCTCCAAGTTATCATAACAAAAATGTACCTCACCTACCTGTGTAATAATTAACAATTAGAATGAATTAAATAAATTTACTAAAAAGTGAATGGAAGAAGCCAGGTAAATTAGCGTAACTATTCAATGTTAAAAGGGGAATATGGTATAGGAATGACAGAAGGGCTAAGGACATGGTAACCTAAGCAATAACACTAGGGTAGACTCTCTGTGTTGTTGTTGTTGTTGTTTGATTCTTCAGTCTTTTGACTGGTTTGATGCAACCCTCCATTCCTCCCTGTCCTGAGCTAATCGTTTCATCTCTACATAGCTACCACACCCTATATCCGAGGCAATCTGTTTTAAATATTCTAACCTCGGTCTACCCCTACAGTTCTTGTCCTCGACCCTTCCTTCCATAACTACGCTTGCTATACCTGGGTGTCTTAGTATGTGTCCTACCAACCTATCTCTTCTCTTCATTAGCAGTCGCCAGAAACATTTCTCCTCTCCCACTAGTCTAAATACCTCTTCGTTTGTAACCCTATCTACCCATCTGATCTTCATCATTCTCCTGTAACACCACATTTCAAACGCTTCAATTCTCCTCCTTTCTGCTGCACCAATAGTCCAAGTTTCACTTCCATAGAGTGCCACGCTCCATACAAAGGCCTTCAAAAATGACTTCCTAACACCTAAATCTATAATCGATGTCAACAGATTCCTTTTCTGTAGAAATGCTTTCTCTGTGTCTATGGTAGAACATACATAACAGCTGTCATTTATGTTACTCTTTCTTTGTTAAATGCCTGAGGGCTTGTGCGAGAACTCTTGCATGTGTTATACCCCCCTGGCTTTACTGTTATGCGGGATCAACACGACAGAGTTCTAGCAGGGGGCTTCGCCTTCTTTATTTGGTGAAACGTATTATTAAACAAATTTTCGATATATTTGAAATCAGTGGGAAAATAGTCACTGTTGCAGGTAATTCTCTATCTTTTTAGCCTACTTTCTAATTTCGCAAAAAATGAAAGTAGACTTATGAGATCAAGTCTGTCTGTCTGTCTGTGTGTGAGTCTGTGTGTGAGTGTGTTTACTCCGAATGTCTGTCCCCCCCCCCCCCCCTATCAATTCGAACACTGTGAAACTGAATCGAACGAAATTTGGTACAGGGGTAGCACTAGCAAAGGGCACCTCAGTGTCATGTTTTATATCACCGCCATCTTGACGGAAACGTAATGGCGGCCACCAAAATGTTCAAAGCTTACATCACATTACGACTAACCTAATCGTCCGATCTCTACCGACTTTTTCAACATTATACCCCTATGTACGCAAAATCTTTTGACCAAACTACAAGGTCATCAGCTAAATAATTTACGGATGGCGGCCATGTATGTGAGCAAATCGATTGCCCCTATCAATTCAAACACGGTGAAACCGAATTGAACGAAATTTGGTACAGAGGTAGCACTTGAAAAAGGCAACTCAGTGTCATGTTTTATATCGTCGCCATCTTGACGGAAACGTAATGGCGGTCGCCCAAATGTTAGAAGCTTAAATCAAATTAAGGCCAACCTGATTATTTGATCTCTACCAAATTTTGCAACAACATACCTTTTTGTGGGAAGCATCTTTTGACTGAACTACAAGGTCACCAGCCTAATAGTTTGCAGATAGCGGCCATGTATGTGTGCAAATCGATTCACCATATCAATTCCAAAATGGTGAAACCGAATTGAATGAAATTTTGTACAGAGGTAGCACTAGCAAAGGGCACCTCATATTCATGTTTAATATCCGTATAACACGTTTTATTTCAACAAGCTACTACAACCAACATTCAATTATACTCCTTGAAAAGACAAAGAGTTATAACAATACCCATGCATTTAGGAGAAAGTAGGCTATATGTCCTTTACTGAACATCTTGTTTCACATGTAATTTATTTCAGGTTATTTTTCACATTTTCCATTAATTTCAACTCTGAGATTTGCTGATGACATCGTAATCTTAGCCGATAAACCAGATGATTTGAATGAGTTTTTAAACGGTATGGATTCTGTCTTGAGGAAAGAATTCATGATGAAAATTAATAAATGTAAAGCAAAAATATTAGAATGCAGCTGAAAGAAATCATAAACCCCACTGGACGTCGAATTGACAGGTGAAAAGCTAAAGAAATTGGGAGCCTTTTGTTAGGCCTACTTAGGAAACAATATAGCAAGTATTGGACGAAGCAAAGAGGATATAAAATGTACGTTAATACAGGCAATGGAAGCATTTCTAGATAAAAGGAATCTATTGATATCGAATATAGATTTAGGTAAAAGGAATTCATTTTTGAAAGCCTTTGTCTGGAGCGTAGCACTCTATGCACGAGATACTTGGCCTGTTCTAGCAGCAGAAAAGAGGAAAATTGAAGCATTTAAAATGTGGTGTTTCAGGAGAATGTGAAGATCAGATGGGTAGATGGGTTACAGATATTTTTTTAATGCAGGCAATGGCCATGAATTTTCTTTTCAGGACGGGTCAGGGAAGGAATTTTGGAAGGAAATCGGTCGTGGACCGTCCCGGAATTTGCCTGGTAGTGAAAATGGGGAAACCACGAAAACCATTTTCAGGACGGCTGAGGTGGGGTTTGACCCACGCTCTCCCGATGCCAGGGAGGTACGAGGTAGCAGGTTAGCGCTCTCAGCCAGCGCGGCCGGTGAGGGTTTCAAATGAAGAGGCATTAAGACAAATGGGAGAGGAGAGATATTTCTGGCGATTGCTAATGAAGAGAAGAGATAGGTTGCTAGGACACATACTAAGTCACCCAGGAATAGCAAGCTTAGTTATGGAAGGAAGGTTCGAGGACAAGAACTGTACGGGTGGACCAAGGTTAGAATATGTTAAACAGACTGCCTCGGATGTAGGGTGTGGTAGCTATGTAGAGATAAATTGTTTAGCTCAGGACAGGGAGACATGGAGAGCTGCATCTCACCAGTCAAAAGACTGAAAACTCAAACAATAACAAATCAGAATCTATTCCAGCCATCAGCCTTGCATTTTGTAGTAAGATATAGAACCATAAGGCGACTTTATCGATACAACTTTCAAAATTTTGGCAAACAAGAATCCAGCACACCGAGTGGGCTAAATTTCATAAATGAATTTCCATTTCTTGGAACTTATTGGAGCTATAAGTCTGAAATGTAGTGCCACTGTTGAGGACAATTAAACACGTTTACGTATGACTTAATTTCTTAATATAATATTGATTATTGTATTGGCCTGTTTGCCATCTCTTGATGAATGCAGTACATTTGCATTTGTCTCATTTGTCTGTTGGCACAGGCTAGGGTAAAATGTGGCTTTTCCCCGATGTCTCAGTCTCACTCATGGCTGTGATTATATGGAAGCTACTGAGGTATGGGTGGTGCTTAATAATGACATTCAGAGCACAGTCAGTGCCTGTGGATGCTGTGAAGGTTCTACTAATAGGGTTAGTACTGCTATTCTGACTCAGTGAGGAAAGGAATGGCACACTACCTCACTTATCATCTTGCCTTGTACGCCTCAATATAGCGCTGCCTTGGGGTTTTGTGGGTATCTACCCACATAACCTAACAGCGGTACTTTTTAACAATCCCACCAGCCTTCGGGCTGACTACCTAACAGACAGATTATTGTAGGAAGCTATTGCAGCCCTAAAACTATGACATGCTACAGGACGTTCATGGATATTACTTTCGAAATCATAACAGATTGGAAGCAAATATGTCGGCCATGCTTTATTTGAAACTTAAACAAGATGTTCAGTAAAGAACATATAGCCTACTTTCTCCTAAATGCATGGGTATTGTTATAACTCTTTGTCCTTTTCAAGGAGTATGATTGAATGTTGGTTGTAGTAGCTTGTTGAAATACAACGTGCTATAGGGATATTAAACATGAATATGAGGTGCCCTTTGCTAGTGCTACCTCTGTACCAAATTTCGTTCATTTCGGTTTCACCGTGTTTGAATTGATAGGGGGATCGATTTGCACGCATACTTGGCCACCATCTGCAAACTATTGGGCTGATGTTCTTGCAGTTTGGTCAGAATATGTTTCCCACATAAAGATATGGTGTTGCAAAATTTGGTAGAGACTAGATTATTAGGTTGGTGGTAATTAAATTTTAGCTTTTAACATTTGGGTGGCCGCGATTACGTTTCCGTCAAGATGGCGGTGATATAAAACATGACACTGAGGTGCCCTTTGCTAGTGCTACCTCTGTACCAAATTTCGTTCATTCGGTTCCACCGTGTTCGAATTAATAGGGGGAATCAATTTTGAAATAAAGATGGCCGCCATCCGCAAACTATTAGGCTAATGACCTATTAGATTGGTAAAAGAATGCTCCCTCCATAAAGGTATGTTGTTGCAAAGTTTGGTAGAGATCGGATGGTTATGTTAGTCGTAATTTGATTTAAGCTTTAAACATTTGTGTGGCCGCCACTACGTTTCTGTCAATATGGCGGCGATATTAATCATGACACTGAGATGCCCTTTGCTAGTGCTATCTCTCTACCAAATTTCGTTCCATTCGGTTTCGCCGTGTTTGAATTAATAGGGGGAATCGATTCTGACACAAAGATGGCCGCCATCCGCAAACTATTAGGCGAATGACCTATTAGATTGGTCAAAGGATGCTCCCTCCATAAAGGTATGTAGTTGCAAAATTTGGTAGAGATCGGATGATTAGGTTAATCGTAATTTGATTTAAGCTTTGAACATTCGTGTGGCCGCCATTACGTTTCAGTCAAGATGGCGGCGATATAAAACATGACACTGAGGTGCCCTTTGCTAGTGCTACCTCTGTACCAAATTTCGTTCCATTCGGTTCCACCGTGTTCGAATTAATAGGGGGAATCAATTTTGACATAAAGATGGCCCCCATCCGCAAACTATTAGGCTAATAACCTAATAGATTGGTCAAAGGATGCTCCCTCCATAACGGTATGTTGTTGCAATGTTTTGAAGATATCGGATGGTTATGTTAGTCGTAATTTAACTTAAGCTTTGAACATTTGTGTGGCCGCCATTACGTTTCTGTCAATATGGCGGCAATATAAAACATGACACTGAGATGTCCTTTGCTAGTGCTACCTCTGTACCAAATTTCGTTCCATTCGGTTTCACCGTGTTTGAATTAATAGGGGGAATTGATTTTCACACAAAGATGGCCGCCATCCGCAAACTATTAGGCTAATGACCTATTCATTTGGTCAAAGTATGCTTCCTCTATAAGGGTATGTTGTTGCAAAATTTGGTAGAGATCGGATGATTAGGTTAATCGTAATTTGATTTAAGCTTTAAACATTTGTGTGGCCGCCATTACGTTTCCGTCAAGATGGCGGCGATATAAAACATGACACTGAGATGCCTTTTGTTAGTACTACCTCTATACCAAATTTCGTTCCATTCGGTTGCACCGTGTTCGAATTAATAGGGGGAATTGATTTTCACACAAAGATGGCCGCCATCCGCAAACTATTACGCTGATGACCTATTAATTTGTTGAAAGGATGCTCCCCCCATAAAGGTATGTTGTTGCAAAATTTGGTAGAGATCGGATGATTAGGTTAGTCGTAATTTGTTTTAAGCTTTGAACATTTGTGTGGCCGCCATTACGTTTCCGTCAAGATGGCGGCGATATAAAACATGACACTGAGGTGCCTTTTGTTAGTACTACCTCTATACCAAATTTCGTTCCATTCGGTTGCACCGTGTTCGAATTAATAGGGGGAATCGATTTTCACACAAAGATGGCCGCCATCCGCAAACTATTACGCTGATGACCTATTAATTTGTTGAAAGGATGCTCCCCCCATAAAGGTATGTTGTTGCAAAATTTGGTAGAGATCGGATGATTAGGTTAGTCGTAATTTGATTTAAGCTTTGAACATTTGTGTGGCCGCCATTACGTTTCCGTCAAGATGGCGGCGATATAAAACATGACACTGAGGTGTCCTTGGCTAGTGCTACCTTTGTACCAAATTTCGTTCAATTCGCATTCACCGTGTTCGAATTGATAGGGGGGGACAGACATTCAGAGTACACACACTCACACACACACAGACACACACACACACACACAGACTCACACACACACATACACACACACACACAGACTCACACACACACATACACACACACAGACAGACACACTTTTTTCGCCCTGTGTTGATCTCATAAGTCTACTTTCATTTTTTGCAAAAATCGAAAGTAGGCTAAAAATTATAGTGACTTTTGAAAGAACCTATTACAGCCATTAGCTTGATGTTTTGCACCATGATAGTACATGTCTACAGGAGCGACTTTTAAAACCGTAGTAAGCAAGTAAGCAACATGGTGACCATGCGAATTTTCAAAGTTAATTCTTCTTAAAATAATTAATGTAATAATTATGTTATGGGTTTTACGTCTCTTTGACCTGCTAAGGCTTTTAAGTGACACCAGGGTGCCGGGATTTTGCCCCGAATGGGGATGTTAAGCATGCCAGTAAATCTACTGTTACGGTTCCCTCATATTTGAGCACCCTCAAATGTCAACTCACTGCGGCGGGATTTGATCCTGCTATCTTGGTATCAGCAGCTGAGAACGTTACGACTGAGCCACGCAGCCAGTCTCTTCTTATAATAATAGGCCGTCACATGGATACTCCATTTGGCTGAGTTTTGAAGCAGAAAAAAACAGAACGGTAGTCTATATGAAAATAGGTGACTTAATTTGTTCTGTGTATAACTGATTAAGGTATTACATAAGATCAATAAAGATCGAGGTTGTATTGGAGGAAGAAAAGAAGCTTGTAGTTTTACGTGACCGTTAATCTCGCGATCATGAGCAACGGGACCTCCTTTTTACGTAGAATCCGAACCACAGGACATGGCATTTCACTTCCAAAATTTCACATGTATTGATCGGGAATCGATCCCGGACTACCTTGGTGAGAGGCATACAGCTTGACCGCTGCGCCACCACGCCCCCAGGTTGTATTACAATTAAGGGAATGACAAGGACAAATTAGATATATTACACATAGAATAAGAAAGCTTGTGTTGAGATGTTTTACCATTATACAGCTTGCCACGGTGGGTCAGTGGTTATCGGGTCGGACTTCCAACTCCCCCCAAGCTTGCAGGTTCGCTCCTGGCCGTGGTGAGTGATTTATGAAAGGCGACAAAAATCACGGCACGCATGTCATACGTTGTCGGTATGTTAAAGTACCCATTTTAATTCAGTAGACCGTGTTCATAATGGCAAAATTAATCTCGAGATTTTCCACCAACAAACAAACAAAAAAAGAATCCTTTCTCTACTCGAAAGCGCTATAGTGTTAGATATCTAAACTCCTTGACTTTCAAAGCGTTACAAGGAACATCAAAATTCGGCATGCAAGCTGCCCTCTGGGCGTTAAATAACAAAGCTTGCACCCGACACCTGAGGCCATACGATATTATTATTATTAGTAGTAGTAGTTGTAGTAGTAGTAGTATTACCATTATACACTGCTTAACAAAAGTTTGGAACAGCATAGATTTTACTACAATGACTTCTTATAGTAAACCATTACGGTTTATATAATACGTAACTTACTGGTTGGTTCTTAAGTTTAGGGGCTGCGACAACGCGATCATGTAGCCCCGTGCACTTTGGGTGAGTGTAGAATCTGTCTGATAACCGGTGTTAATTGTGATGACTGTATTAGTGTGTGTTATCTGTTTTTTAATTTAAGTACTGCAACTTAGAATTTTTCAAATAGTTCCTACTTTTGCCGCCAAGCGCCACCGTCAATGACTACTAGGCCAAGTTCAGAACTTAGCTACTAGACGACACCGAAGTCGGCTCTTGGCAACGAACGTAGAAACCTAAGAGCGTTGTTTACATTCTTAACCTATCCAATTTAGCTTCACACAGGTGCAATTAGTGGAAGATTCTTTAACATGCCATAAATCTATGATATGGGACCGTCGGCTTTACTTCCCCTCCGAAGGAAGGCATACTGAGGGATTTTTAACGCTCTTAAAAAATTCGACGGCTTCGGCCGGGTTTGAACCCGCTATCTTGGGCATAGAAGCTCAGCATGCTACTGACTACGCCACCGAAGCCGCCTTACGTAACTTATTAACCAACTAAACATCAGTCCTTCTGAAAACAATAACAATCGTGGTTAGATAACAATGAAACGGTACACAACAAAGCAAACTCGCTTCTAAGTGTCCCTTTTGAAAACAAAAACATAGAAAATGTGTATCTCATGATGATCAGTATCAGTCTTCAGTAGTCCTCCCCGCACACGATATGCTCTGAATGAGACCATGAAGTTTATCTTGGGGTAAGAGGTCCCTCTCCTCTATGGCAGCGTCATCATACAATTGATGACGGTAGTCCAAACATTTGCTGAGCAGTGTATGTGATGGACATCAATGTGAGAATGTAGTAAAATCAGCCATGCTATCTTGAGTCTAGAGCTGGAGACTTTAACTTGTGCAGTACTCGCTGCTTGGTGGTAATTACTGCAATTAATCTTGCCTCGCTTAAGATGTCACGCACGTTTCTGCTAGTTATAAATGACGCCCGGCTCCTTGACGGATCAGCGCCACATGGTGGTGTCACCGCGTCAATTCAAAGTATTCGTCAGAAACAAAATGTCTTCCTTCAAAAAACACGAACTCCTTTTAAATAAGAAGAGTTTATTTCCTAAGTGTGTTAAATCCATGAAATGGCAAACTTTAGAAATCACGTTTTGAGCCTATTTCCATCAAGTGACATTTTGTCCGTGTGTCTTATTTAAATCTAACCAGCTGTATCGATTTCAATGAAACTGGTAAAGAAAAGAAGATACAACTACCTAATCCAACCTCGACTGTGCCTTTTAATCTTTAATGTGCTTCACCAACATGGCGGCCGCGTGGAAATTTTCACCGGCATTTTATATCTCCAAAACTGTTACTGATTTCACACTGAAAAATTCTATAGTGAATGAGAATACTAGGATAAGTCCACCTATGTAACTTTTAAAAACTTGTTAAATGCAATACCAACATGGCCGAACAGGTTTAAAATATTTAAAAAGGATTCTCTAGCAATTTCAACATCCGAGCGCAGTGAAACATGGCACGATTAATTTTTATACAAAATTAATATACTGTCATCTAATATATTTTAATTGTTCATAAAATCAAGATGGAGGCTGTGCAAAATATTAAAATTAAGTTATATTTTCTTGTATTCTAATCTTACAACCAAAGTGAACGTTTCTGTAATGAATCAACGCAATAATATTCATCTACCGGTACATAGCTCTATGGCCTACATATAGAACAATTCAACATGGCGATCAACCGAAATTATTCATTGGTTCTCAATATCTATGAATCATTCAGCTCAGTCAAACTGAATTTTGCTACGTTCATAAGAGCCATTAAAATACATTAACCTGTGCGACTTTCAATAACCTGATGAGCACAAAACCAACATGGCGGTGACGCAAAATTAAAATATTTAAATGGATAATTCTCGCGACTTGATCATCCGAGCGCTATGACACTTGGCACGGTACCTTTTCATACTAGGTTTAATATGTTGACGTCTAAAATAGTTAATTTTTATGTAAAATTAAAAAAGGTGGTTGTGTGAAACTCCCAATATCACGATTTATTTCTCGTGTCTTGAAAGAGCGATAGAAATTTAGATTGATATAATGAACCTGCATTATAATGTTCATATGCTGACATATAAATCTAGGGGCAGATGACCTCGTAGTTCCGCCCCTTAAAACAACAATAACTAATTAACTAACTGACATATAAATCTACTGCCTTTATAACACAATTAACAGGCGTACATGCGATATATTTCATCGGCTCACAATATACGGTATACTGAGTGCCTGTTACTACCATAACGTTTATTGGATCATATTTTCAACCATTCATTGGGGTCTTCATCAGCATTGGTCGCATTTCTCGCAAAACAAGATAGGAAATTAAATTGAACTCTAAAAATACAGTTTTGAATATACACATCTAATCGAAATGGACGTCTTTACAAACGTATTTATGAAATTATTTAAACATATATTGAACTTGAATAAAGGCAATTAAATGAAAATTTTATCAAATATAGTGTGATGAAATAGGAAAATAATGGCGTAAGTAAATACATGGTAATTCTTGAGTACAACGTGTCATTTTCAGTTACATAAAAACCTTCTTAAAGAAACAGTATTTGATACAAATGAAGTCGCAAGATTGACCAAAAAAATTATAAAAAGTCTGATTTCAAAATATTTACAAAACACTAACTGTCTAAAATGATTAAAAATACTCTAAAAGGAAAAAAAAATACAGATCTGTTACAAATTTTAGATTAACGATGAAAGATAAATCTCTTGAAAACACAGCTCGAAGTCGAAATGTCAATGATGTAATTCTGATGTAATGGATCATTGAAAATATTTGAGGTTGGGATGATTTGTAATTGTGATCATCTGTTGACGTTGAAAAATGTATGTATAGTGAAATATACCGATGAAATATACCACATGTACGCCATGTTAATACGAAAGTTAATACGTCTATTAATCACACTATCCATCATGGTTAATGTTGTTGGTTCACAATATCTCCGAAACTATTTAAGTAATCAAACTCTTTTTTACTACATTGAGGTTGTTTACCTGATGACAATTCAGTGTGATACTGAGATTAAGGGTCATCGATTTTTTATTGTTTGGACTGTTTAACAATACTTTCTGACAAATTGGCATTGCAGCATCCAGCTCAATATTGCCAAACGTATCTAAAAGTCACTTAATATCTGATAATTTTTCTTCTATTACTGGATGGCCTACATTCACAGCTGTTTTAACAGGAGATATAAGCAGTTTATGAACACAATTTAGTGTGAGATGATAGAAGAATGGATAAAATATATTGTCAAACAGAATTTTGAAAAGTAACTATTTTGGGCTTAAGATACTATTTAAATGTAAAGCTAAATTTGAAGCCATTTTTCAGTGTTGCATTATTAACAATTTAATATTCTATCTTTCAGTCGGCTGACACCAAATCATTGCAATTACTGGAATAGGTGAAACGTGTACGCGTTTTGTCAGGAAGGACGAAATTTTTCTAGTTGCATCCCGTATGGTACTAATGGACTGCAATCATATCTCGCATACGATACTGAACACTATTATTTTCCATTCAATCATATTATTCGAACGGTCTGTAATTACATCGAGGGAAAACAATAGTGTTCAGTATCGTTTTCAGGATATGCTCCCAGTGCATCAGTCCCATATGGGATGCAAGGAGAGAAATATCGACCTTCTTGATAACACACGCTAGTTGGGATGCATAAGACAATATTATTAGGGGCAGCTGGTTCACCTGATATATTGTTACGGACTATTGAAGAAGAACAAAACTAAGGGATGATATGTTTCGCTCGTCAAGCGAGCATCATCAGATCCAATAATGCAAGACAAATAGCTCTAGAAACCTCTACCTAACCTACAGTGACACCCATTGTTTCTTCAATAGTCGGTAACAGTGTATATAAATCTTAATTACATGTAATTTATTTCAGATGTATTCTTACATATTCCATAATTGGAATGATTATGGGGTTTGAATCCATTTTTCAGTGTTGCCTTAGTAAACAAACGTTTGGTGCTTTTCAGTCGGTCAACACGAATGTACCCAAAAGAGTTGGGTTATACCCTAACCCTGAAAATAATTACATTAGATTAACAAATACACTAGGATGACCAGTTTCGATCGTCGATCGATCATCATCAGATCCATTACACTTAGGCTATAAAATCTATATTTGAAAATACGGGTGAAAATATCTACAATATGTACACTTATTTATTTGCAGTATTGGTAATGGAACTCGTCGGTATTTGTTAGTTGTAGTATATATGATGTTTTGGTGAGATGCTAAAAGTGGTGATAGAGCTCCGGACCGTTCCAAACAGACAAATTCCGGAGTTCTACCACCACTCGGATTTTCCCCATTTACTATAACACATGAATAGCTTCGAAAGCGTGAAGCCATTAGCTCCCCATTAGCTGATTATTGGCCTTGATAAAGCCTGCGAAAGTATGAGTGCAAAACGCCAGTTATATAGAAAACAGGGCGTTGCATAGTTTTAAAAGCCTTCGGTATCGGTTACTTTGTTTAGTTTTGTCAATGTACCTTCTTGCTCATGTAGCCTATTGAACCTGGTTGTGTTAAATTTGTTCAATAAGCTAGTTTGGGCTAGGATTTTGGTAAAAAAGTGGTCATGGTCTTAAATTAGGTACCTTCCCAGCATTCACATGGAGTAGAAGTGCGAACCCACTTCTCACTTTTGCCTCATGAGGCTTAGTACACCCCGTTCCAGCCCTTAGACCAGAATTGCATTTCTTGACAGGGCGGTGATTAAAACACGGACCTCTGGACAGACAGCAAAGAAGTACTGTTTCCTGTGGGCTTTATAGATCTAAGTCTAAACTTGGATTAAGATATTAAAAGAAGATTCTCCCTCAAAAGGGAGTTTCGAGGTGCATTAAAACTATGGAAGGGTTAGTACGACGATAAATTAATAGCTTTCCAAGCTGGAGCATTTTAATGACTTGAGATAACTTCTTCCTAGAACACTCATAATGATGGACTAAAAGTCTAGTTACAATCTTTTAGCTTAGATATTATTTTAATGACTTCAAGGGAGACATGCTACTTTTATTACTCCAATCTCATTATCCATAATTTGGGTCATATAACGTCAGGGGAAAAATAATTTCTGGACTAAGCGGCTACTTATTTCGCCTCTTTACCTCATGAAATAACTCGGCGGACGGGTATACATTTACTCCCTTGACTAATGAAGAATTTAGAGGCTCATATTTTGCGAGTCCAGGCTAGTAAATTATTTTAGAATCAATTAGCCTTGATCTTCTTCTACCTCACTACGCCATCGATAAACATCATTGATGATGGCAAATTGGATGTCACCGCCAGTGAATTAAAACTAAGCAATTTTTCTAGGTATATGCAGTGCCTTGGGCGGGGTTTCGCCTAGAAACACCAAGCTGACACGGACACCAAGAGCCCGCTGATGAGCCAGCTTGGTGTTCCTAGGTGAAATCCCTCAAAAGACACTGCATATACCTAGAAAAATTGCTGAGTTTTAATCTTTGATAATGTTCCAGTGTAGAGCGGCAACTGCAAGACCTCCACAATTAGAAGAAATCCATAAGCAAACGAATAAAAGTAAAGAGCTCCTAATGACTCCCAAAGAACGTCTGCTTCGTTGCGTAGTGGCTAGCAGTCAGCGCGGAGGTCCAGGTGCGATTCTTGACTCTGCCCCGAAATTTAATTCTGGTCTGAGGGCTAGAACGTGAGGCAAAACTGAGAAGAGGAGGGTTCGATACACACCTCGGCCATCTTGGAAGTGGCTTTCCATGGTTTCCCATTTCTACTCCAGGAGAATGACGAGATGGTTCCTAAGTTAAAGCCACGGTCGTCTCCTTCCCAATCCTCATCTGAATTACAATACACACACGAAAACAGCCATCATAATAACACAGGTTATAAGACAATTTTCACACACATTCAGGTACACGGAGCTACTTGACTACGATGTCCCAAAGTCCCTAAATTATATCAAGAAAAACAATCAACCATAAAAAAGGAAGCTTCAGTACCGTACATCGGGTACATTTTAGGAGGTGAACGATATGAACATATCAAACTCTTTCTTGAATGAAAATTTAAAGAACGGAGATCTGTGGGTAGAAGTAGGAATTCTTGGGCGTATGATCTGCGCCGAAGGTGGGGACGAACCTCTAGGTCTACAGAAATATTTTGAGGCGTTGCGTCACGCATGAACATAATCAATTGGATTGCCAACTTTTGGAGGGGGATGGCATATTAATTACTGGGTTTATATTTAATCTCAGTTATTATTTTGTATGTATTTCTTAAAATATTTTATTATTTAATTCTTTACATTATTTTTAGCCTACTTTTCTTATTTTGCAAAAACGAGGAAAAAGTAGATTGATAAGATCGATCCGGGAAAATGTCTGTCTGTCCTTCTGTCTATCTGTGTTTCGCACCCTATCAAATCCTAAACGGCTTCAGATATTGAAACCAAATTTGGCAAGAGGAAAGATCTATACATGAATATCTCACGGCAATATTTGAAATTGACGTCAGTTCTACCAACTGCAGAAAAATCGCAATTGAAATTTGGGCTCTATGTTGGAATAACAGAAGTTGTTGTTGCGACGATTCCACAATTGGCACACATATAGATAATAACATTCCAGATTAATTTTCTGAAGTCCATACATGGCAGTGTTCCCAACATGATTCTAAGCCTGCTGATAGGTCCGATTTCTAAATGCATGTAACTTCTATATTATCGATTGCGTTTCAACCACATTTCGTATGTTTTATGTGTACTGCAACAGATATGACTGTGCGTATTCTAAAGAGACATCAGGGCTGCCATCTGTTAATAAATGATCTCTCTATGTTTTAACCCTAACATCAATATATCATAAATTATGCAAGCCAACAGCTCTAAACTTTGCACACGTATTGTACCGAATATTCTACCGTAGTTTGATGTAAATTATATACATCAGTGCTGCCAACACGATTCTAAGCCAGCTGATAGGTCCAGCTATTAAATGCATATAACTTCTATACTAACAAATGGATTTCAACCAAATTTCGTATGTGCTTTGTGTACCATAACAGTTATAACTGTGCGTATTCGTAAGAACCAGCAGGGCTGCCAACTGTTAATGAATACACTCTCTATTTGTTTAATCCTAATAACAAAACAATATATCATAAAGTATGCAAACCATCAGCTATAAACTTTGCACACGTATAGTACCTTGCATTCTAGATTAATTTTTAGTAACTAATATACCTCAGTGCTGCCAAAATTATTGTAAGGTTTCTAATAGTTTCAATTTTTAATTACATGTAACATCTATAGTCTACTGACAAAATGGATTTTATCCATTATTGGCACTGCAAAAGATCGTGATATTTCAGATTAATTCTGTACATCACATACATGACATTGTTCCCAACCTGAATTTACGCGCACTGATAAATCCAATATCAAACAGCATGCAACGTCCATGCTATCCATTAGACTTCAACCAAGTTGTATATGTGCATTCTATACCTTAAGAGATGGAAGTAAGAATATATTCACAATCACCAGTGCTGCCAACTGTAGTAAGTTGCTCTATGAGGCTAGACTATTTCAGGTGTATTTAAAACTACAGTACGTAGAAATGTTAGTATTACCAACTTGATTTCGTCATTATTCTAGATAGGTCTATGTATATAGTTTGGCATGAATCTTACATCTTAAGAACAGTAGGCTCTTTAGTTCGTCACGGAACTACTTGTTTAGTTTCTTAATTTTTATTTTATTAAATTGTTATTTCTAATTCCTTATTAGTTAATATTCAATCGCATTTTATTTGTTAATTGTTGTTCGTCATTCTCATTTTTTGGTGTAATTTATTTATTTTGTTCCTTTTTTCAAATTTGTTTTTATTCTATTTATAAGGATAAACAATTTGCATAGTTTGAAGTGTATTTTTTATAAGTTACAAACCAAAACGTGTAAAAAAGAACACGTTTTATCACTCAGTACCTTCGTGATCTTTAGTGTACCTAAAAGAGAGGTTTTCGGTTTCCGAATTTCGAAAGTAAATTTAAATTTAAACAAGATGTTGAGTAAAGAACATACTGCCTATTTTCTCCTAAATGCATGGGTATTGTTATACTCTTTGTCATTTTCAAGGAGTATAATTGAATGTTGGTTGTAGTAGCTTGCTGAAATACATCGTGCTATACGGATATTAAACATGAATATGAGGTGCCCATTGCTAGTGCTACATCTGTACATTATTTCATTCAATTCGGATTCACTGTGTTTGAATTGATATGACGAATCGATTTGCAGATATACATGGCCGCTTTCTGCAAACTATTTGGCTGATGACCTCGTAGTTTTGTCAAACGATTCTTCATACACAAAGGTATACTGTTACAAAATTTGGTAGAGATCAGATGAATAGGTTGGTCGTAATTTGATTTAAGCTGTGAACATTTGGGTGGCCGCCATTACGTTTACGTCAAGATGGCGGCGATATAAAACATGACACTGAGGTGCCCTTTGTTAGTGATACCTCTGTACCAAATTTCGTTCAATTCGGTTTCACCATGTAAGAAAAGATAGGGGGAATCGATTTGCACACAACCATGGCCGCCATCCGCAAATTATTGGGCAGATGACCTCTTAGTTTGCTCAAAAGATTCTTGTACATAAAGGTATAATGTTACAAAATTTGGTAGAGATCAGATGAATAGGTTGGTCGTAATTTGATTTAAGGTTTGATCATTTGGGTTGCCGCCATTACGTTTTCGTCGAAATGGCGGCGATATAAAACATGACACTGAGGTGCTCTTTACTAGTGCTACCTTTGTACTAAATTTCGTTCAATTCGGATTCACCGTGTTTTAAAAGCTACGGGGAATCGATTTGCAGACAAACATGGCCGCCATCCGCAAATTATTGGGCAGATTACCTCGTAGTTTGGTCAAAAGATTTTTTATACATAAAGGTATAAAGTTACAATATTTGGTAGAGATAAGATGAATAGGTTGGTCGTAATTTGAATTAAGCAATGCACATTTGGGTGGCCGCCATTACGTTTACGTCAAGATGGCGGCAATTTAAAACATGGCAATGAGGTGCTCTTTAGTAGTACTACCTCTGTACCAAATTTCGTTCAATTCCGTTTCACCGTGTTTGAAAAGATAAGGGGAATCGATTTTCATACAAATATGGCCGCCATCCGCAAATTATTGGGCAGATGACCTCGTAGTTTGGTCAAAAGACTCTTCATACATAAAGGTATAAAGTTACAAAATTTGGTAGAAATCAGATGAACAGGTTGGTCGTAATTTGATTTAAACTTTGAACATTTGGGTGGCCGCCATTACGTTTACGTCAAGATGGCGGCAATATAGAACATGACACTGAGGTGCCCTTTGCTAGTGCTACCTCTGTACTAAATTTCGTTCATTTCGGATTCACCGTGTTTGAAAAGATGGGGGAAATCCATTTGCAGACAAACATGGCCGCCATCCGCAAATTATAGGGCAAATTACCTCGTAGTTTTGTTAAAAGATTCTTCGCACATAAAGATATAAGGTAACAAAATTTGGTAGAGATCAGATGAATGGGTTGGTCTTAATTTGAATTAAGCTTTGAACATTTGGGTGGCCGCCATTACGTGTACGGCGAGATGGCGGCGATTTAAAACATGACACTGAGGTGCCCTTTGCTAGTGCTACCTCTGTACCAAATTTCGTTTCAATTCCTTTTCACCGTGTTTGAAAAGATATGGGGAATCAATTTGCACACAAACATGGCCGCCTCCGCAAATTATTGGGCAGATGATCTCGTAGTTTGGTCAAAAGATTTTTCATGCATAAAGGTATAACGTTACAATATTTAGTAGAAATCAGATGAATAGGTTGGTCGTAATTTAATTTAAGCTTTGAACATTTGGGTGGCCGCCATTACGTTTACGTCAAGATGGCGGCGATATAGAACATGCCACTGAGGTGCCCTTTGCTAGTGCTACCCCTGTGCCAAATTTCCTTCAATTCCTTTTCTCCGTGTTTGAAAAGATAGGTGGAATCAATTTGCACACAAACATGGCCGCCATCCGCAAATTATTGAGCAGATGACCTCGTAGTTTGGTCAAAAGATTCTTCATCCATAAAGGTATAACGTTACAAAATTTGGTAGAAATCAGACGAATAGGTTGGTCGTAATTTGATTTAAACTTTGAACATTTGAGTGGCCGCCATTACGTTTACGTCAAGATGGCGGCAATATAGATCATGCCACTGAGGTGCCCTTTGCTAGTGCTACCTCTGTACCAAATTTCGTTCAATTCGGATTCACCGTGTTCGAATTGATAGGGAGGGACAGACTTTCAGAGTCCACTCACACACTCACACACACACACACATACACACACAGACAGACACACAATTTTTGGCCCTGTGTTGATCTCATAAGTCTACTTTCATTTTTTGCAAAATTCGAAAATAGGCTAAAAATAATTACAATCGTTGTGTTTGTACGTAGCATGTGACTTTTAGTGCCAGGTGTGTCCGAGGACATGTTCGGTTCGCCAGACACTGTAGCTGCTTTAATGCGGACACCCATGGGGTGAGCTACATGTTCCATTCAATTTCAAGTAGTTTCAACTTCGCCCCGATGTCACCGATACTTAGTGGGAATGTTGGACCATTGATAGAGCGTTTCAACGAAATCCAACCTGCAAATTTAGCTTCACAAAATTTTTATTTGTGGTAGGTTCTTTTACATGCCATAAATCTATGACATGGGACCGCCAGCTTTACTTCCTCTCCAAAGGAAGGCTTACTGAAGGATATTAACGCTCTTTAAAAAATCCGACAACCTCGGCCGGGTATTACGATCGTTAATTAAACAGTACACAGCTCTTGAATAAATTACGAGGTCCCAATTTCAGCAAATGTATGTCATCTCTACTTTGCCAGCACTCGCTTTCCCGACGGGAACAATTAGTGTGCTTGAATCAATTGTCTTTGTCTATGGTGAGCAAATAGGTGCCTATCGATTGTGTAATTCACTGTGCTATTCTGTTGATTCTCGAGCCTTCTCTCTCAGCACAACTCAGCTCATGAGCAATCCTCCCACTATCAGCTAGATCACGTTCCTCTTCATGACACGTGTTATGAATCAATTTACATTGACATACACAGTTAATAGGGTGGCTGTTCAGTCAAAATCATTTAAATACTTTCCATCGCACTGCGATATTAAAAAATAACTGGAGAGCAGTGTTCTCAGAAATCACAAAAGCATTAAAAATACTTTAAGTTTTGCACTGAGCTGTTGTATCGATAACCTCATAACATTTTAGTAGCAATTGGTAAACTCAAAGCAAAATATTCGTAGTGTAGGGCTTCTTCCAACATGTAAAGTATGATTCAAACTTATATTGTTCAAATAAAATGATAACGAGGATGAAATTTGGTCAATATGAAAAATAAATGCCCAAATATATGTTCATGACCTTGGCCATAATCTACTTATTTTTCCCGTACTAATTTCAAAATCTTTAAAAGATAATGTCCACTTTCAAGTCAAAAACAACAACAAAAAGTCAACCCCTGACACTATACAGCCCATGACGGGCTAAGGCCGACCAAGCGACCGCTACCCAGCCATTCGGCCTGCAGATATTGGGGTGTCGCGTGATCAGCGCGTCGGGTCCCCTCGGCCGTTAATCTTGGTTTTCGTGATCGGGGCGCTGTCTCACTGTCATACAGCTACTCAATTGTCCTCACGAGGCTGAGTGCACCCCGTTCCAACCCTCATGTCAGTTTTAAAATCCCTGACGGAGCCGGGGATCGAACACGGGGCCTCCGGGTGAGAGGCAGGCGCGCTACCCCAACACCACGGGGCCGGCATAATGTCCACTTAACAATACAAATTCCTTTTTACTATCACTCCACTTTTTTATTGATAAATGCCCAAAGTCAAAAAGTACATAAGTCACATACAACAAAGGTAGGTTAAACAAATAGCTCCGTGAAGAACTAAATAGGCTATTTTCATTTATCTTACCGGTCTTTATTACTAAAAAATTCCCCTGCATATGAAAATGATTTACCGTGCAGCAAGTACATTTTGGTACGCGACCTATGTTGTGAAAAATTGTAGAGTATCAATTTCGGACCTAAAACTCAATATCCATATGCTGTAGTCATATCAGACAAGAAACATATATACAATTTTCAAGAAAGGAAAATTGTCTCGCATCAAAGCTAACATCGTTCCTCAGATAATTCACGTCTACCCCCCTTAAGCACCGGAAAATGTGCTATAAAATGAGGCGTATCTACAATACAGGAATACTGAAAATGTGTACTGGAGTACCAACGTACCGAGAGACAGGTTTACTTGAACACAGGAAAATATATTCTTTTCAGATGTGGACTTGCGTATAACACTAGACAACACATTTTAACTTTTTGTTTTCTTTTAAAGGCAAATAAAAGTAGTTGATTTATATGGATTTGAGTGTATTCAAGTTGAAGATGACCATTAAGAATGAAGATTAGCTCATGTTTGGAAGTTATTGAAACTTTTATGCCCTTCACATATTATGATGGAACAACAATTGTTGGGGTTATTAGCATATCTGTGGGGCATTTTGACAGAAGTTTTGGTTCCACACAGTAACTCAAAAACTCACGTAAAAGACACAATAAAAATTAACCGTTTTGATTCCACACAGTAACGCAGAAACTCGTGTCACAATACACAATGGAGCACTGCGGAAGACAAGCAATCTTAGTCTGTGTTAGCTAGAAACAAAACACAACATTCATTGGCATTCCTAAGACAGAAATAAGGACGTAACAAACTTCTTATATCACGAAAACGTGAGCCAAAAACCAAAAATATTGTCATTTTGAAATTCAGCGTACCAAAATCTATCAAGATTGGGTATTTTTAGCCTACTTTCGATTTTTGCAAAAAATGAAAGTAGACTTATGAGATCACTACAGGGCGAAAAAAAGTGTGTCTGTCTGTGTGTGTGTATGTGTGTGAGTCTGTGTGTGTGTGTGAGTGTGTGTACTCTGAATGTCTGCCCCCCCCCCTATCAATTCGAACACGGTTAAACCGAATTGAACGAAATTTGGTACATAGGTAGCACTGGCAAAGGGCACCTCAGTGTCATGTTTTATATTGCCGCCATCTTTACCAAAAGGTAATGGCGGCCAATCGAATGGTCAAAACTTAATAAAGCATTACGACCAAACTAATCATCGGATCTTTACCAAATTTGGTAACAACCTACCTTCATATGGGACGCGTCTTGTGCCCAAACTACAAGGTCATCAAACGTACCATTTCAGGATAGCGGCCGTGTGAATTATGCAAAATTTATAATCCATAACATGGGACCCACCAGTTCCGATTATCGAACCAAGAATCGTTTAATCTGTTCTAAGCGACGTGGTTCGTTCGAAATTAAAAGTTTATATTGTAGTATTATAATCTAGAAGTGACTTTAAAAATCTGAATCGTCTCGGCTATTTGACAAGATGGCAGCTGATCTCTCGTTCTGATCTACATTTTACTAATTTCAGTATGTTGCATGCAATATAACCTACTGATAAAAATTATATGAATTTAATGTGAAATGAACTCGGTTTGAAATACACTCCAGTGAAGAAATCTTCAGTCCAAGTGATTATTTGCTAATACAGTACGTTATATGTATTTCATCGATAACGCGTGAGTTATGAGTGTACGATTGGCTGTGTGGTTAGAGCTCCCGTCTCTCATGTGGCTGGCCGGGGTTCAAATCCTATCAGAGTAGAACTTTTTGCTTGATTTTTTTATATTCATTGTTTCTTGAGTACTGAGACGTTATAAAATAAAGCGTTATATGGTGCTTTTTGCAATGGAAATTATATATTAAAAAAAAACCACATTCTCCACCGGAGTGACATCTACCAGCCTTCTGTTGTACTATGCAGAAACTATAGATTCGAGCAGCGCTCTATACCGGCCAGTTAGTGAACCCAGTCTTAACGACTGCTAGGAGTAATAATACAGTAACATTCGTTTATTCCTTGTGTACAGAGGCGTTGTTGATAACCTCAAAACTTGCAATATGGATGATTTGGAGATGGATTATTTTGTTATACCGTGTATTTAAGATTAGCCTATAAATTAACGGGTTGCGAAGTTACTTCACTTAGTCCTATATCATTCGTATACGACACAGAACAACAACGTGACGTCAGTTTCTAATCTGCTCTGATTGGCTATTACATTGCTGCAGTCGGGTAGTTGGCAGTCAAGGATAAAATTCGCGACTGCCAACTGCCAGCTACCAACTGCAACTTCATGTTGTGTATGGTGCCTATAGTATACACGGAGTCGATCGCGACTGCCGACCGAGGACTACCAACTACGGACTGACGACTGCGCATTGTAGATGGGCCTTATTAGAGCAACGAAGTTTCAATTATTGTAAGTAGTCGGTGTTTGGAGTGTTTGCTGATGAAATTGCAAAATGCTGGGGTAAATTATAATCTATGGTTTGAACGCCACTGTTCAAATCCTGTGTGCCAATTTGCACTTCAAATAGGAAGAAATTAGGAGATGATAAGGACAGAGAGTTATAACTATACCCATACAATTAGGAGAAAGTAGGCTATATGTTCTTTCCCGAACATCTTGTTGTTTATGTAAAAATTTCATTGTTGAACAGTGTAATCCATAAATTACGATATCTGCAATAGAAAATTGTATAGATGTCCTTGGTGTCTTTTTCCCTTAAAACAATTTCCACAACATCATTACATTGAGAAACAATGTACCGGTACTAGAATATATAACTTTCAGTATCGGTAATTACAGGCTGCTTGAGATCCACACCTCTTGATCAACTCTACTGTCTAGCAGGTATACTTCCTCCAGATGTTCGTCGTGAGTGTGCATCCTGACTGGAGAAATCTAAAGCACTGAATCTGACAACTCATACTTCATATGGGTATGAGCCAGCAACACAAAGACTCAAGTCAAGGAAAAGCTTTTCCCCTTTCAACAGAGAGCCTTAGTGATTCACTGATGAACTTCAGGGTGGACTCATGGCGTTTCAGATCCAGTCACCTCGTAGGATGGATGATACCCTCTGAGAGCCTCCCTCCAGGTCACCAAGAAAGTTGGCCTACATGGAAGACACTGATCCGGTTGCCCTCAGGAGTCGGTAGAACAAAGAGCAACATGCAAAAGTGGGGATTTGCCTGTGACTCTACACTCTGTAATTGCGGTGAAGAACAGACAATGAGCCATCTTCTTGTCTGCAGGTTGTGTCAAACTACATGCTCTCCCCAGAATGTAATTGGTGCTACCACAGAAGCATGTAAACTTGCCACATACTGGTCAGGCCAAATCTAATTTAATTATATAAATTCATATTTGTGTGTGGCACAACTAAATGTTTATCAGAAATGACAATGTTTATAGTACCAGTTATTGAGTTTATCCTTTTTTTTTTGTAATTTTAGTTGTCTTTTTTCTCCTTTTTCGGTTATCTTTTGTTGTTTGCAATATATGTTTCTGGCACGATTAAATAAATAAAGGATCGGTAATTAAGACATCTGCCGGAGATATATAATAGAATACCGGTGAAATACTCCGCCATACGTGAATGGTGTAATGTATTAAAATTTGAAAGGAACAGTCGAGGTTGGACAAGATAGTAGTGTGTCCTTACCGAGTTTCATTGAAATCGCTTGAGCTGCTTAGATTTTATTATGAACACACTCACACACAGATCACGCACACTAATCATACGCACGTGAACAAAAGATGATCTCACAAGCCTATTTTTAAAGTGTTGAAAATAGGCTAAACATTCTTCGGTAGATTTTCCGATATCAGAATGAGTTACTTTTACCAATTGTCAGCTGTGTTTGCTGTTAGGGATGTTGCTTGGAGTTGGTCGTCTCTTAATTGAAACCAAACTGTTGGCTGGCTGTAACGTTCCCAATTGCAGAGCCCGAGGTTGCGACACCAAGCTCTGGGACAGCCAGTAGGCATTTGGGGGCACTTCAATACGACGGAGCTGTAGGCTACCAGTAAATTCTTCGTACTTCAACGTTAAAGATCACCTTCCGGGCAACATTCCTGGGTAACAGTAGTTGAGTGCCGATCCTTCGACAAATTAATTAAATTAGCCGAAATATCTTTTGTTATGTATGTCTACCCCTTATTATTCCCGTTTTCAACGGGATCGGGGATGATATGCGATGAAATTCTATTTGGCGAATGTATTTTACGGTCGGTGCCCTTCCTGACGCCTACCCCATGAGGGGAGTTAATGAGAGATGAAATGCATTGCGATGAATGAAATTGGGTAGGAATGTGGAAGGAAGCGGCCGTGGCCTGTTATAAGGTACCGACCCAGCATTTGCCTGGAGTTGAAAATGGGGAAACCACAGAAAACCATTTCAAGGACAGCCGACGGTGGGGCTCGAACCCACATCTACCAAGTCTGCAGGTAGCTTGGCGCCATTGCCTAACGCTGAGCTTTAGCGATCGTAGCTACTGCTGTCGGTACCCGAAATATGTTTTGTAATGATGAATAATATTTGTGGAAATTATATGGTATTAGATAGTTTCTCCTCCGCTCTCTATAACCCAACCACCATCCCCCTACCCTTTTATATCACGTCTTATATAGTGAAACTAGCAACCCACCCTGGCTTCGCCCGGGAATAGTTATGAATGCATTAAATGATAAGCGCTTTTCTTTCGATGTCAATGAACTACGACCTATATCCGGTGCACGTCTCGGCATGATGGGTTAAAATCACTGACTGGACTATTAATTATATTATCATGGGGATGCATGGCCAACGAATTCTTGTCAGACGTAATTTAAGAATGGCGAGGTGCATGATACGCCATCCCCCCTTCTGTACTATCAAAAATCACTTATAGTGGGCGATGTAATGAAGATAGAGATATGCTCTCCCGGACATTTTTTGTAGATCTTTTCATGCTGAACAATTCTTACACTCATAGTATATAGATATTTTTAAAGGTTTGCCCAGCGTAAGCTTACAAAGCGCACGGACGCCAGGTTTTCTTTTCGACTTTTTCATTGAAATCGTTACTACTTGGCTTTCTTTGATCATAAATACATTATTCTATACAGAAACCTTCCTCGCGATATCCTTTACAGAATGGTGAAAACCGCATCAAAATCCATGCAGTGGTTCTCGAGATTACCGTGACATCCAAGAATTGGGGACTTTGTTTTATACTAAGTAGAGATTATACGCCAATCAGTATAATTTAATATAATATAATCCTCATTTCGTCCAATCTTAAATTGACTGTGAATTTTTCGGAACGAAAGGTTCACAGGCGAAATGAGAGTTGCACTTCCAGGGAATGGCGAGGTGAATGAAACTCAAATCCCCCTTCCGTCCAATCTTAACTTGACTGTGTTTCACAGGCGAAATGAAGAAAACTCGAGTTGCACTTCCAGGGAAACTCCAAACACAACCACCCATCTCAGAAGTCATAACTCAACACGACTGGACGGTTTGCTGCTGGCTGTATCTAGGGCAAGCTAGCTAGGCTGTAACAGAGATGATAGACTCGCCCTTAGATAGCTCGTAAACTGTCGCCTCAATAGTTGAATGGACATGGTTGGAACAAATTAACACGTAAAAACACTTATAGTGGACGATGTATTGAAGATAGACATATGCTCTCTCGGACTTATTTGTAGAACTTTTCATGCTGAACAATTCTTACACTCATAGTATTCAGATATTTATAACGGTTTGCCCAGCGTAAGCTTACAAAGCGCGCGGACGCCAGGTTTTCTTTTCGACTTTTTCATTGAAATCGTTACTACTTGGCTTTCTTTGATCATAAATACATTATTCTGTACAGAAACCTTCCTCGCGATATCCTTTACAGAATGGTGAAAACCGCATCAAAATCCATGCAGTGGTTCTCGAGATTACCGTGACATCCAAGAATTGGGGACTTTGTTTTATACTAAGTAGAGATTATACGCCAATCAGTATAATTTAATATAATATAATCCTCATTTCGTCCAATCTTAAATTGACTGTGAATTTTTCGGAACGAAAGGTTCACAGGCGAAATGAGAGTTGCACTTCCAGGGAATGGCGAGGTGAATGAAACTCAAATCCCCCTTCCGTCCAATCTTAACTTGACTGTGTTTCACAGGCGAAATGAAGAAAACTCGAGTTGCACTTCCAGGGAAACTCCAAACACAACCACCCATCTCAGAAGTCTTAACTCAACACGACTGGACGGTTTGCTGCTGGCTGTATCTAGGGCAAGCTAGCTAGGCTGTAACAGAGATGATAGACTCACCCTTAGATAGCTCGTAAACTGTCGCCTCAGTAGTTGAATGGACATGGTTGGAACAAATTAAAACGTAAAATCACTTATAGTGGACGATGTATTGAAGATAGACATATGCTCTCTGGGACTTATTTGTAGAACTTTTCATGCTGTACAATTCTTACACTCATAGTATTTAGATATTTTTAACGGTTTGCCCAGCGTAAGCTTACAAAGCGCTTGTACGCCAGTTTTTTTCGACTTTTCCACTGAAATCGTTATTGCTCGGCTTCCTTTGATCATAAATAAATTATTTTCTACAGAAATCATCCCCGAGATATCCTTTACAGAATGGTGAAAACCGCATCAAAATCCATGCAGTGGTTCTCGAGTGTACCCGTAACATCCAAGAATCGGGGACTTTGTTTTATACTAAGTAGAGATTCCAGTTGTGTCTGCCATTATACGCGTTAATTAAGGGACAAATAGAATATTGCCAACCGGACGCTTGCGGTACTGTAGCCGGCATCTTGCAACTGGTAACCGTAGGATTTGACTAGACCAAGGTTGGTTGATTGGTTTCATAGTTTAGGGGCTGCGACAACGCGGTCATGTAGCCCCGTGTACTTTGGGTGTGTGTAAAATCTGTCTGACAACTGGTGTTAATTGTGATGACGGTATTAGTGTGCGTATCTGTTTTAATTCAAGTAAGGACTGCAGACATTGAATTTTTGATGTAGTTTGCCGCCAAAAGCCACCTTCAACGACCAACTAGTTCAGAACTTAGTTACCAGATGCCACCGCAGTCGGCTCTTGACGACGAACGTAGGAACCTAAGAACGTTAGTCAAATGTTTAACCTATATACAATTCAGCTTCACACAGGTGTAATTGGTGGAAGGTTCTTTAACATGCCATAAATCTATGACATGGGACCGCCGGCTTTACTTCCCCTCCGAAGGAAGGCATACTGAGGGATTTTTAACGTTCTTAAAATATCCGACGACTTCGGCCGGGTTTGAACCCGCGATCTTGGGAATAGAAGCTCAGCATGCTACCAACTACGTGACTAGACCAATTACTAGTTAGCGTGGCCATGCGGTGTTGCTTTTATGCTCCTTAGTGTTTGTAATCAGTGGTGTCTCCTTGAAAATCGTAGACTCTATTTGAAGGATGTGGCCATAAAATCTACAGTATGTTAATAAAGCTTTACCTACAAAAACAAACCTAATCAGAGACTTACGACCCAGGCCCCCTTCCTTGTAGCACAAGCAGTAATTTTCGGCCAGACAGTGGCTAGCCTACAGTAATACCGGCCATGAATTCTATGTTTATAAGGGTTTACATACAAATCGCTTCATGTTATTGAAACCTTAGCATGCCACGGTGGATGAGTGGTTATCGTGTCGCACTACCAACCCCCCAAGCTTGCAGGTTCGCTCCTGGCCGTGGTAAGTGATTTTTGAAAGGCGACAATAATCTCGACACGGATGTCATACGTTGTTGGCATGTTAAGGAACCCATTTGAATTCAGTAGGCCATGTTCATAAGGCAAAGTTAATTCTCGGAATTTTCCGCCAACACAAAGTTCCTCCTTTCACTACTAGAAAGCGCTATAGTGTCAAGGAGCGTAGAAATCTAATCTCCTTAACTTTCATAGCGCTCCAAGGAACAACGAAATTTAACATGCAAGCTGCCGTCTGGGCGTTAAATAACAAAGCTTGCACCCGATATCCGAGGCCATACGATATTATTATTATTATTATCACTGAAACCTTAGTAAACTTAATGTTTCTCGCTTCGCTCTTTTCGCTCCTTTTGCTTATCTTGGCTTCGCATAACCTGTGTGGGGAATTTTGAGTTCCATATACTGGAAACACTCACGGTCAACGAATAATACTGGCCCTGGTAAGCTTTCGTGACGTTAGCAATATACTTCTGTTGCACCACCTCTTGTAGGGTTATGTATGACGTATTGTCTACAAGAAGCTGAAAATCACAGAATTAGAACATCACACTTAACCGATATCATATCAGAAAACAAACTGAAGGCATGCACCAGGAACAACATCATTCGGAAGCTCACAAATACCAGATGGGGAGCGCAGCCTATTTTCCTGCGTACAACTGCCCTTGCTCTGAGTTTCTCTGTTGCAGAATATGCTGCCCCAGTCTGGAGGAACTCTGCTCATGCCAACCAAGTAGATGTTGCCCTCACTGAGACAGACCGCATTGTGACAGGCTGTCTACGCCCAGCTTCTGTCGATAAGATCTTTCCGCTCATGGGAGTAGCACCTCCAGAAGTTAGAAGGCAGAAGTAGAGAAGAAAAAGCAAGAAACAGATCCAAGACACCCAATGTATGGACTTGATGTCCATCCACCTAGGCTAAAATCAAGAAGGAGCTTACTCCAAACAAAATATCCATTCCTTCCTCAGCTGAAGCGCGCCGAATTGAACTTTGGAAATCAAAATCACCGGAAGGATCGTGGCAGGAGAAGCCGGCAGCAGGCTACCATTTACAATACGAATCCTGGAAGACGCTAAACAGACTGAGAACTGGTGTGAGTCTGTGCAAAAGCAATTTAATGAAGTGGGGATACAGTACTGAAGAACTTTGTAGATTATTAATTGCAGCATGTTATCAAGACCATGTGCTATGCAGGAGTTGATAGAAGCCAATGACTGTGTCATTCTAACAGTTGAACACTGGAGAATTGTAATTTAGTACAATGTATATGTATATTTGTATATGTTTTGGACTCGGATAAATAAATACATATCAGAAAACACTCTGTAAAAAGCATTGACCCTACATAACCATGGCTTCTGGCAAAACATGCATGGTATTTACAACTCAAGTCTTACACTGATCAATCTTATGAAGTCCAATACTGCGCCACTATTTACTTATTTATTCATTACTCGATGTACAACCAGTAGATTACTTATCTTTATTCGTTGTAGTTGATCACAAGATAATACTTTTATATTCGATACATAACGAATGTTATCTTTTCCTGGTGGTTGGTTGTTAATTATGTGGAATTACTTTCGACGGTACGGGAAGGTTATGAAAAGCTATGAATGACGCCGGACAATGCATGCATGTATAACTCTTATAATTGAACGATATACTGTACTTACATGTATCAAACGTTTTGATAATAGAAAGATATTCACGAACATAACATTCTATGGTCTTCGTTTACTGCCGGGAGGGAGGCGTGGTAGTCATCTTGTCTACACCACTGATCCTGTATGAACGTTGGTATTCATTTATCACTTGTCTTCATAGAAGGTATTGATATGAGCCGTTAGTCGGTGGCGGGAGTATTAACGCGAGATCTATTCCATAAACGTATTAATTTCTGTTCCGCCCCTTAAAACAGCAATGACTAAGTAATACTTTAGTTGCAAGATTTTTGATCTAATTATACTCATGACATTGCTCATGTACCCATAAGTTACTCACAACGAAGGTCACAGTCTCTACAACTCAACTTACTGTACTAGTTGCAGCTATTAATGATACAACAAACTCTTGAAACCTTGTTCGCGTGGATTTTTGTAACGCGTGACTTCAACATGTAAATAGTCTATCTATAGCTGGCGTAGTTTATTAAACCAATACAGTAAAATTTATCGTGCTTAAAAACACACGGAATATCTAAATTGCGTCCATTTCAAGATTATTGATCTAAAATATCGCATTTCTGCTGCTCATGATGCACTCAACTTAAAACATACAAGCACTACATTTCCTACGTCACAGAAGAATTAGGTTTCCGCGTCATGGCCTGTCTTTCTCGTTGGCCGTTGGAAACGGTTACGTGACGTCAATGGACGTGCCTGTGTACGCCACGGTAACAGTGGAAGAAACCTCATGCGCAACGAGAAGCAATTGCAAATTGCCGTTGTTGAATAAGCAAGACGTAAAAACTGACGGGTCATATTAACGTAATTTAGCACATTATTTCCAGTGCAGTAGTGACATAGGACAGTAATTTCAATTGGTAATTACTCCCAGAATATTAAATTTGGTATGAGAGTCATGAAAATCATATTACAATATTCAAGTGGATGCGTAGAATCCAGGATCGGCATTCCACTACAATTACCAATTCCGGCACCTCGTCTCTCACGCAGTACTGAAAAGGAAAGGTAAGCGCATAACATTATTACTATTCTCTTCTTCTTCTTCTTCTTCCTCTTCTCCTTCGTCATTTGCCGTTTCCAGTTCCCTGGGATGGGTTGCGAATCAAGGACCTCCACAGTTGTCTATCCCTCCACCAGTCATTTCCTTCTTTCAATACTTCTTTTCTTTTTGTCCTCTTTTCTCTATGCTTTCCTTCACCGTATCTATCCACCTCTTTATGGGCCTTCCTCGTGGTCTTCCAGGAAGTCCCAGAGAAATGAAATAAAGTACAAATCTCAATGTAGAACACACCAATTTTGACATATGCAGCTGGTACTTGGACCACATCAAAATGCGACGAAAGCCGAATCCAAGCAGCCGAGATGAAGTTCCTTAGAGCAATAATTGGGAAGACACGGAGGGATAAAATTAGAAATGTGGACATTAGGGAGAAAACTGGGATCCCAAAACTGAAAGACAAGATAGAGACCAGTAAGCTGAAGTGGTACGGACATATGATGAGAATGGAAGAATATAGAGTACCAAAAAGAATAATTATGGAGAAAATACCAGGAAGACAGAACATTATTATTATTATTATTCTTTATTCGTTATGTCCTCTTAAAGAGCGCGTTTGAACTTGCTAACTTGGGTTGATGGTTTTTCCTTCTTTTTCTCCTCCCAGAATCTCTTCATGAACTCGCTATGCTGTTTCTTGCGTTCTTCTGTTCATTGTTTTCCAGTGGTCTTTTTAGCTTTCCTCTTGAAAGTGTGCTTTTATTATTATAAATATTATTATTGTTACAATTCGAGGTTCACTCGTGAAATATTCACACAACTGTTATCGTGTATGGCATACTTCTGAATTTTATTTCTAGTCGCTACAATTCACTCTAACTACGGGACTTTTGCGAGAAATCTCGCATATTCATAAAACACTCGCCCAAATTTACAGTTCTCTGGAATTCTTGTTTAATTGAATACATGCACTCTTTAGACGAATTGTTGATATTAAAGAAATCAAAATGTCATTCGTCACTGTAGCGGTTAATTCAGTATCATTTTAATGCACAATCGGATTTGTGAGTGCCTCATGTGTACAGGCAACCCGCTAGGCTCTATTAATAATATTAATATAATATAATAATAATGATAATAATATGGATTCTACGTCCCTTTTAACTACTGCGGATTTTACAGACGCCGGGGTGCCAGAACTTCCCCCCGAAGGAGATCTTTAACGTGCCAGTAAATCTATTGACGCAGCTCCCTCACATGTAAGCAGTCTGACTGTACCGGGAATCGGTGTCCTGTAAATCGCGCCCAGCACGGTCTCTACCTGGAGTATTTGTGGCTGATACGGACGAAACCATTGATCTGGATAAAAACATTGGTCGCTACTTGGTTAGACGACTATCTGGACAAAGCCATTGGTCTGAACGAAATAATTCCTCGCTACTTGAAAAACAACAAGATGTTCAGTAAAGAACATATAGCCTACTTTCTCCTAAATGCATGGGTATTGTTGTAACCCTTTGTCCTTTTCAAGGAGTATAATTGAATGTTGGTTGTAGTAGCTTGTTGAAATACAACATGCTATAGGGATATTAAACATGAATATGAGGTGCCCTTTGCTAGTGCTACCACAGTAAAAAAAAATTCATTCAATTCGGTTTCACCGTGTTTGAATTGATCCGGGGAATGGATTTGCACACATACATGGCCGCTATTTTCAAACTATTGGGCTGATGACCTTGTAGTCAGTCATAAGATGCTTTCCACAAAAAGGCATGTTGTTGCAAAATCCGGTAGAGATCAAATTATTAGGATGGTCGAAATTTGATTTAAGCTTTTAACATTTGGGTGGCCGTCATTCCGTTTCCGTCAAGATGGCGGCGATATAAAACATGACACTGAGGTGCCTTTTGCTAGTGCTACCTCTGTACCAAATTTCGTTCGATTCGGTTTCACCGTGTTTGAATTGATAGGGGGAATCGATTTGCACACATACTTGGCCACCGTCTGCAAACTATTGGGCTGATGATCTAGCAGTTTGGTCAGAATATGCTTCCCACATAAAGATTTGTTGTTGCAAAATTTGGTAGAGACTAGATTATTAGGTTGGTCGTAATTACATTTTAGCCTTTAACATTTGGGTGGCCGCGAATACGTTTCCGTCATGATGGCGGTGATATAAAACATGACACTGAGGTGCCCTTTACTAGTGCTACCTCTGTACCAAATTTCGTTCCATTCGGTTTCACCGTGTTCGAATTAATAGGGGGAATCGATTTTCACACAAAGATGGCCGCCATCCGCAAAATATTAGGCTAATGACCTATTTGTTTGGTCAAAGGATGCTCCCTCCATAATGGTATGTTGATGCAAAATTTGGTAGAGATCGGATGATTAGGTTAGTCGTAATTTGATTTAAGCTTTGAATATTTGTGTGGCCGCCATTACGTTTCCGTCAAGATGGCGGCGATATAAAACACGACACTGAGGTGCCCTTTGCTAGTGCTACCTCTGTACCAAATTTCATTCCATTCGGTTTCACCGTGTTCGAATTAATAGGGGTAATCGATTTTGACACAAAGATGGCCGCCATCCGCAAACTATTAGGCTAATGACCTATTAGATTTGTCAAAGGATGCTTCCTCCATAAAGGTATGTTGTTGCAAAATTTGGTAGAGATCGGATGATTAGGTTAGTCGTAATTTGATTTAAGCTTTTACCATTTGTGTGGCCGCCATTACGTTTCCGTCAAGATGGCGGCGATATAAAACATGACACTGGGGTGCCCTTTGCTAGTACTACCTCTGTACCAAATTTCGTTCCATTCGGTTTCACCGTGTTCGAATTAATAGGGGGAATCAATTTTGACATAAAGATGTCCGCCATCCGCAAACTATTAGGCTAATAACCTATTAGATTGGTCAAAGGATGCTCCCTCCATGAAGGTATGTAGTTGCAAAATTTGGTAGAGATCGGATGATTAGGTTAATCGTAATTTGATTTAAGCTTTGGACATTCGTGTGGCCGCCATTACGTTTCAGTCAAGATGGCGGCGATATAAAACATGACACTGAGGTGCCCTTTGCTAGTGCTACCTCTGTACCAAATTTCGTTCCATTCGGTTCCACCGTGTTCGAATTAATAGGGGGAATCAATTTTGACATAAGGATGGCCGCCATCCGCAAACTATTAGGCTAATAACCTATTAGATTGGTCAAAGGATGCTCCTTCCATAAAGGTATGTTGTTGCAAAGTTTGGTAGAGATCGGATGGTTATGTTAGTCGTAATTTAACTTAAGCTTTGAACATTTGTGTGGCCGCCATTACGATTCTGTCAATATGGCGGCGATATAAAACATGACACTGAGGTGCCTTTTGTTAGTACTACCTCTGTACCAAATTTCGTTCCATTCGGTTGCACCGTGTTCGAATTAATAGGGGGAATCGATTTTCACACAAAGATGGCCGCCATCCGCAAACTGTTACGCTGATGACCTATTGGTTTTGTCAAAGGATGCTCCCCCCATAAAGGTATGTTGTTGCGAAATTTGGTAGAGATCGGATGATTAGGTTAGTCGTAATTTGATTTAAGCTTTGAACATTTGTGTGGCCGCCATTACGTTTCCGTCAAGATGGCGGCGATATAAATCATGACACTGAGGTGTCCTTTGCTAGTGCTACCTTTGTACCAAATTTCGTTCAATTCGCATTCACCGTGTTCGAATTGATAGCGGGGGACAGACATTCAGAGTACACACACTCTCACACACACAGACACACACACACAGACACACACACACAGACTCACACACACACACACAGACAGACACACTTTTTTCGCCCTGTGTTGATCTCATAAGTCTACTTTAATTTTTTGCAAAATTCGAAAGTAGGCTAATATTGGAATGCAGCCGAAAAAAATCAGAAACCTCTATGGACATCAAATTGGCAGGTGAAAAGCTGAAGGAAGTAGGAGACGTCAGTTACTTAGGAAGCAAAATAACCAGTGATGGACGAAGCAAAGAAAATATGAAAAGTAGGTTGGCTCAGGCAAGGAAAGCATTTCCACAGAAAAGGAATCTGTTGACATCGAATATAGATTTAGGTATTAGGAAGTCTTTCTTGAAAGCCTCTGTCTGGAGCGTGGTACTATATGGAAGTGAAACTTGGACTATTGGTGCAGCAGAAAAAAGGAGAATTGAAGTATTGGAAATGTGGTGTTACAGAAGAATGATGATCAGATGGGTAGATAGGGTTACAAACGAAGAGGTATTAAGACGAGTGGGAGAGGAGAGATTTTTATGGCGACTTCTAATGAAGAGAAGAGATAGGTTGGTAGGACACATACTAAGACACCCAGGAATAGCAAGCATAGTTATGGAAGGAAGGGTCTAGGACAAGAACTGTAGGGGTAGGCCAAGGTTAGAATATGTTAAACAGATTGTCTCGGATGTAGGGTGTGGTAGCTATGTAGAGATGACACGATAAGCTCAGGACAGGGAAACATGGACTGCTGCATCAAACCAGTCAAAAGACTGAATACTGAAGCTACAACTTGTTAAGATGACTGTCTGGATGAAAATAAATGATTGCACTACAAGCAAGGGGATCTGGGTCCTAAGCTCCAGGTTAGGTATATTTTAATATAGAAAAGTATTGTCACGGGGCCAATTTCGAGAATGGGCGCGATTTACGCACATTTCTCAGTGGGCGCTCTTTTCCCTGTGCACGATTTTCGTTCAATCCCAGATTATTTGATCCCGCTGTCCTGGGACCAGCAGGCGAGAACGTTACCGCTCAGCCACGCAGCCAGTCACCAGGCTCTATTGTTACGCGGGCTGGACGCGACACAGTTCTGACTGGGGCTATCGTCTTGTTTATTTCTCAAAACACATTTTTAAACAAATACATATATTTCCGTAGACTTTTCAAGAAATGCAAGATTTTTCCTGTACTATTGAGACGACTTGGAAGAGTTTGGTACAAACTGCACCTTCTAACTCCCTTTGGTTTACGCGCTTCAGTCTTGTGAAACATTCACCTTAGCGTTTTATACCTGTACATATGATTGACAGGATTTCCACTGCATCCCCTCTGTCAGTGAGTTTTTATTTTTATTTTTTATTTATTTTTTATTGTCGTGTGGCCTCCTGAGAGGCTGAGTGCAGATCTTTCTAGTCGACGCCCGTGGGCGACCTGCGCGTCGGGATGAAAGATGGAACGGATGAAGATGAATGAAATTGGGAAGGATGTGGTAGGAAGCGGCCGTGGCCTATCAGAAGGTACCATCCTAGCATTTGCCTGGTGTTGAAAATGGGGGAAACCACGGAAAACCATTTGAAGGACGGTCGATGGTGGGTATCGAACCGAGTCTACCGAGTCAGCAGAGAACTTGGCCCCATGACCTAACGCTGCGCTTTAGCCAGCGTAGCCACTACTGTCGGTGTCAGTGTGTTACTACAGTGCCATTAATAGCTCTCTCTTGCACCCGGGCTGTCTACGCAGAATATCTACAGCAGGCGTTTCCCGCCTGGTTGAAACTGAACTCTCTGAGCGCGCGGTGACAAATGTTTTGACATGCAAATTCACGTGCCTGGGGACTAACTGGCAGAGGGAAAAAAGGAAGCATGTAGTTTTATGTAACCATTACTTGTGTGAACTGGCAGAGGTGAAGAACGCCCCACTAAGTGTGAGGTATTCCTATGAAGGACGCTTTTATGTGTCATGGAACACTCGCAGGAAAATTTGGGTGGTTCCTCAGTTTAGGAGCTGTGACAATCCGGACATGTAGCACCGTGTACTTTGGGTGTGTGTAGAATCTGTCTGATAACCGGTGTTAATTGTGATGGCTGTATCAGTGTATGTTATCTGTTTTTAATTTAAGTATGGACTGCAGACAATGGATTTTCAAGTATTTCCAACTTTTGCTACCAACCGCCACCATCGACCATCGACCATCGACGACTTGGTTACTAGTTGCCATTGCAGTCGGCTCCTGGCGACGAACGTTGGAACCTAAGAGCGTCAGTCAAATCTAACCTATAATTTATCTTCATAAAAGTGTAATTAGTGGAATGTTTTTATAATGCCATAAATCTATGACATGGGACTGCCGGCTTTATTTCCCCTCCGAAGGAAGGCATACTGAGAGATTTTTAACGCCCTTAAAAATCCGACGAATTTGGTCGAGTTTGAACCCGCGACCTTGGGCATGGAAGCTCAGCATGCTACCAACTACGCCACCGAAGCCGCCCGGGAATAGTTAGCATGGAACTTGTATCTTCCGATATATCATTTATGAAGAAGGGATCAACTTGTATTGTTTACCGAATATAAGCTTTTCCTTTCACAGTGGCGCACAGTGGATGGATTATCGAATACGAGGATAAAAGACTCAATCTTTGTTATTGTAGATAAAACTTGGTGTAATTAAAATTTCGACCCTAATGGAGATACATGTAACAGGGTAAGGAGTTGTGAGGAAGCGGCCTTGGCCTTCTCCAAGGTACTGGCCCGACATTTGACTTGTGAATTATATAGGAGACCCACTCGTCTATAGAGTTTGGTGATAGCCTGGCCCCAGGTTCTCGAGTCAAGTACTACCCCACTCACCCTGTGTAAATGCGGCACAGAATGGCTTAAAGAGGTACAGAGAGACTTACAAGTAATCAATGTAGAAAATTTCGAAGACCGAACTGAGTGCCAGACGAAAATCGCGAATGTTAGTTTGAACCAAGATTATTACGACAACCTGAGAAAAAGTGGACGGATGAGAGGAAGAGGGAGCATTCCGCGCGAATGAAGAGATGTTGGGAGGAGCGGAGGAGACACACCTCCAAATGGCATCATGTTATCAAGTTCAATCGCTCTCCTGTAGGGGAATTTTCGCTTAAATAAATAAAATTATTATTATTATTATTATTTTGATACCCCACAGTACTGTTTAGTTAGGAGGCCATCAATTATGATCAAGATAAAGAAAAGTGATATTAGAAACCGATCACATTTCAGAAAGATACTTTAACAGAAGAGGTTTCATGACAGACCACCCTGTAAGAAAATCAGCACCATCTTGACAAAAGTGAGAAAGGAGAATCATAGCCAGAGAATGCGCGAATATTGGGCAAACATCAAGTCCCTTGCCAAGCTGAAAAGTTGATCGTCGTGGTTCTTAGCTGGTCCACCCGAAAGAATAATAATATTAATTATTATAATATTAACGAAGCCTCCGTGGCTTAGGCGGCAGCACGCCGGCCTCTCACCGCTGGGTCCGTGGTTCAAATCCCGGTCACTCCATGTGAGATCTGTGCTGGACAAAACGGAAGCAGACAGGTTTTTCTCCGGGTACTCCGGTTTTCCCTGTCAAAATTTCATTCCAGCAACACTCTCCACTATCATTTCATTTCATCTGATATTCATTTAATCATTGCCCCAGAGGAGTGCGTCAGGCCTCGGCAGCCGGCACAGTCCATATCCTTGCCGCTAGAAGGGGGCTTCATTCATTCCATTCCTGACCCGGTCGGAGACTGGAAGCAGGCTGTGGATTTTCATTTTCATTATAATATTAACAATATTGTTGAAAAACTGGAGCCCAAAAAAGGAAAATTTTGGGAATGATCTTGGTCCCTTCAAAAGCAATGAGGAATAAAGAAGATGGCATAACCACGAACTGTATTAACACGTGAAGAAGATAACCTACATAATCCGGGAAAGATGGATTAACGTTTATGAACTTGCGGTTCGTAGATGGCCGACACGATATGAATAAATAATAATAATAATAATAATAATAACCTGATTATCAAGAAAGGAAGATTTTGAGGAAAATCCTGGGTCCCATCAAAGAAAACAGCGAGTATAGAAGGTGTCATAACCACGAATTATACAAGCACGTGGAGAAGATCAGTGATACGATTCGAAAAAGGAGTATTGCCTTTTATAGCCACGTGACACGAATGAGCCCAGGTAGGATATCAAAACGGATATTGACGTACTTTCAAGATAAGAAAACCAAAGGGGCATGGTTCACGGAAGTTGAGAAAGATCTACGTGAAATGGAAATTTCCCCTAAAGATATCCAGGATTGTGTCCCACTTCAGGAAAAACTACCTACGCACAAAGGTTTCCAGGAAAAACCGAAGCTGAAGACAGGGAAGGCGTGATCCCAGGAGAGAAAGGAACAACACCGGAGACTAATGCGAGAACACTGGGTGGTAGGTAGAGCTCCGAAGAAGAGACAGTTGAACTGACGTGGTCCCTAGTTGGCCGAATCGAAGTAAGAAGAAGAAGATTAACCTGATTATCACTTGTTGCTGATCTGAACTGCCGATGGTCAGAGAGACATGTACTTTGAGTGTGAGACTGACGTGGCCACTGATTATCCAAACAACAGGTATTAGATATGAGCTCAAAACAGCGTTCCATGGACCAGAAGCTCGATAACGCCAGTGACGATAAGAGACAATCAGATCGTAAATGAGTTGCGACTACCGTGGAACCGCTGCTGATTGCTTCCTAACTCAACAGTACTGTGGGGTATCAAAATACATAGGGCGTCCAGGGTAGACGAGGCCTCACATTTGTGCGATCTATAGCACGCACCTAGAGCTCTGTGCGGATAAGCAAAACGTTATCCGCATCCGTCCCGCATCCAAACGACTGTTATCCGCATACGTTCCTCATCCGCACGATTGCTATTAGCATACGCACCGCTTCCGCACGACTGTTATCCGCCTACGCCTCGCATCCGAACGACTGTTATCCGCATACGCTCCTCATCCGCACGATTGCTATTAGCATACGCACCGCATCCGCACGACTGTTATCCGCCTACGCTTCGCATCCGAACGACTGTTATCCGCCTACGCCTCGCATCCGAACGACTGTTATCCGCATACGCTCCTCATCCGCACGATTGTTGTCAGCATACGTCCCGCATCCGCATGACTGTTATCCGCATACGTCCGACTGTTATCCGCATCCACCTGCCTGTTATCCGCATCCGCCCCGCATCCGAACAACTGTTATCTGCATACACCCCGCATACACAGGACTGTTATCCACATACGCCCTGCATCAGAACGACTGTTATCCGCATTCGCTCCTCATCCGAACAACTGTTATCCGCATCCGCCTGCCTGTTATCCGCATCCGCCCCGCATCCTCACGACTGTTATCCGCATCCGCCCCGCATCCTCACGACTGTTATCCGCATCCGCCCCGCATCCTCACGACTGTTATCCGCATCCGCCCCGCATCCTCACGACTGTTATCCGCATCCGCCCCGCATCCGCCTGCCTGTTATCCGCATCCTCACGACTGTTATCCGCATCCGCCCCGCATCCTCACGACTGTTATCCGCAACCGCCCCGCATCCTCACGACTGTTATCCGCATCCGCATGACTTTTATCCGCATATGCAAGTTTGTCATCCGAATCTACTGGCATTACAATAATATTTTAATAAGTTGAGCATTAAGTATTAAAGCAATACATTTAGACATTTGAGGAGAAAGTCGTTCCCTTAGCCTGTGCATGTCATGTGCGATGTTTGACATGAATGTTATACAGCCAGAATTGCAACCCTTTTCAGTTGGGGGTGCTAATTATGCTTAATGACATAATTTGATGAGATTACCTTAAATCATCATGAAAAATTGTTATGAAAAATACATGACGGAAAAATATGATATGTCATAAATAGGGCTCGGATTCGAGCATATTTGCATATTTTTTTCCTGAATAGTACACATTGAAAGAAGCCTTTCGGTGGTATTTTCACCTCTCTTGGACCAACAGAATTGAAATTTATCGAGCATATAAATGCATAAAACCGCGGTTTTCAGAATAGAAGCATATAAAAGCATATTCTTGTGGTTTTCTTCTAAATAGTTTGTTTTCCTTCGAATTCTCCCCCGAATTCGGACCCTGACAATCCTTAAGGTTCGAGAACAGAAATAATTATTGAAAAGCCTATTCGGTGCGAATAATAGAACCGCAGGTTTTTAACCTTTAGTGAGGTCGTTCTCGTCATTGAAACTTTTATTGACTGATTTAAGAAAATCATTCAAAACTGAAAACATAGAAAATTTCTTGTTGTACAGACCAATGCAGATCTACTTCATTGACTCGCCTAATTCTGAACATTTTGTAAATGAACTTTCAAACTGTATCTTTTATAAGATCACTTCTCTTATATATACTTGTAAAACTTGAATGCGAGTATATTGCAGTGTATCATACATACAATTAGAAAATAAAGCTCGTATTTAAAGGTATGTTATTTGTTTTTTCGTTTCACTTTCCTTTCTATAGTTTTTAACGGTGTTTTTAGAGCATATTCTGCATATTTAACCGCATATAATGGGGGTTTCGAGCATATCTATCGAGCATATAATGGGTTTATAATGTTTTTTCGAGCATATAATGGTTTTTTCGAGCATATCTTTCGAGCATAAAACACATGGTTTTCGAGCATATCTGGAGATGTTATCGAGCATATCGATCCGAGCCCTAGTCATAAACATTCGGGTCCTAGTAATGATATTGAACAAGTTCGGATTGCATTTGGAAAACTATTCGCAAATTTACTCCAAACATTATCCGCAGCTTATCCATTCTCCGCAAGCCATGCAAACTACATCCGCATGGCAAATATTTTGCGGATGTCTTCTTCCGCGCAGGGCTTGACCATGACACAGATTCAAAAAGATTTCAAGGGTTGCACCATTAATGAGTGATAGCCCGTGATAATAATAATAGGCCTAATAATAATAATAATAATAATAATATCCTATGGCCTCGGGTTCCGGGTGCAAGCTTTGTTATTTGGCGCCAAGAGGACAGCTTGCATGTCTATTTTCGGCGTTCCTTGGAGCGCTATAAAAGTCAAGGAGGTTTGATACCTAAGCTCCTTGACACTATAGCGCTTTCTAGTAGAGAATGGAGGAACTTTGTGTTGGCGGAAACTCCCGAGATTAATTTTGCCATTATGAACCTGGCCTACTGATTCAAATGGACTCTTTACCATGCCAACAACGTATGACATGCGTGTCGTATTTTTGTCGCCTTTCAAAATATCACTTACCACGGCAAGGAGCGAACCTGCAAGCTTGGGGTTGGTAGTCCGACATGATAACCACTCACCCACCATGGCAAGCTATAGCCTACGATGATGATGATGATGATGATGATGATGATGATGATGAAATCCATATAATTCGAGGTGGCCTTGGCTAAATATTACGCACCGTACCAACAATTGACTGAAGTAGAAATGGCAAAATTATCCTTATGTTCTTTTGATGTAAGACATGGAAATGAATCCTGATCGTGGCGAGACCGGAATGCGGAGGATTTGTTTCGAACCCCGACTACAGCCTCATTTCCAAGTCTTACCCATCAGATAATCAATAATTCCTCGGTGGATCATTGATAGAATGTCCACTTCATGATTCTAAGATCGCTAATTCGAATCCGGACAGAGGTTGTAATCGTGCCATTTCGTTCAATTTCGTTCCGTTCCTTTTCATGCCCTGAACATTTTACCGTTCTGCAACTTTCTGTATTGAAGCCACTAACTTAGGATCTGGAGTGGGACACTCGACCAGGCTACTGATTTTCCTAGGATGCTACGCTGTATAGCATACATAAAATTGAAACAGCTCATGTATATCACATTTTTGTTTTCATTTCTCTTAATAATATTAATATTTCTTCGATGAGACAGAACTAACAAAGTGAATAAACTAACTTGAATCCTTAATTAATCCAATTTGTCTGAGTGAAAACAATAGACTTGAACGACGATTGCGTACACTAATTAGTCGGCTGTTTATGTCCCCAAGCCGGCTCGATACAAATCGCTAGCAATTAGAGAATTTGCTTTTTACACAGAGTAAACATTTTGTAGGCTTTTGAAACAACACTGAACACAGATTAAATGTAATGAGAGACCGTTTGTACATTTATAGAATGAGCCAATTAATGTTTGTCGGAAATGGCACGGTATTGGTCAAATTAGCCACTAATCAACAGTAATATAGCAATAATGCAGGATGAAAGGTGGGACTGATCGCAGCAGTTACGCACGCTTAATGCTCGGCAAGTTCAAGTGCAGACCTGACTGAGGGCGCTGCCGGCGCGAGGGAGCGAGGGTGAGATGAGGTAGGGCACGTGGTGGGCGGGGGAAGAGAGTGACATCATTGGTTGCGTTCACGGTAGCAAACAGTTGATGAACTGTTGAAGAAAGTATGCTGTGAACGCGGTGTGATGGAGCGCTCCCTAAACATGTTCCATGGAGCGGACGCCATTTTATGGAGCGTAGAAAAACTTCGCTCCATCCACGGAACACGTTTAAAACCAACATGGCGTATAGCATGAAGTAGATTTGAAAACAAATGTAATCATTGTGGAAATCGCTCAAAATAGTTCCTGAACTGATGAATACTGAAATAATAATGAAGAACACAACATCACGGTCCCTCTATAGCCTATAAAATGACCTGCATTGTGTTTAATTCTTGATATATCTTTATTCCGATTTACGGACCGCAGTTGCGACAAATTTTAACCTATGTGTGAAACAACATAACCTGATATATCGGATGTTACAGCTTTTCTTTTGTTCCAAGTATTAAAAATTATATGAATTCAGGTGTGTGGTTTCCTTTTTAGTGGCAATGTGCATTTTTAAAGTTTTTAAATCAATGTTTCAGCGTTTTTTCACCACTTGTCTGGGGAAATTTGGTCTGAAAATACGATTTTAACCTATGCTAAATACTGGCTAAATACTGTACCTCGACGAATATATTGTTGTGTAGGCAGTATAGAGAGAATCAAAGTTCTAGGCTACCGATGAAAAAAAAAATCCACAGCCTGCTTCCAGTCTCCGACCGGGTCAGGAATGGAATGAATGGAGCCCCAATCTAGCGGCGAGGATATGGGCTGTGCCGGCTGCCGAGGCCTGACACACTCCTCTGGGGCAATGATTAAATGAATGACAGATGAAATGAAATGATAGTGGAGAGTGTTGCTGGAATGAAATTTTGACAGGGAAAACCGGAGTACCCGGAGAAAAACCTGTCTGCCTCCGTTTTGTCCAGCACAGATCTCACATGGAGTGACCGGGATTTGAACCACGGACCCAGTGGTGAGAGGCCGGAGTGCTGCCGCCTAAGCCACGGAGGCTTCAGGCTACCGATACTGTATAAAAAATACCTTTCATTTGGAGCAAGCATAGGCTACCGGTACTGTATAAAAAAAATACCTGCATTGTACCGGGCCTACCCCAAATTCTGAATTTCAATTTCAATACCGTAGGATACCGGTACTTGATGGGTTAAGGATTAGTATGCAATAGGATATAAGAATTACCGTAGGTCTGTCTGTGCCTGCATTAATAGGTGATTCTTCCAATAGAAAACTGAGTGTTTGGCTGATCAGAATGTAATGACTGGGAAATACTAGTAGCCTATCAGTATTTTTCTTTTCATAGTATTATCAGACTTATCTTAACAGTTCTCTTGCTTCTTGGATGCTGTTTAGGTCTAGATTAGCCTCCCCCCCCCCCTGGCTTTCAGCTTGAACTGAATGAAGTTAATTTGGTCATGTATAGGCCCTACCCTATAAATATGTTTCAATGTTTGAAAGAAACCAGCTTCCCATGGTAAGCATTTCAAGTACCAGTAACCATTAGGCTACTTTTCTTTTCATGGCATTAGCAGTCTTATCTTAACAGTTATCTTGCTTCTCGGTTGCTGTTCAGGTCTAGATTAAACATCCACATGCCTTTCAATGTAATGAATATTACCTACCGTACTGGTACCATTGGCTATAATTGGGCATGCTCAATAGCCAATGTTCACTGCAGTAGGCTACCAGTACCATACATCAAGAAGCTGGGAATGATTATGCACTGAAACTCAAGATATTATATATATATATATATATATATATATACTGTATATAAATTTCTTTTCTTACACAAGGAGAGAATATTAAGCACTCTTCAACATACAGTAGCACTTACCCAGTTTGTCTTTTATTTCCTTCACTTACGGTATCTCAACATGCCTGAGTATTAACATTTTGTGACAATTATTGTATGCACATACTGTATTTTGTCCATGCTTCAACTAATCCAACACCAAAATTTCCATCCTTGACTTCCTTTTGTCAAACGAGCGATGATTTTCTCTCAGAGGACAGGTTAGGTCTCTGTACTCAAATAGGAACTGACTATTAAGTAAAATGCATTATGAGAATGGATTTAGAAATTGTGACATAAGGCTAATTTATTTTACTCACTCTCTTGTGTGTATGCTACATATTGATCTATATTTAACAGTAGCCTAGGCTACAGGATACATTTCAAAATAATGTGGTGTCAGTAGTAGTGCATGTATTTTTAACTGAGGCTAGGATTGGGAAGGAGGCTTTAAGTTACAAGCTTAGTAACCTGTAAAGGAAATTGTTAGTAAAATGATAACTTAAAGGGAGTGAGGTTTCATGAATATTGCCTACTAGTACTGTACATTATAGGCTACAATTAGGCAATCTCACTAGCCTAGGTTCACTGCAGTAGGCTACCAAGAAGCTGGTAATGGCTAGGCCTATGTACTGCAACTCAAGAAATATAATATATTTCTCTTCTTACACAAGCAGAGAAGATTGAGCACTGTTCAACACAGCACTTACCCAGTTTGTCCAATATTTTCTTACCTTATCGCAGCTTGCCTGAATTTTAACACCTCATTACAGTGATGCTTCACTTTATAATCTGCATATTCTATCACACAGCAGTATTTGCTGCTGACCACAGAAGACCTGATGTTCTTGTACGGTGACTGAATGAACTATGTTTGTTACAAAACTACACCTATAGTTTTGCTGTACTGTAGTTTCATTTGTATTCAATCTGGTAATGAGCCTAGGTGGAAGATATTACTCTTTTTAACAGTTTGCTGATTCGTGCCAACCATCTCTCTAACAGGCACATATTGAGCAACAAAGGGAACTGTTAGTAACCAAGTATCAATGCCTTTAAGAGAGTGATGAGTCATGAATGTTACCTTCGGTAATGGTATGTAATTGTACGAGCCCACTAGCTAAGCCCCAATGAAGTACCAGTATCGTACATCAAGCAGCTGGTAATGATTATGTACTGAAATCTAATATATAAAAGTGAAAGTCTGTATGTATGTATGTATGTATGTATATATGTTGGTTCCGTATACAAATCTACACCGTTCCACCAATCTCAACCATATTTTGCATACACATAGTTTAGGACCCAGAAGGAACCGCTGGCTACATGAATTTTCGATAGTCTTTCTCATTCTTCTGATTTCGGCCCTTTTTCACTCAAAAACAGGCTAATCAAATCATAAAATATACTCATGAAGGAATGGCAAGGCAGATAGTTTCCATGGCAACATAGCTCAAGTACAGACACGGCCGACTTGATGCCAATTGCGCTCAGCACTACCGGTATAGAAAATGAGGATCTTTACTTGAAATCCCGTTAGTTACTCAACTGCTCACACAGCACTGTCAACCGAGTTTAGCATAAAAAAGACTTGACACTATCTTCTTTCTACTATATATTTTTCAAATACCACTCACTCACTCACTCACTCACTCATTCATTTATTCATCACGAAATCTCAGAAACCACCGAACGGATTGGAATGAAATCTGGTATGCAGCTTCCTCAAGGGCCGCAAATGCCCACTAAGAGAGACATTTTGGCTATTCAGGTTCTAACGGGGTGTTAAGGGGGTAGACCTGCATTTAATTGAATAGCAATATCTCCCGATTGGTTTCATGGGGGGGATGTGATACTCGGCATATAAACTCATCATTAAAAATAAGAAGACATGTGTCTGAGGGTTTTTCGATGTATATAATGAGGTGAAAGGGGTGAAAAGTGGGGATTAAAAGATTCTTAACGGAGCGTGTGTGTCTCTTAAACGACAAAGGCGAGGAGTTTGAAACACAGCGAAAAAAAAATCAACATAAAAAAGAAGTAAATATGTGTTTGACAGTTTTTTCATAAATCCAATTTAAGGGGCCCATGGGGAGATATGAAATTCTGGGGGGGGGGACAGGAAAGAAAGTGTCCTAACTGATTGACTGACTGGCTCACTCATCAAACTCAGGGAAAAAAAACTGCTTTAAAGTAAGTAAATAGCTGTTCGACAGTTTTTTTTTTCATAAATCAAATTTAAGGGGTTCATGGGGAGGGGTGAAATTCTGAAAAAAGAAAATTGAAAGAAAATGTCCAGACTCACTCACTTACTCACTCACTAATCATCGCCTAGCCAAAATTATTGAAGTTAGAAACATGACAGTTTGGGGATATGTTCATTGTATGTCAAAACCGTCTACTAAGGGAGGATTTTCGGATATTCAGGTTCTAAAGGGGTCTTAAGGGGGTTAAACCTGCATTTCATTGAATAACAATATCTCCCGATTGGTTTCATTGGGGGATGTGATACACGGCATATAAACTTATCATTAAAAAGTAACAAGACACGTGTCTGAGGGTTTTTCGATGTGTTTATGAGGTTAAAGGGGTGAAAAGTGGGGATTGAAAGATTCCTAACGGAGCGTGTATCTCTTAAACGACATAGGCGAGGAGTTTGAAACTCGGCGGGAAAAAAATCAGCATAAAAATAAGTAAATATGTGTTTGACCGCTTTTCCATAAATCCAATTTAAGGGGCCCATGGGGAGGGGTGAAATTCGGGGGGGGGGGACAGGAAAGAAAGTGTCCTAACTGATTGACTGACTGACTCACTCATCAAACTCAGGGGGAAAAACTGCTTTAAAGTAAGTAAATAGCTTTTCGACAGTTTGTTTTTCAATCAAATTGAAGGGGTTCATCGGGAGGGGTGAAATTCTGAAGAAAAAAAAATGAAAGGAAATGTCCTGACTCATTCAATCACTCATCATCGCCCAGCCAAAAATATTGAAGTTGGAAACATGACATTTCGGGGATATGTTCGTTGTATGTCAAAACCGTACACTAAGGGAGGTTTTTTGGATATTCGGGTTCTAAAGGGGTCTTAAGGGGGTTAAACCTGCATTTCATTGAATATCAATATCTCACGAGTGGTTTCATTTGTGGATGTGATACTCGGCATATAAACTAATCATTGAAAATACGCAGACATGTGTCTAAGCGTTTTTCGATGTGGTGTATTATTATGAGGTGAAAGGGCTGAAAAGTGGGGGTTGAAGGATTCCTAATGGAGCGTGTAGGCCTATCTCTTAAACGACATAGGCGAGAAATTTGAAACTCAGCGAAAAAAAATCAGCTTAAAAAGTAAGTAAATCGGTTTTCGACTGTTTTTTTTTCATAAATTAATTTAAGGGGCCAATGGGGTGGGGTGAAATTCTGGGGGAAAAAATGAGAGAAAGTGTCCTAACCGACTGACTCAGGGGAGAAAGACAGCTTAAGAAATAAGTTAATAGGTGTTCAAGCGTTTTTTAATCAATCCAATTTAAGGGGCCCATGGGGAGGGGTGAAATTCTGGTAAAATAAATGAAAGAAAATGACCTGTCTGACTCACTCACTCATCACGCCCAGCGAAAACTATTAAAGTTGGAAACATGAAATTTTGGCAATATGTTCGCTGTATGTCGAAAACATTAACTAAGGAATGATTTTTGTTTATTCGGGTTTTAGAGACGTGTCAAAGGGGTATACGTGCATTTCATTGAATAACGATATCTCATGAGTTGTTTGTTTGGGGATGTGATATTCGGTATATAAACTAATCATTAAAAATAATCAGACATATGTCTAAGGGTTTATCGATGTGGTGTATATTATGAGGTGAAAGGGGTAAAAATTGGGGGTTGAGGGATTCTTGACGGAGCGTGTATCTCTGAAACGACGTAGGCGTGAAGTTTGAAATTCGGTGGAAAAAAAACAGCTTAAAATACAAGTAAATAGGTGTTCGAACGTTTTTTTCATAAATCCAATTTAAGGGGCCCTTGGAGAGGGGTGAATTTATGGGAAAAAAAACAGGAAAGAAAGTGTCCTAACTGATTGACTCACTTACTCACTCATCAAACTCAGGGGGAAAACAGCATTAAATAAGTAAATAGGTGTTTGACAGTTTGTTTCATAAATCCAATTTAAGGGGTTCATGGGGACGGGTGAAATTATCAAAAATAAATGAAAGAAAATATCCTGACTGACTCACTCACTCATCATCGCCCAGCCAAAATTATTGAAGTTAGAAACATGAAATTTTGGGGATATGTTCGTTGTATGTCGAAAACGTCCACTAAGGAAAGAGTTTTGGATATTCAGGTTCTAAAGAGGTGTTAAGGGGGTAAACGTGCTTTCCATTGAATAACAATATCTCACGAGTGGTTTCATTTGGGGATGTGATACTTGGCACATATACTAATCATTAAAAATAAGCTGACACATGTCTAATGTTTTTTCGATGTAGTGTATATTATGAGGTGAAAGGGATGAAAAGTGGGGGTTGAAAGATTCCTAACTGAGCGTGTATCTCTTACACGACATAGGGAGGAGTCTGAAACTCGGAGGAAATCTATCAGCTTAAAAATAAATAAATAAATTGAAAATTGAATAAATACATAAAATAAATAGGTGTTCGACCGTGTTTTCATAAATGCAATTTAAGGGGCATATGGGGAGGGGTGAACTTCTGGAAGAAAAACGTCCACTAAGGAAGGATTTTTGTATGTTTGCTCTCATCGACCAACCAAAACTATTAAAGTTAGAAGAATGATATTTTGGGGATATGTTTGTTTGTTGTGTGTCGAAAACGTCTACTAAGGAGGGATTTTTGGGTATTCAGGTTCTAAAGGGGTGTTAACGGGGTTAGACCTGCATTTCATTGAAAAACAATATGATACGACTATGACGCGAGCGAAGCGAGGCTAAAATTGAGATGGTGTGTGTCTGTGTATTACTCAATCACGCAAGTACCACTGGTCCGATTTACGTGAATTTTACATGGAAGTAGCTGATTTACCAGGTTAACATATAGGTTACCTTTGATTTCAATACTTTGCACTATTTAAAATGGCGACCATTTTAGTGACGTCACTACACCCCTTTGGTTTCAAACTTTCATATTTCCATTTCAAATAAAATGAGAACGCTAAGAAATAGCAAACTTTTGATGGCATATGCGAGATTTAAAATTACATTTTCTATCCGAAAGGTATCTGCAAGTGTTAGCGAGTAAAACCTAAATTTGTGCTATAAAACACGGTCAACGCCGAGCGGTGTAGTTGGACAAAATGTTCCATCCTTAATCTCCCTCTGCGCAGCACCTCGCCTATCCCCTGTTTTAACTGTCACCTTCACATTTTAATTTATTTATGACGCGTAGCGAAGCACGGGTACTTCAGCTAGTTCAAGATAAAATGTAGTCATTGCTGCTTTTCGGGTACAAAATTATAAACATATAAACACACTCCTGGAAAAAATTACATGTATTAGTTAGTTATCTCACATAAATGGGCAATGGGCAACTAATACATGTAAGTGTTTCCAGGAGTGGGTTTACATAATAATTTTGTACCCCATGTTGACCGACTGAGAAGCAGCAAAGACAATCAGTACAGGCAACACTGAAAAAAGAAAAAGAATGGCTTCAAATTATCACAGAAAAGATGTATTCCTTAGCACTGCTTCATTTATCTTTGTTCCTAGGTGTCATTCATCCTGGTACTTTCCTGATTTTTATATCTTATTTATTTCAGTTTATATTTTTACAGTGTAGTTTCCTCTACCTCATTCTGTACTGTCCAGACTTAGGTAGCAATAATTTTAAAATGTCCTATTTTTTAATTCTTTCTATGTTAGTGGACCATTTGATGACATGATCTATTAAAAATAAATGGTGAAAGCATCTTTTAGACAACTGTTTTCAACCAATAATCTGTAGCCTAACATTTTTCATTTTCATTAGAAGAACAGTAGCATATAGGGAATATGGTATGGAAACCAGTTGTGTATTGATAGGAGGAGAATGGACTGCCAAGTAAGTGACTAAGTTAATCCATCAACAGTTCATGTTGTGCCTTTCTCTTTAAGTACTAATATTGGGGTGTAAATAAGTAAGGCATAACAAGGATAATACAGGCTCATACCATGATTTCCTTTGCTTTAAATGAGGGACCCAGAAATGTTATTTCTAGATGCTGGTTATAATTTTAAAGTGTGGAACCTTGAGGTCATCTGACCTTATTAGATAGGGGAAGGGTAATGGTCCAGATAAATACCTCTAGTTGACAGGTAGGGACAATGAGATTTATATTCTTTTAATGTTTCAAATTAATTTTGCTATCTAACCTGATTTTTTTTGTAAATACAATTAATTTTTATAGTACAGTAACTAAAATCTGTATAGCACAGTTAAGATGATGAATAAATCCAAAAGCTTCAAATCATTGAGAAGAAAACTAGAGTGAAAAAGAAAAGATATAAGAAGCAGGAAAGTATCAGCCTGAAGGATACCTAGGAACAAATTAAGTAGATGAAGCAATGCTAACAAATAATGAAGTCATCATGTGTGGATGACTGGTAAGAGGTTTACTGCTAGACTTACAGATTCTTGACCCTTCTCATAGGTTATAACCCTACATTAATAAAATCAAAGCTATATTGATATTCTGGAATAAATATTCGGTCTATTGAGACATAGGCCTAACCTACCTTGTTCAATTTGAAGGGATTAAAATTACTTCAATTATCATAAGTCTTGGGATATACCACCTTAATATACCGTACCATACGTTAAACTGTTAAGTTTTTTACCGTAGCCGAACTAGCATAACACAATAAATGCCGTATCAGAAAGGCAAGAAATTTACGTACGTAGGCCTAATATTATCGGGAGCAAGGTATGGTTTGATACATGTTCACAGCCTTCGGTACATAGTTTCAGACCAATCTCGTTCCGAGTTGCAAAACTAAAGGTAAATTAGATACTGATCTAATATCAGCATTCACTCTCACAAGATTATCTGATCATTTCAACATCGCAGGCTCGAGGATAGTACATCGCCCTTGTCCACTTTCGAACAACGCGCGCTGCTACAGATCAGATGGAGCAAACCGTTCACAGGTACACGTAAGACCTGATCCCGCTCCCGATGCATCAGCTTTGGAGCAGTTGATCAACTGTTTGCTACCGTGAACGCAACCATTGGTAAATCATCCTCACGTGCGCGCTACCCCGCCCTAGTCGGTTTCTGTGCAAGTCACGCCATTCGTGTGCAGCAAATAGCAGTAGATCCAGCAACATGATGAGTATAGGTGCAAGGGGAAGCCTAGTAGTTTGCATATTTTCCGGAGCTTCAGATGAACTTTTCGCGCTGTAGCGCAAGGCCATGGGACCAGGCACCTCCATACAATGTCAATGATTGTAACCACGCCCCATCGTCGACAGTCCTTTAAGAAGCTGTTACGCAGTTTCATTTGTCTTTATTTAATTCATCTCTCATGAGTCTGGTGTCAAGTGCGTTATACAGCCTTAAGAACCATGTAGGCCCCTACCGCAAATCTTATATGTCATTCTTAGCCACCTTTTGTGGTCTTAGACTATATACAGGGTGTAACTACAGATTTGTGAAAGCTCCTGGGATTCGATAGACGACCTGACAACAAGCAAAACATGTCCCGGAAACATATGGTGTATTTGCTTTCGTTTACGTGTTACAAGCAACACGGGGTATCAGTCAGATTTCACACACACAGCCAATGAAGGTTTCCGTGCACATCATTGATTATATTGGTGGATTCATACATGGCTGTGAAGGTCAATCCTGGAATGACAGGTTCTTCCACAGTATTGACACGAATCCATGTTGACCACTTCGTGGTGTAGTCGGTAGTATTCTTGATTGACAACCCAAATATCCAGGCTCTATTCCCGACTAACCAAAAAATAATTCTGGACTGATGTCTGAACCTGGGTACAGTCAGTCTCAAAAGGCAGAACTGGAGAGAGGTGGGTTCGATTACCACCTTAACCATCCTGGAAATAGTTTTCCGTAGTTTCTCACTTCCACTTTAGGCAAATGCTGGGATGGTTCCTAACTGACGACAAAAGCCGCTTCCTTCCCAATCCTCAACTGAGTTATTACCCTTTCAAGAATTGATTGCCGGCGGTGGAGATGGGAACTATTCCTTGTTTACTTGTGTCACACGTCAGCCTGCTTCGTTGACAGGTACAGTTGCGCGAGTAGGATATGACTCACCTCCAGTAGTCTCAGTTATAGTTTGACTGTCCGTGGTGACATGAGCTCCTGTAACGCGCAATGCTGCTTGTCTTATGTGCAGAACGAACTCTTGTCATCGCTGTGTTCCCCGCTTCGTCCCGCGGGGCAGCTGCTACAATCAACAACAAACACTTGCGCAGCCAGGCTCAGCGGCAATCAAATGTTAAACGGGTAATTTAAGTACACACACTGATCGTCTTCAGGGCTAAATTCTGGCACCCCGGCGTTTTTAAAACTGCAGCAGTTAAAAGGGACGTAAAACCAATAACCTTATTACACCCAAATGTGCACGGGGCTGAAAGGACCACGATATATAAGCCCCCTAAATGAAACAACACCAGCAAATAAATCTGTGTTACACGCAGGTTGTTTGGGAATGTTTCTTCTAAGGCTTTTCAGTAGCTTCCTAGCAAGTCGCATCTTGGTTGCAACCCTTCGTCGTTGGTGTTCAAAAATCAGTTCTGCTGGCCTTTGAAGGCAAGCAACCTCATGTAGTCTTCAAGTTGCCGAGGTTTAATTGGCATTTCTTCACGCTAGGCTTCAGAGCATCATTCCATCATTCTTATTACTCATTCTGATTTTGATGCTCATACTTACGTTGAACCCCACGCCGTAGTCGTGCACGTTAAATCGTATACTATGGCCGCGATGATCAGAGTCCGGAGATCATAGGTTCGAATTTCGGTACTGACAGTGGCTATTCTGAGTGTGGTTTATCCCCAGGATTTTCCACACTCCCTCCTGTCAAATGTCTGGATGGTACCTTATTGATAGTCCCAGGGCACCTACACCATTCTTGTACCTAATACAGCTACACACACTACTTCAGTCATCACAGAAATTTAGGTTATCGGACAAGTTTAACACACACCCAAGTACACAGTGCTGATGACGAAGATGTCCCAAGCCCCTAAAATGAATTAACAAAACCAACGACTACCGAAAGTTGAGAGTATAGGACACGTTTTGGTGAAGGGGAGTCTGTCATTCGAACATCGTGGCCTTACCAACGGTGTTGATTCTTTAAAATCATAGCTATAAAGCTGATTGTATTAGTGACCTCAAAAATGCTGATTTTGGTAAGACGTGTGCACCCACTTGCACACGAGTAGATAATTAGTTTTGTTGTTGTTGTTGTTGTTTCAGTTGAGAGGCTTCGACATAGTGGTAATTCAGCCGCGTGTGCTTAGAGGAGTGTGTGTGTGTAAAATTTGTCTGATTGTGGTGTCTGCAGTAGTTATTATTTATTAAGCGTAGGGCTTTTAGTGCCGGGAGTGTCCAAGGACATGTTCAGCTCGCCAGAGGCTGTAGCTGCTTTAAGCGGGTGAGCTACAAGTTTCGTTCAATTTCAAGTAGTTCCAACTTTCGCTACCAGATATCACTGACACCTAGTGGTGAACGTTGGAACTTTGATAGAGCATTACAACGAAATCTAACTTAGAAATACAGCTTCACACAAGTTTAGTTAGTGGAAGGATCTTTATTTATTTATAAATTTATGACATGGGACCGCCGGCTTTACTTCCCCTAAAAAGGAAAGCATACTGAAGGAATTTAACGCTCTAAAAAAATCCGACGACTTCGGCCGGGTTTTATCCAGCTATCTTGTCTGTAGTAGTGAGTGTCTGTAATTATAAGTCAGATGAGGATTAGGAAGGAGGCGACCGTGGGTTTAAGTTAGGAACAATCATGGCATGTACCTGGAGTAGAAGTGGGGAAGCCACGTAAAACCACGTCCAGGATATCTGAGGTAGTAATTGAACCCACTTCTTCTCAATGTTATCTCACGATGCTGAATCGATCCCGGTTCAGCCCTCAGACCAGAATTAAATTTCTTGGTAGAGACGGGAATCGAACCTGGGCCTTCACGGTGACGGACAAGAACACTATTCACTACGCAGAGAGGTAGACTCCTCGTAAATAGAAAAGAGGTTCTGATGCTCATGGCTGCGAGGTTGACGGTCACATAAAATCAAGGTTCCTTCCTCTTTTATTATTATTCGAATATTTCAAGACAGTTATTTTGAGTAGCGATCACTGTATTTATCTCATTCACATATAGAACTATAATTTTAGAATGCTGGTGACCTTTAAACTTGGCATTCAAAATAATCCCATGAAGGTGATTCAGAGCATTTACATTCCAGAGTGAACGTTTATTTAACCAAGACGTGCTGATTTAAAAATATTAGTGTAGTGTTGAGAGTCAGCTGTTTTGTTAATGGACCTGGATCGTCTCGTTGTCTGCCTGGAGCTAATTCATCACAGCCGGCTCATTCATTAGCTGATGAGATGCACGTGACGACTTGTCCCATTCATCATTTTTAATCTGACTACCTTGTCCAAGCAAGACCATTAGACTGTCGTGGATATGTCACTATTTCTCCTATAGAAAATCGGAGAGTCGAATTAAAAAGAACTGCTAAATATAGACCTTGGAAGTTCATGTAAAGTTTCCAATAACCATGTGCAACGGCCGGCTCCCATGCCGTCCCCAGCCCGGTGAACCCATTCATCCGGCCCGCCTGCTCAGTTATTGAAAATGTATTTCTTACGTAATCTGTCAAACTGAGGAAATAGTACATTATGCAACGAACCTATAATGGCAATAATTAAGACACGAGTATATTTATAAAACGAGCGTATGCGAGTTTGATAATTTCCATACGAGTTGCATACGACTGTTTATGTTCGACGATAATTATTATAACTACTTTATGTTCGAACATAAATATTCATAAATATCTGTCGAGATTTCACCAGTTTTATGTACTGAACAGAGGGCATGAGACGCAGAGAATGCCTTGTATTTGACCATGGCCTCCTCGATTTCCCTACTTTGACACTAGGCCAGGCAGTGAAATTTAAATTAGAAGGCCGTGGAACTCAGCGCATCTAATTATCTAATTGGTCAAACAACTGTTTCTTGATCTCTGATTGGTGGGAGAAACTGTTTCATAATGAAAAATAGTGTTATAATGAGCCTCATTATAGAACAGTTTTCTGACATATAATAGTCAGGGTCGAACATAAATGTTTTTCCAACACTCGACAATGCAGTGCGAAATTTATCTCTCTGGACTTGACAATTTTGTTAAGGGGGAACACACAGCTTAAGGTGCCAAAATAACAGCGATTTTAATACAGGGTGTATCAAAATGAATATCGGGGTTTTGCTTTGTAGTATTTATTACAGTTTACTTACAATTATAAATAATACATCAAATGAAAGAACAACTCAAACAGTTTGTCCTACAAGTGTTCAATGTGAGCCCCATTCGTCACACGGCACACATTGAGTCGATAGCCGAGTTCGTCCCAAACCTTGCTCAGTGTCTCGGGAGTAATTGTTGCAACAACTGCTTCAATCCCTTTTCTTAAGTCGGTTTGGTCAGCCGGTAGCGGAGGCACATACATATGATCCTTTTCGAACCCCCGATAGTAAAAATCGCATGGCGTCAGATCGGGTGAACGTGGAGGCCATGCGAAACAAGTTCTGTCATCCGGAACGTAATACGTAACGCACGTTGCACTTTAACTGCAGATTCAGTCCTTGCTAACTGTAAAACACAAATAACTTTCTGCTCCCTAGTCGCCATCTAGGCTACTGGCACTTCTAACGGAAGACGGAGGAACCATTGCATGCGGACGCGCACAAGTACAAACACTTGTAGGACAAACTGTTTGAGTTGCTCTTTCATTTGATGTATTATTTATAATCGAACGTTTACTGTAATAAATACTACAAAGCCTAAAAGACCCCGATATACATTTTGATACACCCTGTATAACCGTGCCTGTCAGAGAACTTGTACAACATTTATAAACATTTCCAAGGAATCACACACTTCTTGCTATTAGAAGCAAAGTTTGAATTTTGAAAAGTTAAAATCTTAATTATTTTTATCAATTTGTCAAAATAGGGTTCTTACTTTGTGCATATCTTCACCGTTTCCCTCATATCTCCTACGTATATAAGATTTTTTGGACTTTTCTTTTTCTTTAAGTAGGTGTTAAACCTTCAGCTACAAAATAAAACTCACTCAAACCTTTGTGGCTTTAATTAGTCTTCGTGAGAAACGTTAAAAATATTGTTTGAGTTTTCTCAGAATAATAATAATGAGGAAATAAGTGCAATTCATGTAAGAGAATAAAAATCCAAAAACACTTATAAACATGGGTGATAATAAGGAAAGGGCATGGCAAGAACCAAATTTTGAAAAATGGATAAAGATAGTTACGATTTGAATTTTGAACATTCAAAACTTTGTTTCTAATAGCAAGATGTGTGTGTGTCCTTGGAAATGTATATAATTATTGTTGTATAAGATCTAAGACAGGTTCAGTTATAATATTGAATTATTTATTGTATTGGCTCCTTTAGCTGTATGATGAACCTCAAAACGAGCCCTGGCGCCATCTCCCACTCGATCTTCTGTTGTAAATCGCGCCAGAAAATTAGAGACCATGTCGCTATGTTTCTCATTAATATGGGAAGTAAATAGATACGTATGTTCTTATATATTTAGTAAATAATGTTTTGATTGCCGTTATAGTCAAATATTCTTGGTTGTGATGTTAATTTGTGATGAACGAGTTTCTTCATTGAATGTGGCTACTACGCTCTTGTGAAAATATTATGCATTAGTAAGTAGGGTCTGCGATGCCTGTATGTCCTCTGTGGTTGGCCCACGTTGTGTTCCATGTTACACTGCCTGGTTTACGCCATAGTATTTGGCCAGACGGCCCCAGTTGCAATGTCGTACAGAGGACAGTCCGTGAGCCTCAGGAATGTGCACTTAATACCTGAGTTGCTTTCCGCACAACTGACAACTCACGAATCATTTGCACTTGCCTGAGACGCACCGACAGCCATCTGTACGACTGCGCAACCGGGGCTGACTGGCCAAAAACGATGGCGTAATTATTTTTTTTATCAGCCGTTATTAACCTCTTTGAGACTGTGAGCACCACCTTCGTGCCATACCAATACTCGAGCATCATTAAATCGAATATAATAATAATAATAATAATAATAATAATAATATTAATACAGAGAATGAACCAACAATAGACTTACAATGAAGATCTTTAATATAGTTAAGATTGCAAGCACGAATACAAATTGATTTCATGAAATAGAGGAAGACTTTAGGCAGGCAGGGATCACGAGGCAAATGATAGGGATAGAGGAGAATAATCAGAAACAAAATTAAGAATAAACAAGACGTTCAGGAAATAACATGTAGCCCACTTTCTCCTAAATGTGCCATTTTGCACTTCGAATAGGCAAACAATTAGGGGTAGACCAAGGTTAGAATTTGTCAAACAGATTGTCTGAGACGTAAGGTGTGGTAGCTATGTAGAGATGAAAGGGCTAATGTCGTCTATCTGTTGGATGAAACACGACTGGCAGTCATCTTGAATAACGTCACATTTCACCTGAGGTCTGTCTATGGTTTTCCCAAACCTTATATTCCATTAAGGTCTTCTCGATCATAAGTATAACCGCTCAATCCGACCACGGCAACTATGGCGTTCACTGTCACTTGGCGGTCCTGGGTAATGAGTACATCAACCAGCTGTACGTTGTCATCGGTAATGCAGGGAGGGTGCCCCAGACCGGGCATCATCGGCTAACGACACCCGTCCTTCCCTGAAGCGCTTGTGCCACGCCTGAACCCTTGCAAGGGACATGCAGTGTTCGCCATACACTTGTGACATTCGGCGATGAATGTCCGTTCCCCCTACTCCTTCCGCTGTCAGAAACCGAACAACACCTCCTTGCTCTTCGTTTGACGCCTCCATGTCACTGTTTGCAATGCGACTGGCAGTGTTGGACGATTGATGCATGCTGCTGCTCGCTTTGTATCGTCACGTGACGTGCACACTTGCCCTCTAGCGACGGGCTGTGACCTTCCACGCTCTGATCGGAACCATACCTCGTTACACACGCCACGATTAGCCGATGTTGTCACCGGTTTGCGAATTACAGCCTCCGGCTCGTTACCTTTTGAACGCACCTTATATTTAAATGACTCTCCTAAAAAATTATACAATTTGTGATTGATATGAAATTTATCATAGTTGTCGGTCGTTATCGACAATCTAACAACAAATACCAATTGTTAATAAATCGTCCACCGATAGGCAAGTAATAAATAAACTTTTTTTCTGAACCATTGAAATATAATAATAATGCTTTTATGACCCTTTTGCCACTGAGGCATTTAAGTACGCCGGAGTGCCAGATGTTTGCCCCAAAGCGGATCATTAACGCGCCAGTAAATCTACTGACATGGCTCCCTGCATTTGCACACCCTCAATGCCAACTGACTGCGCCAGGACTCAATCCTGCAACCTTGGGCACAGCAGGCGATAACGTTACCGCTGCGTCACGCAGCCAGTCGAAATGTACCAATGTCGCTGGCGACTGTGTGCAACAATAGCCAAATATTTGTATTTTGTTAAGGCACTATGTTTTTTCACTTTGTAATACAGCTTCCTTGTGAAATTGAATCACAAAACAAAATGCCCCTCGCACAATGAGGGAAACGTTTTTATTTTACTAACCCTAACATCATGTGATTTATTCTCAAGCACTTACAGTTTAATAGCGCAACATACTTTGTGAAAATGATAGCAAACTCTCTGCTATGCCTCATGTACCATACTTTCCCCACTAAACATTTAAAAGTTAGCTGTATATATTGCGGGACGTTATTCCCCTGTAAGAGAAATTTGCATGAGATTTGCATGTTTCCTTTTTAAGGCGCTACGAGTAATGGTTTCAAATCGTGAATTCTGAGGAAGAAGAACATTGTCATGGAAATGCCATTCTCCAGTAATTGCTAAACTTTCTACCAGTGCTAATGTATAAAATTATTCTGCACCACAAGTTGTGATAAAATGCACTTGAAACAGAAGGAAAATAGCCAAACTGATTTGAAATTTGAGGAGGAATTCAACCCGTGATATCAAACAGTTTGAATGGCCACTTTGTATGCAGGTTCGTGGAGAAATGTGAACTTTGATTGTTCTGTACGGCTTGATACTATGAATTATGCATGTATGTATTTGAGATAAATCAATTGACACCGTGAATCAACTTCGTCTTTGAGTGAACAAATGAAAGCTGCAATTTAATCCAAGTAAAAGTTGAACCTTTAGTTGATGAGGGCGGTCTCCCATACTGCGCAAACTAACTGGAACTGGTCTAGTTGACGCTGTTGATCTTCAACAACGCTATGCCGCCGTATACATTCTCAGTAACTCATTGTCAAACCAAGCTCAGCGACACATGCACGCCAGTGGATCGAGTTTTGTGCTGAACGTATTAGTTTGATATTTTGTGACACTATCTTACATTTTCTAACAGAGTATTTTAATGTTTAGCTACAATTGTATAGTTTATTTGCAGCGTTCTCTGCAATATTGGAGGAATATTCTAGAAAAGTATACCTACGTGCAAAAATGCTTGGATTTTGATTTTGAAGCATGGTCTCAAAGAGTTTGATTTATATTGTTTACCTCTTACTAAGGGCCTATATGTTATCAAAATTTTGTTTGGTTTGGTGTCGTGAAAAGGGCAATATTTATTGCTAACTGGAGAAGACTTAATCTTAATTCTATTTCGTGAATATGAGTAGAAAGATTGTAGAAAGCTTAGAATCAAATAATAGAGAATACTATCCTGAGCAGTACATTTAAATTTATATATCTGGGTCACTTCTCCAACCGGATGGTGACTCGCTCCCTGATGTTTGAAGCAGAATCACCGCTGCCTGTATGAAGTGGTGCCAAGTAAAAGGAGACCTTTTCGATCGGCGAGTACCAATGTACCTGAAATCTAAAATTTATCAAACCATCATGATACCAGTGGCACTGTATGGAACCGGATGATGGCCAGCGACAAGGAGACATGAACAACAGCTGCATGTCATGGAAATGAAGATGCTTCGCTGGCCAATAGGACTCAAAAGACTGGACCACGTCAGAAGTGAAGATGTACGAATGGCATTTGGTGTGTCCCCGATCCTTGAAAAGATGAGACCGGACCGTTTGCGATGGTATGGCCACTTACTACGAAGAAGCGGTTCTTCCGTTGCGAGAAGAGCCTTAAACATCAGTCCTGAGGGCCACAGACCACGAGGGCGACCAAACAAGCGCTGGCTAGACACACTGTGGGAGGATATGCATGTGGCTAAAGTCTCCCCTGAAGATGCACAAGGCCGCATCAAGTGGTAAGGAAAGTCCAGAACAGCTGACCCTGCAATTCAGCAGGATAAATGCTAAGAAAAAGACTAAAAAGACTATCCTGAGCACTACCACCACTAGTACCAGTTAATAACGAGTAAAACACCAACTAAAGGTTGGTTACATTGATTCCTTAAGGTTGATTCTGAATGTAGTAGTGAGTTTACACTAGATCACTAGACTGGCCTTCCTGCTGAAACTGTCCCCGGCGGCTTCGGTGGCATAGTTGGTAGCGTCCTGAGCTTCTATGCCCAAGATCGCGTGTCCAAACCCAGCCGAAGTAGTCGGATTTTTTAAGAGCATTAAAAATCCTCAGTATGACTTCCTTCGGAGGGGAAGCAAAGCCGGTGGTCCCATGTCATAGATTTATGGCATGAAAAAGAACCTTCCACTAACTACACTTGTGTGAAGCCAAAATGTTGTAGGTTAGAATTGATAACTCTCTATTAGTTCCAAAGTTAGCCGCCAGGTGCTGACTGCAATGCCATCTAGTAGCCAAGTCCGTAAGCTAGGTGTCGTGGACGGTAGCATTTGGTAGCAAAAGTAGGAACTTTGAAATTACTGTCTGCAGTCCTTACTTGAAATAAAACAGATAATACACACTAATACAGCCATCACAATTAACACCGGTTATCAGACAGATTCTACACACACCCAAAGTACACGGGGCTACATGACCGCGTTGTCGCAGCCCCTAAACTAAGGAATCAACCAACCGAAACTGTTCTCTCACCTATCCTTCCTTTTCATCATGGGAGAGGAAATGTTATGAGATGATTGTCCTTTGCGCTTCCTTTGTTAGTTGCAAGTACAGTGAAGCTTCCTCAATGAGAAGTCATAAATGATCATGCTTCTTTGTGAATTGAATTAGTTTAAGTATCAGTGGTAGCTCGGAGCTTTCTACTTTGGGGATTCAACATCGAAGAGCACTCACTACAAGTAGGGGGGAAAGGAAGGTAAATAGGCTACTCATAAGAGTTGATCAACTCATAAAAACTTGTCGCTTCGTGCAAATATAAATAAACTTTACAACGAGTGTTTTCAAATTATCCGTCTTATCTAGAAATTAATACCTGAATTACCAGAATTAGGATAGTCAGCCTTCACTCCAGCAGTCACGAATATGAGGTCCAACACCTTCCCTCTATACGTTCAAATGTGATAAATGTGATAATCTTCGACAATGTGCTTCACTGTTTGTCTATCGGCACTAAAATCACACTTTGAAGAGGAATGATTTTACTATTTGAACAGAGAGTCTGCTGAGACTCAAGAGTTTTCCTGATACGGTGCAATTTTGATCTTATCCCACGAGGCAGATCAAACCAGGAACTTTTGATTTGACCGATGGCGTGTCTTGAAATTCTAGAGGGGCAAAAACTGTCCAATCATGTGACCATTGTTGCGCTAGGTCATGGAGAGTTTTCGTTGAATGTCTTGGCGAAAATAGAGACTAATACCAACTGAAGCATCACTTAGGAAATTATTTGCAAATGTAGGTAGCAGGAGGATTTGATTGCTGCAATGTTTATTGAAATTGGTCTGAAAAAAACACCATAAATATCTGTAACAAATGTTTGAAACATATAGATTAGGTTACATAATGCACTTGGATGGCTCCGTAAATAAATTATATAGCCTACTGCTCTTGTGTGATTGTTGGCACATCGGTGAATTAAAAGCGTTATTTAGAAGTGTTGGAACCAATGCTATTCTTCTGGGAATGCTTCATTCCATTAAGCACTATGCGGAAATAATGGCTAGCCCTGACAGATCCAAACCCCATACATAAACTGTAATTCCAGTGGGACTCTCGTGGCTATTCAATTAAGCTTTGTATTCCAGGTTAAAGAGAATATCACAGCCGTCATACCTACCAGTATACTAGGGAATATGTTTATGATTTTATTTACTTTTTGACATATTCTTGTCTACTTCTGATTATTTATTTTGGAACATATGGAAGCCTTTATAGGGAGGTGAAAGGCTGCTTGAGCTTTTAGCTCTCGCAGTTAAGAAGCGCAGGAGCTCAGCATAAGAAGAGTGGCAGCGCTCAGTTCGCTACTACTGTGGGGATCATGGCACGGACACCAAGAGCTCGCTGATGGGCCAGCTTGGTGATCCTAGGTGAAACCCCAAACAAGACACGGAATATAGCTAGAAAAATTGCTGAGTTTTATGCCAGACTTTGTTAGCTTATTAATGTTGTGATTGTAAGCAGTACTAGTTGTAGCACACCAGCGAAAATCACATAACTACATACGTGGAGAGTATATTATGTAATGAGTCTGGTAGCGTAGTGTGCGATCAGGCAACACTGGTGACACGGAACTTGGAGGGGATGCCGGTGCACATGTGATACGCCATCTGTGAGAGTTGAACTTCGCTAGAGCCCGTCGGTTGACCAAAGCGATTTCTTTAGTGACGCAGGTTATGCTTGTACATTCTGAGTGGCATGAACCAACACTTTTATCGAGAGGTTCCTGAAAGACTTCGCAAAAGGATTATGCGTGTAAGACCAAAAATCAAACAGAACTGGGTGTTTCACCACGGCAATGCACATTGTCACACAGTGATTTCAATAAACCAATATTTTGGCAGTAAGAACATTTATGTGGCTCTTCAGCCTCCTTATTCACCCGATTTCAGTCCTTGTGACTTCACCTCTTCCCGAAATTAAAATAAATCAAGGGACGTCGTTTTGGGTGACTGGTCGCCATTCAAAAGGCTGTAACCGACCAACGGAAGGCGATTCTAGTATTCGAGTTCCTGCACTGCTCTGAGGAATGGAATAACAAGCTCCAGTGCCATGTGGCTTCCCAAGGAAGTTAATCTGAAGGGGACGGTGTTGAATTGTAGACTAATGGTATTGGAATAAAACCAAGTAGAACATTCAGTCTAATTACAGTACTTACTTTGCACATCTCATACATGGACAATGGTATGGTAAGTACTAACGAGTTTGCGGTGTGCACTAGGCTACGTTGGACGTCGTTACCCCTACAATGTAGGTCAATGACGTGTGATTATGAATAGATAAACTGCCTGCCCATAAATCCTTCACATTCTTATAAATGCAACTATTACTCAGCGGCAGAGTCATGGTGTGAGGACTGCACAATATTGGCACGAATTCACAAGCCTGCTCGATATTATCTCTCAACAAGGAATAGTTGGAGAATGCATGGATTATGTTTTATGTTCACTATTATTTACTTTAGGTTGTCAAAAGTCTTTTATATTGTTACGGGTGGTGAACAGTGCCTTGGAGCTCTCGGTGAGAAACGAATGAGGTCAAGAGACCAGAGAGCTTCCGTAGTGGAAGTATTACCGTCAGACACGACGTATAATGGCCTCGCTGACAACGTCTCCTGTTCCCCCAACAGCCACTAGATAGGCTACCTCTCGAGTTTAATGAAATCTCCTGTATTTCTATTGACACCCGAAGCTATTCAGGTGAGACTGTTTGCGTAAATCTCACCCAGAAATTGCACTTCTAGAGTCAACTTGAAAGCTGGGGTTATTTATTACTGATTTTCCAAGAAATGCCCCCAAAAATAATAGGTGTATATAATAACTTGGCCATTCTTAAGAGGATATTCTTTGACATCGTGTAAAATTATGAAACGTCGGTAATATGAACAATGTTGCCATCCCAAAGCATGGCGCACTAAAAGTGGGCCGTGTTCTATCCACAGTTTAAAAAAATATTGTTGATAAGAAATATGTCTCAGTGAGCAAAAAAGAAGTATATTGATGATGATAATAATAATAATAATAATAATAATAATAATAATAATAATTACATTTTAATTTGAGGCTGTTTTGTCTTTCAGCCTCCAGTCCAGTCTGCAAGCCTCTGTTTGCGAACAAGTCGCCCCCATGATCCACTATTAGCAGTTAGAACTGCAGTCTCCTCTGCTTCCACATCTCTCACTTTGAAATCGTTTGACACTGAATCTGACCATCGCCTCCTCGATTTACCTCTGCTTCTCTTACTCTCTACCGCAGAACTCATTAACCTCTTAGGTTCTCATCACATCACATGAACCCATCATCTGAGTCAGCTGAAACAAATAGCTTCATCTAGCATGTTCCTTTTTAACTTAGCGTTTATCTCAGGCTGATCCAAATCCACGAGTTTGAGTAGGCGTACACGCTATTACTCAGCAGTGATGCTCGGTGAACGGTTGGAGAGGGTCTGGGGGTAATAGCCAATACGTCACTTGGCGAAGATCATAGCACAAGTCCATGCACTTCCAGCTAGTCTTGATGTATCCACCACGCAGTGATGACAGCCCCAACAGCAGAGCTGTATTGCATATTTCTAGCTCACGCAAGGCAGCGAGTACTCTGCTCCACACTGGCGAGCAGCTCAGTTGGCACAGCCTGCTTTATCTCTTCGTTGCGAGTACCTTCCTGCCATTGTTTTCTTCTATTTGTCCCAGCAATCATTAGTGCTACCCTCATATCAGTTGCCTCTAGCTAATGTATCAAATATCCAGAATCTACCCAGCTCTCACATCCATCCAGCAAGGTCGATCTAAATACTGAGCGGTGTAGGGTGAGTTTCGTTGCAATAATAACTTCTTTCTTGCAGAATTTTCTAGATCGCAACTGAGAACTCAATGAATTGGCTTCCCTGCACCTCGATTCTATTCCTTTCCCCATATTAGCAGCCAGAGAGAATACACAGACTTAAATGGTTTACCAGCTTCAATTTAGTTCCTCCTGCCTGACATTCCATTTTCTTGAGTTTCTTCCCTATTGCCATAACCTCCGTCTTTAAAATGGTTATTTTCATTCCATGTTCCCCACATTTCTGTTTATGTTCTGACAAGTTGATATGTAAGCTTTCGACAGGGTCTGTCATTACAGCCATCTCAAGAGCATAAGCTAGGCTGCTTACCTGGTTTCCATCTATTTGAATCCCACCTTCAGCAAATGGTAAATATCTATACATAGTATAAAAATAAGTCCCCGATTCTTGGATGTAACGGGCAATCTCGAGAACCACTGGATGGCTTTTGATGCAGTTTTCACCATTCTGTAAAGGATTTCTCGAGGAAGGTTTCTGTAGAAACCCATTTACTTATAACCAAAGGAAGCCGAGCAGTAACGATTTCAGTGAATTGAGTCGAAGAGAAACCTGCCGTCCGTGCGCCATTTAAGCTTACACTGGATAAACAGTTGAAAATATCTATATAGGCTACTATAAGTGTAAGAATTGTTCAGGATGAGAAGTTTTGCAAAAACGTCTGGGACAGCATATCTCTATCTTTAATACGTCGTCTACTATAAGTGTTTTTATATTTTCATGTCTTCCAACAATTTCCATTCAGTGGAAATTTAAAATACTAGCTTCAGAGCGAGCCTATCACCTCAGCGTTGGCAGCATCAAACTGTCAAGTTGTGTCGAGTTAAGACTTCAGAGAAGAGTTTGTTGGTTGGTTCCTTAGTTTAGGGGCTGCGACAACGCGGTCATGTAGCCCCGTGTACTTTGGGTGTGTGTAGAATATGTCTGATAACCGGTGTTAATTGTGATGACTGTATTAGTGTGTGTATCTGTTTTTTAATTCAAGTAGGGACTGCAACTTTGAATTTTCAAATAGTTCCTACTTTTGCCGCCAAACGCCACCGTCAACGACTACTAGGCCTAGTTCAGAACTAGCTACTAGACGCCACCGCAGTCGGCTCTTGGCAACGAACGTAGCAACCTAAGAGCGTTGTTTATATTCTTAACCTATCCAATTTAGTTTCACACAGGTGTAATTAGTGGAAAGATCTTTAACATGCCATAAATCTATGACATGGGACCGCCGGCTTTACTTCCCCTCCGAAGGAAGGCATACTGAGGGATTTTTAACGCTCTTAAAAAATCCGACGGCTTCGGCCGGGTTTGAACCCGCTATCTTGGGCATAGAAGCTCAGCATGCTACCAACTACGCCACCGAAGCCGCTTCAGAGAAGAGTATATATGTTTGGAGGTTCGCTGTTCAACTCGGCTTTTTTGAATTACGTGTGGGACCTGCCGTCCTTTTATGCTTACGCTGGGTAAACCGTTGAAGATACCGGACGAAGCGGGTTGCTAGAACAAAATAAACAGTAGCCACGCCAATCGCACGGAGGTCATGTCCATTCAGGCCAAAAGCCAAATATTTTTCAATAAGATAAATATAAACAACTTAAGGCATTGCTCCTCTTAGAGCAGTCATACTGTATTTGGTTGGTTGGTTCCTCAGTTTAGGGGCTGCGACAACGCGGTCATGTAGCCCCGTGTACTTTGGGAGTGTGTAGAATCTGTCTGATAACCGGTGTTAATTGTGATGGCTGTATAAGTGTGTGTATCTGTTTTTTAATTTAAGTGTAGACTGAATCTTAGAATTTTTCAAATAGTTCCTACTTTTGCCGCCAAACGCCACCGTCAACGACTACTAGGCTTAGTTCAGAACTTAGCTACTAGACGCCACCACAGTCGGCTCTTGGCAACGAACGTAGAAACCTAAGAGCGTTGTTTGCATTCTTAACCTATCCAATTTAGCTTCACTCAGGTGTAATTAGTGGAAGGTTCTTTAACATGCCATAAATCTATGACATGGGACCCCCGGCTTTACTTCCCCTCCGAAGGAAGGTATACTGAGGGATTTTTAACGCTCTTAAAAATCCGACGGCTTCGGCCGGGTTAGAACCCGCTATCTTGGGCATAGAAGCTCAGCATGCTGCCAACTACGCCACCGAAGCCGTCATACGGTATTTGTAGAGTAACTTTGTTGTTGTTAATTCATGTAGAGGCTTGCGCCATCGTGGTTATTTATATGTTGCCCAATGAACTTGGATGTGTGTATAAGATTTGTCTGATAAATCTAGGATTGGGAAGGAGGTGGTCGTGGCCTAAAGTTAGGAACCATCCCGATATTTGCCTGGAGGAAAGTAGAATCTCATGCAAAAAAAAAAAAAAACACCTCTTAGTTAAGAAAGATGTGAATCAAACCCAACTCTTCGCAATTCAGTCTCACGAGACGGAGTGAAATTCGTTCCATCCGTTAGATTGGCAAGCCGGGAATCAAACCCCGACCTTAGGGATGACAACCATGAATGCTAGCCACTACACCACAACCTTGTGCCATGCCGTCAGAAGGCTTAGTTAGTTAGTTAGTTAGTTAGTTATTGAAGTTTTAAGGGGAGGAACAGCAAGGTCATCTTCCCCTCTTAATACGGATAAAGTTATCCAAATTTAGAATAAATTAAAATTTATAAGTAGACGCCTAAATATGAAATGGTCTAAAAATAATAAATCAAATAATAAAATGAAATTATTAATTATAATAATATACAAAACTTACGGAAAAAACAATGTTTCAGAATTTAAAACAAGATAAAGTTTTTGAGTAAACGTACACATGAAAATTTAGATTACTGGTCCTAACCCTCTCTTACTTACAAAGCGGATGACGAGATCAGCAGCCACCATGTCATCGGCTAATATAAGTCTGAGTTTCATCTGCAAACCAAGGTTTCTTCGTAAATCAGCAAGATCCACATACTCGGTTAAAATGTGGGCCACGGAAGTCTTGTAACGGAGCCCGTCATCTGATCTTCGTAAACATGAAGTGGAAAGAGAACTCTGCTTGTTAGACGCAAGTGACCTTACCGGTAAATCAAGCAAAATAATCTTAGCACTGAAATATGGCCACAAGATCCTGCCTCACGTTCTGGGAGTGGGGACTTGTGTTATTGTGTCTTGTTCTCACCTTCTCGTTATTTTCCTTTTCTCCTATATATCTATCGTGGTGGTCCGTCCAATATGTTCTGGTTTCCCGTGTTGACCGGACGTTAACGAGCCCTTGTGACCTCCACTTCTCCGTGAAGTGGTGTTCTGGTGTCAAAGACTGGAGACGGATCGACTAAGCTACTGTGTCATTATTTCTTTTTCATTGTCCACATCTCATTGTTTATTACCTACATGGTCACCAGATGGTGTAGTTATTAGAGCCATTGGATGTCATTGAATCCCGGGTTCCATTCCAGGCACTGTCAGTAAATAAAAATCTAAGGGGCGTGGTGGCGCAGTGGTCTAGCAGTTGGCCTCTCACAAAGGTGGACTGGGTTCGATTCCTAGTCAATACATGTGAGAGTTTCGAGGTGAAATGCCATGTCCTGTGGTTCGGATTCCACGTAAAAGGAGGTTCCGTGGCTCATAATCACAAGATTCACGGTCACCTAAAACAACAATCTTCTTCTTCTTCTTAAATATAAATCTGATCTAAGGGCTGGAACGGAGAACGTTATCTTAGAGAGATCAATCGTATTACAGACCAGAATACCCCAAGGTATATTTCATGAGGAATTGAATCACCATATCATTGGGTACAATAATTCACCATTTCATCGGCATTTGTTGCAAGATGGAGTAGTTCTATCTGTGATCATTGACCTGTCCCAGAGTAGCTTGTGTGTATCGTTCTCCAGAACATCATCAGGAATATATCGATAATAAGGCAGAACATTGCTACTTATACAGTGCTTCTTTGCCAGGTTTATGTGGATTATCTTGGCTACTTGGTCTTGCCTCTTCCAGTAGTGCGTAGATGAAATTGTTGTGCAGCCCCCTGTGGTATGCTGGATGGTCTGGTTGGTTGATTCTTAAGTTTAGGGGCTGCGACAACGCGGTCATGTAGCCCCGTGTACTTTGGGTGTATGAAGAATCTGACTAATAACCGGTGTTAATTGTGATGACTGTATTAGTGTGTGTTTAATTCAAGTAAGGACAGCAGACTTTTGAATTTTTCAAATAGTTCCTACTTTTGCCGCCAAACGCTACCGTCAACAACTACTAGTTCAGAACCTAGCTACCAGACGCCACTGCAGTCGGCTCTTGGCAACGAACGTAGGAACCTAAGAGCGTTGTTTACATTCTTTACCTATACAATTTAGCTTCACACAAGTGTAATTGGTGGAAGGTTCTTTAACATGCCTTAAATCTATGACATGGGACCACCGGCTTTACTTCCCCTCCGAAGGAAGGCATACTGAGGGATTTTAACGCTCTTAAAAATCCGACGACTTTGGCCGGATTTGAACCCACGATCTTGGGCATAGAAGCTCAGCATTTGAATTTTTCAAATAGTTCCTACTTTTTCCGCCAAATGCCACCGTCAACAACTACTAGTTCAGAACCTAGCTACCAGACGCCACCGCAGTCGGCTCTTGGCAACGAACGTAGGAACCTAAGAGCGTTGTTTACATTCTTTACCTATACAATTTAGCTTCACACAAGTGTAATTGGTGGAAGGTTCTTTAACATGCCTTAAATCTATGACATGGGATCACCGGCTTTACTTCCCCTCCGAAGGAAGGCATACTGAGGGATTAACGCTCTTAAAAACCCGACGACTTTGGCCGGATTTGAACCCACGATCTTGGGCATAGAAGCTCAGCTGCTACCAACTACGCCACCGAAGCCGCCCTGGATAGTCTGATTCACGTTGGCATATCCTACATTTGTGATTATGATTATTATTTTTATTATTATTATTATTATTATTATTATTATTATTATTATTATTATTATTATTATTATTATTATTATTATTATTATTATTACAAAGTTATGTCCAAGTAAGGAGTGCGATTAATCCTATTTAAGAAATTAATATAAATTTGCTTTCCTCTGTTCCCAAAATCTCTTCATTCTCTCATTATGATTTTCCGCCATTTCTTCTGGCCATCCAAGTGTGGCTCTCATCCAGGGGTTTGCGACCAAGTCATGTTTGTTTACCAAAGTTCTGAAGCTAGGCCGGTCCCAAAACATTTCGTCGTTATATTGAAGGTTATTATTATTATTATTATTATTATTATTATTATTATTATTATTATTATTATTATTATTATTATTATTATTATTATTATTATTATTATTATTATTACATCGTTATACCCATCGAAGGAGCGCCATTGAATCAATCCAGCTGATTTTGCTTTCTTGTCCTCGCAAATACTCTTCATCTTCTCACTATGGCTATCTTTGCGCTCCTCTGTCCAGGTTCTGTTGGATGTAATGTTTGGGTGGTCTAATAATTGATGATCGTCAATTAGTTCTCTGAAATAATAATATGGCATGAAGATGCAATATACAATTATTTACATTCTACAGTATCTACAGTACAAATATATACAGATTGAGACCTTGATCTGCAAGTAGCTTCAGTTTTGTTAGAGCTGGATATCTAATTTCTCTAACCATTCTAAAGCTTCATCACTAGCTTGATGAATCTCCTTCATTGGACCATTGAACCTTCGGAGTGGGCAATCCATAGCGATGTGACTGATGGTCTGAGGCACATCTGCACAGTTGCAGAAAGGATTCTCGGCAATTTTCCATTTGTGCTTCCAGAACTGACACCTACCGTGTTGAGTTCTTATACGGTTCAGCGACGTCCAGATTTTCCTGGGAAGGTCGAAACCAGGGGGCTGCTTAACTGGATCCAAGATAAGACCTAATCTGTCTGGATTTGAAAGTCAGCCACTCATTGCGCCAAGCATTAGCATTAAAAACTATACATTTTTGTCCGGAAAGGAAGTTCCTTGAGGGCTTGTTTGATAGAGAGCGAAAAGGATGACTATCTAAGGCAACATGGTCAGATGAATAAGGTGGGTGTGTAATGTCTTCCCAAACAAAATCCTGGGTAGTGTTCTTTGAAAAGTTAGCAGAGAGTGGGTGGACAGTTGCTTGACTTCATGCGGTATTATTGGTCATTTTTCTTGGATCGCGTCTGCAAAACATCTGAATTGTTGACAATCAATATCACCAGTGATTTTTACACCTCAGGGAAGCAATTCGTGGTACAGCACATGCTCTCTATCCCACCAGATGCATGATTATCTTCTGTGGGTTGCGGATTGGTTATTGTACGGAGAGTTGCTTTTCTTTAAGGCTAAATCATTACTTCCTTTTCCTTAGGTCAGTATAAATACACTGTTTTGGTCACCTGTAATGATATTGATCGGGAATGGTCGATGTTGTTCATGAGGCAATCGGAGCAATCAAAGATGCACATACGGCCACCCACTGATTTTTGTACTTTAGGCTTGATGAATGTGGTATCCATATATCCAATTTTTGAACCTTGGCCGGTAACGTTTTCACCTGCTTTTCCCAAGGTTGTAGTATCTGCATTTTTATAAGTAAAGGTACAACTGTGAAGGAGGTGGTCGTAGCCGTAAATGAAGGACCAATTGCTTACAGAAGAAGTGGGAAAACCGCAGAAAACTACCATAATAATAAAGGTAGCAGTTTTACGTCCCTTTTAACTAGGCCTACTATGGCTTTCAGGAACGCCTGAGTGCCAGAATTATGCCCCGAAAGGTATCTCTAACGTGCCAGTAAATCTACTAACGCTACTTCCTCACAATTGCGCACCCTCAAATGTCACCCAACTGCACCAGGGTTCGATCCGCAACTTGGGTACAGCTGGCGAAAACGCTGCCGCTGAACCGGAAAACTACTTCTAGGAGAGCTGAGGTGCGAATCAAACCCATCTCTTCTCAGATTTGCCTCACGGGGCAGTCTGTGCCCAGTTCCAACCCTCAGACCTAAATTATATTTCCTAGAAGAACCAAAAATCGAGCCCAGGACTGTTGAATCCGGAGTTTCAGTATATAGCATGGTACCAGAGAATGTGGCATAACTTAACTTAAAATGTAGATATCAATAATATGATAAAATGGTCCGGTTATCTCAAATTGTAATTGCCAGCGTTTCGCCCCAGTGTAGGCCTACCATTGGGCTCGTCAGTGGTATGGTACACCTCACCAAGACGCGTGGCTAGCACATACTGAGAAGGTCATTACCAGACACAAAATATATGTTGTATTGACGTCACATTGGCATTTTATCATCTTATTTGATATTACATCCGCTCAAATAGAAACTAACGTTATATTTCCAACGGGAATATTTGAAACCAAATTAAAATGTGGATGTACGAGGGCAGATGTAACACACAATCATTTTTTTCTGCCTTGGTATTGCAGCTGGAATATTAAAATTTCAGGACGATATAGTTTGAAGTTTGCGCTAGAGAGGGTATTTTGTTTTCATGTGCAGCTCTAGCAAGAGAAGTCTGAACTATGAAACAAAAATGGCTCACATGTTACTGTTATCAACTTGTGAAGAGCAGCGAGTCGTAGTTCTATATTTGTAGGCCAAAGAGCATAAACCGAGTGAAATTCACAGGGACATGTATGGCGTGTATGGAGACCACTGTATGGACCGTAGCAATATCTCTAGGTGATGTGCATTCTTCCAAGAGGGCCGTGTGAACCTTAGTGATTCACCCCCGTGTTGCTGCTGCTCTTCGTACGAAAATCGCCAATTTGGACTTTCATCTGTTTGGTCCCATGAATAAATTCCCGGGCGGCCATCACTTTACGACAGATGTGGAAGTGAAATCAGCAGTCCGCAGTTTGCTATACTCCAACCAAACAGACTTCTGCAAATAGGGCATATTGAAACTGATAACTCGATGGCAGAAATGTGTTAATAATGTTGGTGACTATGTAGGAAAGTAAAAGTAGGTTAAAGATGTAAGTTTACTAATGATTTGTTTGGATTTGTTACCTAATAAACGTTTTGAGAAAGAAATTATTGTGCGTTACATTACGATCTGCCCCCATACAACCATTGGAATCAGATGTTCCTGTCATTATGCAATGACCAAGTCCTCCTTCTTGACACAGCAAAACGAAGGTGGTAAGAGTTTCTGCGCCTCGAGCAGATGGGCTGAGCTCAGCACGACTCGACGTCTAAAGTAGATAGTCAAATCAGCGAGAGAGCGAAATGGCACGGACTAAATGTAATTCCGTCCGTGGCGTCGTCTCATTATTCGTCTTGGCTTCTCCGGGGAAGAGAGAGATTTTTATCTCCGCCAGTTGAGTTCATCTCCAGGGAGTTATCCCTGAACCCTTGATAGCACAGATAATCCCTTTTGGTTTGAAATACGCTTCTAGGTAGAATTGGCATACTTTTAAGGGAATTTACACGCTTAGAAATATTCAGACATAGCCTTTTTCATTTTAGGGCTCATCTCAGTGTTAGATAAATCACTTTTTAGAAAAAGAAACTACTTAACTGTTATTGTCAATTAGAAAAACATGCTAGTTATTTATTTAGCGTATGGCACATTAAAACATTAAATTATCACATAAATGAAATTTGAAACAAATTCCAGCTATTAAAGTACAACTATCTACTTAAATCTATATTCAAATTTTCGATTTCATTTTGAAATAGGATTTCTTTTAGTACTTGACATTTCGATCTACTTATGCCTTCTATGGTTCTTATTGTTAGCTGGATAACCCTGAGAAGGGCTATTTGTATTCACGTTTTGTGACACCAAGCAATATTTTGAGCCAGGAGATCACTGGGATTGTCTGGCTGCCTAAACTCCTTGGTGTAGATGTTTCCCACGGAGTGACCATTCTCTAGCACAGTGGTTCCCAACCTTTGCCAGCTGACGCCCCCCATTTCAGATACAGGTGGTCATCCCCCCCGCACCCCCCGCATCCCTTTCTCTCGACTAGTCGCTTCTATAACCTCTTCGATAAAGTGACACGGAAGATATAGACCTATCGTAAATAATAACACTACATAATGGAATAACTATTTCCGATAAAATAATATGAAGTACGCGCTTTATATCTATTATATACTAACTTCATTTTAGCACAATAAAAAGAACACACTTTTACAATATATCCTTAAATTAGTCAACAAATGTCAGTGAGAGAGTTGACACTGTTTTCGCTTGGTAAGATTCGGTATGTTTGGTTTTATATTGGACAGAGCATAGCGGAGATCACCTGCAACATCAAGTCGACAGCGCTGCTTTGTCTTTATGACACTCAGCGTTGAAAATATTGACTCAAATAAATATGTCGTTGAAAATGGGACAATGACACGCAAAGCGACTTTGGCTACTTCAGGATACTCTGCAAGGCAGTTTACCCAATAGTCATCCAGTCCTAAAATTTTGGAATCATCTCTCAGGCTTGATTTTGCTGCCTGTGGTGTACCACAGCAAATTCCTTATTTTACCTGCCACCTCGCGGCTCCATAGAAGTTTGTGCCGACGGTTGCCAATTACCAGTGCTTTTGAACGATTGACTTGGCGCGACAATCACTTGGAGAGATTCGAAAAATGTTTATTATACAAAATTGTAATATTGGAGTTAAAAAAATTAATTCGGAAATCACTTCACAGCCCCCCCTTGATAAAGCTCCACGCCCCCCAGGTTGGGAACCCCTGATCTAGCACCACCCAGAGTAGCTTAAGGAATGCTACGGACGCCAACAATCTTTCACCCCCAACATGTTAGTGTGTTTATGTGTTTAAGTATGAAAATCCTGTCAGTATTGAGTGAAGTAAAGTAGGCGTTTGTACAGGAACAGCTAAGGGCATACACACAATCTTGATAATATCTCTTAGCAGACGAAGTAGGGGTCCAACTCCTAGCAAAAAACGTAAAATGAAGCAATTTCCTCAATTGTGTCAAACGTTGAAAAGCTGAAGGACCCGGAAAGGTTTGAAATTGTGAGTCTTGAAGAGCTCTATCAAACGGAAAAACGAAATTTTGAAAATCGCTCCCGGTCCAAATGCAGTTCCGGAAAAACAGCCTAACATCGCTTGTTTCTTAACTCGTTTTCTTTTTGATGTTAATCCTAGTCAAATTAACTCATTTACATAATTAATTCTTTAATGTGTTCCTTGGTTCAAAATACTCAGGCATTTTTAGCCTACTTTCGATTTTTGCAAAAAATGAAAGTAGACTTATGAGATCAACACAGGGCGAAAAAAGTGTGTCTGTCTGTGTGTGTGTATGTGTGTGTGTGAGTCTGTGTGTGTGTGTGAGAGTCTGTGTGTGTGTGTGTATGTGTGTGTGTGAGTCTGTGTGTGTGTGTGTATGTGTGTGTGTGAGTCTCTCTGTGTGTGTGTGTGTGTGTCTGTGTGTGTGTGAGTGTGTGTACTCTGAATGTCTGTCCCCCCCTATCAATTCGAACACGGTGAATGCGAATTGAACGAAATTTGGTACAAAGGTAGCACTAGCAAAGGACACCTCAGTGTCATGTTTTATATCGCCGCCATCTTGACGGAAACGTAATGGCGGCCACACAAATGTTCAAAGCTTAAATCAAATTACGATTAACCTAATCATCCGATCTCTACCAAATTTTGCAACAACATACCTTTATAGAGGAAGCATCCTTTGACCAAATAACTAGGTCATTAGCCTAATAGTTTGCGGATGGCGGCCATCTTTGTGTGAAAATCAATTCCCCCTATTAATTCAAACACGGTGAAACCAAATGGAACGAAATTTGGTACAGAGGTAGCACTAGCAAAGGGCACCTCAGTGTCATGTTTTATATCGCCACCATCTTGACTGAAACGTAATGGCGGCCACACGAATGTTCAATGCTTAAATCAAATTACGATTAACCTAATCATCCGATCTCTACCAAATTTTGCAACTACATACCTTTATGGAGGGAGCATCCTTTGACCAATCTAATAGGTCATTCGCCTAATAGTTTGCGGATGGCGGCCATCTTTGTGTCAAAATCGATTCTCCCTATTAATTCAAACACGGTGAAACCGAATGGAACGAAATTTGGTACAGAGATAGCACTAGCAAAGGGCATCTCAGTGTCATGATTTATATCGCCGCCATATTGACAGAAACGTAATGGCGGCCACACAAATGTTCAAAGCTTAAATCAAATTACGATTAGCCTTATCATCCGATCTCTAGCAAATTTAGCAACAACATACCTTTATGGAGGGAGTATCCTTTGACCAAACTAATAGGTCATTAGCCTAATATTTTGCGGATGGCGGCCATCTTTGTGTGAAAATCGATTCCCCTTATCAATTCCAACACGGTGAAACCGAATGGAACGAAATTTGGTACAGAGGTAGCACTAGCAAAGGGCACCTCAGTGTCATGTTTTATATCACCGCTATCTTGACGGAAACGTAATCGCGGCCACCCAAATATTAAAAGCTAAAATGTAATTACGACCAACCTAATAATATAGTCTCTACCAAATTTTGCAACACCATATCTTTATGTGGGAAACATATTCAGACCAAACTGCAAGAACATCAGCCCAATAGTTTGCAGATGGTGGCCAAGTATGTGTGCAAATCGATTCCCCCTATCAATTCAAACACGGTGAAACCGAATTGAACGAAATTTGGTACAGAGGTAGCACTAGCAAAGGGCACCTCATATTCATATCCCTATAGCACGTTGTATTTCAACAAGCTACTACAACCAACATTCAATCATACTCCTTGAAAAGGACAAAGAGTTATAACAATACCCATGCATTTAGGAGAAAGTAGGCTATATGTTCTTTACTGAACATCTTGTTTGATTTAAAAGATATCTTCACGCTGGAAGTAGTTATAAGGGTTTAAATGAAACTCGGCATTGACTCACACTAGCACCCGCAGTGGTAGAAAAGACAAACTGCTAATCTTATCAACCGGATATGTTTGAGTTTCCGGTGAACAATCATTAGTCTACCACGTGTCATCTAACTGGCATGTCACGTAAATTACCAAGTCCACATCCCCTAAAGGCCGGCCCCATGGTGTTGGGGTAGCGCGCCTGCCACTCACCCGGAGGCCCCGGGTTCGATTCCCGGCTCCGTCAGGGATTTTATAAACTGACGTGTGGACTGGAATGGGGTGCATTCAGCCACGTGAGGACAATTTAGTAGCTGTCTGATGGAGAGACAGCGCCCCTGTCACGAAAACCAAGATTAACGGCCGAGGGGACCCGACGCGCTGACCACGCGTCACCCCAATATATGCTGGCCAAATAGCTGGGCAGCGGTCGCTTGGTAGGCCTAGGCCCTTGATGGGCTGTAGTGCCAGGGGTTATAATAGTCTATTATTATTATTATTATTATTATTATTATTATTATTATTATTATTATTATTATTATTATTATTATCATTGTTATTATTATTATTATTATTATTATTATTATTAGATGTGGCCTCTCACCGCTGGGTCGATGGTTCAAATCCCGGTCACTCCATGTGAGATCTGTGCTGGACAAAACGGAGGCAGACAGGTTTTTCTCCGGGTACTCCGGTTTCCCCTGTCAAAAATTTCATTCCAGCAACACTTTCCACTATCATTTCATTTCATCTGTCACTCATTTAATCATTGCCCCAGAGGAGTGCGTCAGGCCTCGGCAGCCGGCACAGTCCATATCCTCGCCGCTAGATGGGGGCTTCATTCATTCCATTCCTGACCCGGTCGGAGACTGGAAGCAGGCTGTGGATTTTTTCACTATTATTATTATTATTATTATTATTATTATTATTATTATTATATCCCCTAAAGGAACTGTGTTCATGGAAGGCCTAGTCTATGGCATTAATGATGTATTAAACATTGAGTTATTTGCCTGAAGGTGGATATTTAATTCGTCAGTCTGATAATATGTCCCGTCATATATAATTGGGCTTTATTACGCATAGATGAAGAAAAAATATTCAATTGATGATTTACTAGGTAGCGCTATGAATGACTTCAAAGCTCTCAATAATTACCTTCCCCTTAGTTACTAATCATTACGCTAAATAATAGTTATGACTATTTTAGCTCATCTGAGGGAAGTTGGCTTCCATTGCCAGTCCGCAGCAGTGAAACGAAATGCATGGCTGTGGGAGAGAAAATATTTAAATATCACCGTGAATCCGATACTCGGGAGCGAAATGATGATAATTTTCGGCGCGAAATTAAATCGACGCGAAACTGAATTCGTAGCGAAATATCACAGTGAAATTTAAATGCCTCGCGAAATTACATTGTGAAATTGAATCAACTTTCGCTCCTGGCACGAAATTAAAATCGTTACAGACTTTAAATTTCGCTCCCGGCGTGAAATAAAATTATTTACAGACTTTGAACTTTCCTCCCGGCACGGAATAGAATTCTAACGCTAATTTAAATTGATAATACATTTCGCTTCGCATGCCATCCCAGGTCTGCAGTAATTCACTCTTTCTTGAGGTAGTTAAACCTTCCTGTATATTTTCATGTACAAGTTGACGTATACTTTTAAATTTAGGTGCATAATATTAAAATATCAAAGCAATTATGAATTTTTGTGACCTCAATTCTATGACAATAAGTTTCTATGCAATAAAGAATAGTCGTGAATATAATTAGCAGTATTCAGGAGTAGCTAAGTAAGGATTTCCAGCAATCCAAATGAAAAATAACTCATTTCCATCTACTTTAGATCGCACGACGTTTAATCATGATATAGGATACTTTATATCTGCTCCAATTATTTCAAGTTTTGTTTGTCACCCGTGAATTCTCGAAATATGAGTGTGTCAAGTCATACTCTCCGATTGCAATAAAGAGGTGGACGTCTGGAGATCCAAGGTTCTATTCCCGGAAGTAACACCTTATCTTTGCCGAGTTTTTGTGACGAATGCTCAATAGCATTCTTAGTAATCGATTTTTAACATGGTAATAGTAAGAATATCCACCAAATTCAATGCATTGAAGCAAATGTTTAACTTGGGCTTTAGGGGTAGATATTCTCACTGTTCCAAACATTAAAACAACAATAACTAACTAATAACTACCTTGGGCAAAATAAATACAATAGAAATCAAACCTTTTGTCAAATTTCGCCACTGTAGCTTTGTTAGATTGCGAGTATTTGAGTTTAATACTGTAGATTTTAAAAATGGATATGTATATCTGTCCGAAGCTAATGGACTCCGATACCGTTTAACCGATTGCATTGAAATTTTGTAGGGTTGTAGTGCACACCCCAAAGAAGGTTTTTAGCAACAATAATTTTAGATAGCCCTCTCCATTCCTTTCATTTAGGCTCTTGGGCACAAATCTACACCGTTTTTCTTGGCTCAAATCTACACCGTTTCACCGATCTGAACCGAATTTTACGTACTTACCATTTGGAACAAGACGAGTAGCACTATCTACTTGAAAATTCGGACAGCCCTCTCCATTCCCTTCATTTATGCCCTTTGGCACCTGATATCTCTGAAATTGAGCGGCATGACTTGCACGTAAGTATTTACCTGATTTCTCTGAAATTTAGTGACAGAATTTGTGCGTACGTTTTCATCTGATATCTCTGAAATTGACCGGCATGACTTGCGCGTGGGTATTCACTTGATATCTCTGAAATTGAGCGGCATGATTTGCGCGTAAGTATTCACCTGATTTCTCTGAAATTTAGTGACAGAATTTGTGCGTAAGTTTTCACCTAATATCTCTGAAATTTAGTGACAGAATTTTCGCGTAAGTTTTCACCTGATTTCTCTGAAATTGACGACATGACTTGTGCGTATTTTTTCACCTTATTTATCTAAAATTAAGCGACATGACTTGGTATAATATGGGATATATGCACATCAAATGTTATGGTGCGAAATCACTTTCACTTCACTATGTCATACATCCGTTCGTAACACTAGAGTCACAGAAATGTTTCTGAAATATATATATTGCATTATATTAGGGATGAATTTTTTGTAGTGTTACGTTGAATGTTATAAAATGGCTTCTCGCTTGTAGTGGGCGGTAATGACGCAATTGAAAATTATAAAAATCTGACATCATTAAGTGGTGGAAATTGAAGCAGCCATTCATAAATCATAAGGGGGAATACATAAATTCATACATACATCACCCGAACCTGATCTCATTAACCTATATTTTCAATTTATTATTAAAGTATAACGTACGTAAAATAATCTAAAAATTCAATAATTAAGAAGGTAGGGAGACATTAGAAAGCTTTAGGGGAGCTATGTTAAAGGTAGTGTACGTAATTAAAGAAATGGAACATGTCCAAAAATTGGATGCAGTCATAAGAGTCCTGACAGTATGTTAAGGTACCAGGTAGACACACCGTATTCAATGACCAATTAAACGTAAGTAAGATCTGCACTAATTGAGTTGAAACTAAATAACTCAACACATCAAGGCTATAGTTCATGGCCTATACTAATATTTCCGAGGAACAGGCGCGGATCTAGAGTTTGGCTTTGGGGGGTCACAGAATCGAAATTGTTAAGACAAATGGTATCACTAACAACGCAATCACAAAATAACCAAACGTACAAAACCAGACCAAATTTTTGCAAGCTACATGGATAGAAATTTTTTGCGTTTAGCGCACCATATATATTCGTACAAATTGCAACGGCGTGTTTTGCGACTTTTACATCGAGCTTCGAGAAAAGTATCAAGGTACGTTACAGTTTCGGCATATCGAGTTGGTACCGACAAAGGGAGAAAGTCACAGCTTAAATTGCCAACCAAGCTTGCAGTTTGGAAGTCAGGAATTTTTTTTTGGTGCGAAAAAAGCCCCAAATTCCTATCCGTGCATTGCTGCACATTGATCGTGACATCACTATAGACATCGATTCGGTAATCACAAGGTTTGCTAAACAAAATAGACGAGTTGATTTTGTTATATAAATAATCGTTTTTATAAATATGTACAGTTGTAACAGAACATAATAATTGCAATTAAGATAATCTCAGTATTGAATAAAATGAAAGAAACTGTTTTTCAGTTAAAATTCGTTAAATTTTATTTGTCTGGCTATTGTGTTTTCGTGTTTTGAGTTTTCAAAAAATTTGGTCTCAGTCATGACCCCCGTGACCCCCCCCCCCCCTCCCTGGATCTGCGCCTGCCGAGGAAGGTAATTCATTATACCTTACATCCTAGTAGCATCGTCACTAACAGAAAACTAATTACTCTAGAAGCTCAATCAACGCAATTATAATCACAGACACCCTTCTTCATGGTTGTACTAGTAGATAAACACTCTAAATAATTGCACTCATTCCAGGTTCCGTATTGACCATGTTAACATGAATTATAACATAAATTTCTCGCCAAATCAATACTTTTTACTTACATAAAAATTCTACAGGTACATGTTTCGAAAACACATAATGTTTCCTTCCTCAGCCCACTAATTAGTGTTAAACATCAAATTACATCGATAACCCCACAAAATAACAACAAGATGTTCAGTAAAGAACATATAGCCTACTTTCTCCTAAATGCATGGGTATTGTTATAACTCTTTGTCCTTTTCAAGGAGTATGATTGAATGTTGGTTGTAGGAGCTTGTTGAAATACAACGTGCTATAGGGATATTAAACATGAATATGAGGTGCCCTTTGCTAGTGCTACCTCTGTACCAAATTTCGTTCAATTCGGTTTCACCGTGTTTGAATTGATGGGGGGAATCGATTTGCACACATACTTGGCCACCATCTGCAAACTATTGGGCTGATGTTCTTGCAGTTTGGTCAGAATATGTTTCCCACATAAAGATATGGTGTTGCAAAATTAGGTAGAGACTAGATTATTAGGTTGGTCGTAATTACATTTTAGCTTTTAACATTTGGGTGGCCGCGATTACGTTTCCATCAAGATAGCGGTGATATAAAACATGACACTGAGGTGCCCTTTGCTAGTGCTACCTCTATACCAAATTTCGTTCCATTTGGTTTCAGCGTGTTTGAATTAATAGGGGGAATCGATTCTGACAAAAAAGATGGCCGCCATCCGCAAACTATTAGGCGAATGACCTATTAGATTGGTCGAAGGATGCTCCCTCCATAAAGGTATGTAGTTGCAAAATTTGGTAGAGATCGGATGATTAGGTTAATCGTAATTTGATTTAAGCTTTGAACATTCGTGTGGCCGCCATTACGTTTCAGTCAAGATGGCGGCGATATAAAACATGACACTGAGGTGCTCTTTGCTAGTACTACCTCTGTACCAAATTTCGTTCCATTCGGTTCCACCGTGTTCGAATTAATAGGGGGAATCAATTTTGACATAAAGATGGCCTCCATCCGCAAACTATTAGGTGAATGACCTATTAGATTGGTCAAAGGATGCTCCCTCCATAAAGGTATGTAGTTGCAAAATTTGGTAGAGATCGGATGATTAGGTTAACCGTAATTTGATTTAAGCTTTGAACATTCGTGTGGCCGCCATTACGTTTCAGTCAAGATGGCGGCGATATAAAACATGACACTGAGGTGCCCTTTGCTAGTGCTACCTCTGTACCAAATTTCGTTCCATTCGGTTCCACCGTGTTCGAATTAATAGGGGGAATCAATTTTGACATAAAGATGGCCGCCATCCGCAAACTATCAGGTGAATGACCTATTAGATTGGTCAAAGGATGCTCCCTCCATAAAGGTATGTAGTTGCAAAATTTGGTAGAGATCGGATGATTAGGTTAACCGTAATTTGATTTAAGCTTTGAACATTCGTGTGGCCGCCATTACGTTTCAGTCAAGATGGCGGCGATATAAAACATGACACTGAGGTGCCCTTTGCTAGTGCTACCTCTGTACCAAATTTCGTTCCATTCGGTTCCACCGTGTTCGAATTAATAGGGGGAATCAATTTTGACATAAAGATGGCCGCCATCCGCAAACTATCAGGTGAATGACCTATTAGATTGGTCAAAGGATGCTCCCTCCATAAAGGTATGTAGTTGCAAAATTTGGTAGAGATCGGATGATTAGGTTAATCGTAATTTGATTTAAGCTTTGAACATTTGTGTGGCCGCCATTACGTTTCCGTCAAGATGGCGGCGATATAAAACATGACACTGAGGTGCCTTTTGTTAGTACTACCTCTGTACCAAATTTCGTTCCATTCGGTTGCACCGTGTTCGAATTAATAGGGGGAATCTATTTTCACACAAAGATGGCCGCCATCCGCAAACTATTACGCTGATGACCTATTGGTTTGGTCAAAGGATGCTCCCCCCATAAAGGTATGTCGTTGCAAAATTTGGTAGAGATCGGATGATTAGGTTAGTCGTAATTTGATTTAAGCTTTGAACATTTGTGTGGCCGCCATTACGTTTCCGTCAAGATGGCGGCGATATAAAACATGACACTGAGGTGTCCTTTGCTAGTGCTACCTTTGTACCAAATTTCGTTCAATTCGCATTCACCGTGTTCGAATTGATAGGGGGGGACAGACATTCAGAGTACACACACTCACACACACACAGACACACAGACACACACACACACAGACTCACACACACACATACACACACACAGACAGACACACTTTTTTCGCCCTGTGTTGATCTCATAAGTCTACTTTCATTTTTTGCAAAAATCGAAAGTAGGCTAAAAATGTGAACAGTGTTTTTGTTATTTAGTGAGGTTATCGATGTAATTTGATGTTTTACACCAATTAGTGGGCTGAGGAAGGAAACATTATGTGTTTTCGAAACATGTACCTGTTGAATTTTTATGTAAGTAAAAAGTATTGATTTGGCGAGAAATTTATGTTATACTTCATGATGACCCACTCTACAAGAAGATGGGGAGACCAAGGTTGATTTAGAAATAATTACACATGGCTGTCAGCAGAAGTTGGAGCCAGATATGATCTGAAGCACATCCATAGCACGATTATCAACTTGCTCATCAGCGATTGAAGTCGAGGAGAAGTTTGTTCCGTACAACTGAATGCCTGAATGAGCCTCCTCAATCATCAAAGGTAACATGATGATGATGATGATAATTGTTGTTTTAAGGGGCCTAACATCTAGGTTATCGGCCCCTAATGGTTTGGGTGATCGTGAAGATGATAATGAAATGTAAACTATAACTAAAAATAACTACTAACTTAAATACTAGAAGAAGGAATGGAAAACCAAAGGAGAATAAGGCATATAAAGGACAGAAGGAAAAGAAATGCCCTCAAACCTCGAAGAATGCGGAGTGAGGGACTTGGAAGGAAGGAGAGCCATGAAAGGCAGATAGGAAAGTGAAAGAGGAGAGGGACCGCCCCAAAGGTAAGGGGCAAAAAGGGAAAACGGACCCAGCTCAGGAATCCCTCGGGGTCACCAACTCCCGAACTCACCAGCCGTGAGCCCCAGAGGGTGTAGCATTATCTAGGGTGCACCAAAAGTGGTGGGGCTACATACACCCGGCCTCCTTGAGGGCCTTAAGCAGAAGGCAGGAGATAACATGAAAAGAAAAAGAAGGCTGACCCCTCGCAGAAGGAGGGAATCAGAAAAGATGAGACAAGGGCCAATTAAGGCGGGAAAGGAAGTGACTCCCTAGGCCTCGATACCCTAATACCGTCGGGGTCGGAAGAGAACAAGAGTTGACCAAGTGAGGTCGACAGGAAAGAAGACGGAGAGGAGTCCGGCACAAGTAAGTGGAAGCAATGCCGGACTCAGCTGGGGCCCCGTGGTCGCCAACCCACGTCCCAGAAGATGTGAGCCCCTAGGGGGTCAAAGGTAACAACCAGAAGTTCTAGAAACCCTCATCTTGAAGGATGGATGGGTCCATCTGAAAGCGTCCAGAAAGCCATGAAGAGGCTTGGACTACATGTAATATGTTACGGTCTGGAGTTGATAGATCTTAGACTAGCATTGAGATGTGAGGTCTACCTTGCGAGTGAGGAGCAAACCATGGCTCACCTCCACAATTGCATCTCCTGCCCTCTCCACCGTACCATGGGCGGCCTAGTGAAGGCTAAACCTATCCTAATGCTGCACGGCATAGCACAAATTCAAAGTTCTTTTCTCTCTCAACCACAATTCCTTAGCACTTAACCCTGCTGATGCCTTAAATGTTGCTCCTCACCCGTGTGCTGGCTGATTTCCAGAATGTATGGCTATATTCAGAATGGCACAAACTCAATGTGGTTTGAGTTACAAATAAATTGAAAATTCCGTTCGATTTCCGAATCTTTACGCTACAAATTTAATACAATCTAACACGATTGATAAAAACCTATATTTAAACAAGATGTTCAGTAAAGAACATATAGCCTACTTTCTCCTAAATGCATGGGTATTGTTATAACTCTTTGTCCTTTTCAAGGAGTATAATTGAATGTTGGTTGTAGTAGCTTGTTGAAATACAACGTGCTATAGGGATATTAAACATGAATATGAGGTGCCCTTTGCTAGTGCTACCTCTGTAAACAAAATCATTCAATTCGGTTTCACCGTGTTTGAATTGATCTGGGGAACGGATTTGCACACATACATGGCCGCTATTTGCAAACTATTGGGCTGATGACCTTGTATTCAGTCATAAGATGCTTTCCACAAAAAGGCATGTTGATGCAAAATCCGGTAGAGATCAAATTATTTGGATGGTCGAAATTTGATTTAAGCTTTTAACATTTGGGTGGCCGTCATTCCGTTTCCGTCAAGATGGCGGCGATATAAAACATGACACTGAGGTGCCTTTTGCTAGTGCTACCTCTGTACCAAATTTCGTTCAATTCGGTTTCACCGTGTTTGAATTGATAGGGGGAATCGATTTGCACACATACTTGGCCACCATCTGCAAACTATTGGGCTGATGATCTAGCAGTTTGGTCAGAATATGCTTCCCACATAAAGATTTATTGTTGCAAAATTTGGTAGAGACTAGATTATTAGGTTGGTCGTAATTTCATTTTAGCCTTTAACATTTGGGTGGCCGCGATTACGTTTCCGTCAAGATGGCGGTGATATAAAACATGACACTGAGGTGGCCTTTTCTAGTGCTACCTCTGTACCAAATTTCGTTCCATTCGGTTTCACCGTGTTCGAATTAATAGGGGTAATCGATTTTGACACAAAGATGGCCGCCATCCGCAAACTATTAGGCTAATGACCTATTAGATTTGTCAAAGGATGTTCCCTCCATAAAGGTATGTTGTTGCAAAATTTGGTAGAGATCGGATGATTAGGTTAGTCGTAATTTGATTTAAGCTTTGAACATTTGTGTGGCCGCCATTACGTTTCCGTCAAGATAGCGGCGATATAAAGCATGACACTGAGGTGTCCTTTGCTAGTGCTACCTTTGTACCAAATTTCGTTCAATTTGCGCTCACCGTGTTCGAATTGATAGGGGGCGACCGACATTCAGAGTACACACACTCACACACACACACACACACACACAGACACACACACGCACATACACACACACAGACAGACACACTTTTTTCGCCCTGTAGTGATCTCATAAGTCTACTTTCATTTTTTGCAAAAATCGATAGTAGGCTAAAAATGCGCGCGTTTTCTTCCTGGAACGAGCGGGCGTGCAGGCAGAAGTAGAAGGGAGAACTGTCTCTTCGGTTGCGTCAGATTCAGAATCTGTAATACGAATTATAACCCCAAATATACTAGTCAAAGAATAAACCCAACGTTTTTGCGAGAGAAAAATCTGTCCACAAAGAATAAAATCAAAGGAAAGGAAAACAGATTTGACCTACCTGAACTTGAATCGTTTGCCATCGAACAGATCGATATTCTTCCGCTGAACAGTGATGTGGTGCTATCTAGCGATAGTATGTGCAACTTTATGCTTACTGGCACCCACACGCAAGTGTTAGAGCTGTAATATTACGTTCGTCTCCAACACAAAGCGCAAGAAATCGATCAACGTAATATTACGCTCGCCGCAGTTTTAAAAAGTTACCTTTAAACGTAATAGTACGGCGCCCGCGCTCTAAGTGTTAGTACACATTTTCACTCCTTTGACATTTTCTGACCTGGGCAATCATTTGTTACCGCCTGTCTGGTTATACCTCATACGCTCTGTACACTGATTGGTCACGGGAAGGGTAGTCCCATGAGAAAATGTGCCGTGTATGACTCCTGAGCGCTGCGGATAGCTGCGGCGGAGTTGTGCAATCTGTCACACTTATGAGTGTAGTGAAAGGGGCAACACGTCGCGAGTTAACCAACCTTGAACGTGGGATGATCATCAGCGCACGGCGCATTTCTAAGATTACACGCGAATTCGGATTTCTGAGGCCAACAGTGTCGAGGGTGGATCCTCAATATCGCAGAGATAATGTTACCATCCGCGTAAACCGCCACACGGGACGACCATAAGTGTTTAACGAACGGACATCACGTCGCCTCAGCAGAACCATACGGGGCGATCCAAAAGGCTACTCTGAGTCGGATCACCGCCCAGTTGAATGTTGGGAATCAGGAACCCATTCCTACCAGTACTGTAAGGAGGCACCTGCACCGCATAGGCTTCAAAAGCCGACATTTCCTCATGGGACTAACCTTCCCGTGACTTTTGGTCATTAAGTGTGTATGATCTGATAAGCCTCTGTGGCTTAGGCGGCAGCACGCCGGCCTCTCACCGCTGGGTCAGTGGTTCAAATCCCGGTCACTCCATGTGAGATCTGTGCTGGACAAAGCGGAGGCAGACAGGTTTTTCTCCGGGTACTCCGGTTTTCCCTGTCACTAATTCCATTCCAGCAACACACTCCACTATCATTTCATTTCATCTGTCATTCATTTAATCATTGCCCCAGGGGAGTGCGACAGGCTTAGGCAGCCGGCACAGTTCATATCCTCGCCGCTAGATGGGGGCTTCATTCATTCCATTCCCTGACCCGGTCGGTCGACTGGAAGCAGGCTGTGGATTTTCAAGTGTGTATGACCTGATAGCTGAAGGCTTTCTTCGTATTCAATGACGTGGTGAAAATTCAATTCTCAATAAATTCTTACATGATGCTAGCCGTAGTAATGGACAAAGCATCAAGGCGTATTCACGCAAAAGAAATTCAAATAGTGTTTATCGTTTTCGTTGTTACTTTAACTGCGTGCTAGAACATTGTGGTCAATTCATCCTTGTGTACTTGGATGCGTGTTGAATCTATCTTATAAGCAGTCTCATTTCGATTCCTGTGCTAGTATATGAGTTTGTATTCGGGACTGCGATTTAGGTACGTAGCAGCCGTAGCCTTAATTTAGACACCATCCCCGAATTCGACTGCATTAGAATTGGAATAACATGGAAAACCACTTTTTGGGCGCATGAACAGGAAGTCGAACCCACATGCTCCCAGTCGTGCCTCACGAGGATGAGTGAACCTAGTTCCAATCCTCAGACCAGAACTAAATTTCTTACCAGAGTCGAAAATCGAGTCCGCAGTGACAGCCAAAAATGCTAGTCACTAGTCCATGAGGTTGACAAGAGAATGAGTTTCACAACTACTTTGTACACTTTTGAGTACAATCACGTTTACTTACAAGGGAAGTAAGTGCTACAGTGAGTCAGATCACCGCCCAGATCGTACATGTTTAAGGGACAGCCCTGACGTCCCAGGCCCTCAAGAACAGTGGGAAGCAGCCTTTATATACGCCCCACTACGCGACAACTCCGAATACTGCAGGGATGTCCAGCTGCGCCAGCCGTCATGCCTGCGTATCAGGATGTCAGGTACGATTTCGGAGCCTTGCAGTTCAATCTGGAGGACGATTTTCCACACGTAGTAATACAACGGTTGCGTCCACAAAGTTTCAAGATAGGTTTCGTCCTGTCTTACTTGACACTTCCCTCGTTAGATTTCTACCCCATGGTGCAATCGCAGCTAAGTTGACCGAGACATAAGTAATGATAGCTCTGAAGCCATTTTCAGTGTTCCTTTATTGATAATTGATATTTTCACTTTCAGTTGGTCAACACAAAGTAATTCCAACTGTCCTAATTCATTATTCTTAGCTTGTGTTGTTGTTGTTGTTTTAGTCTTCAGTCCTTGCCTCCCTGTCCTGAGCTAATCGTTTCATCTCTACATAGCTACCACACCCTACATCCGAGGCAACCTGTTTAACATATTCTAACCATGGTCTACCCTTACAGTTCTTGTCCTTGACCCTTCCTTCCATAACTAAGTTTGCTATTCCTGGGTGTCTTAATATGTGTCCTTCCAACCTATCTCTTCTCTTCATTAGCAGTCACCAGAAACATCTCTCCTCTCCCACTCGTCTTAATACCTCTTCGTTTGTAACCCTATCTACCCATCTGATCTTCATAATTCTCCTGTAACACCACATTTCAAATGCTTCAATTCTCCTTTTTCTGCTGCACCAATAGTCCAAGGTTCTCTTCCATAGAACACCACGCTCCAGACAAAGGCTTTCAAATATGACTTCCTAATACCTAAATCTATATTCGATGTCAACAGAATCCTTTTTTGTAAAAATGCTTTCATTGCCTGAGCCAAGCTACTTTTTATATCCTCTTTGCTTCGTCCAACACTGGTTATTTTGATTCCTAAGTAACAGAAGTCTCCTACTTCCTTCAGCTTTTCACCTGCCAATTTGATGTCCGTAGAGGTTTCTGATTTATTTCGGCTGCATTCCAGTATTTTTGTTTTCATTTATTAATTTTCATCATGAATTCTTTTCTCAAGACGGAGTCCACACCATTCAAAAACTCATTCAAATCCTCAGGCGTGTCGGCCATTTGTCATCGGCAAATCTCAGAGTTGAAATTATTTCTCCTTGAATCTTCACTCCCACTTTAAATTTTTCTCCAATTTTCTTGATTGCTTGTTTAATGTAAAGATTGAAAAGTATGGGTGATAAGTTGCAGCCTTGCCTTACACCTTTCTGAATACAAGCTTCTCTCTTAGCTTAAGAGATTTGAGTCTTTTGGCTCCGCGATTTACCTGATTGGCAATGAGTTAAGGTAATTTTGAAGCCATTTTCTTTGTTGCCCTATTGACAATTGATATTGACAGAGACATATTTACAGAAATATTTTGTGAAATGTAGTATTAATATTAATGGAAATGTAATGTACTTCATAACAAGGAATGTAAATCCAATTGAAGGTAAGATTTCTCGGGAATATTCTATTTTGCCTTAATTATTTTCATCTCTAAGTGGTACAAAGCTTTCAAATCATTCATCGTTATATCAGGCAGTAACGTTACGCCAGTTTCAGGATGTAGTGGCGCCACGCACCATTGTCAATATTACATTTGGACAACTACATCCGAACTGAACTAGTTTTGAAGGGAATTAATCTAAGTTATCATAAATGCCTATATATATCTCTATGCACTCTCAATTTTCTTCTCTTTCTTACTGTTTTTCACTTACTCCTATACTTCTGTAGTTTCCAAAATTTACCCTTGTGATTTTGTGAATGTGCTTTTTCTCCTTATGTGTTTTTGTGGTTGAAGGGGGAGATGCTCATGTATTATGTTTTTATATGCATGTGTTCCTGTAACTTTTTAAGGGAGATATGTCTGAAGTTTTCACAAAAGAAAGTGTCAGTTATTTGGCTATAAAAACGGTACGTAATTTTAAGATTACAATTTTAAAATTTCGTTGCTATACTCAAATTCAATGTGCATAAAAATCTTCGAAACATTATTGTGCTCCATTTGGCCGGTATAATTAATATAATTAGTTTCCAGCCACGTTAGATCAATTGGAAAAGAAGATGTGTAAATATTAGCTTTCCTTTCTCTTGCATAAAATGCTTCTATCTACGTAATTATTATGGGATAATGTTGTTAAAGGTACAGGAATGTAATTATTTTCGGAGTCTTGATATTTTGAGTTTTAATATAAATTTGGGTAGAAAAATCTGTTCATGCAGAATTTTAAAAAAATTATGAAATGGGAGTTGAAACATTTCTGGAGAGAACAGTATAGGCCTGATTCTAAAACCCCGAGCAGTTATTGTTTCTATGTTTTTCTTGATAGTTCAGTGGCAGTGACTGCCTTACGTTATCAAGATCGCGGGTTCGATTCCCGAATTAGCAAGTCAAAGTTTTGAAGGGTGGCATAAATTGACAACACTCTGAAAGTCGTACGATGACAGCTCGTAAAGATCTCTCGAATCAAATTTGGTGATTAGAAGAAAAGAAAAGAAAAGAAAACTCAAGCACAGGTCACCGATATATTTCTGATAACATAACGTCTAAATTTGAGAGTCGATCACCTCATTGCCTCCAACTCCAATGATTTACGTAACAATAGCTGAACCCTTGTTAATATTGTCTGAGTTATTTTTGAATTAATGTTGGTCAAACACAGCTTTCACCCAATGGCCTTTAAGTGATCACCTTTTTAATTGAAAAAATGTGCAATACCTCAAAACGCTACGTAATTATAAATTGTTACAGTAAATGCCAACGACCTTCTATACAAGTGGTAGAACATTGTCAATTACACTACAGTATATGTTTAAAACTGTGGAAGATTAAACATTCAGACATATCGCACTTTTGTTGGATGTATATTATGCATTTTCTGTCGTGAAGCATGTTTTATGTACCCTGTAGTAATCTAAATGTGGAAAAGTAGTATTTTGGAAATACTGGCTTATACGGCCAAGTAATAATGGCAAATAGCTTTAGGTTATTGCCTCTTCTGTGGCGGTGCTTTACTTACTGTACCAAGCTGGACTCAACAGCAAGTCATGACACAGAAAAAAAACCTAGAAAGTTTGCTGTTGTTTAGTAATGTGCTTCTCTCTGGTTCAACATAATTTAATGCATCTTTAGCTCACAGTGTTTGGGGCTTTTTATCGGTACCATCTTACTCCCCAGGCACTACGAAGTCAAGAGTATTTTCCTTGGATGAGCCTATCACGTCTGGATTTACAGTAGAATTAGCCAGTGTGATCTTTCAATATTAGTGTAGTTAATTCCATTCAAGTACAACAAGTTTGATACAAAATAGATGGCTTTTCTTGTTCGTATTTCATTTTATAGGATTGGGGCATCTTGGCTATCATCCCCATGTACTTAGGTGTGTGTTGAATTTGTCTGATAACCAGTATATTTTGTGCTGACTTTAATAGAGTGTGGAACCAGTTCATGATTGAAATACGATACCATTCTGATAGTCGCCAAGCATAGCAATAACACATATCTTCGAAGAGGATTGGTAGTATACCCTTATATTCAACGGAGATGATCCACCACAGATGGAGAAGGATCGCAGCATCTCGTAGTCCCCGGCTAGAAAGACTGCTAAGAGCTACTGGCGAATACACTCTGGATAGGATCAGAGGAAATTTGTAAATGTGCTACTTAGGTATGGGTTCTAAAATATACTCGGGAATCAAAACAATCTCGGGCGATGGGATAAGGACAGGTTAATGACATCACCTCCACCTCTATAGCACATTGAACTACCAATATACGACAAATGATAATGCAAATTCCTATAAAACGATCAGGAATCCGTAAAGCACGTGCCTGACTATTTATTCAAACGACACATGTTACAAGTAAAAAAGAAATCGCATAAACCCTTAATAAATAAAATATCTTCGCTATCCAAGCTCCATTAAATAAAATTAAAAAATGAATGCGTATTGGCGACAAACTGCTTTTCCCTAGGTAACAGGAGTTAACAATAAAAATAATATTATTACGTTACCTGAAATGAATTAAATGAATTTACTTATGACGTAGGCCTCCACCATTACAATTACTATTTTTTACTCTATACAATAACCAACACCTGTCACCTACACTATCTCTAGTTTAAATATCGTTCGAGTAAAATAATCTTCCTTAAAATATATCAATAATTATAATATACTATAGCAAAATTGTCCACACATTCTCGGTATCTGTCTATACAATATATCTACTTACAACCCTTAACGAAGGAGTTCTATTTAAAACAAACTTTCCTTCAATATAACACTTCTCCCTGACATTCTACAATTTCTTAAAATCTCAACTATGTTTGGTTTTCCAATCCATTATTATATGTCAATCCTGTATTCTATAATCCGTACAATTAAGTAGAGATCTAGTTAAATGACGTATCTCTGATCGTTCTACATTAATACAAATAATAATAACTTTCAATAAAATAATAATAACCAGAACAATAATACTCTCTCTCTCTCTAACACAGAACCATTTAAATGGAGTACGACTTCAGCGTATTATAAAGATTAGCCGTTCCTACTGTTTCAGGGTAACCGCATTGTCCATAAATAGATAATAATAATAATAATTTACTTCACATTCATTCCGATGCGACAGAACAATACTTCTGTAACAATACCAACAGTATTCCTTCTCTATCCACAACTTAATATCTTCGCCAATCTGTCCACACAGATATCACCATCACAATCTCAATGAAACAATGGCATACAGCACATTGCCGTTACAATAACTTTCTTCCGTCTAGTGGGAATACTACATCAACTTTCCTCAAAATATATATCATCGCAGCTTCATTCTCCACAATACATTAACGTCTGAATCTTAATAAACTTCTGAAATGTCAACTTCAAATAAACTTTCTCACTGGTTGCAAACAAATCCATAAAAGTATTACAGTAAAATTGTCTCTCTAGTTGTCCTGATATTACTGGTATAATACGTAATAATAATATCGTATGGCCTCGGGTGCCGAGTGCAAGCTTTGTTAATTGAAGCCCAGAGGGCAGCTTGCATATCGAATTTTATCGCTCCTTGAAGCGCTATGAAAGTCAAGGAGGTTAGATATCTAAGCTTCTTGACACTATAGCGTTTTCAAGTAGAGAAATGAAGAACTTTGTGTTGGCGGAGAATCCAGAGATTAATTTTGAGATTATGAACACGGCATACTGAATTCAAATGGGTTCTCTAACATACGAACATCGTATGACATGGGTATCGTGATTTTTGTCGTCTTTCAAAAGTCACTTACCACGGCCAGGAGCGAACCTGCAGGCTTGGGGGGTTGGCAGTCCGACACGATAGCCACTCACCCATCGTGGTAATATAATAATATAAAAAGATACGAGCCTTACAGTAGTCGCATATGATGTGTAACATCTGACATGTTATCCTACTCGCATACTACACAGTTTGGACATTCTTAAAATGTTAATTTACACTCCATTTTCATACTGGTACTACGATGAATGTATAGACTGAATTGGAGCTATGTTACTGTCACATTTGTGGCGCAGCGGTCAAGCTTTTAGTCTCTCACCAAGGTAGACCGGGTTTGATTCCCGGTCAATACATGTGAGATTTTCGAATTGAAATGCCATGTCCTGTGGTTCGCATTCCACGTAAAAAAGAGGTACCGTGGATCATGATCGTGAGATAAACGGACACGCAAAACTACAAGCTTCCTTCCTTCCTTTTACATTAATAATTCATAATAACAAAGTGACACACAACGTCGACAGTACTCTCAAATACTGTGAGCACATTCCTCAGTAACTATAACATTCATTATTCTCAAGGCTCTCATACAGTTCATCGCACACAATCAAAACATGGCTTCCTACAATCATGAAATGACCTAGTCTCACATATGATGAAAATACAGCTTTTATTCCACTCATATAACAACATTCTGTAATGCATTTAATATTTGACTACTCACCCACAGCTTGAAAATAACGCCGCTTACTTAAATGTCATTTGTTGTCTTTGTCCTACCCCATGTGATATTCAACCTTGAACGTGAAGCTTCATAAACTGCTCAATGACAAATGAAAGTCGGTGAAACATTTGCCACTGTGCTCGTCAAACCAGTGCCTGCTAAATGCACTGCCTACATTATTGCCACTGCCTTGTTTCCAATACACACATTTTCAATTGTACATCTAGCTGGCAGTGCGTCTTTACTTCGTCCGATCCACTTCCGTTCGATCCACTTCCGCCCGATTCACTTCCGTCCCCAATTTTCAAAATCACTCCCACAAAACTATCCAGCAACCGAGCGGAAAGATGTTAAACATCAATAAGTACCATAGCTCTGATACATCTTCTACTATCGTAATTCTATGACAATCTTAAATGACATCAAAGTATACTCCTTATGAGCATTTATGAAAACTTCAATTATCATAAAATATGACATTAATACTTTTCCTTCAGTATGCTCAATAACATTATATTGTTCACCAATCTTAACTTGCTTTCTATATGTTTAATACATCATTTAGCAATCTTGTTAGAAATATTCGTCTTCTGATCTGACAATAAGTCGTTAATTCCTTAACTTCGCTCTGATCTACAATAAAGGTCGTCAATCTATCGTTGTTTCACTTATTCAGGAATAAATTCGAAAGTCGAATTATCAAACAATCTAAATCAAAACGCAATACGATAAAATCTCCACCATAAATTAAATAAGTCTAAAACATTTACGAAAACTCGATTCAATAATATCGAACCTTGATACGCCTACCTTCTCATAAAAATAATTAAATCCGCCGAATACTTATTTTAAAAATTCAATTCGAAATACGATGAAAAATAGTAACCCAAAATTGAAAATACTAAGAAATATGCCTAAAACGACAAACATAGAATAATGGTCGGATATTCTCGTACATCTCCAAACTACATAAATATGGTATACTGATAAAAGTTCTTGATTCTACCTTTAGGTGCGTAAAGATGTTTAGAAGTGGTTGTCCCATTGTTGAATTTCATAAACAGGGTTTTCCTCGAGTACCTCTGTGTATTTGTGCCATCGTGGATCTTCCTCGTATGCCTCCATGTAGCCGTCATCTACTTCGTTCGGGTAGGTGCGCCAAACATGTTCGTGGTGACCAATACACGTCTCATCCTCATAGAGCGTCTCTGGTAACTTCTAGAACTGGGTCCACCCTTGTTCTCTCGTATATGAATCGAACTGGGTCCACCCTTGTTCGCTCGTAATGGAATATCTTCTGTTCTTCTCAACATCCGCGTAGAGTTTGTGTTTGACATAATGGTATCCATATTTATAGCCATATTTGTTGAAATATAGTTTTGACGATACATAAGGAGTAGATGGTGATCTCCTGTGTATAACAATTCATTACGTCACTCCAGAAATCCTCATTGTCTCCATAGATTATGTTCCCATTAACATACTTAGTAACTCATCCCCTCATCTTCGAAGCTAATTTTCCCTCTCAGTTTCATTTCGACAACCATGGTGGTAATAATGTTCGTAAATAAATGTTTCCAAAGCGATTACGTCTTCAATACATAAGTCGCTCGTTGCACTTGCAATGTATTTCAAAAACACGTAGAATATTGTTTTTGTTGAGTCACTTGTTCACAACAATTCAATTTTCTATACAGAAATCCATTGTTGAATCGTTTATGTTTAATGTCTTAACAATTTCCTTCCCTTCAATATTTTCGCTAACGTTCACTTCGTAAACTCCATGAGCGCACTCGTTAGCAGAGTAATATAATTTCAAAGTTCGACTTTTTATAATTTCACTCTTACGCACTTCTTCAATAATGCCGAAGTAATATTTATAGTTAGCTCACTTTAGAACTCAAAAACGTTCAACTGTGGTGTGTCCTACACCGTGTAATTCACTTCATTACTTAAGACAATGGTGCACTCCCGCACTACAATTCATACACGTCCGTCCTCTAAGAAGTTTCCGATCGAAGGAGCCATGAGTTTCCTTCCATATCCCCCACTACTGCTTCAGTTTAGCATCATCAAAAGAAAATTCTCGCGCGATAAGTTGGCGGGTATTACAATTATCCTTTATTACTCCGTAATTAGACTTCCGTCTTCACCCAGGAATGTCACATAAATTCCAAAAATAATTTTAGAAGTCTTTTCAGGAAGTCAAAGTACTTCTAATTAGCCTCACAATGGGTGTTGAGAATCTTGCTAATTGCGCCTTTTGTAATTTTCCTATTGGCTTTGGTGAGTCACGTGGTATCTTCTTGACACGTTCCTGGCTTGCGTTGCCAGCATGTGACTTGCTTTGCGGGTTACATATCTGACTCCTTGCCCAGGTTTCCTTGTCGGCTCCCTGTCTTCAAAGGTAAATTGGTTTCCCGCCGCCTCTCAACTTGTATTTCCAGAGCGAATTTCCTGATTGGCCAGTTCTGGTGACTGGCACAGCACTAGTACGCTCGTTTTCTGCACGATTCCAGGCTCGATAAATTATAGCATGGGCTACGTTTCATCACGGGCTAATATACAATCGTATGCATCGCAAATTCGAGTACAGTACGTATCTTTTGAGTTGACGCCGATAGGCGATCTGAGCGTAGCGTCGTGATAAGGATGAATTGAATGACCAATAAGTCACAAACATCCATTTCGTTTACACGGGAGTTAACCATTGAGGACTAACATCCCCACGTCCCGGCTGGGAATCGAACCTGGCGCCCTTCGTGCCAAAGTATAGCATTCTAACCATACAGTCACAGGGCTGGGCATTTGTCAGGTAGGGATGTGGAGAAAGTACGGTAAAATGTACACTCAGGATGGCTGCTGTCAGCCAGAGCCAGGATTTAAACCTTCGATTCTGAACATCCAGCTCCTCCTTGCAACTGTGGTGCGTGCCTTAACACGCTCAGCTGCGATGTGGGACACAATCAAATGGAACAGAAGATAATAAATTACTCAATTATGTGAAAGATCTTAAATTATGGGATATTTTTTTTATAAATAAGTCATACGTGGATAATAATACTTCCAGGTCACTGATTTCCAAGTCTGTGGAATGAATAACGAAATGATCAAAGTAACTGGCTGCAAAACCCTACGGCTATCTTCCATTTAACAAAATTGGTATTACCCATGCACATTTGGAGCAGAATGTGAAGAGTGAATTACCTGTTTGGTTCTTAAATGCCAGATATATAATTTATTCTTCGAGAAAACGAAAAATTCGAGTTATAAAAAAAACGACTTAAAGAGAAAAATACACATGTAAATTATAGGAAGTTTGTTCGGGAAATAATAATTATTTCGACTTGTTGAAAATTCGAGTAATTGAACTATAAGATATCGATGTTTGACTATGCACTCTCGCGTGAATGTAAAATACAGTATTACGCCAAGCTAAGGCAGTAAAGAGCTATCAAACGAAGTGGAAACGTGAAATCACGTGCCAGTATGCCTCTTTGATGCCAAAGGGCACAATATCAATAAGTGAGTAAGAACACTGGAGAATGATCGTTGTCAAAGAAACAGATTTGTCATTGTGTATACGAGGGATGTTTTTCTTTCAACCTCCGATGGAATATAAATAAGATAGATTGACATAACAATGTGTTTTATTACTAAATGTTTATTGTTGTGTACTTATATTTGAACATAATCGCCAAAACGATTGAGGTATTTATCGTATCGTGACACAAGCCTTACAATACACTCTGCAAAGAATTCTGCCACCAGTGAAGTGGGTAGGTGTGGATAAACTCCTGAAGGTCTTCGTTGGTGGCGAGGCGTCGCCGCCCAACCAATGCCTTCAATTCTCGAAAGAGTTGAAAATCACTGGGTGTTAGGTTTGGACTAAATGGTGGATGGAAGAAAAATTCCCCCTTGAATTCTTTGAGAAGGTCTTTCGTCACGTTGGCACAGTGCGGTCGTACTTTGTCATGGGTCAAAACCACGCCGAAAGGGAACATGCTTCTTAGTTTGCTTGGAATTGACCTGCTTGCAGAAAACATATCACACTCCTCAACTCACACTTGGTAGGAGTTTCGATGGTAGCGGCCATTTTCAATTGCCCGTAGCTCAGCTACGGCTGATGTATTTGATTCTACAATATCGCAGGTTGTGGAGGGGACATAGCGGAATTTTACGAAGCACAAACCTGGCTTCTGCCTATCTCTTGGTTACTACCCTACCAGCGAATTGTTACCGGTGGCGGAAATTGGAACTAATGCGCTCCGCCCAGCCATACGCTGCGATAGACGTGCAGTCGTCGCCAGCAAAACCTCATCGCATGGCATTTGTGTGCATGATTCGTGCTGGGTCGTGCACTGTGCGGTGTGTTCTCATTGTATGACTGTACATGCGTTCCCCTCTTGCCCAGGCACCGCTCGCTGCAGCCATAACGAGGCGAGATGACGTAATGTATACACAACAGCCCCGCTTCACGTCTAGCGGTAACAATTCCCTGGTAGGGTAGTACGTAGATGCATGATCGGAAGTTGAAAAAGAAAACAGCCCTTATATTTTGTCTCGTACAGTGGCATGCTGCTACGACCCAGTGGATTAAATAGATTCGTCCAGCTACAGGACTACGCAATGTAAGAACACTACAGGATGACCGCCATCTTGTCACCTTGGTTTTGATAGCGGCTTCGGTGGCGTAGTCGGTAGCATGTTGAGCTTCTATGCCCAAGATCGCGATTTCAAACCCCGCCGAAGTCGTCGGATTTTTTTAAGAGAGTTAAAATAAGCCTACTTCAGTATGCCTTCCTTCGGAGGGGATGTAATGCCGGCGGGCCCATGTCATAGATTTATGGCATGTAAAAGATCCTTCCACTAACTAAACTTGTGTGAAGCTAAATTTCTAGATTAGATTTCATTGAAACGCTCTATCAAAGTTCCAATGTTCACCACTAGGTGTCAGTGACATCTGGTGGCGAAAGTTGGAACTACTTGAAATTGAACGGAATTTGTAGCTCACCCCATGGGAGTCCGCTTGAAGCAGCTTCATCCTCTGGCGAGCTGAACATGTCCTCGGACACTCTCGGCACTAAAAGCCATACGCAAAATAAATAAGTAAATAAATAAACCTTGGTTTTGATGAACCGTACTGCTACGTCCATAGGGTTGACTCTATCCTGAACAAAGCTGCGGGTGTGTCGGTTTCCATTGTCCATAAATCACTAACACCTCCAATTGCAATACCACTGCCATCGTAATGTACATGCCATCATGCAGCGACTCTAACGATTGATCAGCTGATCGGTAGGGAGGTAGAGATGGCGACCATTTTGCTATGTGCTGTGTTGTTTATATCTTTTATGAATGAGTATCTGCGTGGAAAGTGATACTTGAGAACGCTTCTACTTACGTCATCTAGAATGAGGATTATTTATTTTCTGGAACAAATGTTCATTTTGTAGGTAGGTTATTGTATCTACGCTAATTTTGCGTTGCATGTTTTGTCATCACACACAAGGTTATGTTTCAGTTAGGACCTCAATATCACGTATTATTTCGACTCATACAAGGTTTTTTGGATGGTAATAAAATGTTGTTAGTTCAGGAAACCTGCTTCCCAGGTCACAGGTGTGTCAAAAGTTTGTTTATAGCAACTACCGGTATTATGAAAGAAATGATAAGGTGGCTTGCTTCTCCTTCCCTACCACGACAATTTAAGAAAGCAATGCATACACAATATTCCTAGAAATTATTTCTACATTACGGGGAATACAAGAGGGTGTGTTAACATTTCCCTGAAAGTAAGATACCATTCTTTGGGAGAGAAGAGCTAATCACCTTGGTGTTACGTTGTTAGTTAATATGGTTTCAATTATTGTATGAAGTTCCCAAACTTCAGCCTATGCTAGGACTGGAAACATTTCTAATATGATAATGCTGAGGTTAAGTTACTTACCGTGTGTAAATCAGAAAAGCGATATCCACTTTTCAGTATCTACTGAAGTCAGTCCAATTTACATTATTTGTGAGAATGGTCTCTCGATCAAACTCAAGTGAATATGGTAATGTTTTGGTGACAGCCTTTGTGTAGGCTACTGTATATACATTAATGGGATTGTTAGCACCTGGTGTATGTACTGTAGGTTATTGATACCTGATTTGAAGATTACAACCCATAGTAAATTCCTGATGCAAGAAACAAGTTAGATTGAGTCATAGAATGTAAGTGCTGTTAGGATAGGCCCTGTTTAAGTCACCTTGAGAGTGGCCTGTGCATTGATTATAGTTAGAGATAGGTTACATTGTGATTTGTCATCCACGAGCAGTTTAGGACGTGATCTGTTGAATAGCCAAGAGTGATGTGGGGTTTTCTCAGGCATCTACCATAAACCTTTTCAAAGCGGTGAACAACGAGAAAATGGCCAAGAATAGATCTTATTCTCGACGTCAAAATACTGCAATGTAGCCCTGTTTGTGTGTTTCAACGTCCTAGTAAATGTACCGGCAATGTGCCATTTTGTTCACTACATCGACCGGATTCAAACAAGCGGAGCGATAATTAGGCGTATCTAGGGGTAACGGATGGAAGTGCCAATCAGGCCTAAATAGCATTGCTATTTTTCTACGTCTTGAAGCGGGAAGGTAATTTATATTAGGTTTGAAGAGACTGCGTGTGAAGCGAGCTATCTGACTTGCTGCTGCGACTATAACGACCCTAAACGTGACGTCACAGTAGGAGGCTTACGGCCTGTACATTACGATGGCAGTGGCAATACGCACGTGAATGTCGTCAATGGCGTACTGATTGGTAAGATGCCGTCTCTTCAGACGAGTTCCGCTTCAACCTGTGACAGACAAGTGATTTCCGTGGTTTTTCACTTCTACTCAGTCAAATGACACGACGGTTTCTAACATTAAGACCACGGACGCGTTCTTCCCAATCCTAATCTCAATTTTAACTGTACACACTATTACAATCACCACATACGACAGGTTATCCTACAGATTCTCCATCCACACAAAGACACTGATATGATGATTATGATGCCCCAGCCTCTTTAATGAAACAATAACAAACTCGTATCACTGAGTAACAAACAACCCCGCGGCCTACTAACCAACCAACCAACCAACGAACCATCTGGACTACAGATTGTGGGGTGACGCGTGGTCAGCGCGTTTGGTCCCCTCGGCCGTTAATCTCCGCTTCCATTACCAGACATTGCTGTCTCACTCTCAGACCGCTTTTCAATCGCCCTCACAAAGCTCAGTGCACCCCGTTCCAGCCTTCACGTCAGTTCGTTTGGCTGCGTGCCTCAGTGGTAACGTTCTCGCCTGCTGTTCCCAAGTTCTTAGGAGCGAATCCTGCTGCAGTTAGCTGCTATTTGAGGGTGCGCAAATGTGAGGCAGCCATGTTCGTAGATTTACTGGCACGTTCAAGATCCCCATCAGAGCAAAATTCCGTCAACCCGGCGTCTCTAAAAGCCACAGTAGTTAAATGGGACATAAAACCAATAATTTAACATCATTCATTTTATAGTTCCTTAAATTCCTGAGCTGGAAGGCAAAAGAAAGGCCATATGGGAAGATTTTTATGCCACAGATGCCATGATAAACAAGGAATGGATGAGAGCAGAATATGACATTCGTCTAGTGACAAGACTAGCAGTTCATGGCTTCCTCCATCGTGTGTGCAAGACAGAGAAGTTCCATAAGGCTGACACAGAATGCCTATGCAGATTATGTGTAAAGCAGTGTGAAAGGTACCATGTGCTGGTGTGTACCGAGAGAAGGACATCCCTAAATTCTTTCTGCAAAGACTAAATTGTATTTATGTATGTGAGTGTGAAATGTGTTTATATGTATACTGCATTATGGCTATTTGGCTGCATTAAATATTATTATTATTAAATTCCTGAGGAACCATGGGCCTCTGGATGAGAGGCATGCGTGTTACCCCACCACCGCGGAGTCGGCCTATCATAGCTTAGCACTCAACTCTATTCCTCTTTTCATACGTCTAACCTTCAGTTGCTATTGACCACATACCGTTCTCTCTCTGCCAATAAATCTATTGCTTCATTCATTATTCGTGAGCTCATTTCTGCTTTGGTGTGGCTATGTTCCTGTATAACTACCTAGATATGCATGACTGCATGTTATTTCAAGTGATCTGTCCAAGTGCATGAATGTGTTATTTGTTGAATGAGTCATGTGTGATCGTAATGTCGATTGATGCATGTACTAAACGTGTTTTGGGATGACCTGTGTTGTACATATTTATATGTTACATGTTAGAAGAATATGAGTGCAATTGTGCATGTCTGCTTTAAATGTTCCATAATAAGTTTCAGAATATATTGTTAAATATGTTATGCATTATTTGTTAAACAATCATTCAATGCACATAAAATTACTTTTGACACTTTTCACAGCCTGATATCTTACTTCCAAGATGTAACAAAATGAACTAGAGAAAATAGTTGCTGCCAGTAGATTATTTGCTGTATAGAGATGACGTTCTTTCCTTGGAGGCTCGTCACTAGTGTCTGTCATGTAGAGGAATACTATGTCTTTGTAGCTCACTAGTTACCAAATACAATTATATTACTATTGTGGGACAGACTGTCTTCTGCGTAGCGGAGAGCTGGTGAAGAGGCACAAAGAAACACACAGTTCAGAACATCATAACTATACAGCATGTTTCGTACTGATAGCAACGATAGACTAATGGCAATTTCATGTTGTCTGAAACATTCTAAGTCCTTCATTATAAACCATTTAAATATCATAAGCAATAAGGCTAAATTTCAATTCAAACTGTATTTTCTACTTAAAGATATTGTGTACAGTGGATCATTTTGATATGCATATAGCCTGTAGGGCGTTGCAAAGCTCTCTGTGCGAATTTTAATGAAAATGAAACACCAGGGGTTATAAGTTAACTATTGAAATGTTTGTTTTAAGACACTTTTTGGCACTAGGCCACCCTTACATTGATACATATATTTAAAACGAGGAAATACCGTTGTCATATATGGAGTGGGGTTTGCAGTCCCATTTGCGAATATTTTTTATGAATAACTTCAAGAATTGACTGTCATCGAAGGGTGACGTCAGTGAATGTGCATTTATTGATCCAAATAAATAAATTAAATAAATATATTAAATAAATAAATAAATAAATAAATAAATAATATTCAATTAAATTAAATAAGTGAGTGAGTGTAGACTTTCAGTTATCAGGTAATATGTTGTACACATAAAACAAGCCGCTTACGTAGAATGTAGAGAGTTACAACGACCGCCTCATATGAGACTCGAACTAACTATTTTCATATTTGAAGGTCTTTGCTTGCCAACTAAGGTAATGGGGAGACAGTCAAATTATCATTGTCAAGAGTGAAGCCAGCCTACGCAATGGTTACTGGTTCGTAATAGTTATAGATTAAATGGCCGAATAGTTAAAGCACGAACACGTCTTTCAACTAATGTGGTCCCAAAATTCAATTCTTGATATACTGTAGGCTACTTGTGGATTTCCTCAACTCCTATAGAATTAGCATACAGAGTGCATTGCAACATCCTGAAAATGAATTATTTAAACGAATGTGAGACGCTCCAGGAAACGGGTACATATCATGCGCCAAAAATTGTGATTTTATACTTGACTTGGTTTTGTTGAGCCTAAATTTCAGAATATTTTATATAACACTTGTGCTTTCTGTTCTGGAGTATGATTCATTAAAGGATATTTAGTACAGTCCAAAATTATTACCTTTGACAAAAAAAATAGCTCTATCAATACATGCAAACCTTAATTCAGAGACCGTGCTTAGTTATTGGAGTTAAATGAGAACACAATTTGGACACCAACCCACATTTAAATTCAGAACCAAACCGTCAGTGCTTCTAAAGTAATCTTGATTTCCCTATAAAGATGGTGGCAATCCCTTATGACACCGGAGCGTGTCACAAATGTAGAGATTATTTACAGAATGACATTTATAAGAGACCAGGCAGTGAAGAGTGTTGATCCTGATGCAACTCTGTTTAATACATCTAAATGTGTCTTTTGAATTTTATTAATTTATATAATTGTGCAGTTATTATTACTTATTATTATTATTAATTGTAATTGAAATTTGTTTTATTGCATCATTTATTTGCAAGTCGTGTCAAACTTGTAGTCTGAGCACAGTATTTAATGATAGAGATCTAAGAAACTATGTGTTACTATTGGAAAACATTATTACTTGAGAGGAGCCGTTTTCCTGGTTCTCTGATTCCAGATCACTTGTTGCCAGACGGCCAAATGTATCTGGACTCCAGTCAGTGAGTACCACATGCTGAGATGACGCCCCGTGTAGGGTAAATGTCAAGTGCAAATGCCTTCTTCTGAGACGTACGCTAGGTTGTCAAAGGTCACACAACACCCATTGATGTTTGTTCCAAAGGTCTCAACCATTTAATTATTTGATGTTGGACCTCCCTTAAATTTTGAGCCTATTTTCATTTATGAGAAAATAGGCTTATGAGGTCACCTTTTGTCCGTGTGTGTGTGTGTGTCCCAAATAAAATCAAAACGGTTGGAGCGATTTCAATGAAACTTGGTAAGGACCTTGCGCTTTAAATTTTATTGCGACTCACCAACCCAACATGGCAGCTGCGCGAAATATTTCACTGGCATTCTATATCTCCAAAACTATTAAAGATATCACCCTGTAATTTTATACAGTGATATAGAGCCCTACTAGCAGTGACTTTCAAAAACCCATAAAGTAAAAAACTAACATGGCAGCCAAGCGAATTTGAAACATTTAAATAGACTTTTGTCGCGATTTGACCATCCGAACGGAGTGAAACCTGGTACAGCAATGCACTGACATCTAAATTAGTTCAGTTGTTTACATAACCGTAATATGGCGGCTGTGTGAAATTTTGAAATTAAGATTTTATTTCTCGTGTACTAATTATGCTATCGAAGTCAACGTTTGAATAATGAACCTTTTTTGCGTATGGCATTTAGTGCCGGGAGTGTCCAAGGACATGTTCGGCTCGCCAGTTTTGTAGCTGCTTCGAGACGGACACCCAATGGGTCAGCTACAAGTACCGTTGGGGAGGAAAGGTGGAATGTAAGGACGAGGAGTTGGAAGGTAGCGGCTGTGGCCTATAGTTAGGGACCAACCCCGGCATTTGCCTAGATGGAAGATGGGAAACCACAGAAGACCATCTTCAAGGTTGCCGGCGGGGGGATTCGAACCTCTTCGCCTCCCGGATGTGAGCGACTGCCAGCAGTCTTTCCGTAACGACCACGGCTAACTCACCCGTTAGTACGTAACTATATAGCCTACATATAAAACATCCAACATGGCGACCTTCGAAATATTTAGACGGTTCTAATCTATGACAGCAATCAACCTGAAATTTTGTATGTTGATGGAGGAAATTAACATTAAGTAGGATATATGATAATAGGTTATTTAGTTCTTCACGGAATTATTTGTTTATGGTGAGTTCTCCGTGGTATTCCAACTCGTTGTGTAGTGTCTAGCATTCTTGGATGTCACCGTGGAGGCCCGGGTTCGATTCCCGGCTCTGCCAAGCGGGCTGGAATGGGGTATACTCAGCCTCGTGCGGCAAAACAGCGAAGAGGTAGATTCGATTTCCACCTCAGCCATCTTGGAGGTGGTTTCCCGTGGTTTCCCACTTTTACTCCAGGCGAATGTTGGGATGGTTCCTATCTTTAAGGCCACGGCCGCCTATTTTTCAACCTTTATATGAATTACAAATACACACTATACAAGAGCCTTCACAATAACACAGATTATCAGACAAATTACACACACAAACACGCACCCATGTACACGATGTCGAAAACCCCATAATTGAATCAACAATAACAACTCTCCATGGTAGGATCACCGATAAGTACTAGTAAAATGCTGGTGAAGAGTTGAGTGATTGTAGGACGAGTAGATTTGCCTGGTACACTCTAGTTTTTTGCATGCAATAATTCACTCGTTCCAAAGCGTGCGTTGAATAATAATATTTATTCCAAACCTTCTGGCATCTGGTTGGTTGGTTCTTTAGTTTAGGGGCTACGACAACGCAGTCATGTAGCGCCGTGTACTTTGGGTGTGTGTAGAATCTGTCTGATAACCGGTGTTAATTGTGATGGCTGTATTAGCGTGTGTTATCTCTGATTAAGGTATGGACTTCTGGTGATCAATTTCAAGTAGTTCCTAATTTTGCTACCAAATGCTACCGTAAATGACACCTAGCTGTGAAATTGGCTACTAGATGCCACCGCAAGCTGCACCTGGCGACGAACGTTGGAACTTAGAGCGCTAATCAAATCTAACCTACAAATTTTGCTTCACACAATTGTTGTTGGTGGAAGGTTACTTTACATGCCATAAATCTATGACATGGGCCCACCGGCTTTACTTACTCTCCGAAGGAAGGCATACTGAGGGATTTTTAACCCTCTGAAAAAATCCGACGACTTCTTCCAGGTTTCAACCCAAGATCTTGGGCATACAAGCTCAGCATGCTACCAAACTCCACCGAAGCCGCTCTTCTGGCATCGGGGAGGGTCTATTTCGAGTTTGGCAAAACCGCATAAGAAAGATGGTAACTTATTACCGATCTTGGAGAGACTGAATGGTCATGACTGAGAATATCTAGGGGATAATCTGTTTTGCATTATGATCTATGATAATGTTCTCGAATAGGTTCTCTTGTCATCTCTGAACGTAGGAAGTATACTGTACTTATTTGGACTGATATTCACTGCCATAAACGATATCAGAGGTGGCGGGAGGAGTAGGCACGAGTGGACTGCCCAACAATATATCCAAAGTACTGTAACTTTTAGGGCATTTTGGCTTAAAAAATTAGTAGGGTCTCCCCTCATACGTCTGTGAAAACACCCATACCGATTAAATTGAGTTATTCACAGGGGTCTTTCAATGGGTTGAAAGAAATATTGAACCATTTTACAGTGACTCAAAGACTCATTCAACACTAGGTCTTTAAAATGTGATTTTGGATTGTCGGCACAGTGTGTCAGAACGTTCGTACCTTCTTCATAAGAAATAGAAAGGACCCCAAAATTACTTTAAATAATTTCCTTAGAGAAGATTTCTTGTTCATATTACCGCAGAAATGACAGTTCTAAGGAAGGAAGCGTGTAGTTTTACGTGACCGTCAATCTCGCGCTCCCGAGCCACGGACCTCCTTTTTACGTAGAATCTGAACCATAGGGCATGGCATTTCACTTCGGAAATCTCACATGTAATGACAGGGAATTGAACCCTGTCTATCTTGGTGAGAAGCAAACAGCTTGACCGCCGCGTCACCACGCCCCTCAACATATGGCTGTTCGCTTGTCTGGTAAAAATGATGTAGCAGAAGTTCGAATGCATTCTCTCATATCCTTCAGAGAGTCCCAAAATATAACGTGTATAAATCTTTCCCTTTGTCTTAAATCTTTTGTAGTGCTGACAATGCAGTATTACAATTGTCAAGAATTAAGAATCAAAGTAATGTATTCCGCAAAGAGTGGTCAAGATTCATCGCAGCAGTGTCTGACCCATAGCTTAATAAAATATGATTTGCTCAACTAGGCTGCTACTCCCCTCACAATAGACTCTTTAATACTTGTTAGACTGCACAATAATGCCTTTTGAATTAACGTCAAAAAGACGTTTTGAAAACGTGTAAAATAATTCAGCAAAGAAAATATTGCAATGTTTTTCTATTTGGGGTGAGACAGCTGAACTTTTAAAGAAATATGGCCATTCATAGTGCAGTAGATAAGTTGATATCTTAGCTCTTCCATTCTAATTGTAGTAGGAAGTAATCCAGTATTCGGACAGAATTCCATATCTTTCTCTTTCAGCTAAAACAGACACTATCAGTAACGGAAGAAATACGGCGCATCTTATAGGTAACTTTATCCAGTGCAAACACTTTGCACTGTTCCATTCTCGTAGCGTCTTCAACTCTGTCAAATTTTGAGGCAGACATACGAAATGGGTGTAAATGTAAAAACTGTGGCACATTCACAAAATATTTACTTAACACCAATGCAATAGTAGTGTGTGACTGAATATTTAGGGGTTAACTCTCTTGGCCGAACCTCTTTGAATAATAAGGACATGTTAAAATTATACAGGGTGTATCTTAATTATACCGACAAAAAAATCACGGACGCTCTGCGTGTTATGTAAAAGACGATGCCGCAATCGGATTGGCGGAGAAAATTTTTCCATTCGAGAAAATGAGGTTACTTTGTTACTTCCGGGCGCACGATTCAAATTGACGGGCTCGCCGTATTTGCTGAGTCAGAGTGCAAGCCGAGGCGAACGAGGAAACTTGCGCATTCCCGCCAGCATATCTCTGTCTTCTTCTATCACACTCCCTTCCCTTGATTGAAGCACAGCAGTGGCCAGCGGCTTGCTCTGTAACTCAGCAAATACGGCGAGTTCGTAGATTGGAATCGCGCGCCCGGAAGTAACAAAGTAACCTCAAGTTCTCGAAGGGAAAAATTTTCTCCGCCAATACGATTGCGGCATCGTCTTTTACATAACACTCAGAGCGTCCCTGAATTTTTTGTCGGTTTAATTAAGATACACCCTGTATACTGACTTTTTTGCTATTCATGAAGCACAGTTAGTGTTAAAACCAGTTATTTCTTCTCGCCTTATGGTCCCAAGGTGGCAGGATTGAATTCTGGCGCAGTCAGCTGGCATTTCAGGGTGCACAAATGTGAGGGAACCGTGTCAGTAGATTTACATGCACCTTTAATATCCCCTTCGGGGCAAAATTCTGGCAACCCGGTGTCTCTAAAAGCCGCAGTAGTTAAAAGGGACGTAAGAACAATAACATTACCGGTATTATACGAATCCTGGTGCAGTCAGCTGGCATTTGAGGGTCCGCAGTAGATTTACTCACACGTTAAAAAACCCGTTCGAGAAATATAGTATTTTAAAATGAAAGTACAATACAAATTATTAATAATTTTATTAATGCAGCCAATGGGCATTTATTTTATTTTCAGGATGGCTCAGAGAAGGGATTTTGGAAGGAAATTGGTCGTGGATCCGTTGAAAGGAACCGTCCTGGCATTTTCCTGGTGGTGAAAATGGGAACCCTAAAAACTATTTTCAAGACGGTCGAGATGGGATTCGAACCCACGCTCTACCGACGCCAGCGAGGCACGAGGTAGCACGTTAACGCTCTCGATCACCGCGGCCGATTTAGTTATTTATGTAATACAAATGGGTGAGGAGATTGGTATGGAGCCTCCAATACCGGTAGTAAGGCAGTTGCACAACTCACATCCATTACTTGACATTCAGACATGATATCGGGGAGTCCACTTCTTGGACAGTAGCGGCTTTCATTCTTGCCTGTCACCCTGGAGATTTGGGTTCGATTCCCGGCTCTCCCGAGAAATATAATTCTAGTCTAAGGACTGGAACGGGGTACACTCAGTCTCGGGAGGCAAAACTGGGAAGAGTTCTATTCCTACCTCAGTTTTCCTAGAAGTGGTTTTCCGTGGTTTCCCACTTCTACTCCATGAAAATATTGGGATGGTTCCTAACTTATGGTCACTGCCACCGCCTTCCCAATCCTATCCCCAATGTACAAATACACAACAACACAGGTTATCACACAAATTCCATACACTCTTAAATATTAGGGGCTTTTTGACACTATGTGGCAGCCTCTAAAATAAGCAACAACAACAACATCTGTAATTTACTCTAGTATTGGCGATTTATAATCCATCTCGTGGTGTAGCGGCTAGCGTTCTTGTCTGTGACCTCAGAGTCGAGGGATCGATTCCCAGCTCTGTCAAGAAATTTCTGATCTGAGGGCTGGAACGGGGAACGTTTAGCCTCCTGGGGCAAATTTCCGAAGGGATGGGTTCGATTCCATCCTCAGCCAGCCTGGAATTAATTTTTGTCCTTTCCCCTCTTCTACTTATGGCAAATATTGGGATGGTTCCTAATTTGAATCCACGGTTACCTCCTTCCCAGTTCTCACCTGAATTACAAATTCACACACTACTACAGTCACCACAATAACACAGACAAAAGCATAATACCTTAAAAAATGAAACAACAATAGCAAGTGATTTAGAGGTTAAGGGTGTCCACCATTTTTCGTTTTTTTGTTTTTTTTTTGTCGTGTGACCTCCGGAGAGGCCGTGTGCAGGTCTTTCTAGTCGACGCCCGTGGGCGACCTGCGCGTCGGGATGAGGGATGGAATGGATGAAGATGAATGAAAGTGGGCAAGGATGTGGAAGGAAGCGGCCGTGGCCTGTTAGAAGGTACCGTCCCAGCATTTGCCTGGTGTTGAAAATGGGGAAACCACGGAAAACCATTTCATGGACGGCCGACGGTGGGGTTCAAACCCACGCGTCTACCGAGTCAGCAGAGAGCTTGGCCCCATGACCTAACGCTGCGCTTTAGCCAGTGTAGCCACGGCCGTCGGTATTTTTCGGTCATAGGACGTTTATTCCTTTTCTTCGGTGACGCGGATATGACGTAGGTGATGTCATTATCTGCAGTCCTTTACTCTATGTACCTGACATAGCGGGTAGGGCTGGTACTTTTAAATCGATTATTTACAGTTTTCGAGTAATCGATTAATCCAAACAGAAAATCGAATAATTGCTACAAATAACGATTAATCGATCGTTCATTAATCGATTCATCATTTCGTGGATTATTTGATTAGTCGATTAATCTGTGTACGTCGCCTCTTTCACTACGCTCCCACACAAGCAAAGCATATATTTAATAAGCTAAAATATATTTTATCATTAAGATATTTGATTTGTGAAAACTAGGCTAAAACAAAGTAAAACAAAAGCGTTGCTGTCCTAATTTGTAAAAGATGAACAATAATTCAAAATTTTTGCTGAGTACTCTGAAGTTTTAAAGAAAATTCCAGAACTGTAATGACAGTTTCTTTTTTGGAATACCTTCCCAATTTGATTAATGTTTGTCCTTCCACTATCACTGACATTTATTTGGTTATTGTTAACATAAACAATTAAGGATACTTTGTATAATTAGGCAATAAGTAACTTTTAAAAGAATTCTATATATCATCCTGAAAATAAGCGTAAATCAACTTAAGCAATGACTTCTCATATAAACTTATTTCCTTATCTCGTGTCTACTAATCAATTAATCGATTTTTCGGTTACCTGATTAATAGATTCTTCCATTAGCCAATTGACGTATTATTTGGTTAATTCATTAATCAATTAATAGGTCATTCGATTAATCGTTTACAATTAATATCAAATGTTTCATTAAGCGATTAACCGAACATTCATTCCTTCATTCATGTATTTGCAATTGGGAATGTAACCCCCGGTGGCAAATTGGATATACATTACAAATAAATAATTATACATAACAATTCATTAACAATTAAACTGGAGTATTTACACAAATTGTCAGTTTTTCTTAAACACACCTACTGTATATGTTTGGGAAAAGGCTCTAAAACTGCGGCAGGTAGAGAATAAACTCCAGTTAACAATGGCACGGTTTACAAATGAATATTTACCATAATTTGTAGGCTGTGTTCGGGCCTTAACTTTGAAAGAATGATCACTTCTACTCATGTAACGGGTCTTTCTCTTAAGATTGCTAAGCTCACCCCATGCTGGTTGATTTCTATACGTGTTGTACATAGCCCGGAGTCTAATTTCATCCTCCTAGCCTGAAGTGCTTCCCACCCAAGTTTCATCATACGGCTCACTCTGCTCCTGGGATTAAAGTCACTGAGCACAAATCTAGCAGCCATTCTTTGTACCATTTCCAACTCATTGATGAGCCCTATTTGATATGGATCCCAAACCACCGAGACGTATTCCAGAATAGGTCTTCAAAGTGACAAATATCCTATTTATTTAGGAGAGGTACTACTTCCTTTTAATACCCTAATTACAAAGTGCAGAGATTTGTAAGCTTTAGAAACTACCTCGCACATTACGAGCTCTAACAGGGGAGTAATGGAAGCTTGCATTACATATTTCCAGGAATATTGACTTTCCTAACTTGTAACAATCCATCATAGAGAAGTGCTCAGACTGCAAGGCTTGATACGGCTGCTGCTCCTTGGTTTGGCTGCATGCTGGATGTAGATGTTTGTCTGTATGCTAGAATGTCCGTGTTCTTCTTCCGTCTGCACAACCTGCGACGAGAGGAGGAGAGTAAGAAACGCAAGCAACGCAACGCCATGCGACGCGGTCGCGGGCGCTACACCAACGCCTTGACGCTGGCTCCGAGTCGTCTGTTCGAGCGCACCCCACTCACCCCATCAGACAGCCTCGATGAGATCGCTCTACAAATACCCAGGTGCATTCACTATTTCTAGCTTGCTCGTGGTATATGCTTTTCTGTAACATGCATGCTCATCAAAAAGAAATATATTTGATAGTTAGGAATGTACATATCTCCAAAGATAATAGCTCATGTTATTGACAAGCCAGTTATGTAATTGGTTGTAGGATATTAAAATAATTGAAATTTTTGACAACATTGCAAGATGTTCATCTTAAAGATTTGTATGCCTAAATGTGTGTTCCAATAATAATTTGTATAGTTTCTTCATTGATATCAATGCAATGTGTTTATCAGATAAGAAAAGCCATACATTGATACTAACCAGATACTCATCAACAAGCAGTAAGGCAAAATATTTAGGATCAGAATGAAAAACGGATTCGTGGTTTAAATATCGAGGTAATGGAAATATTTCAAATTTATTGAGTTGCATGCGATTTCCTTCTAATTCATAATGAAACTACCACCTGATTAGATTTTAAATGAAACCTGTTATTTTTGTGCTGGAAGTACATCATCTACATCATCATCATCACTTCAAACCAGTTTGCAACCTGTGAGTTCTACAAAATTCATTTTCTCTAGGCCTCTCCATTTTAGGCAACTGTTCATTATTTTAAAATCAAATAAAATCATCCATTCAGTCAAGAGTGAATCTTTGACACTTAGGGATCATATCTCGCCACACTGTCCTATCGTTCACTTCCTTCTTTCAATTGTTTCATTCCCATTTCAATGTCCGCAAGTTACTCACACCAAATTTCTTCACGCCGTCCAATACTCCCAACAGTCGTCTAAACGAAGTCTTATACTGCACATAACTTCATCTGGCTTGCATTCCGTCATATTTTCCAACCTGTCTATTTTATTCTGAAAATATTACGACTGTACTTTTTAACAATGTGAAGTGATCTGCAGAGTTGGTAGGTCGTCTTGCATTTCATTATTTGCATTTCTTTCTCTTGTGGAATATATACAGGCTGTAAAAAAGTCCTGCGCCAAACTTAAACTCCGCATGGGGATGGCGGCAGGGAGTAATTTGAGATAGGGAACCCATGTCCGCAACGCAACCGTAACGCCCCTATGAGCGATTTTAATTATGAGTACATCTGGCAACGTTGCGTGCTATCCACTGCAGAGGACCGATTATCACTCACAAGTCTACCTAGCTCCATTCCCACTTCGTGGCTCAGTAGTAAAGCGCTCGACCCCCAGGTGTAGGTGACTCCACGCTGGGGGTTCGAATCCTTCTTCCAACCCAACTTGATTTATTTTCCCTCCGAGTAATTTGATGATGGATCAACTTAATTACCGTAAGCATGATGTTTTCAGGTAGATGTTTCAAGAAAGTTTTAAGAATCTTAATTAAATGTCCTCAGTTCCAACGATCGCTGAACCTGTCTCTGTATCTTCACTGTACCTTTTTTAAACTCGCAATCTTTTGCTTGTAAAGTAACCGCCTATGGCCTTTACCTCAAATTGCGATCTTAAACATATCATTGCAAACAATCATACAGCAATTACGACAAAAACAAAGAGATCATTTGTGTCCATACAAAATCCTACCGCGAAGAAATAAATCGGCAACGAACAGAACCAATTTGTTTTTCTTTTAAAACGCAAAATTGCGGCGTATAATGTAGCTCCTTTTAAAACGAAATTAGAAACAAAAAGGATCTAATCTATCCCTATGTAGTAATTAATTGTTGCAAATACAAACGACTCGAAGAAATAAATCTGCATTGTCGGAAGGGGGATTCGAACCCGATCACCTCAGTGTGAGATTCTAACGGCTTGGCACTGAACCACGAGGTGGGCTGATATCTAGATTGACTTGTGAGCGGTAATCGGTCCTCTGCCATGGGTAGCACGCGACGTTGCCAAATGTACTCATAATTAAAATCCCTCATAGGGGCGTAACGGTTGAGTTCCGCACATGGGTTCCCTATCTCAAATTACTCCCTGTCCCCACCCGCATGCGGGAGTTAAGTTTGGTGCAGGACTTTTTTTACAGCCTGTATTTTCCTGAAATCGTTTCTTTCCTTGAGTCCATGTCAGAATATAGCAAGCTGTGCTGGTACCCGCGTTTTACGTAAATATTTGCTCCACTGACGTCATATGTAGTATAAGCATCAAGACGAAAAAGCTGTGATTTCAAATAGCAAATGCATTGCATCATATGCTAGAGCGTTGAATTCATCTGATCATTTCTTATTTTACTTAAAAATAGCCTAAACTAAAAAAAACTCATAATTCTTACTTTGGTCTACCATTATAACACTCAAATCAGTTCATTAGCGTTTACTACCATGTGGTGAGATTGTCATTACGTAGAGTAATTCTACATTTATGAATTGCAAGCCATTTCCATTTTCGACGAACGAGTTTATCTATCCACTGAATTTAATTGGTGCGTATGTTCAGTTTGGTAAATTATGCCAAGCTCTCTTACAAACGTACTTTTAGAGGTACGGCTTCTCTGATTAGCAAATCAGCATTGCTGTCGTGTAACTTGGCTTAACGTGCTTGCCAACTGCAGACACCTCAATGACAGGTTATCAGACAACTGCACTAGGATGAAATAACTGCGATATCCGTAAGAGTAAGAAAAACCGTTTCATGTCAGTGAAATGACCAAATTGACGTATAAGTTTACAGACGTGGCCAAAGTTTGCTATCCATTTTCCCAATTGATTATCTATTTGCAACATTAAAGATATATTTACCTCCAATATTTTTAGCCTACTTTTCACATTTTGCAAAAATGAGGAAAAAGTAGACTTATGAGATCGGGCAAATGTGGGTCTGTCTGTCTGTCCTTCTGTCTGTCTGTCTGTCTGTATGTCTGTCCTTCTGTCTGTCTGTCTGGCTGACTGGCTGGCTGTGTGTGTGTCCCCCCTATCAACTCCTAAACTGCTGCAGCAATCGAAACAAAATTTGGTATGAGTAAAGATCTATACCTGAATAGCTCACGGCCATATTTGAAAATGATGTCAGTGCTACCAACTACTGAAAAATGGCAATTGAAATTTGAGCTCCATGTTGGATATCTTGGAAGGTATGAATGGGAGCTATTTCAAAATTGGCACACGTATAGATTATAATATTGCAGTTTAATTTCCAGGAGGCCATACATGGCACTGTTGCCAAAATGATTATAAGTCTGCTGATAGGTCCAAATTTTAAATGCATATTACTTCTACACTATCAGTTGGATTTCAACCAAATTTTGTATGTGCTATGTGTACATAAGCAGATATGACTGAGCGTATTCTTAAGAGCCACCAGGGCTGCCAACTGTTAATAAATGCTCTCAATTTTTTAAATCCAAAAACCCATATATCAGAAAGTATACAAGCCGACAGCTTTAAACTATGCACACGTATAGTACCCGACATTCTATATTAATTTGGAGTAACTTATATACGTCAGTGCTGCCAACATGATTCTAAGGCTGCTGATAAGTCCAATTTTAAAATGCATGTAACTTCTATACTAACTAATGGATTTCATTCAAAACTGACACAGCAATAGATCATATTATTTCAGATTATTTCTGACCAATGCATTTATGTCATTGTTGCCAAAATGAATTTACGCGCGCTTTTAGATTCAATGTTTAACTGCATGTAACGTCCATGCTATCCATTGGACATCAACCAAATTTTGTATTCTGTACCTTAAGAGATGGAACTAAGAATATATTCAGTCACCAGGGCTGCCAACTGTAGTCCTCTATTAGGCCGCATTATGCCAGGTATACAGTATTTCGAACTAATTAAAAATGTCGATATTACCAACTTATTTTCGTCATTATTCTAGATAGATCCATATAGATTAATCATTGGCATGAATCTTAAATTTTAAGAAAAGTAGGCTCTTTAGTTCTTCACGGAACTTCTTGTTACTTTATGATGTTTTCTTTATTTTTGTAGTATTTCAATTTATTTTACTTTATGTACGGTGAAATTCATGAGAGTCAGAATTGTCTTACTCTGTTATTGTTATGTGAAGTCACACTTCTTCTGCGTAATTTCAAATTACTGTTAATCCAATGACATTCAAATGTCACTATGTTTCTGCTTAGAGACTGTCAATGTTAGTATATTTGTAGATGAAATATATATTGAGTATATGCCTATGTCTATCCCTAACTATCCTAATTTCAACTTGGTCAAATATGTCATGAGATGAGATAAGATGAGCTTCTAGGTGGTGAGTTTTTGGCCAGTACTTTTCTTTTGAAGTCAATGTCACGCACAGGCTGCAACAAAGAAAATCAATTAAGAAATTACGTGCAACACAGACTGCGTATACAATATTTATAATTAAATGAACAAATTAATTAAACAAAATAACATGTAACGGGCATAGACAAACCAGGAGTGTCCTCAAACCTACAGCACAATTACTATTCTAGTAATAATTTGGCCACTCATGTTCCCAATCTTTATTCAGTCTTCGCCCTTCAAGGTACTCTTCCCAAACAACTCCCTCGTATTCCAAATGCATATGCAACTGGGGATACACCGTGTGCGAATATTCAACATAGCAGTGACATTACCTGTCCCATTATTTATACGTCTCGGTGCCTGCAATGCAGGCAGGTTTCAGATGCAGCGACCCAAATGAGAGCAGCAATAATAAAATGGTCAGAATGTATGATAATTAAATACACCCTGCCGCTTACAATTTATTCATGAATTATAATGAGGCGTTGACAAGGAAAAGGTAGTAAGTGCCAAAAATGAAATGTTTGGCGCGCAAAGCAGTTACTACGTTCTCTCCGCCAAGAGCCTCGTACTTGCCATAAGAGCGATCTAACGGAAACAATTTCAAGCTGTTCTAATCACCGAACGACTTCCTAATTTCTCTGCGGTGTTGGCCTTGGTTCTTACTACTTTCTTCTCGATAAAAACGAAAATTTCATTCTCTATCAACATTTCCCTCCCTTACATTAACATGCTCAGTGAGGCACCAATTAATTCCAATACTGAGTTCAATTAGTGGCCCCATGGAATCCATACGAGTTTCATTAGTTGAAGTGTGAAATACATGTTTGGGTGGGTGGGGGAGTGGTTAACATGTTGGACTACCAACCCCCACGCTTGCAGGTTCGCTCCTGGCCGTGGTAGTGATTTTTGAAAGGCAACAAAAATCACGACATGCATGTCATAAGTTGTTGGCCTGTTAAAGAACCCATTTGAATTCAGTAGGCCGTGTTCATAATGGCAAAATTAATCTCGGGATTTTCCGCCAACACAAAGTTCCTCCATTCTCTACTAGAACGCGCTAGAGTGTCAAGGAGCTTAGATATCTAACCTACTTGACTTTCATTACATTCCAAGGAACGACGAAATTCGACATGCAAGCTGCCCTCTGGGTGTCAATTAACAAAGCTTGCACCCGGCTCTCGAGGCCATACGATATTATTATTATTATATCCAGTGTATACTAACCCTGGCAATATCCAGGGGGGGAATGGGAGGGGAGGGGAGGGTATTTCGTGCCCACCAGTCCCATTTTTAAGGTTAAATCATGATATTCCATTTCTACACTTACTGTACACAAAGTTATTGTCTATTTTGAATCCGGTTACCTAACCGCACATATACTTTTTAATTGTAATTCTTGTATTAGATATTAACAATTTTATTTTGGTGGACAGGGAAAACCCCACCCGTTGGTAGCTCGTGTGCCTTGTCATACCGCCCAGTGTCCGGCTCTGACATTTCTCATGAGGGAGGGAGACAGCGTTGCCAGTTCTGAACCGCGAAATATAAAACAATGTAGACTACATAAAATATTTCACATGTTTTTAAATGAATTCTGAAGAACCACTGACCATATTACTAAAGTAATATACTTACACTCAGTTAATTTGCAAGTGTGCACACAGAAGACAATAAAACAACAAACCTGCACTAACACACAGAGCATCTCAACAGAAGAGAGCCTTGGCAACATCGAGCTAAATTTAAAGACCAGCTTAAGCTGGGTTTTCCTAGGCGCGGAAGTGGAGAGCGGAACGGTTGTTCATTTGTATATTAGGAGTGATAAGATGAGGTCGATATGGACGTGGAACCTAGACTTTCTATTTTATTACACTTGGAAGAGGAGGAGGAGGAAGAGTTACTACTTCATTTAGTGAAGGATCTAAAATGTGCAAGTGACATATTTAAAACGCGTGAAAATGAGGGAGTGTTTAAAATTCTTATAAATAACCATTTAATTGATGACGAAATTAGATTCAAACGGTACTTTCGATTGACCAAAATCGAGTTCTATGATCGATACCAAGAAATAAAAATGTGGAAGAACAGAAATCGCAGGTTTATAACAGAAAGCAGTAAACCGACACACACTCATGGTGCACACACTTTATACTACAGTAAACACACAAGGGACACAATTGAATAAAACTACACACAACTTGTACAGACGTCCAGCCACTCCGCCAGCCGACAGCGGACTCGTCTGCTCTCGGAGCAGAGGAACGCGGAGGAGCGATTTCCGCTCGTCCAGCGGCGGTCTGCTCCGCTTCTAGGAAAACAGTACCATTAAAATTACATATGATCAGAGGAGAGCCAACTCCGCTCTCCGCGTTCCGCTCTCCGCTTCCGCGCCTAGGAAAACCCACCTTTACCAGGAAAACCGCTGATTGGTACAGGTGACAACATTCTTCATGGTAGTAAGCAACTTCACCAACATAGGCGGAATTCCACTGCTATCGAAGAATTTAGGTTCTGTAACCGCAAAATGTCTGAATAACAAAATTATACATAAAATTCCAACTGGGTTGTGGGACTTCCACGTTACATAATGAAGACGCTATAGAAAATTACAATGATGCCAAGTTGCAAGGTTCTATTAAAAGCCGTAAGTTGGCTATATTGTTCTCCTTCTCCCACCATCGCCAAACGTCAGAGCCAGACACTCAGCGGCTGGACTGTACTTTCTCTCTGTTTCGGTGTCCATCAACAGAGTGCACTATTATATGTTGCATTCCAACTTGTTTCGGCACTCTTGGCTTATTTACCGACTACATTGTTAGTGTATGAGCCCACAGAGCAAGAGGACGTCGCCACCTATGCACCAAGGAATGTCATTCCAAAGGGAAAATGTACAACAAAGTTAACAAAACCACCATAATTTGTTCTGGTTGCAAGAGGTACACATGCGGAAAACACAATAAAAACAGTCGTATGTTTCACGTATGTTGAACATGATCAGTGAATAATTGACTTTCAGAAATTCTTTTTCCATGATTTTTTGATTTTGTTTGTAATTGTTGTTAGTTAATTATTATTGTTATTATTATTATTATTTGACATTTAAGGTTCAAAATACAAAATATATGTTGATTAAAGGATAATGCAAATCACGCAAAAGGAATTTAGTCCGGTGGGGAATTTAGCCTGGTGGTCACAAATAAACCCCCAACATTGGTAATTCATGGTTTGAAAAATGGGATGGTATTGATAGGGTTAATTGTTTAACCGACGTTTTGACAGGTAATTTGAAGGGAATTTTTATGGTAAATTATTGTTGATGAAGGAAAACAGCCTACAGTAAGTGATGCAAACAACCGACATAAGTTTGATTCAAACAAAGTTTATGGTCAGCATTCGTTACCAATACAACATAGAGACTATTACCTAAAATTGAGGAATTCATACCGTTGTAGGACAAACCTACACACCATGGAATTGATTATTCAACATGTGATTTAGCTATGGAAGTAACTATGCTCGTTACCCAAAAGAATGAGGTTTTAGCCCTCCAGAACACGCGCGGAGCACAATAGTGATCCACAATAATTAGCTTGTGTGTTGCTTAAAACTGGAACCTCTGATGACCTTCCTGTTACAATCCTCCACCCAGATCCAGCTGGCCTCACACTTTGGTGTGTAACACTGTGCTGTGCTACGGATACGAATTGCACTCAGGGGCCACCATCAACTTGCAAAAATCAACAATCCCCTTTGAAACTTGGCCTCCTCTCGAGACATGGATACCAGTAGCTCAAGAACTCAAAATACTGGGCGACACGTTCTCTTCCAAACTTAATGACATGATTCTTCGTAACTGGACTCGAATACTGAATAATACCCGTGCGATTATCTTGGAACAAGCCTTCCGAAATCTTAATATCATCCAAAAAGTATGGACCCTCAATACATTTATCCTCAGTAAAATTTGGTACACAGCACAAATCCTTCCACCCCCTCAAATTGTGCTCAAGAAGATTGACCTCGCAATTGGTAATTATTTATGGCAAGAGAAGCCATACAGAGTTGCCAGACTCCAAGGGTATCAACTTCTGTACACTGGTGGCCTGGGACTAATATCCATTGATTGGAAAGGCACTGCTCTTCTAGCACGAATAATCATCAAAATGCAGCACTCTGACCACCAGAATTATGCCAAAGTTGTTCTCCACTACTTAACAAGTACACCTGCGATTCAGCCTCAGTATGGTCCCATACCACAGTCTCTCATATGCAGCTTCCGCTTCATAGAACAACTTCCCCCAGTGTTACGGCATGCAGGCAGAGATATTACCACACGTCAGCTTTACTCCGTGGCAAAAGTGACTATCAGCTCCCTTTCCTCCATCCAATCCAAACACCCTTCACGGTTTTGGACAATAATATGGCCGAACATCAACAATAAATGGCTTCCCTTACTGTGGAGGGAGACACTTGATCTCTATGTTAATGAACTTATACCAACCAGAGAGAAAATGTTTCGTCACAACCGAACCCAGACCCCCTACTGTGACATTTGTCACTCATTAGATACTCTTGAGCATCGTTTTATTATAAGGTGCGTTCAAAAAGTAACGAGCCGGAGGCATAATTACAGAAACATATATGTTAGAAGTATTGGCCCTGGCTGTTGAGGCACTTGTCCCACTGTGACACCAGGCGGTGAATGGCTGTCTCATAAAATTCCCTGGGCTACGATGTGAACCAGTTCCGCACGTACAGCTGGACGTCGGCGTCCGAGGTGAATCGTTGGCCCCACAGAGCCCTTTTCAGGGGACCAAATATGGCGTAATCACATGGAGAGAGGTCTGGACTGTATGGAGGGTGGCCGAGAACCTCCCATTTGAATTTCTGCGGGAGTGCCGCGACTGTGTTGGCCGTATGAGGTCGTGCATTGTCGTGGAGCGACCACGGCAGCTATGGCGTTCACTGCCATTCAGCGGTCCTGGGTAATGAGTGCATCATCCAGCTGAACGTTGTCATCGGTAATGCAGGGAGGGTGCCCCAGACCGGGCATCATCGGCTAACGACACGCGTCCTTCCCTGAAGCGCTTGTGCCACGCCTTGACCCTTGCAAGGGACATGCAGTGTTCGCCGTACACTTGTGACATTCGGCGATGAATGTCCGTCCCCCCCTACTCCTTCCGCTGACAGAAACCGAACAACACCTCTTTGCTCTTCGGTTGACGCCTCCATGTCACTCTTTGCAATGCGACTGGCAGCGTTGGACGATTGATACATGCTGCTGCTCGCTTTGTATCGTCACGTGACGTGCACACTTGCCCTCTAGCAACGGGCTGTGACCTTCCACGCTCTGGTCGGAACCACACCTCGTTACACACGCCACGATTAGCCGATGTTGTCACCGGTTTGCGCATTCCAGCCTCCGGCTCGTTACTTTTTGAACGCACCTTATACATGTACGGGACCATCCAGTATATGGGAATGGACCTGCCACACTATCGCTCGAATTTCGGGAACACCCCTAACCAGTGCCGTTAAGGAGCAGAAATACACCTGTCGCTCAAATCCTTTGCGTGCCGCGGTCATATGGTTCCTGGCTGCACAGATCCATTACGTGTTGGAGAAACGATCAATCCCCCCAACTCCTGAACGTGCCAGATTACAAACAGTATGTACTGTACGGTAGGAACGTTGGAAGTACATCAATAACAAAACAATTGAACCTGCCTTTCATAAGTGCCTATTTACGTTTTAAATCCTACAGTGCCAATTATTCGTTTCAGTGTTTGCAAGACTCCTACTCAGTGAACCTGTTTACAGGTATATACTGTATATATTTAAAAAGGACTGCACGACACGCCAATCAGGCAAAAAAAACGCTAATTAGATGAGAGGCGTCATCATACCTGCGTCTGAAGCGTCGTGGCGCCGGGAGATCTTAATAAGCCAGCTACAGGGAGCGTAGGTCATTACGGCAGACATCCAGGACGTTGCAAAAAATCCAAGACTCGATAACAGGAATACGGTATCCATTAGGAGACATCGACAACCAAGACTGGATGTGTTATCTAATAAAATGTACGAGCTGTAAACTGTTTTTGACATTTTTCGATTTGTATGTGACTAGAGGACAATAACATTACTTATATATGTTAATAAAAAATAATAGAAAAACATCCTCAAGTGTACTGGAGCACCACCTTGCCACGGTGGTTGAGTGGTTAACGTGTAGGTCTACTAACCCCAAGCTTTCAGGTTCGCTCCTGGCCGTGGTAAGTGATATTATTTTTTTAAGGCGGCAGTAATTACGACACGTATATCGTATGATGTTGGCATGTCAAAGAACCCATTTGAATTCAGTAGGCCGTGTTCATACAGTAATGGCATAATTAATCTTGGGAGTTTCCGCCAACACAAAGTTCCTCATTTCTCTACTATTGTTCAAGGAGCTTAGATAGGCTATCTAACCTCCTTGACTTTCATAGTGCTTTAAGGAACAACGAAATTCGGCATGCAAGCTACTCTCTGGGTGCAAATAACAAATCTTGCACCCAGCACCCGAGGCCATACAATATTATTATTATTATTATTATTATTACTGGAGCACCATTGTGCTCCGCGCGTGTATTGGTGTATCTATTTTATTGAATCATACTACCAATTGTAGAGCAGTAAATATGCTCGTATGAACTCTGTATTGTCTTCTTTCGATGGATTTAACCCTGAAAATACCGTTCTTAAGAGCTATAAGATTATAATAAACATTAACGTCATTACAGCTAACAGGAAGCATGCGTATGTCATTTCCATTTTTTCATGTTCTTTTTGTGTGTATTTGATTATTTTCTCTACATATTACTATGCAAAAAGAGAAAAAACTTGACGTACAGTATATAATAAGTTATGTTGATATTTCTTATTTCTATCAAGAAACAACGCAGTATATATGTATATACAATGCCGTACGCGTGTACTCACGTTATGAATTACTGCGCGTGTAATGAAGGGTTAGAAAACATTTAGCAGATTTGCAATATTGTCGTCATATAGCCCCGTGTACTTGGACGAGTTTGAAATCTGTATGATAACCTGTGTCATAGTAGTCGTGAGTATGTTTATCACTGAGGTTAGGATTGGGAAGGAAAAGGATAAGGCTTTATGTTAGGACCATACCAGGATTTCCCTGAATCAGAGTGGGAAACCATATAAAATAGGATGACTGAGGTGGGGATCAAACCCACCTCTTCTCAGTTCTCCTTGACGAAGCTGAGCGCTCCACAGGTGGCAGGCATGAATGCTAGGAACTGCACGTTTAGAGAAGCATTTACAAATGAAAGAGAGAGTAAATATCAATAGATACATCAGATCTCAAAAATTAGGGTCACGAGAAATAATTAAATGTATATTGTATTGTAATTGAGGATAGATAAAAGAATGTGTCACTTAAATCCATAAGGAAACAAGACATATAAAAGCAGAAATAATCAAACCCTCAAACTATGAAGGCCGTAATATAAGTTACGGAGGCATGCCCACAAGTCGTACTGTATATCGTCAGCAGTATAGTCCGGGACACCTTAAATAAGTTACTAGAAAACCAACATGGCCACCACATCAGTGTTACCAACTTACATCATTCAACACCAAAAATTCAACAAATACTTCCATGTAACAAGTAACCCAAAGGAAACCAAAATAATTAAGACCTCCTTGCCTACGTACATTTTACATAAACTCAAGGAGTGCTTGCTCGAGTAAGGGACATCTTGATCATCAGTCCTCTGCCATCAAACCCATAACCAGTGTTATGGTTATGAAGATAACTTGAGGTTTCTTCATTGCCTTTTAAACCACTTCATAAAATGCTAAATTTAAAGAATATTAATACTTACTCAAGGCTTTTCCAGTTTTGCTGAGGAGCTATAGATGAACTTGTGATTTTCTTTTCTTCTCACACATTTTTTATAGTATATTTTTAATCATGTAATAATTAGTTCAAAGGCGATGGTTTTATATTTTTAGGATGCATGATCAGGAAAGGAGAAATAAAATGGTACATATTTGCAGATTATTATTATTCATTATTTCTGTAAGTGCTCATTCCTCGCGTACACAGACCTTCGTGGAGACAGGATCGAGACACATCCCATTTGATATGCAAGATAATAAAGGCTTTTTCAATGCTTAGGCCTAAATCCACTCTAAGTAGTCTTGGATTTTAGGGGCAATTCTGAAAAAAAAGGAAAAGAATAATTCTAAATTAATATACACTCCATGAAATGAGAGGATATCATGATAAAACTCCCAAAGACATCAGGTGTTGTGTTGTTAAAGCGAGGATTCTATCTCTTGAGAGCTTTGCCAATATTAAAGACCAGTGCAACTATTGACGACAGTCGAAACGATGAATGGTATGACAATAAACAGCATCAGCAGCTTTTTTAAAATACTGTTGAACCTCTTACTCATACTTTAACTGGCTTGAAGCTGGTAACTTGCCTCTTAATTATGCAACATACTATTAAGAAAAAATTAGCAAAACAGAAAGGGTGGGGGGAAGAAAAAAAAGGCCCAAGTACAAAGTATAAATTTAATTTATTAACATATTATCAAAATGAGAGTCTAAATTGATCAACCTATAGGCTTGTTTTTCTTATATTTTTATTGGGGGAGGGGCACCCGTAGCCCGCTCCCCCCCCCCCCCCCCCCCGTGTGACGGTCAACCCAAGCTACACCGCCTCCGACATGCCATTAGTCCTAGATAGCAGAAGGAAACAGTCAAGGGATTGGAAGGATTTGCCCTTTGAGGCTTAGTGCCTGTCCCCACACACTGTATATTTCAAGGCATATGAATATATGGTAGGACGTAGGGGCAGGTAAAAGTCCTGTAGGAAGAAATGGAAAGTGCCTACAGGTGAAACCTGGCATATTTGGAGATAGCACATGCAAGGATATGGTATAGGATAGATATGGGTTGTGTTCGAGTTGGTGAGTTGTCGTACATCATTTGGAAGTTTCATATCCAAAGCCAGAATGAATGTATTGGGGGTCCATACTTCTCTGGCACAAGCAAGGACCTGCAACTGGGCTTCACACTCGGCCTGTAAGACTTAAAACTGAAAATTAATACTGTAGTAACTTAGAACACTAAGAGGAGTCTTATTTCTAGTTCTTAAAATCTAACAAATTAACATCCTACTTCTCAGGCACAGTTTCACCAGTTTCGCTTATCGAACTGTGAGCACTGCACCCTTCCGTAAGTGGTGCCTAGAAGAGTATAAATATATTTATTTCCCATTAGAAAATACACACTACAGGGTCTTTCATATAAAGTAAGAACAGGAAGCGGCAGTTTTGTTATTCGCTGATGGGGTGGCCTTGGCCAAGCTTGTGGCGCGCCATGGTCCCTTGCTGTACTATTGAAAGCGCGCGCATAGCACATACGAGGGCTGGATTTTTATTTTTTTCAAGTTCCGATGGACTGTATAAAAATAACAGAGTGACATATCAAACTGATTTTACAACTAAATGTTTGCTTGTTTTATTCGTATGTCTCAACATAATCGCCAAAACGATTGAAACGTTTTTGTCCTATCGTTACACCAGCTTTTCAATGCCCTAGGCAAAATATTCTGCCGCCACTGAGGCGGCTACGTCTGGACAGTCTCCTGAAGTTTTTCCTTTTTGGTGAGGCGTTGCCGCCCAACCATACCTTCAATTCTCGAAAAAGGTGAAAATCATTCAGTGCTGGTTTGGACTAAACGGCAGATGGTCCAAAACTTCACATTTGAATTATTTGTAAAAGTCTATCGTAACGTTGGCACAGTGTGGTCGTAAATGATTTTCACCCTTTTCGAGAATTGAAGGTATGGTTGGGCGGCAACGCCCCGCCAAAAAGGAAAAACTTCAGGAGACAGCCCAGACGTATCCACCTCATTGGCGGCAGAATATTTTGCCGAGGGCATTGGAAAGCTGGTGTAACGATACAACAAATGTTTCAATCGTTTTGGATTATGTTGAGACATAAGAATAAAACAAGCAAACATTTAGTAGTAAAATCAGTTTGGTATGTCAAACAGTTATTTTTATACAGTCCATCGGAACTTGAAAAAGAACCCAGCCCTCATATGTACTATGCACGCGCTTTCAATAGTACAGCAGGGGGCCATGTCGCGCCACAAGCTCAGCCAAGGCCATCGCAAAAGCGAATAACAAAACTGCCGCTTGTCGTTCTTACTTTATATGAAAGACCCTGTATATGTGCTTTATGTTATAATGTCTGGGTAATTATAAAACAACAAATATAATAAAACCCAACCTTCGCGAGATTTGAACCATGGCTTCATGAATAAGAGTAATGCATTGTGACCACTCGACCAACTATTTGAATGTGGTAAGTAGCAGGTTCAGGAAATACCGCAATGATAAGGAAAATCTTTAGCTTACGAGGGAACGGTACGAAGTCGGACCACGAATTTCGACTTTATTTTTACATAGTCGTGAAGGTCTTTTTACGCTGAATCAGGTAGTGGAGGTCTAATTTTTCGCTGGTCCTTTTTAAGGAGCCACTTGGGAACCCAAAGTTGACGGTGCGCGCTCTGAATTGTACAGTACATGCCGGCACACGTCAGCGCGCACAGCCAGCGGCTGACTTGCTTCGCCTTCCCTCTACCCTCGTTCAGTTCTCCACTATCACCCACCACATAGGCTACGGTTGCCTACAGTGGGACTGCGAGTTGTTTTCTATACGGTCAAGTTCTCCACGACTGATGGCTATTCCACATACAGGCGATCGCATTGGAGTCTTTGCGTTATAATGACCGCTTGCAACATTATTATAGCTCTTATTAATGCCTACGGTGTTCAGGAAGCTATAGAGCTTTCTGATAAAGAGCAAATAATGTTCATATAAATAATGACAACGTTTGATGCAATTATGGAAGAGAGTTGTTTTGCGACTACAACGTGACAAACCTTAAAAGGCGTTTGAAAATTCGGTACCGGAAAGTAACCAAACTCATCGGTAAAAAGTTTAAAACAGACGAAGAAGTACGATATGAAGAGGCTAAAATGTTTGTTAAATTCATTATTGAATTGCAAGAAGAGAAAGAGATCCCGGACGCCAATATCTGGAATTCGGACCAGTCCCGATTCGAGTGTGAAATGGCAACATAGAGAAGTTATGATTTCCGTGGTGAGAAAGAAGTTCTTGCTACGCTCGTTTGCCGAAATAGTTCTATGCACACCCACACAGTGCAATATCACATTTCTAAAGCCGGAGAAATGGGACATTTGTTCTTGATCGTTTTCAAAGAAATTAATGGAAAGTTTGGACCTAGGGTACAAGAAAGTATCAACGCCTCCATGAATGTCTTTAAATATGTCGTCATTGATTGTCCATCTTCCGGGAAAATGTGGTAAGGGCATGTACTGCACGTGCCTGGTTCCAAGACATTTTCCATCCGCAATTAAAGGACGACGAACGAAATCTTCTTCTCCTAGATTCATTCAGTGGCCAGGGCAAAAATGCACAGCTTGAATCTCTGACGAACAAACAAGAACAAATTGAATGCATACCGAAAGGAACTACATATCTTTGCCAGCCGTGTGATCTTGGACTCTTCCGACAACTAAAATGTTTAGTCTGTCGAATGGAAAACATTTGCCAAGTAAGGAATTTACACGGCCAGTCAAAATTAAAACCCGACAACAGACTTTTCTTTATAACTAGTCAAATGCTAGCGCATAACCGATTACAAGCTGATTGTTTCGTACCAATGCTGAAATATGCTTTGAAAACGGTTGGTTATTCCATTACTGACAATATACCACAATATATCTCAAACTAATTTTCATGATTTGACTGATAAAGAAGTATGCTGGATTTGATTGTACCAATTTCTCTTTTATAATGATTTTCTTGTGTTTTGTTATTCACATTTTGTGTTAGATTTTCACTATCATGCCATGAACAATGCACCCATGCCAGACTAAGAATAAAGGCATTTCTTGAACAGTTTGAACGGCATGATGATGAAGATGATATGTGATGATTTGTAAACCATTGTTTTTGTTTCTATATTACACAGTGAATTCATCTTTGTAAATAAAATATCCAAACTAATGTCAGTTTTAACCCGCCATCCCATGTACACAACTGTAGGCAGCCGTATGTGGTGGGTGATGGTGGAGAACCGAACGAAGGTAGAGGGAAGGCGAGACTAGACAGCTGCTGGCAGTGCGCGCTGACGTGTGCAGAACAATATGCCCCGCATAGTACAAATTAAAAGAAGCATTCAACGAAGCATATGTTTAAAGAAGCTTGATATTATATTCGAGAAGACGTAGGCCTAAGTTACAATATCCTTACCTGGATGTAATTTGGAATATATGATCCTTGCAATGGCTTCGTTAGCAAAATCATCTATTTCAGTTACAGTAAACACATGCTTTCGATGTTTGCCTGGTGTAACAAGGTGATCTCCCTTCCTAGACTGTAATATGACATCCTGGACAGCAGAAAATCCATGCTGTAATAACATTACAAGTACCATAGATTAAAATTTCACAAATATAACATGATACATACATGCATATCAACTCTCTGAGAGAACGACGGAAGGGGGGTTTATTAAATTACATTGAAGAGGCATGGTTTCCATCATTCAGCGAATAAAATCTCCCAGAATGGAAATAAGTCTACAATAAGATACATCAATTAATTCCTATGCTAAATGACTATAGTGGGAGGTTAATTAGCTAAAATAATGTTGCTACCGTAAGTGTACAATTCATAAGGCTATGTTGAGGTTATGTTAGGTTATGTTAGGATTGATTACGAAAAGCATTCTCCAAAATTATCAAAATACTTACTCTCACCATGCCAGCAATTCTTACAATTCTTTCCGTATCACTACACTTAATTGTTTTTCCTCATTCTTTTTTAAAGCAGTGAATGCTGCAAAGTGTAATTAGGCCTAGTCTTCTTCAGTGGAGTTTGTAGCTGTTTCTTGCCTCTTTTAGGCATTTTGACGAAATCTAAATAACAATTTATGCAAAAATAAAGATTATGAACATTATTAAAATTCCGACTAGTGCAAATGTACACATAGGCCTAGGTCTAAAAATTATATAGGCCTAATCTATGTCTAAAATAATCATAATAACTGTTCTAATTGACGTATTTTTGTAGCACTTACCTCGTAAAACTGCACTAGACGTAATATTCCAAAGAAATGTGATGATTTATCCAATTAATTGAACAGCCACGTGCGTTTAGGGATATACGCTTTATACGAGAATGTTGGTCACACTCGCTGCGACATTTCCCGCGTCTACGTGTTTCAAAACTGTTTCAACTGTACGGTAAAAAAATCTTACTGGTATTGTGGTATTTGTAGATGGCGAGATTTTCAGCAGGGTTGGCGAAACTGTGCTCACACAAAAGACAACTTAACTTCAAGAAATTCAATCACAAACCAACATACGAGTAGGCATAGGGGATGGATGTTGACGTTGGCTACCCTTCTTTTATTAGTAACTTATTTAAGGTGTCCCGGACTATACCAACCTCCATAAAATAGGATCGTGTCAGTGGAAGGAGAGACCAAGTAGCCTATTATAGTAACATCAGCATCCAAACTCTCAGTGAAAGAAGATCGTGGCATATGAGAAGAGGAAAACGGTCGTTAATCAGAAAACCCAAATCATCGATAAATCTGGGCAGATGGCCGAGAGGAGAACCGAGAGGTATATAAGCAGTAATAGCAAAACCTTCAATGAAAGACGTGTGATGTCGGTGATTGATAGTTTATTTAAGGATTACTTACGTAGGACTGAGAGTGCCATGTGATGTAGGCTACACAATTTGCTCTCATGCATAAAAAATACAGCATGATCAACAATCATTAAAATTAACTAATAATAATATCGTATGGCCTCGGGTGCCGGGTGCAAGCTTTGTAATTTGACACCCTGAGGGTAGCTTGCATGTCGAATTTCGTTGTTCCTTGAATCACTATGAAAGTCAAGGAGGTTAGATATCTAAGTTCCTTGATCACTATAGCGCTTTCTAGTAGATAAATGAGGAACTTTGTGTTGGCGGTAACACCCGAGATTAATTTGGCCGTTATGAACACGGCCTACTGAATTCAAATGGGTTCTTCCTTGAACACTATAGCGCTTTCTAGTAGAGAAATGAGGTACTTTGTGTTGGCGGTAACTCCCGATATTAATTTTGCCATTATGAACACGGCCTACTGAATTCAAATGGGTTCTTTGACATGCCAACATCGTATGACATGCGTGTCGTAATTTTGCCGCCTTTCAAAAATCACTTACCACGGCCAGGAGCGAACCTGTGATCTTGGAGTTAGTAGACCGGCAAGCTATTATCTTACTTAGTCTACACTTATACTACATTAAATAGCTGAACATAGGTGTAAAACATGTATTTTTGTGACTATTTCCCTTCTACTTGGGATTAAACAATAATGTTTGAGAATGTGTTAGATATCAACCAATCACGACAATGATTCAGACAAAGAATATGTCGAAGGAAGTACTTTTATTCCGTAGCAATCGTCGTATGGTCTAAACTGAACCAAGTACTTACTAATGGGCCTAATGACGTTCGGTGTTTCATTTGGGATAAAGACATACCACTGAAGGCTAAAGAAGTGATGTGCATGACCTATTACTTACCAATAATGATGTATGGAGCAGACACTTGGCCGATGACAAGGAGAGATGAAACTAGAATACATACAGTCGAAATGAAATGAAATTCCTAATATAAGAGTATGGTACAGCAAACTAGGAGAGATAGTGAGAAATGAAGACATTCGAAAGGAAGTGAATGTACAGACGCTGAAAGATACGCTGGAGCGTAACTGATTGAGAAGGAATGGACATGTGAAAAGGATGAATGATGCAAGAATACCAAGCGGCTTCGGTGGCGTAGTTGGTAGCATCCTGAGCTTCTATGCCCAAGATAGAGGGTTCAAACCCAGCCGAAGCCGTCGTATTTTTTAAGGGCGTTAAAAATCCCTCAGTATGCCTTCCTTCGGAGGGGAAGTAAACCCGGCGGTCCCATGTCATAGATTTATGGCATGTTAAAGAACCTTCCACTGATTACACCTTTGTGAAGCTAAATTGGATAGGTTAAGAATGTAAACAACGCTCTTAGGTTTCTACGTTCGTTGCCAAGAGCCGACTGCGGTGGCGTCTAGTAGCTAAGTTCTGAACTTGGCCTGGTAGTCGTTGACGGTGGTGCTTGGCGGTAAAAGTAGGAACTGTTTGAAAAATTCTAAGTTGCAGTCTGTACTTAAATTTAAAAAAAAAACAGATAACACACACTAATACAGTCATCACAATTAGGGGGCGTGGTGGCTCAGCGGTCTAGCTGTATGCCTCTCACCAAGGCGGCCGGGTTCGATTCCAGGTCAATGCATGTGAGATTTTCGAAGTGAAATGCCATGTCCTGTGGTTCGGATTCCACGTAAAAAGGAGGTCCCGTGGCTCATGATCTCGAGATTAACGGTCACGTTAAACTACAAGCTTGCTTGCTTCATCACAATTAACACCGGTTATCAGACAGATTCTACACACACCCAAAGTACACGGGGCTACATGACCGCGTTGTCGCAGCCCCTAAACTTACGAACCAACCAATCAAAGACTACCGAAACTAGTGATGGAGAGACGGATGACTGGATAGAGGGGACAAGGAAGATCTAGAGTACGGTGGATACATTTGGTGAAGGACAGTGTAAGAGAATGAAACCTGGAGTGGAGTTCAGGAGTTGAGGAAGGATGGTGGACTGACACAGTAAAGTGGAGGGGTGTTATATTTGCACCGACCCAGCTTAGGCTGGAAAACGGAAATCAATGATGATGACTACTTGAAAGAAATTTTACATGAATTGTTTATACACTTATTAACACACGTCTCCAACAAATGGGAGTTATTTGGATGACACATTTCGCTCGTCAAGTGAGCATCATCAGATCCAAATATACAAGAGTTGTTGATGTTGTTGAATGATTTGGGGGCTTTGCGAGATCGTGGTCACGTAACATCGTGTACTTTGGTGTGCGTGTGTTTGGTCTGATAACGTGTGTTATTGTGATGGCTGTATTAGTGTATGTATTTGTAGGCCTAAATCTGTTCAGGATTGCGAAAGAGATAGCCGTGGCCTTAAATTTGAAACCATCCCGGCATTCACCTGGAGGAGAAGTGGGAAACCATGGAAGACCACTTCCAAGATGGCTGAGATGCTAATCAGATTCTCCTTTTCTCAGTTTTGCCTCACGAGGCTGAGTGTACTCCGTTGCAGCCCTCGGTGCAGAATTAAAATGTTTTAGCAGACCCGGGAATCAAATACGGACCTCCGTAGTGACAGCCTGAATGCTAGCCGCTACACCACGAAGTGGTCCAAAGCGAAACATCTCATTCAATTGACCTCCCCCCCCCCCCCTCCTTCATTTGTAGAAAAGTGTGTTAATAAGAGCATGAATATAATTAATGTACGATTTATTTCAGTTAGTGCGATGAATAAAGTAAAAAGGAAGAAGGAAAGAAGATCGTAGTTTTACGTGACCGTGAATCTTGTGGTTATGAGTCACGGGACCTCCTTTTTACGTTAGATCCAAACCACAGGACATGGCATTTCACTTCGAAAATCTCACATGCATTGACCGGGAATCGACCCAGTCCACCTTGGTGAGAGGCCAGCAGCTTGACCACTGCGCCACCACGCCCCTATGGATAAAATAATTGTTACTGCCGTCCAATCTATACACTTGTGTTGATCGACTGAAAGCAATTATTTTAAAAGATATGCTCCATTCTCTGTGAAACATACAAAATTTCAGTTTGATTGCTGCTATAGATTCAGAGATATTGAGAGCCGTCTAAATATTTTGGATGGTCGCCATGTTCTGTTTTTTATGTTGGCCTTCGAGTTATGTACTATTACATGAAGATTATTGTGTTGGAGAATTATTCAAACTTCAGTCGCATGATTAGGACACAAAAATAAAAACAAGATTTTAAAATTTCGCTCAACAGCCATCCTGTGGTTATGAAAACAATTGAAATTAATTAGGTGCCAGTGGATTGAAATTTGTATAAGCATATACCATGCCAAGTTTCACTGCGCTCGGATGGTCAAATCGCAAGAAACGCCCTTTTAAAAGTTCAAATTTCGCGTCGCCGCCTTGTTGGATTTGTGCTCACCAGGTTCACATAGGTGAACTTATGTTTACATCCTCTATCAACATACAAAATTTCAGTTTGATTACTGTCATAGATTAATAGATAATGAGAACCGTCTAAATATTTCGGATGGCCGCCATGTTGGATTTTAATATATGTAGGCCATAGAACTATGTACTATTAGATGAGTATTATTGCGTAGGTTCATTATTCTAACGTTGACTTCGATCGCATGGTCAGGATACAAGAAATAAAAACGTTATTTTAAGATTTCGCACAGCCGCCATCTTTAGCTTATGTAAACAATTGAAATAACTTAAATGTCAGTGCATTGCAATGTGTATAAACATTCCCTGTACCAAGTGTCACTGCGTTCAGATGGTTACATCTTGAGAAAAGTCTATTTTAATATTTCAACTTTGCTTGGCCGCCATGTGCGGTTTTTACTTAACAGGTTTCTGAAAGTCACATTAGTAAACTTGTAGTGGTGCCCTCTATCACCGTACACAATTTCGGGGGGTGTCTTCCCGATTGCGGTCATTCCAAATTGCTTTCACCTCATTAGTAGCCCAGATTGCGGTCACTTTCATTTTAGGGAAGAACTATAAACATTGCAGCGTCCAGATTGCGATCACTTTTCTTGGGAGACCGGTCCGGTTGTAACCGTGTCCTTCCATGAGTTCCGATTCCCATGAGTTCCGATTCCCATGAGTTCCGATTCCCACCAGTTCCAAATTCTTTAGCGGTTTAGATATCTGCCAATTACACTGCCTGAGCGAGTCCCATCAGTTCCGAACACTACCTGAACGTGTTCCAGCTTAGTTTTCTACAGCAAAGTTGTATTAATTTGTTTATTACTGAAACAAATAAGGTCGATTGTTAGCGCCAGCCGGGAGTGCGTGCCCTCTTTAATGAAATGGCTCCCTTAACAGAAGGGGGGGGGGTGGATGCCATGGACCGGTAGCTCCCATAACAGCGTTCGCCTTGTCAGTATCCGTGTCAGGATGTGCCTTCGTCAAAATAATCAGTTTTGAGCTATATTTACAAAGTTCTTAAAATAGTATCAGCATGTCGCTTCGTCTTTGAACTGTTTTTTTTAATCTTATTTACAAGTCACTTAGTAATCAGCACGTAGCTTCGTCAAATTGATCTATTAACTGAATTATTCTTCTCTTTATAGGCCTACTCTAATCAATATGTACAGCAAAAGAAACATTTCTTAAAAATACTGTTAAATCACCGGTCTCTTCAAACTGATGAGTGGCTCTTTGGATTCTGCCATCCATTGCAATATATTTTCTTTTCCTTTACGTGACTTGCCAATTCAACTCGGCCCGCATAATTGTTTCGTCTGAATTTTGAGACTCTTTCAAACACAACACCAAGTCTCTTACACGAGGTTGTGGTTTTCCGCATTTCAAATTCAGCTTATGGTTCCAACCTTCTACAGAGTTATTCGTTCTATGCCTCTTCCCATGGCAATTCCACATTTCAATCGCAATATGCACGTTTTCAAGCCATTGCTCGACAAAGTAATCAAAAAACTCGATTAACTTTTCATTGTCCAGGGCCGTGCTATGAATGTGTAGCCAACCATCTTCTACTTTTTCTAGTTTGAGGAATGCAAGTGCAGCACATTGCCTAATGGTGGTTCTGATTTCCTGGCTAGTTTTATACATACCCAAAAGCCCAATTTCTTGCACTTTTCTCCAAATACTTTGGTGTTAGTGGAAAAAACAGCCTTGCACTTGGACTCTAGGAAATACTTCTTCTATCGCTTTGATAGCTCCTACCTCAAAATCCATGTTTACTATTATTAACCGGTTAAACCTCAGAACTAACAGCTGGGATATCCAGATACAGCAGGAACTAGTGGGACTCATTAACTTATTTACTCAGGCGTGAATACGCGTTCGGAATTCATGGAACGTTTTTCCTGAGAAATTTGTTTTCGGAACTCATAGGAATGGACAGAACTGGTTGTAACTCCCCAGAGGATTTCCTCACCTTTCAGTTCCACCCCTCTTGCCAATGTTAAGGTACATGTCATGTGTCAGTTCTATTTGGTCCTGATACACTACATTAGCCTCAAATTGGAGAAGAGGGGATGAAATTAAAAATTATACCATGTAAGTATAAAATTTACCGTTACAACAATTTTGTTGAATGTGAGGGTCGTTGATTCCGATCCTGAAACGTTTCTATTCTTAAGACTGAAAATTGTATAATCATTGCTTTTCGAGATGCCGTCAGATTGGGAGGGGACTTGATATTTTAAGCGAAGTTTTATGGGGTGTGCTCAGCTGAACACTGAACTGTATTCTTTGGTTCGGTAGTGAAATATCAGTTTCCCCTTGTTATCCACAAAATTTGGTTGGTTGGTTGGTTATTAAGTTTAGGGGCTGCGACAACGTGGTCATGTAGCCCCGTGTACTTTGGGTGTCCACAAAACTTACGGAAGGTATGAGTCAGTGGGGAAGAACCAACGACCGGCCTCCCAAGAAAAGTGATCGCAATTTGGACGCTGGAATGTTTATAGTTCTTCCCTAAAATTAAAGTGACCGCAATCTGCACGGATAATGAGGTGAACGCAATCTGGAATGACCGCAATCAGAACACAACCTTTCGGGGTGATTCCAGTAATAGTTTCGAAGATATAGAATGCTGGTGAAATATTTAGCACAGCCGCCATGTTGGATTGGTGTGACGTAATAAAATTTGAAGGTTATGGCCGGAGTTGACCACGATAGTTCTCTGACTTTACTGGGTGTCATTGAAATCGCTCCAGCCGATGAGATTTTATTAGAGGAAGACACACACACACACACACACACACACGGACGCACACACACACATACACACACATGGACAAAAGGTGATCTCATAAGCCTATTCTCTTTTTTGAATGAAAATAGGCTAAATATGAAGTCTTTCTTCATCTCGAATTCTGAGTTTTTCATATTCTTACACCCTGTTTACAAAGAGCTTCTTGCAAGGAGAAATGCTTTATTTCTCCAGTGTAATTAAAGTATAATCCTCAGGGATCTGTAAGTTTAATCTCCAAGGAAATGTTGTTGCCTTTTTGAAATGACAAAGAAGTTAAGTAAGAGAAGTTATGGCCAGTTAGCTAGGTCATATTACATGTTGTATTGAAGTGAACAATATCTCGCCCGTAAAACTGTCTTGAGAGAACTTTACTTGTCACTTTCCTAACATTTGAAAGCGAGTACAATTTCATTAGAAGAAACTACAAGTTGCTTGCCAAGAACTTGTTAAAGAACTTTAAGAAAGTTATTTTCGTCTCACTGTTATGTTTCGCATTACATAATAGGACCTGCAGGAAAAGTTACCAAAATATCAGAGTTGAATCTTCATTATTATGAAAGATTGCTTATCTCGTTCAAATGAATGAATATTGTGGTTGTGTGGAAGCTGTTCATTTTGGTAAGTAATTAATCGTGATCATTTGAAATAAGTACAGTATCAGGCCAGATTAGTATGATCATTTTTAGATTTGTTGTATTTGTCTGTTATTAGCTTTGTTTCCTCTATATACGAGATTGTAGTTAATAAAGATGAGTAACTCACTCCCACGTTTGTTGGCATTTCTTTGATGCGTTTGGAATTACTTAGCTGGTTTTGGTGAGCGATTATAGAGGGATCTAAGTGTTTTAGTGAGTCTTATGCTATAGTAGGTTTTGATTACAGCTGTTTTGTAGATAAGAGTGAATTTGTGGTTGGTCTTTGATAAAAACCCATTCATTTATATCTTTCTTAGTTATTTGTGCACTCGATCTTCATTATGATGGCAAAATTAACCAATAATTTGCTATGGAAACGAGCCTATATTTTCGTGCAAATGGTGATCCTTGACAAACAAATATAACAATTAATATTGTAGATTTCAATCGGTCAAATTAAAGTTACAATTATGTTTTTTGAAGCCATTTTTCAGTGTTTCCTGAGTAAACGAAAGTTTGGTGCTTTTCAGTCGGTCAACACGATTGTACCAAAATGAGATGGCTTATTTCCTAATCCTGAAAAATAACTTTTTTTTAGGATTAGAGAATAACCCATCTCATTTTGGTACAATCATGTTTACCGACTGAAAAGCACCAAACTTTTCTTTATAGTTACAATAGTAATTGTTAATAAGGCAACACTGAAAAATGGCGTCAAAGCTATCATTAAGCTGAAATGAGCCCACAAATAGGTAGTACAGTTCAGTATCAAATGTCTGTGGAATAGATTAAGAAAATAATTATGAAATGGGAAACGTTCAGGATATCGGGTAGAGAAATGCAGAAGACGAAGAAAGAAACGACCATAAACATGTACCGGTACTTGATTATATTAATCTGGTAAAATAATATCGTATGGCCTCGGATGCCTGGTGCAAGCTTTGCTATTTGACACCCAGAGGGTAGCTTGCATGTCTGGTGAGGTAGGCCTACTGTACTTGCCTGTGATATACGAGCTACAGTTTACGCCACTGTTTTTGGCCGGTCAGTCCTTGTTTCACAGTCGTACAGAGAACAGTCTGCGAGCCTCACGCATGTGCAATTATTGATACGTGAGATTTCAGTTGCGTGGACAACAAATCGCGTATGAATTGCACATGCCTGAGGGCCACCATCTGTCCTAGCGGCTTCCGTGGTGTAGTCGGTAGCATGCTGAACTGCTGTGGCCAAGATCGCGTGTTCAAACCCGACCGATGTCGTTGGAATTTTTCAGAGCTTTAAATTCCTTCAGTATGCCTCCCTTCGGCGGGCCCATATCATAAATCTATGGCATGAAAATGAACCCACCACTAGAATTGGTTGTGTGTAGCCAAATTTGTAGGTTATATTTCGTTAGAAACGCTCTATCAAGTTATAACGTTCATTTGTATTTCTGAAGTTACAGCTTCTATTGTAGTCGGTAACGTTTTGGGTTGAATGCTGAATTGATCGAGATAATTTTTAATTTAATAGAAAAAATGATTCACACAATGTGCAAAGAAAACATATTAACTCTCAACATCGAGACAGAATTTAGTCAGTGACACTAGTCTTTTCCTGCAAATCATTGCGTGGTACCTCTCACAGCTTCTCCCGCACAATTTTCATATACACTGTAATTCTTGTGGTTCATGATTCCTAGTGGTGAAATCCGTGAACAGCAAATCGCGTCATTATGTATCTAAGTTCATATCTTTGCTTTATCCATTCTCTATTTATCATAGCGTCTGTAGAGTAGCACTACAGCCATATTTCTTCCCTTTTTCTTTGAAGGTCCATAAGCAAACACTGATATGCCTTGTAACGTAATCTTGATTACGGTACAAATTATTATTATTATTATTATTATTTTTAAAGTCATTGTGTAATTATTATTATTATTATTATTATTATTATTATTATTGAAATATCAAAGTTATATCGTTTTATTCACCCATTAATATCAAGGGAGGGGCCATACCATATTCACGTCATTACCATAGTCATATATAATATTGTCAAGTGCTTAGATTAAGAAACAGGGTTTTTATAGAGGTCTAGGGCTGTTTTATTAGTTAAATTGTAATGACAGGACGGGCATGGTTGGAAGAAGTTACGGACGGTGAAGCAACATATTGCAAGAAAATGTATTTCTGGAACGAAGCCACGCTGACTGGAGACAAGGGCTTGGAGAAAGTTTTCGGCGGAATATATAAATGCGCAACGAGAGGAATAGCGGGTTCTGAGTGGAATATTTGAAGTACGCGGGCCTGTATTCCCGCTCGGAGAAGTTTTAGCGTCGCTTGAGGACTGAGAAATGCTTTGCTATAATTGGTCTGATGGGTCGCGGGCAAATTTATGCCGCGAAACATCGGGACCATTCAGAGTGTATAAAAGCCCAGCGCGACTTCAGCACTGGCTATTCTATAGATTCTATTCTGTCATTCACATATTCGATCACGCACTCACTCACTGACTTTGTGAGTCGTAGACTCTGCCAGTCCCTCAGTAAGATGGGACTTAGTGAATTCAATTAGCCTGGTTTGTTCAAATTTGCTTACCATGGTGATCAAACTCAGAAACAAGCAGCAGCAGCAGCAGCAACAACAACAACAACAACGAGAAGAAGAAAACATATGTTTTCAAAGGTCAATAAACGTGTGTTGGCGTAAGATCTCAAATTAGACTGCAAGCAGACCAACGAGATGGACTTTGAACCACAAGGCACCAGGTATGTGGACCGAGTTATTATCAACACAGAAGATCAGCGCTAGCGAGAAGACAGTCAATATTGCCCCGCAATTAGGGAATATTAATGCACATATTGTACACAGCTCGAAACCTCAGATCAAATGTTAATAATTTTGTTGTAAATAAACCAGTATTAGTTAAAATGTCTTGTTCATTGGGAGTTGAATATATAGGATAGTTGGAATGCAAAGAGTATCTCATAGAGCAAGTTTATTGCCCTACGCTCCGAAGATAGATCTTGGCTCAAGGAAGGGAGCGGCCATGGCTAAATAAAATTTTAATGTGTTATCTTTACGATAACTGGCGCCCAGTAAATCTAAATTAATAAAGTGTATGTCGTCTGTCTAGACAGGCCAATGCTAAATAAGAACGATGAGGTGGTTTTAAGGAGTCTTGAGTGTAATATCTGTAGAAACGTTATAAATGATCGCCCAACTTGTAGAGCGATATCCAACGACAAAGGTAGCCGTTACAAATGACGCCCAACAATGGGACGATATTCCTAAAGCCCTTGTAGCCGTTACAAATGGCACAACCAATGTGGGGCTACGAAATATCGTACTGAAGTGAATGGATATTATGTATAAATCCAGTTTATTTCAAGTATGTTAAAGTTTAAAGTTGTTTTCATGTACGATATAAACGAGTACTCTTCGCATTCATTCCGAGTTTTTCAATAAAGAGGCATATATCAAGTTAGGGAACTACGGTTATAAATCAGTAGTGTTCTTTTGATGAGTTTTTTTTTTTTTTTTTTGGTAATGAGTAACAGGGATAATTTGGGGAACATAAATTTGAGAAACCGTAGTATTATAAGATCAGTTAAAATGTCGAAATTAGATGTGCAGGGTACCAATGATGAGATGTCAAAAGTAAGCGAAAATCAGGAAACTGAGGAAAATAAACAAGACGGGGCTACAAAGATCCAGAGTAATGAGGGGGAGAATCCTTCCTGGCTTCGAAACCTGACGATGCTCATAACTGAACAGAGTAAGAAGTTAGAGGAACAGAGTAAGAAATTTGACGTGCGTAGCGATCAACTAGAAAAAGCAATAGATCTTAAGTTAGCTGAACAGAGTAAAAAGCAAGAGGAACAAAGTAAGAAATTTGACGTGCGTAGTGATCAGTTAGAAAAAGCAATAGATCTTAAGTTCTCTGAGCAGAGTAAGAAGCTAGATGAACAAGGTAAGAGGTTTGATGAAGCCACAGAGAACTTCAATAGACAAATTAAAGAAGTAGGCCGAGAATTTCACAATAAGTTAGAAAACAGGATTAGTGAGGTGGAGGAATCATGGTCACTTAAGGTTGATGCCAGAATGCAACAAGTGTCGGAGCGAGTTGACAAAATTGACGAGGAAGTGAAAATTAAATGTAGTAAAGTTAGGGTTGACTTAGAAGGCGAAGTCAACAGTATGAAGGTCAAGTGTGATAATAATATTGCTAAAATAGGTAATTTAGAAAATAAACTAGAGAGCGATAATCAAGAAATTAGGGAAGAGGTTAACAGTAAATTTAACAGTATCAGTGAAGAAGTAGCGAGTAAAACAGATAAAATGGAGGAGAAATTGCAGAGATGTCAGAAGCAAATAGCAACAAATAGCGGTAATGTACAAATAGGAAATTTAAGTAGATTTCTAACTAAAGAGGCAGATTTGCCAGTATTCACAGGCAAGGCATATAACCCAATGGAATTCTTAAAAACAGTAGAAAAGAAGTTCGCTAAAGATTTAGAAGAGGGGATCGTTCAATGGGAACAAGTACTTGAGATGCTAGATAAATCTTTTGTTGGGGATTCAAGGTCATGGTTCAGTGTGTATAAATACCAGATGACTAGTTTTAGAAAATTTAAAGAGAAGTTCATAGCCAAGTACTGGAATGAAAATGTGCAAGAAAGAGAAAGATGTAACATTATTTTTGGGAAGTACCAAAGGAGAGATGGTGTTTCGTACACAGAGTATTTCTTAGCGCATGTACTTATATGCCAGAATTTAGAAGGTTTAGAGACTGAATCACAGGTAATTAAAACATTATTAAGGCATTTTCCTGATATAATTAAAGAAGCATTCTTCATGAAGAATATTACTACTATTGACGGGTTCGAGAAGCTATTGGAAAACTTTGACTCTCTTGAAAATAGTAGGACCGAACGCAAGCCAATAAGTATAGGAGATAATTTCGGGCAGGGTGAGAGAGAGAGGGGAAGAGAACAAGGCAGGAATGCGAATTACGAAAGACGACTTGACAATGGGGGACGCACAGCAAATACGAGGAACGAGAATTTGAACAGAGTAGGGGAAGGTACTAGGCCAGACAGACGTACAGGTCAACAACAACAACAACAATCTACACCAGGGGCAGGTAGGCCTAATTTAAACGAATAACGGGTTGCAGTGAGGTCAACAGACAGCCCGAAGTGATTGCAGTTCAATGTCCTAGGAATATTGAGTATTTAGGAGATTTTAATATAGATGTTAGAGAAGAACTGCTTTATGACCTAAATGGTGGAAATTTAGATAATGTTGAGAATGAGATTATGTCACCAGTAATTAAACTTAATGTGTGGGGTAAAGAAGTTGATGTTTTATTGGACAGTGGAAGCGAAAACTCTTGTATAAATTTAAGATTTTTGGAAGATGTAATGAGAGAAGGTATTCATGTTGATATAATTCCAGTTAAGTCCACTTTCATTGTCACAGCTGTAGGTAGTAGGTCTCAGAAAATATCTAAGCAAGTCGCAGTTCCAATTACCATTAGTGAGTTAGTTAAATTTCAGCCCTGTTTGGCAGTTCCAAATTTAGTATATCCGGTGATTCTCGGTGCGGAATGGTTATCATTATATCAAGTTAAATTAGATTTTCATTTTGGCAGGATATGTTTATTTTGGCAGGATAAAGAAGTTCAGGTTACGTATAAGGTGTCTAAGACTGACAAACAGATGAAAGTGTGTATGTTTGAGGAAGAAAGCAACGTGGTTGTGAGTGATGAGTTTCCTGAAGTAAATGAGGTAGACCGCGGAGATGCTAGTGAGAGCAAAGTTTTTAAGGTGTGTCAGGTTGCAATGGAGTCTGAACTTGAAAGTAGGATCCATGATGCATTGTCACAGTGTAAGCTGGATGATGAGCAAGGTCATCAGTTACATGAGGTATTAATAAAATATAAGGAAATTTTCAGCTCAAAACCCGGAGCAACACACTTATATGAGCATAGTTTTGTCGTTAAAGACACAAGTAGTTTCGTAGGGCCTAGGTATCCTGTCGCAACTAAATATATGAAAGCCGTCGAAGAACAGATAGAATTAATGTTGGAAAACGACATAATTGAGCCTTCAGCTAGCCATTGTTTAAATCCATTAGTTGTAGTAGCCAAGAAAGACAATTCAGTGAGACTGTGCATAGACGCCAGAATGTTAAATACCAGAATCGAAAGCGACCAGCTGAGAACTGAAACAGTGGAGGAATTAGTTCAACGTTTTCAGGGGCGGAAGTGGTTCTCAACAGTAGATTTTAGTAGTAGTTGCTCAACGTTAGTGAGGAAATTAGGTAGGACACTAGGTAGTTATTTCAGGTATGTATTGTTGACTCATGTGACGTTATTCAGGCTAGCCAGTGTTTTGTTGAGAGGTAGGAAGTACATTGGAAGTAGGTAGCGAAGTTTTGTTACGTAAGCCGTTGCCATCTTGTGCATTGGAAGGGAAAATGTCAAAGCTGTTTTTATTGTTTACTGGACCTTATGTCGTTTCGAAGAGGATAGGAAAGAATGCCTACTTATTGAAAGATCAGGAAAATTGTGTCATTGGTACATATAACATTTTCAATCTGAGGAAATATCATAGAAAAGAGCAAGTGCTGCAAGAAGGGCAGACTGCCGTGTGTTTATAATTAGAGTCGTGTCGTGGCTCTAAGGAATTGGTGGAAGTGAGATAAATCACTTGTGTTGCGTGAAACAAGAAGCAATATATATTGTGTTCTGTTATTGTAAGGGACTACAAGAACAAATGTAGCATGTAAATCCTGTATGACTGCACAGGACAATCAGAATGTTTATGTAACATTGCAAGAAGAGTGCAGATCAATCAAGGAAAATGAAAAGGGTATAATCATTATGTATGTAATTTGAAGGGTCATATATGTATATTCAGTGTATTTCCTGTTAAGTTTTAAAGGGAAGATTTGTGATTTCATCATTCATTACATTCTTTATGAAACCATGGGGACGTTTTGTAACGTAATCTTGATTACGGTACAAATTATTATTATTATTATTATTAAAGTCATTGTGTAATTATTATTATTATTATTATTATTATTATTATTATTGAAATATCAAAGTTATATCGTTTTATTCACCCATTAATATCAAGGGAGGGGCCATACCATATTCACGTCATTACCATAGTCATATATAATATTGTCAAGTGCTTAGATTAAGAAACAGGGTTTTTATAGAGGTCTAGGGCTGTTTTATTAGTTAAATTGTAATGACAGGACGGGCATGGTTGGAAGAAGTTACGGACGGTGAAGCAACATATTGCAAGAAAATGTATTTCTGGAACGAAGCCACGCTGACTGGAGACAAGGGCTTGGAGAAAGTTTTCGGCGGAATATATAAATGCGCAACGAGAGGAATAGCGGGTTCTGAGTGGAATATTTGAAGTACGCGGGCCTGTATTCCCGCTCGGAGAAGTTTTAGCGTCGCTTGAGGACTGAGAAATGCTTTGCTATAATTGGTCTGATGGGTCGCGGGCAAATTTATGCCGCGAAACATCGGGACCATTCAGAGTGTATAAAAGCCCAGCGCGACTTCAGCACTGGCTATTCTATAGATTCTATTCTGTCATTCACATATTCGATCACGCACTCACTCACTGACTTTGTGAGTCGTAGACTCTGCCAGTCCCTCAGTAAGATGGGACTTAGTGAATTCAATTAGCCTGGTTTGTTCAAATTTGCTTACCATGGTGATCAAACTCAGAAACAAGCAGCAGCAGCAGCAACAACAACAACAACAACGAGAAGAAGAAAACATATGGTTTCAAAGGTCAATAAACGTGTGTTGGCGTAAGATCTCAAATTAGACTGCAAGCAGACCAACGAGATGGACTTTGAACCACAAGGCACCAGGTATGTGGACCGAGTTATTATCAACACAGAAGATCAGCGCTAGCGAGAAGACAGTCAATATTGCCCCGCAATTAGGGAATATTAATGCACATATTGTACACAGCTCGAAACCTCAGATCAAATGTTAATAATTTTGTTGTAAATAAACCAGTATTAGTTAAAATGTCTTGTTCATTGGGAGTTGAATATATAGGATAGTTGGAATGCAAAGAGTATCTCATAGAGCAAGTTTATTGCCCTACGCTCCGATGATAGATCTTGGCTCAAGGAAGGGAGCGGCCGTGGCTAAATAAAATTTTAATGTGTTATCTTTACGATAACTGGCGCCCAGTAAATCTAAATTAATAAAGTGTATGTCGTCTGTCTAGACAGGCCAATGCTAAATAAGAACGATGAGGTGGTTTTAAGGAGTCTTGAGTGTAATATCTGTAGAAACGTTATAAATGATCGCCCAACTTGTAGAGCGATATCCAACGACAAAGGTAGCCGTTACAAATGACGCCCAACAATGGGACGATATTCCTAAAGCCCTTGTAGCCGTTACAGCCTGTGCAAGGGTAGACGCAGTTGTAGACGGAACGGGTGTACTTTGATACACACAATGTCTTTTTTAAGAATTTGGCTTTTAGTTTTTGAAAGTCCGTTAGATTACTTTTGGTAAGGTTCTCCCAAACTAATGCCATGCCGTATGCTATGATGGGCGTAATTTTCAATTTAAATATTTCCATTGCTGTTCCTAGCGATCGAGAGAATTGCCCTTTAGTTGGTGAACACTAAGGAGTCATTCTGTTGAGTGATTATGCAAGTAACATGGCAAATAGGTTCTAACGTTTAATGCTGAATGGTAAATGTTTGTTGTTGTTCATTCTTTAGGGGCTTTGTGACATCATGATCATGTAGTCCAGTTGTCCAGTTTACTTCGGTGTGCATTTTTGTCTGACAACCTGTGTTATTGCGATAACTGTATCAGTGTGTTCATTTGTAATTCAGGAGGGGATTTGGAAGGTGGTGGACGTGACCTTATGTTAAGAATCATCCAGACATTTGTCTGGAGTAGAAGTGGGAAACCACGATAAACCACTTCCATGATGCCTGAGATGGGAATCGAACCCACCTCTTCTCAGTTTACCTCACGAAGCTAAGTGTACCAGTAAACCAGTTCTCAACTGTGTGTTTAGGTTTGCTTGTATATCGACTAACTATTGACGTAGCTGCGGTTGTGGAGTGGTGATGGGCGAAGGCTATTAAAATGCCTATTTTGCTTTACTATAATTTCACACGCGTCTTCTCTTCATCTGTATGTTATGGTATTTCATCCCAAAGGATGCTCACGTGAAGGAATGGTCCAGGACGATGCTTAAAGCAGTGTTAACTATGTGTAAGTATTGCAATGACTGCGATAATATTGATTGGAAAATAAGTAGGTTGTAACATGCAAGGAATACATTTAAACGATTATTTATTTTTTCTAAAAGTATTAGACCTACTATTAAACTACAGTTAAACTAACTTAAGACCACGACCGTCTTCTCCCAAATCCTAGGCTTTATTTCAAATACACACACTACTACAGTCATCACGTGAGACTAGGATTATAAAGGGACATCTGTGACTTTAAGTATGGAAGCATCTCAGCATTCTCTTGGAGTATAATTGGAGAATCTACGGGAAACCACTTCTAGGGTGGCTGAGGTGGGAATCGAATCTATCTTTACTCAGTTTTGCCTCACGAAGCTGAGTGTACCCCATTCCAACCCTCAGACCAAAATTAAATTTCTTGTCAGAGCCGGGAATCGATCCTGGACCGCCAGGGCGACAGCCATGAATGATAAGACACTACACCAGTGGGTGAACCAACAGCGTTTACACCAGAATTGGATTTCTTTGCAGAACACGGAATAGAACACGTGCCACAGGGTTATGAGGTACACTTGACTGTCTACTGTTTGTTATGCAGGTGCTTTGGAACCAAATCATTAAATCGCATCGTTTACCATAGGCTTCATGAGGATATTGTCTTTTGGATTCGCAACATTGCTTTGTAAGTTATGATACTGCTTGTAACGGACGTAAATTATTGTAAACAAATGCTTCTCTAAGTTGGTTCTTATGGCTAAATCCCTTCGTGGATGCGGACATAGTTTGCATGGCTGCGCGGATAGCGGATAAGCTGCGGATAATGTTTGGAGTAAATTTGCGGATAGTTTTTAGAATACAATCCGGACTTTTGGAATAACATCACTAGGTCCCGGTTGTTTAAGACATATCATATTTTTCCGTTATGTTTTTTTTTTTCATGACAAATGTAAGATGATTATTTATGTTCGACCCTCTTATGTGTCAGAAAACGGTGTCATAATGATGGTCATTATAACACTTATTTTCATTATGATACAGTTTCTCCAGCCAATCAGAGCTCGTTCATTGACCAATTAGGTAACGATACCTTCGCGCATGCGCTCAAAATCCAACATGTCGGACATAAACACAACATCGAACTATACTAAATTACTGACATGGAATACGCACCGTCCATATGTTCGCGTAAATAAACTGGCGAATATGAAACAAGAAATAGCACTGTTCCTTAAAATCACCAACAATAATTTCTACACAGCGCATTCAAACGACTCCGGTGACAATATTACTGAGGGACGGCAGATGTAAACATGGCTTGCATATGGCATTGCAAGCACACAGAGCGCATGCGTCGGTCGTTCAAAGATCTTGAAAGACAGAGAGATGTCTCGCGCTCGCTCTCCGATAACAAAATTCTTGTGGCTGACTCTCAACAGATATTTATGAATATTTATGTTAAAACATATAATAAAATTATAATTATCGTCGAACATAAACAGTCGTATGCAACTCGCCTATAATGGTAATTAAGACACTCGTATGGAAATTATAAAACTCGCATAAACTCGTTTTATAAAAAAATACTCGTGTCTTAATTATAGCCATTATAGGCTCGTTGCATAATGTACTATTACGCTAATCTCATTCAAATTATGTCATTAAGCATAATTAACACTAACATTAACTAAAATGGCTTGAAATTCTGGCTGTATAACATTCATTTTAAACATCGCACATGACATAGCCTACAAAGCCTAAGGGAACGATTTTCTCATCAAATGTCTAATGTGTTGCTTTAATATTTTATGTTCGACCCTGACTATATATGTCAGAAAACTGTATCATAATGATGGTCATTATAACAATATTTTTCATTATGAAACCGTTTCTCCCATCAATCAGAGCTCAAGAAACAGTTGTTTGACCAGTCAGGTGAGGATAGCAACGCACCTGCGCTTAGTTCCAAGGTCTTCTAATTTAAATTTCACAGCCTGGCCTAGTGTCATAGTGGGGCAATCGAGGAGGCCATGGTCAAATACAAGGTATTCTGTGTGTCTCATGCACTCTGTTCAGTACATAAAACTGGCGAAATCTCGACAGATATTTATGAATATTTGTGTTCGAACATAAAATAGTTATAATAATTATCGTCGAACATAAAGAGTCGTATGCAACTCGCCTATAATGGTAATTAAGACACTCGTATGGAAATTATACAACTCGCATGCGCTCGTTTTATAATCATACTCGTGTCTTAATTATTGCCATTATAGGCTCGTTGCATAATGTACTATTATATAATTTAAAATATTGATGTAATGCCAGTAGATTCGGATACCAAAGTGCGGATGCGGGGCGGATGCGGAAAACGTTTTGTTTATCCGCGCAGGACTCTGCTTATGGCAAGGCGTGTGGGACTAGGTGCAGATGGTATTGTAATATTCCCTCACCGGGACTTTAAATGAAGGTGGAGCGCAATAGAGTAGAGCTTTTAAGCCGTCAGAGGAAAACAGAGCAGAAACGGAGGTGTGGACACATTTCGCCCCAATGCACAGTGTTTAAATGTGTGGTTTATACACACGCCTCGGTTCAGAGGAGTATACCGTGTCATACGTACCATGTTTTACATTATTCACCAGGCTCCAAGTGAACTCTGGGGAGCAAGCCACATTGTGTATAGGACTAACACAACACTTAGCGTCTGGTAGTTCTTCAAATATTCTGTTGTTGTTGTTGTTGTTGATTCATTAGGGCCTTTGCAACATCGTGGTCTTACATCCCCGTGTACTTGGATGTGTGTAGAATTTGTCCAATAACCAGTGTTATTCTAGAAACCGTAACGTATCCAAGAAGATGAAAACCAATGTGAAATCTGTCCTATTGTATGCATGTGAAACATGGATAGTTACCAATCCTATGAGCCACCAACTTCAAGTATTCATCAATCGCTGTCTGCGTCGAATTCTGGGTGTAGGATTGCCAGTTATAATCCCAAACGAAGAGTTGTGACAAAGAGCTAACCAACAATCTAATAGAAGTCAAATATAACGGAGGAAATGGAGCTGGACTGGGCATACTCTGTGGAAACAGAATGATGCAGTAGAAAGGGGAGCTCTAGACTGGAATCCTCAAGGGGCTTGGAGACGAGGAGACCAAGGAAGACCTGGAAACACACTATTGAAGAGGATGCCAGGAAAGCTGGGAAGACTTGTAAGGAAGTGAAGAACTTGGCAGCAAACAGAGCCCGATGGAAATCATTCTTGGATGCCCTATGCTCCGCACGGAGGGAAAGGAAATAAGTAAGTAAGTGTTACTCTGGTAATTGTAGAAGAATTGTGTGTTTGTAACTAAAACTAGGACTGAGGAATAGGCATTCTTGGCGTTAATTGAGGAGCCACCATGGCATTTGTCGGGTTTACAAGTAGGGTACCATGGAAAACCATTTGGAGGATGGCTCAGTTAGAAATTGAATCCACTTCTACTCCGTTTCTTCTCATAAGGCTGAGTGTAGCCCATTCTAACCATCGGGTCATAAATTAAATTACCAGTACCTTTGGAACTCAGTACGCAATCCGAGACCACAGTCAATGGCAAGAATATTTGATCAAATTAGTTTATTTTTGTACATAGACCTATTTTGTGAAAGTACAGGGCGCCCGAGAATGTTCTCCGCAGTGGTTACGTGCAGCTGTGAGTGGTTGCCTCATCGGTTTAGTTGGTAGCACGGTGTCTTTGACAGAGTGAATCCCACACGTGTGGGCTGTAGCCTGTAGAAATCGTCAGCGTGTATTGCAATTAGCGAGCGTATGTGTCATCAGCACTTCCAGCATCTGTTATGAATGGCTGTGGTGAGTACTACAGTAAGTATACTGTTTGCTTGTTATTAGGGAACACAGCGATGACAGAATGCATCATAGGAGCTCATGTCACCACGGACAGTTAAACGATGACAGAGGCTACTTGAGCTGAGTCATATCCTACTCGCGCGACTGTACCTGTCAACGAAGCAGGCTGACGTGTGACACAAGTAAACAAGGAATAGTTCCCATCTCGACCGCTGGCAATCATTTCGTGAAAGGATACGGTAATATGATGCAAGCGGCAGCCGTGCTGCCATCGTAACTTCTGTAGCTAGCTCTCGCAGACGCATGTAGGGGCTGCGGAGAACATTCCCGGACTCACTGTACTGTAAGCTACTGCATATACTGTACGTGCCGGATATATCCTGTCGGAGCGAAAAGCATATAAATCTGTCTTGGTACGGCTACAGTGGCAGGCCCGTTGAGTGACTTGCGATAAGATTTATATCATAATTACAACGGTGAAATAGCATTACTTTCCCCTTTTCTCTGGGACACGATAGCTCAGTGACCTTATTGTTGGCCTATCGCCAACGAGCCCAAGTTAACATTCCCATCACTATCAATTTATACTTGCCAGTTGGTGACCACGCTATTTGCCCAATACGATTACGTGGGAGTACAATTTCTACTGTATACTGTATATCACAAGTCAAGAAAATTTAATTACATATATCACGTATTAGTAACATGAATAATGCATGAAATAATAAACAATCAACATCATGGTTCATTACTTTCTTTCTTTCTTTCTTTCTTTCTTTCTTTCTTTCTTTCTTTCTTTCGTTTCGTCTCGTTCCGTCTCGTTTTGTCGAAACTCTTCGCTTCACTTCTCTTCTTTGCTTTGTTTGGTGGGCATGGTGGTGCAGCGGTCAAACTGTTGGCCTCTCACCAAGTTTGCCTGGGTTCGATTCCCGGTCATTGCACGTCAGAATTTCGAAGTGAAATTCCAGGTCCTGTGGTCCGGATTTCACGTAAAAAGGAGGTCCCGTGGCTCATAATCACAAGATTCACGGTCACGTAAAACTACAATCTTCCTTCCTTCCTTTCCTTTGTTTTCCTTCACTTTCTCGTTCATTTTCTCTTTCTCTCCTTTCCCACTTTTTTCCTTTTCCAACCTTAGTATTTTTTTCTACTGTCTCATTTCTTCTTCTTTTTCCTTTTGCTTTCCCTTTTCATTTAATTTCTCCTGTTCTTTTTCCTTTTGCTTTCGTTTCTTCAATTTCTATCCGTAATCTTTTTTCTGTTTTTATATTTCTTTGTCTTATTCTTTTTATTTTAGTTTTCCTTTTCTTTTCTTACTATTTTTTATATTTACTTCTTTGTATTTTTATTTTTCTTATTTCCGTTTTCTCTTTTCATTTTCTTTTTCCTTTCCTTTCTTTTTCTTATCCTTTTTCTTTCCTGTATAAATGATTAATATTTCCAATCAACTGTTGCTTTTGCTGATAGTGTTGGCGTTTGTTGTGTAAAGGGGCAAAACATATTTCTCATCTGACCCTATTGATATGGAATGAGAATCAAACGGAAAATTACTTCTACTGCTCCAACAAGACTTATAATATAAATGCCCTCAAACCTCCAAGAATGAGAATCCAGGAACATGGAAGGAAGTGGAGTCATGGAAGGCAGCAATGAATGAGGAGAGGGGATAGGGAAAATAGGAACCCAGCTCAGGAATCTCTCGGGGTCACCGACTCTCAAACTCACTGGGCATGAGCTCTTCAGGACCTTTTACAGGAAACAGGAGAAACCACAACACCTCATGGTGTAGTGACTAGCATTTTTGGCCTTCATTGTGGAAGAGCGGGTTCGATCTCCAACTTTGCCAATTAGTTTAATTCTAGTGTGCGGGCTGATCAGGCACACTGCTACACTCACAATCAGACTCGTAAAATAGATGGCAGGTTCGATTCTGACATCACCCATCCTAGAAGTGGTTCCCCGTGGTTTCCCAATTTTACTCCAGACGAATGCCTGGATGCTTCATAACTTAAAACTACGGCGCCCTCCTTCCCAATCCTCACCTGAACAACTACACGCTCAAATACAGCCATCACAAGAACACAGCTTATCGGACAAATTTCACGGGGCTACATGACGACGATGTCCCAAAGCCACTAAATGAATCAACAACAACATAGTTCACTAATTTCAAATTTCAAAATTCAAAAGTTTGAATAGGCTGAAAAATTGAATAATTCGATTAGTCGAACTATTCTTATGTTTGAATCAAATATTCGTAGGCTATTAGAAATTATTGGAATAAATCGATTTTCCTATATGTAGCCCTAATTTAGACTCAGGTTGGCCGCTGCTGACTACTGACAATCCGAACCAGTGCAGTCGAAGAGCATGCTTTGGATCTCTCAGCGATGCAAGTATGTATTTATGTATGTATACCCCTTATTATCCCTGTTTTCAATGGGGTCGGGGGTTAGATGCGATGAAAGTCTCTGTAGCGGATGTTTTTATGGCCGGATGCCCTTCCTGACACCAACATCATGAAAGGAGTTAATGTGAGATGAAATGGATGAAGGTGAATGAAACTTGGCAAGGTGATGGCAGGAAACGGCCGTGGCCTGCCCATTAGGAGGTACCGTTTCACCATTTGCCTGGAGTTGAAAATGGGGAAATCACGGAAAACCATTTCAAGGACGGCCGCGGTGGGACTCGATACCGCGTCTACCGAGTCCGCAGAGAGCTTGGCCCCATGGCCTAGCGCTGTGCGTTAGTGAGCGTAGTCTCAGCTATGCTAGTAAGTCCATTATAATAAGTAACCCGTTATCTTGGGCGTAGCAATTCTAGCACTGAAAGATTTAACTTACATTCACTAAGCGTGATTGGCAAGACAAATGCATAGCATGCTATTATCCTCGTCGATTGTTAATAAATTATATGTTCTGCTAAACACAGCGATCACTATCATCAAACAAGTCTAAAGAGATCAGGAACAATCCATCATTGTGAGACCATGTCGACACGTAATTAGGTACCTTTCCTTTGGACATAAATATTCATATGAGATCATCAATCATGGCAAAATCGTGAACTCTCTCTGACTAGGATTTATTGCGGAAACTGTACAACACATCTGTTCTGAAATCAAAATTAAATTTAAAATATTATGTGGATATGTGACTATTCATGAAGCGTGTCAATATCACTAGGGTAAACTTCACACGTGACCTAATATATCCAGAAGTTTGAAGGAGCCGAAGTAATAATAATAATAATAATAATAATAATAATAATAATAATATCGTACGGCCTCGGGTGCCTGGTGCAAGGAGGTTAGATGTTAGATATATAAGCTCCTTGAACACTATAGCGCTTTCTAGTAGAGAAATGAGGAACTTTGTGTTGGCGGAAACTCCCGAGATTAATTTTGCAATTATGAACTCGGCCTACTGAATTCAAATGGGTTATTTGACATGCCAACATCGTATGACATGCGTATCGTATTTTTGCCGCCTTTCAAAAATCACTTACCACGGACAGGAGCGTACCTGAAATCTTGGGGTTAGTAGACCGACATGATATCCACTCACCCGCCGTGGCAAGCTGGAGCCGAAGTGGCGTGGTTCGATACAAAATCAGACTGTTTGATGCCCACGACTGTTGGGACGTGGGTTGGTGACCACGAGAGACTTCACTTACTTGTAGTGGGCTCCTCTCTGTCATATTTCCTGTCGACCTCTCTAGGTCAACGCTTGTTCTCTTCCGATCCCGACGCTAATAGGGTATCCGTGGCCTAGAGAATCTTTCAATTTCCCGCCTTAATTGGCCCTTGTCTCATTTCCTGATTCCACTTTCTTCGAGGTGTCAGACCTCTTCTTTTTCATTTCATGTTATTTCCTGCCTTATGCTCAAGGCGCTCGAGGAGGCAGGGTGTATATAGCCCCAACACTTATGATGCACCCTGGATAGTGCTATACCCTCAAGGGCTCACGCCTAGTGAGTTCGGGAGTTGGCGACCCCGAGAGATGCTTGAGATGGGTCCGGTTTTCCACCTTTCTCCATTTCCTCTAGGGTGGAACCTCTCCTCTTTCCCTATCCTATCTGCCTTTCATGGCTCTCCTTCTTTCCAAGCCCCACAATCCTCCTCCTTCGAAGGTTTGGGGCATTTCTTTTCATCCTGTCCTTTATTTACCTTCTTATTTTGTTCCCCATTTCTTCTTCTATGAATGTCGAACACCATTTACACATGACCAACTGTCTGATTATTATTATTATTATTATTATTGCTTACATTTGAATTGAGCCTCTACGGACTGCATGTTAACAATCAATTCCATTGTTCTTCTACCGGCTTCATATCCTCCCAGTATTTATTAAGTGCCTTCTTACGTACTTCTGGTAGAGGGCCTCTCCGTATCCTTGGCTCAGATTCCTCTTTAAAACCCTGATAGTTTTTAATCAGATTTTGAAATTCATATCTGCTGTATTTCTTTTTTTTTTTCTGGAATACCGATTTTATCAGATCTTTCTCACATTCTTGGAACCATCTCTATTTGGTTGCCTTTGGCTTTTCAAAATTTCAGGTTTTCTTAATCAGTCGATCATCAGTCATACGGAAGATGTCCCCGTAAAACAGCAATATTTTATTATTATTATTATTATTATTATTATTATTATTATTATTATTATTATAGTTTATTGTTTGACAACATTATCACGGCAAATACCGGCTACATTTTCTGTTACAGCCTGGTTCGGCCTTAGCAAGGAACCATCTGTACTGAGATAATTTCTATTACACTGTTCAGAGACTTCACATCCATGTCGTGCCCGCAGTCTTCACGAGTCTCCTTCATTTGTAGGATGAGCTAAATTCCCATCTGGATCATCGAGCTTAGCTGAGTATTCGGCCAGGGCATTGTCACCAAGGAACTTCCTAACAATATGGCATGTGTTTAACAGAACTGCCTTCTGAAGTTCAATATATATCTGTGGGTGCAGATTCAATATTGATAGACTAGTATGGACAGTTTTCGGTATAACACCAGTACATGATACTATTATTGGGATGGTAGTCACCGAATCAAGTTTCCACATCTGCTTTATCTCAATTGCCAGCTCTGTGTACGTAGATATGTTAGTAGCAGCTGTTGTTTGGATGTTTTGAGTGTTGGGACATGCGATATCTATCAGTAATGCCTCTTTGTGTACTTTATTGATGACAATGTTATCTGGCCGGTTGTTACTGACGGCGACTTCTGTCACAACTCCTCTGTCCAATAGAGCTTGTGTGTGGCATTTTCGAGTACTGCAGATGGTGTGTATTTCCAATAGGGGACGGAGCTTTGAAGAAGTTTGTACTTCAAGGCCAGTTTCTGGTGGATAATGCTGGCAACTTGATCGTGTCGATGTTTGTAGTCAGTGTTGGCAAGGTGGGAACAACCTGATATAACGTGTTGAATGGTCTCACTACATTTGCCACAGCGGCGACACTTCTCACTCTCTGTTGTTGAATCTTTTATTATTATTATTATTATTATTATTATTATTATTATTATTATTATTATTCTTTGGTCGTTTGGGCAACTTTTGGGCCACAGTGCTTGTGTCTAAGCTGTTGTTCTTGGTGGATTGTTTGGCAGCTGCTTTCGTGCTGAAATCTAGAGTCTTTCGGTTGGGCCAGTACTCTTTTATTCTCTTGCTGAACTCTATCTTAATTTCCTTTGACCATTTCCTGGACGCGTTATGGTAAGCGTCTGTAATGGAAGTGAGGAAAGGTTTGGTTTCAGTTTTTCCTACGGTAGCGACTCCTGTCATTAATTGTGTATTGCTGAATATGAAGTTCAGCAAGATCCTTCTCAATTTGTTTGATCCACAACGACCCAGTGGCTTTACCCTTCTTGGCTACCTTGAAGATCTTATAAGATAGCCTGTGGCGGTCCATTCTATACAGGTTGCCGTAGAAGGCCAGGCCAAGCGTATCCTTCTGATGGTATCTGTGAGGTTTTGCTGATGTTTGTAGAGCTCACAATTTGGATTGTACCATCGTTCTCCATCAGCTAAAACCTCTGGTACCACTATTTTTAGCCTATTTTCAATTTTGAAAAAATTGGCTTATGAGATCACCTTTTGTCCGTGTGTGTGTGCGCGCGTGTGCGTGTGTGTCCCTAATAAAATCTAACGGCTGGAGCGATTTCAATGAAACTCGGTACGTTCATAGCACTATTCCCGGCGACCTCGACCGTGCCAATCAAATTTTGTTACGTCTCACCAATCCAACATGGCGGCTGTGCGAAATATTTCACTAGCATTCAATATCTCCGAAACTATTACAGATATCGCCCTGAAATTGTATACGGTGATAAAGGGTACTGATACAAGTTTATCTATGTATATTTCATAAACCTGTAAAGTCCATACGAACATGGCGACCAAGCGAATTTGAAATATTTTAATAGACTTTTCTCGTGATTTAACTCTCTGAGCGCAGTGAAATATGGTACAGTAAATGATTTTGCAGATTGTAATGCACTGCCATCTAATTTAATTCAATTGTTTACATAACCTCAAGATGGCGGCTGTGCGAAATTTTAAAATTAAGTTTTTATTTCTTGTATCGTAATCATGCGATCGAAGTGAAAGTTTGAATAATGAACCTAGGCAATAATTGTCCTTGAATGGTACATAACTCTATGGCCTATACATATAACAATCCTAAATGGCGAGCTTCCGAAATATTTAGACGGTTCTCTATCTATGAATCTTTTACAGCAACCAAACTGATTTTTTTTTTCATAGAGACTATGAACATATGTTCACCTATAGGACTTGAAGTAACCTGGTGAGCACAAATCCTACATGACGGCGACGCAAAGTATAAATATTTAAATGGACGTTTCTCGCGAATTAACTATCCGAGTGCCGTGAAACGTTGCACATTAAATGCTTATACAAATGTTGATCCACTGGCATCTAATTTATTTCAATTGTTTGATAATCACAAGATGGCTGCTGTGCGTAATTTTAAAATCTCGTTTTTACTTCTTGTGTTCTAATCATGCTATTGAAGTTTGAATACCACACGTACACAATACTCTTAATGTAATAGTACAAAAATAAAAATCCAACCTGGCGACCATCTGAAATATTTAGACGGTTCTCAATATCTACGAATCTGCTACAGCTATTAAACTGAAATTTTGTATGTTGATAGAGGCAATTAACATGAGCAGGATATATGAAAATAGGCTGTATAGTTCTTCACGGAACTACTTGTTTTCTCTTGAATTTCCTTTACTATGCCTCGACTCTTATTATTATTGTCATTTTTATTATTATTACTCGTATGTTACATCACGCAATGGACCATGAATTCCATGCCCTAGTAAAACAATAACTCACTGTTCTTTTGCAAAATACTGAGTTCTGAAAAGCCCTGGGGTCTTGCATATTTCTGGAAGAGAAACCCATCAAAACGCAGTAAATAAAGTCTGTGTGATATTTTATATCCCAGTGAATATAACGACTTGTTTTTATAGGTTTTTAAAGACTTTATGAAATAAGATACGTGACTTCCGAAGTGGATTCCCAAGCCCTACTGTCAGCCTGTCAACTGTTGTGTATATAATTCTTGTTAAGCGGTATAATGCAGAGTGTTTTCTGTTCTAAATCATATTTCGCTGTCGACGTTAAAAATACTCTTGTCTCAGGTTTCTCATCACGGCACCTGGTGGTTGGCTGGAGAGGCCTGTGAGTGACACAAGACAGAAATATACTCTCCTCTCCCCTCGGTAAGCTATCGGGCGTAGTCGCGGTTATATATAGCCAGGGTAGCTTGGGGTGTGTACACACACGGTGGTCACAAACAAATAAAACTGAAGTGCCGAGTGTGGGAGTTCCACAAGCCTCAAGGTGTCTTCAAAGACGTGGATATTCTTACCTAGATACAGATTCACAATAAGGAAACAATATATTTTCAATGATTCCTCATACACGACTACATTGATGAACAATTGAATGTGTTGGACAAAGAGTTGTGTAACATTTAAGTGTCTAGGGCATCGTGTTAATTTTTCCCCGTGTACTTCCATGTACCGTATATAGAACTTCTTAGGGTAAGTTAGCAGTGGCTGCTTTTTTTCATTCATTCATTCATTCATTCATTCATTCATTCATTCATTCATTTTCATTTGAGACCATTTTGCCTTTATAAGGACTAAGAGGGATGAGAGCAGAGTACAGGCAGCTGAGATGAAATTCCTGAGAAGTATGGTCCAGAAAACGAGGAGGGAAAGAGTGAGAAATAACATTTAATAAACAATATCCATCAATAAGAAACACAAGAAGATATACGGAAATAACCGGGAGTACAGAAACTAAATGATAAACTGGAGCAAAACAGATTGAGATGGTTTGGACATGTCAAACGGATGAATGAAGTAAGGCTACCAAGACGAGCACTGGAACGACGGATGACAGGGAAGAGAGGACGAGGAAGACCAAGATTGCGTTGGATGGACTCTGTGAAGTATAGCATTAGAAAACGGAACCTGGATTGAAACACTGTGTCGGAAGAGGAATGGTGGAACGACAGAACAAAGTGGTGAGGAACCATATTTGCCCCCACCCAGTGTCAGCTGGAAAAGGGGAAATGAAGATGATGATGATGACCATTTTACCTTTAAACGTCCAGTGTAGTTTACATGTCTCTGTTTGTCAACAAGTAGACTCTATGATGAATTAAAGGTTAGCATTGCGGCCTTCTCTGCTTCTACACCTCTCTAACAAGATTAAAAGTTCACACAATGGCACTGTTACAGTAGTTAGTTAACTATTGAGGTTTTAAGGGGCGAAACTACGAGGTCATCTGCCCCCACTAATTGTAATATTTTTGACAGGCATTTGACTGAGCTGCGACAGCTCATCGCACAATACGCGGCGAGTATAGTGTTTTAAGGGAAACAAGTCTCAGACCTGAACACCAGACGGTCATGCGAGGTTACAAACTATACTCTAAAGAGCGACCACGTCTGGTAACCTGTGTTGTTGTGGAGTCTGTAGAAGTGTTTTTCTTTTAATTCAGGTGATGATTGGGAATGAGGTGGCCGTAGCCTAAAGCTAGGAACTAACCGAGAATTTCCACGAAGTAGAGGTGGGAAACCACTTCCACGAGAGCTGAGGTGGGGATCGAACCCACCTCTTTTCAGTTTTACCTCATGAGGTTGAGCGTACCCCGTTCCAACCCTCAGGCTAGAAATATTAATTTTGGTAGAGCCTGGAATGAAACCCGGGTATCTAGGATGACAGCCAATAATGATAGACACTGTGGCATGAGGTCGGCGTAATCTACTGTCAGCTAATTTATATTCACAATATTTAATTGAATACGTTACAACTGGTGTGATAGATTACTTTGTTGTTGCTGTTGATTTTTAGAGTGTTTGCAACATCGTGGACATGAAGCCGTGTGTACTTGGGTGGGTCTGGTTCAATGTTTCAATCTTCTTTGAAATTGTACACTATCTCTTTGTTCAATGATCTGAGAGCTAGAACAGCGTCGTGAGACAAAACTGAAAAGAGGTAAGTTCGATTGTGACCTTGATCATCCTGGAGTGGTTTTCAGATGGTTTCCCACTTTCACTCCAGAGAATTGCCGGGATGGCTCTTAACTTAAATCTATGACCGCCCCTTTCCCAATCCTCACCTGAATAAAAATACACACACTGATACAGCCATCACAATTACACAGACTAACAGGCAAGTATTCCAAACTCACTTAAGTACACGGGGCTAAATGACCGTGATGTCCAGTACCCCACAAATGAAACAACAACGCCATAAACACTAAGTGTACTCTCTTCCAACCCTGAGACCTGAATTTAATTTCTCTGAATCACCGGAAATCAAATCCTGACCGCAGAGGCGACAGCCAAGATTGCTACTAACATTTGGAAAAATGTCAGAGTGACGTTAGGTAAAAATACAGCTTTAAGACTGATGTTATTACATAGAAAAATAAGTAGTTCCGTGAAGAACTATACAGCCTATTTTCATATATCCTTATTATGTTAATTGCCACTATCAACATACAAAATTTCAGTTTGATTGCTGTAATAGAATCGTAGATATTGAGAACCGACTAAATATTTCGGATGGTCGCCATGTTGGATTTTATATATGTAGGTCCTAGAGTTATGTACTGTTACATGAAGATTATTGTGTACGTGTAGGACACAAGAAGTAACAAGGAGATTTTAAAATTTCGCACAGCTGCCATTTTGTGGTTATGGAAACAATTGAAATAAATTAGATGCCAGTGGATTAACATTCGTATAAGGATTTACTGTACCAAGTTTCACTGCACTCGGATGGTTAAATTGCGAGAAACGCCCATGTGAATATTTATACTTCGCGTAGCCGCCATGTTGGATTTGTGATCACCAGGTTATTTAAAGTCCTATAGGTGAACTTAAGTTCATAGCCCCTATGAACATTAAACAATTCGGTTTGATTGCTATAATAGATTCGTAGATATTCAGAGCCGTCTAAATATTTTGTATGGTCACCATGTTGGATTATTAAATGTATAGGCAATAGAGTCATGTACCATTAAAGGAAAATTATTGCGTAGGTTCATTATTCAAACTTTCACTTAGATCGCATGATTACGACACAAGAAATAAAAACTTAATTTTAAAATTCGCACGGGCGCCATCTTGATGTTATGTAAACAATTGAACGATGTTTGATGTCGGTGCATTACAATGTGTATAAACATTTCCGGTACCAAGTTTCATTGCGTTGGGAACATTAAATCGCGAGAAAGGTCTATTTAAGAATTTCAAATTCGCTTGGCCGCCATGTTAGTTTTGTAGTTAACCGGTGTTTGAAAGTATTATAGATGAACTTCTAGTAGTGCCGTTTATCTTCGTACAAAATTTCAGGATGATACTGCTAATAGTTTCAGAGATATAGAATGCCGGTGAAATATTTCGCACATCTGCCATCTTGTGGTTATGTAAACAATTGAACGAAGTTAGATGTCGGTGCATTACAATGTGTATAAACATATACTGTACCAAGTTTTATTGCGTTTGGTTGGTTAAATCGCGAGAAACGTCTATTTAAAAGTCGCAATTTCGTGTGGCCGCCATGTTGGTTTTGTAGTTACCAGCTTTTCAAAAGTTACATAGGTGAACTTCTAGTAGTTTCCTTTATCACCGTAAAATATTCCAGGGTGATATCGGGAATAGTTTCGGAGATATTGAATGCTGGTGAAATATTTCGCACAGCCGCCATGTTGTATTGTTGAGACGTAACAAAATTTGAAGGGCACGGTCGGGGTCGCCCGGAATAATGCTATAAACTTACCGAGTTTCATTGAAATCGCTCCAGCCGTTTAGAAGTTATTAGGGACACCCACACACACACACTCATCACACACACACACACACACACACGCACACACACAAGGACAAAAGGTGATCTCATAAGCGTATTTATAAAAATAGAAAATAGGCTAATTATAAATTTTATAATAGTAAGGTTATATGTGTTTTTGCATTATGTTAACACAAACTCCGATTTTTGACAAAAATTAATTATCAACCTATCTCACAAAGGTAACAATGATACCATTCATTGGATGCATTGGCCAAATCATACAGTATCCGCATTCATTTCAGGGAGAGGATGGATCATGCACCTCGTTTCACACTCATCTGGATGAACATAATGACACAGTCCCTTGTGTTCTCTGGCCCATTCATTAGTGATGACTCCCGTGATATTTGCATGTGCCTTGTTCGGTATTGTTCAGCCATAGAGGCCATAGAATGACTGACGAGGGACTGCTTTCACTTCTGCAACCCATACACGAGATTGTTATTGTTATTGTTATGTATCTACACGCTAGCCACTACCATAGAGCATGTGCAGACATGGGCATTGGTATGCTTGACAAATTTAAAAATATTTAAACAAAATCCACCAATAAAATCATGCATTTTTTTAAACAATAATTCAATCGGCCGGAGCTGAAAAGTTTTCAGTACTTTTCAGGATACAGGTAAAACGTCATTGACAGAAGAGAACTTAACTAACACACTATATTAGTCACATATGTTGTGAAGCAACTATTCAGGTTATATTTGTGTTAGCGGAATATCAATTTTAATTTAATAAATGTATTTTTGTTCAACGATGACGATATGTAAATATTATAAGTCAGAAAATTGTATCATAATGGGGGTCATTAATGTACTACTTTTCATTATAACACAGTTTTTACGACCAATCAGAGTCCAATATTTTCATTCATTGATCAATTAGGTAAGGATAGATTCTCACATGCACTCATTATTCAACATGTCGGACTTGAATTACACACATCAAAAAAAGTTTTGCATCACCTCGGTTCCCAGATCGCCGGCATATAGACGTTGACTGTGTATATTGTATCCAAGATACAGTCCCTTTGACTGTTCATAGATATCACTAAAACTGCTAAAAGATGTAAACAACCATGCATGAGCAGGGCCTATGAGACGGAGGTGGTACGACAGCCGATCAGTTCCAGTCATTCCACCAGGACGAAGGTACGCTGCTCATGTTGTCTGTAGTTCTACCATGCCTAGAAGGTCAATACCGCAGTTCGATCGCGTCCGCATTGTTACTTTGTGTCAAGAAGGGCTCTCAACAAGGGAAGTTTCCAGGCGTCTCAGAGTGAACCAAAGCGATGTTGTTCGGACATGGAGGAGGTACAGAGATACAGGAACTGTCGATGACAGGCCTCGCTCAGGCCGCCCAAGGGCTACTACTGTAGTGGATGACCGCTACTTACGGATTGCCGCTCGGAGGAACCCTGACAGCAATGCCACCATGTTGAATAATGCGTTTCGTTCAGCCACAGGACGTCGTGTTTCAACTCAAACTGTGCGCAATAGGCTGCATGATGCGCAACTTCACTCCCGACGTCCATGGCGAGGTCCAGCTTTGCAACCCCGACACCATGCAGCGCGGTACAGATGGGCCCAACAACATGCTGAATGGACCCCACGGAATTGGCATCACGTTCTCTTCACCGATGAGTGTCGCATATGCCTTCAACCAGACAATCGTCGGAGACGTGTTTGGAGGCACCCTGGTCAGGCTGAACGTCTTAGACACACTGTCCAGCGAGTGCAGCAAGGTGGTGGTTCCCTGATGTTTTGGGGTGGCATTATGTGGGGCCGACGTACGCCACTGGTGGTCATGGAAGGCTCCGAAACGGCTTTACGATACCTGAATGACATCCTCCGACCCATAGTGCAACCATATCGGCAGAATATTGGAGAGGCATTTGTCTTCATGGACGACAATTCTCGACCTCATCGTGCACATCTTGTGAATGCGTTCCTTCAAGATAACGACATCGCTCGACTACAGTGGCCAGCATGTTCGCCAGACATGAACCCTATCGAACATGCCTGGGATATGTTGAAAAGGGCTGTTTATGGACGTCTTGACCCACCAACCACTCTGAGAGATTTACGCCGAATTGTCGTTGAGGAGTGGGACAATTTGGACCAACAGTGTCTTGATGAACTTGTGGATAGTATGCCACGGCGAATACAGGCATGCATCAATGCAAGAGGACGTGCTACTGGGTATTAGAGGTAGTGGTGTGTACTGCAATCTGGACCACAAATGCTGAAAGTCTAGCTGTATGATGGTACAACATGCAATGTGTGGGTCTCATGAGCAATAAAACGAGCTGAAATGTTGTTTGTGTTGATCTCTATTCCCTTTGTATTTAACGGTTCCGGAACTCTTGGAACCGAGGTGATGCAAAACTTTTTTTGATGTGTGTACATGATTTGAAAGTTATCAATGTATCTTATATTGGATCAACCATTGTAGTTACAATGCATTAACAAACTTGGCAATATTGCAAAAGAAATAGCACTATACCTTAATAACCGCAACTCCAATTTCTACACATTCGTAAGATTTCGCCGAGACAGGACTGCAAAATTCAGCCACTGGGTATACTAAGGCAAGAGCTGTTGTTCGAAGAGTTGACGCCGTAATAATAATAAATAATTTAGTTATGTGAACTACTTATGCATTTAACTTCTTCTGCGCGAATGGGTCTCCTAGTATCACGCGGAATCACCTATTGGCCTTGATGTTTGCCCAATAACTCTTCATGCGCAACGATTGAGCGAGTCTTCGTTGCTGCGACCAGACGTGTCTGGTAGGTCTTCTCCCTTCTCCCTCAAAACCCCGTGTATGAGTAATTTTCCTAATTTCCTATTGATCCTTGTGATTGGGCAAACCTAATTAAGTCAAGTCCTTTCCGCCTGTTTGTACCAATTGGACCTTGTTGTCTTTTTTCTGCAAAAACGTATAGATGTTATGTGTTGATTTAGTTGGGCCCATTCTGTCCAAATGTCCCATGAATTCAATCCTTCTCATACGGATTGTGTCTTTGATTTTTGTAATTTTCAAATAGACGTCAGCATTAGGTTTTGGAAGGTGAATTCCATCTTTGTTCCTTAATCTCCAATTGATTTCTCAGTGTTTTATGTTGTAGGCCTATATTAAGTGTCTCCACCGCATCAAGGGCTGCAGGTAAGACTACTGTTTTATAATGTTGAATTTTACAATTTCACATGTATTAAGTTTTTAGGACGAATCTCTTATCATTAATTACAGTTAAATATTCAATTTCATTAAGTATGTCAGTTATTGTGTTCCTTAATTGGTCGCTAAATAAAATTATCGGATTATAATTTCTATGATTCACTTACATTGTAAATTTTACAATGTAGCTTAATCAAAATAAGCTATGGTGGGCCGGATACCCTGCATGTCCGGCCGGCTACCACGGACTGGATTGGTGGGTGCTCACGGGCCAGTATTAGCCCGCAGGCCGTAGTTTGGAGACCTCTGGCCTAGACGAATTGCTCAGTTTCAGAACTTCACACGCTTGCCCTGAGCTATGCTTGCCGGCCCGGCAATTAGCAGAGCAGTTTTCTCCTATTTTTTTCCCCACTCCATGAATGAGTCTTCAAAGAACACTTTGAATTATTCTTTCAACCATCCTGGAAGTGATTTCTCTGTTGGGATGGTTTACGCGCTGATAGCAGCTTAATTAAAGTTCCAAGGCACCTAATTAAATCTTAGCCCCAAATACACTAATTAGTCTACTGTTTACACACTATTATACTCGTAGTTATTACGTAACACCGGTTATCAGACGAGTGCTTCACACGCGCAAGTATGTGGGGCTGATGATTATGATTTCCAAGCCACTAAATATAACATCAACGACAAACATATCTAACAATTATATTAATACAGTGTATCCCATATATAGTACACATTTAAAAATAATAGCTCGATGTTGCTAACTACAATCTGACGCATGTTCTGGTCGTCTGACATTTGGCATTAAATGTGTCATCCTCATTAATATGGTTTGATAATAACAGGACACTGGGGACTGCAGTGCTGCCAACACTCGTTCAATCACATTATTTGCTGTCAATGGAACATGTACGGCTTGTCTCATCAGTGTACGTTCATTCACCGATCGAACTTGTGGTCATTATTCAATAGAACTAGACATTTTGAGAAAATTAATAAAATGATGGTTGAAAGAGTAATTATAATAATTGAAGTTATTTCCGTTGCCAACCTATTTTCCATCCATTTTTTAGCCTATTCTCATTTCATGAAAAACAAGATGTTCAGTAAAGAACATATAGCCTACTTTCTCCTAAATGCATGGGTATTGTTATAACTCTTTGTCCTTTTCAAGGAGTATGATTGAATGTTGGTTGTAGTAGCTTGTTGAAATACAACGTGCTATAGGGATATTAAACATGAATATGAGGTGCCCTTTGCTAGTGCTACCTCTGTACCAAATTTCGTTCATTCGGTTCCACCGTGTTCGAATTAATAGGGGGAATCAATTTTGACATAAAGATGGACGCCATCCGCAAACTATTAGGCTAATGACCTAATAGATTGGTCAAAGGATGCTCCCTCCATAAAGGTATGTTGTTGCAAAGTTTGGTAGAGATCGGATGGTTATGTTAGTCGTAATTTGATTTAAGCTTTAAACATTTGTGTGGCCGCCATTACGTTTCTGTCAATATGGCGGCGATATTAATCATGACACGGAGATGCCCTTTTCTAGTGCTATCTCTGTACCATATTTCGTTCAATTCGGTTCCACCGTGTTTGGATTAATAGGGGGAATCGATTCTGACACAAAGATGGCAGCCATCCGCAAACTATTAGGCGAATGACCTATTAGATTGTTCAAAGGATGCTCCCTCCACAACGGTATGTATTTGCAAAATTTGGTAGAGATCGGATGATTAGGTTAATCGTAATTTGATTTAAGCTTTGAATATTCGTGTGGCCGCCATTACGTTTCAGTCAAGATGGCGGCGATATAAAACATGACACTGAGGTGCCCTTTGCTAGTGCTACCTCTGTACCAAATTTCGTTCCATTCGGTTCCACCGTGTTCGAATTAATAGGGGGAAACAATTTTGACATAAAGATGGCCGCCATCCGCAAACTATTAGGCTGATAACCTATTAGATTGGTCAAATGATGCTCCCTCCATAAAGGTATGTAGTTGCAAAATTTGGTAGAGATCGGATGATTAGGTTAGTCGTAATTTGATTTAAGCTTTGAACATTCGTGTGGCCGCCATTACGTTTCAGTCAAGATGGCGGCGATATAAAACATGACACTGAGGTGCCCTTTGCTAGTGCTACCTCTGTACCAAATTTCGTTCAATTCGGTTCCACCTTGTTCGAATTAATAGGGGGAATCAATTTTGACATAAAGATGGCCGCCATCCGCAAACTATTAGCCTAATAACCTATTAGATTGGTCAAAGGATGCTCCCTCCATAAAGGTATGTTGTTGCAAAGTTTGGTAGAGATCGGATGGTTATATTAGTCGTAATTTAACTTAAGCTTTGAACATTTGTGTGGCCGCCATTACGTTTCTGTCAAGATGGCGGCGATATAAAACATGACACTGAGGTGCCTTTTGTTAGTACTACCTCTGTACCAAATTTCGTTCCATTCGGTTCCACCGTGTTCGAATTAATGGGGGAAACAATTTTGACATAAAGATGGCAGCCATCCGCAAACTATTAGGCTGATAACCTATTAGAATGGTCAAAGGATGCTCCCTCCATAAAGGTATGTAGTTGCAAAATTTGGTAGAGATCGGATGATTAGGTTAGTCGTAATTTGATTTAAGCTTTGAACATTCGTGTGGCCGCCATTACGTTTCAGTCAAGATGGCGGCGATATAAAACATGACACTGAGGTGCCCTTTGCTAGTGCTACCTCTGTACCAAATTTCGTTCCATTCAGTTCCACCGTGTTCGAATTAATAGGGGGAATCAATTTTGACATAAAGATGGCCGCCATCCGCAAACTATTAGCCTAATAACCTATTAGATTGGTCAAAGGATGCTCCCTCCATAAAGGTATGTTGTTGCAAAGTTTGGTAGAGATCGGATGGTTATGTTAGTCGTAATTTAACTTAAGCTTTGAACATTTGTGTGGCCGCCATTACGTTTCTGTCAAGATGGCGGCGATATATAACATGACACTGAGGTGCCTTTTGTTAGTACTACCTCTGTACCAAATTTCGTTCCATTCGGTTGCACCGTGTTCGAATTAATAGGTGGAATCGATTTTCACACAAAGATGGCCGCCATCCGCAAACTATTACGCTGATGACCTATTGGTTTGGTCAAAGGATGCTCCCCCCATAAAGGTATGTTGTTGCAAAATTTGGTAGAGATCGGATGATTAGGTTAGTCGTAATTTGATTTAAGCTATGAACATTATGTGTGGCCGCCATTACGTTTCCGTCAAGATGGCGGCGATATAAAACATGACACTGAGGTGTCCTTTGCTAGTGCTACCTTTGTACCAAATTTCGTTCAATTCGGATTCACCGTGTTCGAATTGATAGGGGGGGGACAGACATTCAGAGTACACACACTCACACACACACAGACACACACACACACACACACACACAGACTCACACACACACACATACACACACACACACACACACAGACTCACACACACACATACACACACTCAGACAGACACACTTTTTTCGCCCTGTGTTGATCTCATAAGTCTACTTTCATTTTTTGCAAAAATCGAAAGTAGGCTAAAAAATTGGCTTATGAGATTACCTTTTGTCCGTGTGTCTGTCTGAGTGTGCGAGTGTGTGTGATGGTGTGTGTGTCAACCCCCCCCCCCCTTCCCCCACCCCCTTTACAAATTCTAAACGGCTGTAGCGATTTCAATGAAACTCTGTAACATCATAGCACCATTGCGGCCGACCCCGACCGTGCTCTTCAAATTTTATTGTGTCTCACCAATCCAACATGGCGGCTGTGCGAAATATTGCACCAGCATTCAGTATCTGCCAAACTATTACAGATATCACCCTGAAATTTTGTACGGTGATAAAGGGAACTACTAGACGTTCACCTATGAGACTTTCAAAAACCTGGTAACTGCAAAACGAAGAAGGCGGCCAAGCCAATTTGAGGGTTTTAAATAGACTTTTCTCACGATTTAACCATCCAATCGTAATAAAACATGGTAGAGCAAATGTTTATACACATTGTGCACTGGCGTCTAATTTAGTTCAATTGTTAACATAACCTCAAAATGGCGGTTGTGCGAAATTTTTAAATTAAGTTGTTATTTCTTGTGCCGTAATCATGCGATCGAAGTGAAAGTTTGAATAATGAAGCTACGCAATAATTTTCCTTTATTGGTACATAACTCTGTGGCCTACACATAAAACAATCCAAAATGGCGAGCACCCGAAATATTTTTACGTTTCTCAATATCTACGAATCTTTTACAGCAATCAAACTGAATCTTTTGGTGTTCATAGAGGCTATGAACATAAGTTCACCTATAGGACATTCAGTAACCTGGTGAGTACAAATCCATCATGGCGGCGACGCGAATTATACATATTTAAATGGACGTTTCTCGCGATTTAACCATCCGAGTGCAGTGAAACTTTGCACGTTAAATGCTTATACAAATTTTAATCCAGTGGCATCTAATTTATTTCAATTGCTTTCATAACCATAAGATGGCAGCTGTGCAAAATTTTAAAATCTCGTTTTTACTTCTTGTGTAATAATCATGCAATTGAAGTCTAAATACCACACGTACACAATAATCTTCATGTAAAAGAGTTAAGTTTGTCGCTTAACAGTCTTCTTTATTGATGTACTAAGAAGTTGTCGCTTCTGCTAAGTCAGTAGGTCTCGTGGTTCTTATTTCTGATGAGTAGTATCTGCTTTCTATGAATGAGAACTCGTTGGTTAGTTTTGTAGATGTATTTATTAATCTTTGACAATCCAATATATACAAGTTAACACCAGGCAGTCAACCTGTTCGGTCGCTGCTGTAACTGGAAGAGGCCGTGTGCTCCTCAGCGCAGAGCTTTTATACAGTTCCTTCACAAGGGGGAGGACAATGTGCGTCATACAGAATATGGACTCACCCTTCACAAGGGGGAGGACAATGTGCGTCATACAGCATATGGACTCATAGTTCCGATAACAGGAATTCTATGAGGTGAACACTCATAAGCAGTGTGTCATTTCTTTGGTTCCGAGAATAAGAATTTTCTGAATTGAATACAAACGAACACTCATATGCAGTGTGTCATTTCCTTGGTTCCGAGAATAAGAATTCTCTGAATAGGGGCTTTTATACAAATCCTCAATTCACAAGGGAGAGAGCCATGTGTGTCATACAGGATATTGATTCATGGTTCCGATAACAGGAATTCCATGAAGTGCACACTCATAGATAGTGGGGTGAACATATCGAGATATACAGAATGACAGATACACATCAGCAGTAATAATAATCATAAGTCTTAGTTTAGAATGGGGTCTGGAGTTCGACCCTAGACGGAATACACAACTCCTCCACCCTTTGTTGATCGTTATCGTCCTCGATAACAATTTTCTTAAATCTATTTTTTACAGATTTAATACATTGATTTATCCTTGTTCTATATATTAACAGGATAACACAGAAAATCTATATATTTAAAACAGTAAGGTGATTTTTGTTATCACGAGATAGAGAGAACGACAGAACCAATTTACTTCGTAGAGCACTCTAACGAAAGCTCTTGGCCTGTAGATTTGCAGAGTGTCTCTAAAATAAACAAATATATTACGGTATATTTTTAAATAAATATAGAAAATAGCAGAATTCCTGCCCCTCGCGCATGCGCACAATCCGCCTGGGCTCATGACAAAATGGCGGTGAGAAGTCCATTAAAATGTAAGTTATTTAATAAGCTTCCATGTAATTGAAAACATACATTAACCAAGTTCTGACAATACAATATAATAACAGTATGAACATATACGAATGTATATTGATTTTATTGATAATGCATTGGATTATTTTCTTCAGATAGCGGCTTTTGAAGATAGTGAATGGTTGCGTCTGCATCTAAATGTGAGTGCGCGAGTAGCTATTTGGTTAAGGCGATTGACTGTGGAACCAAGGATCGCAGGTTCGATCCCAACTCTCGCCAGTATATATATTTTTTTTTTGCCACTGAAATATTGTTTTATCAAGGAGTATTAGTAAGGTTTTATGTCAGTTAAAGATACATATTTCTACACATTTTCTCAACACGTTTTATTTCCGTTTTACCATTGCATTACAGCATGTCCTCAATACGTCGCACGTCGTTTGAATATCTGCAATCAGTTCCAGTAACTGACAACAGATGGCAGTACCTCGCCAATATAGTTCCAGTAACTGAGAGCAGATTGTGTCGATATATTTAAAACACAAGGCATGGCCTTGATGGCGAGTTTTCGCGTGATAGTTAAATATTGTTTTATCAAGGATTATTAGTAACGTTTTATGTCAGTTAAAGATTCCTACATTCCCTCTCAATAAGTTTTATTACAGCATGTGGTCAAAAGAGCTAATATCTGCCATCAATTGCAGTAACTGACAACAGATGGCAGTACCTCGCCCATATAGTATCAGTAACTAACAACAGATGGCAGCACCATTGCATCGATATATTTAAAACACAAAACATGGCGCGTTTTCAAGTGATGGAGAGTTATAGAGGGGAATTTTTAAGAAGGGAAACGTTGAAGAACATTAACTGACAGTTGAGTGTGTAGGCTATGTTGTTTATGTACTTTAATATTGCAATTTCTTCCCAATACTTCGGTGGTCAAGTTGGTAGCATCCTAGACTAAAAGTTATAAATTATGCATCGTCGATATACTCTTAAATTATTAGTGAAAAGGTAGTTTTCCAGGCCCTGGCGCGTGTCCACAATTGCTTTCGCCATGAGAGACACTTGGCAAACATAATTCGTTTGAAGGGCTCCGACATCGTTGTCACTCAGCCCCATGTACTTTGGTGTGTAAGTGTAAAATTTTCTCTGATAACCCGTATTATTGTGATAGCTGCATTACTTTGTGTATTTGTAATTAAGGTGGGAAATGGCAAGGTGACGGCCGAGGCCTTAAGTTAGGAACCATCCCGGTATTTGCCTTGAGTGGAAGTGGGAAACCACGGAAAACCACATCTAAGATTGTCGAGGTGGGAATCAAACCTTCCTCTTCTTAGTTATACCTCTAGAGACTGAATGTGCCCCGTTTTTGCCCTCAGACCAGAATTAAATTTCTTGGCAGAGCAGGAAATGTAACCCGGGTCTCCGAGGCGATAGCCAAGAATGGGTGGGCTTCCATGTGTTAATACGATTTTTGACATGCACGGGACATAGAATTCTAAAACAGCCTCCATTAGGGTGACTGCCGAAGTGAGTATTGAGTATATGCCTAAGCTCATTCCAGTAGTTGGCGAAGTTATTCTATGTTCCCCTGCAAAATGTACTGCCATAAACTATAACAGGTGATGGAAATAGCTTATTTAGAGCAGTTTTGTACTGTTTATATCAAAATGAAGAACGTCATTCTGCGCTGCGTTTTCAAGCTATTGCCAAACATTTCGCTGGCAGGAACAATTATAAGGAATTTATTGTAAGCGATCAGTCTCATCGCATTCTCCTCACCAACCAACTTGAGTATGAGAGTCTCTGGACGGTCATGTTGAACTTCATTGTATAAGACAGTTGTTTAATGATTATTTGTTTAGAGTACTGAATCTAACTACGCAGTTGATTTCGGCAATGGAAGTATTTTTTGCCATTTAATATTTAGCGGCTCCGATATTGCAGGTCACTATAGTGTTATCGAATAATACGAAGCCACATTTAAAATCCAATATAAATAGGCCATTTCAGAAACAATTCCAGATGTTATGCAGTACAGTGAAAGGTCTTTGACGATCAAATGTAAACATTGTTCTGCATTGTATTTCTCTTGCGTAAAATCTACGCGCGGTTACTTTGGCCTTTACTGTTGTGATGGTAAAATTGATCTGCTGAAATATAAAATATTTGCCAAGCTGCAACAATGCAATGATATTAATTTAAAAGTCATTGAACTTATATCCAGTAGTTCAAACACATACATCAGCGTTAACATATTGGCGAACATAATTCATTTGATGGACTCAGACATCGTCGTCACTCAGCCCCGTCTATTTTGGTGTGCGAGTGTAAACTTTTCTCTGATAACCTGTGTTAATGTGATGGCTGTGTTGATGTGTGCATTTGTAATTAATGTGGGGAATGGGGAGTTAACGACGACCGAGGCTTTAAGTTAGGAACTATCCCGGTATTTGCCTGGAGTGGAAGTGGGAAACCACGGAAAACCAAATCCAAGATTGTTGAGATGGGAATCAAACTTTGCTCTTCTTAGTTTTTCCCCACGAGTGCGCCCCGTTCCAGTCCTCAGACCAGAATTAAATTTCTTGGCAGAGCGGGGATCGAACCTGGAATCCGGGGCAATAGCTCAGAATGTAGCCTTAAGAATGGGCTTCCCTGTGTTAATACGATCTTTGACAAGCACTGAACATATAATTCTAAAACTCCCTCCATTACTGTGGCTGGCGAAGTGAGTCTATGCTCATTCCAGTAGTGGCGAAGTGATTCTATGCTCCCTTGCATAATTTACTGTCATGGAAATACAAAGTATTGTACCTTCAACAGGTGATGGAAATTCATTATTTACAGCAATTTCATTCTGTTTATTTCAAAATGAAGATCGTCATCCTGAGTTGCATTTGCAAGCAAATTGCAAAAAATGCAAGGATTTTATTATTGGCGATCAATCTCATCGCATTCTCATCAGCAACCAACTTGAGAATGGAAGTATTCATTGTATATGTGAATATTATTGTTTATTGATTATTTGTTTAGAGTGCATAACAATGGGTCTAACCACGCAGTTGATTTTGGCAATGGAAGTAAGTTATTATTTACCATTTAATATTTGGCGGCTACGTTGATGCAGGCCACTATAGTGTTATATAAAATGACGTTAATTTGGGCAGAAATGCTGCTATAAATAAACCCATTTGACGAAATAGAACATTAGCCGCAAAAAAGTGGGAAATCGGAGAAAAATACGAAGCCACTTTTAAAATCCAATATAAATATGGCATTTCAGAAACAATTCCAGATACTATGCCGTTACAGTTTAGGGTCCTTGACGAACATGTAAACATTGTTCTGCACTGTATTTCTCTTGCGAGAAATCTACACTTGGTTACTTTGACCTTTGCTGTTGTAATGGTAAAATTAATCTGAATAAATATAAAATATTTGACAGGCTTTAACAATTATTTTTCACTGGAGATGATATCTCAAGGAATTCCAGAGGGACTAATCGGCAGTACATTGCTATGTCCTTCGTTTCATGGCGCAGCGGTCAAGCTGTATGCCTCTCACCAAGGCGGATCGGGTTCGATTCGATTCCCGGTCAATGCATGTGAGATTTTTGATGTGAAAGGCCATGTCCTGTGGTTCGGATTCCACGTTAAACGGAGGTCCCGTGGCTTATGATCGCGAGATTAACGGTCACGTGAAACTGCAAGCTTCCTTCCATCCTTCGTTTCATTTGGTGCCAATGTTACTGTGCCACACGCACACGGTCCACATTGTTTTAAAATGTATGGAATTGCACATCATCGCATTTCTTCGTTATATTCCAAAAATATAAGCGATGGTTTGCGGCCAGTTGTATTAGACTCATCAGAGTTCTTGAATTCCTTGGAACTAAACGACTGGCCGCCACATACTCCAAACGCTTGGCCCGTTATGCTGCTTAGAAATCTGAACGGTTCCCAAGGACTCCTAAATGCAACCATATTGCTTGGATTTGGAAATAATAGGTGCAGTTAAAATTAGGCAGAGATGTCTAATCCTTCGACTTGATTTAACACCATCCGATAAAACATTATCATTTTCTTTTAAGAGGCAATATTTTCCAATTCATTTGGCATACTTTATCACAATCAATAAAGCTCAAGGGGAAACACTGGAACGTATAGGCCTCAATTTGCCCCAACAATTTTTCAGTCATGGCCAGCAGTATTTTGCAATGTTGAGAGTGCAATCTTTTGACGCCCTCATAGTTTCAATAGAGTCAAAAAATAATCGTACAAAGAATGTACAGTAGGCCTATATAAGAAAATTCTTCAGTAAATATTTTTCTATTGACCGTCATGTTTTGACGGGTTTCAACTAGTAAGTATTATAATACTTGTGTTCACAGACACAAAAGTCTTCATTTTAGTATTAAAGAGTATACATGCGGAATATTGAGTAATTTTTATACAAGGTGCGTTAGACCATCTTAAGGTAGGTCCTTGCTAGTAATATTTTTCCGGAGGGATTAATATTAGATTATTGCTAGGTACAGGAGAAATTTTATACAATGTATAAGTTTTAGCATCAGTGATTGGCATATATAATATTACAAACATTTCTTCGTTCATCATGAGAACTTGCATTTTTGACAGTTTAAGGATCTCAAATTGATGATACTGGTCAGTATGAATTATAGTTTTTGTTGGGTAGATTAGTTGTAAATGTTTTACAACATTTGTTAAATCCTTTTGAGAGAACATCTTGATATTTGTCATGTCATTAAATGACAAGCTAATAGTATCTTGCATCACTTGTATGATTTTATCTAATTTGTTCGTACACAAGAGCACATATTGTTGATGTTCCAGAAGGTTAATCTTGAAGTCTTCTTCTTGTAAAATACCTTTAATTTCCTTCATGTTATAGTTTACATGGTTCATTTCATTATAGAACTTTTGAGCAATGGAGTTACTGAATGATACTAATTTATTAATATGTTTAATTTCTTTGGCGTTACTTTGTTTTAATGCTTTTAATTGTTCCTGTAGATTGTCTAGATCATCTTGGTCTAGATTACCTGATATGAATTTAATTATACTACCTAAACCATTTATAAGACCTCTCTTACTTCTAGGTGTAGCAGGCAGCAACTTATTTAATTCCTTTTTTGTTTCTTTAATTGATTCTCTTAATTAACAGAGATGTTGCTTCCGGCAATCTCAGAATTAATGAACCTCTGTCTACATGAAAGTAGCATCCCCATAGCATGGAGAATCTCTACTATTAAAGTGCTGTTCAAGGGTAAAGGCGATCAATCAGATCCAAAATCCTACAGAGGGATCGCTATCGAAAAGAACATGATGAAGATACTGACAAAACTCCTCGCTAAAAGGATCACAGAAGCAGTGGGCCATAAACTCCCAGATGAACAGTTTGGATTCCGTAAAGGACGAAGCACTCTCCACGCCATTAGCAACCTACTCAACGACATTGAAGAAACCCTAAGACATCCTAGTGGCAAATTTCACGTAGTGTTTGTCGATTACGCGAAAGCCTTTGACTCGTTACGCAGGTCGCTAATAATTGCGAAACTGGTAGCCATAATGGGCGAAAACAACAAGCTCACGACACTGATAAGCAACATTCTGACCACAAATTACATACAAATTGATGACCGTGTCGCAACTTCGAATTTGATAACACAAACCAACGTTGTATTGCAAGGAGACCCACTCAGCCCCCTACTGTTCAACATTGCAACATACGATGTGGTGACGGCAACTAAGCTAGGAACGGAAAATGTTAAGATATACCTCTACGCTGACAATATGGTCATTGGTTCAAGTTCCGTACATGAAGTGCAAAAAGCCATAACAAATCTCGACTGTTGGGAAAAGGATAACAAGATGGAAATTAACACAGAGAAGACAGTAAAAATGACGTTTCGGAAAGGTGGCAGAGAGGCCTCGGGAGACAGAATATACCTAGGATTGAATCCCCTCAAGACAGTAAATACTTTCACATACTTAGGATTGACAATGCAAACAACAGCTAGAGCCTACCGAGTCCACATCATGTCTCGTGCAACGGCAGCAACTAAAGCCATATATGACATTAAATCACTCACGAAGCTCTCTTTGGGAACTGCTATGAGATTATTTGACGTGAAAATAGCGCCCATCGCCACATACGGGATAGAAATCATCTGGGAGAAACTGACCCTGGCGGACTTGAGGACGCTCGAGGCAGTGAAGTCGCGCTTCCTAAAAGCAACCCTGGGATTATCAAAATATGCAAAATCTAGACTAGTGTACGAACTTGCCAAGGAGAACTTTTTCATTGAGGACCTACGGACGAAGAGAGGACTACCATCTACGGACGCCTGGAAAAGACTAATGCAAGAGAGAGTGAAGAAGAGAGATGAAATCTGGCCTGAATATTACATAACGGAAGCCATGACGAATAGGGTATGGACTGACACCAATCAAGACCTACGACACTTCGTTAACTCGATGGTGGTACATGGGTACCACCATAATCTGTGCGTCACCGAGTACTTTCATGACATAGACGTATCCTGTACTTGTAAATTATGTGGTAAACAATGTAGTCGGTACCACGTAATCACATGTAAGAACCGGGGTCCTTCCATTGTGAAATTTTGTGAAGGTGGAAAGTGAAAACTTTAATGTATATTCACATTTATTAACCCTATGCACAATTTGTGCTCTGTATTTTCAATAATAATTAATTCTGATATTAGATAAGGAAAAGTATTATTGCTTCGTGATACGAGACTTGAGATAGTGTCTTGAATATTATTATAAGATTCTTTTAAACTCGTTAAATTGAAATGAAACATGGACCGGTGATAATCGTTAATTATTAAGGCTGGTCCTAATGAGTCGGCATAGAATCCTTGTGTCTGGATGGGCTGTGTGATGATAGTGCCATATCCGGGGAGGAATCTAGAAAAAGAAATTTTCTTTTTGGTTTAATGTCCCGAAAATTCCTTACATGAGTTTTACCGTTTCTCATTTTACAGTATACCCTGTTTTCTTCAATTTTGGTAATGATACCTTCGTTGTACAGGTTTTTTGATTCCTTGTTTCTGGTGAGGGGATCTAATACGTAGACAGTTTCATTAATTTGGTAATTATGATTGAAAGTGTCGGTGTTTGGTTTAGTATGACTCTCTTTTACAATTTTCAACTGATTTCCTTGTCTTTCAATGTATTCATTGATTTTGGGACATGGCGAGAAGACGTGGTCTAAAGCCTTATAGTAGGGTCCGTATAGAACGTTGAAAGGAGGTTGTTTAGTAGTGGAATGGATTGAAGAATTGTAATTCGTGATTATGGTGGTCACGAGCTCTGAGAGTGGAGTGAACTTATCGTGATCTCTGGAGATACGAAGTTTCTCTAGAAGGGTCGAATTCAGTCTTTCTACTGGAGAATTAGATGAAGAATTCAAAGGGGTAGTAGCGTGATATTCGATGTTCGTGGCTTTACAATATTCTTTTATGACATTGTTTTCGAACTCTCCTCCTTGGTCATGTGTGATTTTCCTTGGGAATCCATGGTGGGAAAAGTAAACTTGTAATTGGCTTAGTGTGGCCAGACCTGTACCATTTGGTAAAATGTAGGCTTGTCCATACTTTGAGAAAATGTCAATTATAGTTAATATGCGACTTTGCTCGAAGTGAAACGTGTCGATGTGAATTTGAGAGAAAGGGTGATCGGCGGTGATGGGACCTTGGTTCGATACCTCGTTAGGGTGTCTCTCGTATTTTTTTCTTTGACAGAGGTTACATTGATTGATGATTGTCCTAATTTGTTCTCTTAAATGAGGCCAGTAGTATTTTGTCTTAAGATGTTCGTAAGTTTCTACTATACCATTGTGGTTTTCAGAATGATAGTGTGAAATCAGCTGTCTCTGAGTTTCGGGGCTTTCAATGTCTTCCAAGAATTTGGATGACCTGATAATGATTAGTTCAGAAGTAAATAGCTTCTGGCATGCCCTGATGAATGGGATCTCGAGAGTGATATCGTCAAAATAAGTAGCGTACTTGTTTGAGGTTACTATTATTTTGAGGAGGTGATTTGCTAAATCTTCCTGAAGATTCTTCTTTGTGACAATCATTATGTGTCTGGTACATTTTTTAAACAGGTTTTGTTTAAGTACCTTGGGATAATTACCATATTTTACAATAATCTGATTGCGGTTTTGGTTTAAGTTCCGTTCAGATATTTTCAATGTGAATATGGGGTCTGCTTGGTTTGAATGGACAGTTTCATTATCCCTATCATTTTGGTAGGTGTCATCTCCGGGGATGGCAATGATTGAAGCTGCTTCATCAGCCATGTTAATCTCTACTCTAGAGAGTGCGTCTGCGACATAGTTAGTTTTGTCTTTGACGTAATCAGACTCTCCTGGTTTTGTGTGGGGATATTCTTGAATGTTACCGTATGTAATGGAATTTATTTCCATTGGCTCAACTAAAATTGGTTCCTTAAACTCGTGTTTTAGTTGTCTCTCTGTGGGCTGTATGGCTTGGTGAGTTTTGGCATCTAAGAGATACATTTCACCATATTTAAAATTCAGAACATACTCTTCTTCTTTTTCGATATTGACGGAAATCGCAGTGTTAGCTGTATCTACCGTGGGTTGAAAATGATTCACTTGATTATGTGAAGAATGAAAGTGAAACGGTATGTCTGTGCTGTTGAGAGTGACTAGGTTCGAGGCGTAGTCAATCTTTGCGTCTAATTGAGCGAAATCTGCGCTACCTAAATTATTTAAGTCTTCGATTTTGATGGCTGGGCCAAGCGAAAATCCTGAGACTGTTCCTCTGTAACGTACTCATATTCATAGTACTGAGTGTCGTACTCATTCGGATAGTTTTGTATGTTGTACTCATCTACATACTCTAGTGATTGCTGTATGGGACCTAAAGCTTCCTGTTCGATGTCTTCTGAAGGTTCTAAGTGAGCATTCAGATTACCTCTAATGGTTGAAACACCGGACATCGGCTGTGGAAATCTTTGCTGGTTAGTGGGTGTGAAACGTCGGCCAATATTATTTAGAGTTGGGTAAGGACGATTCATGGAGTTAGGTGGCTTGAAAGGCTGTGTGTTCGGAGCTTGAGCGTGTCCGAAAATTGGTTGTGGTTTATCTTTAAAGAAGGGTCTGTGGGTTTGATTTTGCATGAAAGGTTGGTTAAATGGGTTCCTTGGTGGAGCTGGGTTAAAATTCGAGAATGGATTGTGTGCTGAGTGGCCTAGTGGTCGAGTTGTTGGTGGAAACTTGCTAGGAGGAAGTTTTCCTCTTAGTTGGTCCATGTAATCTTCATGGGCACGATCGTTATCATAAGACCTGCATAACCTGAGACAATGATTCAGGTCTGTAATCTGTGCATATCTTAAGTATGAACGGTAGGGTTCCAACACTCCTGCTTTAAATGTATTTAGGCTTAACTCTTCAAGTACTCTTAATTTCAATTCCAAAATTTGATTTTGGTAATTGAGTTTGCATAAGCTTTTGCATTGCAAAGTCAATCCTTCTAATTTATCATGGTAGTCATTGTATGATTCGTTTCTTTTCTGGTAGCAATTAGAGATCTCCTGGATGAGAAGTCTCTCGTCTTTGACGTTACCGTATTTTCTTATGAGTTTATCTTTAAATTTTTCATAAGTACTGTTGGCTTCTAAGTCAAGAATGCTACATGCTTCACCTTTTAGTTTTGACTTTATGACGTTAAATAGGAAGTCATTTATTAATACTGAGTTTGTAGCTGACGCTATTCTCTTATGAGTGTTTAGAAATGATTCTGTTCTTGCTAAGAAATAGTCAAGACTGCAAGAATTAGTGCCGTTAAATTCAGGCAAAAGCTGTATCTGAGCATATTCGAATTTTGAAAGTAACTCGGTTTCAGGCTTTTTGTTTGAATTTATAAAGACGGTTTTCAAAATTGTTTATAATAAATATTTAATTTGCTAGATTAAATTTTGTAACAGTGGTTACTTTTAAAAGTTAATTACTTACTTATAAGTGTTAATATTAATCAAAATATATGTGAAAGAGCCCCGGTTAGGTTTTCACAATAAAGGAAATAACTTATTATTATTAATAATCAAAATATAAGTGAAAGATCCCCGGTTAGGTTTTCACAATAAAAGAAATAACTTATTATTATTATTATTATTATTATTATTATTATTATTATTATTATTAATCAAAATATATGTGAAAGAGCCCCGGTTAGGTTTTCACAATAAAGGAAATAAGTTATTATTATTAATTAATCTAAAATTAATGATACGTGGATATCTCGTTTAGATTCTCCACAATATGAACTAGTAAAATGATAAAATTAATTATATGTCTTCTGAAATGAGGATGATGATTGATGATGATAATAAATATTTAATTATTTTATTAATTACTTTAATAGTGACAAGCGAAAGACCAGTATGGGCTGCACTAACTCACTTTTGTTAGGAAATTATATTACTTTATTATTATTTTTTGTTTTAATTGTTTAGTTACAATATTAATTCAAAAGTAAATAAAGAGTGTAAGGTCTGCTAATTAGAGCCCACTAAATTATTTCCTCTTGAAAGTACAAATATTTATTATTATGTATTTATTATTTGTTTTAAGTTTATTAATTTTAATTCAAATCGAAATGACAAGGCAAACTCTACTAGTTAAAGTTAACTGTAATTTGTTTTCGTTTGAAAGGGAAAGAATGTATTATTTAGGTTTTATTATTATTGTTGCTCTCCCAATTTGTTACTTGAAATATTGAACCATGCTTTACTAATAATACTCTAGTTCACAAATAAGGTATTATTTGGAGTTTGACTTACAGACAAGAAAAGATGATCAGTGCTGGCTGCATCCTCTTGGAACTGCGGAGTCGGTTGGTTCTCTTGTGTCGTCGTGTGGTCGGAAAGCGCTTCTGGAGCGTTGTCGGCACGTACGGCGATGGCGGTCGGTTGTTGCGAAAGGCGTTTTCTTGGAGCGTGAGCTTCTTGGAACGTTTGTCGGCGAACTTCCTTCCTTCCGTCAAGTTAGCAAAGTTGGTTGTGGACGAAAGGCGTCTCTCTTGGTACGTTGTCAGTTCCACTTCTAACTTGCTTCCTTCAAGCTGGCGAAGTCGTTTGTGGACGAAAGGCCTCCCTGAGGTTGTCAGTACCACTCCTGGCTTGCTGGCTGATTCATAGAAACGATGACTGCATCTAGTACTGAAGATAGGTACCTTGGTGTCGCTAGTATAGTGACGAAAGGCCTCCTTGTGAGGTTTGTCAGAACACTGTATTAACTTACTCGTAGATTATCTGGCAAGGATAATCGTTACCTATTCTCGGACTGGGCCCCCAGTTAAGTTTGTCGCTTAACAGTCTTCTTTAGTGATGTACTAAGAAGTTGTCGCTACTGCTAAGTCAGTAGGTCTCGCGGTTCTTACTTCTGATGAGTAGTATCTGCTTTCTATGAATGAGAACTCGTTGGTTACTTTTGTAGATGTATTTATTAATCTTTGACAATCCAATATATACAAGTTAACACCAGACAGTCAACCTGTTCGGTCGCTGCTGTAACTGGAAGAGGCCGTGTGCTCCTCAGCGCAGAGCTTTTATACAGTTCCTTCACAAGGGGGAGGACAATGTGCGTCATACAGCATATGGACTCATAGTTCCGATAACAGGAATTCTATGAGGTGAACACTCATAAGCAGTGTGTCATTTCTTTGGTTCCGAGAATAAGAATTCTCTGAATTGAATACAAACGAACACTCATATGCAGTGTGTCATTTCCTTGGTTCCGAGAATAAGAATTCTCTGAATAGGGGCTTTTATACAAATCCTCCCTTCACAAGGGAGAGAGCCATGTGTGTCATACAGGATATTGATTCATGGTTCCGATAACAGGAATTCCATGAAGTGCACACTCATAGATAGTGGGGTGAACATATCGAGATATACAGAATGACAGATACACATCTGCAGTAATAATAATCATAAGTATTAGTTTAGAATGGGGTCTGGAGTTCGACCCTAGACGGAATACATAACTATAGTACATAAATAATAATCCTACCTGGCGACCATCTGAAATATTTAGACGGTTCTCAATATCTACGAATCTATCACAACAATCAAACTAAAAGTTTGTATGATGATAGAGCCAATTAACATGAGTAGGATATATGAAAATAGGCTGTATATTTCTTCAAGGAACAACTTGTTCCTTAGTTGGTTAAACAAAATAACAAATGGACGAGTACATTATTGATGAGACCATTTGAATGGAAGCGTAATACTGATAAACTATAGATTTCTTCCTGAACTTTATATCAATTGGTTATAGGCCTGCAGTTACTATTGATGGCAGGCTGGTGAGTTCTAACACAGGAATATAATATACAAGGTAGAGATTTCTCAATAAAAATAACCTCATAAGGCTGACGTGATGTTACGTTCTGAATAATGAGTTTCATCATATTTTGATTTCACAGGGAATCTGTATAGCAAAGTCAGAAAGCACCTGACAAAGCAAAATCATTTCTACTCCAGCCAAATGGCGTGCTAGTTCCTAGTTTAAGGCAAGGGCCACCTCCTAAAGTTGAACATATAACAAGTGTCAATGAGTAAACGTGAACAGAGCAGCATTAGCACCGAAGTTCAAAAGCCGACAGAGAAGCAGCAGATTGGCGGGCCTGAATTCATTTGAGTGCTAACCAATATGGCAGAAAGACATGATCTGGAAACGTAGTCACAAATAGAAGTGCATGTTGTCGAAATTCAATAAATACACACGTCTTCGTATTGGATCGTCCGTCGCGTAGCTTTAGCGTATTCCGTACTCAATAATAAATGTTATGCACTATACCTCACAACTTATACTCAATTCTATTCACTGTAGATGATTATACCGTTCGAAATTCGAATATTTTCCTTTACGCTCTCAGGAGGTCAAGAAGCACTGTATTGTGCTGTTTAGCATTTGCAGCTTCTCTGCTCTGTAGCCAATCAGCTTCCCCCGTTCCTATTTTCTCCCGGGTTGTTTCATGTATTTCATATTATCACATAAATTATATCCAAATAATGTACGGTAAGGCGGCATCGATGGCGTAGTTGGTAGCATGCTGAGCTTCTATGCCCAAGATCGCAGGTTCAAACCCGGCCGAAGTCGTCGGATTCTTTAAGAGCGTTACAAATTCCTCAGTATGCCTTCCTTCCGAGGGGAAGAAAAGCCGACGGTCCCATGTCATAGATTTATGGCATGAAAAAGAAACTTCCACTAACTACACTTGTGGAAGCTAAAATTTGTGGGTTAGTTTGATAACGCTATATTAGTTCCAATATTCGCCGCCAGGTGCTGACTGCAATGCCATCTAGTAGCGAGCTAGGTGTCGTGGACGGTAGCATTTGATAACAAAAGTAGGAACTACTTGAAAAAATTAATAGTCTGGAGTCCTACCCGAATCACAGATAACACACACTAATACAGCCATCACAATTACCACCGGTTATCAGACAAATTCTACACGCACCCAAAGTACACGGGGCTACATGACCACGTTGTCCCATCCCCTAAACTAAGGAACCAACCAACTAAAGTACGGTAAATGTCAAAATCAATGGCTTGTATTATCCATTTCTTCAAGCCTTAGCCAGTAACATTAATTTCGATATCGCTATTCCAATGAAGTTAACGCACGGCTCGCTCGAACCTTCCACAGCCTTCACAGATATATTTTACTATGCACCGTCTTCATAATATTGTACTAACAGTGGTAGTATCCTGTAAGACAGGTCGAAACCTATTTTGAAACTTTGTAGACGCAATCGTTGTACTATAAGAGGACAACATGCGGAAAATCAGCCGCCAAATTGAACAGCAAGGCTCCGAAATCGTACCTGACATCCTGGTACGCAGGCATGACGGCTGGAGGAGCTGGACATCCCTGTGGCAGTAGTCACGAGGCAGGGCGTATATGCTGACTGGAGCGTGTGGCTGCTTCCCACCCACCTTGAGTGTTTGGGTGGTCAGGGCTGTCTATTCCAACATGTACGGTACTCGCTACTTCCCTTTGATTTTTATGAGAGATTTGCCACATGATTTCGGAGCCTTGCAGTTCAATCTGGCGACTGATTGTCCGCACGTTGTCCTCTTATAGTACAACGATTGAGTCCACAAAGTTTCAATATAGGTTTCGACCAGTCTTACCTGATACTTCCCTTGTTAGTTGACAATCTCGAACTATGACTCCATTTTGTCAAGTAATCTAACATAGAATTCAGATTTCGGCAAGATTTATGAACAGGAAAACGGGGACAATACATGTATGTATTTGTTACGGACTACAGATCGGGGAGAAAACTGAGATGACATGTTTCGCTCGTGAGGCGAACATCATCAAATCCATATATACAAGACAAAATAGCTCTACAAAACACTACCAAACCCACAACGCCCCTTAACAATGGTCTCTGCTCTCCGAAAACAAATCGCGCGGCAAAAGCGTAGAAAGTGTGGCAACCAATACTGGTAAATACTAAAGCATTAAGCACCCGAAAGAATAACTGTTTATTTTAATATCTACGATGTTCCAAGACTAAGAAATGACCATCCTAGCAACAACAAAAAGTCATTATGAATGAATGAATAAATGCATTTAGGCACTAAAGTAGTCTGATGAAGATTGATTTGTCTCCCAGGTTTCAAGGATCGTGAGCAGTGTGAGTTACTTTGAAGCCAGTAGTTTCCTCACGGAATTGTTTCTGTTGATTCATTTCTGAGCCTGAGGGACATCATAGTCATCAGCTCCATGTCGTTGCGTGTGTATGGATTTTTCTGATAACCTGTGTTATTATGTTGACCGTAGTAATGTAGTTTTTCTGTTACGGCCTACAATTTTGTAGGTTTCCTCGGTATTTGTAAAAACCAAAAATATGGAAAAATCTGCCAGAAAAACACACTCAGGATGGCTGCTGTCAGTGCTGGGATTCGAACCACAGATACTACAAATGCCAATTACTCAGTCCATATGTACAGGGTCATTATCTATGTGCGCCCCGATAAACACGGCAAGCTAAGCCGGCTTTGACTGATGGAGATCGCGGGCGTGCGCACACGGTTCAGCTGGTGGTGGCGCGCACTTTTACACTTTAACCAAACCTGTTCAATAATGTGTACTTACAGTGCTCATAGTCGATGTTGGAAATGTCCTTCCTATCTTATAACATACACCTGCCAACTTCTGATGAAAGAATGGACAACGATCTCATCTAATTTTTGTTGTCTGTTAACTTTTTATAATTTACGGAGCCCGTTTTCTCGAATCGTTTAGCGAGCCTCCTAATTGTGCTGGCATTAGGCAAAGGTCTTCTTGGAAACATGATTCAAAATTTTCGTCTTGTTTCAGATAACTCACTAAACGATCTGAGTCAGTGGAGTGGGGTATTGCTCCGCTCCGCCGATTCATATCGTTAGTTCACACGTGTTTTGCCATTCATACTGTATGGACGTGTATCTGCAAAGCTTAGACGTTAATGTTCCACGTTTAGTGAGTAATGTGATTGCTGTGAACTAAACTTAAACAGTACATAAGAGATGAAATCGAAGCCATCACTGCTGTGGAACTTCAGAATGTTACCCATTCTTTCATCAGGAGGTGACAGGTGTGTGTTACAAGAGAGGGAGGACATTTTCAGCATCGTCTATGAGCACTGTAAGTACACATTATTGAACATGTTTGGTAAAAGTGTAAAAGTGCTCGCCATCCACTGGTTGAACCGGGTACGCGCGCCCGCGATCTGTGCCAGTCAAAGCCGGCTTAGCTTGCCGTGTTTATCGGGGCCAACATAGATAATGACCCTGTAGTTCTCGTCTTTAAAACATTTTCAAATTGTGCAAAATTGTTACAAATTGTAAAAATAAATGTGTATATTGTATGTTGAATATATATAAATTTTTATGTTCGACGATGTCGAAATGTAAACATTATATCTCAGAAAACGGTGTCATAATGAGGGTCATTATAACTCTATTTTTAGCCTATTTTCAATTTTGAAAAAATAGGCTTATGAGATCACCTTTTGTGCGTGTGTGTGTGCGTGTTTGGGTGTGTGTGTGTCTGTATGTGTGTGAGGTGTATGTGTGTGTCCCCCTAATAAAATCTAAACGGCTGGAGCGATTTCAATGAAACTCGGTAAGTTCATAGCACTATTCCCGGCGACCTCGACCGTGCCCTTCAAAAATTTGTTACGTCTCACCAATCCAACAAAGCGGCTGTGCGAAATATTTCACTAGCATTCAATATCTCCGAAACTATTACCGATATCGCCCTGAAATTGTGTACGGTGATAAAGGGCACTACTAGAAGTTCACCTATGAGACTTTCAAAAACCTGGTGACTACAAAACCAACATGGCGGCCATGCGAAATTGGGACTTTTAAATAGACATTTCTCGCGATTTAACTATCCAAACGTAATGAAACTTGGTACAGCAAATGTTTATACTCATTGTAATGCACTGGAGTCTAATTTAGTTCAATTGTTTACATAACTTCAAAATGGCGGCTGTGCGAAATATTTCACTGACATTCTATATCTCCGAAACTATTACAGATATCATCATGCAATTTTGTACGGTGATAAATGGTACTGATACAAGTTTACCTATGTATATTTCATAAACCTGTAAAGTACAAACCGAACATGGCGACCAAGCGAATTTGAAATATTTTAATAGACTTTTCTCGTGATTTAACTCTCTGAGCGCAGTGAAATGTGGTACAGTAAATGATTTTACAGATTGTAATGCACTGCCATCTAATTTAATTCAATTGTTTACATAACCTCAAGATGGCGGCTGTGCGAAATTTTAAAATTAAGTTTTTATTCTTGTGTCGTAATCATGCAATCGAAGTGAAAGTTTGAATAATGAAGCTAGGCAATAATTGTCCTTGAATGGTACATAACTCTATGGCCTATACATATAACAATCCTAAATGACAAGCTTCCGAAATATTTAGACGGTTCTCAATATCTATGAATATTTTACAGCAACCAGCCTGAATTTTTTAATGTTCATAGAGACTATGAACATATGTTCACCTATAGGACTTGAAGTAACCTGGTGAGCACAAATCCAACATGGCGGCGACGCGAACTATAAATATTTAAATGGGCGTTTCTCGCGAATTAACTATCCGAGTGCCGTGAAACGTTGCACATTAAATGCTTATACAAATGTTGATCCACTGGCATGTAATTTATTTCAATTGTTTGCATAATCACAAGATGGCTGGTGTGCGTACTTTTAAAATCTCGTTTTTACTTCTTGTGTTATAATCATGCGATTGAAGTTTGAATACCACACGTACACAATAATCTTAATGTAATAGTACAAAAATAAAAATCCATCCTGGCGACCATATGAAATATTTAGACGGTTCTCAATATCTACGAATCTGTTACAGCAATTAAACTGAAATTTTGTTTGTTGATAGAGACAATTAACATGAGCAGGATATATGAAAATAGGCTGTATAGTTCTTCACGGAACTACTTGTTCATTATGAAATAGTTTCTCCCACCAATCACAGCTCAAGAAACAGTTGTTTGACCAATTAGTTGAGGATAGCATCGCATCTGCGCTGAGTTCCAAGACCTTCTAATTTAAATTTCACTGCGTGGCATAGTGTCATCGTGGGGTAATCGAGGGGGCCATGGTCAAATACAAGGTATTCTGTGCGTCCCATGCGCTCTGTTCAGTACATAAAACTGGCGAAATCTCGATAGATATTTATGAATATTTATGTTCGAACATAAAATATTTATAATAATGATCGTCGAACATAAACAGTCATATGAAACTCACCTATAATGGTAATTAGGACACTCGTATGGAAATTATAAAACTCGCACACACTCGTTTTATAAACATACTCGTGTCTTAATTATTGCCATTATAGGCTCGTTGCATAATGTACTACCATGTTCGACGATGTCGATATGTAAATAATATTATGTGTCAGAAAACTGTGTCATAATGGGTGTCATTAAAGTACTACCTTTCATTATAACACTGTTTTTCCAACCAATCAGAGCTCAATATTTTCAATCACTGACCAACTAGGTAAGGATAGCGTCTGACATGCCCCGAGAATCCAACATGTCGGACATGAATTATATGATTTGAAAGTTGACAATGTAGCCTATATTGGATCAACCATTGTAGTTACAATGCATTAACAAACTGGGCAATATTGCAAAACAAATAGCACTGTACCTTAATATCTGCAACCCCAATTTCTACACATTCATGAGATTTCGCCGACAATGTTAGTGAATGCAGTTGTTGACATAAACATACCATAACGACATGGAGGAAGCACGTGTATGACATTAGTTCCACGGAAATTATAATCCAGCTCACTGTTAAGTAAATGGATTTCTTATGCGAAACCTTACCGCCAGACCGTTGCTGTTCTATTAGGGACTACATTGATTTGCCTTCCGTTGACATTCTATACGCATCGAATTTGAAGAATAACAAGTTCATAATACGATACATTTTTATTTTAAAACGTTTGTAACAGCCTATTTATTTGTTATTTGACCAAAATAACAAAATGATCACGCATAGTACCTGTACGCTATCTGTTGGTGCAACTTCAGGATAAACAATGTTTCAAAGCTTTGGGATCCGTTATTGGGTAGAGATCAAATGCTGAGCCCACACGATTCCCAAGAAGATGAAGTAGTCAACCGACAGAGTATCGACAGATATTTATGAATATTTATGTTAGAACATATACCGTACTAAAGTTAATATTATCGTCGAACATAAACAGTCGTATGCAACTCGCCTATAATGGTAATTAAGACTCGTGCCTTAACTATTGCCATTATAGGCTCGTTGCATAATGTGACAATAAGCCATTCTGCCAAATAAATACCACTTGGCTACGTTGTTAAAATGTCCTCATGGCTTGAATGTTAGTACTGTGCCCGTCCCGGAAATATGTGCGATGACCCGGCCAAAAATTACACCACACAATTTCCGAGAAAGAACACGGGAGTGCATTAAAAAAAAAGCAGAAAAAAAAAGAATGTGCCTGAATTCTAGTTTGATAATATAAGAAAAACGGCTCGGGTGGCACGAGACAGAGTATCCCCGGGTCGTTACGGGATGGGAAAGAGGGCGCCATCAAACTAGAGTTCGCAAGGACACATTCCTGGAGAGGCCAGAGTTAAAAGAAGGAAAATAGAAATGACACAGATAAAAGAAATTTAAGAAGGTAAAGGAAAATGATCCTTATTTATTCAGGGATTCAGCTTGCATTAAATTTCCACACCCTACCTATGATTTCGACGGCTAGAGAATCCCTACGATATGGTGTAATGTCATTCTGAATTTTGCCAAATCGGATCAATAAAAAAATTACATCACAGGACTGAAACGAAAGCCAACTAAAAGTCTCTTCTGTCGCTGCAGGGATTTTTCGGCGCTCACGACACGAAAAATTATTAACACTCATCCCTGAGCGACCTAACTTCAATTATATGAAAGAAAGAAAATACACCATCAAATAATCAAGCTAATGCGCCCTGTGATGTGAAACTGCTTGCTAATGAATTGATATCGGCATTGTACTACCGTAATTGCACACAAAACAGTCTATCCAACTGTCCAAACTTATTTACAATTATAACTGACAATAATATAATATGAACTCCTCTAACTCAGTTCCTAAAATCAAAAATTGTCCACATCAGTCCACTGATTATCAGGATCAGTTCAAAAATAAATCTTGGCATTTTCGTTAGGCAGAGACAAACCTCTTCTTCAAATTTAATAGAGTGTAAAGATCCCTGATAAGTATTCCCTGGTGTCGTGTTGGCGGCAGGCGTCTGCTTGCGAAGATCGTCGCGACGCCTCCTGGATCAAAGTTCCATCCCTCCATCACGCCTTCTGCGTGTTTTAATGTGCCATGGTGTAATTAGAAATATTCGACACTGTATGTCTCTCCTTCCTCACGAAGATATTTACTTCATTAATATGTTGCCCCATTATTTTAGAGTAACACGCCGCCACTGTTCCAATTCGATCTAGAATGTTCAGAAGTGAGATTGTGTTCAGTGTAATTGGCAAAGACTGTTCCAGAAGTCCGGCGTGAAGCAATGTTCCATGAACTATGTGAACTATTACAGAGTTTCAATGATGCCTAAAGCCATGTTCACTTGCCATCACGGCTTTGATTAAATGTGCAATGTTCTGTCGCAAAGATGTCCCAACTTATTTCCATTGAATAGTGTGTAAGTTTGTAGCACAGGATGAGAAATATCCAGCCCTCAGACTTTGTATCACTGCTGCTTTATGCTGCTAATGTTTACATGATTTTTCAACTTACGTGGCTCCAACTTCCTTTGTATGTCAGTGCAAGTCCCAATACTTACGAATATGAACCATCACTTTCACACTGCCGTTTGTTTGCGATTTGCAAGTGACAAACTTGCATCTAATAGCTCGCCCTTACGACCGTAAGAATACAACACACACAGCGATACCAGTCCGCACTAAACATGTTCTGGACACGAACAGAATCAAACATAAGAATGAGCAAGATCGTCTCGCCAACACCTGCCAAGCGGCCTCGCTATCCTCCCCGCCGTAAGGAGGTGGGGGTAGCTCGCATATACCTCTCCTCACTCCCGGCCGTGACATCATCACACAAGTGCACTGACCTCCACCGGTCATTCGGGCAAGATCAAACCACCGTGACGTAATATTTGCGGCCCCCGGCCGTTCACGCAGCACCGTAGCTTAGTGGTCATACTCCAAATCGGGTACAGTACCTAATAGTAATATGGTGGCAATCGCATGGCTATGGAATCCCAGTCGTGTAGTGAAGTGGTATGAGCGCTCTCAGGATTGCCTCATTGAATGGAGTGGTACACCTATAGGTGCGCTATATCAATAATGCAATTTCGATTACTCATGATCCGCTGAGTGCCGCGTATATCAGCCTATAATAGATTATGAAGAGCATGGCAGTGTTCATATTTCAATAGGCAATATGAATGAATGGACTGGAAAGATCAGGGTTCGCAATCTGACAGGTTGAGGGTCAATCTATACAGGTTGTTTAGGGATCAAACGCAAGTACTGAACTTTAATTCTGGCTTCATATAACGTCTAGAGCAGACATTGGCAAACCTTTTAGGGACAGGGCCAGATGAAATACAAAATAATCCAGGTGTGCCGGAAAGGAAAAAAACACATGTTTATAGAAAGATTATACTCTTTCTTTATTTCTGAATTTTAAATCAAAACAAAACTTATTGGCTACAAATGGTAGAAAACTTAGGGAAAAAACCACACCTTCATTATTTGTTAGAGGAGGAAGGAGTATGTGACAAGTGAAACTGTGACTGTGCTTCTAAAAGTTTTTCATAATCTGGTTGAAACTGGGATGAGCTGTCATTTTTTTTGTTACAGAAACTTTGTTTTCTGTCTTCAATTCTCTGAATTTTTGAAGAACAGCATAATAAATTACAATTTTTCAAACTGCCTGCTTTGCTCGTTTTATAAACATACTCGTGTCTTAATTATTGATAACTAGCAGTAGTACCCGGCTTCGCCCGGTGGAATGATGATAATATTTCAGTCTCCTTAACACTCAACGTCATTGATGAAGATGATACTGACGACGACTGCTATTGAACGGGTATAATAAACTTACACTCTAATAGAAATACATATTTTTAAATTACCGGCGAGGAAGACTGTGGTGTTGCCTAGTAGTATAATGGGCGTAACATCTAGGTCATTTTCCCTTTTGATGAGGATGACAATGAAGACTACTACTACTGAACGGGTATATTAAACTTACAAACTAATGGAAATACACATTTTATAAATCACAGGCAATGAAGACTGTGGTGTTGCTTAGTAGTATAATGGACGTAACATCTAGGTCATTTGCCCTTTTGATGAGGATGATAATGAAGACGACTACTACTGAACGGGTATATCAAACTTACAAACTAATGGAAATACACATTTTAAAATCACAGGCGATGGAGACTGTGGTGTTACTTAGTAGTATAATGGACGTAACATTTAGGCCATTTGCCCTTTTGATGAGGATGATAATGAAAACTACTGTTGAATTGACACGACAAACTTACAAACTACCGTGATAGAAAGAAATATTTCAAAATTCACAGGCGATGAAGACTTATTGTGTGTGGTGATTAGTGGTATAATGGGCGTAACATCTAGGTCATTTGCCCTTATGATGATAATAATAAGGTAATGAAAAATGGCTACTAAACGAACATGGTGTAATTTTAAATCTGATATAGGCAATTCAGATTTCTACCTTCGATGTCTTCCAAAGTCTGAACGTTATTTTCTGGCTTAGGCCTATACTCGATGCGTGTAGTGAAAGAACTTATCGAGTACTGCTCGGGTCCAAGCTGCACGAATCGCAGATGATGACGATATATGATGACAGACGTTCGGGGGGGGGGGGGGGGGGGGGTCCCGGTCCTATTCATATTGACCGGTGAATCACTCATTCTTTCATAACACTACAGTGGTTTGAGCAAAGACCCTGTATGAACATCAGCATAGTCAGCAATACCAGGTAACACGGCGGGGTCTGGACATTCCTCTCATGTCAACTCGCGATGAATCAGCAAGCTATTCTCACACCTGGCCCCCTCCACCCACCAGGGTTTCTCAACTTGTGGAACGTGGGTTTGCGACCACGGGACCTCAGCTGAGTCCGGCATTGCTTCTACTTACTGGTGCCGGGCTCCTTTCAGTTCTCTTTCCTGTCAGCCTCCCTTGGTCAAACTCTTGTTCTCTTCCGACCCCGATGGTATCAGGGTATCCGAGGCCTAGCGACTCTTTCACTATCCCGCCTTAATTGGCCCTTGTCTAATCATTCCTGATAGCCTCATTCTTCGAGGTGTCAGCCTTCTTTTTCTTTTCTTAATATCTCATGTCTTCTGCTCAAGACCCTCAAGGAGGCAGGGTGTGTGTTGCCCCACCACTTCTGGTGAACCCTGGATAGTGCTACATCCTCAAGGGCTCATGGCTGGTGAGTTCGGGAGCTGGCAACCCTGAGGGTTTCTTGAGCGGGTCCGGTTTTATCCCTTTTTTCCATTGCCTTTGGGACGGACAATGTCCTCTTTCCGGGAATGGAGTGGTCTGTCCGCAATTTCAAGCAGACAATGTTACTCGCAGGGTACCAAAGGGTAAGTATGCAAATTTTGGTTCTGAACGGTGAAACGATGTAGATTTGTGCCAAAGGGCCTAAATGCAGGGAATGGGGTGATCTGTCCGCAATTTCAAGTGGACAGGGTTACCCGCAGGGTTCGAAAGGGTAAGTATACAAATTTTGGTCCGGATCGGTGAAACGATATAGATTTTTCCCAAAGGACCTAAATGCAGGAAATGGGGTGGTCTGTCCGAAATTTTAGGTGGACAGTGATATTCACAGAGTTACAATGGGTAAGTATACACATTTTGGTTCAGATCGGTGAAACGGTGTAGATTTGAGCCAAGGGGTCAAAATGCAGGGAATGGAGTTGTCTGTCCGCAATTTCAAGCAAACAGTGTTACTCGCAGGGTACCAAAGGGTAAGTATACACATTTTGGTTCTGATCGGTGAAACGGTGTGGATTTGGGTCAAAGGGCCTAAATGCAGAGAATGGGGTGGTCTGTCCGAAATTTCAAGTGGACAGGATTACCCGCAGGGTTGCAAAGGGTAAGTATACAAATTTTGGTTCAGATCGGTCAAACGGTGTAGATGTTTGCCAAAGGGCCTAAATGCAGGAAATGGGGTGGTCTGTCCGAAATTTTAAGTGGACAGTGTTATTCACAGGGTTACATAGGGTAAGTATACAAATTTTGGTTGAGATCAGTGAAACGGTGTAGATTTGGGCCAAAGGGCCTAAATGCAGGGAATGGGGTGGTCTATCGGAAATTTCAAGTGGACAGGGTTACCCGCAGGGTTCCGAAGAGTAAGTATACAAATTTTGGTTCAGATCGGTGAAACGGCGTGGATTTGTATACATAACAGACAGACAAACATTGAGCTTTATATATATAGATAGATAGAAGATAGATAGATACAGGCTTGTTTCATAATTTACTACTACAACCTAAAAAAAAAGTGAAATGCGTTGGTAAATGTGAGTTTATTGGTTGCTAAATATGACCCATAAATGACAAAATATTACTCAAATACTTGGCAAATAAATGGTATCATGAAAGATAAGACTAGGGCCAAGTGAGGCGGTAAATGTTAAGACTCCCAATGCCTCGGATACCCTACTACCGTCGGAGTTGACCAGAGGAGATCGAGAGGAAAGAAGAAATAGAGGAGCCCCGCACAAATACGATAAGTAAAAGCAATGCCGAATTTTTCTTCCCATATTCGCGTAATGGTTTCTGTTTTATCTAAATGATATAACGCAGGTATTGTGTTATATTTCTGTAAATCATTTCAGTCCTAAACCGCGCAAAAAATGTGAACGTGATCATGTGTGAGAGAGTCTCACGTGTCACCACTCGTGTTACATTTCGACTAGCGATCGCTCGCGGGTTAATTCGCAAAAATATACACAATACCACCAGAATTATTAAACTTTCCTATGTACAGTAAATTAAATGGCACATCAAAATTCTTCATAGGAAATAGAAACGTTCATTTTTAGCCTATTTTCAATTTTGAAAAAATAGGCTTATGAGATCACCTTTTGTCCGTGTGTGTGTGCGTGTGTGTGTGTGTGTGATTCGTGTGTGTGTCCCCCCCTAATAAAATCTAAACGGCTGGAGCGATTTCAATGAAACTCGGTAAGTTCATAGCTCTATTCCCGGCGACCTCGACCGTACCCTTCAAATTTTGTTACGTCTCACCAATGAAAATGGCGGCTGTGCGAAATATTTCACTAGCATTCAATATCTCCGAAACTATTACCGATATCGCCCTGAAATTGTGTACGGTGATAAAGGGTACTACTAGAAGTTCACCTATGAGACTTTCAAAAACCTGGTGACTACAAAACCAACATGGCGGTCAAGCGAAGTTGAGACTTTTAAATAGACTTTTCTCGCGATTTAACTATCCACACGTAATGAAACTTGGTACAGCAAATGTTTATACACATTGTAATGCACTGGAGTCTAATTTAGTTCAATTGTTTACATAACTTCAAAATGGCGGCTGTGCGAAATATTTCACTGACATTCTATATCTCCGAAACTATTACAGATATCACCCTGCAATTTAGTACGGTGATAAAGGGTACTGATACAAGTTTACCTATGTATATTTCATAAACTTGTAAAGTAGAAAACGAACATGGCGACCAAGCGAAGTTCAGACTTTTAAATAGACTTTTCTCACGATTTAACCATCCAAACGTAATGAAACTAGGTACAGCAAGTGTTTATACACATAGTAATGCACTGGAGTCTAATTTAGTTCAATTGTTTACATAACCTCAAAATGGCGGCTGTGCGAAATATTTCACTGACATTCTATATCTCCGAAACTATTACAGATATCACCCTGCAATTTTGTACGGTGATAAAGGGTACTGGTACAAGTTTATCTATGTATACTTCATAAACTTGTAAAGTCAAAAACGAACATGGCGACCAAGCGAATTTGAAATATTTTAATAGACTTTTCTCGTGATTTAACTCTCTGAGCGCAGTGAAATGTGGTACAGTAAATGATTTTGCAGATTGTAATGCACTGCCATCTAATTTAAATCAATTGTTAACATAACCTCAATATGGCGGGTGTGCGAAATTTTTAAATTAAGTTTTTATTTCTTGTGTCGTAATCATGCGATCGAAGTGAAAGTTTGAATAATGAACCTAGGCAATAATTGTCCTTGAATGGTACATAATTAGGCCTATACAGATAACAGTCCTAAATGGCGAGCTTCCGAAATATTTAGACGGTTCTCAATATCTACGAATCTGTTACAGCAATTAAACTGAGATTTTGTATGTTGTTAGAAGAAATTAACATGAGCAGGATATATGAAAATAGGCTGTATAGTTCTTTACGGAACTACTTGTTTTTTATTTAAATCAACACTCGGACTAAAATAAGTCAGCAAGAAGGTATGACGTCATAAACACACGAAACAAAAGATAATTGATATTGTAACTTCCAGTCAGTCGACACAAAATAATTCCAATTACTGGAATGAGTGAAAATATAACCTGAAAAGAACTCCATGTGATTAAGCTATACATATGAAGGGTTCATTCCAAGAATCAGACAAGCCCAAAAATTAAATTAATCAGAAACAAAGGAACAGTGTAGCTTCATTTGTGCTGAATGAAATAAAAATTGCTTTTAGAGCTAGTATTTTCTCACTAATAGCATTACATTGCACATAAAGGAAATACATTTTTATGAGAATAATTTGTGGGAGGGGAGCAAAAAACTTTTATTTTATATTTGTAAACCTTGTTATCTAAGACATTTTATTATAAACAAATGTATAGTACCTATACTTTTAATAAATTTTATAAAATTGATTTTTCTAAGAGAAAACCTATAATCAACCTTTGGACTAGTCTGGTTTTTGCCAAAATCTTAGTTGAATACAAAAAACGAAGAATATTTTAAAACTCAAATACGATTATTAATTATGTAAATCCTAACAAAGTACAAATCAGTATTGAACGCCAAACATTCCAGGTTTTCTTTTATTATTATTATTTTTTTTTTTTAGCGTATGGCTTTTAGTGCCGGGAGTGTCCGAGGACATGTTCGGCTCGCCAGTTTTTTTTTGTAGCTGCTTCGAGACGGACACCCAATGGGTGAGCTACAAGTACCGTTGGGGGAGGGGGGGGGGGGAGGGGGAAGTTGGAATGTAAGGGCTAGGAATTGGAAGGTAGCGGCTGTGGCCTATACTTGGGGACCAACCCCGGCATTTTCCTGGAAGGAAGATGGGAAACCACAGAAGACCATCTTCAAGGTTGCCGGCGGGGGGATTCGAACCTCCTCGCCTCCCGGATGTGAGCGACTGCCAGCAGTCATGCCGTAACGACCTCGGCTAACTCACCCGGTATTCCAGGTAATTAATTATCTTTAAAAAGGGGGGCATGGTGGTGCAGTGGTCAATCTGTTGGCCTCACACCATGGCGGACTGGGTTCGATTCCCGCTCAATGTATGTCAGATTTTCAAAGTGAAATACCATGTCCTGTGGTTCGGATTCCACGTAAAATGGAGGTCCCGTGGCTTATGATCTCGTGGTTAACGTTCATGTAACACTACAAACTTTCTTATCTTTAAAAAGCATTGGACATGTCTTATTTTTGTAGAATCCCCAATATTTCACACTGGTATATAACCCGTCCTGTCTGCTGTTTGGAGAGAGCAATCTTATATATAAAAGTGAAAGTCTATGTATGTATGTATGTGGATCTGTTCCGTATACAAATCTACACCGTTCCACCAATCTCAACCAAATTTTGCATACACATAGTTCAGGACCCAAAAGGAACCGCTGGCTACATGAATTTTCGATAGTCTTTCTCATTCTTCTGATTTCGGCCCTTTTGCATTCAAGCACAGGCTAATCAAATCATAAAATATACTCATGAAGGAATGGCAAGGCAGATAGTTTCCATGGCAACATAGCTCAAGTCGAGACACGGCCGACTGGATGCCAGTTCTGCTCTGCACTACCGGTATAGAAAATGAGGATCATTACTTGAAATCCCGTTAGTTACTCAACTACTCACACAGCTCTGTCAACCGAGTTTAGCATAACAAAGACTTGACACTATCTATCTACTATATATTTGTCAAATACCACTCACTCACTCACTCATCCATTCATCACGAAATCTCAGAAACCACCGAACGGATTGGAATGAAATTTGGTACGCAGCTTCCTCAAGGGACGCAAATACTCACTAAGAGAGGATTTTTGGATATTCAGGTTCTAAAGGGGTGTTAAGGGGGTAGACCTGCATTTCATTGAATAGCAATATCTCCCGATTAGTTTCATTGGGGGATGTGATACTCGGCATATAAACTAATCATTAAAAATAAGAAGACACGTGTCTGAGGGGTTTTCGATGTGGTGTATATTATGAGGTGAAAGGGGTGAAAAGTGGGGATTGAAAGATTCCTAACGGAGCGTGTATCTCTTAAACGACATAGGCGAGGAGTTTGTAACTCCGCGAAAAAAAATCAACATAAAAAAGAAGTAAATATGTGTTTGGCCGTTTTTTTTTCATAAATCCAATTTAAGGGGCCCATGGGGAGGGGTGAAATTCTGGGGGGTGCGGGACAGGAAAGAAAGTGTCCTAACTGATTGACTGACTGACTCACTCATCAAACTAAGGGGAAAAAACTGCTTTAAAGTAAGTAAATAGCTGTTCGACAGTTTTTTTTACATTAATCAATTTTAAGTGGTTCATGGGGAGGGGTGAAATTCTGAAAAAAGAAAATTGAAAGAAAATGTCCTGACTCACTCAACTCACTCACTCACTCACTCACTCACTCATCATTGCCCAGCCAAAATTATTGAAGTTAGAAACATGTCAGTTTGGGGATATGTTAATTGAATGTCAAAACCGTCTACTAAGGGAGGATTTCCGGATATTCAGGTTCTAAAGTGGTCTTAAGGGGGTTAAACCTGCATTTCATTGAATAAAAATATCTCCCTAATGGTCTCATTGGGGGATGTGATACACGGCATATAAACTCATCATTAAAAAGTAAGAAGACACGTGTCTAAGGGTTTTTCGATGTGGTGTATATTATGAGGTGAAAGAGGTGAAAAGTGGGGATTGAAGGATTCCTAACGGAGCATGTATCTCTTAAACGACATAGGCGAGGAGTTTGAAAATCAGCGGAAAAAACAGCATAAAAAATAAGTAAATATGTGTTTGACCGTTTTTTCATAAATCCAATTTAAGGGGCCCATGGGGAGGGGTGAAATTCTGGGGGGGGGGGGGGAACAGGAAAGAAGCGTCCTAACTGATTGACTGACTGACTCACTCATCAAACTCAGGGGGAAAACCTGCTTTAAAGTAAGTAAATAGCTTTTCGACAGTTTTTTAGGATCAAACAAATTGAAGGGGTTCATCGGGAGGGGTGAAATTCTGAAGAAAAAAAATGAAAGAAAGTGTCCCGACTCACTCATCATCGCCCAGCCAAAAATATTGAAGTTGGAATCATTGCATTTCGGGGATATGTTCGTTGTATGTCAAAACCGTACACTAAGGGAGGATTTTTGGATATTCAGGTTCTAAAGTGGTCTTAAGGGGGTTAAACCTGCATTTCATTGAATAACATTATCTCACGAGTGGTTTCATTTGGGGATGTGATACATGGCATATATACTAATCATTAAAAATAAGCTGACACATGTCTAATGGTTTTTCGATGTAGTGTATATTATGAGGTGAAAGGGATGAAAAGTGGGGATTGAAGGATTCCTAACGGAGCGTGTATCTCTTAAACGACGTAGGCGAGGATTTTGAAACTCGGAGGAAATCAATCAGCTTGAAAATAAATAAATAAATAAATAAAATAAATTGGTGTTCGACCGTTTTTTCATAAATGCAATTTAAGGGGCCTATGGGGAGGGGTGAAATTCTGGAAGAAACACGTCCACTAAGGAAGGGTTTTTGGATGTTCACTCTCATCGACCAACCAAAACTATTAAAGTTAGAAGAAATATATTTTGGGGATATGTTTGTTGTGTGTCAGAAACGTCTACTAAGGAGGGATTTTTGGATATTCAGGTTCTAAAGGGGTGTTAACGGGGTTAAACCTGCATTTCATTGAATAACAATATGACACGACTATGACGCGAGCGAAGCGAGACTAAAAATGAGATGGTGTGTGTTTGTGTATTACTCAATCACGCAAGTACCACTGGTCCGATTTACATGAATTTTTCATGGAAGTAGCTGAATTACCTGGTTAACATATAGGTTACTTTTGATTTCAATACTATTCAAAGATGGCGACCATTTTAGTTACGTCACTACACCATTTGGTTTCAAACTTTCATATTTCCATTTCAAATAAAAAGAGAACGCTAAGAAATAGCAAACTTTTGATGGCATATACGGGGTTTAAAATTACATTTTCTATCCGAAAGGTATCTCCAACGGTTAGCGAGTAAAACCTAAATTTGTGCTATAAAACACGGTCAACGCTGTGCGGTGTAGTTGGACAAAATGTTCCATCCTTAATCTCCCTCCGCGCAGCTCCTCGCCTATCCCCTGTTTTAACTGTCACCTTCACATGTTAATTTATTTATGACGCGTAGCGAAGCACGGGTACTTCAGCTAGTAATATATATCTGAAGAACTAGGCTTGAAGAGGAGGAAGATGTATTTATCTCCAAAGTCAATTTTCAGACTTGTATGGTTTTTGGAATGGACTATTGCAGAAGGGGAAAACTGAGGGATGAAATGTTTCACTCGTCAAGCGAGCATCATCATACATAAGATAGGTTGGTTGGTTGGTTGGTTCCTTAGTTTTGGGTGTGTGTAGAATCTGTCTGATAACCGGTGTTAATTGTGATGGCTGTATTAGTGTGTGTATCTGTTTTTTAATTCAAGTAAGGACTGCAACTTTGAATTTTTCAAATAGTTACTAATTTTGCCGCCAAACACCACCGTCAACAACTACTAGGCCTAGTTCAGAACTTGGCTACTAGATGCCACCGCAGTCGGCTCTTGGCAACGAACGTAGAAACCTAAGAGCGCTGTTTACGTTCCTAACCTATACAATTTAGCTTCACACAGGTGTAATTAGTGGAAGGTTCTTTAACATGCCACAAATCTATGACATGGGACCGCCGGCTCTACTTCCCCTCCGAAGGAAGGCATACTGAGGGTTTTTAACACTCTTAAGATATCCGACGACTTCGGTCGGGTTTGAACCCGCTATCTTGGGCATAGAAGCTCAGCATGCTACCGACTACGCCACCGAAGCCGCCATACTTAAGATAAATAGCTCTACAAAACACCCTCAGATAGTCTCCTCCGCAGTCTCTACTGTTTCCCATTATATTTAACTGAAACTAAAGGAAACTTAATTCAATCCATATTTAATTGTTGTGTTTTTTTATTTACTTGGGACAACGTGGTCATCTGCCCACGGTTCTTGAGATTGTGTATGGGATTTGTTGGTAACCTATACTTTTGTGATGCTTGTGGATGAAAATCCACAGCCTGCTTTCAGTCGACCGACCGGGTCAGGGAATGGAATGAATGAAGCCCCCATCTAGCGGCGAGGATATAAACTGTGCCGGCTACCAAAGCCTGTCGCACGCCCCAGGGGAAATGATTAAATGAATGCTAGATTAAATGAAACGATAGTGGAGAGTGTTGCTGGAATGAAATTTGTGTCAGAGAAAACCGGAGTACCCGGACATAAACTTGTCTGCCTCCGCTTTTTCCAGCACAACTCTCACATGCAGTGACCGGGATTTGAACCACGGACCCAGCGGTGAGAGCCCATTGTGATGCCGCCTAAGCCACGGAGGCTCTCATGCTTGTGGATAACTGTAATTATTTGGAATAAGGTAGGTGCATAACACTTGTAATAAGATAACATCCTGGCTGCGTGGCTCAGGGGTAACGTTCTCGCTTGCTGAGCCCAAGGTTGCAGGTTCGAAACCTGGCGCAGTCAGCTGGCATTTGAGGGTGCGCAAATGCGAGGGAGCCGTGTCAGTAGATTTACTGGCACGTTAAAGATCCCCTTCGGGGCAAAATTCCGGCACCCCGGCGTCTCTAAAAGCCAGTGTAGTTAAAAGGGACGTAAAACCAATAGCATTATTATTATTATATGGCGTTTGCCGGGTGTGAATACGAAAAAATACAGTTCGAAAACTCGCTCTGGGTGACCACTGTCACCGCCGGAGTTCAAACTTCAGATCTAATAATTTTCAACTTTCCATTATAGTCGTTGAGAGTGATTTGCCACGCTTGGCTACGCTGCTCAACCCGTATCTAGTTGTGAAATAGTATCTACAGGATCACCTTTGTTAAAAATATATGTATTAATTTTCGGAATATTGTGTCAAGTAAAAAGGGCTTTCCACCAACGTTACTGTACATCGCAGGGAAGTGATGGAGTGGCTCCATAATTTACGCGTGAGGAAGCAATTGGAATCCTTATTCTCCACTCCCGAGTGCGCCCTGCACTTTGGTGTGACGAAGTTCTCATATATTTTGCACGAAGGGTGTCGATATTGCTGAAACTTACATGCCAGACTACGAAGCTCACAGAGATTGTGAAATGACTTGCCTTCTGGTGGGCCTGTGAGTGTTTTGATCTATTCAAGACGGCGAGAGCAGGTTGTACATGTCGCTCTTATTTGGAGGGTTGCGTGTTGAACGCTTGCGCCGGTTTGGTTCCATGGGGATGATGGTCGTTATTGTTGTTTTAATGGGCGAAACAAGGTCTGATGAGAGACAGGGGCAAGCGGGGCTGCAGTCCTGATCCATGGGGTGGTGGAAGAGCCTTGAGTAAACAAAATAACTCAGATTCAGGGGGCTGTTCTGATTCAAAATTCTCTACAAAGGTTACTTTACATACAGGTTTTCCTTAGTTTAGGAGCTGCGACAACGCGGTCAAGGAGTCCCGTGTACTTTGTGTGTGTGTGTGTGTAGAATTTGTCTGATAACCGGTATTAATTGTGATGGCTGTATTAGTGTGTGTTATCTGTGATTCGGGTAGAAGGACTGCAGACGGTTAATTTTTTCATGTAGTTCCTACTTTTGCTATCAAATGCTGCCATCCACGACACCTAGCTGCGTACCTGGCTACTAAATGTCATCGCAGTCATCCCCTGCTGGCGAACGGGGTAACTAATATAGCGTTACCAAACCAACCTACACATATTAGCTTCCACAAGTGTAGTTAGTGGAAGGTTCTTTTTCCAGCCACAAATCTATGACATGAGACCTCCGGATTTACTTCCCCTTTGAAGGAAGGCATACTGAGGGATTTCTAACGCTCTTAAAAAATCTGACGATTTCGGTCGGGCTTGAACCCGCGATCTTGGGCATAGAAGCTGAGCGTGCTACCAACGACGCCACCGAAGGTGCTTCTTTAGATGTGCGGTAACTCCATGAAATCTTGTTAACCAAGACTTGAGTCCTCATAGGAAGCAAAACCGTGTGAGGTTGCCGTGGTTGTTACGGCGTGATTGCAGGCAGTCGCTCACATCCGGGAGGCGAGGAGGTTCGAATCCCCCCGCTGGCAACCATGAAGATGTTTTTCTGTGGTTTCCCATCTTCCTTCCAGGAAAATGCCGAGGTTGGTCCCTAACTATAGGCCACAGTCGCTACCTCCCAATTCCTCGTCCTTACACGCAAACTTTCCTCCCCAGACAACACTCCACAAGCACTTGTAGCTCACCCCTTGGGTGTCCTCATAGAATCAGCTACTAACTCTGGCGAGCCGAACATGTCGCCGGACACTCCCAGCACTGAAAGCCATACGCTAAAATAATAGGATGCATAATAATCGGTGATGGACGAAGCAAAGATGATATAAAAAGTAGGTTGGCTCAATTAATTAAAGCATTTCTAGAGAAAGGAAATCTATTGACATCAAATATAGATGTACGTATTAGGAAGTCATGTTTTGAAAGCCTTTGTCTGAAGCGTGGCGCTCTATGGAAGTGAAACTTGGATTGTTGGCGTAGCTGAAAAGAGGAAAATAGAAGCATTTGAAATGTGGTGTTGCAGGAAAATGATAAAGGCTAGATAGTAGATAGAGTAACAAATTAAGACGTACTAAGAGGAGTGTGGGAGGAGAGATGCTGCTGGCGACTGCTAATGCCGAGAAGAGATAGGATGGTTGGACACACACTAAGATACCCAGGAATAGCAAACCTAGTTATGGAAGGAAAGATGGAAGACGAGAACTGTAAGGGTAGACCAAGGTTGGAATATGTTCAACAGATTGCCTCGGGTAGGCCTATATGGTGTGCTAGCTTTGTAGAGATGAAACGATTAGCTCTGGACAGGGAGTCATTGAGAGCTGCATCTAACCAGTCAAAGGACTGAAGACTCAAACTCACACACCTCCATCTAATATCCAAAAATGCTATTGCTTTGATAGTACAATGGAAATATTTTAATCTGTTCTCTTATACGTACAATGTTGTATGGAGGTGGCTTCGGTGGTGTAGTCGGTAGCATGCTGAGCTTCTATTCCCAAGATAGCGGGTTCAAACCCGGCCGAAGCCGTCGGATTTTTTAAGAGCGTAAAAAATCCCTCAGTATGCCTTCCTCCGGAGGGGAAGTAAAGCCGGCGGTCTGATGTCATAGATTTATGGCATGTTAAAAAACCTTCCACTAATTACACCTATGTGAAGCTAAACAACGCTGTAAGAATGTAAACAACGCTCTTAGGTTTCTACGTTCGTTGCCAAGAGCCGACTGCGGTGGCGTCTAGTAGCTAAGTTCTGAACTTGGCCTAGTAGTCATTGACGGTGGCGCTTGGCGACAAAAGTAGGAACTATTTGAAAACTTCTAAGTTGCAGTCTGTACTTAAATTAAAAAACAGATAACGCACACTGATACAGTCATCACAATTAACACCGGTTATCAGACAGATTCTACACACACCCAAAGTACACGGGGCTACATGACCGCGTTGTTGCAGCCCCTAAACTTAAGAACCAACCAACCAATGTTGTATGGTAGTATCCCACAGAAGATAGTTTACGTACCGATTATAAAGTACCTACTCATAGTTGTCGTATGTGTCCTTATCTCTCACTCTCCAAGTTCGGTTTTACCCACTGACTCTGCAATTTATCAAGATATCGAGAAAACGGTGTCTGGGAGCTGAACAATTGGGGATACAACTGGGGATGGTGACATGTCGTTCGCCCAGGTGACCGCTAACTTGGGATTAATTATAGAAAGATCAGGGAGGGATTTTGGAAGGAAGTCGGCGGAGGAGCTGTTGAAAGGAGCCATCCCAGCATTTGCCTGGTCGTTTTGAGAGCGAAAACTTTTTTCAGGACGGCTGAGATGCGATTTGAACGCACGCTCTTCAAATGCCAGCAAGGCCCGAGATAGCGCATTTGCTCCCTCGGCCACCGTGGCCTATTACGGTACGATTAATGTACCAACTCATAGCTGTCGTATTTATCACCCTTGAAATGCAATCGATTCGGAATAAAATCCACGACCGTCAACTTTAATGCTTGAAATGTTTTCATTCTCCAAATGGATGATAAATACAGTAAGTGCTTAATTAAGTCAGTAGCCTAGTTTAGGTACGAAGGAGCAAACAACACTCAAGTTAAATTGAAATATGCTTGATACTACGACATATACGGATTTGGTCCACAATTTACCATTAGCGCTCGCATCAACATCAACATCAACATCACGCCCCGCGGACTGGAGCTACCTGGTTGGAGGCGACCTCCTAATGACCTTGACATTTCGATGTATTCTAATGAAGCGTCTTGTTACGCGTCCGCGTCATTACGGCGCCTCTTCTGTGAGTTTGTTGACAGCCGCGCGTGGCGCTAGCGGTATAGTTCCTTCCCCCTTGCCATTAAATGCTCAATTATTCACGTCCCATCGACTATTTTATGCATGTTTCATTTTATGGAATGTGTAATTAGCTTATGAAGTTGACGCATGGTAGTCATGGTCCAAGTTAACTCACTGTACAAGTGAAGGTAAAATACGAGTTTTACAAGAATATGGTAAAATAGGAAACAAATCCAGTTAAATTCGTATTTCCCCTTTATACTTAACTCTGTCCGCTTTCACCTTTAGTCATTGTTATGGAGAATTCATTGTTATCAATTCACTTTTCGAGCTTAAGACACCTTGGTTATCAACTTCATGTAATGGTGGCATGTTGATCTAGTCAGATAACTATTATTATCAACGGCCACCTGACCGAGAGCTTTAACGTGCTAACTCATGCCTTGCAGGCGTCGGGAGAGCGTGGGTTCGAAACCTCGGCCGTCCTGAAAAGGGTTTCAATGGTTTCTCGTATTCACCACCAGGAAAATGCTGGGCCGGTTTCTTTCAATAGGTCCACGGTTGATGTACTTCCAAAATTCCTCCCCTTACCCGTCTGAAAAATAAAATAATTGGCCATTGGCTGCATTAATAAAATTAATTAATTCCTCTATAACTTCTCGCCTGTGAAACGTGGACACTAAATAAAAATGAAAAGAACCGTCTTGAAGCCTTTGAGATGTGGTGCTATCGTAAGATGATAAATGTGACGTGGAGAGACAGGATATCGAACAAAAGGGTTCTCGACACCGTGAACCAACGGAGATCAATCCTACGCACAATCCGTAAACGTCGTCTCGCATGGTGGAGTCACACAATGCGCCACTCCAATTTAATGAGAACTGTGGCAGAAGGGTTCATTGAGGGGAAAAATCCACGAGGAAGACCTAGAAATACCTTCCTTAAACAAATGCTAAACGACACCCAAGCACAGAATTATAATTCAATGAAGGAAGCGGCAAATGACAGGACGATCTGGACATGTTTTTATGGCAACTGACCAGTCTTAGGACTGCAAACCAATGATGATGATGATGATAACTTCTCTAGTTTTTAAACATTTGTATTACCGGTACCTAATTCTTGTCATTTGAAGCTCATCAGTCGGTCAACACGATTGTGCCCAATGAATGGGCGGGGTACAAGATAGAAATATGTAACCACACTCCTGAAAAAAAATACATGTATTAATTAGAATATCACAAATAATGGGGCAATTTAGGATTACGTGTTTCGATCCTCAAGTGGCCATCATCACTGTGTAGCGGTTAAAGTTTACACTAAATAATTGTTTCACTTTTTATTTTTATTTATTTAAATTGCTACTGCAGTATTGTAGTAGTTCGTCGTGGTTGTATTAAATTCAAGGTGAATTTCCTTTTTGTCAAAACGGTTCTTTTTTATATGAATTAGGTAATAAAAATGTTTAAAATGTACATACACGTGGGTACAAATAAAATCAATATGGTAATATGGCAAGAATCAAACATGAAGCTAGCATGCACTATCAAAATACTATTTGCACTGTACTTACTCGACTTTTGAAGTTTCACGGAGTTGACGTAGCAGCTCACTAGCCAACTGATGAGACATGCGTCCAAGCTACGTTAGGTGTGCGTGACGTCATGTGCGACCTCTCTTGTCCGATCTTTGTAACTGAGGCTGTAAATTGATTGACTTTGTGACTAAAATGATTAACTGAGGTTGGAATGACTTTTTCCAACAGGTGTACGTTACGAATTCTGGGAATTATCTGACAAATTATAATTTGTGATATTGTGTTTAGGCCTACTGTACTAGTGTGTGTAACTTATTTGTAATGAGAATTAGGATGTTGGTGGTTGAGGTCTTAAGTTAGGAACAATCCCAGCATTTGTCTGAAGTAGAAGTGGGGAAACCATGGAAAACCACTTCCAAGATGACTCAATATTCCTCACGAGGAAGAGTAATCTCCGTTACAACCCTCAGACTAGAATTGATTTTCTTTTTGCAGAGCCGGTAATCAAACCCATTCCTCCGGGGCAATAGCCAGGAATGATAGCAGTTACATCACGAGGTGATCACATGGTTTTCTGTAGTAGAGTTTGTAGCTGTTACTAGATAGCAGGGATGGAGTAGTTGCTTCACGGAAAGACACTTATAAAAGAGTTGAGGTAGGAATTGAACCCGCTACTTCTTGGTGGAGCAGCTAGCACTTGCTCCGGAAGTCCGGTTTCGATCTCTGGCTCTGCCAAGAAGTTGAATTCTGGTTTTTGGTCTAATGTGGGGTACAATCAGCCTCGTGAGGCGAAACTGAGGATAGATGGGTTTGATTCCCACCACAGTCATCGTGGAAGTGGTATTCCGTGGTTTACCCCTTATACCCCAGACAAATAGTGGGATTATTCCTAACTTAAGACCACGCCGACTCCTAACTAATCTTCAATTGAATTACAAATGCATACAGTACTAAAGACAACACAATAAAACAGGTTATCAGGCAAATTCAACACACACCCAAGTACACAGGGCAAAGTGACTACGATGACCACGCCCATCAATTGAAACAATAACCAGGGGCGTGGTGGCTCAGCGGTCTAGCTGTATGCCTCTCACCAAGGCGGCTCGGGTTCGATTCCCGGTCAATGCATGTGAGATTTTCGAAGTGAAATGCCATGTCCTGTGGTTCGGATTCCACGTAAAAAGGAGGTCCCGTGGCTCATAATCACAAGATTCACGGTCACGTAAATCTGCAATCTTCCTTTTTTGAAACAATAACCTCCTTTTCTCAAAGTTAGTAAAAATATGAATGAATGAATAATATAGGTGACGTCTGTGCTAACACAGTCTCTAAGAGCGATAGGTTACATTCAATTACGTAGTTTCTTCTCCGGTATTGCTGTCTCTGCTAATTATCGATGGAGAGATTATGGACTTTATTTACTTTAAGCCTCGACCTCATTGCTCGTATGAGAAATTAGATGGTAATGGAACACCCAGCCCCACATTAAGCACCTAATGCTGACAGTTTAATTACCTCTTCATTGCATATGAAAAGGATAGTTTGCGAATTCTGCAGAATATTGTTTGCCAAGTGGCTGATGTATGTTCCGTTTTGAATGGATCAATTTCTGCCCTATGCTTTTCATCGAACGATAAAAAATCCTTTTAATCTTCATCACAATGATGAACACTGAATGATCGAATAATGCATTGTATTGTATCAGTTTATTGGAACAGTTTCTAGTCTGCCTTTGTTGACTTTTTGAGGAGGAGTTATTGGATAAAAGTTCGTCTCTGCTTTACCGTTCATAACGTGATCCATAACATCGCCTTTATGGGGCACTAAACCCTACCACTCTCAAAATTATTATCTCTTTGCCCATAGAATGACTCAGAGACTGCAAACATTCCTTCCATGCGAAGAATTTCAGCTTTCCTTTCTTTTTAAACAATGTAAAAGTGCTGTAGGTCTATGAAAATCACGCAAGAAATTTGTGTGTGTATGTATGTATGTATGTATGTATGTACGAGGGCGGATCGAAAAGTCTTTGCCCCTATTTTCTTAGCCCAAACAAGTAGTTGCGTGAAGAACTAAAGCCTATATATCCTACTTATGTTAATTGCCTCTATCAACATACAAAATGTCAGTTTGATTGCTGTAACAGATTCGTAGATATTGAGAACTGACTAAATATTGCGGATGGACGCCATGTTGGATTTTTATATATGTAGGTCTTAGAGTTATGTACTGTCACATGAAGATTATTGTGTACGTGTAGTATTAAAACATCAATCGCATGATTAGGATTCAAGAAGTAAAAACGAGATTTTAAAAATTCGCACAACTGCCATCTTGTGGTTATTGAAACAATTGAAATAAATTATATGCCAGTGGATTAACATTCGTATCAGGATTTACTGTACCAAGTTTCACTGCACTCGGATGGTTAAATTGCGAGAAACGTCCATGTGAATATTTATACTTCGCGTCGCCGCCATGTTGGATTTGTAATCACCAGGTTATTTAAAGTCCTATAGGTGAACTTATGTTCATAGCCCCTATGAACATAAAAATATTCAGTTTGATTGCTATAATAGATTCGTAGATATTCAGAGCCGTCTAAATATTTCGGATGGTCGCCATGTTGGATTGTTAAATGTAAAGGCCATAGAGTCATGTACCATTAAAGGAAAATTATTGCGTAGGTTCATTATTCAGACTTTCACTTCGATCGCATGATTACGACACAAGAAATAAAAATTTAATTTTTAAATTCGCACAACCGCCATCTTGAGGTTACGTAAACAATTGAACGAAATTAAATTCCAGTGCATTACAATGTGCATAAACATTTGCTGTACCAAGTTTCATTGCGATTGGATTGGTGAAACGTAACAAAATTTGAAGGGCACGGTTGGGGTTGTCCGGAATAGTGCTATGAACTTACCGAGTTTCATTGAAATCGCTCCAGCCGTTTTGAAGTTATTAGGGGGAATAACACACACACAAATCACACACGCACACACAGACAGGCAGACGGACAAAAGGTGATTTCATAAGCCTATTTTTAGCCTACTTTCGATTTTTGCAAAAAATGAAAGTAGACTTATGAGATCAAAACAGGGCGAAAAAAAAGTGTGTCTATGTGTGTGTATGTGTGTGTGTGTGTGTGTGTGTGTGAGTCTGTGTGTGTGTGAGTGTGTGTACTCTGAATGTTTTCCCCCCTATCGATTCGAACACGGTGAACGCGAATTAAACGAAATTTGGTACAAAGGTAGCACTAGCAAAGGACACCTCAGTGTCATGATTTATATCGCCGCCATCTTGACGGAAACGTAATGGCGGCCACACAAATGTTCAAAGCTTAAATCAAATTACGACTAACCTAATCATCCGATCTCTACCAAATTTTGCAACAACATACCGTTATGGAGGAAGCATCCTTTGACCAAGTTAATAGGTCACTAGCCTAATTGTTTGCGGATGGCGGCCATCTTTGTGTCGAAATCGATTCCCCCTATTAATTCAAACACGGTGAAACCGAATGGAACGAAATTTGGTACAGAGGTAGCACTAGCAAAGGGCACCTCAGTGTCATGTTTTATATCGCAGCCATCTTGACAGAAACGTAATGGCGGCCACACAAATGTTCAAAGCTTAAATCAAATTACGACTAATATAATCATCCGATCTCTACCAAATTTTGCAACAACATACCTTTATGGAGAGAGCATCCTTTGATCAATCTAATAGGTCATTAGCCTAATAGTTTGCGGATGGCGGCCATCTTTGTGTCAAAATCGATTCCCCCTATTAATTCGAACACGGTGAAACCGAATGGAACGAAATTTGGTACAGAGGTAGCACTAGCAAAGGGCACCTCAGTGTCATGTTTTATATCACCGCCATCTTGACGGAAACGTAATTGCGGCCACCCAAATGTTAAAAGCTAAAATGCAATTACGACCAACCTAATAATCTAGTCTCTACCAAATTTTGCAACTATCTATGTTTAAGTAGGAAGCATATTCTGACCAAACTGCAAGATCATCAGCCCAATAGTTTGCAGATGGTGGCCAAGTATGTGTACAAATCGATTCCCCCTATCAATTCAAACACGGTGAAACCGAATTAAATGAAATTTGGTACAGATGTAGCACTAGCAAAGGGCACCTCAGTGTCATGTTTTATATCGCCGCCATCTTGACGGAAACGGAATGACGGCCACCCAAATGTTAAAAGCTTAAATCAAATTACGACCATCCTAATAAATTGTTCTCTACCAGATTTTGCAACAACATGCCTTTTCGTGGAATGCATCTTATGACTGACTACAAGCTCATCAGCCCAATAGTTTGCAAATAGCGGCCATGTATGTGTGCAAATCCATTCCCCATATCAATTCAAGCACGGTGAAACCGAATTGAATGAAATATTTTACAGAGATAGCACTAGCAAAGGGCACCTCATATTCATGTTTAATATCCCTATAGCACGTTGTATTTCAACAAGCTACTACAACCAACATTCAATTATAGTCCTTGAAAAGGACAAAGAGTCATAACAATACCCATGCATTTAGGAGAAAGTAGGCTATATGTTCTTTACTGAACATCTTGTTTCATAAATGAAAATAGGCTAAAAAGACAAACAGGTATTTACTAATATACAAACTGTTCTACGCACCTTACATTATTTTTCCACATAGTCTCCACATTTGTTCAGACATTTGTCCCATCGCACCACTAAATTTGAGATGCCCTTGTGGTGAAAATTAGCCGACTGACTGTGGAACCTTCGTCGGACTGCTGGCTTGGCGTCTTCATTGCACGTGAATCACTGTCCTGCCAGGAACTTCTTTAGCAGACCATGACAATGCGAGACCACATGTGGCAACCAGAATCACCAACAAGCTCTGGTAAATTCACTGGGAGAGTCTGGACCACCCTCCATCAGTTCGGACCTCGTCCATAGTGATTTCCACGTTTTTTTTTGTCCGCTGAAGAAGTTCCTGGCAGGACAGCGATTCACTTGGTTCCACAGTCAGTTGGCTAAATTCCTGTATGTATATTTTTGCTAACAAAAATTGGTGCAATGACTTTTCCATCCGCCCACGTATGTGAGTACACCTCATTGTGTAGCGTCTAGCGTGTTTGGCTGTCGCCCTAGAGATCCGGATTCGATTCCCTGCTATACCAAAATATGCAATTCTGGTCTGAGGGCTGAAACGGGGTACACTCAGCCTCGTGCGGCAAAATGAAAAGAGGAGGTTTGGAATCCCAACTCAACCATCCTGGAAGTGTTTTTTCCTGGTTTCCCACTCCTTGTCCAGGCAAATGCCGATTCATGCAATGTTACATCACATCGATATCTGTTCTGGTTATCGTGTTTATTTGCTTGCTATAAATGAGGATTGGAAGAGAGATTCTACTCCTTCTCGTGTTGTCCAGCTCATCCGTATGCCAACCCCAGAGAATTAAAAATGCGAGCCCTACAAATGTTTGTGCTGCATCAAAACAGATTTCCATCACAACCACAAACATCGTATGGCCTGGGTGAGATATGTATATATTTTGCTTTACTCTTGGTGATTATTATTGTTTTAAGAGGTGAAACATCGAGGTCATATGCCACTTTCAACTTATTATACCCGTTTTTACAATGTCGGAGATGAGTTAACTATGTAATGGAATATACACCCTCTGTCTGAAAAGTTCGGTGAATGGGCTATATTACGAACGGATTGTTGGCTTACCTGAAACTGCCGTTACTGTCCTTCGAAGTAATCCCCGTGAATGGTTATGCACTTCTGAGGACGACTGAACAAGTCCTGGAAACTCCTTGCATAGTCTTCTTTACGAATAGCCTTCAGTTTGGCTCGTCAAAACTCTAAATTGAAAGCAACAGAGAAGTGTGAATTTATGCAACCTGCCTTGCACACCTGATAGACGGGCGGCAGTGAGAAGGGTGAATTTATGCAACATAACGTGCACACCTCTTCGACAGGTGGCAGTGAGAAGGGTGAACGTTCCGTGGAATGGAATGGTCCTGAAAACCATCGTCACGGGTGACGAGACCTGGTGCCTGAGGTACGACCTCGAAGGCAAGCGTTAAAGTATGGATCGCCGAAAAGCCCTGAAGGGCCAGAGGTTTTCGGACATTCGGACATCCAACGTAATGTGACGAGCCAACTGAAGGCTATGCCAGGACTTGTACAGCCGTTCTATGAAATGCATAACCATCCACGGGGATTACTTCGAAGGATTGTAACGGCTGTTTCAGCTAACAAAACAATCCGTTCGTAATATAGACCCATTCACCGAACTTTTCAGACAGAGGGTGTATTTATGGCTGGACATCATTTCTGACGCACTCAGCGCTGTTGCATTGATCATAACAACCACCATAGCGAGCTGCAGCAAATTCGGAGATCGGAGTTTCGAATCCAGGCACTAAACGTAGCTATCCTGAGTTTGGATTTACCTCTAGTTTAACCACACTACCCCTAGACAAATGTCAGGCTAGTACCTTATTCCAAGTCCCGAAGCACCTAACACCTTTTTAGATCCATCAGTTTCACACACTTCTGCAGTCGCCATAGAAGCACAGTTTATCTGCCAAATTGAGCACACATACTAGTACACGGCGCTGATGACTAATATATCCTTTTACTGACGGTGTCAGTGGTCCTTCCAGCAACCTAATAAAGATCTTGAAACTTCCGATTCATCCAGAATCTTTCTGAGCAGACTGGACCAAGAATTTCCTTCTATATTTTCCTTTCTTTTTTCTATACGTCTTTAATAAGACCCCCTAGGGGCTCACGTAGGTTGGCGACCACGGGAACCCAGCATTGCTTCCACTTACTTGTGCCGGGCTCCTCTCCGTCTTCTTTCCTGTCGACCTCTCTTGGTCAACTCTTGTTCTCTTCCGATCCCAACGGTGTTAGGTTATCCGAGGTCTAGGGAGTCTTTCACTTTCCCGCCTTAATTGGCCCTTGCGTCATCTTTCCTGATCCCTCATTCTTCGAGGGGTCAGACCTCTTGTTTCTTTTCATTGTATCTCCTGGCTTCTGCTCAAGGCCCTCAAGGAGGCAGGGTGTGTGTATACCCACCACTTATGGAGCACCCTGGATTGTGCTACACCCTCGAGGGCTCACGTCTGGTGTTGTTTTTTTTTGGCGTATGGTTTTTAGAGCCGGGAGTGTCCGAGGACATGTTCGGCTCGCTTCGAGGTGGACACCCAATGGGTGAGCTACTAGTACCGTCGCGTGTGGAGTGTTGTCTGGGGAGGAGAGTTTGAATGTAAGGATGAGGAGTTGGAAGGTAGTGGCTGTGGCCTATAGTTAGGGACCAACCCCGGCATTTGCCTGGAATGAAGATGGAAAACCACAGAAGACTATCTTCAAGGTTGCCGGCGAGGGGATTCGAACCTCCTCGCCTCCCGGGTGTGAGCGACTGCCAGCAGACATGCCGTAACGACCACGGCTAACTCACCCGGTTCACATCTGGTGAGTTCGGGAGATGGCGACCCCGAGGGCTTCCTGAGCTGGGTACGGTTTTCCTCGTTCTTCCATCGCTTTTGGAGCGGTCCCTCTCCTCTTTTTTCCATGGGCAGATGACCTCGTAGTTCCGCCCCTTAAAACAACAATAACAATAACTAACTAACTAACTAACTAACTAACCTCTCCTCTTTCCTATCTGCCTTTCCTGACTCTCCTTTCTTCCAAGTCCCTTAATTCTCATTTTGGAGGCTTGAGGGCATTTCCTTTCCTCCTGTATTTTGTTTCCCTTATTCTTATTTTGGAGGCTTGAGGGCATTTCCTTTCCTCCTGTATTTTGTTTCACTTATTCTTATTTTTATGTTTTCCATTTGTTTTGTAAGTATGTTGTTAGTTTTAAGTTTCATTTCATTTCATTTACATTTTCACTATCACCCACACCATTAGGGGCCGATAACCCAGATGTTAGGCCCCTTAAAACAACAATTATTATCATCATCATCATCATCTTTAATAAGAGATCTTCTCCCAATGATCAAGGTTTCCGAGCCATATACTGCTTCAAGTTTGATTCCTGAGGTGAAATGTCTTAATTTTACTTTCTTCGATATAATTGTTTGTTGTTTTATTATTATTATTATTATTATTATTATTATTATTATTAGTCTATTATTATTATTATTATTAGCTTGCCACGGTGGGTGAGTGGATAGGGTGTCGGTCTACTAACCCCAAGATTGCAGGTTCGCTCCTGGCCTGGTCATACGATGTTGGCATGTCAAAGAACCCATTTGAATTCAGTAGGCCGTGTTCATAATGGCAAAATTAATCTCGGGAGTTTCCGCCAACACAAAGTTCGTCATTTCTCTACTAGAAAGCGCTATTGTGTTCAAGGAGCTTAGATATCTAACCTCCTTGACTTTCATAGTGATTCAAGGAACAACGAAATTCGACATGCAAGCTACCCACTGGGTATCAAATTACAAAGCTTGCACCCGGCACCCGAGGCCATACGATATTATTATTATTATTATTATTATTATTATTAGTATTATTTTATTATTAATAATAATATTATTGTTTCTTCTTGATCTCGTTTCGACCATCTACGGATCACGCTATTTCAACTGTCCTTCATTTCTTTGCGTCTGGGTTTATTATTGTTATATTTATATTATTACTAGCTGAAGTACCCGTGCTTCGCTACGCGTCATAAATAAATTAAAATGTGAAGGTGACAGTTAAAACAGGGTATAGGCGAGGTGCTGCGCAGAGGGAGATTAAGGATGGAACATTTTGTCCAACTACACCGCTCGGCGTTGATCGTGTTTTATAGCACAAATTTAGGTTTTACTCGCTAACTGTTGGAGATACCTTTCGGATAGAAAATGTTAATTTAAACCTCTTATATGCCATCAAAAGTTTGCTATTTCTTAGCGTTTTCTTTTTATTTGAAATGGAAATATGAAAGTTTGAAACCAAAGGGTGTAGTGACGTCACTAAAATGGTCGCCATCTTTAAATAGTGTGAAGTATTGAAATCAAATTAACCTACAGTATATGTTGACCAGGTAAATCAGCTACTTCCATGAAAAATTCATGTAAATCGCACCAGTGGTACTTGCGTTATTGAGTAATATACTGACACACACCATCTCATTTTTAGCCTCGCTTCGCTCGCGTCATAGTCGTGTCATATTGTTATTCAATGAAATGCTGGTTTAACCCCGTTAACACCCCTTTAGAACCTGAATATCCAAAAATCCCTCCTTAGTAGACGTTTTCGACACACAACAAACATATCCCCAAAATATCATTCTTCTAACTTTAATAGTTTTGGTTGGTCGATGAGAGTGAACATCCAAAAATCCTTCCTTAGTGGACGTTTTTCTTCCAGAATTTCACCCCTCCCCATAGGTCCCTTAAATTGCATTTATGAAAAAAAAAACGGTCGAACATCTATTTATTTTATTTATTTATTTATGCAATATGCTTTCAAATATAATAATCCAGGTAGTTATGCATAAAAACCACAGCAAATTAAGGGTACTCAAATGGTCTTCCACAAGGATCTGTTCTTTCTCCATTATTGTTTAATCTGTATATTGCGGACATACCTACTACCAGCTCTCGTCAGTTTGCTTATGCTGATGATCTAGCAATTGTTACTCAACATGCGGATGCTAATGTGATAGAGAGAACTTTAAATGCAGACCTGGATGTCCTATGCAAATACTTCGAAAAGTGGTGCTTGAAGCCCAGCTCTAGTAAAACGGAAACCTGCTTCTTCCATTTAAACAATCGGCAGGCGAACTCTACCCTGAAAGTGTCCCTTAATGGAGGTCCTCTTCCTCATAATGCCAACCCCAAATATCTTGGAGATACTCCTGACCGAACGTTATCGTACAGGAAGCATCTCACCAACCTAGCAGCCAAATTAAGGACACGAAACAACATCATCCACAAACTTGCTGGCTCCACATGGGGAGCGTTTGCAACTACATTGCGTACTTCGGCGATGGCACTGGTACTTTCAACAGCTGAGTACTGTTCCTCAGTTTGGGTCAACAGCTCTCATGTTAAAAAGGTGGACACAGTCCTGAATGAGACAATGTGTATTATTAGTGGCACAATAAAATCTACCCCTCTTTTCTGGTTGCCTGAGATTAGTCACATAGAACCGCCTAGAATTAGAAGACTGAACAACTTGGTCAGGGAATACAACAAGATATTGGCCATTCCTGATCTCCCCATTCATGAAGATGCTAGCACCAGATATAGCCGTCTCAAGTCAAGATCTCCACCTATTCAAACAGCACAGGAACTGGTTAGGAAGGTTTATGATCCAAAAGCTGATTGGCAAAAAGAGTGGAACAGCACAGCTCCAATGCAATGGCAGGCATTGTTCAACATTCAAAATCTGCCAGCTGGATTTGATTTGCCCCGCAAGACATGGGTAACTCTCAACAGAGTCCGCACTAACCACGGGAGATGCGGATCAATGATGTTTAAGTGGGGTATGCGATCTTCCCCAACCTGTGATTGTGGTGCAGTTGAACAGACTATGAACCATATCGTCACTGAGTGTATTAGTAGGGCATTCACTAGATCAACACAGGACTTTGTAATAGCCTCTACTGAAGCCATAAAATGGCTAGAAAATTTAGACATTAATATTTGAACACCCTTTTCCTTGCATGATTGTTACAGTTGTAATGTGTTACCTATTGTATGTATGTATATTTTTTATGTTGTTTGTTTTGTGTTGTACCATACGCTAATAATAATAATAATTTATGTATATATTTATTTTTTAGCTGATTGATTTCCTCCGAGTTTCAAACTCCTCGCCTATGTCGTTTAAGAGATACACGCTCCGTTAGGAATCTTTCAACCTCCACTTTTCATCCCTTTCACCTCATAATATACACTACATCGAAAAACCATTAGACATGTGTCAGCTTATTTTTAATGATTAGTATGTATGCCAAGTATCACATCCCAAAATGAAACCACTCGTGAGATATTGTTATTCAATGAAATGCACGTTTACCCCCTTAACACCTCTTTAGAACCTGAATATTCAAAACTCTTTCCTTAGTGGACGTTTTCGACATACAACGAACATATCCCCAACATTTCATGTTTCTAACTTCAATAATTTTGGCTGGGCGATGATGAGTGAGTGAGTCAGTCAGGACATTTTCTTTCATTTATTTTTGATAATTTCACCCCTCCCCATGAACCCCTTAAATTGGATTTATGAAACAAACGGTCGAACACCTATTTACTTATTTAAAGCTGTTTTCCCCCTGAGTTTGATGAGTGAGTAAGTGAGTCAATCAGCTAGGACACTTTCTTTCCTGTTTTTTTTTTCTCCAGAATTTCACCCCTCTCCAAGGGCCCACTAAATTGGATTTATGAAAAAACGGTCGAACACCTATTTACTTGTATTTTAAGCTGTTTTTTCCCGCCGAATTTCAAACTTCTCGTCTATGTATTTTCAGAGATACACGCTCCATTAAGAATCCCTCAACCCCCAATTTTCACCCCTTTCACCTCATAATATACACCACATCGATAAACCCTAAAACATATGTCTGATTATTTTTAGCCTATTTTCAATTTTGAAAAAATAGGTTTATGAGATCACCTTTTGTCCGTGTGTGCGTGTGTGTGTGTGTGTGTGTGTGTGTGTGTGTGAGGTGTGTGTGTGTGTGTGTCCCTAATAAAATCTAAACGGCTGGAGCGATTTTATTGAAACTCGGTAAGTTCATAGCACTATTCCCGGCGACCTCGACCGTGCCCTTCAAATTGTGTTTGAAATGCCATGTCCTGTGGTTCGGATTCCACGTAAAAAGGAGGTCCCGTGGCTTATGATCTACAGATTAACGGTCACGTTAAACTACAAGCTTCCTTCCCTCCTTCCTTCAAATTTTGTTACGTCTCACCAATCCAACATGGCGGCTGTGCGAAATATTTCACTAGCATTCAATATGTCCGAAACTATTACCGATATCGCCCTGAAATTGTGTACGGTGGTAAAGGGCACTACTAGAAGTTCACCTATGAGACTTTCAAAAACCTGGTGACTACAAAACCAACATGGCGGCCAAGCGAAGTTGAGACATTTAAATAGACTTTTCTCACGATTTAACTATCTAAATGTAATGAAACTTGGTACAGCAAATGTTTATACACATTGTAATGCACTGGAGTCTAATTAGTTCAATTGTTTACATAACCTCAAAATGGCGGCTGTGCGAAATATTTCACTGACATTCTATATCTCCGAAACTATTACAGATATCACCCTGCAATTTTGTACGGTGATAAAGGGTACTCATACAAGTATACCTATGTATATTTTATAAACTTCTAAAGTACGAAACGAACATGGTGACCAAGCGAATTTAAAATATTTTAATAGACTTTTCTCGTTATTTTACTCTCTGAGCGCAGTGAAAAGTGGTACAGTAAATGATTTTGCAGATTGTAATGCACTGCCATCTAATTTAATTCAATTGCTTACATAACCTCAAGATGGCGGATGTGCGAAATTTTAAAATTAAGTTTTAATTTCTTGTGTCGTAATCATGCGATCGAAGTGAAAGTTTGAATAATGAACCTAGGAAATAATTGTACTTGAATGGTACATAACTCTATGGCCTATACATATAACACTCGTAAATGGCGAGCTTCCGAAATATTTAGACGGTTCTCAATATCTATGAATCTTTTACAGCAACCAAACTGAAATTTTTTATGCTCATAGAGGCTATGAACAAATGTTCACCTATAGGACTTTCAGGAACCTGGCTAGCACAAAGCCAACATGGCGGCGACGTGAAGTATACATATTTAAATGGACGTTTCTCGCGAATTAACTATCCCAGTGCCGTGAAACGTTGCACGTTAAATGCTTATACAAATGTTGATCCACTGGCATCTAATTTATTTCAATGGTTTGCATAATCACAAGACGGCTGCTGTGCATAATTTTAAAATCTGGTTTTTACTTCTTGTTGTCTAATCATGCGATTGAAGTTTGAATACCACACGTACACAATACTCTTAATGTAATAGTACAAAAATAAAAATCCAACCTGGCGACCATCTGAAATATTTAGACGGTTCTCAATATCTACGAATCCGTTACAGCAATTAAACTGAAATTTTGTATGTTGATAGAGGCAATTAACATGAGCAGGATATATGAAAATAGGCTGTATAGTTCTTCACGGAACTACTTCTTTATAATGATTAGTTTATATGCCGAGTATCACATCCACAAATGAAACCACTCGTGAGATATTGTTATTCAATAAAATGCAGGTTTAACCCCCTTAATACCCTTTTAGAACCTGAATATTCAAAAATCCTCCCTTTGACATACAACGAACATATCCCAGAAATGTCATGTTTTCAACTACAATATTTTTGGCTGGGCGATGATGAGTGAGTGAATGAGTCAGGACATTTTCTTTCAATTTTTTTTCTTCTGAATTTCACCCCTCCCGATGAACCCCTTCAATTTGATTGATCAAAAAAACCGTCGAAAAGTTATTTACTTACTTTAAAGCAGTTTTTCCCCCTGAGTTTGATGAGTGAATCAGTCAGTCAATGAGTTAGGACACTTTCTTTCCTGTTCCCCCCCCCCCCCCAGAATGTCACCCCTCCCCGTGGGCCCCTTAAATTGGATTTATGAAAAACCGGTCAAACACATATTTACTTAATTTTTATGCTGATTTTTTTCTGCTGAGTTTCAAACTCCTCGCCTATGTCGTTTAAGAGATACACGCTCCGTTAGGAATCTTTCAATCCCCACTTTTCACCCTCTTCACCTCATAATATACACCACATCGAAAAACCCTCAGACACGTGTCTTCTTACCTTTTAATGATGAGTTTATATGCCGTGTATCACATCCCCCAATGAAACCAATCGGGAGATATTGTTATTCAATGAAATGCAGGTTTAACCCCCTTAAGACCCCTTTAGAACCTGAATATTCGGAAATCCTCCCTTAGTAGACGGTTTTGATATACAATGAACATATCCCCAAACTGTCATGTTTCTAACTTCAAAAATTTTGGCTGGGCGATGATGAGTGAGTAGGAGAGTGAGTCGGGACATTCTATTTCAATTTTCTTTTTTCTGAATTTCACCCCTTCCCATGAATCCCTTAAATTTGATTTATGAAAAAAAACTGTTGAACAGCTATTTACTTACTTTAAAGCAGTTTTTCCCCCTGAGTTTGATGAGTGAGTCAGTCAGTCAATCAGTTAGGACACTTTCTTTTCTGTCCCCCCCCCCCCCCAGAATTTCACCCCTCCTCATGGCCCCCTTAAATTGGATTTATGAAAAAATGGTCAAACACTTATTTACTTCTTTTTATGTTGATTTTTTCTCTGAGTCTCAAACTCTTCGCCTATGTCGTTTAAGAGATACACGCTCCGTTAGGAATCTTTCAATCCCCACTTTTCACCCCTTTCACCTCATAATATACACCACATCGAAAAACCCTCAGACACATTTCTTCTTATTTTTAATGATGAGCTTATATGCCGAGTATCACATCCCCCAATGAAACCAATCGGGAAATATTGCTATTCAATGAAATGCAGGTCTACCCCCTTAATACCCCTTTAGAACCTGAATATCCAAAAATCCTCTCTTAGTGGCATTTACGGCCCTTGAAGAAGCTGCATATCAAATTTCATTCCAATCCGTTCGGTGGTTTCTGAGATTTCGTGTTGAATGAATGAGTGAGTGAGTGAGTGAGTGGTATTTGACAAATATATAGTAGATAGTGTCAAGTCTTTGTTATGCTAAACTCGGTTGACAGTGCTGTGTGAGCAGTTGAGTAACTAACGGGATTTCAAGTAAAGATCCTCATTTTCTATACCGGTAGTGCAGAGCGCAACTGGCATCCAGTCGGCCGTGTCTCGACTTGAGCTATGTTGCCATGGAAACTATCTGCCTTGCCATTCCTTCATGAGTATATTTTATGATTTGACTAGCAGTAGTACCCGGCTTCGCCCGGTGGAATGATGATAATGTTTTAAGGTCTCCTTAGAAATATAATGGACTTAAAATCTAAGTCATTTGCCCCCAAAGACAATGAGGGAGTAATATCTAGGTCATTTGCCCTTTTGATAAGGATGATAATAAAAACTACTTTTGAATTGACACGTCAAACTTACAAACTACCGTAATAGAAATACATATTTCAAAATTCACAGGCGAGAAAGACTTATTGTGTGTGGTGATTAATGGTGTAATGGGCGTAACATCTACTGTAGGTCATTTGCTCTTATGAGGAGGATGATAAGGGAAACTACTACCGGTATTGAATTGAACCTTCAACGTATAATGTACACAATGTACTGTGATAAAAATAACTATATGGCGGCTTCGGTGGCGTATTTGGTAGCATGCTGAGCTTCTATGCCCAAGATAGCGGGTTCAAACCCGGCCGAAGCCGTCGGATATTTTAAGAGCGTTAAAAATCCGTCAGTATGCCTTTCTTCGGAGGGGAAGTAAAGCCGGCGGTCCCATGTCAGATTTATTGCATGTTATTGAACCTTCCACTAATTACACCTGTGTGAAGCTAAATTGGATAGGTAAACAACGCTCATAGATGTCTACGTCCGTTGCCAAGTGCCGACTGCAGTGGCGTCTAGTAGCTAAATTCCGAACTTAGCCTAGTAGTCGTTGACGGTGGCGCTTGGCGGCAAAAGTACGAACTATTTGAAGAATTCTAAGTTGCAGTTTGTACTTAAATTAAAAAACAGATAACCCACACTATTACAGTCATCACAATTAACACCGGTTATCAGACAGATTCTACACACACCCAAAGTACACGGGGCTACATGACCGCGTTGTCGCAGCCCCTAAACTTAAGAACCAACCAACCAAAAATAAATATTTTAAAAATCACAGTCGAGAAAGACTTTATGCGGCGGTGATTATTGGTATGATGCGCGTAACATCTAGGTCATTTGCACTTATGATGATAATAATAAGGTAATGAAAAAATGACTACTAAACGAACATGGTGTTATTTTAAAACTGATATAGGTAATTCAGGTGTCTAGCTTCGATGTCTTCCAAAGTCTCAACCTTATTTTCTGGCTTAGGCCTGTACTGGATGCGTCTAGTGAAAGAGCGTACTGCTCGGCAAAGACAAAGAATATAGGTCCAAGCTGCACGAACCTGAGATGATCGCAGATGATGACGAAATATGATGACACACGTTCGGGGTTCCCCGTCCTATACAGATTGACCGGGAATCACTCATTGTTTCGCAACGGCCCTGTGCTGGCATCAGCATAGACAGCAGGAGATAACACGGCGGGCTCTGGAAAGTACTCTCAAGTCACCTCACGATGAATCAGCAAGCTATTCTCACAACTGACCCCCCCCCCAGGGTCTCACAACTTGTGGGACGTGGGTTGGCGACCACGGAACCCCAGCTAAGTCTGGCATCGCTTCTACTTCCTGGTGCCGGGCTCATTTCAGTTCTCTTTCCTGTCGGCCTCCCTTGGTCAACTCTTGTTCTCTTCCGACCCAGACTGTATTAGGGTATCCGAGGGCTAGGGAGTCTTTCAATTTCCCGCCTTAATTGGCTTTGTCTCATCTTTCCTGATACCCTCATTCTTCGAGGGGTCTGCCTTCTTTTCCTTTTCATAATATGTCCTGTCTTCTGCTCAAGGCCCTCAAAGAGGCAGGGTGTGTGTAGACCCACCACTTCTGGTACTCAAGGGCTCATGACTGGTGAGTTAGGAAGCTGGCAACCCCGAGGAATTCCTGAGCTACATGCAGGGAATGGAGTGGTATGTCAGAAATTTCAAGTGGACAGTGTTACGCATCGGGTTCCAAAGGGTAAGTATACACACTTTGTTTTCGATCGGTGAACGATGTAGATTTGTACCAAAGGGCCTTAATGCGGGAAATGGAGTGGTCTGTCCGAAATTTCGAGTGGACAGTGTTACTCGTCGAGTTCCAAACGGTAATTATGTAAAATCTGGTTGAGATCGGTGAAACGGTGTAGTTTTGTGCCAAGGGCCAAAATGCAGGGAATGGAGTGGCCTGTCCAAATTTTAAAGTGGGCAGTGTTACTCATCGGGTTCCAAAGGGTAAGTATACACATTTTGTTTTCGATCGGTGAACGATGTAGATTTGTGCCAAAGGGCCTAAATGCGTGGAATGGAGTGGTCTGTCCGAAATTTCGAGTGGACAGTGTTACTCGTCGAGTTCCAAAGGGTAATTATGTAATATCTGGTTGAGATCGGTGAAACGGTGTAGTTTTCTGCCAAAGGGTCAAAAAGCAGGGAATAGTGTGGTCTGTCCGAAATTAAAAGTGAACAGTGTTACTTGTCGGGTTCTACGGGTAAGTATATAAAATTGGGGTCAGATCGGTGAAACGGTGAAGATTTGTGCCAAACAGCCTAAATGCAAGGGATGGAGTGGCCTCGCCGCAATTTCAAGCAGACAGTGTTAGTCGCAGTGTTCCAAAGGGTAAATATACAAATTTTGGTTGAGATCGGTGAAACGGTGTAGATTTGGGACAAAGGGCCTAAATGCAGGGAATGGAGTGGTCTGTCCGCAATTTCAAGCAGACAGTGTTACTCGCTGGGTACCAAAGGGTAAGTTTACGATTATTGGTTCTGATCGGTGAAACGGTGTAGATTTGTGCCAAAGTGCCTAAATGCAGGGAATGGGGTGGTCTGTCCGAAATTTTAAGTGGACAGTGTTACTCGCAGGGTTCCAAAGGGTAAGTATACAAAGTTTGGTTCAGATCGGTGAAACGGTGTAGATTTGTGCCAAAGGGCCTAAATGCATGGGATGGAGTAGCCTCTCCGCAATTTCAAGCAGACAGTGTTACTCGCAGGGTTCCAAAGGGTAAGTATACACATTTTGGTTCAGATCGGTGAAACGGTGTAGATTTGTGCAAAAAGGCCTAAATGCAGGGAATGGCGTGGTCTGTCCGAAATTTCAAGCAGACAGTGTTAGTCGCAGTGTTCCATAGGGTAAATATACAAATTTTGGTTGAGATCGGTGAAACGGTATAGATTGGGGCCAAAGGGCCTAAATGCAGGGAATGGAGTGGTCTGTCCGTAATTTCAAGCAGACAGTGTTACTCGCAGGGCACCAAAGGGTAAGAAAACGAATTTTGGTTCTGATCGGTGAAACGGTGTAGATTTGGACCAAAGGGCCTAAATGCAGGGAATGGGGTGGTCTGTCCGAAATTTTAAGTGGCCAGTGGTACTCGCAGGGTTCCAAAGGGTAAATATACAAATTTTGGTTGAGATCGGTGAAACGGTGTGGATTTGGACCAAAGGGCCTAAATGCAGGGAATGGGGTGGTCTGTCCGAAATTTCAAGTGGGCAGTGTTACTCGCAGGGTTCCAAAGGTTAAATATACAACTTTTGGTTCAGATCGGTGAAACGGTGTAGATTTGTGCAAAAGGGCCTAAATGCAGGGCATGGGGTGGTCTGTCCGAAATTTAATGTTGACGGGGTTACCCGCAGGGTTCCAAAGGGTAAGTATACAAATTTTGGTTCAGATCGGTGAAACGGTGTAGATTTGTATACATAACAGACAGACAGACAGACAGACAGACAGACAGACAGATAGACAAACTTTGTGCTTTATATATATAGATTAGCCTGTGCTTGAGTGCAAAATGGCCGAAATCAGAAGAATGTGAAAGACTATCGAAAATTCATCTAGCCAGCGGTTCTTTCTGGGTCCTATACTATGTGTATGCAAGATTTGGTTGAGATTGGTGGAACGGTGTAGGTTTGTATACGGAACAGACCCACATGCCCACATACCCACCCACATACAGACTTTCACTTTTATATATAAGATTTATATTATTATATTATTATATTATTATTATTATGATTATTACTATTATTATGATTATTATTGTTATTATTATTATTTATAGTGACAATATTATAACCATGACAAAGTGCTCAAGAGTTGTAACTCATATCCAAAACAGTTCATTACGAGGGAATCATGTAGTGTGCTTAAGGTAACGTACAGTAGTTAATGTCACAAGCTGATAATCCCCGTGATAAACCTACCGGCCGTGTAGCTACAGAGGCGATTATAATGTCTGATCTCCCACAAAAGTTAGCCAGGCCATGGATTAGTTTATGATAGGTGGAATACTGGGCTCTAAAGTGAAGATTACGATGGCGGTCAGATGAAATATGTATGCAATAAGCCTTTAACAGCAACTTTCGTGACCATAAAAGCCAGCTAATGGAGAGGAGTCGAGAGTCTGTACTGCATTACCGTGATCAGACATAAATAAAATTGATACCTGAATAGATATTTAAAATTCTATATATAACACAAAGTCAAATTAAAAACAAGATGTTCAGTAAAGAACATATAGCCTACTTTCTCCTAAATGCATGGGTATTGTTATAACTTTGTCCTTTTCATGGAGTATGATTGAATGTTGGTTGTAGTAGCTTGTTGAAATACAACGTGTTATAGGGATATTAAACATGAATATGAGGTGCCCTTTGCTAGTGCTACCTCTGTACCAAATTTCGTTCAATTCGGTTTCACCGTGTTTGAATTGATAGGGAGAATCGATTTTGACACAAAGATGGCCGCCATCCGCAAACTATTAGGAGAATGACCTATTAGATTGGTCAAAGGATGCTCCCTCCATAAAGGTATGTAGTTGCAAAATTTGGTAGAGATCGGATGATTAGGTTAATCGTAATTTGATTTAAGCTTTGAACATTCGTGTGGCCGCCATTACGTTTCAGTCAAGATGGTGGCGATATAAAACATGACACTGAGGTGCCCTTTGCTAGTGCTACCTCTGTACCAAATTTCGTTCCATTCGGTTCCACCGTGTTCGAATTAATAGGGGGAATCAATTTTGACATAAAGATGGCCGCCACCCGCAAACTATTAGGCTAATAACCTATTAGATTGGTCAAAGGATGCTCCCTCCATAAAGGTATGTAGTTGCAAAATTTGGTAGAGATCGGATGATTAGGTTAATCGTAATTTGATTTAAGCTTTGAACATTCGTGTGGCCGCCATTACGTTTCAGTCAAGATGGTGGCGATATAAAACATGACACTGAGGTGCCCTTTGCTAGTGCTACCTCTGTACCAAATTTCGTTCCATTTGATTTCACCGTGTTTGAATTAATAGGAGGAATTGATTTTCACACAAAGATGGCCGCCATCCGCAAACTATTAGGCTAATGACCTAGTTATTTGGTCAAAGGATGCTTCCTCTATAAAGGTATGTTGTTGCAAAATTTGGTAGAGATCGGATGATTAGGTTAGTCGTAATTTGATTTAAGCGTTGAACATTTGTGTGGCCGCCATTACGTTTCCGTCAAGATGGCGGCGATATAAAACATGACACTGAGGTGTCCTTTGCTAGTGCTACCTTTGTACCAAATTTCGTTCAATTCGCATTCACCGTGTTCGAATTGATAGGGGGGGACAGACATTCAGAGTACACACACTCACACACACACACACACAGACACACACACACACAGACTCACACACACACAGACACACACACAGACAGACACACTTTTTTCGCCCTGTGTTGATCTCATAAGTCTACTTTCATTTTTTGCAAAAATCGAAAGTAGGCTAACTAGCACAAAGACGCTTGTGACTTCAGAAATCATGAGCCAATATTCACGAGTTGCATTTTTTTGGACGAGTACAGACAAAACTACCTATAGTTCCAAATAGGTCGATTTTGGCCTGATAAAGCACACGCATTCAGAATTTGTCCTTCAGCCGGCAGCGTGTTCGTTTCTATTAACTTGCTTCGCAATTTAAATCATGTAACTCTTCCCTCAATTGTACAGTACATGGTAAAATAAATACAGTATTTTAATTCAATATTTTACACGCAAATTCGTCAAAGAATGATATATTTATCAAAAGATTTGAGAAAGTTTAAATTATTTATAAAATGAACGAATCACAGTTGGCTGTTACATTCTCGTAACAACAAGAAGTTCATCAAAGAACAAATAGTCTAGTTTCTCCTAAATGTATGGGTTTAGTTATAACTAGGGCTCAGATTTTTAGGTAAATAAATATTTTTTTAATGTAAATACATATTTTAAGCATTTTTTCTATAAATACATAAATTCCTGCTTTTTACTTATCAGCACATAAAAAGACATAATATTTACATTTGTTTAAGCAGTAAGCTATATCTTTCAGTTTATTGCATTTTTGTTCTGTGTTACTTCAACGGGAAAGAACCTGTGAGCTATCTAATCTTCATGCAGATCGTATGTCAGCTTGCAACTGTGTTATTCTTAACTTGTCGCCCCGTGCCACTCACTGTGGAAGTCTGGGATTTCCTTGCCCATAGCCATATTGCACCACGTGCTAGAGCTACCTGGAACCAGTGTCACTCACATGCAGTTCATTTCAGGCAATGTGAAGTGCAAGGCAGTTCTACGATGCCTAAAGTAAAAACAACTACAAGTTATCGTCTGTTGGAGAATTTAAAAATAATTTTACTTCTGGTAGGGGCGTTCTGTTCTACCAACCATGTGGGAAAGCAATCAAGGCTGAACAGCGATCTCAAGTTACACAAAACCTCAAGAGCAAGAGACATACTGTCGCAGTTTCGCGCCTTCAGAAGAAGTGTTTCGCGATAATCGTCGGTCGTTTGTGATGGACAACCTGAAGATGTATCTCGTTGTGTATTGAAATGCTTCAGCAGTCAGTGAGACATAGAATAAAATGCTTTCGTGAGTACTGCATATTGTTTATATTCACATTATTAAACTAAATTATAATTATAATTATATTTTTTGTCACATATTTCAGGTATTCTTAATGCATAAAAAATAAATATTTTCCCGATTTTTAGCTCCTAAAAATCCGAGCCCTAGTTATAACTCTTTGTCCTTATCAATGTGCTTAAGTAAAATACAGAGTTTGTCTCATTTTCACAGATTAGGAATATCCTGAACTGGCACCAACAGATAGCGTGCAGGTACTCCAGTATGTGGGATCGTTTCGTTCTTTAGTTCAAATAACACACTAGCCCGTTACAAACGCTTTAAAATAAAAAAATATCGCATTATGAACTTGTCATTCTTCAAGTTTGAAGCGTATAGAATGCTAACGGAAGGCAAACCAATGCAGTCCCACATAGAACTGTCATTACATATGGCGGGAAAGTTTCGCATAAAATAACCCTATTGCGTCAGAGATATTTTCTGTACAAATCATGTCCTTACATGGTATCGGATGGACCACCACAAAATTGGCAGGACAGTCCGTAAAGGCTCCTACATTGACGTTACACCTAGGGTCGTTATAGTTGCAGGAGCAAGTCAGATAGCACCCTTTACGCGCAATCACTTCAAACCGAACATAAATTACGCTCCCGATTCAATAAGTCGAAAAAAGTCAATACTATTTAATGCTGATTGGCACTTCCATCCATTACCACTATATACGCCTAATTATCGCTCTGCTTGTTCGAATCCGGCCGTTGTAGCTGGCAGTTTGCGAGTGAACAAAATGGCACATTGCCGGTACCTTTACTAGGACGTTGAGACACACAAACGGGGATAAATTGCAGTATTTTGACGCCGAGAATAAAATCCATTCAGGCCATTTTCTCGTTATTTACTGCTTTGAAAAGTTTCATGGTAGATGTCTGAGAAAACCTCACATCACTCTTGACTATTCAACAGAACACATTCTAAACTGCTTGTGGATAACAAAGCACAATGTGACCTATCTTTAACGACAATCAATGCACAGGCTGCCTCTAAGATGACTTAAACAGGCCCTATCCTAACAGCACACATTTTGAATGACTCAATCTAAGTTGTTTCTTGCAGCAGGAATATATTTACAATGGGTTGTATTCTTGATCCACATTGTGGATGACGTAAGTAGAAGCGTTCTCAAGTATCACTTTTCACGTGGATACTCATTCATAAAAGATATAAACCACACCAAAAAGCAAAATGGTCGTCATCTCTACCCAACTCAACCACCGTATCGATCAGCTGATCAATTCGTCGGAGTCACTGCATGATAGCCTGTACTTTACGATGGCAGTACCTCTACTGGCCTAGCCATGAGGCTTTCTACTTGAAACCTACTACTCCGCTGGTTATATGTCGCACATATCCTTGGCGGCGAGTACATTCTAGCGGCCAAAATAGCATTTTTTACTTAAACACTTTAGCATGGGTTCCAACAGGCCGGTGTAGAGCGCAGCTCGCATCCAGTCGGCCGTGGTTGCACACGCATAGTTCATCTGGTTGCTGGTAGATTTCTTTCGTGCAGATCCGGTGGCAAAAGTTTGAATTAAATATATATTTTCCATTGCAAGATGCACAATGATACGCTTAATTGTATATCGTCTGAGTAATTAAAAGCATTGAATATAAAAATATTCAAGCAAAAAGAGAACCAACTCTGATAGGTTTTGAACTCCGGCCGGCCGGGTAAAAGACCAACGCTCTACCACAGAGCCAAACATGTACACCGAAACTTCTCTTTATCAATCGACTTGCATACAACGTCTTAGCAAATAATGATTTAGACTAAACGATTTCTTCAGTGGAGTATATTTTCATACAAAGTTTATATTATTTCTATCAGTAGGCTATATGGCATGTAACATACTCAAACTATTGATATAAGTCAGGCAAGAGAGAGAGAGAGATCAGCTTCCATCTTGTCTTGTAACTGAGACGGCTTGGCAAACATTGTTTTAATTAAATATATTTTCCATTCCAAACGCATAATATAATGCTTAATTTGATAACGTCAGAGTAATTAAGAAACAATAAATATAAAAAGAATTCTAGCAAAGTTAAACCAACTTTGATAGGTTACGAACCCCGGCCGACCACGTACAAGACGAACGCTCTTCCATAGAGCCAAACATGTACACCGATGCTTCTCGATATCAATCGACTTAGATGCAACGTCTTAGCAAATAATGATTTGGACTAAGCGATTTCTTCAGTGGAGTAGGTTTTCATACAAAGTTTATATTGTTCCTATCAGTAGGCAATATTGCATGCAACATACGCAGTCTATTGAAATATATGTCAGGCTGCCATCTTGTCTTGTAACCGAGATGGCTCGGCTTTTTAAAGTCACTGCTCCAGTATAATATTATATTATGAACTTATAATATCGAACGGGCCACGTCCTTTAGGACTGTATAAACAAATCTCGGTTCGATAATCGGAACTGGTGGGTCCTAAGTTGTGGAATAGAATGCTTGCATTATTCACACGGCCGCCATCCTGGCATGATACGGCTGATGACCTTATAGTTTGGGCGCACGACGCGTCCCATATGAAGGTATGTTTTGGCATAGACCCGATGATTAGTTTGGTCGTAATTTAATTTTAAGTTTTGAACATTTGAGTGGCCACCATTAAGTTTTGGTATAGATGGCGGTGATATAAAACATGACACTGAGGTGCCCTTGCGATAGTTGTTGTTTATTTTGAGAAGCTTTGAATTCATGGCATTTAGTCCCGTGTACTTGGATGAGTGTGGAATGTTGTCTGATAACCTGTGTTATTGTGAAGGCTGTATTAGTGTGTGTATTTGTAATTCAGGTGAGAATTGGGATGGAAGTGGTCATGGCCTCACGTTAGGAACCAACCCAGCATTCGCGAAATTCCGGCTCCCTTTCCTGTGTAACAGCATGCAGTAGTTCAAAGGGACGTAAAACTTATAGCATTGTTATATGAAAACAATGTCAGAGCGCTACTTTCGTCATCCACGTGGACGTTGTCCATTAATTTAAAAGGAGGATTTATTTATTTATCGTATGGTTTTTAGTGCCGGGAGTGTTCGAGGACATGTTCGGCTCGCCTGAGTCTCTAGCTGCTTCCAGCGGACACCCTTAGGGTGAGCTACATGTTCCGTTCAATTTCAAGTAGTTCCAACTTTCAATACCAAGATATCAATGATACCCAGTGAGAACGTTGGAACTTTTGATAGAACGTTCTGACGAAATCTAACCTAAAAATTTAGCTTCACACAAGTTTAGTCTGTGGATGGATCATTTACATGCCATAAATCTATGACATGGGACCGCCAGATTTACTTCCCCTTCGAAGGAAGGCACACTGAAGGATTTTTAATGCTCTTGAAAAATCCGACGACTTCGGCCGGGTTTGAACCCGCTATCTTGGGCACATCAGTTCAGCATTCTACCAACTACGCCACCGATGGCGCTAAATTCAAAGGAGGACGTGAAATATGTAACTGTTCCATGTGCGGCACGTTGGACGTGATCATACCATCGGAACCGATTTCCCCATGACTTCTCAGTGATCGGTGCAACGCCCATTTGCTGGCGAATTTCTGACATGATGCAAGCGTGTGATGCCCATCGACCAACGGAGCATATGCATTTCCATACTACGTAATTGGCACTCCGTAGCTTTGTCTGATGGTCAACATTCAACACCGTATAAAGCAACAGGATGTACTTCCATGCGGTAAATTTTGCACTTCAGATTGAGTGACATACTTTTGTTGCAAAGCACACCTGTGACTTTCCTCCATTTCAACCTGTCTGTTGGGTAGTCAGCCCGAAGGCTGGTTGGATCCTCAAAAAGCGCCACCGTTAAGTTATGTGGGTAGATACCCACAAAAACCCGGGGCAGCGCTATATTGAGGCGTATTACGCAAGATTAGGAGTGAGGTAGTTTGCCATTGTTTTCCTCATTGAGTCAGAACTGCAGTACTAACCCTATGAGTAGAACCTTTCACAGCATCCACAGGCACTGACTGTGCCCCGAATGTCATTACTAAACACCACCCATACCTCAGTAGCTTCCATATAATCACAGCCATGAGTGAGACTGGGACATCGGTGAAAAGCCACATTTTACTCTAGCCTGTGCCAACAGACAAATGCAAATGTGCTGCATTCATCAAGAGATGGCAAACAGGCCAACCATTTAAACCATGGAACCTTTATTCAACTCCATCACTTATCCCACCATCAAACAGCAGGCGAGATCCTAAATGCCTAGAGCTTCTGGTTTTCATTATTGTCTCTGCATCAACTGGATGGAGCCAATTCTGGAGATGGTTTTCAAGTATTCAGTTTTATTTTTATTTAGTCTAAGACCACATGACTGCAAGTTGACCGCTATTAAATATATACGTGTTGACCTCCATATTGAAATCTGAGATTTATTACAAGTAAACAAACTTCGTACTGGATACAGGATCGTACTAAATTCCATTGAGTTTGGCAAGAAGAAACGTAGTAATTGTTTCCTCAAGCATTGTGGCTATATTGACTCTGGCCATATGGTAATCGTATATTATTTGTTAAATAGTTATTTTATCACTTGTTGTTGTTGTTTGAGTCTTCAGTCTTTTGACTGGATTGATACAGCTGTCCATGCCACCCTGTCCTGAGCTAATCGTTTCATCTCTACATAGCTACCGCACCCTTCATCCAAGACCATCTCTTTAACATATTCTAACCTTGGTCTACCCCTACAGTTCTTGTCCTCGACCATTCCTTCCATAACTAAGCTTGCTATTCCTGGATGTATAAGTATGTCTCCTACCAACCTATCTCTTCTCTTCATTAGCAGTCACCAGAAACATCTCTCCTCTCCCAGTCGTCTTACCTCTTCATTTGTTACCCTATCTACCCATCTGATCTTCATCATTCTCCTGTAACACCACATTTCAAACGCTTCATTTCTCCTCTTTTCTGCTGCAGCAATAGTCCAAGTTTCTCTTCCATATAGCGCCACTAGTTTTGTTAAATGCATTATTAACATTTCACTTGCTATTTTAGTGCTCCTTGAAAGAACAGCAGGCAGCAGCATTGAAATATATTTTATTATGAACTTTGTAACTAATTTTACAGTAATGTTTTGGTATCCCGTTTTCAACTCGCAGGAATATTTTTCCAGGTCTTATTTTAAATCGTATTCTTATAGCTTGTGTTTGTTTGGCTGTAACACAATCCCAAAGGTCACTCTGCATCCAACAACGGAAACACTCATGATGTGAGCTAGAGACATTTTCGCCCCATCGTATTCATATATTCTCTTTAAAGCAGGAGCATCCATTTGTCAGCTGGTATTTTCCTCTCTCACTTAGGCTTTCTCTTTTATTACTAGTAAGTGTGTTTAGTTTTCAAATTGTAATGTCATGAAACTTTAATAGGTTTGTGCCTTAAATCCGTCTTGTCTAACTTTGACGATGTTTGTAACACATGGCATCCCTCCCCTTTAATTGCCGCCCAGAGCAATTAGCCGGGGGCTAATGAAGTTTGCTCCTTGTCCCGGAGTAATTAGAGATCGTGGTGACGTCACGCCTGACACTTGGACAACAATTTCATCCCTTTAATGCTTTAAAGGATACGTGCCTTCATGTGCACACATTTGTCTTTAGTCATTTTAGATAGAGAACTTGAATCCATAGGCGTGTAGGGAAATAAACTAACGTTCGAGAAGATCTGCCTTGAAAATCTAATTGGGTACACGACCTCACCTAAGGGACCACAACTAATGGGACGTGAAATGCTGACCACGGGATCGCAGCTGAGTCCGGCATTGCTTCCACATTCTTTTGTCTTGCGCCTCTCTATCACCTTCCCTGTCGACCTCCAATGGTCAACTCTTGTTCTCTTCCGACCCGGCTCTTTTAGAAATGTAATTCTGATTTATGGGTTCTAACGGATTGCACTCAGCCTCGCGAGGAAAAATGAGGAAAGAGCCGGGTTGCAATCTCGCTTTCTGCCATTCAAGAAGATATTTTATGTGTATTTTTCATTTCTACTCCCGAAATAAAACCTTTCCTGCCGACTTCAATGGTTTCAGAATACTCGTGAGACTTCAAATCGAGAGGTTCTAAGTTTGATTTATGGCTCTGGAAAGAATTGTAATTCTAGTCTGAGGGTTGGAATGGGGAACACTCAGCTTCGTGAGGCAAAAATGAGATGGGTTCGATTCCAATTTCAGCTGTCTTGAAAATGGTCTTCCTTGGTTTCCCAATCCTACTCCAGGCAAATGCCATCATGATTCCAAAATAAAAGTCACTATCACCTCCTCCCAAATCCTAGCCTTAGTTAGAAATACACCTTATGGACGGCTCAGTTTATCAGACATTTTAAACACACACACACCCAACCACACGGGCTTGCTTGACATCGATGCCGCAAAGCAAATAAGAGAATCAGCAACAACAACAACTACTACATTCCTAAACCTATGCACGTACTATAAGCTACTGCTACAGGGTTATTATGTGTATGCGCGCCCGTAAACACGGCAAGCTAAGCCGGCTGTGACTGGTGCAGGTCGCGGGTGCGCGTACGCGGTTCAGCCGGTGGCCACGCGCTCCGCTGACTCATATCGTTAGTTCACTCGTGTTTTACCATTCATATGGACGTGTATCTGCAAATTTTAGACGTTAGAGTTGCAAGTTTAGTTAGTATTGTGATTACTGTGATTGTTGGTCATGCCTAGACACCAATTCACATTGCGGAACGTGTGTATATCCATAATTCGTGTATGAAAAGCAGAAAATCTTGTTCTGAAACGAGACAAAAATTTCGAATCAAGTTTCCATGAAGACCTGTGCCTAATGCCAGCACAGTTAGGAGGCTCGCTAAACGATTGAAGGGAACAGGCTCCGTAAATAATAAAAGAGTTGACAGACATCCTTTCATGAGAAGACGTAAGGTGTGTGTTACAAGAGAGGGGGGAAATTTTCAACTTCGCCTATGAGCACTGTAAGTACAATTTATTGAACATGTTTGGTAAAAGTGTAAAAGTGCACGCCACCACCGGCTGAACCGGGTACACGCGCCCGCGATCTGCGCCAGTCACAGCCGGCTTAGCTTGCCGTGTTTAGTCGCGTGCACATAGATAATGACCCTGTAAAAGCAGTAGTGTTTACAGGTGATGAACTTTCAGCGCTTCACATGTACATGCTTGTAATTGATGCTAGTATTGACGAAGAGGCGGTCGAGTCCCCTCGTCAGCGTAGTTATGGAAAACCCCTTGCACGGAACGACTGAGAGTAGCCTACGATTTAAGCCCACCCCTCGTGAATCTCAATCCCACCCACAAACAAGTCTCCCTCCAGCAAGTAATCTGATGATCCTCTCTTGATGAACGAAATATGTCAGTCAATAACCCCCTCCCCCAAGTGTGTTAATAAATATATAATTAATTCATCCAACATTTCCTTCACCTAGTAGGCTGATTAACATAAGTAGTTCCAGTCCAATATAATTGGGAACATGTGTGTTATCGAATAAAAAGCAATTCGTGTTGTTGTTAATTATTGTAAGGACTTGGAACATCTTGATCATCCGCCCCGTGTAGTTTGGTGTGTGTTGAATTTGTTTGATAACCTGCATTTCTGTGGTGACTGTACTAGTGTATTAGGGACAGGGATCAGGTTGGTGCCTCAGGACTTGAAATAAGGTGCTATCCTGGTATTTGTCTCTCAGGATAGCCGCTGTCAGCGCCGGGATTCATACCTCCGATCTGCGGACTAGCTGCAGCTGTCCTTGCACGGTTACGCCACGGGGCAAAAACAATTCTGTAAATAACCACCGTACCAACGAATTGTTACCAGTGGCGGAAATCGGAACTAATGCGCTCCGCCCAGCCACACGCCTGCGATAGACGTGCAGTCATCGCCAGCGAAACCTCATCGCTTGTCATTTGTGTGCAGGATTCATGCTGGGTCGTGCGCTGTGTGGTGTGTTCTCATTGTATGCCTGTACAAGCGTTCCCCCTCTTGCTCCACAACCGCTCGCTGCAGCCATAACGAGGCGAGATGACGTAATGTATATACTACAGGCCCGCTCCACGTCTAGCGGTAACATTTCCCTGGTAGGGTAGTATGTGAAATTATAGTGCTAAACTGTAGCGACTTCTTTATGGTAACCATGTGGCTACGAGCTGAGTCTGGGATTGTTTTCACTTAAATCAGTCGGGGTTTCCTTCATATTTTAACTTATCACTCATTGTTCAACCCTTGTTTCCTTCCAAGTCACTGGCTTCGTAGAACAGCGTTAACGTTCTCGCCTGCTGTGCCCAAGGTGCATTATCGAATCCTGGTGCACCAAGTAGGCATTTGAGGGTGCGCAAATTTGTGGGTGCCGTGTCAGTAGATTTACTGGCACGTTAAAGAAAAACCCTTTGGAGCAATATTTCGGACCCCGGCTTCTCTAAAGCCGCAGTTGTTAGAAGGGACGTAAAACCAATAACATTATTATTCCTTCCAAATCCCACAGAGTTACAAAATGGAGGCCTCGAGAGTCATTAATTTTACGAATCTTCGTGGCCCTTATCTTTATACTGTAGTTGCTTGGCCATCACAGTGGGGGACCGCGTACGATTCCCTACAATTACAAGGAATGTACATTTGTTCTGCGGTCTGATACGTTGTTTAATTAGTCTCATGAAGCAGAACTGACGAAATGCTGTTTCGATTCATACCTCAGTCATCTTTAGGTGGTTTTCCTTGGTTTCCAGGCAGATGTTGGGACGGTACATAACTTGAAGTTAGATTACCTCGTAAACAAATCCTAGCTCCAATTACAATTACACACACAATGACACAGGTTATCAGACAGATTCTACCTATCATATGGAAATACACTGGACTACATGACCACGAAGTCACGAAGTCCCTAAATGAATCAACAAAAACTTGAATTCAAACGGTCCTCTAAGCTTAATCGCGGTATATTATTATTATTATTATTATTATTATTATTATTATTATTATTATTATTAGATTATTATTATTGTGTGTTTGAGTTTTCAATCTTTTATCAGGTGTGATGCAGCTCTCCGTGTTTCCCTGTCCTGAACTAATAGTTTCATCTCTACATAGCTACCACAACCTACAGCCGAGGCAATCAGTTTAGCATATTCTAACCTTGTTCTATCCTTCCAGTTCTTGTCCTCGACCCTTCGTTCCATAACTAAGTTTGTTATTCCTGGGTGTCCTAGCAACCTATATCTTCTCTTCATTAGCAATCACCATAAACATCTCTCCTCTCCCACTTGTCTTTATACCTTTTCATTTGTTACTCCATCTACCCATCTGATTTTCATCATTCTCCTGTAACATCACATTTCAGACGCTTCAATTGTTCTCTTTTCTGCTACGCCAACAGTCTAAATTTCACTTCAATAGAGTGCATACAAACTTAGGCTTTCACGGCCGGCGTTAGAATCTAAGAAGTGATTATCCGGGCTGTTAGGCCGTGGTCCAGTAGGGCTGTTGTTTCCCGACGTTTCAGCGAAGACTGCGTTCGCCATTATCAAGGGTCTTCTCTTTCCGATGGTCAGAGGTAGACTGAAATTGCGTTTGTCCGCCCCCGCTATATATAGTGTGCGACCGGGTCGGTTCACTTCGCGGTCCGGAACTTTCCGCGCCAGGAGTGGAGCGCGCTGATTGGCTGCCAGTACCGAGAGGTGTGCAATGCTCAGCCAATGGTTTGATGTTAGTTGATCTGAGGACGGGATGCCATCAAACCATTGGCTGAGCATTGCACACCTCTCGGTACTGGCAGCCAATCAGCGCGCTCCACTCCTGGCGCGGAAAGTTCCGGACCGCGAAGTGAACCGACCCGGTCGCACACTATATATAGCGGGGGCGGACAAACGCAATTTCAGTCTACCTCTGACCATCGGAAAGAGAAGACCCTTGATAATGGCGAACGCAGTCTTCGCTGAAACGTCGGGAAACAATAGCCCTACTGGACCACGGCCTAACAGCCCGGATAATCACTTCTTAGATTCTAACGCCGGCCGTGAAAGCCTAAGTTTGTATATACGTCGACTCTACGGGGAGGAAACTTCAGTTTCAATTCGACGCTTCGAGAAGCTTCGGAAGAAGAAAGCTACCCTGCTTTCGACGCTTACATTTCTTCTCAGATGCAGAGATTCTCGGACAGTTCCTAAGTTTCTTAGGATGAAAAGACACTTCGGTTCAGCGCAGTCGCACCGCATCTACGACCGGGCCGAGCTCTCGCTATTACGGGAACGGATTCACCACACTCGCAAGGAACTTGCTGGCACTGACAAGACACTTCTGGAACTCCACTTCCGACTCAGCACAGAACTCTCACCGCAGGATTGGGATAAAGTAGACAGCATAACTAACTACTCTATGCAGTCCACCTTCGACCAGGCAAGCAAACGCCAGAAGAACAAATTCGAGCGCCGCCAGATGGCTCCATCTTCATCTGGTACGGCACTCGAGACCTCCAGCACGGTCGTCAATCTGACGGACCGTAACTTATCTGAAGCGGAAAAGACCCTCCTGGCTAAAGGTGGGAATTTTGCGGTCACTCCCCGTATGGTTCCTGTTGAAGACATCATCGCGAACGTTGAAGCAGCTATCCGCCAGCTCCCTGCAGCGCAGGCAGAGGAAATCCGAGGTGAAACTTCGCGAATTCTTCGGAAAGCACCTGCTACCAAGAGTAACCTCACGGCGATGGAGAGGAAGGCCATAAAAACGCTGAACCAAGATGACACCATCGTTATTTTACCGGCTGACAAAGGAAACGCCACTGTCGTCATGAACACCGATTCTTATACCGCCAAGATCTCGGAACTGCTGGATCCTCAGACTTATCAACAGCTGCCTAAAGACCCCACAAACCGTGTAGTAAGGGAAACTAACATTCTGATCAAAGCCTCTTCACTACCAGATGATGCCAAGAAGATGACCATCAAGAGTGAAGCCCTGCCTCCTAGACTTTACGGCTTGCCTAAAATTCACAAGGAGAACGTACCATTACGGCCCATCGTAAGTGCCATTGGTTCACCGACCTACAGCCTGGCGAAGCATCTGGCATCCTTGCTCCAACCTCACATTGGCAACACACAGACTCACATCATTGATTCCGGCCATTTCATCCAGAAACTCGAGGAGATTGAACTGGAAACCACTGATCGTCTCGTGAGCTTCGACGTGGTGTCCCTCTTCACCAAGGTACCTTTGAGAGACACTCTGGACCACATCTCCCAGATCTTCCCTTCTGACATCGCTGATCTGTTCCGTCACTGCCTCACTGCTAGCTACTTCTTGTGGAATGGTAACTTCTATCAGCAGACCGATGGCGTCGCCATGGGTAGTCCACTGAGCCCGGTTGTTGCTAACTTTTTCATGGAGAAGTTTGAAAGCATGGCCCTGGAGACTGCGCCGCTCCAGCCAAAAGTCTGGTTACGGTATGTGGACGATACATTTGTGGTCTGGAGTCATGGAGAGGAAGAGCTACAACGGTTCCTGGATCACCTAAACAGCCTAAATGCCAGCATTCAGTTTACCATGGAGAAGGAGAAAAACCACTCTCTCGCCTTCCTTGATGTCATGGTTACGAGAACTCCGGACCTTCGCTTGGGGCACACTGTCTACAGGAAGCCTACCCACACTGACCGGTACCTACAGAAGGCATCGAACCACCACCCTAAACAAAAACACGCCGTCATCAAGACTCTGGTCAACCGTGCTAAGCGTATCTGTGAGTCCCACCACCTGAAAGAGGAACTACGTCACCTCAACACAGCTCTCCGCGCCAATGGTTACACCAGTAAGGAGATCCAACGGGTATGTCATCCCAGACGACCGGCGTCCACGGAGAGGGAACAGGATCGGCCGATAGCAGTGACGTACCTCCCGTACGTTCACAAGGTGACTGACCGGATAGGCAAAATACTCCGCCATCATAACATCAGGACCGTATACAGGCCTACGAGACAGATACGCGATTTAATCAGATCTGCCAAGGACAAGCGCCATCCCCATTCCGGTGCGGGCGTCTACAGGGTACCTTGCAGCTGCGGCCAGGTATATATTGGTACCACGAAGCGCAGTATTGCCACCAGGCTGAAGGAACACGAGCGACACAGCCGGCTGGGCCAGATGGAGAAGTCCTCGGTGGCAGAGCATTCCCTTCTTAAAGGCCATGATGTTCACTACGGGTGCACAGAGGTGCTGTCCAGCACCGTCCACTACCACGCGAGGCTGCAGCGAGAGGCTATTGAAATTTTCAAACACCCTAGCAATTTCAACCGGAAAGAAGAGAGCGAACGGGTGAACAAAATCTGGCATCCCGTCCTCAGATCAACTAACATCAAACCATTGGCTGAGCATTGCACACCTCTCGGTACTGGCAGCCAATCAGCGCGCTCCACTCCTGGCGCGGAAAGTTCCGGACCGCGAAGTGAACCGACCCGGTCGCACACTATATATAGCGGGGGCGGACAAACGCAATTTCAGTCTACCTCTGACCATCGGAAAGAGAAGACCCTTGATAATGGCGAACGCAGTCTTCGCTGAAACGTCGGGAAACAACAGCCCTACTGGACCACGGCCTAACAGCCCGGATAATCACTTCTTAGATTCAATAGAGTGCCACGATCCAGATAAAGGCTGTCAAAAAATCACCTCCTAATACTTAAATCTATATTCGATGCCAACAGATTCCTTTACCGTCGAAATGGTGAGTTAGCCGTGGTCGTTACGGCATGACTGCTGGCAGTCGCTCACATCCGGGAGGCGAGGAGGTTCGAATCCCCCCGCCGGCAACCTTGAAAATGGTCTTCTGTGGTTTCCCATCTTCCTCCCAGGCAAATGCCGGGGTTGGTCCCTAACTATAGGCCTCAGCCGCTACCTTCCAACTCCTCGTCCTTACATTCCAACTTCTCTCCCCAACGGTACTTGTAGCTCACCCATTGGGTGTCCGTCTCGAAGCAGCTACAAAAGTGGCGAGCCGAACCTGTCCTCGGACACTCCCGGCACTAAAAGCCATACGCAAAAAAAAAACGTCGAAATGCTTTCCTTGTCTGAGCCAACCTACAATTTATATCCTCTTTGCTTAGTCTATCATTGGTTATTTTGCTTCCTAAGTAAATATGAATAATAATAATAATAATAACAATAACATCCGTCATTAAATAAATGCTGTATTGAAATCTAACAGTGGAGGAGTAAGATCTTCACATTACGACCGGGATATATCTCGTTTCGCCAGTCTATTTGTGGTGTTTTGATGCTCCATGGATATTACGAGTACTGAGGTCGTAACTTCACAACACTGCAATGAGAATGGACAAGATAGAGAGAGAATCATGCTGTGAGAGACTATGTTATCCGCGGGTTTTGTCAGTTTGATAGGTAATATCTCGGGACTGATGTAACCTTTCATTTCCTGGAATGACATGAGATGTGCACTGATTTTGATATACTGTATTGCTTTACGAAATAGTGTGGTCCATTCCCCGTTTCATGCATCTATTCTATATTTACCAATATTTACATCATAACTTCACTACGCTTTTGAAAGGTCTGCGTGGCTCAGAGGTAACGTTCTCGCTTGCTGGGCCCAAGGTTGCAGGTTCGTATCCTGGCGCAGTCAGCTGGCATTTGAGGGTGCGCAAATTCGAGGGAGCTGTTTCAGTAGATTTCCTGGCGCGTTAAGGATCCCCTTCGGGTCAAAATTCCGGCACCCCGGCGTCTCTTAAAGCCAGAGTAGTTAATAGGGACTTAAAACCAAGGAAGGAAGCTTGTAGTTTAACGTGACCGTTAATCTTGAGATCATGAGCCACGGGACCTCCTTTTTACGTGGAATCCGAACCACAGGACATGGCATTTCTCTTCGAAAATCTCACATGCATTGACCGGGAATCGAACCCGGACCGCCTTGGTGAGAGGCATACAGCTATACCGCTGAGCCACCACGCCCCCGGACTTAAAACCAATAACATTATTGTTATTATTATTATTATTATTATTATTATTATTATTATTAAAGGTATAATTGTTATTGTGGCTTTTACTTAAATTAGAGACCGAGTGCATCTGTTTAATCAGCCCCGTGTACTTGTCTACGAGTGATGTTTGTAATTAATTTCATTTCACTTTGTCTCTTACCTTTTTTTCTCTCTTTCATTTTCATCACAACTTTATCTTAATGTTGGTATTCAGCTTACGATTTTTGCAAAAAAATGAGATCTACACGATTTAAACGTTCGTGTATCTGTCTCCTCGGTATCAATTCAAACACGACGAAACCGAATGGCACTAAATTTGGTACAGAGGTAGTTCTAGCAAACGGAACCTCAGTGTCATGTTTTATATAGCCTCCATCTTAACCAAATTAAATAGCAGCTTCACAAATATTGAATGCTTAAATCAAATTACGATTTAACTAATTATCGGATCTATGAAATTTTGCAAAAACATACCCCCATCCGGGATGCGTCATGTCCCTATACTACAACTTCATCAACCAAACCATTTGAATATGGTGGCCGTGTGAATCACGCAAGCATTATAATCCATAGCCTACGACCTACCATTTCCCCTTATCGAACAGAGGGTGGCTTAAACTGTCCTCAAGGACGTGGACCGTTGAATATTATTATTTAATATTATAATAATATACTGTAGCAGTGACTTTAGCGCTCAGGCCCAGCCGTGCTCTGACACATGACAAGATGGCAGCTTATGCAAGGCCCATATTTCAGTAGCTCAAGGACATAGCATGCAATATACTATAAGAAATAATATAAATTTAGCATGAATAGATTTGTAATGAAGGCATACCACGCCGAAGAAATCGCTTATTCCAAGTCATCATTTGCTAAGGAGTTGTATCTAAGACTGTTGATTACACTCATGAAGCTCTGGTCGGGTTAGGCGTGTGGATAGAGTTGTGGCCTCTCACCCACTGGGTTGGGGTTAAAAACCAGGTAACTTTTATTTTACTTTTGTTGTTGCTTTATATTTACTCAGATGTTATAATGTTAGCCCGCCCCGTGGTGTTGGGGTAGCGCACCTGCCTCTCACCCGGAGGCCCCGGGTTCGATCCCCGGCTCCGTCAGGGATTTTAAAACTGACGTGAGGGTTGGAACGGGGTGCACTCAGCCTCGTGAGGACAATTGAGTAGCTGTCTGACAGTGAGACAGCGCCCCGATCACGAATACCAAGATTAACGGCCGAGGGGACCCGACGAGCTGATCACGCGTCACCCCAATATCTGCAGGCCGGGTGGCTGGGCAGCGGTCGCTTGGTCGGCCTTAGCCCGTCATGGGCTGGATAGTGCCAGGGGTTGACTTTTTTTTGTTATAATATTAAGCTTTATATCGTGCATTTTGCAATAGAAAAATATACGTATAACACCATATTATTTCAAAACGCTATCACAGTGCTTTCATTTGCGGTCTTTGAACTGCACTAGAGTCAGTTACAGCCAACATACTCCTATTCCAAATAGTATTTCTCATATCACTAGTAATGGAATTTAGTATGAAATAGTTTATAATGAAGGCATCATAAGTTGAAGAAATCGTGTATTCCAAGTCATTATTTGCTAAGGACTTGTATCTAAGACTGTTGATAACACTTATGAAGCTATGGTCAGTTGAGCCATGTGGATAGAGCTGCAGCCTCTCACCCGCTGGACAGGGGTTTGAAACCAGGTAACGTTGTAGTTTTTACTTTTCATTTATGGGCCTATAACAAACTAACAAAAACTAAGAACTTTAATAGAGATGATGGTTACCCTATGAACAAATCATGACTGCCCTCTATAGTTAAGTTACCTAACTTGGCAGATCGGGAAGTAGAGAAATGGCTTCCAATCTAATAACATTTCATATGTTGAGGCGATATGCCACTGTTCACCCATCCCTTCATTTAATTACCAAGCTTGATAACGGGACCAGCTGTTGTCCCGAAACGCGTCAGTTCTTTCACATTGCATCTCGTTCTAATAGCCTCAGAGCTACTCGTACATTATGGAGTATAAATCTTATGTTACTGGCTATCTTAGAGAATGGTTGTTAGAATGCTGTTAAAGACAAGACCGGAGCAGAATTAATTGCATCTAAGAGATAGCTTAAGGACAAAAGATAGAATCTCCATTAATTTGTGCTTTACAATTTACACAGTAATCGCAAAAGTTTATAAGAAGTGATAACTAATTAATTAAATGCACTCTCTCAATTAACATGGAATTTAAAGGAACATTTAAATAGGACGTTGTATTGGTTTCGAAAGAGTTTTATATCTTGAAACTTCTAATGATATTTATGGAAGCCTTTGTTGAATATAATTAATTAAAATAGCATCTAATTTAAAAGATTTCTAGTCCATTTTCAAAATTTGCGACAGAATTCAATGATCAGATTCAACCTAAATACCAGATGTAAGTAATCATTTCTCTTCAAGATTATTCTCCTTCTTCTTTCTTTCGTCGTTATGCCCATTCCAAGAGCGCGTTTGAACTTGTTAGTTTGCCTGATGGTTTTCGCCTTCTTATCCTCCAAAAATCTCTTCATGAATGCACTGTGTTGCATCTTGCATTCTGTCGACCACTTCCTACCAGTTTTCTTTATGGGGTTCTCCCTAAATTTATGGTTGGCTACCTTTGTCCTAAAAGCTCCACGATTGTCTATGATGTCGTCTGTGATATTCATTTCTTGGAGGTCCGCCTTAGTTTCTTCTAGCCATTTTATCTCGACCTTCTTTGAGTTGATTACTTTGAATAATCTCTTAGTTAGTCTGTCGCTGTTCATTCTGTAGATATGGCCATAGAAATTTTGGCGTCGCTTCCGGACGGCATCAATGAACCTGTCAGTGAAGGAGTAGAGGCCCGCTTCAAGCTTATTATTATTATTATTATTATTATTATTATTATTATTATATCGATTGTTGCCCTTTAGGAGAGCGATTGAACTTGAATTCACGACTTCATCCTCGTGCGTTTTTCCTATTTCCTTCCCAACATCTCTCCAACATCTCGGAATGCTCCTTCTTCCGCTCAGCAGTCCACTGTTCAGCAGGTTGTCGTGATGTTCTTTGCTCAAACTTAGCATTGTGATTTTATTCCGGCACTCGGTGTGGTCCTCGAAATTTTTCTTTGGTGATCTGTTGTAGATCCCTCTGGACCTCTTTCAGTCATTCCGTGCCGCATTTACTCTTTGCTATGATGTTGAGTAGTGTCTTTGCCGCCCTGGAGTTTTCCAACCTGTAGATGTGTGTGCATCGTCATTATAATTATTATTATTATTATTGATATTATTATTATTATTATTATTGTTTCATTTGGGCCAACTAAGGACCACATCATTTCAACTGTATCCTCTTAGCTTTAAAATTAGCCCAGTATTCCTTCATTTTAGACGGTGTTGTTCCTTCTTTTGTCCATGCCTTTCCAGGTTTTAGCGTTGGCTTGGATTGGAAACTCCGATATACGAAGATTTTTCTCTTATAATAATCGCGCTCCTGGATATCTTCACGTGAGAACCCAATCTCGTGCAAATCTTTTTGTATCTCACTGAACCAGGCTCCCTTTGTCTTTTTCTCTTGGAGAAGAATGAAAATGCGATAAGTTAATCGTGTTGACGTCATTCGGGCCACGTGCCCATAAAATGCAATTCGTCTTGTCTCCACATGTGTGCATGAATCCTGGTTATGCCGTCTTCTCAACTCACCATTCTCTTTAACCTTTCTTAGATTTTCCTCAAAATCTTTCTTTCCTTGGTTTCCAATTTCTCCATCATCCCGTTCTTGTTCATGGCGAGACATACCACTGCACATGAAGCTTCTGGTCGGATTACAATCCAGTAATGTTTAATTTTATTATAATAATTATTATTATTATTAACAACTTGTTAACAACTTGTCGCGGCTCATGGCTAATATTGGCGGCCCTTCACCACTGAAGAGGAAACTGCTGATGAGAGTGGCGGAATCAGTTATTCTTTATGGTGCAGAGATTTGGTCAGTAGCTCTTGGCTCAGAGATGTATAGGAAGCGGATAACCTCTGTTCACAGAAGAGCTGCCCTCAGAATAACTTCTGCCTATCGTACAGTGTCTGGACCGGCAGTGCTAGTAATAGCTGGGGCGATACCCATTTACATCCTGGCCAAGGAAAGGCGCCGTATATACTTGCGCAAAGACGAGCATTCTACAGTAAGATACGCGTGAAAAGGGAATGGCAGGAAGAATGGGAACGTGAACATCGTGGCAGGTGGACCGCTAGGCTCATCTAGCAACTGAAGCCATGGTTGTCGAGAGAACATGGTGAGGTTAATTATTACATTACCATGTTTCTCTCTGGCCATGGTTATTATGAAGCATACCTCCATCGAATGGGAATTTCACCGAGTTCACGGTGTCGTTATTGTGATGATCAATGGGACGATGTTCAGCACACATTCTTTGCATGCTTGAGGTGGAGAAATCTTCGAAGGCTTCTGGAGACAAAAGTAGGTGTCATTACACCAGACAATGTGGTGGATAAAATGCTCAGCAGCAGAGAAAGTTGGGCACAGATTGCAGTCTACATCTCTGAGCTGCTGAAAACAAAACAAAAAAAGAAGAGGAACCGAGAAGATTGGTTGCTGAAGACAGTGAAGATGATGATGAGTAATTTCATTATCATCACGTTAAATGAAATTGAATGAGACCTCTGGTCGTAACAGTGGCTCCACCCTGAAGTAAGGCTGAACAGGCAGTTCCGGGGTGGCCTTAAGCCAAGTATAGGGTTTGTAGGTTTTTAGTAGGTAAGAATCCTGCACAGTTGTAAGTCCGGAAGCTTGCAATCTGTCTTTGGAAGATTTCCCCACGGTTTCCCTCGAAAAACTAAAAAAAAAAATATTATTATTATTATTATTATTATTATTATTATTATTATTATTATTATTATTATTATTATAGCTTGCCACGGTGGGTGAGTAGATAGCGTGTCGCACTAACCCCAAGATTGCAGGTTCACTCCTGGCCGTGGTAAGTGATTTTTGAAAGGCGGCAAAAATACTACACGCCAAAGCACCCATTTGAATTCATTGGGCCGTGTTCAAAATGGCAAAATTAATCTCGGGAGTTTCCGCCAACACCAAGTTCCTCATTTCTCTACTAGAAAGCATAGATATCTAACCTCCTTGACTTTCATAGTGATTCAAAGAACAACGAAATTTGACATGCAAGCTACCCTCTGGGTGTCAAATTACAACACTTGCACCCGGCACCCGAAGCCATACGATTTATTATTATTATATTTTTTTTCACTCATATGTTCACCATATCGTTGGGTATAATTCATGATTTCATCGGTATTTGTTGCAAGATGGAGTGGAGTTCTCTACACTGTTAGGTTGAGGAACGAACGAACTATGAAGCAGGTTTCTAAAATTTTCTGCATATTGGTATGCAGATTATGATGGAGCCCCAATTTATCGAGGTTGGCCATCAGCGACTTAGGTATGATCCCTGTGGAAGAGATAATGATAGGCAATACAGTGAAAATTTCCGGCCGCCACATCTGTCGGATCTCTTCGGCCAGAGGCATGTATTTCTTCACTTTCTCAGCATAGGCCTAACTGTGTTGGATATTATGCGAGTACTGGGGTACTTGGTATGGCATGAGGGTGGTGCTCACAGTTTCAAGAAGGTTAAGAACACCTGCTGTAGGGTAAGAAATGTTTGCGATTGTCATGAACCACATTCTGTGATTATCAAACTCTCACTGTATTTCCTGCAATGACGCTCTATTATGCATCATCATTAAACATGACATACGGTGAGGTTAATATGACACAGAATTGATATAGTATACATGCTCGCTTCAATTGAAGAATATTCCTGCCTATAATTGGTTTGAGGTATGTTTGAGGTATACGTTTGAAATGGCATTTTTAACCAAAAATTCAATATTCGATTTTTGTCATTTAAATGGAAGCCTTATTTGTCTGTTTCAAATTAACATATACCTCATGACGTCATTCCACCTGTAAGTAGTTAAAAAGCTATTTAAAGTGGGCTCGTGTGCACATGTCTAGGGGGCGTGGCTCCACAGCATCTTAATAAATATCCCGGAATATCAAATCTATATATTAAATGAAAACTTATCCGAGTCCGTCCGGCCATTCTATCTGGTCGATTTTCTTCATTTTTTTTAATGAAAGGTATTCATGCACAGATTTGTTATCAAGTATTACAAATCATTTAACTTCCGCCTTCCTCAAATTATTTGATTTTTTCAACTTTTTCCATCTTTTTCCAACTTTGAAGCAATCATATCTTTGGTTCTAATTTAGGTACGCAGGTTGTTTTGGTCTAAGAACACTCAGGGAATCAAGCGCTTTCAATTGAGCTCTAAACTATGCAAAGCGGCTGAATCTGAGGAAAGTTATGATTGAACATTCGATATTATATCTCATTTTATCAACATTTTCTCTCATTGTAGCAATCATATCTTTGGTTCTAATGACGGAAAATTCCTATTACACTTGCGTTTTGTATTACAATCAACAAAGCGCAGGGTCAAATGCTTCATCGAGTTGGAATCTACTTGCCTGATCCTGTTTTAGTCCATGGAATGTTCTTTGTTGCCTTATCCCGAAGAAAATCATTTAAAGATGTAGAAGTAGAAATTAAACCTAAGGGTCGACGCACAGCGAACATTGTCTGGAAGGAAGTATTGTGAAATAAAGGTTATAAACTATTACATAATGTCGTAATTTTTTAATTCCAATACTGAAAAATAATGCTGCGGAGCAGTACGGGCGCCCTAGTAAGGTATGAAAATGACATATATTAACTAAGTGCAGGTGTAGGATCCAGGATAATCACTCCCAACGAAGTTAGTTTAATTGGTCAATTTACAAATGCGTAACTTCATTAACGTTATTCTGAGAATTAAAATCTTTAACATATTCTGCCTTTCAAATTAATAAAATCAACATCAAATATTTACATAGAAATACAGTATTATTGATATATAAAATTAAATCTAATGAATGTAGGAATGCTGTGAAGTACGGTAGGTAGTTTTGGATACTTTGAAAACTTTAGCCAGCTTGTTTATTTTAAGCAATGATAAAATTGCATTTTTATTTTTTTGTTAGAAATAATTCCTACACTCTGTATTTTACAGATAACTGCACGATTCTAGTTCAGAACAGTATATGCGTTAAATAGCAGAACTCTGTAAAAGAAATGTGTTGATTGAATAATATTTATTAATTATAGGGCATTTTCAAAAATTGCCATATTTTATTCTGTTAATCAGAAATTCAGAGAACTGAAAACAGAAACAAAGTTGCTGATACAAAGCATTGATGGTTGTGTTGTGTAATGTGGTAAAAGTTTCAGATGAATCGTTTCAATAATGTGGATTTTTATCCTAAACCTATAGGCTATATATGGGTTGTTTTCTTAACATTGGCAACTAAGCTGTAATAATGCCGTTAAACGTACGAAGCCAGGCAATATAATGTATACCTGAGGTAGCTTAAATACGCACCTTCCCTCAGTGTGATTTAACTCGCCCTCAACACGCCATGCATGTGTGCAGCGACAATAACAAGAACGCAGTTTTGAGCGCGCGCAATGGTTTGAATCAAGATCAAAGAAGCTGGTTGAAAGTTGAAAGTGCTAGACGTCGTAAAGCAAAGCAGTGTTACGAAGGATTGCAAGAGGCTGTACTGTAGCACGGTGGATCAAGGCCTTCAAAGACGGACGACAAAATGTGACAGACATGTCACGGTCTGGTCATCCTGCAGTAAGTGATGACGATGTGCAGAACATTAACGCGTTAGTGCTGGTGGATCGAAACACGTCAATTCATGAATTGGCCAACGATACTGGGCTGGCGCTTTCGACTGTGCTGCAAATCCTGAAGAAGCGGCTGGGCATGCGGAAAATCGCCTCCAACTGGGTTCCACATGATTTGACCGAACATCAACAATGGCTGCGATATAATGCAGCTCGTACGCCCCTGCAGCGCTCTGAACAAGAAGGTGAGGCCTTCTTACAGCGAATAATCACTATTGATGAGACCTGGGGTAGAAGTTATGAACCGCAGGTTAAACGCCATTCAAACGAGTGGTGTCATCACGGGTCACCGCGAAAAGTAACAGTTCGACCGACCGGAGCCAATATGAAGGCCATGCTGATTCTTTCCTACGACTGGGATGGTGTTATCATAATGCATACCGTTTCCTGAGGACGTACCGTTAATGCGGAGTATTACTGTGTATTTTTGCAAACGAATCTGGTAGCAGACCTAAGAAGAGAACGAGGACACTTCCTGAATAACCCACCCATCATTCTGCATGACAATTCAAGGCACCATGCAGCAGGAGCTGTGACTGAGTTCTTCAACCGCTGAGGCTGGGAAGTGCTTTAAATAAAGATTTATAGCAGCCAATGGCTATGAATTACAGTACACTTACATTATTACATAAATTAACATCAATATCATCAATCTGTACAAAATCCTGTTAAGGACTGACCTCTGTTCTTGCACTTTAGCACATGATACCTTTCACACAGCATGCCACACCGTTCGCACACATAGCCGGATCCTGGGTCGTGAAAAGCTTTCGTTACGCACTGTCTGTAATGAAAGCCATGTATTGCTAGACGGGTCACTATGTGGAGCAGCTCGTAATTCGACCTTTTCCACTCGTTATTGATCATGGCATCTGTGGAATAAAACTCGGGCCAGATGATTTCTTTCTTCTGTTGTAGGTCGTTCAGCACTAAGTTATAGTTTGCTGTGCTCTCACTGCCAATACGCTGATTCTGTGATGGGTCCTTAGTCGGCGAGACGTCATGAACTGCGATAAATTGATGTATAATGGACACACACTAGACTATTCTTTCCTGTTCTTTCGAATTCAAACAAAGGCCAACTACGTCACTAATCTCATTGCCTTAGGTTCTTCAATATAGCACTGCCTTGTTTGTTTGTTTGTTTTTGTTGTTTTTTTCTATGGTAGTGCTTTTTGAGGATCCAACCTGACTAGTAGTAGGGAAAGAATCCACACGGTAAATGGGAATATTTTGGAAATAGGGGATCATCCGAATCTCCGCCCTCTGCAAAACGTTGAGGCCGTTAGAACAATTAAACTTGATACGTGATTGTGTCTAATAGTGAAGTAATAGTACATCATGCAACGAGCCTATAATGGCCTGTTATGGAAATTATAAAACTCGCTTACGCTCGTTTTATAAACATACTCGTGTCTTAATTAACATTATAGGCGAGCTGCATACGACTGTTTATGTCCGACGATAATTATAACTTTATTATATGTTTTAACATAAATATTCATACATATCTGTTGAGATTCAGTCATCGAAGTCGTTTGAAAGCAATGTGCTGTGTAGAAATTGGACTTGGGGATATTAAGGTACAGTGCTATTTCTGTACTTATGGACGGTGCACTTTTGGTAATTTATATAGACATGTTGGATTTTGAGCGCATGCGCGAAGGTATCGTTACCTAATTGGTCACACAACTGTTTGTTCAGCTCTGATTGGTGGGAGAAACTTTTCATAACGAACAAGTAGTTCCGTGAAGAACTATACAACCTATTTCCATATATCCTACTCATGTTAATTGCCTCTATCAACATAAAAAATCAGTTTGATTGTTGAGATAGATTCGTAGATATTGACAACTGTCTAAATATTTTAGTTGGTCGTCAGGTTGGATTTTTATTTATGTACTATTAAATGAAGATTATTGTGTACCTGTGGTGTTCAAACTTCAATCGCATGATTGGGACACAAGAAGTAAAAACGAGATTTTTAAATTTCGCACAGCTGCCATCTTGTGGTTATGAAAACAATTGAAATAAATTAGATGCCAGTGAATTAACATTTGTATAAGCATTTAACTTGGATGGTTAAATCGCGGGAAATATCCATTTAAATATTTATACTTTGCGTCGCAGCCATGTTGGATTTGTGCTCACCAGGTTACTGAAAGTCCTATAGGTGAACTTATGTTCATATCCTCTATGAACTTAAAAAATATCAGTTTGATTGCTGTAAAAGATTCGTAGATATTGAGAACCGTCAACATATTTCGGATGCTCGCCATTTTGGATTTTTATATGTATAGGCCGTAGAGTTATGTACCATTAAAGAAAAATTATTGCGTGGCTTCACTATTCAAACTTTCACTTCGATCGCATGATTACGACACAACAAATAATAACTTAATTTTAAAATTTCGCACAGCCGCCATCTTGAGGTTATGCAAACAATGAAACTAAATTCAATGCCAGTGCATTACAATATGTATAATCATTTACTGTACCACATTTCACTGCGTTCGGATTGTTAAATAACGAGAGAAGTCTATTAAAATGTTTCAACTTCGCTTGGCCGCCATGTTCGTTTTTTACTTTACAGGTTTTTGAATGTTACATAGATAATTTTGTAGCAGAGCCCTTTACCACCGTACAAAAGTTCAGGGTGGTATCTGTAATAGTTTCGGAGATATAGAATGCCAGTGAAATATTTCGCTCATCCGCCATTTTGAGGTTATGTAAACAACTGAACTAAATTAGACGCCTGTGCATTACAATGTGTATAAATATTTGCTGTACCAAGTTGAATTACGTTTCGACGGTTAAATCTCGAGAAAAGTCTATTTAAAAGTCTCAAATTCGCTTGGCAGCCATGTTGGTTTTGTAGTTACCAGGTTTTTCAAGGTTTCTTAGGTGAACGTCTAGTAGTGCCCTTTATCACCGTACAAAATTTCAGGGTGATATCTGTAATAGTTTCGGAGATACTGAATGCTGGTGAAATAATTCGCACATCCACCATGTTGGATTGGTGAGACACAAAAAAATTGATGGAAACGGTCGAGGTCGGCCAGAATGGAGCTATGATCTTACCGAGTTTCATTGAAATCGCTCCAGCCGTTCAAATGTTATTAGGGACACACGCACACACACATACACACACGGACAAAAGGTGATCTCATAAGCCTTTTTTTTTTTTTTTTCAAAATTGAAAATAGGCTAAAAAATAGTGTTATAATGAGCCTCACTATTATACAATTTTCTGACACATAATGTTTACATTTCGACATCGTCGAACATAAACAATCATTATAACACAATTTAATCAAACATGGTTTGTTCAAAGCTGAAGGGACCGACAAGATATTCGGAATACGTATTTTCCTGTATACTAATGTCAAGGGAACCCGCAGAATGTTCGAATTAAACAATTCGAAATATCCAAATCTACTTTAATAATAATGCTATTGTTGTTGATTTTTAGGGGCTTTGCAACATTTGTAGTTATGTAGCCCCGTGCATTTTGGTGAGTGTAGAATTTGTCTCATAGCCAGTGTTACTGTGATGGCTGTATTAGTGCGTGCATTTGTATTCCATGTGATGATTGGGAAGGAGACGACCGTGGCCATCCCAGCATTTGCCTGAAATATAAGTGGGAAACCACGCAAAACCACATTCAAGATGGCTGAGGTGGGAATCTAACCCACCTCATTCTCAGTTTTTCCTCACGATGAAGAGTGTACCACGTTACAGCCCTCAGAACAGAATTAAATTTCTTGCAGAGCCAGGAATCTAACACGGGCCTTCGGGGTGACAGCCAATCATGCTAGCTGCTACACCACGAGGTGGTCTATCATAATGCAAACAAGTAGTTCCGTGAAGAACTATACAGCCTATTTTCATATATCCTACTTATGTTAATTGCCTCTATCTACATACAAAACTTCAGTTTGATAGCTGTAATAGATTCGTAGATATTGAGAACCGACTAAATATTTCGGATGGTCGCCATGTTGGATTTTATATATGTAGGTCCTAGAGTTATGTACTGTTACAAGAAGATTATTGTGTACCTGTAGCATTCAAACTTCAATCGAATGATTAGGACACAAGAAGTAACAAGGAGATTTTAAAATTTCGCACAGCTGCCATCTTGTGTTTATGGAAACAATTGCAATAAATTAGATGCCAGTGGATTAACATACGTATAAGGATTTACTGTACCAAGTTTCACTGCACTCGGATGGTTAAATTGTGAGAAACGTCCATGTGAATATTTATAATTCGCGTCGCCGCCATGTTGGATATGTGATCACCAGGTTATTTAAAGTCCTATAGGTGAACTTAAGTTCATAGCCCCTATGAAAATAAAAAAATCAGTTTGATGGCTATAATAGATATTCAGAGCCGTCTAAATATATCGGATGGTCGCCATGTTGGATTGATAAATTATAGGTCATAGAGTCATGTACCATTAAAGGAAAATTATTGCGTAGGTTCATTATTCAAACTTTCACTTCGATCGCATGACTACGACACAAGAAATCAAAACTTAATTTTAAAATTCGCACAGCCGCCATCTTGAGGGTATGTAAACAATTGAACTAAATTAGATACCATTGCATTACAATGTGTATTCACATTTCCTGTACCAGATTTCATTGCGTTGGAACATTAAATCGCGAGAAAGGTCTATTTAAAATTTTCAAATTCGCTTGGCCGCCATGTTCGTTTTGTAGTTAACCGGTTTTTGAAAGTCTTAGATGAACTTCCAGTAGTGCCCTTTATGTCCGTACCAAATTTCAGGGTGATACCGCTAATAGTTTCAGAGATTTAGAATGCTGGTGAAATATTTCGCACATCCGCCATCTTGTGGTTATGTAAACAATTTAACGAAGTTATATGTCGGTGCATTACAATGTGTATATACATATACTTTACCAAGTTTCATTGCGTTTGGTTGGTTAAATCGCGAGAAACGTCTATTTAAAAGTCGCAAATTCGCGTGGCCGCCATGTTGGTTTTGTAGTTACCAGTTTTTCAAAAGTCACATAGTTGAACTTCTAGTAGTTTCCTTTATCTCCGTAAAAAAATCCAGGGTGATATCGGGAATAGTTTCGGAGATATTGAATGCTGGTTAAATATTACGCACAGGCGCCATGTTGGATTGGATAGACGTAACAAAATTTGAAGGGCACGGTCGTGGTCGTCCAGAATAGTGCTATGTACTTACCGAGTTTCATTGAAATCGCTCCAGTCGTTTAGAAGTTATTAGGGACACACACACACATACTCCTCACACATACACACACGGTCATTAGGTGATCTCATAAGCCTATTTTTTTTAAATTGAAAATAGGCTAAAAATTGGCAATATTATTAGAATTAATATAATTCCTGGTGTAACATAATATGAAGTTTCAATGACTTGAATGACTAGAATTTGTAAAATATATTAATAGATCCATTTTGCAAATATTTCATGTCAAAATAAACCTCATGGAATCCTAGCATCTAATTTCATAACGCTTCAGGTAAAAAGTCTTTATTTTCATGACCGTCAAGATTTTGATACTATGGTAAACGTATTTGCAGAGGGTTTTCTATGAAAGTATATCCTTTAATTATTTTGCCACAAATATTATCTTTAACTTGTTAGTAAATCTACAGACATGCCTATCACGTATTTATGCACCCTCAAATGCCCACCGACTGCACCGACATTCCATCCCGAAACCTTGTACATAGGTGATAAGCCTTACCCACTACGCCACGCAGCTGGTTTAAAATCAGTGTTAATATGGACTGGTATTTATTGATTTAGTTGGCTACACAATTAATACTGTAATACCTGACTTTACGACAATGTCACCATAGGAAGTAAGTGAATAAAAGGTGAATGTTCTCTCCACGGTGCATTGTTTCGAACATTCTGAAAGATTTGTTCTAAATTTTAAATTGTATGATTGATTTAATCAACAAAAAAAGAAAAAAATATTATTCTCATAAATATAGCATGTCTGTAATACAATAATAATAATAATAATCATAATAATAATAATAATAAAAATAATAATAATAATGGAGCCTCCGTGAATTAGGTGGCAGCACGCCAGCCTCTCACCGCTGGGCTCGTGGTTCAAATCCCGGTCTCTCCATGTGATATTTATGCTGGACAAAGCGGAGACAGACAGTTTTTTCTCCGGGTACTCCAGTTTTTCCTGTTAGAAATTTCATTTCAGCAACACTCTCCACTGTCACTCTATTTCCTAATCATTGCTCCAGGAGAGTGCGACAGGCTTCGGCAACCGGCACAGTTCATGTCCTCGCTGCTAGATGGGGGCTTCATTCATTCCATTCCCTGACCCGGTCGGTCACTGACACTGACACTGAGGTGCCCTTTGCTAGTGCTACCTCTGTACCAAATTTCGTTCATTCGGTTCCACCGTGTTCGAATTAATAGGGGGAATCAATTTTGACATAAAGATGGCCGCCATCCGCAAACTATTAGGCTAATGACCTATTAGTTTGGTCAAAGGATGCTCCCTCCATAAAGGTATGTTGTTGCTAAAATTGCTAGAGATCGGATGATTAGGCTAATCGTAATTTGATTTAAGATTTAAACATTCGTGTGGCCGCCATTACGTTTATGTCAATATGGCGGCGATATTAATCATGACACTGAGATGCCCTTTGCTAGTGCTATCTCTGTACCAAATTTCGTTCCATTCGGTTTCACCGTGTTTGAATTAATAGGGGGAATCAATTCTGACACAAAGATGGCCGCCATCCGCAACCTATTAGGCGAATGACCTATTAGATTGGTCAAAGGATGCTCCCTCTATAAAGGTATGTAGTTGCAAAATTTGGTAGAGATCGGATGATTAGGTTAATCGTAATTTGATTTAAGCTTTGAACATTCGTGTGGCCGCCATTACGTTTCAATCAAGACGGCGGCGATATAAAACATGACACTGAGGTGCCCTTTGCTAGTGCTACCTCTGTACCAAATTTCGTTCCATTCGCTTCCACCGTGTTCGAATTAATAGGGGGAATCAATTTTGACATAAAGATGGCCGCCATCCGCAAACTATTAGGCTAATAACCTATTAGATTGGTCAAAGGATGCTCCCTCCATAATGGTATGTTGTTGCAAAGTTTGGTAGGGATCGGATGGTTATGTTAGTCGTAATTTAACTTAAGCTTTGAACAATTGTGTGGCCGCCATTACGTTTCTGTCCACATGGCGGCGATATAAAACATGACACTGAGATGCCCTTTGCTAGTGCTACCTCTGTACCAAATTTCGTTCCATTCGGTTTCACCGTGTTTGAATTAATAGGGGAATTGATTTTCACACAAAGATGGCCGCCATCCGCAAACTATTAGGCTAATGACCTATTCATTTGGTAAAATGATGCTTCCTCTATAAGGGTATGTTGTTACAAAATTTGGTAGAGATCGGATGATTAGGTTAATCGTAATTTGATTTAAGCTTTGAACATTTGTGTGGCCGCCATTACGTTTCCGTCAAGATGCCGGCGATATAAAACATGACACTGAGGTGCCTTTTGTTAGTACTACCTCTGTACCAAATTTCGTTCCGTTCGGTTGCACCGTGTTCGAATTATAATGGGGAATCGATTTTCACACAAAGATGGCCGCCATCCGCAAACTATTCCGCTGATGACCTATTAGGTTGGTCAAAGGATGCTCCCCCTATAAAGGTATGTTGTTGCAAAATTTGGTAGAGATCAGATGATTAGGTTAATCGTAATTTGATTTAAGCTTTGAACATTTTTGTGGCCGCCATTACGTTTCCGTCAAGATGGCGGCGATATAAAACATGACACTGAGGTGCCTTTTGTCAGTACTACCTCTGTACCAAATTTCGTTCCATTCGGTTGCACCATGTTCGAATTAATAGGGGGAATCGATTTTCACACAAAGATGGCCGCCATCCGCAAACTATTACGCTGATGACCTATTAGGTTGGTCAAAGGATGCTCCCTCCACAATGGTATGTAGTTGCAAAATTTGGTAGAGATCGGATGATTAGGTTAATCGTAATTTGATTGAAGCTTTGAACATTCGTGTGGCCGCCATTACGTTTGAGTCAAGACGGCGGCGATATAAAACATGACACTGAGGTGCCCTTTGTTAGTGCTACCTCTGTACCAAATTTCGATCCATTCGGTTCCACCGTGTTCGAATTAATATGGGGAATCAATTTTGACATAAAGATGGCCGCCATCCGCAAACTATTAGGCTGATAACCTATTAGATTGGTCAAAGGATGCTCCCTCCATAAAGGTATGTTGTTGCAAAGTTTGGTAGAGATCGGATGGTTATGTTAGTCGTAATTTAACTTAAGCTTTGAACATTTGTGTGGCCGCCATTACGTTTCTGTCCACATGGCGGCGATATAAAACATGACACTGAGATGCCCTTTGCTAGTGCTACCTCTGTACCAAATTTCGTTCCATTCGGTTTCACCGTGTTTGAATTAATAGGGGAATTGATTTTCACACAAAGATGGCCGCCATCCGCAAACTATTAGGCTAATGACCTATTCGTTTAGTAAAAGGATGCTTCCTCTATAAGGGTATGTTGTTACAAAATTTGGTAGAGATCGGATGATTAGGTTAATCGTAATTTGATTTAAGCTTTGAACATTTGTGTGGCCGCCATTACGTTTCCGTCAAGATGGCGGCGATATAAAACATGACACTGAGGTGCCTTTTATCAGTACTACCTCTGTACCAAATTTCGTTCCATTCGGTTGCACCGTGTTCGAATTAATAGGGGGAATCGATTTTCACACAAAGATGGCCGCCATCCGCAAACTATTACGCTGATGACCTATTAGGTTGGTCAAAGGATGCTCCCCCCATAAAGGTATGTTGTTGCAAAATTTGGTAGAGATCGGATGATTAGGTTAGTCGTAATTTGATTTAAGCTTTGAACATTTGTATGGCCGCCATTACGTTTCCGTCAAGATGGCGGCGATATAAAACATGACTCTGAGGTGTCCTTTGCTAGTGCTACCTTTGTACCAAATTTCGTTCAATTCGCATTCACCGTGTTCGAATTGATAGGGGGGACAGACATTCAGAGTACACACACTCACACACACACAGACTCACACACACACACACACACACACACACACACAGAGAGAGACTCACACACACACATACACACACACAGACAGACACACTTTTTTCGCCCTGTGTTGATCTCATAAGTCTACTTTCATTTTTTGCAAAAATCGAAAGTAGGCTAAAAATCAATGTAACGTGATAGTTTGTCTGTGGGTATGTATGTCTCCTATGCGTTCATATACCATTCGTCCGATTGCGATGAAACTTGGGTGAGATGTTGAGTACACTCCAATGAAGGTTTCTGACTTAGTAAATCCATTTTACAATAGGTAGCGCACGCATAGATTCAACAAATGAGCGACGATGCGCGAAGCATTTCAACAAAGTCCCGTATGTGTTCATATACCATTCGTCCGATAGCGATGAAACTTGGGTGAGATGTTGTGTACACTTACGTGAAGGTTTCAAAATTAGTGAATACATTTCACAGTAGATAGCGCACAAGTAGATTCAACATATGAGCGACGACACGCAATGCGTTTCAACAAAGTCCCGTATGCATTCATATACCATTCGTCCGATAGCTATGAAACTTGCGTAAAATGCTGTGTACACTGCAGGGAAAATTTCTGGCTTAGTACATCCACTTTACAATAGGCAGCGCACGAGTTGATTCAACAAATGAGCTACGACGCGCGAAGCATTTCAACAAAGTCACGTTTGCGTTCATATACCATTCGTCCGATAGCGATGAAACTAGGCTGAGATTTTGTGTGCACTCCAGGGAAGGTTTCTAGCTTAGTAAATCCCTTTAAAAATAGGTAGGGCACGAGTAGAATCAACAAATGAGCAACGGCGCGCGAAGCGTTTCAACAAAGTCCCATATAATTTCATATATCATTCATCCGATAGCGATGAAACTTGGGTGAGATGTTGTGTACACTCCAGGGAAGGTTTCTGGCTTAGTACATACATTTTACAATAGATATCGCACCAGTAGATTCAACAAATGAGCGATGACACGCGAAGCGTTTCAACAAAGTCCCGTATAAAGTCATATACCAGTCGTCTGATACTGATAAATGTTTGGTGAATTGTTGTGTACACTTCAGGAAAGGTTTCTGGCTAAGTAAATCCATTTTACAATACGAAGCGCACGTTTATATTCAACAAATGAGTGACTGCGCGCGAAGCGTTTCGACAACGTCCCGTATACGTTCACATACCATTCATCCGATTGCGATGAAACTTGGGTGAGATGTTGTGTACACTCCAGGGAAGGTTTCTGGCTGAGTACATCCATATTACAATATGTAGCGCAAGAGTAGAATCAACAAAAGAGCGACGACACGCGAAGCGTTTCAACCAAGTCCCGTATGCATTCATGTACCATTCGTCCGTAGCTATGAAACATGGGTGAGATGTTGTGTACACGTCATGGAAAATTTCTGGCTTAGTAAATCCCCTATACAATATGCAGCGCACAAGTTGATTCAACAAATGAGGGACGATGCGCGAAGCGTTTCAACAAAGTCCCTTATAAGGTCATATACCGTTCTGCCGTTAGCGGTGAAACTTGGGTGAAATATGGTGGACACGCCAAGGAAGGTTTCTGGCTTAGTAAATATATTTCACAGTAGGTAGCACACGAGTAGATACGACAAATGGACGACGACATGCGGAGCGTTTCAATACAGTCCCCTATGTCTTCATATCCCATTAGTCCGATAGCGATGAAACTTGGGTGAGATGTTGTGGACACTTACGTGACGGTTTCTAACTTAGTAAATACATTTTACAGTAGGTAGCGCACGAGTAGATTCAACAAATGAGTGACGGAGCGCGAATCGTTTAAACAAAATCAGGTGTGCGTTCATATACTATTCATCCGATTGCGATGAAACATTGATCAGTTATTGTGTACCCACCAGGGAAGGGGACTTAGTAAATCCATTTCACAATAAGTAGCGCAAGAGTAGATGCAACAAATGGGTGACGACGCTCGAAGCGTTTCATCAAAATCCCCTATTGCGTTCATATAACATTCTTCGATTGCAATGAAACCTTGATGAGTTATTGTGTACACGCCAGGGAAGGGCTTCGACTTAGTAATACATTTCTCAATAGGTAGCGCACGAGTAGATTCAACAAATGAGTGACAGCGCACGAATCGTTTAAACAAAACCCCGTATACGTGCATATACAATTCATCCGATTGCGATGAATCATTGATGAGTTATTGTGTACACGCCAGGGAAGGATTTCGACTTAGTAAATCCATTTCACAACAGGTAGCGTACGAGTAGATTCAACAAATGAGTGACATCGATGAAACTTTTGAAAGTTGTTGTGCACGCTTCCACGAATGGTTCTAAATTATAAAATCCATTTTACGATAGCTTAGAGGCAGTTAACATGTTGTGTATCCAAAAGCACTTCAAGAAACAGAATTTCAACGCCAACACTTTCTTTGATTGGCATTGCAACGCATGCCGGGTACAGCTTGTATTTTATTAAATTACCCACACGTGCTACACCGTAATGCATCACACGATATTACACATAAACAAGAAATGGTACATAGGCCTAGGCTATCTTACTTATCAGATGGGAATTCCAGGTTAGGTTCTGTCGTCTGTTGAACATTCAACACAGAAGGTTTTGACAACCGAAATCTCATGGTAAATTCTGTGTAGTCGCAATCATTCAAGTAATTTCTGCGTTATTTATAAGTTTCTGGTCGAAGAAAATCTAGCATATCTTCAAAAACATCGTCATCGTTCAGATTAAAGTTTATGTTCGACCCTGACTATTAGGTATCAGAAAACTGTATCATAATGAGGATCATTATAACACTATTTTTCATTATGAAACTGTTTCTCTCACCAATCAGAGCTCAAGAAACAGTTGTGTGACCAATTAGATAAGGATACCTTCGCGCATGCGCTCAAAATCCAACATGTCCATATAAATTACCAAAAGTGCACCGTCCATATGTTCGCGTAAATAAACTGGTGAATATGAGACAAGAAATAGCACTGTACCTTAATATCCCCAAAACCAATTTCTACACAGCGCGTGGTTTTGAAACGACTTCGGCGACAGTTTTACTGAATACTGGAGCACAATCTGAACATATAGCATTGAAGCACACAGAGCGCATGCGTCGGTTGTCCAGAGAGCTTGGGAAACAGAGATATACTACCCACCGCAGCACCCGATCACAACATTATAGTGACTGAACAGATATTTATGAATATTTATGTTAAAACATATAATAAAGTTATAATTATCGTCGAACATAAACAGTCGTATGCAACTCGCCTATAACGGTAATTAAGACACTCGTTTGGAAATTATATAACTCGCATACGCTCGTTTTATAAATATACTCGTGTCTTAATTATAGCCATTATAGGCTTGTTGCATAATGTACTATTAATGCACGATTATTCCGGCTTTCGCCGCACGCCATTTTGGATTTGAACGCTACGTAAATCGACCGTCAAGTCGTTAATTCCATGTTGACAGAGCAATTAGTTTTGACGGCTTGTTAGGGATGCTAATGGATTGTTATAGTTTGGTGAACCACAACATTTCGGTAATCGTCCGTCAACGGCCTTATTTGGTTTGTTAACATTTCGACAAACCATGGTGAACCCGTCCCTTAGAAGTGCCAAACTTCTGCCCCAAATGTGATCTTTAATGTCTTAGTACAGTATATGAACAGACATGCCTATCACGTATTTATACACCTTCAAATGCCAACTGACTGCATCGACATTCTATTCCGAAACCTAGTGCATAGCCGATAAGACTTAACCACTACGCCACGCAGCTGATTTTAAATCAGCGTTGATATGGGCTCTAGGGTGGTACTCGTATTTGCAATTGGGATGTAATGGTTATATGTCTGTGTTATTAACTCAATATAGGCAAGCATAGTCAGTACTTATATTAGTTTTATGAATAGTACCCAATGGGTATAAACAGTAGTGGTAGTGATTGCTACTCTTCGTGCTAGATTGGAAGCTACTAATTGCTTGCCCTGCGAATTATTTCTTGTAACATAAAATTGTGGTTCAGAATCCTTGCCGTCGTCATTAAAAATCCATAGAACACAGCCATTCTATACATGTTAACAACTTATATTTGTTTTATGAGTAGCATCTAAAGGGTTAACAGCAGTGGTAGTGAATGCTGATCTTCGTGGTAGACGGAAGCTACCGATAACTTAGCCTGTGAAATATTTCATGTGACATGATATTGTTATTAAGAATCCGTTGAATCGTCATTAAAATCCTTAAAAGACCCATTCTAAACATGACAATAGATCATATTAGTTTTATGAGTAGCACCCGAAGGGTTAACGCGAGTTGTAGTGAAGGCTGCTCTTCTTGCTAGATTGGAGGCTACCGAAAACTTAGCCTATGAAATATTTCATGTGACATGATATTGTAGTTAAGAATCTGTTATATCGTCATAAAAATCCATAGAACACAACCATTTTATACATGACAATGGATCATATTAGTTTTATGAGTAGCACCCAAAGGGTCAACGTGAGCGGTAGTGAATGCTGCTCTTCTTGCTAGATTGGAGGCTACCGATAACTTAGTCTGTGCAATATTTCATGTGGCATGGAATTGTAGTTTAGATTCTGTGCGGTCGTCATTAAATATCCATACAACACAACCATTTTATACATGGCAGTAGTCTGGAAAGGTCGCTCAGTAGGCTCTCTCCGGCACACGGGAGATATTCGTTAAAATTGAACAGAAATTTTAATCACGGTTTCAAATAAATAACTAATGATTTCTAACGGGGCAGGAAATCTGTTGATGAAACTTTAATGGAAGTCCAGAGTGGTGCAGACCACCATACATTGCATGAGATAATAAAAGAAGAACGTTAGGTTTTACAGGTCTGGACAATATTATGCAGATTGTAGTGAATTAATAAACAAATCCTTATCATATTGGCAACATGGACGTACATACTTGCTTGGAACACTCCCACCACTTTGTTGTGTTTACTTGGCGTTTAGTCAAGCAACAAAAACGCGAGTCTTATTACATTGCGTGGTCATACTGTAAATTACACAGGCCTGCGAAATTGAAGTGTCTGAAAAATGCATGAGAAGTTTTCATTAAATTGTATAATATTTGGTGTGCTTATTTTAAAAATTACCTCCTTTTTTTCACCACGTCAGGGATTTTTGAAATATCGATATCGATAATTTTACTAAAATCGAGAGAAAGAAAATTCCATTGAGTTTACACTTTTTACATCAAATTATGGTGCAGTATCTAGAAGAACATAAAATTGACGATTCACCAAGAGGAACAAATATTATGTATGTTCACAGGAACGTTGAAAACTTAGCAAAAAGCAAAACAATGTGTAAGTACGTAGTTATTTTTTTTTTGAAACTAGACTTTCTTCTATTATGTTCAATCTCAGGTAAATCCTCATAAATAAATCCAAGTTCAATTGAATTTTTCAAGAAAAACTTTTTAATTACTTTTTTCGAAATTGGCCCAGAAAAACACATAATGTTAAGATATCACTTCGCTTGTATTTTTTCATCGCTGGCCTGTGTTTTTGATTATAAATGAATATTGAATATATTGATAATATTGCAAATTAATGAATGTTAATATTAAATATATTAACATATAATATTAACCCTTGGCACTACAGCTCGTGAAAGGCTTAGGCCTACCAAGCGACCGCTGTCCAGCCATTTGGCCTGCAGATATTGGGGAGACGAGTGATCAGCGCATTGGGTCCCCTCGGCCGTTAATCTTGGTTTTCGTGGTCGGGGCGCTGCCTCACTGTCAGATAGCTACTCAATTGTCCTCACGAGGCTGAGTGCACCCCGTTCCAGCCCTCGCGTCACTTTCTAAAATCCGTGACGAAACCGGGAATCGAACCCGGGGCCTCCGGGTGAGAGGCAGGCGTGCTATCCCATCAACACGGGGCAGGTATTAAATATATTAATACAGTAATTAATGTATTGGGTGGAAAGTAGGCTACAAACTGAACAAAAATTTGTTGTTAATTCGTTTTAGGGGCCTGGGACATCTTGGTCCTCAGCCCCATGTAGTTGGATGTGTGTGTGTGATGGACTTGTCTGTTTTGTGATCTGATGACTGTAGTAGTGTGTGTATCTGTATTAGGGCAGGGACGAGGTGATGCCCCGGGACTTAAAGTAAGATGCTATCCCGGCATATGGCTATAGTATAGGGAGTGTGGGAAAAAAACAGGGGGAAATCTTCATTCAGTATAGCTTTTGTCATCACCAAGATTCAAACCTGCGATCGTCGTACTTACTGCAGATGCCCTCGTGGCTGAGTTGCACGATTTAACGAACACATCTACGCCATGGGACACAAAAATAATTATAATTCTTCTTATTTAAACGAAGGTGAAGGAAATACATTAAGCAAATAATACGCATTTATATTACAGTTATTTATAGCCTCATTAGAACTGAAATACATGTTCAACTATTTTATTAACCCTTGAGAACTGGTGTGAAAAAATATAACACGTGGACCGGCTCCAGGCCATTTTGACCCATAGTGTGTCACTTCCTTTTTGTCGCAGTCGTACGGATTTCAATGAAGTAATTTTACACTGGTGTCTTCCTATGAACTATTCCTAACATAAAATGAGGTTTATTTATATGTATCAAATTTAACTTGCAGAAAAATGACAATTTTCGTAACAGCATAATATTGTCCTTGGTAGTGGTGGCAAGGCAGTTATCTCAATTATTTTGAACAAAGGTGCTGAAGACCAAGGTGTTAGTTGACCCTAAACAGCAATCAACAAGAACGTGAGCTATGTGATTGTGATGTACCAAAATAAGTGGAAGTGGATTATCCCCCTTAGGCCTATGTTTTGCAGATTGCCCCGACTAACGTAGGTCGAAAATTGTCACGCGAGGACTGGCGCCATGGGTAAATCTGACCCGACCGTAAATAATATAGAAATAACTTAGGTGTTCACAAGGTAGTAGATATGTTACTTTTGATGGGTGAAGTTCAAAGCTCGGAAGAAAGGTGCAGTAAGTGATAGGAAATTAGGGCTGACCAAACAGCAAATATAGAGCATTATTTAAGCCTCAAGTAAAGAAAAAAAAAACATGCACCAGTCCTTGTGGGTTAAATAACTTTGTAAGGTCGTCCATTTTTGTTAGACTTGCATATTCTAAATTGGATATTTTAGAATGTTATAATTTTATTTTTCATAGAAAATAACCATTTTAGTTGGTTGGTTGGTTCCTTAGTTTAGGGACTGCGACAACGCGGTCATGTAGCCCCGTGTACATAGGGTGTGTGTAGAATCTGTCTGATAACCGGTGTTAATTGTGATGGCTGTATTAGTGCGTGTTATCTGATTTTTAATTCAAGTAAGGACTGCAGACAATAATTTCATGTAGTTCCTACTTTTGCTACCAAATGCTACTGTCCACGACACCTAGCTTGCGGACATGACTACTAGATGGCATGTCAGTAAGCACCTGGCGGCGAACGTTGGAACTAATAGAGCGTTAGCAATTCTAACCTACAAATTTTGGCTTCACACAAGTGTAGTTAGTGGAAGGTTCTTTATTCATGCCATAAATCTATGACATGGGACCGTCGGCTTTACTTCCCCTCCAAAGGGAGGCATACAGAGGTATTTTAACGCTCTTAAAAATCCAACGACTTCAGCTGGGTTTGAACCCGCGACCTTGGGCATACTTTAGAAGCTCAGCAACCATTTTAGTATATAAGTAGGACTATTTTATAGTGATGCGACCCATGCTGATAATGACACCAATGATGGGTTGAAAGCATGTTACATTAAACATTTATGTATTAACAGGTATCCTTAGCAAATTTAATTCACAAATTTACTCTATGTGTTTACGACGTTGTTGCTGTTGTTGCTTATTTTAGGGAATGTGACATTGCGGTCATATGGCCCTGTGTATTTTTAGGTGGGTGTGGAATTATGTGATAACCAATATTATTGTGATGACTGAAGTAGTGTGTATATTTGTAAATTGGGGATATGATTGGGAAGGAGACGACCGTGACCTTAAGTTAGGAACCATTCCAGCAATTGCCTGGAGTAGAAGTATGGAGGAAACCAAGGAAAACCACTTCCAGGATGGCGGAGGTGGGAATTGAACCCTAATTTTCTTAGTTTGGACTCACGAAGCTAAGTAAACCCCGTTCCAGCTCTCACACCTGAATTAAAATTTCTAGGCAAAGCCGGGAATCGAACCCGAACCTCCGAGTTGTCAGCCAAGAACCGCCATTACTCGTAGTGAATGTTAAGTAAGACTCCAGTTCTCGTGATATATCCCTTTAAATGGATCGACGTAGCTCTTGGTATCATCGAGTACCATTTAACATTTGGAGCAAAGAGACCACACACTCCAGATATAAGTGGCCATTACGAAAAGGCTTTCCTCTTACATCAAGAAAGTGGCTGTCTAGTTCTTATTTCAATGACTTGTCATATTCAACGCTCAATATTTATGAGAGTATTGGCCACTTATTATCCCCCCTATATTATTCTGCTAAGATCCCATTCCAATTTTGTACCGAAGATAAGGTCCCATTAACACCAACCTACACATATGGGGTACCTACAGGTTCAGCATAACCCAATGCGTTAGCGAAACGCTCTCACTTACTCATTAAAGGCCTTACAATTGAATAAATACCTTAAAACATGTATATTTACAATGAAATATTGAAAGAATGCAACACGGTAACCATGGTAACAGAATCTCACAGGTCCATCTATTTCTGTAAGACGCAATGCAATTCCTATTATTACATTACTGTGAAAGTTTCCAGACGGTTACAAGGTTATCACCAAACCAAATTAAGCTGTAAAATTCATCAATACATACCGTATAATGCGCTCAAGGGGGTCAAGGGGCACTCTAGAATTTTTTCACGCAATTTTCACGTGTGAGTGTGGTACGAAAGGTATTTTTCACCCGACTATAAAGGGTCTCCGAAAACCACATTTAAAGGCCCTTAAATTAACATTGTCTGTGATATTCCCTGAAAACTAACTTCGCTCTGATATACCTATGAAGGAATGACAAACCCCTAACCACTGCACCTGTAGCTGAATTGATAAAGTCTGATTATTCATACCAAGGAAAAATCAGTCATAGCATTCATGATTGAGATTTTGCTAAGTGTACTCTTTACAACTAGAATATTCGCGGGCGATGCCGCGACGGGTAATGCTAGTTATTTTTATTATTATTATAATTATTATTTGCGTATATTCCCCTTTAAGGACAGCGCTAAAAAAAAACTAGCTTTTGGAGGTGGCTCTTTTCTTCTTTTTATGTTCCCAAAAACCTTTCAACCGTTCACTCTGTGCCTTATTCGCTTCATCTGTCCATTTACGCCTATTTCCTTTGGGTTGTGATCTAAATTAAAATCAATTTCATTTGTGTCTAGATCTGTTCTTCTACCAACCATGACATCCTCCCAATATTTTCTTGAGTCCATCGATCAGTGCCTTCTTTCTTGCTTCTGGTAGAGGCCTGATCCGGGAAGCGTGATGGCACTGTGGCTTAGCTGCTCGTCTTTCATCCGGATGGCCAGGGTTCAAATCCCGTTGTCAGTGGGGTGGAATTTTCACATGAAAAATCACGTGGCGTCAGGAAGGGCATCCGGCATTAAATCCCCAGCTAACACCAAAATGAGCCTGGTTGGCTCCGGCGACCCCAATGAATTGGGAAAAGCCGAAGAAAGTTAGTTAGAGGCCTTATCCACCTCCTGGTCAACGCTCAGCATTTATGACAGTATTGGCCACAGTATTATTATTATTATTATTATTATTAACTTATTATTTGTGTACATTCCCCTTGAAGGAGAGCGCTAAAAACACAAAAATCTATAAACATTTGTCGAAATTGAAATCTACCATGGATTTTCGATTCTCGAATCCCAATTTTCATCAGGTATTTCTCACATTCTTGAAACAATCTGTGTTTCGTTGCCTTTAGCTTTGTGAAAACACAGATTTTCTTAGTCAGTCGGTCATCAGTCATACGGAAGATGTGCCTCTATAACAGCAATCTTTTCTTTTTGATGGACGACATTATTGGTTCTATCTTGGTGTATAGTTCTTCAGTGGATCTCAATCGAACCTGGCCATCAACCCATCTGTTGACTACAATCATCCGTAATATCTTTCGTTCTGGTTTTAATAATGTGTCGACTTGTCCTTGCCTACACAAAGTCAAAATCTCCGAATCGTACTGCCCTTCCGGTTTAAGTACCGTGCTATAGAGGCTAAGCTTGGCACCTATGCAGAATGACTTCTTATTATAGATGTTTTGCGTCAGATGGAACGCCTGGTCTATTCTGCATATCCTGTCATTGATGGCTTCTTGTTTCAGTCCAGTTTGTTGGATAACCTCGCCGAGATATTCAAATTTCTTGACCCACCCAATTTTGCTAAAATTTGTAATCATCCATCCTGGCCCATTATTATTATTATTATTATTATTATTATTATTATTATTATTATTATTGTTGTTACACGACTTGAAGCTGAGGTTGGTTCAATAACGTCGGACAATATAGTTGGAATTATGCTGAGGAACCAGCTCAGCTGGGATACGGTCGCTTTCTTCGTTGAGGTGGTGCTTCGTCAGAAGAAGTCCGATGGGGACTTGCACGATTTAGTCTGCGATCCGCGTACTGAATATGAATTGAGAGGTAACAATGCTTGTGAAGCAAAGAAAATGGCTCCATCCTGAAGTAATACGAAAGTGGTCCCGGGATGGGCTTTGCCAAGAGGATAGGGTGTGGCTTTTAGTGGGTAAGAATCCCACACACTTGAGGGGTGCGGACCCTTCTCAAAGTCTTATGTAAGATTTTCCACTTCCCTCATAAAAATACAAATAAAATACATAAAATGTTACAGTGGATGTTTCATAAGTAACGTCATATTTTAAAGAAAATTGTATTTGGGAAGATTTTTGACAAGAAATTTAACTATTCAGGAACGTAGAGACCATAAGATTCAAAGGTCTTGAGCCATCTTTCAGTGAGGTTTCTTATCCCACGACAGTACCAGTCTCTGGGTTTTAATGCGTAGGATTCGGCGAGTCCCACTTCCACAGCGTCAATGTTATTGAAATTTCTTCCACGCAAGAAATGGGCCATGGATCAAAAAACATGGTAATCTGGAGGCGCAAGTTCTGCTGGATGTGGCAGCGGTCGATTCCTCCCAATTCCTGATTTTTTGGCAAGGTTTTACGTGCAGTATACAGTGTCAAACAAATATATATTTGAATCACTTGTAATTTTTTCAGGTTATTTCCTGGTTCTGGAATATTATGCAGGTCACAAATTGAATTATTGCTATTGTTTCAGTTGCGAGCTTGGACATCGTGATCATTTCAGTTCCGTGTGTTTTGATTGTGTGTAGAATTTCGCTCATCACTTGTGTTATTGTGGTGTCTGTATTAGTAATGGATGTACTTTTTAAGCGGGATCGTTCCTCATTTAAAGTCACGGCCGTTTACTTCCTAATCCCCAACTGATTGATTATTTTTCAGTCAGATAACGTAATGTTAATTAATCTCAGGTTTTGGTGTTTGAAGCCATTTTCAGTGTTGCCTTAATAAACGAAATTTTAATGCTTTTCAGTCAGTCAACAAGATTTTTCCCAAAAGAGATGGGGTTTTACCTAATCCTGAAAAGAATTAGATGAGATTAATAAATACAGAGTTGAGAGTAGATAGTGACCAAGATAACTGCTCTCTACAGGACAGTGCAAGACACCAAGAGATAAATAGCCGGTACAATACAACCTGTATTGACCATTTAACTACAATCACAAATCCCCCCCCCCCCCTCCCCTCTTTAACAAGAAAGTTTGGAGATCAATCACCAATTCCAGTATTTTAACAAAACATTACATAGACGACAACTAACAAATATTGACGAGTTGAATTATCTCAACTCGCACTGCAACTAAATAAGTGTACATATTGTTAATGTTTTCACCCATACTTTCTGACAAATTTTAGGGCCTAAGTGTAATGGTTCTGATGATGATCGCTTGACGATCGAAACTGGTCACCCAGGAGTATTTATTAATCTCATGTAATTTATTTCAGGATTAGAGAATAACCCATCTCTTTTTGGGAAAAATCGTGTTTACCGACTGAAAAGCATCAAACTTTTATTAATCTTATTTTTTGTCAGGTGTGACTGACTGGAAAGCATTTAAATTTAATTTACTAAGGCAACACTGAAAATGGCTTCCAGCATAATAACCTCAACATAATTACAAATGCACCCACTAATACAGCCGAAATGCGTGGCTCAGGGGTAACGTTCTCGCTTGCTGAGCCCAAGGTTGCAGGTTCGAAACCTGGCGCAGTCAGCTGGCATTTGAGGGTGCGCAAATGCGAGGGAGCCGTGTCAGTACATTTACTGGCACGTTAAAGATCCCCTTCGGGGCAAAATTCCGGCACCCCGGCGTCTCTAAAAGCCAGTGTAGTTAAAAGGGACGTAAAACCAATAACATTATTATTAATACAGCCGAAACAATAACACAGGTTGTCAGACAAATTCTTCACACATCCAAGTACACGGGGCAAAATTATTATCATCAAGTCCAAGCTGCTCAAATGAAACAACAATAACATAAAAGAAACACCGGAAGTGCTGGGGGGAAGAGAATCGATGATGGCTTGCGATACACTGTTGTTGAGGACTGCGAGAAGGGTTTATCTCAGCGCGCTGATAATGCTCGGTCCGGCCGTAAGATGGCAGGTGCTTCGCGCAGCGTCGATACATAGCACTTTTATTATTAACGTCGCTCGCTAGAGGGAAGCTGGACAGCGCGCACGCACTCTGTGGTCTGCTTAGCGGAGTCTCTCAATGCAATGCAATATTGAAATGTTTTTGTGCCGAAGTTATAAAACAGCCGGATGCTCATAAAAACGAAATTCAAAAAAATTAATAAGTCTCCTGGCGTACTGAACAGTTAATAATAGTAATTGATGAGGTCAATGATCTAACTGTTGATGGCTCATCGGAAAGGGCGTAGCGGGAAATATCCAGATACAGGTCATATTTAGCTCAACCCTCGCACTACAATTTTATATTCTCTCGAATGCGCAGGGCTTAGTCATGCATGAAACAATCATAATTTGCTGTATGTATTCTTTTTTGTCACCATCTAACATCAGTTTATTATTACTGTGTATTTTTGTTCACATCTTTTTATCGCCCTCTTCCTCTCTCTCTCTCTCTCTCTCTCTCTCTCTCCACTCTCTACAATTCAATTAGCATCATCACTGTCGCCTAACCATTACCGCTCCGTCTTCCTTCCTTTTCTTCTGTCTACAAAATATTGAATAATTAAATACTTACTTACTTTATCCCTTAGTTACTTTCTTACCTACTATATCCCTTACTTACTTTATCCCTTAGTTACTTTCTTACCTACTATATCCCTTACTTACTTTATCCCTTAGTTACTTTCTTACCTACTATATCCCTTACTTACTTACAGCCAGCATTACGCCTCTCAGACCTAATTAAGACGGCTCTTGGTCGCTGAATTTTAAATGATCATTGAGAAGTATTGCTACTCAAAGTGATTCCCTTACCAGACAGAAACTCGAGGGTCATACAGGACGGTCCACCTTGTAGCTTAGTGACTAGTATTCTTGGCTGGAGGGTTTGATTCCCGGCTCTGTCAACAAATATAAATATATTTTGAGGGCTGGAACGGGGTGAACTCAATCTCGTGAGGCAGTAAGGAGCAGAGGTTGAGTAGATTCCTTTCTCAGTCGTCCTAGAAATGGTATTCCGTGATTTACCACATCTACTCCAAGTCCATGCTGAGATGGTGCCTAAATTAGGGGTATGACTGCCTTATACCCATATCCAATCTCCAAATACTGATACACACACTTGTAAAACTATTACAAAGGCACAGATTATCAGACAAATTACACATACACCTATATGCACAGGATGACATGAACAAGATGTCGCAAAGACCCTAAATCATTCAACGACAACAACAACAACTCATAGAATTCACCATTGCCGGAAAGAAGCATGGATATGTACTTTATTGATGATAGCTAATATTCCATAGCAGAATAAAACTGTGAATAAATCATATTATTATTATTGATTTAAGCCCACTACGGAGCGCTTATGACTAGTTCTTCGATGCTCTTTTCCGTTCCCAATATCTCTTGAGCCCTGCTGATAATTTCTCCTTTCTCTCCTGCGAAAGGGGCTTCCGACATTTAGAGACTCTAGGTGGTGGGATCCAAGATTCTACCATAGCACAAAATTTGGAACGATCTTCTACATCAAGGTCAGCAATTCCAGCCGAATCCAAGTCCTTTAGTACTTCATTAAGCCACAGGCTTCCAGTCTTGTAGCTTTTAACCAAGGAGAAGATCTTCTTGGTAAGCCTGTTGCTGTTCATTCGTTGTAGGTGCCCATAGAACTTGAGCCTCCTACGTCGCATACTGGTATTGGCTGATTCTATTTTATTAACATTGACAATAAAAAAAACATTAAACGTGAGTACTTTTTTATTTTTCGTTCTGTGAGAATTAAATTATTCAAGAACGCGGTTTGTTGGAAACAGTTTGCGAGCAAACTGCTGTTTCCATTTGCTTAATTCCAGCTTCAAACAGCATGTAACTCGATCCTCTTTCATTAAAGTACTTACCTGCTTGAATGAATACATAGAATAGCTCTCTTCAGGCTATCAATATTCTGAATTCCGAAAATGCGCTCTGTGCTTTCATGAAATACTGTGCATTGTTTATTAATAACTTTCAACTATCCTAGAAGTTTTTTCCCTTCGATAACTCAATAGGGACGTGATGGTACTATGGTAAAGCTGGTTTCATACCACCAAGGCGGAATGGGTTAGATTCTCGGATAATGCATGTGTAATATTCAAGGCGAAATGCCACGTCCAGTGTTTCCATTTCCATGTAAAAAGATGATGCAGTGGCAAGTTATTTTGCCTTTCCAAGTAACGATTTCTCGTTGCGCCCTGTTCGAGCCAGAACTGTGAGGGTAACGATTCATCGTTACCGGTCTTTATTATTGATTATTTCGTTATTTCTACGCTTGATAAGAGCAATTTTCAGAGAATATGAATACAGAGATTTTAACTACGTTTATATTCCGTGGGTACCTCTGTCAATCTGTATTTATATTCTGATACATGTGCTCACAGAGTTTCTTGTCTTGTTTACGTAGTGGTTAGTGGCAAACTTGCGTGTATTTTTCTCAGTTTTCGTTGGTAATTTGGAATCTTGACATTTACCACGCTATCAAATAATATAGAGTTTCTTTTAACAATAACAGTACACTTGACAAGTGAATTCCATTTCCCAAAATTACTTCAAGAATTTCATATCTGAAAATTGTAATTGTAATTATTCCACTGTTTTTCTAACATTGAGATCATATAGCTCAAAGACATTACTTATTTTCAGTAATAACAAGTGATTTATACAATCTATGTGTATAATATTTTGCTTTAATATATGTATTGGTCTCTCTTCCATATTATTTCAAAATTAGTCTGTGCACAGCTTCGTAAATATCGCTGACAGTTTTCACACATCCATCAGATGAGAGCTTGAAAGTGAAAGGGCGAATGATCACGCAATACCACAGGCTTTCTTTCCTTTTACTCGTACATATCTTAGTGGGAAAGATACATCTTGTTGGGCCAAAATAAAGTAACAAAGCACATTTTAGCATGGCAATATTGACACATATATGTTTTAGAGCTGTGGGTTGTAACCTTCCAGGGTTACAAAGATCGGGCCCTCAGATCGAGGACTTATGCATGGAGGTTGGAAGTGTGATGTATCTATGTATTCCCCAGTGTGTGACCATTGCATATTTTATATAGGCCTGCATCCGGTATCATATCATCATTATTGAAGTTGGGGTCAATGGAGTTAAGTGTCAGATTTGTGCCTGATAGGTTGGTTGATGTTGGTCATTGAAAGGAGCATACAAGTGTAAACTATGTAAATCGTATTTTGTCGGGTTTGACCTCATATTGGCAAATAGATCCAAAGGCGGGGAAAGATAGATAGCCAATTCATGGCATACTAAAACGCACTGATTTTGACAAGACACTGGATGAGCTACAGCTATAATGAGAGACATTGGATGATATCAAAAATTGTTGGATTGTGGAGAAAACTTACCTTTTGTGAAGGACATTTGACAACAGGAGTCAAAAATAAAGGGTTCTACATCTTCCGGCATCAGTAGATTCCAGCACCCCTAGGCCAACCAGATCTACTCTTCAGTGTGTCACAATGTCCAAGTCGCAGTGAAGTCTAAGGTACGAATTAGAAACTTGTGAATGCACAAATATAATATTGTGAGATTTGGTACAGAATACATTCAATCTTCATCACCAAGCAACTGCTCCAGTTTCGTGGGTGCTGGTGACGAGTCTCTTCCACCTTCATCTATCCTTATACAGCTCCTCTTCTTGGGTTATATCCCACTGAAGACCAATTACGGAGATTAACCACATCGATCCATCTCCTCGTCTTCCAACAGATCATTTCCCAATCACAACCATTTCGGCGTGCTTGTTAGCAATTCTTCTTTCTTCCTTCCGCTATACATGGCCATACCAACTTAGCCTACTTCAACGTATTTTTCCCAATACACTGAATTTTAAATCTGACTCCATTCTATTCGTTTCACTCCTTATCTTGTAATTTTCCGTTCATCTTAGCAAAGTTCGAATAATCTTCATTTCAGCAGATGGATTTTGATTGTTTTCTCGTTCTGTCAAGGCACACGTCTCTAATGCATATGTCAGGACTGGAATGTAGTATGTATTGAAGATGGTTAGTTTTGCCTTATGGGGTACTTGATTATCCCACAGGAGATATCTTATTTGGTTGTAGAATTGAGCAACTTAATGCATACGGTTTAGGACTTCATTTCGAATTGAATTTTTACAGTCGATCACACTGCCCAGATACTGAAATTGGGGATCATTCCCCAGATATCTTTTTCAATCTTAGCGGATCTAGTTCCCTTGATTCAAGTAGAGGTTAGCCACTTGGTAGTTAAAAGGAACCTTAACATATCTGTTGTTTGTCCCTAGTGTAATAAAAAGATGCACCTCACAGCCTGGTATATTTAATTGATGGCCTGTGTATAATAAACTGGAAAGGAAGTAACAATGCACATTTTAACATGGATATTTGGACATAGGTATGTTTTAGGGCTGGAAGTCTACCTGTGATTAGCGTGGAAAAATCTCCAATAGTTACTTACTATGACAAAAAGTGTTCCGTTATCTGAGTCGCCTATATGGTTACTATATACACTATACAGCAATGTTTGAGCTGTTTTTCGACATAAATCATGACCATATCGTGGGATCAACTTTTGTATCCCTGTGTAGTAGAAGTCTCTCACCTGAGAATGGAACCAACGTGTGACATTCGTCTTCAGCACTTCGTCGGTGGGCAATTGTTGACCAGAAGACCAGAATTCCTTGAGGTGCAAGAAAATATGGAAATCGACAGGACCAAGATCAGGACTGTACGAGGCCCGTGCCAATAAAGCTTTTAGATCATCCACCGTACATATAGGCTAAATGTGCTTTCTTCTTTTTCAAAAAAAAATATAATAAAATAGGGAAACCTGATTTCTAGATGGGCCCAAATTCAACGTTGTTAAATATACAAAATGACATGAAAATGACTATTTCTGCCCAAATCTTTATTGGCAGAGTTTAATGAAATCGGAAATAACCTAAATTCAATAAAATGCAATATTAGAGTACAGTGTACAGGTTTCGGTTATATTATAACCATCTTCAGCAGGCAGTAAATGATAGGAATGAAGTTGCAAGATTACATAATTTTATAAAAAGTATGAGTTCAAACATTATTTCCAAAATGTTAACAATCTAAAATGATTAAAAATGCTCTAAAAAAATAAAATCCAATCTATTCTAACTTTCTTTAAGTTAATGTTGCGAGAAAAAATTCTTCAAAAGACAGCCCGTAGTGGAGATGGCGAAGTCGGTAGCATGCTGAGCTCCTATGCCCAAGATAGCGGGTTCAAACCCGGCCGAAGCAGTCAGATTTTTAAGAGCGTTAAAAATCCCTCAGTATGCCATCCTTCGGAGGGGAAGTAAAGCCGGCGGTCCCATGTCATAGATTTATGGCATGTTAAAGAACCTTGCACTAATTACACCTGTGTGAAGCTAAATTGTATAGGTTAAGAATGTAAACAACGCTCTTAGGTTCCTACATTCGTTGCCAAGAGCCGACTGCGGTGGCGTCTAGTAGCTAAGTTCTGAATTAGACCTAGTAGTCGTGGACGATGGCGTTTGGCGGCAAAAGTAGGAACTACTTGAAACATTCAAAGTTGTAGTCCTTATTTGAATTAAATAACAGATACACACACTAATACAGCCATCACAATTAACACCGGTTATTGGACAGATTCTACACACACCCAAAGTACACGGGGCTACATGACCGCGTTGTCGCAGCCCCTAAACTGAGGAACCAACCAACCATCAATGATGTGGAACTGATGTATTGGTTCATTGAAAAAAAAATGGTTGGTATGAATTGTGTTATTATGCTTACGTTAAATATATTTCAGTCGTTATTTGATAATTCACTTTAGAGCACATTTCTATATTAATTTCAAGAGATATGTTCATTAACCTCCGATCATCATAAATACTGCGCTGTGAGATGAACGCCTTTCATGACCAACTTAGTCCTGAGGAAATTAAGATTTCATCCCGAATCTACGCTTCTTTAAATGAAGAAACTTTTTCAAGAATTTAGCAAACACAAGAAGAATTAAAATTCCATTAGACTTCGTTGATTAAACAATTTAGGAACATCCTTGCTGCTCAGTTCACCGCTAACGGATTAAAACTCTCACTTGTTATATTAATTCAACGGGAACTCATTGAGAGAATGTTATCAGTAGTAAAGTGTTTTTCTTTCAAAATGCGTTTGTTCTCATTAACATAAATTGATGAAACCTTAAGAATGTAATTTATAATTCTATTGTAAGCTGTGTGGCAGGGATTGGAGAATGGCAGATTGTAAATGGCCTGACAAGAAAGTAGATATATTTTCCATATAATCTTCCACGATAGCTGAGATGGATGTCGAACCCACCTCTTCTCAGCTTTGCCTCACGAGGCTGAGTGTACCCCATTCCAGCCCTCAGACTAGAAATCAATTTCTTGGCAGAGCCGGGAATTGAACCTGGACCTCCACGGTGCTAGCCACTACGAAACGAGGTGGACGACAGGGAAAATTATATGAGATGGAAACTACTACTACTGATTTAAATCCAACTGAAATACTTACTTTCTTCGGCTTTTCCCAATCAATTGGGGTCGCCGGAACCAACCAGGCTCATTTTGTTTTTGCCCGGGGATTTAAGGCCGCATGGCCTTCCTGACACCACGTGATTTTTCAGTTGAAATTTCCACCCTGCTGTCACCGGGATTCGAACCCGGGCGTAGCGGTGAAAGACGAGCAGCTAAGCCTCTGCGCCATCACGATCCCCATCCAACTTTCATACTGGAAGAAGAAATTGGCAAATCAATAAGCATAACGGAAATAAAAGACAGGGAAAAGAAATGAACTTGGAAGGAAGAAGAGCCTGAAAGGCTAATGGAAATGAAATAGAGGAAAGTTAATAATAATAGTCTAATAGTTATGTTATTACGTACCTTTTATCTATTGAAACTTTTAGAGACACTGGAAAGTCGTAATTTTCCTCCGAAAGGGATATTTAACGTGCCAGTAAATCTACTTATACGGCTCCCTCACATTTAAGCAACCTCCCGTACCAATCAACTGTGCCAGGATTAGATCCTGCAACCTATTGACACAGAAGGAGAGCACGTTACCGATGTGCGTCGCAACTAATCAAAAAGAGAGGAAATTATTATTATTATTATTATTATTATTATTTCTACATTCATTTCACCACATAAGTGGGACATATCAACATATCGTCGGCTTGTTTGCAAGACGGTATGGCTAATTCTCTTGAGGTGGCACATTGAGAAACGAGCGAACAATGGAACAGGTCTCCAAGATGACGGCCTTCTGCATGGTGATATGTAGACCAGGATGTATTCCCAATATTTGTAGATTACGAGCCAATAATTTGGGGATGATGCCAGTAGAAGAAATTACTATGGGCAGAACCACTTCACTTTCCTGTCTCCACATTTGCCGTATTTATTATTATTATTATTATTATTATTATTATTATTATTATTATTATTATTATTATTATTATTATTATTATTATTATTATTATTATTGCCTTTATTGGTGGCGCAGTTAGGGCTCTTGGCCCTCTCTTACACTTAACCACATTAATACAATACAATAAACATATTATGACATTTATATAACTGACAAAATTAAACAATAATAGACATAGATAATGACTTTCACACTCTCATTCACTCATCCAGTCACACTTGTTGTCGGTCAGGAGTGTTCGGCAGGCAGCTCCAGCAGGTGGTCTTGAATTTAGATAGTGAGGTGGTGCCCCTGACACTGGCTGGAAGGGTAATCCACAGCCTAGACCCCACCACATGAAAAGAGTTGTTGTATATAGAGGAGCGATGAATAGGAATCGAGAGGGAAGAACCAGAGCGTGTATTATTACCATGGAAAGAAGAGAAGTACTTGAATTTATTTGATAAGTATAGTGGTCTATCGTTAGACAATAATTGGAAAATCTGGACAAGAATGTGATATGATTGACGTAGTTCAGGTTTCAGCCAGGAAAGAGCGCAATAATAGGGATATGTTTATCATAGCTCAGATCGTAGATAAATCGTATACAAGAGTTGAGAGTTCGTTGAAGTTTCAAAGTTAGTGTTTTGGTTGCGTCTACAAGAATGACGTCACAGTAGTCAAGAAAAGGAAGTATAAGTGTCTGTATGAGTAGGATTCTTACTTTAAATGGTAAAATATATTTTTTTCTTTTGAGTGAGTGGAGCGTTGCGAAAATCTTCTTGCGTACACTCTGTACATGTTCAGACCCGTTAAGAGTCTGATTTATTATCACACCTAGATTTTTCACTGTAGGACAGTATGGAATTTCATTGTTGTTCAGTACAAGAGGAAAGAATTCGCCCCAAAGTCACTAAAGGAAAGGTAAGAAAACGTAGACCCAGCTCAGGAATCCCTCGGAGTGGCTAACTCCCACACTTACCAATAATTATGATCTCTTGAAGCTGTAGCCCTGTCCAGGATACAACTTGTACAGTATGGAGGGGTTCACTATATTTGATGTCAGCAGATTTCTTTTCATTAGAAATGCCTTCATTGCCTGAGCCAACCTGCTTTCTTATATCCTCTTTGCTTCGTCTATCACTGGTTATTTTTCTCAAAGAGGTGAACTATCCTACTTCCTTTGTCTTTTCATCTGCCAATTTGACGTCAATAGGAGTTCGTGATATATCTCGGCTGCTTTCCATCATATTTGTTTTAGATGATTCTCATCACGAATGTATCCTTAAAACGGAGTTTATATCGTTTAAAAACGAATTCAAATCCTCTGGTAGGTCGGCTAAAATGAAATAATCATCAGCAAATATATGTGCTGAATCTTCTCCTTGAATCTTTACTCCTACTTTAAATCTTCATCTAATTTCCTTGATTGTTTTTTTAATGTACAGATTGAAATGTATGGGTGATAAGTTGTAGCCTTACCTTACATCTTTCTGCTTCTCGCTCATGTCCTTTAGTTCGAGGAACTCCGTCTGATTTGTATAGATCGTAGATCAGCTTCCTATCTCTGTACTTTCCTCGTTGCATAGTGGCTAGCACTCTTGGCTGTTACCGTGGAGGCCTGGGTTTGATTCCCGTTCAGCCATGGTGGTAGTGGTTTTCCGTGGTTTCACACTTCTACTCCAGATGAATGCCGGGATGGTTCATAAATTAAGATCACGGCTGCCTCCTTCCCATTCTTCATCTGAATTACAAATAAACACACTAGTAGAGCCATCACAAAATCACTGATTATCAGCCAAATTTCACACTCAGCCAAGTACACGGTGCTACATGACCCGGATATCGCAAAGCTTCTAAATGAATCAACAATCTCTGTACTTATTCCAATCACATTCAGAATGTCAAACATAACATGTATCGTCCAGTAATGGTTTATTGTTCAGGGAAGTGACAACATTGGGGAATATATTTAAATCACTCCAGGCAGTGCAGAGAGAGAAACTTCATATCTAAAACCACAGAACTCTGTTAACTTGTCTGGATCCCGAGGGGTTCGCTACTGGCTGGCACATTAGTTAACGTAATGTAGCTTCATTAGAATAACATATGTAATGCCGTGAGAAATGAGCTAGTGGAGAGTGTTGTATGTAGAATGTGAAACATCTGTAATATTTCACCATGTTTAAGATTACTTTTACTAGCATAGGAGCTGTTCTACAGATCTGTTATCCAAAGTAGTCAATTGCGTTTTACCAGGATTAGGTGTTACTTTGCACGAGAAGTAACTTCTTTACCATTACCATTGTCGCAGTTACACGTCTTGATTTTGATACAAAATTATAGTTGAAGGGTTCAGTCCAAGAACCAGATAAGTCCAAAAATTAAATTGTAGAGAACTAAAAAAGAAAGAGAAAAACAGTATAGCTTCATTTGGGCTGAATAAAATAAAAATTGCTTCTAGACCTACTATTGAGCATAGTTCAGAAAACCTAAGAAAACCTTTGGACTAGTCTGTCTTTTGCCGAAATCTTAGTTGAATACAAAAAATTAACAAGTAGTTCCGTGAAGAACTATACAGCCTATTTTCATATTACCTACTTATGTTAATTGCCTCTATCTAAATACAAAATTTCAGTTTGATTGCTGTAATAGATTCGTAGATATTGAGAACCGACTAAATATTTCGGATGGTCGCCATGTTGGATTTTATATATGTAGGTCCTAGAGTTATGTACTGTTACATGAAGCTTATTGTGTACGTGTAGCATTCAAACTTCAATCGCATGATTAGGACACAAGAATTAACAAGGAGATTTTAAAATTTCGCACAGCTGCCATCTTGTGGTTATGGAAACAACTGAAATAAATTAGATGCCAGTGGATAAACATTCGTATACGTATTTACTGTACCATGTTTCACTGTACTCGGATGGTTAAATTGCGAGATACGTCCATGTGAATATTTATACTTCGCGTCGCCGCCATGTTGGATTTGTGATCACCAGGTTATTTAATGTCCTATAGGTGAACTTAAGCTCATAGCCCCTATGAACATAAAAAAATCAGTTTGATTGCTATAATACACACATCAAAAAAAGTTTTGCATCACCTCGGTTCCCAGATCTCCGGCATATAGACGTTGACTGTGTATATTGTATCCAAGATACAGTCCCTTTGACTGTTCATAGATGTCACTAAAACTGCTCAAAGATGTAAACAACCATGCATGAGCAGGGCCTATTAGACGGAGGGGGTACGACAGCCGATCAGTTCCAGTCATTCCACCAGGACGAAGGTACGCTGCTCATGTTGTCTGTAGTTCTACCATGCCTAGAAGGTCAATACCGCAGTTCGATCGCGTCCGCATTGTTACTTTGTGTCAAGAAGGGCTCTCAACAAGGGAAGTTTCCAGGCGTCTCAGAGTGAACCAAAGCGATGTTGTTCGGACATGGAGGAGGTACAGAGATACAGGAACTGTCGATGACAGGCCTCGCTCAGGCCGCCCAAGGGCTACTACTGTAGTGGATGACCGCTACTTACGGATTGCCGCTCGGAGGAACCCTGACAGCAATGCCACCATGTTGAATAATGCGTTTCGTTCAGCCACAGGACGTCGTGTTTCAACTCAAACTGTGCGCAATAGGCTGCATGATGCGCAACTTCACTCCCGACGTCCATGGCGAGGTCCAGCTTTGCAACCCCGACACCATGCAGCGCGGTACAGATGGGCCCAACAACATGCTGAATGGACCCCACGGAATTGGCATCACGTTCTCTTCACCGATGAGTGTCGCATATGCCTTCAACCAGACAATCGTCGGAGACGTGTTTGGAGGCACCCTGGTCAGGCTGAACGTCTTAGACACACTGTCCAGCGAGTGCAGCAAGGTGGTGGTTCCCTGATGTTTTGGGGTGGCATTATGTGGGGCCGACGTACGCCACTGGTGGTCATGGAAGGCTCCGAAACGGCTTTACGATACCTGAATGACATCCTCCGACCCATAGTGCAACCATATCGGCAGAATATTGGAGAGGCATTTGTCTTCATGGACGACAATTCTCGACCTCATCGTGCACATCTTGTGAATGCGTTCCTTCAAGATAACGACATCGCTCGACTACAGTGGCCAGCATGTTCGCCAGACATGAACCCTATCGAACATGCCTGGGATATGTTGAAAAGGGCTGTTTATGGACGTCTTGACCCACCAACCACTCTGAGAGATTTACGCCGAATTGTCGTTGAGGAGTGGGACAATTTGGACCAACAGTGTCTTGATGAACTTGTGGATAGTATGCCACGGCGAATACAGGCATGCATCAATGCAAGAGGACGTGCTACTGGGTATTAGAGGTAGTGGTGTGTACTGCAATCTGGACCACAAATGCTGAAAGTCTAGCTGTATGATGGTACAACATGCAATGTGTGGGTCTCATGAGCAATAAAACGAGCTGAAATGTTGTTTGTGTTGATCTCTATTCCCTTTGTATTTAACGGTTCCGGAACTCTTGGAACCGAGGTGATGCAAAACTTTTTTTGATGTGTGTAGATTCGTAGATATTCAGAGCCGTATAAATACTTCGGATGCTCGCCATGTTGGATTGTTAAATGTATAGGTCATAGAGTCATGTACCATTAAAGGAAAATTATTGCGTAGGTTCATTATTCAAACTTTCAGATCGATCGCATGATTACGACACAAGAATTAAAAACTTAATTTTAAAATTCGCAAAGCTGCCATCTTGAGGTTATGTAAACAATTGAACTAAATTAGATACCAGTGTATTACAATGAGTATAAACATTTTCTGTACCAGATCTCATTGCGGCTGAAACATTAAATCGCGAGAAAGGTTTATTTAAATTTTCAAATTCGCTTGGCCGCCATTTTCGTTTTGTAGTTAACCGGTTTTTGAAAGTCTTATAGATGAACTTCTAGTAGTGCCCTTTATCTTCGAACAAAATTTCAGGGTGATACCGCTAATAGTTTCAGAGATACAGAATGCCGGTGAAATATTTCGCACATCCACCATCTTGTGGTTATGTAAACAATTGAACCAAGTTAGATGTCGGTGCATTACAATGAGTATAAAAATATACTGTACCAAGTTTTATTGCGTTTGGTAGGTTAAATCGCGAGAAACGTCTATTTAAAAGTCGCAAATTCGCGTGTCCGCCATGTTGGTTTTGTAGTTACCAGTTTTTCAAAAGTCACATAGGTGAACTTCTAGTAGTTCTCTTTATCACCGTGAAAAATTCCAGGGTGATATCGGGAATAGTTTCGGATATATTGAATGCTGGTGAAATATTTCGCACAGCCGCCATGTTGGATTGGTGAGACGTAACAAAATTTGAAGGGCACGGTCGGGGTCGTCCTGAATAGTGCTATGAACTTACCGAGTTTCATTGAAATCGCTCCAGCCGTTTAGAAATTATTAGGGACACACACACACACGCACACACACACGGACAAAAGGGGATCTCATAAGCCTATTTTTTCAAAATTGGAAATAGACTAAAAATATTGTAATCTTCAAATACGATTATTTATTATGGAAATCCTAACAAAGTACAAATCATTATTGAATGTCATATGTTCCAGGTAATTAATTATCTTGAAGAAGCATTGGAAAACATTGGACTTGTCTTATATTTGTAGAGTCCCCAATTTTTTTCACACTCTTATATAACCCAAAATGTCTGCTTTTTTGAGACAGTAATAAGATGTATTTATCCTAAAAAGTCAATTTTCGGACTTGTCTGTTTTTTGGGAATGAACCCTTCAATTGCTTAATTGCTTGATAAAATATTTTAAAAAATATATACTTGCTTAAAGGAGAAATAATTTCAATACTGAGATTTGCAGATTACATTATAATCTTAGCGCACTCACTAGAGGATTTAAAAGTGTTCTTAAATGGTATGGGCTCCATCTTTAGGATAGAATTCATGATGAAAATCAATAAAAATGTGAAACAAAAAAAAATGGAAATCAGCCGAAAGATATCAGAAACACCTATTGACGTCAAATTGGCAGGTGGGAAGCTAAATAAGAAGTAGACTTCTGGCATTTAAGAAGCAAGATAACCAGCGATGGACGAAGCAAAGAGGATATAAAAAGTAGGTTAGATCAGGAAATGAAAGCATTTCTGCAGAAGAGAAATCTGTTGACATTAAATATAGATTTAGGTCATTTCTGAAAGCCTTTGTTTGGAGCGTGGCACTATATGGAAGTGAAACTTGGATTGTTGGCACAGGAGAAAAGAGGAGAATAGAAACGTTTGAAATGTGGTGTTACAGGAGAATGGAATGGGGAGAGTTATAAATGAAGAGGTATTAAGGCGAGTGGGACAGGAGAGATGTTTCTGGCGACGACTAAAGAAGAGAAGAGATAGTTTAGTAGGACACATACCAAGACACCCAGGAAAAGCAAACATAGTTATGGAAAGAAGGGTCGAGGACAAGAATTGTAGGGGTAAACCAAGGTTAGAATATTTAAACAGATTGCCTTGGATGTGAGGTGTGGTAGCTATGTAAAGGCGAAGTGATTAGCTCAGGACAGGTAGGCATGGAGTGCTGCATCAAACCTGTCAAAAGCCTCAAACAACAGCAAAAAAAGCAACAACAACAATTCGCTAAATAATATCACACAAGACAAGCAAACTTGAAGGTCCATCATCACAAACAATATTTTTAAATAAATCACTTAAAAACCAACAATTTGCGCTAGTTTATAATAACTGCTAAAACGAAATAAGTGTTGGTTGGTTGGATCTTCAGTTTAGGGGCTGCGGCAACGTGGTCATGTAGCCCCGTGTACTTTGGGTGTGTGTAGAATTTGTCTGATAACCGGCGTTAATATATCGTGATTGCTGTATTGGTGTTATCTGTAATTCAGGTAAGGACTGCAAACGATCATTTTCAAGTAGTTCCTACTTTTGCAACCTAATAGGCTACTACCGTCAACGACACCTATCTTCGGACGTTATTACTAGATGCCAACGCACCTGGCACCTTGTGGTGAAATTTGGAACTTAATAGAGCATAATCAAATCTAACCTAAAAAATTAGCTTTACACAATATTGTAGTTATTGGAAGGTTCTTTTACATGCCATGAATCTATGATATGGGCCCGCTGGCTTTACTTCCCCTCCGAAGGAAGGTATACTGAGTGTTTTTAACGCTCTTAAAAAATCCGACGACTTGACGTGGGATTGAACCCGCAATCTTGGGCATAGAAGGTCAGCATGCTACCAACTACGCCACCGAAACCACTATGTAAATAAGTGTATGTATCTTAAATCTCATCATGCACATACTTGTAGACATAGATTTAATAGCCTAGGTGTAATGGATGTTATGATGATCGCTTGATGATGGAGACTAATCATCGAACTGTAGTATATTTATTAATAACATGTAAATTATTTTCAGGATTAGGGAAACACCCATTTTAATTAGGTACAATCGTGTTGACTGACTGAAAATTATTACATTTTGATTTAAAAACACTATAATAATATAAATAAACATCTAAAATACAGGGTCTTTATATTTGCTTGGCAAGGGCATTCTCGCTCACGCGCTCCGCCAGTGACGACTCAGTTGCCGGCTGCCGGGCGCTCATTTATACGGCAGAATACCGTGCTTAACATTTATACGGCAGAATACGGTGCTTAAAATCAGTATCAGAAAATGTTACCCATCCGCTGCCAAAAATAATCGGCATCTCCTTATGAAGTTTCCGGTTACTACAGTTAATTTAGCTCCAGTAAGGAAATAGGCCTAACGACCTTTACGTCTATTTTTATTGTTTACTGAACCTGTACGTTGAATCTCTTAGCCAGTTGTTTTATTGTCCAATTTATAGGAATGGGTCTCCCTGGAAATTTCACTCGAAACTTTTGTCTTGTTCTGGCGCACGATTCCCTGCACTTTATGTACGTATTGTGCAGATATACTCGTTCAATTAACTAATATTTCACCATCAGGCATTACAGCACTATACGCAATCACAATAAAACAACTGCCTAAGAGATTCAAACGTACAGGTTCAGTAAACAATAAAAATAGACGTAAAGGTCGTTAGACCTATTTCCTTAATGAAGCTAAATTAACCGGAGTAAACAGAAACTTCATAAAGAGATGCCGATTATGTTTGGCAGCGGATGGGGAACATTTTCAGCATCTACTGTAAACATAGCGAGTAAAAATGCAAGATACTGATTTCTAGCACGGCATTCTGCCGTATAAATGAGCGACGGGCAGCCGGCAACTGAGCCGTCACTGTCGGAGCGCGTGAGTGAGAATGTCCTTGCCAAGCAAATATAAAGACCCTGTACAAAAGGATGGTATACAGTATTTGCTTTCACGGCTAGTGAATTAAAACTCTGCAATCTTTCTAGGTTTGTGCCGTGTCTTGTGAGGGGTTTTGCCGTGAAAGCCAATATACCATCTTTTTGGAAGCCTTCATAGGGAGGTTATGGCTGCTTGAGCGTTTAGTTCTTGCAGTAAAGAGGCACTGGTGCGCTTTATAAAATGGGAGGTAGCGCGCAGTTCGCAACCCCTGTGGGGGTCCAGGCGGGGACACCAAGAGCCCACTGATCAGCCAGCTTCGTGTCTCAGGCGAAACCCCACAGAAGACACGGCACAAACCTGTAAAGATTGCTGAGTTTTAATCTAAAATACAATTCAAATGATACAAAATATAAAAATAAAAATTATACTAATAAATCAGTTAAAATTAAAATAAATAAAGAGCAAAATGCTCAAACTTAATTCTTTTTTTAGCCTATTTTCATTTAAAAAAATAGGCTTATGATATCACCTTTTGTCCGTGTGTCTGTATGTGCGTGTGTGTGTGATGTGTGTGTCCCCCGTAATAACTTCTAAACGGCTGAAGCGATTTCAATGAAACTCGGTAAGTTCAAAGCACCATTCTGGGTGACCTCAACCGTACCCTTAAAATTTTATTGTGTCTCACCAATCCAATATGGCGGCTGTGCGAAATTTCACACCAGCATTCAGTATCTCCGAAACTATTACCGATATCACCATGAAATTGTGTACGGTGATAAAGGGAACTTTTAGGAGTTCGCCTATGAGAATTTCAAAAACCTGGTAACTACAAAACCAACATGGCGGCCAAGCGAAGTTAAGACATTTAAATAGACTTTTCTCGTGATTTAATCCTCCAGACGTAATGAAACTTGGTACAGCAAATGTTTATACACATTGTAATGCACTGCGTCTAATTTAGTTCAATTGTTTACATAACCTCATAATGGCGGCTGGGCGAAATATTTCACTGGCATTCCGTATCTCCCAAACTATTACAGATATTACCCTGAAATTTTATACGCTAATAAAGGGCACTGGTACAAATTTATCTATGTAACATTCATAAACCTGCAAAGTAAAAAACGAACATGGCTGGCAAGCGAATTTGAACATTTTAATAGACCTTTCTTGTGATTTAACTCTCTGAGCGCAGTGAAATGTGGTACAGTAAATAATTATACATATTGTAATTTACTGGCATCTAATTTAGTCCAATTGTTTACATAACCTCAAGATGGCGGCTGTGCGAAATTTTAAAATTACGTTTTTATTTCTTGAGTCGTAATAATGCGATCGAAGTGAAAGTTTGAGTAATGAACCTACGCAATAATTTTCCTTTAATTGTACATAACTCGATGGCCTATACATATAACAATCCAAAATGGCGAGCATCGGAAATATTTAGACGGTTCTCAATATCTACGAATCTTTTACAGCAATCAAGCTGAAATTTTTAAGTTCATAGAAGCTTTGAAATTTTTAAATCTCGTTTTTAGCCTACTTTTCACATTTTGCAAAAATGAGGAAAAAGTAGACATGAGATCGATCCGGGAAAATGTGTGTCTGTCTGTCTGGCTGGCTGGCTGTGTGTGTGTCCCCCCCTATCAACTCCTAAACGGCTGCAGCAATCAAAACCAAATTTAGTATGAGTAAAGATGTGCACCGGAATATCTCACGTCCATATTTGAAAATGATGTCAGTGCTACCAACTGCTGAAAAAACGCACTAGAAATTTGATCTCCATGTTGAATATCTTGCAAGGTATGCATGGGAACTATTCCAAAATTGGCACACATGTAGATAATACTATTTAAGTTTAATTTCCAGGAGGCCAACGATGACAGTGTTGCCAAAATAATTTTAAGCCTTCTGATATGTCCAATGTTTAAATGCATATAACTTCTACACTATCGATTGGATTTCAACCAAATTTTGTATGTAATATCTGTACATAAACAGATATGACTGAGCGTATTCTTAAGAGCCACCAGGGCTGCCAACTGTTAATAATTTCTCTCTCTTTTTTATCCAAATACCTATATATCAGAAAGTATGCAAGCCAACAGCTTTAAACTATGCACACGTATATTGTGACATTTTAGATTAATTTGGAGTAACTTATATACGTCAGTTCTACCAACATGATTATAAGCCTGCTGATAGTACCAATTTTTAAATACATGTAACTTCTATACTATCAGTTGGAGTTCAACCAAATTTCTTATGTGCTATGTGTACCATAACAGATATGACTATAAGTATTGTTAAGAGCAATCAGGGCTGCCAACTCTTAATAAATGCTGTCTATATTTGTTTACCCTAATATCAATATATCAGAAAGTATGCAAGCCAACAGATCTATACTTTGCACACGTATAGCACCTGGCATTCTAGATTAATTTGGAGTAATTAATACAAGGCAGTGCTGCCAACATGATTCTATGCCTGCTGATATGTCCAATTTTAAAATACATGTAACTTCTATACTAACAAACGGATTTCATCCAAAATTGGCACAACAGATATCATAATATTTCAGATTATTTCTGACCAGCACACGCATGGTATTGTTGGCAACATGCTTTTACGCGTGCTGATAGATCCAGTGTCTAACTGCATGTAACGTCCATTGGACTTCAACCAAATTTTGTATTCTGTACCTTAAGAGATGGAACTTAGAATATATTCAGTCACCAGGGCTGCCAACTGTAGTGCTCTATTAGGCTACATTTTACCAGGTATATTTTGAACTAATTAGATATTTCGATATTACCAACTTAATTTCGTCATTATTCTAGATAGGTTCATATACTGTAGAATAATCATTGGCATGAAAAGTAGGCTGTATAGTTCTTCACGGAATTTCTTGTTACTTATTGTGTTCTAATCGTGTGATTGAAGTTTGAATACCACATGTATACAATAATCTGCATCTAACAGTACATAAAATCCAACCTGGCGACCATCTGAAATATTTAGACGGTTCACAATATCTACGAATCTATCACAACCTTCAAACTTAAATTTTGTATGTTGATAGAGGCAATTAACATGAGTAGGATATATGAAAATAGGTTGTATTGTTCTTCATGGAACTACTTGTTATATTATTATTCTGTCCAATAACCTATTGGATCGAGGATTCTTTTTAGCCTGGATATGTTTGCAAATCTTTCGAATATCAAATGAAGTATGTTGAAATTTTTGCAGTTCAAATATTGTCCTTGAACTTGATAAAGTTGAAGACGCCTTTGCTATGTGTATGGTGGTACACGGAGCGGCGCGACGCGATGGCTAGGTTGATTTTAATTACATCTATCTGTTTCGCTGATTAGAGAGAGCTAGTGAAGTGACAAACACAATTTCAAGTATCCTTTGAAACTTGTGCTTGCGTGAAAAGCGACACTAAATTAAGCCTGAAAGAGCTTATACGCATAGCGGCGCTCTCAAAGAGCCCTCATATTTATGATAATATAACGACACAAGAACAGAGTTTTCTTCTCCTCCTTAATGAGCGCCATAAAATAACTGGTAAAGGATGCTTCTGCGTTGACTTTGAGCAACAGTTTAAAAAGTTCAACACTATGGTTTAGTTCATTAGATTAATAAGCTCCACGAGTGTGAAACTTTTATAAAATCAAAAGGCTTCAAATGAACGTCATCCCCTCATATCTTAAAGGTAATGTCATATCGACACAAACATCCACCTATATTCACTGTTCGTTTCATTTTCATGTACAGTATCTGTCGAATGCCTTTCTGCCTTTGATGTCCTCCAAGTAATTATTCTTCGAACAGCCAATTCCACCTGTTCTCTAAAATTTTTCTCTCAATTATTACTATTATTATGTCTGACCCCGTGGAAAATGTATTAGCGTACTAGGCTTTGGCCCAAAGGGTCCATGGTTACATTCCCGACCGAGTCATCGGGGATTTTAATCTTCTGGGATTAAATCCTTTGGCCGGGGGACTGGGTGTATGTGACGCTTTCGTCATCACTTACTCTTAATTAGGGTGAGCAGGTCACCCATCGGTGTCAACTAAATAGACTTGCACTTGGCCTTCCAGGAGGCCACACGGCAATTTATCTCTTACAAAGGGACTTGTGCGAGAAATCTTGCATGTTCATAAACCACCCACCCGGCTTTAATGTTATGCGGGCTTCTTGTTTATTTGTTTAAACGCAATTTTTAAACAAATTGTCAATATTTAGGAAATCATATAGCAATTCGTCACTGTTGCTAGTGCTTCTCCATCTTTTGAATGCACGATTGGCTACTTGTGAGCTCCCCGTGTGCATAGACCACCCGCCCGGCGTCACTGTTATACGGGCTCGACGCGACGCATTTCCGACGGGAGCTATCGTCATGTGTATTTGTATAAACGCAATTGTTAAACAAATAAATATATTTCCCTCGACTTTTCTAGAAATGAAAATGTTTTCTGTACTATTAAGACGATTTAGAAGATTTGGCACAACCCACTCTGGTTTAAGAGCTTGAGTTTTCTGAAACATACACCCTAGCGTTTTATATATATGATAATTATTATTATTGTTGCTGTCGTTTCGGCCATCTACGGACCACGCTATTTCAACTGCCCTTTTCCATGTCTTTGCACCTGGGCCTTACCGTTCGCCCAGTATTCCTGCATTCGTTTCCTATGCTGTTCCTTCCTCGCTTCAGTCCATGTCTTGCCAGTTTTTTAGCCTACTTTTCACATTTTGCAAAAAATGAGGAAAAAGTAGTCTTATGAGATCGGGCAAATGTGTGTCTGTCAGTCTGTCTGTCTGTCTGTCTGTCCTTCTGTCTGTCTGTCTGGCTGTGTGTGTGTCCCCCGCCCCTATCAACTCCTAAACGGCTGCAGCAATCAAAACCAAATTTAGTATGAGTAAAGATGTGCACCGGAATAGCTCACGTCCATATTTGAAAATGATGTCAGTGCTACCAACTGCTGAAAAAACGCACTAGAAATTTGAGCTCCATGTTGGATATCCTGCAAGGTATGCATAGGAGCTATTCCAAAATTGGCACACATGTAGATAATACTACTTCAGTTTAATTTCAAGGAGGCCAACCATGACAGTGTTGCCAAAATAATTTTAAGCCTTCTGATAGGTCCAATGTTTAAATGCATATAACTTCTACACTATCTACTGGATTTCAACCAAATTTTGTATGAAATATCTGTACATAAACAGATATGACTGAGCGTATTCTTAAGAGCCACCAGGGCTGCCAACTGTTAATAATTGCTCTCTCTATTTTTTTATCCAAATACCAATATATCAGAATGTGTGCAAGCCGACAGCTTTAAACTATGCACACGTATAGTACCTGACATGTTTGATTAATTTTGGAGTGACTTATATACGTCAGTTCTACCAACATGATTCTAAGCCTGCTGATAGGGCCAATTTTTAAATACATGTAACTTCTATACTATCAGTAGGATTTCATCCAAATTTCGCATGTACTATGTGTAACATATCAGATATGACTGTAAGTATTCTTCAGTGCAATCAGGGCTGCCAACTGTTAATAAATGCTGTCTATATTTTTTACCCTAATATCAATATATCAGAAAGTATGCAAGCCAACAGCTCTATACTTTGCACACGTATAGCACCTGACATTCTAGATTAATTTGGAGTAATTAATACAAGGCAGTGCTGACAACATGATTCTATGCCTGCTGATATGTCCAATTTTAAAATACATGTAACTTCTATACTAACAAATGGATTTCATCCAAAATTGGCACAACAAGATATCATAATATTTCAGATTATTTCTGATCAGCACACGCATGGTATTGTTGGCAACATGCTTTTACGCGTGCTGATAGATCCAGAGTCTAACTGCAAGTAACGTCCATTGGACTTCAACCAAATTTTGTATTCTGTACCTTAAGAGATGGAACTAAGAATATATTCAGTCACCAGGGCTGCCAACTGTAGTGCTCTATTAGGCTACATTATACCAGGTATATTTTGAACTAATTAGATATTTCGATATTACCAACTTAATTTCGTCATTATTCTAGATAGGTTCATATTCTGTAGAATAATCATTGGCATGAAAAGTAGGCTGTATAGTTCTTAACGGAACTTCTTGTTTAGTTTTGATTTTTCTTGGAATCCATGATGTTCTTCGAGTTTCGACTTTAGTGGAACACGTTTCTGGATATCCTCCTTGGTTAATCCCACTTCACGCGGGTCTTTTTCTACCTCGGTGAACCACGCCGCCTTGGTTTTCTTGTTAAGAAGAGAACTGAAAATCCTATTGCTCAACCTTGTAGAACTCATACGAGCAATGTGGCCATAGAAAACTATCCTTCACTTACGAATGGTGTCCGTGATCTTTTCTACATCAGTAGAGTTCATGATTGTGTCGTTTTCAGAACTCACCACTTTCTTTGATTGGACCTAGGAGTTTTCTCAAGATTATTATTATTCTTCTTCCTTCGTTACGGCCAACTAAGGACCACGTCATGTCAACTGTTTTTTCTGCATTTTAATGTTAGCCCAGTACTCCTTCATTCGCAATCGATGTTGCACCTTTCTCTCTGTCGTCCACGCCTTCCCGGTTTTTAGCTTCGGCTTAAGTTGAAAACTCCGATGTTTCTGAAGTTTCTCCCTAAGTGGGCCACGCTCTTGGATATCTTCACGTGTAATCCCAGTCTCCAACAGATCTTTCTCTACTTCATTGAACCAGGCCCCCTTTGTCTTTTTCTCACGGAGAAAAGCAAAAATTCTGTTGGATAGCCGTGTTGATTTCATTCGGGTTATATGTCCATAAAAAGAAATCCTCCTTTTCCTCATCACGTCCGTTATTTTCTCTACGTGAGTGTACAACTCGTGGTTGTGGCGTCTTCGGAACTCGCCGTGTTCTTTGACTGGACCCAGGATTTGATTATTATTATTATTATTATTATTATTATTATTATTATTATTATTATTATTATTATTATTCCTATTATATACATTGAAATTAGAAACTGAGTGACAGTGGCAACAATATACACTGCATGACCAAAAAAAAAGTTAAGCACCCAAAAGGAGTGGTTGAAGGTGAAGGAATCTACATATGGGGAAAGATCACGTGCCTTTATTGAACTGAATACAATACGGGGTGAGACAATGCCGTTGGCAGTTACAGATGGAATGTAAGCACCAGGTCAATAGGGTGTGCCCCCCTCCCCTCCCTGGCCACAATGCATGCCGCTATGCGGTTCGGAATTGTGTCAAACAGCCTTTGGATCCTCTCCTGAGTCATGTTCGTCCACAATTCTTGCAGTTATCCCTCCAGATCCCGCAGGTTGGTACGGGGACGGAGTCACAACGTGAGTGGGTGCCCTCCTGTACCCATTGAGTTCAACAATGGGCCACTTTAACATCTAAATGGCCCACATGCCTGGCAGTTGCACGTACGACCAACCAGCCTCATGCAGTCCCACAATGCGGCCTCTGTCAAATGCTGTCAATTGGTGGATTGGATAGGCTGTCTTCTAACGCGTCATCGAAGCTACGCGGGTGCCTCGTAATGTACGTATAGTCCTCTCTGCACGTCTTTCTGAACTGTGTGACTCACAGCTGTTGACTGTAACAACTGATCAACAACAGGGCAGTGCCATCACGAATGCACTCTGGTGGGCGTTCTACACATTACAGATCCTTGTGTATCTAATAATTTACGCATTAATCAATGGTATGCATGTATACCGAAATGGGATAATATTGGACCACTCCTTATGGGTGCATTTTTAGACTACTTTTTTCATTTTGTAAAAGTAGATCGATCCGGGAAAATGTGTGTCTGTCTGTATGTCTGTCCTTCTGTCTGTCTGCCTGTCTGTCTGTGTGTGTGTGGATTTCAACCAAATTTCGTTTGTTTTTTGTGTACCATAACAATTATTACTATGCGTATTCGTAAGTACCAGCAGTGCTGCCAACTGTTAATAAATGCTCTCTCTATTTGTTTAATCCTAATATCAATATATCAGAAAGTATGCAAGCCATTTGTCTAAACTTTGCACACGTATAGTACCTGATATTCTTGATTAATTTTGAGTAACTAATATACCTGAGTACTGCCAACATGATTCTAAGCTTTCTGATAGTTTCAATTTTTAATTACATGTAACTTCTATACTAACCAATGGATTTTATGCAAAATTGGCACAACAATAGATCGTAATATTTCAGATTAATTCTGAGCATCACATACATGACATTGTTCCCAACATGATTTTACGCGAACTGATAAATCCAATATCAAACAGCATGTAACGTCCATACTATCCATTCGACTTCAACCAAATTGTGTAAGTTCATTCTATACCTTAAGAGATGGAACTAAGAATGTATTCAGTCATCAGGGCTGCCAACTGTAGTAAGTTACTCTATTAGGCTACACTATTGCAGGTGTATTTCAAACAGCAGTACTTAGAAATGTTAGTATTACCAACTTGATTTCGTCATTATTCTAGATAGGTCTATATAGATTGGCATGAATCTTAAATTTTGAGAAAAGTAAGCTCTTTAGTTTGTCACGGTACTACTTGTTTGTTAGGCAGTGTATTTAGGTCCGCTAGTCATTATTATTATTAATATTATTATTGGTATTATAAAATATATTATTTAAATGAGTACACTAACCCAGTGTTGGTCTCATTATGACTGCCCTAATGCAGTGCGCAGCAGCTCAATTAGTCGTGTGTGAAAGATTAGCATACATACAAATAGATATTTAATTTACAATAATTATGTAGTAATTACAACCACAGAGCTACCTGCCATTAAATCATTTGGTCGCTCATTATTATTTAATAGCTCAAATTACTTCATGACCTATATTGTGTAATGAGCAAAGCATCGTTGTAAGTATTCACAATGTCACCAACTGGAGCGACTGTGATTATGTGTCTGATTGTGCTGACACAACACGCTGGTACTTGGATTTTAGAGCAAGTTTAAATATTGTATCTCTCCGTTAGTCGCCTCCGTAGCTTAGCGGTCAGGGTGGTTAGCTGCCGCCCTGGAGGTCCTGGGTTCGATTCCCAGCTCTGCCTCGAAATTTGAAAAGTGGTTTGAGGACTGGAACGGGGTCTACTCAGCCTCGGGTGGTCCAAATGAGTAGAGGGGGTTCGATTCCTACCTCAGCCATCCTCGAAGTGGCTTTCCGTGGTTTCCCACTTCGTCTTCGGGAAAATACCGGGATGGTGCCTACAGTAAGGCCACGGCCACCTCCTTCCCTCTTCCTTGCCTATCCGTCCTTACCTTCCATTCCCTTCCCTCATGAGGCCCTTGTTCGCTTTGCAGGTGAGGCCGCCTGAGTGAGGTACCTATCCCACCTCACCAGTTGTACCCACTCCGATTAATGTTCCCAGCTCTAGGTCACTGCTTGAAAAATGGCGGTAGGTGTGAGTTCCCTCGCTGAGTCTGTGGGGGCCACCACCCTGGAGGGTAAACTCGATTTTTAAAAAATATTTCCGTTATGATGATGATGATGATGATGATGTTAATGTTAATTCATTTGAGGGGTTTAGGACATCTTGGTCATTAGCCTCGTGTAGTTCGGTGTGTGTTGTACTTATGTGATAACCTGTAGGCTATTTATGTGATTTACTTATATATTTATTTATTTATCGTATGGCATACATGAAATTTATTTATAAGTTGACATCAAGCTTAGAAACATACTAAGTGCCTGTGGTGTCCCTAGGAAAAAAAGTCGCTAAATTCACCACTCTAAGATGTTTGTGGGCATTCTTGACCTAGGTGCCGATCAGTCTGCCTTTCAGCACCGCACTCGCTACTTATACAGGAGATCCCCGCATACACCGTGATTGGTCCGGATTCTATTTAATTTTGACCAGGTCTTCCTAGGCTGAGTGGACCCTGTCACCTTCTCAGTTATACATGGTAGCCTAGGCCTATTACTGAACTCTCTGGAGGGGCAAACGAATTCCAATCAGAAGACCATCTCTCAGTCAGGTTGAATTTGTTGGTTACAAGATTCTCCGCTGTGCAGACAGGTGGATGTCTTGAACGTAATCGTTTCATGTAGATCAGCAATATCTCCATGGATAGGTGATGACTGTAGTAAATTAGGGGTGACTCTGTATTAGAGACGGGATGGGGCAGGCGCCTCGGGCCTTAAAGTAAGGTACTATCCTGGCATTTACCTCGAGGGAGCGAGGAATAACCCGGGAAAAAACCACACTCAGTATAGCCACTGCCAGTGCCGGGATTCGAACATGTGACATGTGACTTGCTTTAACTGCTACTGCCCAAGCGGCTGTGGTGCACGATTTAACGGTTATGATGATATAAGCAAACCATACTGTGCCCAACTCTAGGAATGGGTATTCCAAGTTTCAGACACCTAGATATCAAGGGAAAGGCTGTAGCCGCTTTTGAAAGTTCAGATATTTGAATATCGCGCTACATTGCTTCTCGAAGCATTTCGAAGGATTTTACCGATAGTTGGATGTCAAGTGACGTAGCGAGTAACAGCAGAGGTGGAGGCTATTTATTGATTAAATAGTTAACTACGGAGTAGAGACTTGAGACTGGGATCAGATTACTGGCACGGCCAAATGAAAGAGAATGCAATTAGTATCAAGTAAATCGGACCAGGGATTCAAGAGATATGAGGATTTCCAGATATCAGGCGATGACGTGTGACCCTGAGCGTTTTGAATAAAAGCCAGCTGGAGCAGGCATGGTCAGTTCATTCTAACACAAGCACTTGGCAAGCAAGTTGCGTCTACGCTGAGCCAAGGCACATGGTTGCCGTATCTACGCAGAAGTTCTTTTCAAATCGTGATAGTCACGAGAAGTGCTGCGCAAACGAGTTGGAACTTAGTAAGTTTCTGGTGAGGAGAATCACTGAGGTGATTGATTTCTACAGACATTGGTGGAAATATTTATATTTCCAAAAGGACATATGCTAGACTTTGTCTAGGAAATAGTATTTTGTCACAGTCCAATAGTAACTTAATACTTGGATGTTTAAATCCATTTCAAGTCAGTTTTCATTTTTGTAACTAGTTAACCACTTCGATCTGTCAGTACATTGAAGACTAGTCTATAACGGTAGCGTTCATTAGTCTACGCAAGGGAAACTGCAAGTTGTCTAGCGCATGGCAGATGGTGATATACAAACCATGCCCAGGGAACGATCTTCAGAACAGCCGTTAACTGCTTAGACTGTCAACGTTTTTCTTGTACTGATGAGATTACAGTGAGTTATGTTACAACTGACATATTTAAGAAGAGATCACTTAGATCTGACCCTATTCAAACAAACTGTTATGGCTTTGATAGAAGCCCATATTAAAATGGAACCACAGTTTATTCAAACGTCGAAAGATACTACCACTATGTCTGACTAGACGAATTGTGGGTCTACAATGGCGGCCGATACAAGGATTATACGTGCTTGTCCGATAGGGCATGTCTATGGATAAATCTGGTATAGACCAGGTTTACTACGCTTCAAGACCATCAAGAAATGTAAGCCACATTTGAATTATATTATGCCTAGCTAATTGGAACAAACTATTTTTCTGCAGATGACCAACACATTTTTTTCGTCGTATTTAAAGCTTGCAATGATTTACGCAAGACTTATTAGAGTTATTCTGAGCATTTTCAGCACTCAGAACAGTTTAGGATCGATGACCGAGCATTTCGAGCATTTATTTGAATTTTTCATATTTTTGGGAAATCACGGTAATCAGCCGATGTAACTGTAAAAGTTAAATTTATTTTTGTTGAGGAATGGATATTTTTTTTCCATATTCGAAGGTTCGAACATGTGGATTCTCACATAATGAGATGATAAATAAACATATTTAAAATGATATAAATAATAATAATAATAATAATCCACTAAGAATAATAATAATAATTTTCATAATTTTTCTAAATAATTCTTGGATATTATATTTTCTAATAATCATATGTATTGAGAAAGAGCCTATGAAGTAGTTTAAACATTTTCTAGTTTGGAGCAGGAGATTTTCCGAAGGAGAGTGGTTAGCGCAAGCCCGCATTCAACCAACATGTCAGTTCTGGTTGAACAGTTGATATTTGCAATGAGCAAAGTATATGTTTCAGATAACACGGAGAGGCATGAAACGGGAAGCAATTGATATTTGTATCAAATAGGATATTTTTGTATTTATATAAAATCATGACGTAAATACACTCGAAAGTGAAATGAAGATTTTCATAAGTATGGTAAATTCACGGGTTGAACTGAATGGTAAAATAAAATAAACTTGTAAGTTTATTAATCTTCCAGTGTTGATAACAAGCAGAGGCATGATTTATTGTATAAATTTTGGGAAGATAATTTATGTGTGTGGAGTAGTTGAAATGCCATTCCCAGGTGCGCATGTTAAGTCGCAGGAATGAAGGTTTTTTCGAGCATCAATCAAATAGCAGGTTCGATGGCTCAGGTTTATAGTAGGAGTATTGGAGCCACACATTTCGTCGTATGAATACCCCGAAGGTTATTTCTTTGAAACCATCAGTTCTTGTTTCAACCTTGTTTACGAATTCCATTTAGACTTTGATTTTGCTAGAACCCGGATTTGTCATGATAGTAGTTTATTCTTCTTCAGAGGAAGACCTTTGCCGTTGTTGTTGTAATATTGTGTTCTTACACAAATAGTAGAATGGGCCACTGCCAATTTAAAATAATTCTTTAACCACGAATAATTTGAAGGATATTTTTCAATCCTAGTGCCATGAACTAAATGAATTTATTATGAAACTACAATTCTAATTTCCGCATTCTGTCGAAGAATTGCAAGTTGTAACAATTGCTAAGAATGGCCATGAATATAAATATTTTCATAATGATTCCAAGTGGAAAATCTAATAGTTGAATGGTTCAACCATTTATTGATCAAGTTGATGATTCAGAAATCATATATTTTGTTTGGAACTTGAAGTTCATAATCGAGTCACTTCTCGAATGTTTAATGTCAGAAGAACGATTAATTGTTGTTGTGCTTCGCACATTTCTTCGATGCTATGCTCAATGGTCAAATACTTTTCAGATGTTATTAATATGTGTTAATAATTTGTGTTGCTTCTATGATGATAATATTTTCGACGATTATATTTTTGAAACTGGAAAACAAGTGAAAATTTAAGAATTCTATAAACATTTATTCTACGAGTGTTAATATCATGTTAATAGTCAAACAGTGATCAACGTTATTTCCAGTATGGACAATTAATTTTGAACTGGAATTAGATATTCATAATTTTGGAACACAGTCCACAGGACTATCAATCGGACTTGTGTTTCCAGAAAGATTGTCAAATGTGTTTGGAAAATTTCTGTATATTGTGTGTAAATAAGGGTGTGGATCGCCACACATGGAGTGATGCTGCTTTGAGCATCTTTGCAGTCAGATTTTAACTTTAAAATAAACTGAGATAATTTTACCAGATGTGTTTCACCCAATTAAATCTCCTTCTATCCTTGTTGTTGCATTGAGCCAAAAATCAGCAAAGCATTTTTTTAATTTGATGTCGTTTTTGCGATTTGCTTTAACCCATCTGGCGCTCCGGGATATTTTGACTCTCGCGCTGACTGATTATTGGTAAAATGCATATGTGGTCGTGCGGACTCCGGTCTAAACGGGCACATAAAATAAGATAGAGAGAGAAATGGCTTCGAACGTGGGTCCCGATTTAGACATGGTCAATCGCATGCCGATTTGAAATTGTGATAATTTTTATAGAAATATTTTGGGAGTTGAGAGATGTCTGGTTTGGATGAATAAATTAATAGGAAACCCAATTAGTGGGGAAACTTAAAAATTTAACTGGTTAATAATTAGAATGGGTTTGATTATTTTTGATAATGGCTTAACCATCAAGTAAATTCAGTAGTAAACGTTCGATGACTGGACATACACATTATTAGAATCCAGGTGGAGGATATTTGAGAACTTGCATATTTTCTTGTGATATTGTGGTAAATGTAATTCGTAAAAGTAGAGAATTTTGTTTTCCATCACGTCGATATTAGGACAAATCTCATTTTATTATAGTGTTCCAATTAGCTATTCATATTTCTTGTTCTAGTTATAAGCTTGTGTTTGCCACTGTTGTATACCCCTAAGGTTTGAATAATAATTGAAAATTATGGAAGAAATGATGAGGATGATGAGGAGTTTGGAGGAGAGTTCAAAGGAGGCTGGACTGCGTGTAGCAGCCATTATGAAAGAAAATACTGAGGCTTTGGAAAGGAAACTTAAAGAAAATTCTGATTCTTTTGAAAATAAACTTAAAGAAAGTTTAAACGATATACTTAAAGAAAATTCTGATTCTTTGGAAAATAAACTTAAAGAAAATTCTGATTCTTTAGAAAACAGGTTAAAAGGTAACTTGAAAGAAAATTTAAATAGTAAATTTAATTCAATGGAAAGTAAATTTAAAGAGAATTCTGAAATTTTGAAAATGACACTTGAGAGTAAAATGAATAAATTATGCGATAAAACACATGAGCTCGAAACTTCATTAGCTACTATCGCTAGTTTAATGGACGAAAAATTTCGCGATGCCGATCTTCGATCCCAAAGCTTAGCTGATAGGATAGAACATGGTCTTAGGAAAGTTGGTGAAGACATGGTCAACCTGGAAGTCAGAGTGAAGAAGGAGAGTAACGAGATGGGAATTCTAGTTGTTCAACGTTTAACGGAACAACTCAAGGAACTTGTCATGGGAGAAATAAGAGAAGGTGTGATTAGTGAATTGCAAACTGATATCAAGACCACAGTTGTCAATGAAATTAAAGACACACTCAAGCTGGAGAATCAAGAGGGAATCAAGGAGATTAGGGAATCTTTGTCATCCCATATTGAAGTAATTGCCAAAGATATCCAAGCAACTCAGAAGGACATATCAGATATGACAGGGTCATTGAAAAGTCATGAGGCTGTTATGAACCAGATATCCACTGATGTCAAGGAAAATTGTAAAGAAACTGAAGCAATTAAGAAGATGGCAGAAGAAAACCAGAAGGAACTTGAGGCTATGAAAAGTCAAATAAAGGATGAGAAACAGTCTGATCATCTGTTAAAAATGCCAAATGTACGGGGAAAGGAACAGATACAGATAAATCTAGGAGGAGCTAGAGAGACTGATAGACAGGATGAGGTCAGGACAGTATTTCAATCCAACCCCATAACTGTATTTAAGAATATAGAAGATAAGCCTTCTAAATTTTCAGGGCGAGATTCTGTAACACCCGTGGAATTTTTGAGAGAAGCAGGTGATTACCTGAAAGATTCTAAGATCCCTAAAGAAAGACAGATCCGAGTGATAGGGAAGTTCTTGGAAGGTCCTGCACTTTTGTGGTTTAGAGCATTTAGATCCACTCTAACCACTTTTGAGGAGTTTTCTCGTGGGCTATTGAAGAAGTTTTGGTCCCCGGAAACCCAACAGCAAGTTAGAGCAGAGTTATATTCGAAGAGATTCTCGACGTCACAACCTACTCGATACTCTACGTACTTTTCTGGACAGCTGTCTAAACTCCAACATTTAGATCCGCCGATGCCAGATAACGAGTTGATTACTGCATTGATACGTCAATTTCCAGCAGACGTCCAGAGGACTTTGATCGCTGCTGATATATATAATATGGAACAATTTGATGAAGTATTACAGAAGCTGGATCATACAAACGCTCAATTCTTCCATCAGAAGGGAGCAAAGAGTAACAACGCTGTGTACGCTGTTATGGCTGACGGTTATTCTCAGACACCTCGAGAGATTCGAGAGGAGCGAGAAGAGAAATCGCCGAGGGAAGATCCGAATAAGAGAGGATGGAACCAATACAGTAACAGATACAGTTACAAGCCATATGCGAGACCGGATGGTGGTAATCGATACAACACTCGATGGAGAAGACCACGAGATACTCAAGGAAGGTACCAGGAAAGAAGATCCTATGGTAGAAATAACTACAACAACAGAGGGAATGTAGATACTCGTCAGTCCAATGAAGAGTTTAACAAGGAGACGAGGAAAAATTTGGAAGCAAGACACCAAGATAACTTGCAATTTGTGGAGCAGAGGCCCAATGATCCAGGTCCATCGGGAACGCAACAATCCCGGGGGAATGGTAATGAAAAAAAAAAACACTTCGAATTCACAGTAGAAGATAGAATTTTGAATACTTTCACTTCCAGAATTATTAAATGGCAAGCAGAGGATGATGACTTAATTCAACAGAATGACGAACGAAAAGAAATGGGTACCAGAATTAGAATGCCAATCATATCATGCGAAGTATTTGGTATGCCTGTCGATACTTTGATCGATACTGGGGCTATGCTTTGTCTGGTGAGTGAGAAGCTTTATATTCTGTGGAAGCTCAAAGAGAATTTAGAAGAGATTCCAGTATCAGGAATTAAGATCCAAGGAATAATACCCAATAAAATATCTCTGTGTAAAACACAATTATACTTATGTATTACGATTGGAGGACATGATTTCCGACATGTATTTGTTGTAATGAAGGACATGGCTTTTGACATGATATTGGGAGCAGATTTCATTCAGAAATATCAAGCAGTGATAGATATGAAGACAGAGACGATTAAATTCAAGAATACCGAAGAGATAAACTTCGAGGGAAAAGAAGAGGAAGACATCGAGGGAGATGCTCAATGGTCTCTGATTTTTCATGAAGCTGAAGGAAGAGAAGTCTACACTGAGAAGGAGTCCCCAGAGCTAGGGAAGATTTTGGAAGAGTATCACGATATTTTTGATATTAAGCCTGGTGAAATTGAAGATTTTGAATATTGTGGAAGTAAACAATAATGGAAGCTATGAAGTAGCCAATACACGAACTGGTAACATCGTGGGAACTTATAATGCATCGAATCTGAAGATCTATTATTCAAGAACCAGATGATTTAATGTGTAGATAGGAAAAATAAAAATTTTTCAATCTTTATTTTTTGCTAGGTGTGGGGTGGATGTGCCCAACTCTAGGAATGGGTATTCCAAGTTTCAGACACCTAGATATCAAGGGAAAGGCTGTAGCCGCTTTTGAAAGTTCAGATATTTGAATATCGCGCTACATTGCTTCTCGAAGCATTTCGAAGGATTTTACCGATAGTTGGATGTCAAGTGACGTAGCGAGTAACAGCAGAGGTGGAGGCTATTTATTGATTAAATAGTTAACTACGGAGTAGAGACTTGAGACTGGGATCAGATTACTGGCACGGCCAAATGAAAGAGAATGCAATTAGTATCAAGTAAATCGGACCAGGGATTCAAGAGATATGAGGATTTCCAGATATCAGGCGATGACGTGTCACCCTGAGCGTTTTGAATAAAAGCCAGCTGGAGCAGGCATGGTCAGTTCATTCTAACACAAGCACTTGGCAAGCAAGTTGCGTCTACGCTGAGCCAAGGCACATGGTTGCCGTATCTACGCAGAAGTTCTTTTCAAATCGTGATAGTCACGAGAAGTGCTGCGCAAACGAGTTGGAACTTAGTAAGTTTCTGGTGAGGAGAATCACTGAGGTGATTGATTTCTACAGACATTGGTGGAAATATTTATATTTCCAAAAGGACATATGCTAGACTTTGTCTAGGAAATAGTATTTTGTCACAGTCCAATAGTAACTTAATACTTGGATGTTTAAATCCATTTCAAGTCAGTTTTCATTTTTGTAACTAGTTAACCACTTCGATCTGTCAGTACATTGAAGACTAGTCTATAACGGTAGCGTTCATTAGTCTACGCAAGGGAAACTGCAAGTTGTCTAGCGCATGGCAGATGGTGATATACAAACCATGCCCAGGGAACGATCTTCAGAACAGCCGTTAACTGCTTAGACTGTCAACGTTTTTCTTGTACTGATGAGATTACAGTGAGTTATGTTACAACTGACATATTTAAGAAGAGATCACTTAGATCTGACCCTATTCAAACAAACTGTTATGGCTTTGATAGAAGCCCATATTAAAATGGAACCACAGTTTATTCAAACGTCGAAAGATACTACCACTATGTCTGACTAGACGAATTGTGGGTCTACAATGGCGGCCGATACAAGGATTATACGTGCTTGTCCGATAGGGCATGTCTATGGATAAATCTGGTATAGACCAGGTTTACTACGCTTCAAGACCATCAAGAAATGTAAGCCACATTTGAATTATATTATGCCTAGCTAATTGGAACAAACTATTTTTCTGCAGATGACCAACACATTTTTTTCGTCGTATTTAAAGCTTGCAATGATTTACGCAAGACTTATTAGAGTTATTCTGAGCATTTTCAGCACTCAGAACAGTTTAGGATCGATGACCGAGCATTTCGAGCATTTATTTGAATTTTTCATATTTTTGGGAAATCACGGTAATCAGCCGATGTAACTGTAAAAGTTAAATTTATTTTTGTTGAGGAATGGATATTTTTTTTCCATATTCGAAGGTTCGAACATGTGGATTCTCACATAATGAGATGATAAATAAACATATTTAAAATGATATAAATAATAATAATAATAATAATCCACTAAGAATAATAATAATAATTTTCATAATTTTTCTAAATAATTCTTGGATATTATATTTTCTAATAATCATATGTATTGAGAAAGAGCCTATGAAGTAGTTTAAACATTTTCTAGTTTGGAGCAGGAGATTTTCCGAAGGAGAGTGGTTAGCGCAAGCCCGCATTCAACCAACATGTCAGTTCTGGTTGAACAGTTGATATTTGCAATGAGCAAAGTATATGTTTCAGATAACACGGAGAGGCATGAAACGGGAAGCAATTGATATTTGTATCAAATAGGATATTTTTGTATTTATATAAAATCATGACGTAAATACACTCGAAAGTGAAATGAAGATTTTCATAAGTATGGTAAATTCACGGGTTGAACTGAATGGTAAAATAAAATAAACTTGTAAGTTTATTAATCTTCCAGTGTTGATAACAAGCAGAGGCATGATTTATTGTATAAATTTTGGGAAGATAATTTATGTGTGTGGAGTAGTTGAAATGCCATTCCCAGGTGCGCATGTTAAGTCGCAGGAATGAAGGTTTTTTCGAGCATCAATCAAATAGCAGGTTCGATGGCTCAGGTTTATAGTAGGAGTATTGGAGCCACACATTTCGTCGTATGAATACCCCGAAGGTTATTTCTTTGAAACCATCAGTTCTTGTTTCAACCTTGTTTACGAATTCCATTTAGACTTTGATTTTGCTAGAACCCGGATTTGTCATGATAGTAGTTTATTCTTCTTCAGAGGAAGACCTTTGCCGTTGTTGTTGTAATATTGTGTTCTTACACAAATAGTAGAATGGGCCACTGCCAATTTAAAATAATTCTTTAACCACGAATAATTTGAAGGATATTTTTCAATCCTAGTGCCATGAACTAAATGAATTTATTATGAAACTACAATTCTAATTTCCGCATTCTGTCGAAGAATTGCAAGTTGTAACAATTGCTAAGAATGGCCATGAATATAAATATTTTCATAATGATTCCAAGTGGAAAATCTAATAGTTGAATGGTTCAACCATTTATTGATCAAGTTGATGATTCAGAAATCATATATTTTGTTTGGAACTTGAAGTTCATAATCGAGTCACTTCTCGAATGTTTAATGTCAGAAGAACGATTAATTGTTGTTGTGCTTCGCACATTTCTTCGATGCTATGCTCAATGGTCAAATACTTTTCAGATGTTATTAATATGTGTTAATAATTTGTGTTGCTTCTATGATGATAATATTTTCGACGATTATATTTTTGAAACTGGAAAACAAGTGAAAATTTAAGAATTCTATAAACATTTATTCTACGAGTGTTAATATCATGTTAATAGTCAAACAGTGATCAACGTTATTTCCAGTATGGACAATTAATTTTGAACTGGAATTAGATATTCATAATTTTGGAACACAGTCCACAGGACTATCAATCGGACTTGTGTTTCCAGAAAGATTGTCAAATGTGTTTGGAAAATTTCTGTATATTGTGTGTAAATAAGGGTGTGGATCGCCACACATGGAGTGATGCTGCTTTGAGCATCTTTGCAGTCAGATTTTAACTTTAAAATAAACTGAGATAATTTTACCAGATGTGTTTCACCCAATTAAATCTCCTTCTATCCTTGTTGTTGCATTGAGCCAAAAATCAGCAAAGCATTTTTTTAATTTGATGTCGTTTTTGCGATTTGCTTTAACCCATCTGGCGCTCCGGGATATTTTGACTCTCGCGCTGACTGATTATTGGTAAAATGCATATGTGGTCGTGCGGACTCCGGTCTAAACGGGCACATAAAATAAGATAGAGAGAGAAATGGCTTCGAACGTGGGTCCCGATTTAGACATGGTCAATCGCATGCCGATTTGAAATTGTGATAATTTTTATAGAAATATTTTGGGAGTTGAGAGATGTCTGGTTTGGATGAATAAATTAATAGGAAACCCAATTAGTGGGGAAACTTAAAAATTTAACTGGTTAATAATTAGAATGGGTTTGATTATTTTTGATAATGGCTTAACCATCAAGTAAATTCAGTAGTAAACGTTCGATGACTGGACATACACATTATTAGAATCCAGGTGGAGGATATTTGAGAACTTGCATATTTTCTTGTGATATTGTGGTAAATGTAATTCGTAAAAGTAGAGAATTTTGTTTTCCATCACGTCGATATTAGGACAAATCTCATTTTATTATAGTGTTCCAATTAGCTATTCATATTTCTTGTTCTAGTTATAAGCTTGTGTTTGCCACTGTTGTATACCCCTAAGGTTTGAATAATAATTGAAAATTATGGAAGAAATGATGAGGATGATGAGGAGTTTGGAGGAGAGTTCAAAGGAGGCTGGACTGCGTGTAGCAGCCATTATGAAAGAAAATACTGAGGCTTTGGAAAGGAAACTTAAAGAAAATTCTGATTCTTTTGAAAATAAACTTAAAGAAAGTTTAAACGATAAACTTAAAGAAAATTCTGATTCTTTGGAAAATAAACTTAAAGAAAATTCTGATTCTTTAGAAAACAGGTTAAAAGGTAACTTGAAAGAAAATTTAAATAGTAAATTTAATTCAATGGAAAGTAAATTTAAAGAGAATTCTGAAATTTTGAAAATGACACTTGAGAGTAAAATGAATAAATTATGCGATAAAACACATGAGCTCGAAACTTCATTAGCTACTATCGCTAGTTTAATGGACGAAAAATTTCGCGATGCCGATCTTCGATCCCAAAGCTTAGCTGATAGGATAGAACATGGTCTTAGGAAAGTTGGTGAAGACATGGTCAACCTGGAAGTCAGAGTGAAGAAGGAGAGTAACGAGATGGGAATTCTAGTTGTTCAACGTTTAACGGAACAACTCAAGGAACTTGTCATGGGAGAAATAAGAGAAGGTGTGATTAGTGAATTGCAAACTGATATCAAGACCACAGTTGTCAATGAAATTAAAGACACACTCAAGCTGGAGAATCAAGAGGGAATCAAGGAGATTAGGGAATCTTTGTCATCCCATATTGAAGTAATTGCCAAAGATATCCAAGCAACTCAGAAGGACATATCAGATATGACAGGGTCATTGAAAAGTCATGAGGCTGTTATGAACCAGATATCCACTGATGTCAAGGAAAATTGTAAAGAAACTGAAGCAATTAAGAAGATGGCAGAAGAAAACCAGAAGGAACTTGAGGCTATGAAAAGTCAAATAAAGGATGAGAAACAGTCTGATCATCTGTTAAAAATGCCAAATGTACGGGGAAAGGAACAGATACAGATAAATCTAGGAGGAGCTAGAGAGACTGATAGACAGGATGAGGTCAGGACAGTATTTCAATCCAACCCCATAACTGTATTTAAGAATATAGAAGATAAGCCTTCTAAATTTTCAGGGCGAGATTCTGTAACACCCGTGGAATTTTTGAGAGAAGCAGGTGATTACCTGAAAGATTCTAAGATCCCTAAAGAAAGACAGATCCGAGTGATAGGGAAGTTCTTGGAAGGTCCTGCACTTTTGTGGTTTAGAGCATTTAGATCCACTCTAACCACTTTTGAGGAGTTTTCTCGTGGGCTATTGAAGAAGTTTTGGTCCCCGGAAACCCAACAGCAAGTTAGAGCAGAGTTATATTCGAAGAGATTCTCGACGTCACAACCTACTCGATACTCTACGTACTTTTCTGGACAGCTGTCTAAACTCCAACATTTAGATCCGCCGATGCCAGATAACGAGTTGATTACTGCATTGATACGTCAATTTCCAGCAGACGTCCAGAGGACTTTGATCGCTGCTGATATATATAATATGGAACAATTTGATGAAGTATTACAGAAGCTGGATCATACAAACGCTCAATTCTTCCATCAGAAGGGAGCAAAGAGTAACAACGCTGTGTACGCTGTTATGGCTGACGGTTATTCTCAGACACCTCGAGAGATTCGAGAGGAGCGAGAAGAGAAATCGCCGAGGGAAGATCCGAATAAGAGAGGATGGAACCAATACAGTAACAGATACAGTTACAAGCCATATGCGAGACCGGATGGTGGTAATCGATACAACACTCGATGGAGAAGACCACGAGATACTCAAGGAAGGTACCAGGAAAGAAGATCCTATGGTAGAAATAACTACAACAACAGAGGGAATGTAGATACTCGTCAGTCCAATGAAGAGTTTAACAAGGAGACGAGGAAAAATTTGGAAGCAAGACACCAAGATAACTTGCAATTTGTGGAGCAGAGGCCCAATGATCCAGGTCCATCGGGAACGCAACAATCCCGGGGGAATGGTAATGATAAAAAAAAACACTTCGAATTCACAGTAGAAGATAGAATTTTGAATACTTTCACTTCCAGAATTATTAAATGGCAAGCAGAGGATGATGACTTAATTCAACAGAATGACGAACGAAAAGAAATGGGTACCAGAATTAGAATGCCAATCATATCATGCGAAGTATTTGGTATGCCTGTCGATACTTTGATCGATACTGGGGCTATGCTTTGTCTGGTGAGTGAGAAGCTTTATATTCTGTGGAAGCTCAAATAGAATTTAGAAGAGATTCCAGTATCAGGAATTAAGATCCAAGGAATAATACCCAATAAAATATCTCTGTGTAAAACACAATTATACTTATGTATTACGATTGGAGGACATGATTTCCGACATGTATTTGTTGTAATGGTGAGGAGAATCACTGAGGTGATTGATTTCTACAGACATTGGTGGAAATATTTATATTTCCAAAAGGACATATGCTAGACTTTGTCTAGGAAATAGTATTTTGTCACAGTCCAATAGTAACTTAATACTTGGATGTTTAAATCCATTTCAAGTCAGTTTTCATTTTTGTAACTAGTTAACCACTTCGATCTGTCAGTACATTGAAGACTAGTCTATAACGGTAGCGTTCATTAGTCTACGCAAGGGAAACTGCAAGTTGTCTAGCGCATGGCAGATGGTGATATACAAACCATGCCCAGGGAACGATCTTCAGAACAGCCGTTAACTGCTTAGACTGTCAACGTTTTTCTTGTACTGATGAGATTACAGTGAGTTATGTTACAACTGACATATTTAAGAAGAGATCACTTAGATCTGACCCTATTCAAACAAACTGTTATGGCTTTGATAGAAGCCCATATTAAAATGGAACCACAGTTTATTCAAACGTCGAAAGATACTACCACTATGTCTGACTAGACGAATTGTGGGTCTACAATGGCGGCCGATACAAGGATTATACGTGCTTGTCCGATAGGGCATGTCTATGGATAAATCTGGTATAGACCAGGTTTACTACGCTTCAAGACCATCAAGAAATGTAAGCCACATTTGAATTATATTATGCCTAGCTAATTGGAACAAACTATTTTTCTGCAGATGACCAACACATTTTTTTCGTCGTATTTAAAGCTTGTAATGATTTACGCAAGACTTATTAGAGTTATTCTGAGCATTTTCAGCACTCAGAACAGTTTAGGATCGATGACCGAGCATTTCGAGCATTTATTTGAATTTTTCATATTTTTGGGAAATCACGGTAATCAGCCGATGTAACTGTAAAAGTTAAATTTATTTTTGTTGAGGAATGGATATTTTTTTTCCATATTCGAAGGTTCGAACATGTGGATTCTCACATAATGAGATGATAAATAAACATATTTAAAATGATATAAATAATAATAATAATAATAATAATCCACTAAGAATAATAATAATAATTTTCATAATTTTTCTAAATAATTCTTGGATATTATATTTTCTAATAATCATATGTATTGAGAAAGAGCCTATGAAGTAGTTTAAACATTTTCTAGTTTGGAGCAGGAGATTTTCCGAAGGAGAGTGGTTAGCGCAAGCCCGCATTCAACCAACATGTCAGTTCTGGTTGAACAGTTGATATTTGCAATGAGCAAAGTATATGTTTCAGATAACACGGAGAGGCATGAAACGGGAAGCAATTGATATTTGTATCAAATAGGATATTTTTGTATTTATATAAAATCATGACGTAAATACACTCGAAAGTGAAATGAAGATTTTCATAAGTATGGTAAATTCACGGGTTGAACTGAATGGTAAAATAAAATAAACTTGTAAGTTTATTAATCTTCCAGTGTTGATAACAAGCAGAGGCATGATTTATTGTATAAATTTTGGGAAGATAATTTATGTGTGTGGAGTAGTTGAAATGCCATTCCCAGGTGCGCATGTTAAGTCGCAGGAATGAAGGTTTTTTCGAGCATCAATCAAATAGCAGGTTCGATGGCTCAGGTTTATAGTAGGAGTATTGGAGCCACACATTTCGTCGTATGAATACCCCGAAGGTTATTTCTTTGAAACCATCAGTTCTTGTTTCAACCTTGTTTACGAATTCCATTTAGACTTTGATTTTGCTAGAACCCGGATTTGTCATGATAGTAGTTTATTCTTCTTCAGAGGAAGACCTTTGCCGTTGTTGTTGTAATATTGTGTTCTTACACAAATAGTAGAATGGGCCACTGCCAATTTAAAATAATTCTTTAACCACGAATAATTTGAAGGATATTTTTCAATCCTAGTGCCATGAACTAAATGAATTTATTATGAAACTACAATTCTAATTTCCGCATTCTGTCGAAGAATTGCAAGTTGTAACAATTGCTAAGAATGGCCATGAATATAAATATTTTCATAATGATTCCAAGTGGAAAATCTAATAGTTGAATGGTTCAACCATTTATTGATCAAGTTGATGATTCAGAAATCATATATTTTGTTTGGAACTTGAAGTTCATAATCGAGTCACTTCTCGAATGTTTAATGTCAGAAGAACGATTAATTGTTGTTGTGCTTCGCACATTTCTTCGATGCTATGCTCAATGGTCAAATACTTTTCAGATGTTATTAATATGTGTTAATAATTTGTGTTGCTTCTATGATGATAATATTTTCGACGATTATATTTTTGAAACTGGAAAACAAGTGAAAATTTAAGAATTCTATAAACATTTATTCTACGAGTGTTAATATCATGTTAATAGTCAAACAGTGATCAACGTTATTTCCAGTATGGACAATTAATTTTGAACTGGAATTAGATATTCATAATTTTGGAACACAGTCCACAGGACTATCAATCGGACTTGTGTTTCCAGAAAGATTGTCAAATGTGTTTGGAAAATTTCTGTATATTGTGTGTAAATAAGGGTGTGGATCGCCACACGTGGAGTGATGCTGCTTTGAGCATCTTTGCAGTCAGATTTTAACTTTAAAATAAACTGAGATAATTTTACCAGATGTGTTTCACCCAATTAAATCTCCTTCTATCCTTGTTGTTGCATTGAGCCAAAAATCAGCAAAGCATTTTTTTAATTTGATGTCGTTTTTGCGATTTGCTTTAACCCATCTGGCGCTCCGGGATATTTTGACTCTCGCGCTGACTGATTATTGGTAAAATGCATATGTGGTCGTGCGGACTCCGGTCTAAACGGGCACATAAAATAAGATAGAGAGAGAAATGGCTTCGAACGTGGGTCCCGATTTAGACATGGTCAATCGCATGCCGATTTGAAATTGTGATAATTTTTATAGAAATATTTTGGGAGTTGAGAGATGTCTGGTTTGGATGAATAAATTAATAGGAAACCCAATTAGTGGGGAAACTTAAAAATTTAACTGGTTAATAATTAGAATGGGTTTGATTATTTTTGATAATGGCTTAACCATCAAGTAAATTCAGTAGTAAACGTTCGATGACTGGACATACACATTATTAGAATCCAGGTGGAGGATATTTGAGAACTTGCATATTTTCTTGTGATATTGTGGTAAATGTAATTCGTAAAAGTAGAGAATTTTGTTTTCCATCACGTCGATATTAGGACAAATCTCATTTTATTATAGTGTTCCAATTAGCTATTCATATTTCTTGTTCTAGTTATAAGCTTGTGTTTGCCACTGTTGTATACCCCTAAGGTTTGAATAATAATTGAAAATTATGGAAGAAATGATGAGGATGATGAGGAGTTTGGAGGAGCGTTCAAAGGAGGCTGGACTGCGTGTAGCAGCCATTATGAAAGAAAATACTGAGGCTTTGGAAAGGAAACTTAAAGAAAATTCTGATTCTTTTGAAAATAAACTTAAAGAAAGTTTAAACGATAAACTTAAAGAAAATTCTGATTCTTTGGAAAATAAACTTAAAGAAAATTCTGATTCTTTAGAAAACAGGTTAAAAGGTAACTTGAAAGAAAATTTAAATAGTAAATTTAATTCAATGGAAAGTAAATTTAAAGAGAATTCTGAAATTTTGAAAATGACTCTTGAGAGTAAAATGAATAAATTATGCGATAAAACACATGAGCTCGAAACTTCATTAGCTACTATCGCTAGTTTAATGGACGAAAAATTTCGCGATGCCGATCTTCGATCCCAAAGCTTAGCTGATAGGATAGAACATGGTCTTAGGAAAGTTGGTGAAGACATGGTCAACCTGGAAGTCAGAGTGAAGAAGGAGAGTAACGAGATGGGAATTCTAGTTGTTCAACGTTTAACGGAACAACTCAAGGAACTTGTCATGGGAGAAATAAGAGAAGGTGTGATTAGTGAATTGCAAACTGATATCAAGACCACAGTTGTCAATGAAATTAAAGACACACTCAAGCTGGAGAATCAAGAGGGAATCAAGGAGATTAGGGAATCTTTGTCATCCCATATTGAAGTAATTGCCAAAGATATCCAAGCAACTCAGAAGGACATATCAGATATGACAGGGTCATTGAAAAGTCATGAGGCTGTTATGAACCAGATATCCACTGATGTCAAGGAAAATTGTAAAGAAACTGAAGCAATTAAGAAGATGGCAGAAGAAAACCAGAAGGAACTTGAGGCTATGAAAAGTCAAATAAAGGATGAGAAACAGTCTGATCATCTGTTAAAAATGCCAAATGTACGGGGAAAGGAACAGATACAGATAAATCTAGGAGGAGCTAGAGAGACTGATAGACAGGATGAGGTCAGGACAGTATTTCAATCCAACCCCATAACTGTATTTAAGAATATAGAAGATAAGCCTTCTAAATTTTCAGGGCGAGATTCTGTAACACCCGTGGAATTTTTGAGAGAAGCAGGTGATTACCTGAAAGATTCTAAGATCCCTAAAGAAAGACAGATCCGAGTGATAGGGAAGTTCTTGGAAGGTCCTGCACTTTTGTGGTTTAGAGCATTTAGATCCACTCTAACCACTTTTGAGGAGTTTTCTCGTGGGCTATTGAAGAAGTTTTGGTCCCCGGAAACCCAACAGCAAGTTAGAGCAGAGTTATATTCGAAGAGATTCTCGACGTCACAACCTACTCGATACTCTACGTACTTTTCTGGACAGCTGTCTAAACTCCAACATTTAGATCCGCCGATGCCAGATAACGAGTTGATTACTGCATTGATACGTCAATTTCCAGCAGACGTCCAGAGGACTTTGATCGCTGCTGATATATATAATATGGAACAATTTGATGAAGTATTACAGAAGCTGGATCATACAAACGCTCAATTCTTCCATCAGAAGGGAGCAAAGAGTAACAACGCTGTGTACGCTGTTATGGCTGACGGTTATTCTCAGACACCTCGAGAGATTCGAGAGGAGCGAGAAGAGAAATCGCCGAGGGAAGATCCGAATAAGAGAGGATGGAACCAATACAGTAACAGATACAGTTACAAGCCATATGCGAGACCGGATGGTGGTAATCGATACAACACTCGATGGAGAAGACCACGAGATACTCAAGGAAGGTACCAGGAAAGAAGATCCTATGGTAGAAATAACTACAACAACAGAGGGAATGTAGATACTCGTCAGTCCAATGAAGAGTTTAACAAGGAGACGAGGAAAAATTTGGAAGCAAGACACCAAGATAACTTGCAATTTGTGGAGCAGAGGCCCAATGATCCAGGTCCATCGGGAACGCAACAATCCCGGGGGAATGGTAATGAAAAAAAAAACACTTCGAATTCACAGTAGAAGATAGAATTTTGAATACTTTCACTTCCAGAATTATTAAATGGCAAGCAGAGGATGATGACTTAATTCAACAGAATGACGAACGAAAAGAAATGGGTACCAGAATTAGAATGCCAATCATATCATGCGAAGTATTTGGTATGCCTGTCGATACTTTGATCGATACTGGGGCTATGCTTTGTCTGGTGAGTGAGAAGCTTTATATTCTGTGGAAGCTCAAAGAGAATTTAGAAGAGATTCCAGTATCAGGAATTAAGATCCAAGGAATAATACCCAATAAAATATCTCTGTGTAAAACACAATTATACTTATGTATTACGATTGGAGGACATGATTTCCGACATGTATTTGTTGTAATGAAGGACATGGCTTTTGACATGATATTGGGAGCAGATTTCATTCAGAAATATCAAGCAGTGATAGATATGAAGACAGAGACGATTAAATTCAAGAATACCGAAGAGATAAACTTCGAGGGAAAAGAAGAGGAAGACATCGAGGGAGATGCTCAATGGTCTCTGATTTTTCATGAAGCTGAAGGAAGAGAAGTCTACACTGAGAAGGAGTCCCCAGAGCTAGGGAAGATTTTGGAAGAGTATCACGATATTTTTGATATTAAGCCTGGTGAAATTGAAGATTTTGAATATTGTGGAAGTAAACAATAATGGAAGCTATGAAGTAGCCAATACACGAACTGGTAACATCGTGGGAACTTATAATGCATCGAATCTGAAGATCTATTATTCAAGAACCAGATGATTTAATGTGTAGATAGGAAAAATAAAAATTTTTCAATTTTTATTTTTTGCTAGGTGTGGGGTGGATGTGCCCAACTCTAGGAATGGGTATTCCAAGTTTCAGACACCTAGATATCAAGGGAAAGGCTGTAGCCGCTTTTGAAAGTTCAGATATTTGAATATCGCGCTACATTGCTTCTCGAAGCATTTCGAAGGATTTTACCGATAGTTGGATGTCAAGTGACGTAGCGAGTAACAGCAGAGGTGGAGGCTATTTATTGATTAAATAGTTAACTACGGAGTAGAGACTTGAGACTGGGATCAGATTACTGGCACGGCCAAATGAAAGAGAATGCAATTAGTATCAAGTAAATCGGACCAGGGATTCAAGAGATATGAGGATTTCCAGATATCAGGCGATGACGTGTGACCCTGAGCGTTTTGAATAAAAGCCAGCTGGAGCAGGCATGGTCAGTTCATTCTAACACAAGCACTTGGCAAGCAAGTTGCGTCTACGCTGAGCCAAGGCACATGGTTGCCGTATCTACGCAGAAGTTCTTTTCAAATCGTGATAGTCACGAGAAGTGCTGCGCAAACGAGTTGGAACTTAGTAAGTTTCTGGTGAGGAGAATCACTGAGGTGATTGATTTCTACAGACATTGGTGGAAATATTTATATTTCCAAAAGGACATATGCTAGACTTTGTCTAGGAAATAGTATTTTGTCACAGTCCAATAGTAACTTAATACTTGGATGTTTAAATCCATTTCAAGTCAGTTTTCATTTTTGTAACTAGTTAACCACTTCGATCTGTCAGTACATTGAAGACTAGTCTATAACGGTAGCGTTCATTAGTCTACGCAAGGGAAACTGCAAGTTGTCTAGCGCATGGCAGATGGTGATATACAAACCATGCCCAGGGAACGATCTTCAGAACAGCCGTTAACTGCTTAGACTGTCAACGTTTTTCTTGTACTGATGAGATTACAGTGAGTTATGTTACAACTGACATATTTAAGAAGAGATCACTTAGATCTGACCCTATTCAAACAAACTGTTATGGCTTTGATAGAAGCCCATATTAAAATGGAACCACAGTTTATTCAAACGTCGAAAGATACTACCACTATGTCTGACTAGACGAATTGTGGGTCTACAATGGCGGCCGATACAAGGATTATACGTGCTTGTCCGATAGGGCATGTCTATGGATAAATCTGGTATAGACCAGGTTTACTACGCTTCAAGACCATCAAGAAATGTAAGCCACATTTGAATTATATTATGCCTAGCTAATTGGAACAAACTATTTTTCTGCAGATGACCAACACATTTTTTTCGTCGTATTTAAAGCTTGTAATGATTTACGCAAGACTTATTAGAGTTATTCTGAGCATTTTCAGCACTCAGAACAGTTTAGGATCGATAACCGAGCATTTCGAGCATTTATTTGAATTTTTCATATTTTTGGGAAATCACGGTAATCAGCCGATGTAACTGTAAAAGTTAAATTTATTTTTGTTGAGGAATGGATATTTTTTTTCCATATTCGAAGGTTCGAACATGTGGATTCTCACATAATGAGATGATAAATAAACATATTTAAAATGATATAAATAATAATAATAATAATAATCCACTAATAATAATAATAATAATAATTTTCATAATTTTTCTAAATAATTCTTGGATATTATATTTTCTAATAATCATATGTATTGAGAAAGAGCCTATGAAGTAGTTTAAACATTTTCTAGTTTGGAGCAGGAGATTTTCCGAAGGAGAGTGGTTAGCGCAAGCCCGCATTCAACCAACATGTCAGTTCTGGTTGAACAGTTGATATTTGCAATGAGCAAAGTATATGTTTCAGATAACACGGAGAGGCATGAAACGGGAAGCAATTGATATTTGTATCAAATAGGATATTTTTGTATTTATATAAAATCATGACGTAAATACACTCGAAAGTGAAATGAAGATTTTCATAAGTATGGTAAATTCACGGGTTGAACTGAATGGTAAAATAAAATAAACTTGTAAGTTTATTAATCTTCCAGTGTTGATAACAAGCAGAGGCATGATTTATTGTATAAATTTTGGGAAGATAATTTATGTGTGTGGAGTAGTTGAAATGCCATTCCCAGGTGCGCATGTTAAGTCGCAGGAATGAAGGTTTTTTCGAGCATCAATCAAATAGCAGGTTCGATGGCTCAGGTTTATAGTAGGAGTATTGGAGCCACACATTTCGTCGTATGAATACCCCGAAGGTTATTTCTTTGAAACCATCAGTTCTTGTTTCAACCTTGTTTACGAATTCCATTTAGACTTTGATTTTGCTAGAACCCGGATTTGTCATGATAGTAGTTTATTCTTCTTCAGAGGAAGACCTTTGCCGTTGTTGTTGTAATATTGTGTTCTTACACAAATAGTAGAATGGGCCACTGCCAATTTAAAATAATTCTTTAACCACGAATAATTTGAAGGATATTTTTCAATCCTAGTGCCATGAACTAAATGAATTTATTATGAAACTACAATTCTAATTTCCGCATTCTGTCGAAGAATTGCAAGTTGTAACAATTGCTAAGAATGGCCATGAATATAAATATTTTCATAATGATTCCAAGTGGAAAATCTAATAGTTGAATGGTTCAACCATTTATTGATCAAGTTGATGATTCAGAAATCATATATTTTGTTTGGAACTTGAAGTTCATAATCGAGTCACTTCTCGAATGTTTAATGTCAGAAGAACGATTAATTGTTGTTGTGCTTCGCACATTTCTTCGATGTTATGCTCAATGGTCAAATACTTTTCAGATGTTATTAATATGTGTTAATAATTTGTGTTGCTTCTATGATGATAATATTTTCGACGATTATATTTTTGAAACTGGAAAACAAGTGAAAATTTAAGAATTCTATAAACATTTATTCTACGAGTGTTAATATCATGTAAATAGTCAAACAGTGATCAACGTTATTTCCAGTATGGACAATTAATTTTGAACTGGAATTAGATATTCATAATTTTGGAACACAGTCCACAGGACTATCAATCGGACTTGTGTTTCCAGAAAGATTGTCAAATGTGTTTGGAAAATTTCTGTATATTGTGTGTAAATAAGGGTGTGGATCGCCACACGTGGAGTGATGCTGCTTTGAGCATCTTTGCAGTCAGATTTTAACTTTAAAATAAACTGAGATAATTTTACCAGATGTGTTTCACCCAATTAAATCTCCTTCTATCCTTGTTGTTGCATTGAGCCAAAAATCAGCAAAGCATTTTTTTAATTTGATGTCGTTTTTGCGATTTGCTTTAACCCATCTGGCGCTCCGGGATATTTTGACTCTCGTGCTGACTGATTATTGGTAAAATGCATATGTGGTCGTGCGGACTCCGGTCTAAACGGGCACAATACGTCAGGCTGGTACGTGGCTTAGCCGTAACGTTCTCGCTTGCTGTGTCCAAGGCCGCAGCAGGATCGAATCCTGACTCAGTCAGCTGGTATTTGAGGGTGCGCAAATGTGAGGGGGCCGTGTCTGTAGAATTACTGGCACGGTCAAGATCACCAACGACCGAAGAGAAATTTATAATTTCCATACGAGTGTCTTAATTACCATTATAGGCAAGTTTCATACGACTGCTTATTGCTCGAGGATAATTATAACTTTATTTTATGTTTGAACATAAATATTATCCCTCCAGTTGCGTTTGCTGAACAGCGCGAATGCACGGGGTTCCCAGTTGTTTACTGAACAAAGCGCATGCACTGGGTTCCCAATTGCGTTTACTGAGCAGAGCGCATGCGCTGGGTTCCCAGTTGTTTACTGAACAGAGCGCATGCACTGGGTTCCCAGTTGTTTACTGAACAGAGCGCATGCACTGGGTTCCCAATTGCCTTTACTGAGCAGAGCGCATACGCTGGGTTATTCATTTTCCGTGGATCAAAGAACTTGACAATGTCATATGTGTCGTTATATCGCCACCAATATTCACCAAAATTGTCGCCGAACTCTTACAAAAGCAATGCCCTGTGTACAAATTGCAGTTGGGGGAGATTAAGGCACAATGCTATTTCTTTTCCCATATTCCCCAGTTTATGTATGCCAACATTTTGGACGGTGCACTTTGCATTTCGGTAATTTATAAAGAAGAATGGAGTGTTGCAAACTTCTGGATGTAGATTCAAACATTTCCTGCATATATCATAGTATTTTCCTGTACCTTAAAGGTTCGTGGTGATTTTGTCTTTGTGTTTGGGACTAACTACAATGGTTGATCCGATATCCTTTACATTTGCGGAAATTGCAGGTGGTGTAAGTTAAATGTTGTCACTTGTGTCCGATATGTTTGATTTTGATACTGCAAGTGTGCTGAGTGCAGGTGCGAAGCTATCCTTACCTAATTGGTCAAACAGTTGTATAGTAATGAAAATCCTGAGCTCTGATTGGTGGAGAACCTGTATCATAATGAAACTTGAATATAATGAGCCTCATTATGATGCAGTTTTCTGACGTATAATATTTATATTTCGGCATGCTCGAACATAATAGTACATTATGCAACGAGCCTATAATGGCAATAATTAAGACATGTGTATGTTTATAAAACGAGCGAAGCGAGGTTTATAATTTCCATACGAGTGTCTTAATTACCATTATAGGCGAGTTGCATACGACTGTTTATGTTCGACGATAATTATAACTATTTTATGTTGGAACATAAATATTCATAAATATCTGTCGAGATTTCGCCAGTTTTTGTACTAAACAGAGCGCATGGGACGCAGATAATACCTTGCATTTGACCATGGCCTCCTCAAATACCCTACTATGACACTAGCCACGCAGTGAAATTTAAAATAGGAGGCCGTGGAAGTCAGCGCAGATGCGATGCTATCCTTACCTAATTGGTCACACAACTGTTTCTTGAGCTCTGATTGAGGGGGGAAACTGTTCCATAATGAAAAATCGTGTTATAATGACCCTCAGCATGATACAGTTTTCTGACATATAATATTTGCATTTCGACATCGATGAACATAAAAATAATTATACTTATTTATATTATACAAATGAACATAAGTCTCAAACTAATAACAGTTGAACGGAGACAATATACTATATCGGACACACAAAGGGCTTCAAGGTCAGAGAGGATGAGAAAGTTATGGGAGGAGAAAAAGAAGAAATTTACTCAAATGTATTGATTTAATTGCTCCAATCTGGGCGTAAAATATGTAAATAATAAATAAATAAATAAATAAATAATACAAATAATGAACAATAATTAAAATTAAATATAAATCAAATCAAAAAATCTAGCCTAATTGAAAATAATAATAAAATATAAAAATATAGTTGTGTTCTATAAAGCTAGTTATTATTGACTAGGAAGTTGAAGTATGTTCCTAATTTAAAGCTTAGTGAGAACGGCTCTAACCGTCGTGTGGAGACATTCGCTTTCTCAGTAATTTCAGTTGAAAATCCCAGATCCCGCAATTGGAAGAAAGAGTACTTCTGATGGTTTAACTATCTGAACATGTACATTTACTGGGCAAATTCTCCCAAATTGATGGTGTCTCTAACATGTTGAAGTCATTGGGTTGGGAATTCCTACTCAGCAAAAGATATAAAAGAAGACTCCAGGAGATATACAAAGCTTACACAGGCGAGCCGGCCTGGAATGAATTGCGAAACAGAATGCATGAATCAGATTACATGGGTAGGAGAGATCACGTATACAAAATTAGGCCAAAAATTCAAAAAACAAATTTAGCTTAGTAATCTTTTATAAATAGGGGTATTCAAACATGGAATGAGTTACTTGAAGAAGTCTTAGAACCTTTTCCTAGCAGCTTAAAAGTTTTCAATAAGTAATTAAATGTTGCATTCAGGGAACTCAGAGACATTATGGAGGGAAATTGAGACATACAGCAATTAAATATCTCGTTACCACCAGGTTTTGCCTAACTGTAACAGTACCTATTAATCATTGCAATAAATGGACATCACACTGAACACCTCCTATGAAGAAGTGATCAAATCTCACAAAATTGGCGCTGTAGAACCCATGATTGTTAGAAATGTTATAGGCTACTTGTTTGTTGTACCGATATACCTTGAACTCTTTAAAAATCATACTAATATATAACAAGTAGTTCCGTGAAGAACTATACAGCCTATTTTCATATATCCCGTTCATGTTAATTGTCTCTATCAACATACAAAATTTCAGTTTAATCGCTGTAACAGATTCGTAGATATTGAGAACCGTCTAAATATTTCAGATGGTCGCCAGGTTGGATTTTTATTTTTAGCCTACTTTTCACGTTTTGCAAAAATGAGGAAAAAGTAGACTTATGAGATCGATCCGGGAAAATGTGTGTCTGTCTGTCTGTATGTATGTCTTTCTGTCTGTCTGTCTGTCTGTCCTGTCTGTCTGTCTGTCTGGCTGTGTGTGTGTGTCCCCCTATCTACTCCTAAACGGCTGCAGCATTCAAAACCAAATTTAGTATGAGTAAAGATGTGCACCGGAATAGCTCACGTCCATATTTTAAAATGATGTCAGAGCTACCAACTGCTGAAAAAACGCACTAGAAATTTGAGCTCCATGTTGGATATCTTGCAAGGTATGCATGGGAGCTATTCCAAAATTGGCACACATGTAGATAATACAATTTCAGTTTAATTTCCAGGTGGCCAACTATGACAGTGTTGCCAAAATAATTTTAAGCCTTCTGATAGGTCCAATGTTTAAATGCATATAACTTCTACACTATCAGCTGGATTACAACCAAATTTCGTATGTGCTATGTGTACCATAACAGATATGACTATAAGTATTGTTAAGAGCAATCAGGGCTGCCAACTGTTAATACATGCTGTCTATATTATTAGCCTACTTTCGATTTTTGCAAAAAATGAAAGTAGACTTATGAGATCAACACAGGGCGAAAAAAGTGTGTCTGTCTGTGTGTGTGTATGTGTGTGTGTGAGTCTGTGTGTGTGTGTGTGTGTATGTGTGTGTGTGAGTCTGTGTGTGTGTGTGTGTGTGTGTGTGTGTCTGTGTGTGTGTGAGTGTGTGTACTCTGAATGTCTGTCCCCCCCTATCAATTCGAACACAGTGAAACCGAATTGAACGAAATTTGGTACAGAGGTAGCACTCGTAAAGGACACCTCAGTGTCATACTTTATATCGCCGCCATCTTTACCAAAACAGAATGGCGGCCACTCAAATGTTCAAAACGTAAAATCAAATTACGGCTAAACTAATCATCCGATCTCTACCAAATTTGGTGACAACATACCTTTATGTAGGACGCGTCTTTCACCCAAAATTCAAGGTCATCGGCCATGCCATTTCAGGATGGCGGCCGTGTGAATTATGCAACCATTTTAATAAATAGCTTAAGACCCACCAATTCCGATTATCGAGCCTAGGGGGGTTTAAGCTATCCTGAAGGTCGTGATCCGTTATTTATTATAATTTAATATTATAATATTATACAGTATGAGTGGCTTAAAAGAGCTGAGCCATTTGTGTCACACGACAAGATGGCAGCTGTCCTCATGTGCCTGTCTTATATTTCAGTAGTTTTAGTATGTTGTATGTGATATACCGTACTGATACAATAATATAAACTTTGTATGAAATGATCTTTAATGAAGATGTACTGCAGTGAAGAAATCGTTTATTTAAAGTCATTATTTGCCAACAGTTTGTATCTAATATGTCAGTTAAGAACACCTGACGTCATGGATACGGTTAGCTCTGGGCTAGCATGTTAGTCTGACACGCAGTTGACTGGGGATCGAATACTGCTACAGTTAGGTTTTTTTTTTTCTTGAATTCTTTTACAAATGATGTGCACGAGCTTTTCCCACAGATACTGAATAAAATGTCATTTAGCTCAAAGGAGAGGATAAAGTATACACTCGTATATTAATAAAATCACAGTCCCAGCATCGCACATAAACAGAAGACATTAGAAAAAGGAGAATAGAAGAACTAGATACACGTTGTCATTAACCACAGCCTTCTTAATGCCTCTGTACGGTGCTGTCCTCTTGTGGGTTATGTGGGTAATATTGTTCCAAACATAACGCTGTGTAAATGCCTGAGCTGGCCTCCTAAAGTATGGCAATTTTGTAATACTGGTAGTTCAACTATTAACCACGATCGCGCTCCGAATACCTTTAAACACTGCCAGCTGGATCGCCTCCCTCTTGGCTACTTTAAACTGCCTACTCATTCAACACCCATAGAACACTGCCATCGTAGTACATTACGATGGCAGTGCATAGGCGTACAAGATAAAGATTAATTCACTGATAGGTCACAGCACCACCTACTGTGATTGGGGCGGAAGATGATTGGGGCGGAAGATTCTTAATTTTGCAGGCTGGCTTAATATAGAGATTAACGGACGTGAATGCATTACAATAAGTTAGTAGTTTTGTTATTCAATCATCATAAAGTATATAATATTGATCTTGACACTTACTGGCTTATTATCAATATAAAAGAAAACAAACAATTCATTGTGGTTGGGGTGATTGTTTTAGGGATGAGGACAAAGAGTCATAAAGATACCCATACATTTAGGAGAAAGTAGGCTATATGTTCTTTGCTGAACATCTTGTTATATATAGAGAGAGGTATACTGCACCGCTCGGTGTTGACCGTGTTTTATTGCACAGATTCTGGTTTTACTCGCTAACCGTTGGAGATATACGAAAAGTGATAAGGACCTTTCGGATAGAAAATTAAATGTTAAAGCTCATGTATACCATCAAAAGTTTGCTATTTCTTAGCGTTCTCTTTTTATTTGAAAAGGAAATATGAAATTTTGAAACCAAAGGGTGTAGTGACGTCACAAATGTCAGTTTTACTCGCTAACTGTTGGAGATACACGAAAAGTGATAAGGACCCTTCGGATAGGAAATTAAATTTCAAAGCTCGTAAGTGCCATCAAAAGTTTACTATTTCCTACCGTTCTCTTTTTATTTGATATGGAAATATGAAATTTTGAAACCAAAGGGTCTAATGACGTCACTAAAATAATCGCCATTTTTTAATAGTGCAATATTTCGAAATCAAAAGTATCTTATATGTAAACCTGGTAAATCAGCTACATCCATGCAAAATTTCATTTAAATCGGACCAGTGGTTCTTGAGTTATTGAGTAACAGACAGACAGACAGACAGACAGACAGACACACACCATCTCATTTTTAGCCTACTTTCGATTTTTGCAAAAAAATGAGTAGACTTATGAGATCACTACAGGGCGAAAAAAAGTGTGTCTCTTTGTGTGCGTGTATGTGTGTGAGTCTGTGTGTGTGTGTGTGTGTGTGTGTGTGTGTGTGTGAGTGTGTGTACTCTGAATGTCTGTCCCCCCCTATCAATTCGAATACGGTGAGCGCAAATTGAACGAAATTTGGTACAAAGGTAGAACTAGCAAAGGACACCTCAGTGTCATGTTTCATATCGCCGCCATCTTGACGGAAACGTAATGGCGGCCACACAAATGTTCAATGCTTAAATCAAATTACGACTAACCTAATCATCCGATCTCTACCAAATTTTGCAACAACATACCATTATGGGGGCAGCATCCTTTGACCAAAATAATAGGTCATCAGCCTAATAGTTTGCGGATGGCGGCCATCTTTGTGTGAAAATCGATTGCCCCTATTAATTCGAACACGGTGAAACCGAATGGAACGAAATTTGGTACAGAGGTAGTACAAGCAAAGGGCACCCCAGTGTCATGTTTTATATCGCCGCCATCTTGACGGAAACGTAATGGCGGCCACACAAATGTTCAAAGTTTAAATCAAATTACGACTAACCTAATCATCCGATCTCTACCAAATTTTGCAACAACATACCTTTATTGAGGGAGCATCCTTTGACAAATCTAATAGGTCATTAGCCTAATAGTGTGCGGATGGCGGCCATCTTTGTGTCAAAATCGATTACCCCTATTAATTCGAACACAGTGAAACCGAATGGAATGAAATTTGGTACAGAGGTAGCACTAGCAAAGGGCACCCCAGTGTCATGTTTTATATCGCCGCCATCTTGACGGAAACGTAATGGCGGCCACCCAAATGTTCAAAGCTTAAATCAAATTACGACTAACCTAATCATCCGATCTCTACCAAATTTTGCAACAACATAATTTTATGAAGGGAGCATTCTTTGACAAATCCAATAGGTCATTAGCCTAATATTTTGCGGATGGCGGCCATCTTTGTGTGAAAATCGATTCCCCCTATTAATTCGAACACGGTGAAACCGAATGGAACGAAATTTGTTACAGAGGTAGCACTAGCAAAGGGCACCCCAGTGTCATGTTTTATATTGCCGGCATCTTGACGGAAACGTATTGGCGGCCACCCAAATGTTCAAAGCTTTAATCAAATTACGATTAACCAAATCATCCGATCTCTACCAAATTTTGTATCAACATACCATTATGGAGGGAACATCCTTTGACCAAACTAATAGGTCATTAGCCTAATATTTTGCGGATGGCGGCCATCTTTGTGTGAAAATCGATTCCCCCTATTAATTCGAACACGGTGAAACCGAATGGAACGAAATTTGGTACAGAGGTAGCACTAGAAAAGGCCACCTCAGTGTCATGTTTTATATCACCGCCATCTTGACGGAAACGTAATCGCGGCCACCCAAATGTTAAAGGCTAAACTGTAATTACGACCAACCTAATAATCTAGTCTCTACCAAATTTTGCAACAACAAATCTTAATGTGGGAAGCATATTCTGACCAAACTGCTAGATCATCAGCCCAATAGTTTGCAGATGGTGGTCAAGTATGTGTGCAAATCGATTCCCCCTATCAATTCAAACACGGTGAAACCGAATTGAACGAAATTTGGTACAGAGGTAGCACTAGAAAAAGGAACCTCAGTGTCATGTTTTATATCGCCGCCATCTTGACGGAAACGGAATGACGGCCACCCAAATGTTAAAAGCTTAAATCAAATTTCGACCATCCTAATAATTTGATCTCTACCGGATTTTGCAACAACATGCCTTTTTGTGGAAAGCATCTTATGACTGACTCCAAGGTCATCAGCCCAATATTTTGCAAATAGCGGCCATGTATGTGTGCAAATCCATTCCCCGGATCAATTCAAACACGGTGAAACCGAATTGAATGATTTTTTTTACAGAGGTAGCACTAGCAAAGGGCACCTCATATTCATGTTTAATATCCCTATAGCACGTTGTATTTCAACAAGCTACTACAACCAACATTCAATTATACTCCTTGAAAAGGACAAAGAGTTATAACAATACCCATGCATTTAGGAGAAAGTAGGCTATATGTTCTTTACTGAACATCTTGTTTTTACCCTAATATCAATATATCAGAAAGTATGCATGCCAACAGCTCTATACTTTGCACACGTATAGCACCTGACATTCTAGATTAATTTGGAGTAATTAATACAAGGCAGTGCTGCCAACATGATTCTATGCCTGCTGATATGTCCAATTTTAAAATACATGTAACTTCTATACTAACAAATGGATTTCATCCAAAATTGGCACAACAAGATATCATAATTATTCATATTATTTCTGACCAGCACACGCATGGTATTGTTGGCAACATGCTTTTACGCGTGCTGATAGATCCAGTGTCTAACTGCATGTAACGTCCATTGGACTTCAACCAAATTTTGTATTCTGTACCTTAAGAGGTGGAACTAAGAATATATTCAGTCACCAGGGCTGCCAACTGTAGTGCTCTATTAGGCTACATTATACCAGGTATATTTTGAACTAATTAGATATTTCGATATTACCAACTTAATTTCGTCATTATTCTAGATAGGTTCATATACTGTAGAATAATCATTGGCATGAAAAGTAGGCTGTATAGTTCTTCACGGAAAATTAAGATTATTGTGTACGTGTGGTATTCAAACTTCAATCGCATGATTACAACACAAGAAGTAAAAACGAGATTTTAAAAGTACGCACACCAGCCATCTTGTGATTATGCAAACAATTGAAATAAATTAGATGCCAGTGGATCAACATTTGTATAAGCATTTAACGTGCAACGTTTCACGGCACTCGGATAGTAAATTCGCGAGAAACGTCCATTTAAATATTTATACTTCGCGCCGCCGCCATGTTGGATTTGTGCTCACCAGGTTACTGAAAGTCCTATAGGTGAACCTATGTCCATAGTCTCTATGAACATAAAAAAATCAGTTTGGTTGCTGTAAAAGATTCATAGATATTGAGAACCGTCTAAATATTCCGGAAGCTCGCCATTTAGGATTGTTATATGTATAGGCCATAGAGTTATGTACCATTCAAGGCCAATTATTGCCTAGGTTCATTATTCAAACTTTAACTTCAATCGCATGATTACGACACAAGAAATAAAAAAATAATTTTAAAATTTCGCACAGACGCCATCTTGAGGTTATGTAAACAATTGAATTAAATTAGATGGCAGTGCATTACAATCTGCAAAATCATTTACTGTACCACATTTCACTGCGCTCAGAGATATAAATCACGAGAAAAGTATATTGAATTATTTCAAATTCGCTTGGTCGCCATGTTCGTTTTGTACTTTACAGGTTTATGAAATATACATAGGTAAACTTTTATCAGTACCCTGTATCACCGTACAAAATTGCAGGGTGATATCTGTAATAGTTTCGGAGATATAGAATGTCAGTGAAATACTTCGCACAGCCGCCATTTTGAGGTTATGTAAACAATTGAACTAAATTATACTCCAGTGCATTACAATGTATATAAACATATGCTGTACCAAGTTTCATTACGTTTGGATAGTTAAATCGCGAGAAAAGTCTATTTAAAAGTCTCAACTTCGCTTGACCGCCATGTTGGTTTCGTAGTCACCAGGTTTTTGAAAGTCTCATAGGTGAACTTCCAGTAGTGCCTTTTATCACCGTACACAATTTCAGGGCGATATCAGTAACAGTTTAGGAGATATTGAATGCTAGTGAAATATTTCGCACAGCCGCCATGTTGGATTGGTGAGACGTAACAAAATTTGAAGGGCACGGTCGATGTCGCCGGGAATAGTGCTATGAACTTACCGAGTTTCATTGAAATCGCTCCAGCCGTTTAGATTTTATTAGGGACACACACACACACACCTCACACACACACACACGCCCACACACACGGACAAAAGGTGATCCCATAAGCCATTTTTTTCAAAATTGAAAATAGGCTAAAAATGAGATGGTGTGTGTCTGTCTGTCTGTCTGTCTGTCTGTCTGTCTGTTACTCAATAACGCAAGAACCACTGGTCCGATTTAAATGAAATTTTGCATGGATGTAGCTGATTTACCATGTTTACGTATAGGATACTTTTAATTTCGACATTTTGCACTATTAAAAAACGGCGACCATTTTAGTGACGTCACTACACCCTTTGGTTTCAAAATTTCATATTTCCATCTTATATATAAAAGTGAAAGTCTGTATGTATGTATGTATGTATGTGGATCTGTTCCGTATACAAATCTACACCGTTCCACCAATCTCAACCAAAATTTGCATACACATAGTTTAGGACCCAGAAGGAACCGCTGGCTACATGCATTTTCGATAGTATTTCTCATTCTTCTGATTTCGGCCCTTTTGCACTCAAGCACAGGCTAATCAAATCATAAAATATACTCATGAAAGAATGGCAAGGCAGATAGTTTCCATGGCAACATAGCACAAGTCGAGACACGGCCGACTGGATGCCATTTGCGCTCTGCACTACCGGTATAGAAAATGAGGATCTTTACTTGAAATCCCGTTAGTTACTCAACTACTCACATAGCACTGTCAACCGAGTTTAGCATAACAAAGACTTGACACTATCTTCTACTATATACTGTATTTGTCAAATACCACTCACTCACTCACTCATTCATTCATCACGAAATCTCAGAAACCACCAAACGGATTGGAATGATATTTGGTATGCAGCTTCCCCAAGGGCCGCAAATGCCTACTAAGAGAGGATTTTTGGATATTCAGGTTCTAAAGGGGCGTTAAGGGGGTAGACCTGGATTTAATTGAATAGCAATATCTCCCGATTGGTTTCATTGGGGGTTGTGATACTCGGCACATAAACTCATCATTAAAAATAAGAAGACACGAGCCGGAGGGTTTTTCGATGTGGTGTATATTATGAGGTGAAAGGGGTGAAAAGTGGGGATTGAAAGATTCCTAACGGAGCGTGTATCTCTTAAACGACATAGGCGAGGAGTTTGAAACTCAGCGGGAAAAAATCAGCATAAAAATAAGTAAATATGTGTTTGACCGTTTTATCATAAATCCAATTTAAGGGGCCCATGGGGAGGGGTGAAATTCTGGGGGGGGGGGGGAGAAACAGGAAATAAAGTATCCTAACTGATTGACTGACTGACTCACTCATCAAACTCAGGGGGAAAAACTGCTTTAAAGTAAGTAAATAGCTGTTCGACAGTTTTTTTAATAAATCAAATTTCAGGGGTTCATGGGGAGGGGTGAAATTTTGAAAAAATAAAATTGAAGGAAAATGTCCTGACTCACTCACTCACTCATCATCGCCCAGCCAAAATTATTGAAGTTAGAAACATGACAATTTGAGGATATGTTCATTGTATGTCAAAACCGTCTACTAAGGGAGGATTTTCGGATATTCAGGTTCTAAAGGGGTCTTAATGGGGTTAAACCTGCATTTCATTGAATAACATTATCTCCCGATTGGTTTCATTGGGGGATGTGATACACGGCATATAAACTCATCATTAAAAAGTAAGAAGATACGTGTCAGAGGGTTTTTCGATGTGGTGCATATTATGAGGTGAAAGGGGTGAAAAGTTGGGATTGAAAGATTCCTAACGGAGCGTTTATCTCTTAAACGACATAGGCGAGGAGTTTGAAACTCATCGGAAAAAATTCAGCATAAAAAATAAGTAAATATGTGTTTGACCGTTTTTTCATAAATCCAATTTAAGGGGCCCATGGGGAGGGGTGAAATTCTGTGTGGGGGGGGGGGAATCAGGAAAGAAAGTGTCCTAACTGATTGACTGACTGACTCACTCATCAAACTCAGGGGGAAAAACTGCTTTAAAGTAAGTAAATAGCTGTTCGACAGTTTTTTTTATCAATCAAATTGAAGGGGTTCATCGGGAGGGGTGAAAATCTGAAGGGAAAAAAATGAAAGAAAATATCCTGACTCATTCACTCACTCATCATCGCTCAGCCAAAAATATTGAAGTTGGAAACATGGCATTTTGGGGATATGATCGTTGTATGTCAAAACCGTACAGTAAGGGAGGATTTTTGGATATTCAGGCTCTAAAGGGGTCTTAAGGGGGTTTAACCAGCATTTCATTGAATAACAATATCTCATGAGTGGTTTCATTTGTGGATGTGATACTCGGCATATAAACTAATCATTAAAAATAAGCAGACATGTGTCTAAGGGTTTTTCGATGTGGTGTATTATTATGAGGTGAAAGGGGTGAAAAGTGGGGGTTGAAGGATTCCTAACGGAGAGTGTAGGCCTATCTCTTAAACGACATAGGCGAGAAATTTTAAACGCAGCAAAAAAAATCAGTAAATCGGTGTTCGACCGTTTTTTCATCAATTCATTTAAGGGGTCAATGGGGTGGGGTGAAATTCTGGGGGGGGGGGGGGGGAAGGGGAGAAAGTGTCCTAACTGACTAACTCACTCACTCACCAAACTCAGGGGGAAAAGACAGCTTAAAAAATAAGTTAATAGTTGTTCAAGCGTTTTTTCATCAATCCAATTTAAGGGGCCCATGGGGAGGGGTGAAATTCTGGTAAAAATAATTGAAAGAAAATGTCCTGTCTGACTCACTTACTCATCACGCCCAGCGAAAACTATTAAAGTTGGAAAAATGTAATTTTGGGAATATGTTCGCTGTATGTCGAAAACGTCAACTAAGGAATGATTTTTGTTTATTCGGGTTTTAAAGAGATGTTAAGGGGGTAAACGTGGATTCCATTGAATAACGATATCTCATGAGTTGTTTCTTTGGGGATGTGATATTCGGTATATAAACTAATCATTAAAAATAATCAGACATATGTCTAAGGGTTTATCGATGTGGTGTATATTATGAGGTGATAGGGGTGAAAATTGGGGGTTGAGGAATTCTTAACGGAGCGTGTATCTCTTAAACGACATAGGCGAGAAGTTTGAAATTCGGCGGAAAAAAACAGCTTAAAATATAAGTAAATAGGTGTTCGATTGTTTTTTCATAAATCCAATTTAAGGGGCCCTTGGAGAGGGGTGAAATTCTGGGGGGGGGGGGGGAACAGGAAAGAAAGTGTCCTAACTGATTGACTCACTTACTCACTCATCAAACTCAGGGGGAAAACAGCTTTAAATAAGTAAATAGGTGTTCGACCGTTTGTTTCATAAATCCAATTTAAGGGGTTCATGGGGAGGGGTGAAACTATCAAAAATAAATGAAAGGAAATGTCCTGACTGACTCACTCACTCATCATCGCCCAGCCAAAATTATTGAAGTTAGAAACATGAAATTTTGGGGATATGTTCGTTGTATGTCGAAAACGTCCACTAAGGAAAGAGTTTTGAATATTCAGGTTCTAAGTGGGTGTTAAGGGGGTAAACGTGCATTTCATTGAATAACAATATCTCACGAGTGGTTTCATTTGGGGATGTGATACTTGGCATATATACTAATCATTAAAAATAAGCTGACACATGTCAATGGTTTTTCGATGTAGTGTATATTATGAGGTGAAAGGGATGAAAAGTGGGGGTTGAAAGATTCCTAACGGAGCGTGTATCTCTTAAACGACATAGGCGAGGAGTTTGAAACTCGGAGGAAATCAATCAGCTTAAAAGTAAATAAATAAATAAAATAAATAGGTGTTCGACCGTTTTTTCATTAATCCAATTTGAGGGGCCTATGGGGAGGGGTGAAATTCTGGAAGAAAAACGTCCCCTAAGGAAGGCTTTTTGGATGTTCACTCTCATTGACCAACCCAAACTATTAAAGTTAGAAGAATGATATTTTGGGGATATGTTTGTTGTGTGTCGAAAACGTCTACTAAGGAGGGATTTTTGGATATTCAGGTTCTAAAGCGGTGTTACTGGGGTTAAACCTGCAATTCATTGAATAACAATATGACACGAATATGACGCGAGCGATGCGAGGCTAAAAATAGAATGGTGTGTGTCTGTGTATTACTCAATCACGCAAGTACTACTGGTCCGATTTACATGAATTTTACATGGAAGTAGCTGATTTACCTGGTTAACATGTAGGTTACTTTTGATTTCAATACTTTGCACTATTTAAAGATGGCGACCATCTTAGAAATAGCAAATTTCGATGGTATATACGAGGTTTAAAATAACATTTTCTATCCGAAAGGTATCACCAACCGTTAGCGAGTAAAACCTAAATTTGTGCTATAAAACACGGTCAACGCCGAGCGGTGTAGTTGGACATAATGTTCCATCCTTAATCTCCCTCTGCGCAGCAACTCGCCTATCCCCTGGTTTAACTGTCACCTTCACATTTTAATTTATATATGACGCGTAGCGAAGCACGGGTACTTCAGCAAGTATCAAATAAAAAGAAAACGCTAAGAAATAGAAAACTTTTGATGGCACACATGAGCTTTAAAATTTAATTTCCTATCCGAAAGGTCCTTATCACTTTTCGTGTATCTCCAACGGTTAGCGAGTAAAACCCACATATGTGACGTCACTACACCCTTTGGTTTCAAAATTTCATATTTCCATTTCAAATAAAATGAGAATGCTAAGAAATAGCAAACTTTTGATGCATACACGAGATTTATCATTTAATTTTCTATCCAAAAGGTCCTGATCACTTTTCGTGTATCTCCAACGGTTAGCGAGTAAAACCTAAATTTGTGCATTAAAACACGGTCAACACCGAGCGGTGCAGTATATCTCTACGTACATAAAAATTAAAGTTTTGTATGTTTTTTCGCAATTTATACGGAAATTTGAGTTATTTACGAGTTTCAGACTGTTTTATTATGGATGCGCGCGAAAATAATGTTTTGGTCTGTCTGTCTGTCTGTTTGTTTGTCTGTGGACAAATTTGATCCCTTATAACTCGAGAACGGCTGGGTGTATCAACGTAAAATTTGGTACAGATATCCATCAGAGGCACGACACTAATCATTGATGTAACCCTTCTCCGTACCTCTCATAAAAGAGTGCCTACCCCCTTAAAATACATGCTGAAATAGGAGTAGAAGGACGAGACAAAGATCATTTTCAGCCCCTCAATGTGAGAGACAAAACTCGGGGGCCCTAAAGGGTCCCCGAAATCCACATTTTAAGGCCCTAAAACGAACCATTTTTGAGATATTCCCAGAAAACTAATTTCATTTAATAAACAAGATGTTCAGTAAAGAACATATAGCCTACTTTCTCCTAAATGTATGAGTATAGTTATAACTCGTTGTTATTATCAAAGAGTATAATAGAATCATTTCTTGGTTGAAGACCTTAGAAACTATTTACTTCTACCAAACGCCACAACCTAGAAAAAAACTACTACCATCATTGAAGAAAGATAGATAAGAAGTATCTCAAGAATGTTATGGATCTGGAGACATAATCGACCGGACTGGCTGCGTGGCTCTGCGGTAACGTTCTCGCTTGCTGGGCCCTAGGTTGCAGGTTCGTATCCTGGCGCAGTCAGCTGGCATTTGAGGGTGCACAAATGCGAGGGAGCCTTGTCAGTAGATTTACTGGCACGTTAAATATCCCCTTCGGGCGAAAATTCCGGCACCCCGGCGTATCTAAAAGCAGCAGTAGTTAAAAGGGTCGTAAAACAAATAACATTATTATTATTGTTATTATTACATAATCGACCTGCCGTGGGCAACATCCAACTTTGAGTTGAGGCATGTCTTTACACGTCTGGTTGTGCATGGCTTTCACAACCCTAATTGAATTAACAAATCTTTCCGTGTCCCTACAGAGACGTGTGTATACAAACTATGTGGATATTTTCGATTGCTATTTGCCTGAAATAAAAGTATTAATAACCTAAACTAGTACCAGCGGCTAGAATTCAGTTACTATGTGAAATCGTTTTGTTCTTTACTTCAAATAACATTTTCAAGTAACGCACAATAGGCTGTAACAAACCCTTTAAAATGAGAAGTAAAAATGTATCATAGTATCATCCTGTCATTCTTCAAATTCGATGCGCATAGAATGCCAACGGTATACTATCAATGGAGTCCCATGTACACCAGTCGTGAAATCTAGTGGAGAAATATCGAACAATATAATCCTAACAGGGCGAGTGCATTCTAGCGGCCATAAGAAGAAACTTTTCAATAAAATCTGGAAGTTAATAAGTAGGCCGGCGTGCAGTTACCTTTTTGGCTGCTAGATGTCTCGAGCAAATCTGCTGGCGAATTATGTTTTAATTAAATATATGTTTTGCACCGTAATATGCACAATATAAGGCTTAATTTTAAAATGTCTGAGTCATTACAAAGCAACAAATATGTAAAATTTCAAGCAAAAAACCAATCTCTGATAGGGTTTGAACCATAAGCATATGAATTACAGACTAACGCTTTACCACGGATCCATTAGTGCCAACGAACATTGATCTATATAAAATGACTTACATAGAACTTGTTAGCATATAATGATTTAGACCTAACGATTTCATCAGTGGAGTATATTATTTATGTATAAAGCATTTCATGCTAAGTTTATTTATTTTGTATCAGTACGCTATATTGCATGCAATACTCAAATTAGTGAAATATAAGTCAGGCACAAGATATCCGCTGCCTTCTTGTCTTCTTACCGAGACGGCTAAGCTTTTTAAAATCACTTCTGCACTATAGTATTACAAAATAATCTTTTAATTTCGAACGTGCCTCTTCCTTTAGAACAGTTAAATCGATTCTCGGCTCGATAATCGGAACTGGTGTGTTCCATGATATGGATTATAAAGTTTGCATAATTCGCACGGCCGCCATCCTGAAATGGTACGGCGGATGACCTTGTAGTTTGGGCACAAGACGCGTCCTATAGGAAGGTATGTCATTACCAAATTTGGTAGAGATCGGATAATTTGGTTAGTCGCTATTTGATTTTATGTTTTGAACGTTTGAGTGGCCGCCATTCAGATTTGGTAATGATGGCGGCGATATAAAACATGACACTGAGGTGCCCTTTGCTTGTTCTACCTCTGTACCAAATTTCGTTCAATTCGGTTTCACCGTGTTCGAATTGATAGGAGGGGACAGACATTCAGAGTACACACACTCACACACACACACACACAGACTCACACACACACACATACACACACACAGACAGACACACAATTTTTGGCCCTGTAGTGATCTCATAAGTCTACTTTCATTTTTTGCAAAAATCGAAAGTAGGCTAAAAACTAATGAACGAATACAAGCCGGTAACCATGGCAACAGATTCTCAGAGGTCCATCTATTGCTGTAAGACGCAATGCAATTCCATTAATTGCATTGGTGTGAAAGTTTGCAAACGGCTAGAAGGTTATCACGGAACCAAATTAAGCTGTAAAATTCATCAGTACGTATAATGCGCTTAAGGGGGTCAAGGGGTACACTAGAATTTTTCACGCGATTTACACCTGCGGGTGTGGTACGGCAGGTCTATTATATTCCTATCCCTATATTATATTATTATTATTAGTATTATATTATGGCGTACAACGAGGAGAGAAATCCCCTCGGTGCCAGAAACAAAACTTGGCGGCCTCGAAAACTACATTATAAGGCTCTAAAACCAACAGTATCTGAAATATTCCCAGAAAACTAATTTAATTTAATTTAACAAACTAATGAAGGAATGGAAATCGGTAACCATGACAACATTATCTCAAGGGGTGGCATCCAACTTTCCCTCTATTTCTGTAAGAAGCAATATCACTCCATTTCTGCCTTGCTACGGTGGGTGAGTGGATAGCGTGTCGGTCTACTAACCCCAAGATTGCAGGTTCACTCCTGGCCGTGGTACAGGCCGGACGTTTGTTTTAGACGAGTGAAAAATCTTAATGGAAGCCTGGAGGCGAGTTACTACTGTACCTGTGTTGTTATCAGCTGCCCCAAGCGCTCCGATGATTGATAATGCTGTTTCACACTATTGCTGAAGTATAGTCACTGGCAAATATAATGACGTTCTGTTCGTAACTACGTAACGTGTACTTCCGTGTCACACAATACTTCGACGTGGACTGTGCTGTCTGCTCAAGTCTGGAATTCCATTACATCAGATCGGTGGTGACAAATGTGAAGTGATAGGGTGAGAGAGTGACTGTGTACAGGCTCACCCGCACGCTTCAAGGTCAAGGGCAATCGTCTAAAACAAACTTCCGGCCTGTACGTGATTTTTGAAAGACGGCAAAAATACGACTCGCATGTCATACGATGTTGGCATGTCAAAGAACCCATTTGAATTCAGTAGGCCGTGCTCATAATGGCAAAATTAACCTCAGGAGTTTCCGCCAACACAAAGTTCCTCATTTCTCTACTAGGAAGCGCTATAGTGCTCAGGGTGCTTAGATATCTACCCTCCTTGACTTTCATAGTGATTCAAGGAACAACGAAATTTCGACATGCAAGCTACCTTCTGGGTGTCAAATTACGAAGCTTGCACCCGGCAACGAGGCCATACGATATTATTATTAGGCTACTCCATTTATTACATTTCTGTGAAAGTTTGCAAATGGCTATAAGGTTATCACGGAACCAATGTATACTGTACCTAATTCGTCAATGCAATTAAGGGGGTCAAGGGGTAACCTATAATTTTTTCATGCAATTTCACGTGCGACATATAGTACAGAGAGTCTATTATATCTACAAACATAAACATTATTTTCAAAAATTCCTGAATTGAATCAGCTTTTTTGCGGCTTTTAGGAATTTGGGCCATTTGAGGTTAAGGAAACTGAATTTTCATGCCCCACAAGCCTTTATAATTTATGAAAGAGGTCTTCCTGTGTATGGGGACCTAACACAACGTAGAGGGTCATTTTTTATGAGAGGTGTATTGCGTTTCGTCTACAAGGCTTTCAAATCTATTTCACGTCAGGAAGTACACGTTAGGTGAATTTAGTTAGAGAGCACATTTTAACTTTTTTTTTGTCGACATACGGGTTCATCGTAAGGATGATTTTGTTTGATACGTATGGTAGATATACCCATATTTGGATATCTGGGTGATATGTTGTAGACAATAGAATTGTCTGTCTGTCTTTCTGTGTATCTTTATGTACGCCTATAAATCGTCTTCGGATGCCTGGTGCATCTTAAAATTAGGTATGGTAAACATGAGTCAATACACCAATCATTTATAAAACTCTTCACCGTACTTTTCATACAGTAGAAGGGTGTATATTGGGAAAAACTTCTCAAAATACATGCTAAAATAGGCGAAATTTAAAAATTATCCTAGAAGGACGATCAAAGCATATGTTGCGCTTCTCATTGTGAGACACAAAATTCTCGAGTCTATAAGCGGTCTCCGAAAACCACATTTTAAGGCCCTTACATTAACAGTGTGTGTGATATTCCCAGAAAACTAACTTCGTTCTGATAAACTTATGAAAGAATGACAAACCGCTAACCATTGCAACAGTAGCTCAATTGATAATGTCAGGTGTTAATATAATAACACCGTTCGAAGAACGGGTACTTCTGCTAGTATTAGATAATTTTAACAAGCTGTATATAAAACTCAGCAATTTTTCTAGAATTATGCCGTGTCTTTTGCGGGGTTTCACCTAGGGACACCAAGATAGGCTCATCAGCGGGCTCTTGGTATCCGTGACTGGACCCCCACAGGAGTAGCGAACTGCGCGCTACCTCCTTTCTTATGAAGCACACCTGCGCTTTTTTACTGCGAGAGCCAAAAGCTCAAGCAGTCTTTCACCTCCCTATAAAAGCTTCCTAAAGATGGTATATTGGCTTTTACGGCTACCAAAAGTCCGCTGAGTTGATATTCCTTGACCGTCAAAGCCAATATACCAACCTGTATATACATTCACGTTTAAGTAGTTTGCACATTATAACCAAAGCATGAGGACACTGGTATCACTCAAGCTTATCACCAATGGAGTAATAATTATAATAATAATAATAATAATAATAATAATCTCGGCTGCCGGGTGCAAGCTTTGTTATATGACACCCAGAGGGTTGCTTGCATGTCCAATGTTCCTTGAATCACTATGAAAGTCAAGGAGGTTAGATATCTAAGCTCCTTGAACACCATAGCGCTCTCTAGTAGAGAAATGAGGAACTTAGTGTTGGCGGAAACTCCCATTATTAATTTTGCCATTATGAACACGGCCTACTGAATTCAAATGGGTTCATTGATATGCCAACATCGTATGACATGGTGTCGTAATTTTTGCCGCCTTTCAAAAATCACGTATTACGGCCAGGAGCGAACCTGCAAGCTTGGGATTAGTAGACCGACACGTTAACCACTCACCTACCGTGGCAAGCACCAATGGAGTAGATTTTTACACGCGAATGGACCACTTAGGATCACGCTATTTTTTTTCTTTTTCCGTCGACTTGAGCCTCTGTGGACTGCGTGTTAACAACCAGTGTTTGCGTCTTGTTCGTTTGCCGGCTTTGACATTTTGCCAGTATCTCTTGAGCTCATCGATCAGCTTATTATTTGTTCCTCTGTTAAAGGGTCTCTCCATCTTTCGGGTTCTGCCTCCACCATAAAACCCTGATAGCTTTTCACCATCCTTCTGAAACTATTCCTGTCTTTGATTTTATCCTCCGTAATGCCCACCTGTCTCATATCTTTCTCACACTCTTGGAACCGTTCCAACTTCCGTTTAAGAAAATTCTAGATTTTCTTTGTGAGCCGGTCGTTATTTATACGGAAGATGTGCCCATAAAACAGCAATCTTCCTACGTTGTTTTTATGATCTCCTACGCCCATTGAGCGAGAGAATCAATTCTACCTTTCACATTTTCCTTTTCTACAGTATATTCATTGTAAGCGTGTTCTCTCTCTGTCTGTATGTTATTGATGTCGATTACCTTGTTGAATTTATTCCATTGCTCCTACCTTTATACTTCACCGCGCCCACCGCCGTCTGCTGCTATGAGTGGCTTCCTTTGTTTTGGTGGTTTCCATGGTAACCTGTGCCACGAGACAGTGTGCGCATCGTACTCACGCAAGTTGTAGGCGTCAACATAGAGTTCTGTGGCTTTGGGAACGCACTGGATTGCATTCGACGTCGAGCAGGTCTCACTGATGGTGGGTCTGCATCTCGCTTCCATATGCAGTGTGGTCCAATTTGCTATACCCTAACTCCCGCCTGATTACCATCTCTTGATGGATGCACAGGCTAGAGTTAAATGTGGCTTATCACCAATGTCTGTCACATTCGTGGCTGTTATCATATGGAAGCTGAGTAAGGCATTTCCTAGTGCCTGTAAAAGCAAAGTAAAGCCAACTCCGTACAGGCCATGGAGGCCCTGGGAGTTGTGGAAGGTAGAGGCTTCCATTTTTAGTGACATCGGCACTAGGAATTACCCTGGTACTAATTTCTGGTGTAGGTTGAGTGAACCCTAGGGCTATTTGCGTTTCCGAAAGTGGTAGTTTTGTTTCTAAAATCCACTACCTGGGTGGGGATCGATCCCACTCCCTTTCAGTTAGAATCTCAGCGCCTCTACTGCGCCACGCAGCCCCTTTCCTAGTGCCTTTGGATGTTGTGAAAGGTTCTACTCATTGGGTTAGTACTGCTCTACTGATTCAGTGAGGAAAGCAATCCCAAACTACTGTACCTTGCCTAGTACGCCTCATGATAGTAATGCCTTGGGTTTTTGTGAGTTTCTCCCTACATAGCCCAGAAGTCCTCAAAGTAGAGGGTGCGCCCCTAAGTGACGGGGTGGGCGCGCAGAGAGTGATTAAGGATATCGCCGTCTCTGATTGAAATATTTTATCATTTTAAATAATCTTGTCGACTTCGTCGTTACGCTGGGGTCTGGCGTTACGTTACGGTGACGGGACGAAATGTACCCAGATGCACTGAGGTGTGTGACGTCATTGTACTGCTTGGTGCATGTGTTCCCCGACAATCTCTACTTCGCTAGTATAAGACAAAAATCCCCAATTCTTGGATGTCACGGGTATTCTCGAGAACCACTGGATGGATTTTGATGCGGTTTTCACCATTCTGTAAAGGATATCTCGAGCGATTATTCTGTAGAAAATAATTTATGTATGATCAAAAGAAGCCAAGCAGTAACGATTTCAGTGAAAAAGTCGAAAACAAACTTGGCGTCCGTGCGCTTCTTAAGCTTACGCTGGGCAAACCGTTAAAAATATCAATATACTATGAGCGTAAGAATTCGTCAGCATGAAATGTTCTACAAAAAAGACCGTGAAAGCATATCTCTATCTACAATACATCGCCCACTATAAGTGTTTTTAGACTGGATGGAAGGGGCACGTCCCCGCGCGCTTGACCTTGCTTTGCCCTTGGTTTGCACTTGCCGTTCGCGAGTAATTTGAAACAAGATAAGCAAGATAAGTATTATGCAGATAATTTTCTAACATGTCAAGAGTCTTTGGCTTCGAGCGAAGCGAGAAGTCTCCAGCCTTTCTAACATTTTTCAGCATTTGTAGCATTTAAAATGATACAAAGTCTAGTCTTTCAGACTGACTGTCACTTTTTATTTCATATTCTGTAACAAATATTGCTACCATATCCATGAACTGATCATAGACAGGAAGCTCCCATGATCATTCAATACTAATAAACTCGTTCATATGTGGTGTTATATCACAAGAAGTGACCAGTAGATCCTGCCAGCGGGAATTCTGAGAAAAGGTGTAGAGTAACATTTCCCACACAGCACCCTTTCACCCGCAACCCGCAACGATATCGCCATGCCAAACACTTCTTCTTTCTCTTCTAGGTTTGAGTTCGATTACTGACTCTACTTTTCTTATCGCTTATCCTCTCAGCTCAGCTTCACTAACGGAGTGTGCGAGGGATCATTCGTATATCATCACGAGAACGGTGTCTAGGAGCTGAACACACTTTGACAGCAGATAAAACTGGGGATAGTGACAGGCCGAACGCCCAGGTGACCGCTAACTTAGGTCCAATTAAGGAAGGGTCAGTATGGGGATTTTAGAAGGACGTCAGCCGTGGACTTGTTGAAAGGAAGTTGGTGGTGAAAATGGGAAACCACGAATACCATTTTCGGGACGGATGAAGTGAGATTCAAACCCTCGCCCTCCCGATTTATTTCTCGGCCGAACATTGTGACGGGGTTCGTCTACAGTAATGTTGTAAGACAAAACTAAAATTATTTCCCCATGGTTTCTCACTTTTACTCGTGGTAAATGCCAGGATGGTTTCCTTTTAAGGACACAGCCGTCTCCTTCCCAATTCCAGCCCCATTCACAAACACACTCACTAATAGAGACAGCCTAACACAAGTTATTACACTAATCCAATAAGAGATTTGATATGTGTTAGGCTATTTCAATTTTTGAAAACTATGCTACAATATTCTCCTGGAGGGAAATTTTAACGATGTGTGTATTTGGAATTAGGGGTGATGTAGGTAGGAATTGTCCGTGGTATTAAATTAGGTTCAATTCCGGCATTTGCCTGGAGTAGAAATGGGAATCCACGGAAAATACTTTCAGGATGGCAGAGGTAGGAATCGAACCAGCCTCTTCTAAATTTTGTCTCACGAGGTTGAGTGAATTAAATTAAATTTAAATTCTTGGCAGAGCCGAGTTTCCAGCGTGAGAGCAAAGAATGCTAGTCACTACACAACGAGGCGAACCTTAATAATTTATACGTAGTTGTTATTAAGGTCTGAGACTTGACGTCTGGAGGATAGGCTACCACACAATCCTGTTTGTTGCACACGCTGCCGTATTACCCGGCGTACACCTACACAGAACCACATCCACCCTCAAAATAGTCGTCGTTAGCCGTAATGCACTTTTGCCAACGTTGTTATAGCTGCTGGAAGCACCGCTGAAAGCAGTAGGCAGGAAGGTCCCGTATGGCTTCTCATGTGGCCGTCATGATCTCTTCGGACTACCGAAATCTGCGCCCACGTAGGAGTGCTTTCAGACGAGGAAAGAGAAAAGAATCGCATGGTGCGAGATCAGGTGAGTACGGAGGGTAGCGCAAAACTGTCACCTGTTGCCTTGCAAGTTCCTCTGGGACAAGGACAGAGTGATGTGCAGGGGCAACAGCCAATTCTTTGTACGCCAAAGCACAGGTCGCTTACGGCGAAATTGCATCGCGTAAACGGCCAAGGATCTCCTTCTAGCGGGTTTTGATGACCGTTGCACCGTCTGGTAGGAATTACATGTGAATGATTCCATTTAAATCAAAAAACTGCTCCAGCATCATCTTGCCTTTTGACCTGTCTTGTCGTGATTTTTTCTGCCGTGGTGATGATGGCGTTTATCAGGTGGCTGTTTGTCGTTTCAGTTGCGGATCGTAAAGGAAACACCATGTTTCGTCTCCAGTTATTATCCGGTTGAGATACGTCATCGTTAGGTCCAACTGGCGCGTTCAAATCACCGTCACAACAACGACCGTACGTCTGCTGCCAGTGCATGCACTAAACAGTCTCATGCGGGGACGAGAGACTAACTGACATGGTACCAAACCACGGCGCCACATTTGCGCTATAGTGCCCCACAAGGCTGTCATGCGGCCAGTCTCAGAACTTAATGACTGTACCACGTATATCTGTACATATAGTGAGTTTAAACATAACCTAGGTGAACAAGATCTGATGATGATCGCATGACGATCGAAACATGTCATCCAATTAATTACCCACCCCTCTTAATTGTGGTTTTTGAGTCTTCAGTCTTTTGACTGGTTTCATGCAGCCCTCTATGCCTAAAATTGCTATTCCTGGGTGTCTTAGTTTGTGCCCTGCTTACCTATCTCTTCTCTTCATTAGCAGTCGCCAGAAACATCCCTTCTCTCCCATTCGTCTTAATACCTCTTCATTTGTAACCCTATCTCCCCATCTGATCTTCATTATTCTTCTGTAACACCACATTTCAATCGCTTCTATTCTCCTCTTTTCTGCTGCACCAATAGTCCAAGTTTCACTTCCATAGAGTGCCACAGTGGTCAAGCTGTTGGCCTCTCACCAAGGAGGACCGGGTTCGATTCCCGGTCAATGCATGCGAGATTTTCGGTGTGAAATTCCATATCCTGTGATTCGGATTCCACGTAAAAAGGAGGTCCCGTGGCTCATAATCGCATGATTAACGGTCACGTGAAACTACAAGCTTCCTTCCAGACAAAGGCTTTTATAAATGACTTCCTAATACCTAAATTTATAATCGATTCCTTTTCTGTAAAATGCTTTCGTTGCCTGTGCCTACCTACTTTTTATATTCTCTTTGCTTCGTCCATCACTGGTTATTTTGCTTCCTTAGTAACAGAATTATCCTACTTCTTTTAGCTTTTCACCTGGCAATTTGACGTCCATAGGGGTTTCTGATTTATTTTGGCTGTATTCGAATATTTTTGATTTGTTGTGGTTAATGAACTGATAAATAATTCATGTAATATTTACCTTCAAGTTAGGGTGTTTAAATATTTGTATTCCCCGCCTAATATACCTGAGCGCAGTCGTGTGGACCGACTGAAAATCATTTTAAAATATATTGCTAGACAGCACTGAAAAAAGATTTCAAATATTTGAATCCTATCTCAATTCATCAACGGCTTTTTACCCAACCATCTCCTTAGTCACGCTACTACATACACCCTTAAAACACAGGCTAGCAGATGAAATGTACACACATACATGTGCTGATAACCACGATGTCGAAGACTCTCAATGAAAAAACAACAGCTGGATTAGGATCCTCTAGGGCAGATCCAGGAGTAGTCAAGACGGGAATGTATTGCAGAATCCCCTGGACTTCGTTCGGTAGAGTGCAGTTTACTGTGTTGTTACTCGTACATTTCATTCTCCAGAACTTAAGTGAAATGACGCTTCGAGGCGAGAGCGCGCTATCTCTATAGATTTGTTGTACTCCATCAGTGAAGAGCCTGTCAACCTGACGTAAAATCAATGAACTTGAGTTGAGGGGGAAGAAAAATTTGTTGAGAACTCAAGATGAACAAGATGTGTTGCAGTAAGTGAGAGCTTTCAATTACATCCCCTCAGATCTGCCAGCAAGACTCAGTGTCTGGTTTCAGAATACACCAACTACTGTCAATATGATACTTTAGAAGGGAAAGAAAACTGACACATTCTTAGAGATACTGTCTGTATAACTTCAACTATCTCCAATGCGCCAGATGTCTGCTTGAATCGTTTAAGACAGGCAATAACAACACAGCATTTGAGAATATTGCCCTGTGTCCGTCCCCACTACTGCGGCTTCGGTGGCTTAGTTGGTAGCATGCTGAACTGCTGTTCCCAAGATAGCGGGTTCAATCACATACATAACATTGTTCCCAACATGATTTTTACACCCACTGAAAAATTCAATATCAAACAGTATGTAACGTCCACACTATCCATTAGACTTCAACCAAAGTTTGTATGTGCATTCTATACCTTCTGAGATGGAACTAAGAATATATTCAGAATCACCAGGGCTGCCAACTGTTGTAAGTTACTCCATTAGGCTACACTATTTCAGGTGTATTTCAAATTGCAGTACTTAGAAATGATAGTATTAGCAACTTGATCTCGTCATTATTCTAGATAGGCTATATTGATTGGCACGAATCTTAAATTTAAAGAAAAGTAGGCTCTTTTGTTCGTCACAAAACTACTTGTTACCCTTTGTATAGTTCTACGATTAATGACTAAATTTACTTCTGTGATATTTTCCTACTTATGACCATAAATTTTGCCTTTTTGGCGTTAATTTCAAGCTCATACTGGCTGCTGACTCTTACAATTATATCTATTAATAATTGAAACGACTGAATAGTATCAGCAAATGCAATAGTGTCATCAGCATACTGAATGTTGTTTTATGTCATTCCATTTATCAAAATTCATTCGTCTACTTCGTCCAGAGCTTGTCTAAATATGAGTTCTGAATATACAGGGTGTCTTTTATGTACCTTTGGAGAATGATAGGTCGTGTAGGGGACGGGTATAGAAGTAATTTGAGATAGGGAACTTGGGGGTCGGAGCGGCCTCATTAACCCCTAAAATAAGGGTTGATTCAGGCCCTCTACCATGTAAGTTAGGCAACCAACCCAAGCCTCTATTACCTTCTCAACCCTTAAACTCTTGGCATGATTCATCTCACGATGTGGCGCTGGCGTAATGGATAGCGTTGCTTTGTGAAAGGCCAGTAGTCCCTGGCAGCTGAAGAAATCGTTTAGTCAAAATCATTATTTGCTTAGACCTTGTATGTAATTCAATTGATATCGGTGAATTTTGGTTCACTTGTTTGGCTGCGTGGTAAAGCGTTGCCTTTCAAAAGGATTGAGAAAAGTAATAGAGGCTTGGGTTGGTTGCCTAACTTACAGGGTGGAGGGCCTGAATCAACCCTTACTTTAGGGGTTATGGAGGCCGCTCCGACCCCAAGTTGCCAATCTCAAATTACTTCTATACCCGTCCCCCACACGACCTATCATTCTCCAAAGGTACATAAAAGACACCCCGTATATTATAGAGTATAAACTCCTCCAAGCAATCTGCGAAGTGCCAGTGTGAAAACAGGTAGTCTGCGCATAGGAGTGACTTGACTGACTGGTCCAATGAAGCGCGATGCCACTGAATAATTAGTGCAGGAGGGTGGGCGACCTTGGGTTCAACCAACTCTCGCAACGGGTAGGCTGCCAAGCTCCACCCATCGCATTCCCTTTTTACATCCTTCGTGTGACGTTATGCGCAAACCGACATCACAGATTCCATGGATGGGGCATAGGTGAGTGTAGATACATCCTTGTCTTACTCCTCTAAGAATTTTGACAGCTTCGGTGTGTTCGCCATCATCACGTAATACCGCCGTTTGATTCCAGTACAAGGTCTCTATGATTCTCCAATCTCTTTCCTCCAGTCCATTTTCCCTCAAAATCTCCATCAGTTAGTCATGATTTACACTATCAAAAGCCTTCTGGTAATCTATAAGCCAAGCGTTTAGGAAATATAATTTGGTTCAGGTCTTCACCCATATGCAATATTGATTGCGTTTGAACCAGTATATTATCTTAAAATTAAAGAAAATTTTGAAAACACATAATCAAGGGATATAAAATAAAAATTACACTACAGTATATTTACCATAATACAAGATCAAAAGCTGAGTATTTACGTAAATGCTTAAGAATATTCTCCAACATTGCAGAGAAAATAACATTCACAACAAGCAACACAACCGACATGCATTTGCGCAACAGTAGTTTAGATAAGTAAGAGCCGTATTCAAAGTTAGCGGTATACTCGATAACGTGCCTAGACACAGGATGTCAAGCAAATTACATTGCGCCCCAGGGGCTCACATCTAGTGGGACGTGGGATCCCAGCTGAGTCCGGCGTTGCTTCCACTTACTTGTTCCGGGCTCCTCTCCGTATTCTTTCCTGTCAACTTCCCTTGGTCAAATCTTGTTATTTTCCGACCCCGACGGTATTAGGGTATCCGAGGCCTAGGGAGTATTTCACTTTCCCACCTTAATCGGCCCTTGTCTCATCTTTCCTGATCCTACATTCTTCGAGGAGTCAGACCTCTTGTTTCCTTTTCATTTTATTTCCTTTTCTATTTAAGATTCCCGCACTGTTTTTATCCAACTTTCGATTTTTGCAAAAAATGAAAGTAGACTTATGAGATCAACACAGGGCGAAAAAAAGTGTGTCTGTCTGTGTGTGTGTATGTGTGTGAGTCTGTGTGTGTGTGTGTGTGTGAGTGTGTGGACTCTGAATGTCTGTCCCCCCCCCCTATCAATTCGAACACGGTAAACACGAATTGAACGAAATTTGGTACAAAGGTAGCACTAGCAAAGGACACCTCAGTGTCATGTTTTATATCGCCGCCATCTTGACTGAAACATAATGGCGGCCACACAAATGTTCAAAGCTTAAATCAAATTACGACTAACCTAATCATCCGATCTCTACCAAATTTTGCAACAACATACCTATATGGGGGGAGCATCCTTTGACTATACTAATTGGTCATCAGCCTAGTAGTTCGTGGATGGCGGCCATCTTTGTGTGAAAAACGATTCCCCCTATTAATTTGAACACGGTGAAACCGAATGAAACGAAATTTGGTACAGAGGTAGTACTAGCAGAGGGCTCCTCAGTGTCATATTTTATATCACCGCCATCTTGACGGAAACGTAATGGCGGCCACACAAATGTTCAAAGCTTAAATCAAATTACGACTAACCTAATCATCCGATCTCTACCAAATTTTGCAACAACATACCTTTATGGGGGGAGCATCCTTTGACTATACTAATTGGTCATCAGCCTAATAGTTCGTGGATGGCGGCCATCTTTGTGTGAAAATCGATTCCCCCTAATAATTCGAACACGGTGAAACCGAATGGAACGAAATTTGGTACAGAGGTAGCTCTAGCAAAGGGCACCTCAGTGTCATTTTTTATATTGCCGCCATATTGACAGAAACGTAATGGCGGCCACACAAATGTTCAAAGCTTAAATCAAATTACGACTAACCTAATCATCCGATCTCTACCAAATTTTGCAACAACATACCTTTATGGAGGAAGCATCCTTTGACCATATTAATAGGTTATTAGAGTAGTAGTTTGCGGATGGCGGCCATCTTTGTGTCAAAATCGATTCCCCCTATTAATTCAAACACGGTGAAACCGAATAGAACGAAATTTGGTACAGAGGTAGCTCTAGCAAAGGGCACCTCAGTGTCATTTTTTATATTGCCGCCATATTGACAGAAACGTAATGGCGGCCACACAAATGTTCAAAGCTTAAATCAAATTACGACTAACCTAATCATCCGATCTCTACCAAATTTTGCAACAATATACCTTTATGGAGGGAGCATCATTTGACCAATCTAATAGGTCATTAGACTAATAGTTTGCGGATGGCGGCCATCTTTGTGTCAAAATCGATTCCCCCTATTAATTCGAACACGGTGAAACCGAATGGAACGAAATTTGGTACAGAGGTAGCAGTAGCAAAGGGCACCTCAGTGTCATGTTTTATATCGCCGCCATATTGACGGAAACGTAATGGCGGCCACACAAATGTTCAAAGCTTAAATAAAATTACGATTAACCTAATCATCCGATCTCTACCAAAATTTGCAACAACATACCTTTAAGGAGGGAGCATCCTTTGACCAAAATAATAGGTCATTAGCCTAATATTTTGCGTATGGCGGCCATCTTTGTTTGAATATCGATTCCCCCTATCAATTCGAACACGGTGAAACCGAACGGAACGAAATTTGGTACAGAGGTAGCACTAGCAAAGGGCACCTCAGTGTCATGTTTTATATCACCGCCACCTTGACGGAAACGTAATCGCGGCCACCCAAATGTTAAAAGCTAAAATGTAAATACGACCAACCTAATAATCTAGTCTCTACCAAATTTTGCAACAACATATCTTTATGTGGAAAGCATATCCTGACCAAACTGCAAGATCATCTGCCCAATAGTTTGCATATGGTGGCCAAGTATGTGTAAATCCATTCCCCATATCAATTCAAACACGGTGATACCGAATTGAATGAATTTTTTTACAGAGGTAGCACTAGCAAAGGGCTCCTCATATTCATGTTTAATATCCCTATAGCACGTTGTATTTCAACAAGCTACTACAACCAACATTCAATTATACTCCTTGAAAAGGACAAAGAGTTATAACAATACCCATGCATTTAGGAGAAAGTAGACTATATGTTCTTTACTGAACATCTTGTTGTTAATTGGCTCGATCTACATTGCATTTTACGAGTATTTTTCAACCTCAATTGCATTTTGTAAGTATTTTGAATCGCATTTTCATTTTGTAAGTATTTTGAATTTCAATTGCATTTTGTAAGTATTTCGAATCTACATTGCATTTTGTACATATTTTGAACCTAAACTACATTTTGTGCGTATTTTTTAATCTATTCCTTTGGTGAGTATTTTCCTTCTAAATTCCCTTTAAGTATTACCACTCTCCATTTTGTGAGTCTTTTCAATCTGAGTTCCTTTTTGTACTTATTTTCAGTCTCACTTAATTTTCCTTATGGTTTCCATTTCATTGTCATTTTCGCTATCACCCAGACCATTAGGGGCCGATAACCTAGATGTTAGGCCCATTGAAACAACAATTATGATCATCATCAAATTACCTTGGTCAAGGTGGTAGTAGAGTGGAGATAGACACAAAGAATGCGATTAAATACGGGACACACTCGACCGCATTTGAATATACGTACGACATGGGACACATATTCACTAACTTTGGATCAGATTTAAAATGCATACACCACGAACCGAAAGGGAGAACCCTCGACATAAGCGTGGAATATTAAAATGACCTATTATAATAGTGATCACAACTAATACATGTATTTCTTCCAGGACTGATTTTACTTATTAATCATATATAGGCTACATTGTATCCCGCCCAGTCTTTGGGCAAATTCGCGTTGACCGGCTGAAGAGTTACAACTGACGGTTTTTATAGGCAACACTGAAGAATGGCTTCTTAACTTTATATTACAATGCCAAAAATATATTTTTTACAAAAATATCCCGCTCTATTAGTTGTAAAGTAGGGCGTGGTTGCGCCAAAGTCTCCGTAGGTGTAAATAACTCAGCACCGGAGGGATTGAAAGGTCAGTACAAGTGCAACAGGAAGTATGGTGTACCATTAAGCTTTCAAATTAGCTCTCATTGCAGTAAATGCGTTTTAACCTCGAATTAATTATTATACGAACCGGCTTCGGTGTATGCCATCTAATAAGCTGGGAAAACGGAAAAATATTGAAAATCACAGGGCCTAGATTCATCGTTTGACAATGACGATTTTGTTGTTGTCTGAAAAGCTGTGGTATTGTGTTAGCTGAATTAGGGTGTTGATTTGTTTTGGAGTTTGGGGAAGTGGTAGCGCAGCGGTCAAACGATTGGCCTCTCACTAAGGTGGACCGGGTTCGATTCCCGGTCAATGCATGGGAGATTTTCGAAGTGAAATGCCCATCCTTTCATCCCTCCTTCCTCCTTCGTTCCCTCCATCCTTCCTTCCTTCCTTCCTTTTATCTTTCTTTTTTCTTTATTTATCAGTTTTGTCTGAGTGCACCCCATTCCCGTCTCAAACCTGACTCAAATTTCCTGTCAGAGATTAGAACCTAACTCGTACCCCCGAGGTGACACCAGTTGGAGCTCGTCCTCCGATAGCTGGGTTGTGATATGTCCAAGGAGTGACGTAACATGTGTCAGTGTGACGTTGATATCTATTGAACCCTTGGCAATAGCACAGTGGTAGGCTACGTCTCGACCGTGACAGCTGATGGGGGCTTTTAGTTAATTGGATGCGCTAACACTATTACTAATTAGAGGGGGATAAACTCGCTCCTAACATGCACACATCGTGATAAAAGCACTGTCTGTCATGCATGTCAATATGCATTCTTTCCAGCTCAGTGGCTGTCACTGCAAAGGCCTAGGTTCGATTCCCGGATCTGCCAAGAAACCTAATTCTGGTTCTGAAGGCTGGAACTGAGCACACATAGCCTCCTGAGGCAAAACTGAGAATAGGCGGGTTCGAATCCTACCTTAGCCATCCTGGAAGTGATTTTCCGTTGTTTACCACTTCTACTCAAGGCAAATGCCGGGATGATTCCTAACTTAATGTCACGGCCGACTCCTTCCCAATTCTCATCTGAATTACAAATACACACTAATACATCCATTGCAATAACTAGCGGCTTCGGTGGCGTAGTTGGCAGCATGCTGAACTGCTATGCCCAAGATCACGGCTTCAAACCTGGCCGAAGTCATCAGATTATTTTACGAGCGTAAAAATCCTTCAGTATGCCATCCTTCGGAGGGAAAGTAAAGTCAGCAGGCCTATGTCATAGATGTATGGCATGGTTAAAGATCCTACCCTACATTTGGCAGTGTGAAGCCAAATTTGTAGGTTATATTTCGTTGAAATGCTCTATTAAGTTCCATCATTCACCACTAGGTGTCAGCGACATCTGGTAGCCAAAGTTGGAGCTACTTGAGATTGAACGGTACTTGTACTTCACCCCATGGGTGTCCTCATAGAAGCAGCTACAAACTCTGGCGAGCCGAACATGTCCTCAGGCACTCCTGGCACTAAAAGCCATACCGTACGCTAAATCATACTAATATATAACAAGATGTTCCGTGACGAACTAAAGAGCCTACTTTTCTTAAAATTTAAGATTCATGCCAATGATTAATCTATATGGATCAATCTAGAATAATGACGAAATTAAGTTGGTAATATCGAAATTTCTAATTAGTTCGAAATACTGTATACCTGGCATAATGTAGCCTAATAGAGAACTACTGTTGGCAGCCCTGGTGACTGAATATATTCTTAGTTCCATCTCTTAAGGTACAGAATACAAAATTTGGCTAGAGTCCAATGAATAGCATGGACGTTACATGCAGTTAAACATTGGATCTAACAGCGGGCGTAAAATCATGTTGGCAACAGTGTCATATATGTATTGGTCAGAAATAATCTGAAATATTATGATCTATTGTTGTGCCAATTTTGAATGAAATCCATTAGTTAGTATAGAAGTTACATGCATTTTAAAATTGGACTTATCAGCAGGCTCAGAATCATGTTGGCAGCACTGACGTATATTAGTTACTCCAAAGTAATCTATAATGCCACGTACTATACGTGTGCAAAGTTTAGAGCTATTGGCTTCCATTCTTTCTGATATATTGATATTAGGGTAACAAACAAAGAGACAGCATTTATTAACAGTTGGCAGCCCTGGTTGCTCTTAAGAATACGCATAGTCATAGCTGTTGTATTACACATAGCACATACGAAATTTGGTTGAAATCCAAATGATAGTATGGAAGTTACATGTATTTAAAGTTGGACCTCTCAGCAGGCTTAGAATCATGTTGGTAGCACTGACGTATATAAGTTACTCCAAATTAATATAGAATGTCATGTACTATACGTGTGCATAGTTTAAAGCTGTCGGCTTGCATACTTTCTCATATATATTGGTATTTGGATAAAATAAATTAAGAGCATTTTTTAAGCAGTTGGCAGCACTGGTGGTTCAGAGGAATACGTTCAGTCATATCTGGTTATGTACACATACAACATACGAAATTTGGTTGAATTCCCATTCATAGTGTAGAAGTTATATGCATTTAAATATTGGACCTATCAGTAGGCTTATAATCATTTTGGCAACACTGCCATGTATGGCCTCCTGGAAATTAAACTGCAATATTATTATCTATATGTGTGCCGATTTTGAAATAGCTCCCATTCATACCTTCCAAGATATCCAACATGGAGCTCAAATTTCAATTGCGATTTTTCAGCAGTTGGTAGCACTGACATCATGTTCAAATATGGCCGTGAGATATTCAGGTATAGATCTTTACTCCTACCAAATTTTATTTCGATTGCTCCAGCCGTTTAGGAGTTGATAGGGGGACACACACACACAGCCAGACAGACAGAAAGACAGACAGAAGGACAGACACACATTTTCCCGGATCGATCTCATAAGACTACTTTTTCCTCATTTTTGCAAAATGTGAAAAGTAGGCTAAAAATGAGATGGTGTGTGTCTGTCTTTCTGTATGTCTGTCTGTGTGTTACTCAATAACGCAAGAACCACCGGTCCGATTTAAATGCAATTTTGCATGGATGTAGCTGATTTACCATGTTTACATATAGGATACTTTTAATTTCGATATTTTGCACTATTAAAAAATGGCGACCATTTTAGAGACGTCACTACATCCTTTGGTTTCAAAATTTCATATTTCCATATCAAATAAAAAGTGAACGCTAAGAAATAGCAAACTTTTGATGGCACATACGAGCTTCAAAATTTAATTTCCTATCCGAATGGTCCTTATCACTTTCCGTGTATCTCCAACGGATAGCGAGTAAAACCCACATATGTGACGTCACTACACCCTTTGGTTTCAAAATTTCATAATTCCATTTCAAATAAAAAGAGAACGCTAAGAAATATCAAACTTTTGATGCATACACAAGATTTAACATTTAATTTGCTATCCAAAAGGTCGTTATCACTTTTCGTGTATCTCCAACGGTTAGCGAGTAAAACCTAAATTTATGCAATAAAACACGGTCAACACCGAGCGGTGCAGTATATCTCTACATACATAAAATTTAAGTTTGTATGGTTTTTTTTCGCAATTTCTACGGAAATTTGAGTTATTTACGCGTTTCAGACTGTTTTATTATGGATGCACGCGAAAATAATTTTTTGGTCTGTTTGTTTGTTTGTTTGTTTGTCTGTGGACAACTTTGTTCCCCTATAACTCGAGAACGGCTGGGTGTATCAACGTAAAATTTGGTACAGATATCCATCAGAGCACGACACTAATCATTGATGTAACCCTTCTCTGTACCTCTCATAAAAGAGGGCCTACCCCCTTAAAATACATGCTGAAATAGGAGTAGAAGGACGAGACAAAGATCATTTTCAGCCCCTCAATGTGAGAGACAAAACTCAGGTGCCCTAAAGGGTCTCCGAAATCCACATTTTAAGGCCCTAAAACCAACCGTTTTTGAGATATTCCCAGAAAACTGATTTCATTTAATAAACTAATGAACGAATTCAAGCCGGTAACCATGGCAACAGATTCTGGTTGGTTGGTTCTTAAGTTTAGGGGCTGCGACAACGCGGTCATGTAGCCCCGTGGCAACAGATTCTCAGAGGTCCATCTATTGCTGTAAGACGCAATGCAATTCCATTAATTGGTGTGAAAGTTTGCAAACGGCTAGAAGGTTATCACGGAAATAAATTAAGCTGTAAAATTCATCAATACGTATAATGCGCTTAAGGGGGTCAAGGGGTGCACTAGAATTTTTTCACGCGATTTACACCTGCGGGTGTGGTACGGCAGGTCTATTATATTCCTATCCCTATATTATATTATTATTATTAGTATTATATTATGGCGTACAACGAGGAGACAAAGCCCCTCGGTGCCAGAAACAAAACATGGGGGCCTCAAAACTACATTATAAGGCTCTAAAACCAACAGTATCTGAAATATTCCCAGAAAACTAATTTAATTTAATTTAACAAACTAATGAAGGAATGGAAATCGGTAACCATGGCAACATTATCTCAAGGGGTGGCATCCAACTTTCCATCTATTTCTGTAAGAAGCAATGTCACTCCATTTATACCTTGCCACGGTGGGTGAGTGGATAGCGTGTCGGTCTACTAACCCCAAGATTGCAGGTTCACTCCTGGCCGTGATAAGTGATTTTTGAAAGGCGGCAAAAATACGACTCGCATGTCATACGATGTTGGCATGTCAAAGAACCCATTTGAATTCAGTAGGCCGTGTTCATAATGGCAAAATTAATCTCAGCAGTTTCCGCCAACACAAAGTTCCTCATTTCTCTACTAGAAAGTGCTATAGTGTTCAAGGAGCTTAGATATCTACCCTCCTTGACTTTCATAGTGATTCAAGGAACAACGAAATTTCGACATGCAAGCTACCCTCTGGGTGTCAAATTACGAAGCTTGCACCCGGCACCCGAGGCCATACGATATTATTATTAGGCTACTCCATTTATTACATTTCTGTGAAAGTTTGCAAATGGCTATAAGGTTATCACGGAACCAACATAGACTGCATAATTCGTCAATACAATTAAGGGGGTCAAGGGGTAACCTAGAATTTTTTCATGCAATTTCACGTGCGACATATAGTACAGAAAGTCTATTATATCTCCAAACAGCAACATTATTTTCAAACATTCCTGAATTGAATCAGCATTTTTTGCGGCTTTTAGGAATTTGGGCCATTTGAGGCTAAAGAACCTGAATTTTCATGCACCACAAGCCTTTATAATTTATGAAAGAGGTCTTCCTGTGTATGGGGACCTAACACAACGTAGAGGGTCATTTTTATGTGAGGTGTATTGCGTTTCGTCTACAAGGCTTTCAAATCTATTTCACTTCAGGAAGTACACGTTAGGTGATTTTGTTTGAGAGCACATTTTAACTAATCTTTTTTTTTTTTGTCGACATACGGGTCCATCGTAAGGATGATTTTATTTGATACAGTATGGTAGATATACCCATAATTGGATATCTGGGTGATATGTTGTAGACAATAGAATTATCTGCCTGTCTTTCTGTGTGTCTTTATGTACGCCTATAAATCGTGTTCGGATGCTTGGTGCTTCGTAAAATTAGGTATGGTAAACATGATTCAATACACTAATCATTTATAAAACTCCTCACCGTACTTTTCATACAGTAGAAGGGTGGATATAGGGAAAAACTTCTCAAAATACATGCTAAAATAGGCGAAATATAAAAATTATCCTAGAAAGACGATCAAAGCATATGTTGCGCTTCTCATTGTGAGACACAAAATTCGCGAGTCTATAAGGGGTCTCAGAAAATCACATTTTAAGGCCCTTAAATTAACAGTGTGTGTGATATTCCCAGAAAATAACTTCGTTCTGATATACTTATGAAGGAATGACAAACCGCTAACCATTGCAACAGTAGCTCAATTGATAATGTCTGGTGTTAATATATAACACCGTTCGAAGAACGGGTACTTCTGCTAGTAAATAATAATTGGAATAACTCAGGTTATCAGTCAAATTACACACGCCGTAGTGATTAGCATTCTTGGCCGTCATCGCGAAAGCCCTGCTATTTTGCTTTGGACATGCGATACTCCATAATAGATTTCAACCTTATTACTAATTCTCGTTATTGTAGTTCTAAAATTTAGAATGTTATTTCTTTTTAGCCTATTTTCATTTTATGAAAAAATAGGCTTATGAGATCACCTTTTGTCCGTGTGACTGTGTGTGCGCGTGTGTGTGTGTGATTCGTGTGTAGGTCCTCCCCTAATAACTTCTAAACAGATGGAGCGATTTCAATGAGAATCGGTAAGATCATAGCACCATTCGGGCCGACCCCGACCGTGCCGCTCAAATTGTATTGTCTCTGAGCAATCCAACATGGTCGCTGTGCGAAATATTTCACCAGCATTCAGTATCTCCGAAACTATTACAGATATCACCCTGAAATTTTGCATGGTGATAAAGGGCACTACTATAAGTTCACCTATGACATTTTCAAAAAAACCTGGTAAATACAAAACGAACATGGCTGCCAAGCGAAGTTGAAATATTTTAATAGACTTTTCTCATGATTTAACCATCTGAGTGCAGTGAAATGAGGTACATTAAATGATTATACATATTGTAATGCACTGGAGTCTAATTTAGTTCAATTGTTTATATAACCTCAAGATGGAGGCTGTGCGAAATTTTAAAATTAAGTTTTTATTTCTTATGTCGTAATCATGCGATCGAAGTGAAAGTTTGAATAATGAACCTGCGCAATAATTGTCCAATAATGGTTTATAACTCTGTGGACTATACATATAACAATCCAAAATGGCGAGCAACCGAAATATTTTGACGATTCTCAATATCTACGAATCTTTTACAGCAATCAAAGTGATATTTTTATGTTCATAGAGGCTATGAACATAAGTTTACTTATAGGACTTTCAGAAACCCGGTGAGCACAAATCCAACATGGCAGCGATGAGAAGTATAAATATTTAAATGGACGTTTCTCACGATTTAACCATCTGAGTGCAGTGAAATTTTGCACGTTAAATGCTTATACAAATGTTAATCGTCTGGCATCTAATTTATTTCAATCATTTTCATAACCACAAGATCGCAGCTGAGCGAAATTTTAAAATCTCGTTTTTACTTCTTGTGTCCTAACCATGCGATTGAAGTTTGAATACCTCACGTACACAATAATCTTCATGTAACAGTACACAAATAACAAGAAGTTCCGTGACGAACTAAAGAGCCTACTTTTCTTAAAATTAAGTTTCATGCCTATGATTAATCTACAGTATATGAACCTATCTAGAATAATGACGAAATTAAGTTGGTAATATCGAAATGTCTAATTAGTTCGAAATATACCAGGTATAGAGCATTACAGTTGGCAGCCCTGGTGACTGAATATTTCTTAGTTCCATCTCTTAAGGTACAGAAAAAAAAAATGGTTGAAGTCCAATGGACGTTACATGCAGTTAGACATTGGATCTATCAGCACGCGTTAAAGCATGTTGGCAACAATATCATGCGTGTGATGGTCAGAAATAGCCTAATCTGAAATATTATGATATCTTGTTGTGACAATTTTGGATGAAATCCATTTGTTAGTATAGAAGTTATAGTCGCTTCCGTAGCGTAGCGGTCAACATGGTTAGCTGCAGTCCCGGAGGTCCTGGGTTCGATTCCCGGCTCTGCCACGAAATTTGAAAAATGGTATGAGGACTGGAACGGGGTCTACTCAGCCTCGGGTGGTCCAAATTAGTAGAGGGGGTTCGATTCCCACCTCAGCCATCCTCGAGTGGTTTTCCGTGGTTTCCCACTTCGTCTTCGGGCAAATGCCGGGATGGTACCTACTGTAAGGCCACGGCCGCCTCCTTCCCTCTTCCTCGCCTATCCATCTCAATCGTCCATCCCTTCCCATCCCTCATGAGGCCCCTGTTCGCTTTGCAGGTGAGACCGCTTGGGCGAAGTGCTGATCACACCTCCCCAGTTGTATCCCTCCCTACCAGATGTTCCAGGCTCCAGGACACTGCCCATAGAGGCGGTGGTGATGAGTTCCCTCGCTGAGTCCGTGGGAACCACCAACCTAGAGGGTAAATTGACTAAAAAAAAACTATCAGCAGGCATAGAATCATGTTGGCAGCACTGACTAATATTAATTATTCCAAATTAATCTAGAAAGTCAGGTGCTATACGTGTGCAAAGTATAGAGTTGTTGGCTTGCATACTTCCTGATATATTGATATTAGGTTTAAAAAAATATAGAAAGCATTTATCAACAGTTGGCAGGCCTGATTGCTCTTAAGAATACTTACAGTCATATCTGTTATGTTACACATAGCACATACGAAATTCGGTTGAAATCCAACTGATAGCATAGAAGTTACATGTATTTAAAAATTGGCTTTATCAGCAGGCTTAAAATCATGTTGGTAGAACTGAAGTATATACGTTACTCCAAAAATAATCTAAAATGTCAGGTACTATATGTGTGCATAGTTTAAAGCCGTCGGATTGCATACTTTCTGATATATTGGTATTTGGATAAAATAATAGAGAGAGCAATTATTAACAGTTGGCAGCCCTGGTGGCTCTTAAGAATACGCGCAGTCATATCTGTTTACGTCCACATATTACATACAAAATTTGGTTGAAATCCAATTGATAGTGTAGAAGTTATATGCATTTATAAATTGGACCTATCAGAAGGCCTAAAATTATTTTGGCAACACTGTCATGTATGGCCTCCTGGAAAATAAACTGAAATAGTATTGTCTACATGTGTGCCAATTTTGGAATAGCTCCCATGCATACCTTCCAAGATATCCAACATGGAGCTCAAATTTCTAGTGCGTTTTTTCTGCAGTTGGTAGCACTGACGTCATTTTCAAATATGGACGTGAGATATTCCGGTATACATCTTTACTCATACTAAATTTGGTTTCGATTTCTGCAGCCGTTTAGGAGTTGATAGGGGGGGACACACACAGACAGACAGACAGACAGACAGAAGGACAGACAGACAGACAGACATCAATAAATGATAAAAATGGTCCGGTTAGCTCAAACAATGCCAGCGTTTCGCCCCAGTGTGCCGTTGGGCTCGTCAGTTGGTACAGACACACCTACCAATACGCGTGGCTAGCACATACTGAGAAGGCCATGCAAGACACAAAATACAAGCAGTATTGACGTCACGAGCATGCCAGTGTGCTACGGGAGTAAAACTCCCTTTCATAAAAACAAAAGCCTTACCTTGGCAATCCAAAAAATGTTTTGAATATTCCCGTAGGGAATATGATGTAGTTTCCATTTGAGCGGATGAATTATCAATAAATGATAAAAATGGTCCGGTTAGCTCAAACAATGCCAGCGTTTCGCCCCAGTGTGCCGTTGGGCTCGTCAGTTGGTACAGACACACCTACCAATACGCGTGGCTATCACATACTGAGAAGGCCATGCAAGACACAAAATACAAGCAGTATTGACGTCACGAGCATGCCAATGTGCTACGGGAGTAAAACTCCCTTTCATAAAAACAAAAGCCTTACCTTGGCAATCCAAATAAGGTTTTGAATATTCCCGAAGGGAATATGATGTAGTTCCATTTGAGTGGATGAATTATCAATAAATGATAAAAACAGGAGTTTATCATTTATTGATAATTCATCCACTCAAATGGAAAATACATCATATTCCCTTCGGGAATATTCAAAACCTTATTTAGACAGACAGTCAGACACACATTTTCCCGGATCAATCTCATAAGTCTACTTTTTCCTCATTTTTGCAAAATGTGAAAAGTATGCTAAAAATCCAACCTGGCGACCATCTGAGATATTTAGACGGTTCTCAATATCTACGAATCCAGCACAACAATAGAACTGAATAATCGCTTAAACAATTCCCTTATTAAACTTTGCAATATTGTTCTCGTAATTCAACTTCCTCTTGACGTTCACGTTTCAACTGTTAAACTGTGGTTTTATACAATATGCACTGTGCTATTGTTAGTTATACACAGTAAAAATCATTTTCACTAGCAAATGTATTTTATTAGCCTACTTTTCACATTTTGCAAAAATGAGGAAAAAGTAGTCTTATGAGATCGATCCGGGAAAATGTGTGTCTGTCTGTCTGTCTGGCTGTGTGTGTGTCCCCCCCTATCAACTCCTAAACGGCTGCAGCAATCAAAACCAAATTTAATATGAGTAAAGATGTGCACCGGAATATCTCAAGCCCATATTTGAAAATGATGTCAGTGCTACCAACTGCTGAAAAAACGCACTAGAAATTTGAGCTCCATGTTGGATATCGTGCAAGGTATGCATGGGAGCTATTCCAAAATTGGCACACATGTAGATAATACTATTTCAGTATAATTTCCAGGATGCCAACCATGACAGTGTTGCCAAAATAATTTTAAGACTTCTGATAGGCCCAATGTTTAAATGCATATAACTTCTACACTATCAACTGGATATCAACCAAATTTTGTATGTAATATCTGTACATAAACAGATATGACTGAGCGTATTCTTAAGGGCCACGAGGGCTGCCAACTGTTAATAATTGCTCTCTCTATTTTTTTAAATCCAAATACCAATATATCAGAAAGTATGCAAGCCAACAGCTTTAAACTATGCACACGTATATTCTGACATTTTAGATTAATTTGGAGTAACTTATATACGTCAGTTCTACCAACATCATTATAAGCCTGCTGATAGTACCAATTTTTAAATACATGTAACTTCTATACTATCAGTTGGATTTCAACCAAATTTCGTATGTGCAATGTGTACCATAACAGATATGACTATAAGTATTGTTAAGAGCAATCAGGGCTGCCAACTGTTAATAAATGCTGTCTATATTATTAGCCTACTTTCGATTTTTGCAAAAAATGAAAGTAGACTTATGAGATCAACACAGGGCGAAAAAAGTGTGTCTGTCTGTGTGTGTGTATGTGTGTGTGTGAGTCTGTGTGTGTGTCTGTGTGTGTGTGTCTGTGTGTGTGTGAGTGTGTGTACTCTGAGTGTCTGTCCCCCCCTATCAATTCGAACACGGTGAATGCGAATTGAACGAAATTTGGTACAAAGGTAGCAATAGCAAAGGACACCTCAGTGTCATGTTTTATATCGCCGCCATCTTGACGGAAACGTAATGGCGGCCACACAAATGTTCAAAGCTTAAATCAAATTACGACTAACCTAATCATCCGATCTCTACCAAATTTTGCAACAACATACCTTTATGGGGGGAGCATCCTTTGACCAAACTAATAAGTCATCAGCGTAATAGTTTGCGGATGGCGGCCATCATTGTGTGAAAATCGATTCCCCCTATTAATTCGAACACGGTGTAACCGAATGGAACGAAATTTGGCACAGAGGTAGTACTAACAAAAGGCACCTCAGTGTCATGTTTTATATCGCCGCCATCTTGACGGAAACGTAATGGCGGCCACACAAATGTTCAAAGCTTAAATCAAATTACGATTAACCTAATCATCCGATCTCTACCAAATTTTGCAACAACATAACTTTATAGAGGAAGCATCCTTTGACCAAATAACTAGGTCATTAGCCTAATAGTTTGCGGATGGCGGCCATCCTTGTGTGAAAATCAATTCCCCCTATTAATTCAAACACGGTGAAACCAAATGGAACGAAATTTGGTACAGAGGTAGCACTAGCAAAGGGCACCTCAGTGTCATGTTTTATATCGCCGCCATCTTGACATAAACGTAATGGCGGCCACACGAATGTTCAAAGCTTAAATCAAATTACGATTAACCTAATCATCCGACCTCTACCAAATTTTGCAACTACATACCTTTATGGAGGGAACATCCTTTGACCAATCTAATAGGTTATTAGCCTAATAGTTTGCGGGTGGCGGCCATCTTTATGTCAAAAGTGATTCCCCCTATTAATTCGAACACGGTGGAACCGAATGGAACGAAATTTGGTACAGAGGTAGCACTAGCAAAGGGCACCTCAGTGTCATGTTTTATATCGCCACCATCTTGACTGAAACGTAATGGCGGCCACACGAATGTTCAAAGCTTAAATCAAATTACGATTAACCTAATCATCCGATCTCTACCAAATTTTGCAACTACATACCTTTATGGAAGGAGCATCCTTTGACCAATCTAATAGGTTATTAGCCTAATATTTTGCAGATGGCGGCCATCTTTGTGTGAAAATCGATTCCCCTTATCAATTCGAACACGGTGAAACCGAATGGAACGAAATTTGGTACAGAGGTAGCACTAGCAAAGGGCACCTCAATGTCATATTTTATATCACCGCTATCTTGACGGAAACTTAATCGCGGCCACCCAAATGTTAAAAGCTAAAATGTAATTACGACCAACCTAATAATCTAGTCTCTATCAAATTTTGCAACACCATATCTTTATGTGGGAAACATATTCAGACCAAACTGCAAGAACATCAGCCCAATAGTTTGCAGATGGTGGCCAAGTATGTGTGCAAATCGATTCCCCCTATCAATTCAAACACGGTGAAACCGAATTGAACGAAATTTGGTACAGAGGTAGCACTAGCAAAGGGCACCTCATATTCATGTTTAATATCCCTATAGCACGTTGTATTTCAACAAGCTACTACAACCAACATTCAATCATACTCCTTGAAAAGGACAAAGAGTTATAACAATACCCATGCATTTAGGAGAAAGTAGGCTATATGTTCTTTACTGAACATCTTGTTTTTACTCTAATATCAATATATCAGAAAGTATGCAAGCCAACAGCTCTATACTTTGCACACGTATAGCACCTGCCATTCTAGATTAATTTGGAGTAATTAATACAAGGCGGTGCTGCCAACATGATTCTATGCCTGCTGGTATGTCCAATTTTAAAATACATGTAACTTCAATACTAACAAATGGATTTCATCCAAAATTGGCACAACAAGATATCATAATATTTCAGATTATTTCTGACCAGCACACGCATGGTATTGTTGGCAACATGCTTTTACGCGTGCTGATAGATCCAGTGTCTAACTGCATGTAACGTCCATTGGACTTCAACCAAATTTTGTATTCTGTACCTTAAGAGGTGGAACTAAGAATATATTCAGTCACAAGGGCTGCCAACTGTAGTGCTCTATTAGGCTCCATTATACCAGGTATATTTTGAACTAATTAGATATTTCGATTTTACCAACTTAATTTCGTCATTATTCTAGATAGGTTCATATACTGTTGGGGGTGGTTTATTATGTATAACAAATATAAAGTCGCCTCAGTTTGAAAGGCTAGAGTAGAAGAATTTATGTAAGGTTTGAAATTGCATCTTCCTGCAACTTATCCTACCTGTTGAAGCAACGAGGAAGATTGATGATATGCAAATTGATGTATTCCGTGCCCTCCTCTCGTGACTCTCAGCTGTTCTTCTTTCCCTCCCAACAGGTGACACTTCTGAAAGTAGAAAAATCTACAACCTGTTTGAGTTGCGTACTGTCTTATTATATTTTTTATCATAATTATTGAGTTACACTTCTAACATTTGATGTATTACTTACGTGAGCTCCTCAGTGATAATGTATCGCAGATAGAGCTGCAGCTTATCCTCCCCTACACAAGTCACACTGTTGTTGTTTGAGTCTTCAGTCTTTTGACTGGTTTGATGCAGCTCTCCATGCCTCACTGTCCTGAGCTAATCGTTTCATCTCTATATAGTGAACCCATGTACCATTGGCTCAAAGGGGGTCGAATCCATGTATTTGTGAAAGGAATGAAAGAAACATACAGTCTCTAAGGGAACGGAGAGAGATTTCAAGCAAGGGTTCTAGCATAACGTTGCGCAAGCAGCTGGACCAGGTGTTCAGAAGATGAGATCATGCCTCTTGACTCATTGTTAAGGAGCCGGTCATGGATATTTTTAGACCGAGTGGAAAGTTTTGGCTGTAAGAGAGAGAAACGCGACTCGGAAATTAAGCTTACCTAGCATTAAAACGGCAACAGCGCCGCTGTGCCAGAAGTAGAATAATTAAATTTAACCCATTTGCAGGAATAAAAGTAAGTAAATAAATACGGTACTGTGAATCATGTTGGATTAGAGATTTTTGTGTAGAGAAAAAGCTTTTAATAATTGCACAGGAAAGAACTGCAAACGCAGCATACGTCATCGGGGATTTACCGAGACCAGAGGAGTGGGGAATTTAAAAATTAACAGCACTACCCACGCAGCTGAAAATTAAAAATTAATTAATATCTCAGAAATGCACGATCGATTCTTATGCACAGTGAGATCATTTGACGTTTGGAAGACGAGCTTTCTGGAGATGTAATTTTTATAAATGTGCAACCATTATTTCAAAAGTTGGTTACGAAAAGGACTAGGAGTTTATCTTTTTTTGACTAAATAGTATAAAAGTCCAGCCCAAGCCAGACCAATCATGCAGTATTCCGACAGTCCGTGAGGGGGCGTCACGCTGAAACACACCGAAGACAGAATACCAGCTTTCCTTGAGGGGAAAAACGCTGTATCACATCGCATAGAAATTATCCGACAGACACGGGCGTCGCGGTATCAATAACTTACGTGATCCGTAGGGAGTTGCAAAGAAGTAAAATTACAGTATCGTCGTGTTGAAAATTAGGAAAATCCTAGTTACAGGATTTAGGTCCGACAGTATAAAAGTTACAGTGAAAAGTTCATAAAATACAGTCAAAGCAGGCTGCGAACTTAGGACTCAGGGCGATAGGTCTTTATGTAAACGACCAAAAGTATCATAACGTACGGAAGTACCGTAACAGCGAGATAAACATTTTATCAAATTTAAAGAGCCCGAGCAGGGAAAGACAGAGAAAATAAGGTTCGCAGAGTATTCTAGAAGATTAGAAGTGCGAGAACCGAATAAGCGAAGAAGAAAGGAAACTATAGACATTGTTTCAAGTAAGCAGACGAACTATTCAAAAGCACTAAGACTCGAGAAGTATTAGTTGCCAAAAATCCATAGGTCACCGATAGATTATCGAGGAGACCGTGAACAGAACAGACTTTCGCTAAGATCAATAAATAGGATCTAAAAGGGGAGCCGTTCAAGTTAGAGAAATAGCAGATCGTCAGGAACGAGATTCGAAGAAGTGCTATTGCAGGGAGGAAGTAGAAGATTCGAGACTTTCATATTCGGAGAGGATAGGAAGCCGACATTACTAAATTTCACCCTTGGAGACGGGAGGTCAAGAGTCACGTGTGATAGGCTTAAATAGCGGCCTAGTGATCAGAATTTGTGAAGTGTAAATATATCAAGATTTTGTGTTAAAAGTAATATATTTTCAGTGTTTTTATTGTGTGTTCTAAACGGATACACCAGTGTATTTAAAATGTTATCAGTGTTAAATGTATACGTGTTAAATATGTGTCAAGATATGTCTGTACATGCAATGAATTTGTACAAGATGGAGTAATTAAAAAAAAAAGTGGGCAAAAATGACGCATCGCACGAGAAGGAAGGTCAGGAAACGACCTAAAGCATGTGATTAAAGATTTTCATTATGTTTTGGTGTCGGGGAAATGATTGTGTACAAATCCACCGGAGTTTTTGAGTAAAAGGGATGTTTCTAAATAACTAATTACAGAATAGGAACGCGGTCTGAACAAAAATAGAATTTGAGAAATTATAAATAATTATGTGAAAGAATAAATCCTGTAGAGGAAATGTATGAATAAAATGTCAGTGTATTTGACGAAAGTGATAAAAGCAAGCGTATTAATAATATAATAATATGAAGGAAATATAAATAAAGGTTAAATTGAATAATATGAAAATAAGAGCGTTGGAGCCTTAATAAAAGTATAAGACATGAGGTTAATGCATGTTCTTAAGAATAGAGCGATTATTGTCAAAGGAAAAGATTAATATAAAAATTGAGATATGTATTAATTGTTTACATGGAATTTATCAGTTCTTTGGAAGACGCTAGGCTTAAAATAATGTATAGCGCAATGGAGCGCAATTAAAATAAAATGTCACGCTAGGAATGCGTAGAATTTAAAAGTACTTGGTAAATTACTTATGAGGGGTAGTTGATTGCGGTAAATTGAGATATGTTGTAAGTCCTCCAATAGTGACATAGATCACGAGGCCATGTGTGTGTTATTATTATAAAAAGGAGCAAATGTATGGTATTATTGAGCGTAGGTCAAATCGCATTTTGTATAAGTCCTCCAATGTGGGAATGGTTCCCGAGGCATGTTAAGAGATTCGAACCTACAATCCTCTTGTTGTTGAAGCCCCTAATTATTCGTCGTAAAATGTGTATTACTCTTCCCAATCAATGAGGACCTTTCATAATTAATAAATGCCAAGGTTACGAAAGTGGTTTATGAGCCCAATAATAATGTTGAAAGTAAAAGAAAAGTAAAATGCCAGGTCTCTCCATAGAACTGAAAAGAAAGGAAGATTTATTTTAAAAGCATTGAGGAGAGCTCCAACCGCAGACTAGACGGGAAGTCACCCCCCCCCCCCCAGTCATAAATCTCCTTCAAGTATACGGTCAGACCCTAATAGCAGGAGGGTTGGTGAAGGCCGTCTGTAAGAAGTAATAAATACACCGTGAGTGTTTACAAGTTGTTAATGACCCGGGAATTGAACCGAGGTCCTTGTAGATGAAATTATCGCTTGCCAGTTCAGATCGTAGTTTTCTTATGTGATAATGGTCTTATAAGACAAAATAAATAAATAACAATCCCTATTGTAATGTTGTATGGAAGTAGGATTCCACGAGTTTAATGAAGATAACTAGGTTCCGGGAGTAATCATAGTTTTTGACTTTGTCAAGTAATCTTTATAACTCTGGAGTACACAAGTATTTTCCCGATCACTATGGTGAATTTATAAAACTTGAGAGAGATGGTAAATGCTGAGAACATGTGAAATGCCCAAATATTTAAGTAGAGAATTAACATGTACTTTAAATGTAATTAGATATTTGTTTTGATGATAAGAAAAGATAAAAATAGTTCTTGAGGTGTACAAAAGAATGACACCGTTATTATTGGAAAGTATCGAGCCAAAGGAGCTCGTAGTTATATGGAACTTTACGATAGATACTTTATGGAAGTAAAAATAATTATGAATTGTTGGTTTTAAAGGAAACCATGTGTTTTAATATAATATTTGTTTAATTCTTATGTTATTCCTTGTTCACTTTGAACAAGTAGAAGGATTTTGGTCAGTAGTTTATTTGTTTTATTGTTTGTAGCGCCATAATTTTGGTTAATTAAATGTTTTGAAATAGGAGTTGATTTTGTTGTTATTTTTGCAAGTGTATCCTCTATTTAATCCAAAATGTGTAAGTCACAGAGTGGGAGAACATACTACAACCCCGAAAATCCCGAATTGAGCAATGCTGGCATACTGTGATTTGCATATTTCTTGCTGAAAGGGCACAATAGCTACCACGCCCTACATCCCAGGCAATCTGTTTAACATATTCTAACCTAGGTCTACCCCTACAGTTCTTGTCCCCGACCCTTCCTTCCAAAACTAAACTTGCTATTCCTGGGTGTCTTAGTATGTGTCCTACCAACCTATCTCTTCTCTTCATTAGCAGTCGCCAGAAACATCTCTCCTCTCCCTCTAGTCTTAATATCTCTTCGTTGCATATCCTCGGGAAGAGCATTACGGCTGTAGTTGCCCGTTGCTTTCAGACGTGCGGCAGAACGCAGTGTAGCCATTAGTTGGCTTATATTATCAATATATTAACCGTCTATAAGACAAGTAAAGAATTGATTTATTCTGAATGGCTGCTACTCCGTTTCAAAATAAGTAATAGAGCAATTCTACTAACAAAAATATTAACCTTCTACTAACAATTAAATACCAAAATTCTACTAACGAAAAAATACCCAAGTTCCATCAACAACAAAATACTACCACTAAACAGTCTGTCACCAGGCACACTCACATGCACCCTCACACATCACAGTCACACTGATATCATTGTTTAGAGAATCTTTCCTCCACCTATTTTTCCTTGAAATATGATTTCGCTAATCCTCATGTCCGGTGTATGCATAATGTGAAAGAGCACGTCAATAGAGAGTCAATAAATTCCAGTTTGCTCTGGAGACCATAAAATAATGTAAGGGTTAACATCAATCTTATGTTGTTGTAGAAGTATTTAGAACTACCAATATAATAATGAGATTATTCCTTTCCGTTTATTAGCCAGTACGATGCCCGTTGTGTTTGATGGTATTGATTTCTTTGTATTTGAAGAGTGGTGCATACCATTAGATTTACTAGGCTTTACTTTCCTATTAGGGTGTAAGATCACACGCCCAAAACTCATCAGACACTGGACAGGGTACTGAGGAAAGTAATGACTAGCTATTCAGCTTGCGACGGGCCAACCTCAAAGATCGACTACCGTATATACCTATTGGATAGAGAAGCATTTAGGCATTTTCTGCTCTTGTCATCCAGTTTCTCATTTATTATGCGCATCCAGTAGCTTCCAGTCGGGATACTCACAAGATGGCAAGCTACCGTATTACACAAATGATTTTGCGGCTTCGGTGGCGTATTTGGTAGCATGCTGAGTTTCTATGCCAAAGGTCGCAGGTTCAAACCTGGCCGAAGACGACGAATTTTTTAAGAGCATTGAAATATCCCTCAGTATGCCTTCCTTCGGAGGGGAAGTAAAGACGGTGGTCCCATATCATAGATTTATTGCATGTAAAAGAACCTTCCACTAATTACACTTGTGTGAAGCTAAATTAGAGGTTAGATTTGACTAACGCTCGTAGGTTCCAACGTTCGTCACCAAGAGCCAACTGCAGTGGAATCTAGTAACCACGTTCATAACTACTTGTCGTCGACGGTGGCGTTTGGTAGCAAAAATAAGAACTACTTGAAAATGGAATGTCTCCAGTCCTTATTTGAATTACAGATAGCACACACTAATTCAGCCATCACAATTAACACCGGTTATCAGACAGATTTTACACACACATAAAGTACACGGGGCTACATGACCGAGTTGTCACAGCCCCTAAACTGAGGAACCAACCAACCATCCAACACAAATGATTTAAGGTGGTGCTTACTGAATAGTTGTACAAAAGAGTTCCGTTTCTGAATCAATTGTTATGAAAATTTATCAGCATTTACCTTTATAAGATAAAATAGTTAAGTAACTGATGAGGCAAAACCATTCACTCTTACCAACATTACAATTAATCAACTGTTAAAAACAAAATATTAAGTGAAGGGTACATTTATGACTTAACTATTTAAGTTAATGATTTGGAACTAAATACATTTGAAGAAGATGTAATGGCTTGCAATCCAACTTAGAATCATGGTTCTTGTACTTCAAACGTATTGTTGGTAAATTTTCCTTTGATAACTTTTAAAGGAGCTTTGTTTTGGAAGCAATGAATAAATACTGCAGATTATTGCATACATGCATATAACGATACTGTGAAAATTTCAAGTAAATCGATGCAGTCATTTCTGAGATAATGTAGGCCTTCCTATTTGCAAAACAACAAAAAGAATTTGTAAAGAATGGCTGTCAAATAAATGTCCACAAATATAAGGTGCGTTCAAAAAGTAACGAGCCGGAGGCTGTAATGCGCAAACCGGTCACGACATCGGCTAATCGTGGCGTGTGTAACGAGGTGTAGTTCCGACCAGAGCGTGGAAGGTCACAGACCGTCGCTAGAGGGCACGCGTGCCCGTCGCGTGACGATACAAAGCGAGCAGCAGCAGGCATCAATCGTCCAACGCTGACAGTTGCATTGCAAACAGTGACATGGAGGCGTCAAACAAAGAGCAAAGAGGTGTTGTTCGGTTTCTGAAAGAGGAAGAAGTAGGGGGAACGGACATCATCGCCGAATGTCACAAGTGTACGGCGAACACTGCATGTCCCTTGCAAGGGTCAAGGCGTGGCACAAGCGCTTCAGGGAAGGACGGGAGTTGTTAGTCGATGATGCCCGGTCTGGGGCACCCTCCTGCATTACCGATGACAACGTCCAGCTGGTTGATGCACTCATTACCCAGGACCGCCGAGTGACAGTGAACGCCGTAGCCGCCGTGGTCGGATTGAGCGTCGGAAGTGTGCACACCATCATGAAGGAACGACTGCACTTGCGTAAAGTGTGTGCCCAATGGGTGCCCCACAGTCTCCAACCACACCAGGAAGCATGTCGAATGAACTACTGTCTTGGTCTCGGTTGGACAATTGATGCATGCTGCTGCTCGATTTGTATCGTCACGTGACGTGCACGCGTGCCCTCTAGAGACGGGCTGTGACCTTCCACGCTCTGGTCGGAACCACACCTCGTTACACTCGCCACGATTAGCTGATGTCGTCACCGGTTTGCGCATTCCAGCCTCCGGCTCGTTACATTTTGAACGCACCTTATACATTAATAAAGAAATGGTATTTGTTTGCCAAAGTTGACGAATTTCAAAAGCCCTTATCATGGAAATAAATCAACATTTTTGCTCCAAACAAACTTTCTATGATATTTCAATGTGCTGACTTCCCAGGGAATTGATTTTTTCCACCAAAACCTAAGTTACCGCTACCTTAAGGAAAGGTCCAAACACAGTCGATACTGTGAATTATGATTCCGCCTCTGAAAGTTGAATGGTTGCGATGGTGGGCTCTGCTCATTAGTGCGATGTCATCAAGTGCTCTGATGGACGAGCGTGACGTCAATTTTGTTTGAACACCTCGTAATTATTGAACACACTGTCATGCTCAAAGGGAATGTCACGAGGCAAAACAGAATACCGTACGTCATCGCGTTAGAAGCCAGTTTTGAGTGTTTCCTTAGTAAATGATAGACTAAATAAGTGCTTTTCAATTTTTGTGCTGACCGGTTGAAAAGCATTTAAATTACATAAATAATGTACAAGGCCATCTCTCTATATATAAAAATGACAGTTTGTCTGTTTTTTCTGAATTTCTACAGAAATTAGCGTTATTTACGCGTTTCAGACTGTTTTATGACAGATGCGCGCGAATTTTTTTTTGTCTGTCTGTCTGTTTGTCTGTTTGTGGACAAAGTGGTTGTTCCCTTATAACTCGAGAACGGCTGGGTGGATCAACGTAAAATTTGGTACAGATATCCTTCAGAGGCACGACACTAATCATTGATGTAACTCTTCTCTGTACCTCTCATAAAAGGGGGCCTACCCCTTAAAATACTTGCTGAAATAGGCGTAGAAGGGCGAGACAAAGCTCATTTTCAGCCCTTCTATGTGAGAAATGAGACTTGAAGGGCCCCCGAAAACCACATTTTATGGCACTAAAACCAACAGTTTTTGAGATATTTCCAGAAAACTAATTTCATTTAATACAATAACGAAATAATGCAAGCCGGTTACCATGGCAACGGAATCTCACAGGTCCATCTATTGCTGAAAGACGCAATACAATTGCATTTATTACATCACTGATATAGATTGCAAACGGCTATAAGGTCATAACGGAAACAAATTAAGCTGTAAAATTCATCAATGTCATATAATGCGCTTAAGGGGGTCAAGGGGTACTCTAGATTTTTTCACGCGATTTATACGTGCGGGTGTGGTAGGAAAGGTCTATTATATCCCTATCCCTATATTGTTCAAGACCGTTCGAAGAATGGGTACTTCTGCTATTTATACTTAGAACTATAGATATAGGTATATACTGTAAAATAATGTTATTACCTTTACGTCCCTTTTAACTACCCTGACTTTTAGAGACGCCAGGGTGCCGGAATTTTACCCCGAAGGTGACCTTTAACGTGCCGGTAAATCTACTGACAAGGCTCCCTCGCATTTGCTCACCCGTCTATGCGCCACATCATTGACTGTCTCACACGCTCCCATATTCCCGGCATGTGTCGTATCTGTTGACATCCGTGCTCCATTCGCTGACGCAGCATGTCCAAGTTATGAATAGGTGTGGCATACAGAATAGCCTTTAATTGAACCCGTAAGTAGAAGTATAATGGGTTGAGATTGGGAGAACGAGCAGGCCACGATGTCGGTTGCTGAATGAAAAACAAATGCACACAGACTTGAATAACGATGAAACGTACAAGTGGCCTGTGTGCCCTCCACAAATGACTAGCTAGCATCGTGCCGCCGTCTGTGTTATGCACACCACAAACAATGCATGTAACACGACACTGAACTCACTTACACCATATGTTTACAGGACATGGTTTGCTTGTTGTTAGGACCTCTATCGAATGCCCGGAGTTTTCCCACATGTTTAGTTACACCCTTTGTAGGTAAACTACAATGATGTCCAAAATTAAAACAACAAACGGAAATGTTGCATGGTTGCGATTATTTTGCCACAAAACAGTATGAACAGGTGGTACTGAAGTAGCAACAACGCAAAGAATACAGAAAGTTAACCACTGCAACAGGCATAAGAGTAGATAAAAATGTTCTTCGTTTAATGAATTTGCACACACATTTCAACAACTGGTTAATGTGCTCACTACGGGGTGTGACCACCTCTGGCAGCAATACAGACCTGACAACGGAGTCATGCTGCGAATGAGGTCATTAATTTCATGTACAGGCAATAACGCCCATTCTTCCTGCAGAGCACCTCACAAAGCTTGGAGAGTGGTTGGTGGATGCTGAAGTGATGCAACTCCGTCTCTCTGCGTCCCAGGCATGCTCTATGGGATTCAAATCGGGAGAGCAAGCAGGCCACACCATGCATGAAATATCTTCCATTTCCTAGAAAATATCAACCACCTGTGCTCTATGAGGTCGGGCATTATCATCCATAAGTACGAAGTCTGGGCCCAAAGCACCTCGCAACAACCGAATATGAGGTCCCAAGATATCGTCACGATACCTGATAGCAGTTAAACCTCGCGAATTTGCCCGTAAAATTTCATGAAGAGGTGTTCGATTAGTCAACATAATCTCTGCCCACACCCTTAGGGATCATCCTTGATATCGGTCTCTTTCCACAATATTTGGGTCCCGAAATCGTGTTCCAGGTTCTCTGCCGATGCGAATCCGTCGAGAATAACTCTCTAGACCAAACCGGGGCTCATCTGTGAAAAGAACATTGGACCACCGTTCGACCCTGCAGTTGGCATGTTGACGACTCAACTCTAGATGTTCCCTTCTGTGCACACGCGTCAGGGGTACACACACACCAGGTCTCCGACAATAAAGGCCACTCTGCCAAAGCCCTTTATACACTGTTTGCCTCGATTCAACTGTTCCAGTGGATGCTGGAAGATCAGATGCCAGTTGCCGTGCAGTACTACGGCGGTACCGTCGTGCCCTTACGGTCAAATAACGATCCTCTCGTTCTGATGTCACACGTGGTCGCACCTGCCTTGGGCTTCGGGATACATTTTCGGTCTCTACAAACTGTCGCCACATCGGGGAACAAGAGAACGATTCACATTAAGCCATCGGGCCACATCACTATGCTACTGTCCTGCTTCTATTCTTCCTTTGGCCCTCCTCAACAGAGGGTCTTCTGGGCGTATTCTCTGTGCCATACTGCACCATCTGTGCATGTGTACATAACGAGTGTTGATGTGGAACTACCCAGTAAACACCACCCAGTTTGACAGGTGCACTGATATTATCATTGGCATGGTTGTACGATGATAGGAATGCCATCTTCCGTGAAGAACACGATTGTAAGGACATTTGATGACAGTTGTCTGATTATATCGTGAATTCACCACAGGACGCAGAAATATCAGTTTGTTGCTTTAATATTTGGACACCAGTGTATAACAAAAGTTGAATCCCAACCCTCAGAAAGGTTGTTCTATTGGCTCTTGAAAATTAGCTATATTACATTAAAACTTCTGATTAATTAATAATTAAGGATAACAGAGATGATGGCATCTACGTCGAACGGCTATTAATTGACTTTATGTTGCCATCTATCTCTATATATAATAACAAGAAGTTCCGTGAAGAACTATACAGCCTACTTTTCATGCCAATGATTATTCTACAGAATATGAACCTATCTAGAATAATGACGAAATTAAGTTGCTAATATCGAAATTTCCAATTAGTTCGAAATACTGTATACCTGGCATAATGTATCCTAATAGAGCACTACAGTTGGCAGCCCTGATGACTGAATATATTCTTAGTTACATCTCTTAAGGTACAAAATACAAAATTTGGTTGAAGTCCAATGAATAGCTTGGACGTTACATGTAGTTAAACATTGGATCTAACAGCGCGCGTAAAATCATGTTGGCAACAATGTCATGCATGTATTGGTCAGAAATAATCTGATATAATATGATCTATTGTTGTGCCAATTTTGAATGAAGTCCATTAGTTCGTATAGAAGTTAAATGCATTTTAAAATTGGACCTATCAGCAGGCTTAGAATCATGTTGGCAGCACTGACGTATATTAGTTACTCCAAATTCGTCTAGAATGCCAGGTACTATACGTGTGCAAAGTTTAGAGCTATTGGCTTGCATACTTTCTGATATATTGATATTAGGGTAACAAAAATAAGGACAGCACATATTAACAGTTGGCACCCCTGGTTGCTCCTTAGAATACGCATAGTCATATCTATTATGGTACACATAGCACATACGAAATTTGGTTGAAATCCAAATGATAGTATGGAAGTTACATGTATTGAAAGTTGGACCTGTCAGCAGGCTTAGAATCATGTTGGTAGCACTGACGTATATAAGTTACTCCAAATTAATATAGAATGTCAGGTACTATACGTGTGCATAGTTTAAAGCTGTCGGCTTGCATACTTTCTGATATATTGGTATTTGGATAAAATAAATTAGGAGCATTTATTAACAGTTGGCAGCCCTGGTAAGTCTTAAGAATACGCTCAGTCATATCTGGTTATGTACACATACAACATACAAAATTTGGTTGAATTCCAATTGATAGTGTAGAAGTTATATGCATTTAAAAATTGGACCTATCAGGAGGCTTATAATCATTTTCGCAACACTGCCATGTTCGGCCTCCTGGAAATTAAACTGAAATATTATGATCTGTACGTGTGCCAATTTTGAAATAGCTCCCATTCATACTTTCCAAGATATCCAACATGGAGCTCAAATTTCAATTGCGATTTTTTAGCAGTTGGTAGCACTGACATCATTTTCAAATATGGCCGTGAGATATTCAGGTATAGATCTTTACTCCTACCAAATTTTGTTTCGATTGCTGCAGCCGTTTAGGAGTTGATAGGGGGGGACACACACACAGCCAGACAGACAGACAGAAGGACAGACAGACAGACAGACAGACACACATTTTCCCGATCTCATAAGTCTACTTTTTCCTCATTTTTGCAAAATGTGAAAAGTAGGCTAAAAATGAATTATGAATTCCCATGGAACTTTTCGTTATTCACACATTTGAGACCGTTACATGACGAACGCGTGAAAATTATATTTTGGTCTGTCTGTCTGTCTGTGTGTCTCTCTGTCTGGTTGCAGGCTTAAACTCGATAATTGCTGGGTGGATCAACGCAAAATTTGGTATGTGTATCCATCAATTTTCGGCGTAACTTTCATAAACGGGACTATGGGAAACCCCCTCTAAATATGAAAGTTGTCGTTGCAGGACGATACAAAGCTCATATTGAGGGATAAAGACCTCGAGGGCGACCAAGAATGTGGCGGAGTACAGGAGTGAGAGTCTGTATAGAGAGAAGAGGAGGTATCAGATGGAGGAAATAAAGTGGTAAGAAGACAGAATTAGATTGAGAGGTCTCGTAAACACACAGACCTGGCAATAGCTGGAACGTGATTTGGAAGTGATGAATAATAATGAAGAAGTTGCACAATAGCGCAGAAACGAAAGGCATATTTAGAAATAATAATTTGAAATTATAACAGAGTGTAAATGCTTAGGAAACGATGTCTACCTAGGGATATACGAGGCGCTTCCAGAAATTAGGTTTCCCTATTTATTAAAAAAAGAGAACATAGTTATATGCATAAGTTTATTGGCAACAGTTACAGCAATGTGTCAGCTATAAGGTGCAAGGAAAGGTGGAAATCGTTGGGAGCAAGATCAGGACAGCAACTGTTCTGCAGATGTTTGGCTGGGGGCTGTTTGATCATCCACCGTACAGTCGTCATCTTTCTCGCAGCGATTTCCACATTTTCTTACACTTCAATGAATTTATGTTCTCCGGTCAGCATTTTCACGCTGACGAGTTGAAGACGACTGTCTCACGCTGGATCTATTCACAGGCGGCAGACTACTATGACACATGGCTACAAAAGATGATTCCACGCTATGGCAAGTGTCTCAATTCGTCTGGTGTCTATGTCGAAAGATAGCTGACGCACCGCTGTACATGCTGCCAAGAAAGTTTTGCATATACCTATGCTCTCTTTTTTAAATAAATATGGAAACTTACTTTCTGGGTGCTCCTCGTACAAATATTCAGTAAAACACGTAAGGAACAACGGGAATGAAAACACTCCAGAAAGGAGAGGCTGCATGACAGAAAGTGGGGATTCTTCGTCGGCGTAGTTGGTAGCATGCTGAGCTTCCATGCGCAAGATCGTGGCTTCGAACGCGGCCGAAGTCATTGGATTTTTATAGCTTTAAATCCCTCAGTATACCTTTCTTCGGAGGGGAAGTAAAGACAGCGGGCCCATGCCATAGATTAATGGCATGTAAAAGAACCTTCCACTAATTAAACCTGTGTTAAGCTAAATTATAGGTTAAAATTGACTAACGCTCATAGGTTCCTACGTTCGTCGCCAGGAGCCGACTGCTGTGTCATCTAGTAACCAAGTTCTGAACTAGTAGTTGTTGACGGTAGCATTTGGTGGTAAAAGTAGGAACTGCTTGAAATTGATCGCCTGCAGTCCTTACCTGAATTACAGATAACATACACTAATACAGCCATCACAATTAACACCGGTTAACAGATTCTACACACACCCAAAGTACACGGGGCTACAAGACCGCGTTGTCGCAGCCCCTAAACTGAGGAACCAACCAAGCAACAGAATGTGGGGGGTCGATTGTAGGAAATTCATTATTTCATAAATTACTGTATAAGTCAACATTATAACATAGGATAGAGACTTGGTTGTCCCTATCCCTAAAGAAACAAGTAGTTCCGTGACGAACTAAAGAGCCTACTTTTCTTAAAATTTAAGATTCATGCCAATCTATATAGCCTATCTATAATAATGACGAAATCAAGTTGGTAATACTAACATTTATAAGTACTACAGTTTGAAATACACCTGAAATAGTGAAGCCCAATAGAGTAACTTACTACAGTTGGCAGCCCTGGCGACTCTGATTATATTCTTAGTTCCATCTCCAAAGGTATAGAATGCACATACAACATTTAGTTGAAGTCTAATGGATAGTATGGACGTTACATGCTGTTCGATATTGGATTTATCCGTGCGCGTAAAATTATGTTGGGAACAATGTCATGTATGTGATGCTCAGAATTAAACGGAAATATTACGATCTAATATAGTGCCAAATTTGGATAAAATCCATTTGTTAGTATAGAAGATACATGAAATTAAAATTTGAAATTATCAGAAAGAATCATGTTGGCAGCACTGAGGTATATTAGTTACTCCAAATTAACCTAGAATGTCAGGTACTATACGTGTGCAAAGTTTAGAGCTGATGGCTTGCATACTTTCTGATATATTGATATTAGGATTGAACAATTAGAGAGAGCATTTATTATCAGATGGCAGCCCTGCTGGTTCTTACGATTATGTAAGTCATAACTCTTATGGTACATAAGGCACATACGAAATTTGGTTGAAATCCATTTGTTAGTATAGAAGTTATATGCATTTAAAGACTGGGCTTATCAACAGGCATAGAATCGTGTTGGCAGCACTGATGTATATAAGTTACGCCAAACTAAGGTAGAATTTCAGGTACTATACGTGTACAAAGTTTAGAGCCGTTGGCTCGCATACTTTCTGATATATTGATATTAATGTTGAAACGTAGAGAAATAATTTATCAACAGTTGGCAGCCCTGGCGGCTCATTAGAATACGTACAGTCATATATGTTGTAGTACACACAGTACATACGGATTAAATACGGAATTCGGAATTTGGTTGAAATTCAATTGATAGTATAAAAGTTACATGCATTTATATTATGGACTTATCGGCAGACTTTGAATCATGTTGGTAAAACTGGCATGTATGAACTTCTGAAAATTAATCTCGAATGTTATCGTCTATTTGTGTGCGAATTTTGGACGAGTTCGCGTCCATAACTTCTGAGATATCCAACATAGAGTTAAAATTTCAATTGTGTTTTTTTCAGCAGTTGGTAGCACTGACGTCAATTTCAAATATGGCCGTGAGATATTCAGGTGTAGATCTTTACTCTTACCATCTTTGGTTTCGATAGCTGCAGCCGTTTAGGAGTTGATAGGGGGGCACACACAGCTAGACAGACAGACAGACAGACAAACAGACAGAAGGACAGACAGACGGACAGACAGACGCACATTTACCCGGATCGATTTCATAAGTCTACTTTTTCCTCATTTTTGCAAAATGAGAAAAGTAGGCTAAAAATAACTGAAACATGTGGTAAAATTACAAGGGCTTGATCGGTGCACTCGAGTTAAAAATGGAATAAAAATCATTTTATTTCATTTAGTTTTGAAGTTTTGCCCTTTTCAATCACGCCCGTAATCGAATAGTGGCTCATAACATTCGAGAGAAATATACAGTGAGTTATGTCCGAATATGAGGCCACTCTCGATTTTTTATTTCCTCTGTCCCATGAAAGCGTAACCATGCAATCAGTGAGTAGTGCCTTCCCCTGGAGGCGTTTAATAATTCACATTCACTAAAATATGTAGTCCAGTCGCGGATCTCATGAGGTCTGCCAAAGAAGACACGATCATCCAAGTAAATCAGAATGGACGATTATATGAAACTAGAACGTCCAAGAGGAATACATTATTCAATGAGATTGTAGTTTGTTCTTTACCGAAGTTCCTACATATCGGCGCTGGGCTAGCAAAGTTTCTCAGTGGACTAAATATTATACTTTATTTATTTATTTATTTATTTATTTATTTATTTATCGTATGGCTTTTGTGCCGGGAGGGTCCGAGGATATGTTCGGCTCGCCTGAGTCTGTAGCTGCTTCCAGCGGACACCCTAAAGGGTGAGCTACAAGTTCCGTTCAATTTCAAGTAGTTCCAACTTTCGCCACCAGATATCAATGAAACCTAGTGTGAACGTTGGAAGTTTGATAGAGAGTTCTGACGAAATCTAACCTAACAATTTTGCTTTACACAAGTTTAGTCTGTGAAAGGATCTTTTACTTGCCATAAATCTATGACATGGGACCGCCGGCTTTACTTCCCCTCCGAAGGAAGGCATACTGAAGGATTTTAACGCTCTAAAAAATCCGACGACTTCGGCCGGGTTTGAACCCGCTATCTTGGGCACAGCAGTTCAGCATGCTACCGACTACGCCACCGAAGCCACTAATATTATACTGATTCATTCATTGAATCGCGTCAGGAATAATACATATATTTTCATTTGAGACTGATTTGGCTTTGAGAGCCCAGTCCAGTCTGCAAGCGTCTGATTCTGAACAAGTCCCCACAATGATGCCCTATTAGCAGTTAGCACTGCGACTTCCTCTGCTTCTACACCTCTCACTTTGAGGTCATCACTGAATCTGACCTTTGCCTACTAGGTCTTCCTCTGCTTCTCCAACCATCTTCGTCTTTGAAATGCTGATCTTCATATCAATACGAATTAAAAATAAAATTTTAATTGCCTTATATTAAATTGAATTATCGGGTTAATAAACCGTGTGAAATATTTGCGGTTACCAAAAAATAAAAACATCAAGATACAATGTCCAGTCCTTGGTACGGATTACGTTCTACCACATGCTGAAAATATACAGTAGAGCCAAGGCAAGTCTGCTGCAGGAAGGATAAGAACTGGTGGTTGAAAGACAGTAACGTAAGGCGCATGGCAGAAATGTCATTGTTTAGAAAATACTCTGTTATCCATTACCTTGCAGAAGATATACTAAATCCATACCTATGTGTTCAGGAAGGACTGGGGTATAAGATAAGGCAATAAAACCAGATGTTCAGTAAAGAACGTATAGCCTACGTTCTCTTAAATGCATGGGTATTGTCCATTTCAATGAGTATAATTGAATGTGGGTTGTAGTATCTTGTTTAAATACGTGCTATATTATACCTCACCTCTATTGGAGCTGAAATAGTAAATAACCATACAACGTTAATACAGGTGATAGCCATCCCTTGAGTAAATCATGGCTGCCCTCTATAGTTTCATTACCAACATCACGCCATCACGGCCCTTTGTGGGAAGGTCGTTAACTGCGATAATTACCTCAGTGTTTCTAGCCTTTCGTAAAGCAACAATCATTTGTTTTAAAGTGTGTGATGCTAGTCTGAGGAAATAATATCTTACTCCCTATATGTCACTCTCGCAGTAACATTCTTTCGTAAGCTTGCCTCGCCTTCAGTGCACAACGTCTCTGTTGTCCAAGTGCAGAGAGAGAATGGAGGGGTTACTTAAAGAATGACATGCTTTTTCAATTACAGAAAGTAATTCCTCTTAGCGCTTATTTGGCGAATCCACTCCGACGTCTGTGAGTATACTTTTATTTTAACGTAGATATCATCCATGCAGACATTATAATTAATGAGAAAACATTTCCATTTCGTAAAATGGAAGACTCTTTTTTATTTTCCATCTGCTCATAGTAATAATAGCTCGAATTTTAGCGTGCCAAATGCAAATATGTCAAATTTCCGTAGAAATGCAGAAAAATCAGACAAACATTCATTTTATATAATAGAGAAGGGATATAATAGACCGTCCGTACTGTGCCCAACTCTAGGAATGGGTATTCCAAGATTCAGACACCTAGATATCAAGGGAAAGGCTACAGCCGCTTTTGAAAGTTGAGATATTTGAATATCGCGCTCCATTACTTCCAGAAGGAAATGGAAACTTTATGCAGCCAAGAGCATGTCAAGTGACGTAGCGAGTAGTAGCAGAGGTCGAGACTATTTGTTGATTAAATAGTTAGCCATGGAGTAGAGACTTGAGACTTGGATCAGATTACTGGCACGGCCAAATGAAAGAGAATGCACTTAGTATCAAGTAAATCGGACCAGGGATACCGGAGATATGAGGATTTCCATATTTCAGCGTGATTCAGCGTGGACCTGACCGTTTTTAATAAAAGCCGGCCGGCCCAAGCAACATCAGCTCACTTCGAACCAAGCTCTTGCATGACAAGGTGCTGCCACGTTGAGCCAAGGCACATGGTTGCCGGATCTACGCAGAAGATATCTTTAAATTGTGATAGTCACAAAAGTGCTGCGATACATGTGGAACTTAGTAAGTTTCCGGCAGAGAGAATCACTAAAGTGATTGTTATTTTTCTACGGACACTGGTGAAATATTTTATTTCTATATGGACATATGCTAGACTTTGTCTAGAAAGTACTTTGTCACAGTCCAGTAATAATCATTCAATACTTGGATATTTTGGTCCAATTTAGTCAGTTTCATAAATTGTAACTTGATAACCACTCCGATCTTTCAGTATATTGAAGGCCAGTCTATCACGGTGTTGTTCATTAGCCGACAAAGGGAAACTATATGTTGCTTCGCGCATGATAGATGGTGATAAGCCATGCCCAGGGAACGATCTTCAGAACAGCCGTTGATTGGTTTAGACTGTCAGTGTTTTCTTGTACTGAAAAGATTACCGTGAGTTATGTTACAACTGACATATTTGAGAATAGATCACTTAGATCTGACCCCATTTAAGCGAAATGCTATGGACTTAATAGAAGTCAACATTAAAATGGATCAGCAGTTACTTCAAACTTCAAGAAATATTTCCACTATGTCGTGTTAGACAGATTGTGGGTATATAATGGCGGCCGATACAAGGATTAGACGTGCGTGTCCGATAGGACATGTATCTGGATAAATCTGGTACAGACCAGGTTCACTACGATTCAAGACCAACGAGAAATGTAAGCCACTTTTGACTTTATATTATGCCTAGCTAATTGGAACAAACTCTTTTTCTGCAGATGACCAACACATTTGTTTTTCTTCGTATTTAAATCTTGCAATGATTTACGCAAGACATATTAGAGTTATTCTGAGTATTTTCAGCACTCAGAACAGTTTAGGATCGATGACCGAGCAGAACGAGCATTTATTTGAATGTTTCATATTTTTTGATAATCACGGTAATCAGCCGATGTAACTGTAAAAGTTAATAATTATTTTTGTTGAGAGATGGATATTTTATCCATATTCGAAGAATCGAACATGTGGATTCTCACATAATGAAATAATAATTCAACACATTTAAAATAATATAAATAATAATAATAATAAGCAACTAATAATAATAATAATAATAATGATTTTCATAACTTTTCTAAATAATTCTTGGATCTTATATTTTCTAAAGGGAGAGCCTATGAAGTAGTTTAATCATTTCTAGTTTGGAACAGGTGATTTTCCGAAGGAGAGTGGTTAGCGCAAGCCCGCATTCAACTAACATTACAGTTCTGGTTGAACAGTTAATATTTGCAATGAGCAAAGTATATTTTTCAGATAACACGGAGAGGCATGAAACGGGAAGTAAATGATATTTGTATGAATTACGATATTTTTGTATTTATATAAAATCATGACGTAAATACACATTCGAAAGTGAAATAAAGATTATCATAAGTATGGTAACTTCACGGGTTGAACTGAATGGTAAAATAAAATAAACTTGTAAGTTTATTAATCTTCCAGTGTTGATAACAAGCAGAGGCTTGATTTATTGTATAAATTGTGGGAAGAAAATTTATGTGTGTGGAGTAGTTGAAATGCCATTCCCAGGTGCGCATGTTTAAGTCGCAGGAATGAGGATTTTTTATTTGAGCATCAATCAAATAGCAGGTTCGATGACTCAGTGTTAAAGAAGGAGTATTGGAACTACACATTGCGTCGTGTGAATGACCCAAAGGTTATTTCTTAAAAACCATCAGTTCTTATTTCAACCTTGTTTACGGATTCCATTAAGACTTTGATTTTGCTAGAACCCGGATTTGTCATGATAGTATTTTATTCTTCTTCAGAGGAAGAACTTTGCCGTTGTTGTTGGAATGTTGTGTTCTTACACAAATAATAGAATGGGCCACTGCCAATTAAAAATAATTCTATAACCACGAATAATTTGAAGGATGTTTTCAATCCTAGTGCCATGAACTAAATGAATTCATTATGAAGATACAATTCTTATTTTCGCATTCTGCCGAAGAATTGCAAGTTGTGAAAGTTACTAAAATGGCCACAAATATAAATATTTTTCTTAATAATGATTCCAAGTGGAGAATCGAATAGTTGAATGGTCCAACAATTTATTGATCAAGTTGATGATTCAGAAATCATATATTTTGTTAGGAACTTGAAGTTCATAATCGAGTCACTTCTCGAAATGTTTAATGTCAGAAGAACAATTAATTTTGTTGTGCTTCGCACAGTTCTTCGATGCTATGCTCAAAGGTCAAATACTTTTCAGATGTTGTTATTAATATGTGTACATAATTTGTGTTGATTCAGAGATAATAATATTTTTTGACAATATTTTTTTTTGAAACTGGAAAAATAAGTGAAAGTTAAAAATTCTATGAACAATTATTCTACGAGTGTTAATATTATGTAAAAATTCAACCAGTGAACTACAGTATTTCCAGTAAAGACAATTAAATTTGAACTGGATTTAATCATAAATAATGGATATAGTTTTGGAACACAGTCTACAGGACTGATAATCAGACTTGTGTTTCCAAAGATAATTGTCCAATGTGTTGGAAAATTTCTGTACATTGTGTAAATAGTAATGTGGGTCGCCACACGTGAATGATGCCGCTTTGAGCATCTTATTTTGCAGTCAATTTTAAATTCAGAATAAAATGAGATAATTTTACATGATGTGTTATGCCCAGTTGAATCTCCTTCTATCCTTATTGTTGCATTGAGCCAAAGATCAGTAAAGCATTTTTTTCATTTGATGTCGTTTTTGCGATTAGCTTTAACCCATCTGGCGCCCCGGGATATTTTGACTCTCGTGCTGACTGATTCTTGGTAAAATGCATATGTGGTCGTGCGGACTCCGGTCTAAACGGGCACAGTACCACACCCGCACGTGTAAATCGCGTGAAAAAATTCTAGTGTACCCCTTGACCCCTTAAGCGCATTGTATGTATTAATGAATATTTCAGCTTAATTTGGATCCGTTATAACCTTATAGCCGTTTGCAAACCTTCACAGTAATGTAATAAATGGAATTGCTTTGCGTCTTACAGAAATAGATGGACCTCTGAGATTCAGTTGCCATGGTTACCGCCATGCATTCTTTCATTAATTTATTAATTGAAATTAGTTTTCTGGGAATATCTCAAAAACTGTTGGTTTTAGGGCCTTAAAATGTGGTTTTCGCCCCCCCCCCCCCCCCCCCGAGTTTCGTTTCTCACATTGAGGAGCTGAAAATGGGCTTTGTTTCACCCTTCTATGCCTATTTCAGCATGTATTTTAAGGGGGTAGGGCCCCTTTTATGAGAGGTACGGAGAAGAGTTACATCAATGATTAGTGTGGTGCCTCTGATGGATATCTGTTACAAATTTTACGTTGATCCACCCAGCCGTTCTCAAGTTATAAGGACTCGAAGAAGTTGTCCACAGACACACAGACAGACAGACAGACAGACAAAAAATTATTTTGGCGCGCATCCGTCATAAAACAGCCTGAAACGCGCAAATATCGCAAATTTCCGTGGAAATTCAGAAAAAAACAGTATAGAGATAGAGATATATAGAGATTTCTCAGTAGCTGACGTTATCATTGGATACGTTTGGCTATTACTTCATCAATTTCTCAGTAGCTGACGTTATCATTGGATACGTTTGGCTATTACTTCATCAACTCCTCAGTAGCTGACATTGGATACGTTTGGCTCTTCTTTTATCAATTTCTCAGTAGTTGACGATATTATTGGATATGTTTGGCTCTTCTTTTATCAATTTCTCAGTAGCTCACGTTATTATTGAATACGTTTGGCTATTACTTCATCAATTTCTCAGTAGCTGACGTTATCATTGGATACGTTTGGCTATTACTTCATCAACTCCTCAATAGCTGACGTCATCATTGGATACGTTTGGCTCTTCTTTTATCAATTTCTCAGTAGCTGACGTTATTATTGGATACGTTTGGCTATTACTTCATCAATTTCTCAGTAGCTCACGTTATCATTGGATACGTTTGACTATTACTTCATCAACTCTTCAGTAGCTAACATCATTGGATACGTTTGGCTCTTCTTTTATCAATTTCTCAGTAGCTGACGATATTATTGGATATGTTTGGCTCTTACATAATCAACTCCTCAGTAGCTGACGTCATCATTGGATACGTTTGGCTCTTCCTTCATCAATTTCACAGTAGCTGACGTTTTATATTATATGTTTGGCTATTCCGTCATCAATTTCACAGTAGCTAACGTTATCATTGGATATGTTTGGCTCTTCCTTCATCAATTTCACAGTAGCTGACGTTATCAATGGATACGTTTGGCTCTTCATTCATCAACTTCACAGTAGCTGACGTTTTATATTATATGTTTGGCTATTCCTTCATCAATTTCACAGTAGCTAACGTTATCAATGGATATGTTTGGCTCTTCCTTCATCAATTTCACAGTAGCTGACGTTATCAATGGATACGTTTGGCTCTTCCTTCATCAACTTCACAGTAGCTGACGTTATCAATGGATACGTTTGGCTCTTCCTTCATCAATTTCACAGTAACTGACGTTATCATTGGATATGTTTGGCTCTTCCTTCATCAATTCGCACAGTAGCTGACGTTTTATAATATATGTTTGGCTCTTCCTTCATCAATTTCACAGTAGCTAACGTTATAATTGGATATGCTTGGCTCTTCCTTCAATAATTTCACAGTAGCTGACGTTATCATTGGATACGGTTATCTCTTCCTTCATCAATTTCACAGTAGCTAACGTTATCATTGGATATGTTTGGCTCTTCCTTCATCAACTTCACAGTAGCTGACGTTTTATATTATATGTTTGGCTATTCCTTCATCAATTTCACAGTAGCTAACGTTATCAATGGATATGTTTGGCTCTTCCTTCATCATTTTCACAGTAGCTGACGTTATCAATGGATTCGTTTGGCTCTTCCTTCATCAACTTCACAGTAGCTGACGTTATCAATGGATACGTTTGGCTCTTCCTTCATCAATTTCACAGTAGCTGATGTTATCATTGGATATGTTTGGCTCTTCCTTCATCAATTGCACAGTAGCTGAAGATTTATGTTATATGTTTGGCTATTCCTTCATCAATTTAACAGTAGCTAACGCTATCATTGGATATGTTTGGCTCTTCCTTCATCAATTTCACAGTAGCTAACATTATCATTGGATATGTTTGGCTCTTCCTTCATCAATTGCACAGTAGCTGACGTTTTATATTATCTGTTTGGCTCTTCCTTCATCAATTTCACAGTAGCTAACGTTATCATTGGATATGCTTGGCTCTTCCTTCAATAATTTCACAGTAGCTGACGTTATCATTGGATACGGTTATCTCTTCCTTCATCAATTGCACAGTAGCTGACGTTATCATTGGATATGTTTGGCTCTTCCTTCATTTATTTCTTAGTAGCTTATGTTGTCATGCATACGTTTAGCTCTTCCTTAATCAATTTTTCTTTCCGGAAACGTATTTTAGGCAAATAAATATTTAATGAAATAAATAATATTCTTTATGTAATCCTGAATGGAACCTTTATTTTGATGTATAACACATGTGCGTTTATATTGGGGATTTTAAATATGTTGCGTTATTGTTCAAATTATATACTGGACTTGGATTGATGTGCTAAGGGTGTTCGACACCTTCCACATGTACAAGAGAACTTTGTAGATGCGGAGGAAGAGCACAATGTTCTAATGTACGTTGTGATTCCTCAGTTAAGTAGCCAGATAGGAATAACAGCAGTGCTCCCTTTACTTTCTATAGAACTAATGAAATGGCTTAAAACCATCCACATCTCTCCTTGCCATGAAACACTTTCAGTAACTTCCCTTTTTGCTGGTATGTTCTCTTTAAAGGGTCGACCCCCAGTCGTTTTAATTTTCTCTCTCCTCTGTCACACTGTTTGTCGAAACAAAACGTTTTATTTATTTTTCTCAAAGTGGATGTAAATAAAGTTATTCAAACGAACAAAAAACGAACCACTAGGAAAGTTTTCCCAATATTTATGTATACCTCCTCTGCATAGAATCGGTTTGTAAATTAGTAGTTGCCACTGTAGCAAGAGTTCCGTTGCTCTGGTCAAAGGGGAGAGTATGTAGGAAGCTTTGTAGCCATGATTATGTGTTGGCGTATTGATATTTCAATTTTCAAGTCGGTCAACACAACGTAATCCCAAATAGGCCTATTGGGACAAGCGAAAAATAACCATAAAAATTAGCATGTATTTAATATATACATGTTTTGAACCACAGAAGAGGGGAAAATCTAAGGGATGACATCGTTTCACTCGTCGAGCGACCACCATCAGATCCATATCCATACAAGACAAAATAACTCTACAAAACACTAACAAACCTACAATATTTTAAAATTACTTTAATAGAAAGCGTATACCTAAACCATTTTATAATATTGGTAACAGTTTTATCCGTATTGACTAATGGTATTATGTAATTGTGAAATCCGTCTTGTCAATACTGTGAAATGATGTTTAATAACTATTTAAACATACATGTTTCTATATGTCATGATATCTTCATCAGCGTTGAATAGCTTAAATTAACATGCTAAATTGTAATTGATATCCTTACAAAATCTTTAATTTAAAATAAAATGAAAAGTTCACATATAAATTAAATGTTACACAATAGAAATACTGTAAATTGATACTAAAAATATGTATATTATATGAATAATACTTGTGAAATGTATAAACGAAAATTTTAGATTTCTAACTTACGAAACTGCCTAAGTCACGCGCTCCTTTAATTTGGTTTACTAACGTAGTAATGGAAGACGCCGCTGCGAGATGAATAATGAAGTGAAAAACGTAAAATCCTCATTATCCACCTGGAAGCGGCGTCTTCTACCACTACGTTTTTCACCTCATTATTCATCTGGCAGTGGAGTCTTCCACTACTACGTTAGTAAACCAAATTAAAGGAGTGTGACTTGGGCAGTTTCGTAAGATAGATTTGTAAAATTTTCTTTTATACGAGTACATTTCACCAGTATTATTCATAACATCATTACTGATATGTAATTTAAAATTAAAATTTTTGTAAGGATATTATCCATTTCAATTTTGCATGTTTGCAGGAATCCAGGCCCGATGGACCAAAAAATGTTCTGTAAATAGATCCGTGCCAGGAGGACCAAAAAAATGTTCGTGCTGGACGATTTGTTCTCTGGCTCAATAATTTAGGTTTAATTACTTGATAAGTATTGGTTTGGTCAATTTTATGCTTAGCATTCCTAATTACTCAATGAATAGAGTGTGAGTCGTACGTATCTAGTATGAAGAATTACTAGAAAATAACACTCATTTATTATTGCTATCAAGAGTTCATACAAATAAACCTGTACCTGGTACATTCTAGTGGTGGCTTTTAGTTGCCATTATAAGCTTGTTGTAATTCGTATAGGTCAGGACTAACTTCCTTCAAAAGGAACAGATTTTATATTATGTAGAGACTGAGTGCATCTGATCATAATATGTGGTGCTAGCCAGCAGGTGAATGGTAGCGGTTTAACTGCATACGTTAACAGTTTTCTTGTCTAGCCTTTTTCATCTTGCCGTCAGAAACCATTCACTACAACAATCCTTTCTTAGTCCCCCGGAATACTCAGTCCCAATATATGTACATGGCCATCCCTTCCACTGCCTCCTCTAGACGCGAGTCAGGCACAAGAAGTGTGCTGCGCTTCAGTGGAAGAGTGGAGAAGGAGCCGATTAAAGCAAACCAGAGATGAGAATCCCATACCAAAGCAAGAGAACAGAATAAATAGTGGCCTAGCGGCGTAAACACACATAACCTAAAGGAGGGGCTGTTAAATGACATATCAAAACCGAACAATGTTAATTTAGGCTATTCAACGCTAATGAAGATTTATCGAAACATGTATGTTTAAATAGTTAATAAACATCATTTCACAGTATTGACAAGGTTGATTTCACGATTACGTATTTTAAGAGAGTGCACCCAAAAGGGCATACAGAGGAGGATTATACATTATTCTTGTGTAATGCTTTTCGTTCTTTTCAATCAGACCGCAATACAATACTTTTAACAATATTTTCCACAGAGCGAGCACAAAAAAATCTTATTTGCTACATGATATTTCTTGTTGTGACTTAAGTTATGGTGGTAGCCATGAATATCTGGTCTTGTAATCGTGTGTCTTCGCTCTTGATTAGCATTCGTCCATGATCTGTCCTGCATTGCGTCAGTACTGTAGAATCATATGTCTGTTCGTCTCCTTTGTCTAGTTGCGAGAATTGCCTGGTAAAGCATCGGTAGATGGCAGATGAAGATTATATCTAATGTCTTCTACAAATAAGGTCTGTCTTGCTAATTCATAGAGAAGTCTTGAAGGCGCAAATTTCCCTATTCGCAAGCAATCTTGCTTTCACCTTTTCAGTTCTCTCAAGGTTTTTGTGAGTTAATTTTTCCCATTTTTCAAACCTACGGTGACACCCACTATCAGTCACTGCCCTCCAAAAGGGAATAAAAACGTCAAAAACATAGAAAGTGTGGAATCTATTATTACTGGTAAAATACTAAAGCATTAAATATCCGAAAAAAGAACTATCTATTTACTAGATACAGAGTAGGTACCGTATATAAATAGTTACTGGAGAGACAATATTATCATCCATTCCCTATCGTATCTATTCCCTACAATGAGTATCTTCCCCACATATCAGTCTAAGTATAATAATAATAATAACTAGTTGAAACCCGTCAATACATGACGGCCAATAAGAAAATATTTACTGAAGAATTTTATTATATACGTTCTTTGTACAATTATTTTTTGGCACTATTGAAACTTTAAGGGCGTCAAATGATTGCCCTCTAGACACTGCAACATACTGCTGGCCATGATTGAAAACTTGATGAGGCAAATTGAGACCTATACGTTCCATAATTCCCCCTTGAGCTTTATTGATTGTGATAAAGTATGCCAAGCGAATCGGAAAATGTTGCCTCTTAAAAGAAAATGATTGTTTTATCCGGTGGTGTTAAATCAAGTCGAAGGATTAGACCTTTCTGCCTAATTTTAACTGCACTTATTTCCAAATCCAAGCATTTTCATGCATATTTCATATAATTAATATGGAATTTTAACTGCACTTATTATTTCCAAATTCAGGCAATTTTCGTACATATTTCTTATAATTAATATAATTAATATGGTAGCATTTAGATGCCCTTAGGAAACTTCAGATTTCTCAGGAGCATATCTATGGGTCAATCGTTTGGAGTATGTGGAAGCAAATCACTTAATTCCAAGGAATTCAAGAATTCTGAGGAGTCAAATATATACAACTGGCCGCAGGAACCGTCGCTTATAATTTTGGAATATACATTAACGAAGTTCTCTCTTAAATTCCTTGAGATATCATTTCCAGTGAAAAATTGTTGCAGTCTGTCAAATATTTTATATTTAGGAAGATTAATTTTGCCATTACAACACCAACGGTCAAAGTAACCAGGCGTAGATTTCTCGCTACAGAAATACAGTGCAGAACAATGTTTACATTTGTTCGTCAAGGACCATACACTGTACGGCATAATATCTGGAATTGTTTCTGAAATGGCATTTTTATATTAGATTTTAAAAGTGGCTTCGTATTTTCTACGATTTCCCACTTTTTTGTGGCTAATGTTCTTTTTCGTCAAATGGGTATATTTATTGCAGCATTTCTCTCCAAATTAACGTCATATTCAATAACACTATAGTGGCCTGCATCAACGCAGCCGCCAAATATTAAATGGCAAATAATACTTCCATTGCCAAAATCAACAGCGTGGTTAGACTCATTGTTATGTACTCTAAACAAATGATCAATAAACAATAATATTCACGTATACAATGAAGTTCAGATACTTTCATTCTCAAGTTTGTTGCTGATGAGAATGCGATGATTCTGATCGCCAATAATAAAATCCTTATAATTATTCTTGCCAGCAAATATTTTTGCAATTTGCTTGCAAACGCAGCTCAGGAGAACATCCTGCATTTTGGAATAAACAGTACGAAACTGCTCTAAATAAGCAATTTCCATCACCTGATGTAGGTACAATCCTTTGCATTTCCATGACAGTAAATTAAGCAAGGGAGCATACTTCGCCAACTACTGGAATGAGCATAGACTCACTTCGACAGCCACCGTAATGGAGGGAGTTTAAGAGTTAGACTATATGCTCAGTGCTTGTCAAAAATCGTATTAACATAGGGAAGCCCAATCTGAAGGCTACATTCTGAGCTATCGCCCCGGATTCCAGGTTCGATCCCTGGTTTGCCAAGAAATTTACTTCTGGTCTGAGGGCTGGAACGGGGCGCACTCTTGAGGCAAAACTCAGGAGAGCAAGGTTAGATTCCTATCTCAACAATCTGGGATGTGGTTTTCCGTGGTTTGCCACGTCCACTGCAGGTAAATACCGGGATAGTTCGTAACTTAAAGCCTCGGTCGTCAATTCCTCATTCCCCACTTGAATTACAAATGCACACATCAGTACAGCCATCACAATAACACAGGTTATCAGAGAAAATTTTACACACACACACACCAAAGTAGATGGGGTTGAATGACCACGATGTCTAGAGTCCATCAAATGAATTATATTCGTCAATTGTCTCTCATGGCGAAAGCGATTGAGGCCATCTTTTATTTAATAATTTAAAAGTATATGGCAATGTAAATCGTGGAGAATTCCTTCCTGTACGGGAATAATAAAAGTAAAATATGTTAAGACGATGAATTACCAATAGCCAGAAAGAATAATTAGGAAATAAAAATACATGTCTGAAGTGAGACTCCTTCGACTATGCAAAATTCATTTCTGGGTCCGCAATGTTACCCCTGAGCCACCCAGTCAACAGACTTCTAAACCAATATTAGGTTACTTAAACAACAAACGAACTCAAATGCCTGTTGAAGTTCTTCAATCCCCTCTTTTTAATTCTCAAAAAGATCACACTACGATACGGTGAATCCTTTATCCACCATTTCTCTCGAACTGTAATTCTGGTCTGAGGGCTGGAACGGGGCGCACTCTTGAGGCAAAACTAAGAAGGGCAAGGTTCGATTCCCATCTCAACAATCTGGGATTTGGTTTTCCGTGGTTTGCCACTTCCACTGCAGGTGTAATTCTGGTCTGAGGGCTGGAACGGGGCACACTCTTGAGGCAAAACTAAGTAGGGCAAGGTTCGATTCCCATCTCAGCAATCTGGGATGTGGTTTTCCGTGGTTTGCCACTTCCACTGCAGGTAAATACCGGGATAGTTCCTAACTTAAAGCCTCGGTCGCCAATTTCCCATCCCCCACTTTAATTACAAATGCACACATCAGTACAGCCATCACAATAACACAGGTTATCAGAGAAAAATTTGACACACACACACCAAAGTAGACAGGGCAGAGTGACCACGATGTCTGAGTCCAACAAATTAATTATGTTCGTCAATTGTCTCTCATGGCGAAAGCGATTGTGGCCATCTTTTATTTAATCATTTAAAAGTATATGGGAACGTAAATCGTGGTGAATTCCTTACTTTATGGGAATAATAAAAGTAAAATATGTTAAGACAATGTATTACCAATAGGCAGAAAGAATAATTGAGAAATAAAAATATATGTCGGAGGTGGGATTCGAACTGCTTCCATTGCGCGATGCATAAATTAAGAGTTTTGAACGCTACCGTCTGAGCTACCGAATCACTGATGGAAGAGTCCAATATTAAGGTACTTAAAGAACATTCTCACTCAACAGTCAGTATAAGTTCTTCTAAATTTCCCGTCGTTTATAATATTCTATTCCTGTTTATATCGTGGAAACTTCATAATCAATATTCCCCTCCTTTATTATAATTCTTTTAAATAACTATTACATTCAAACGCGGTGGACATCCGCCATGTCTGTCATTAACCAAGATGATTCTGCGCATGCGCTTGAGCCAATAATTTTGCAGTTTTGTTTGTAAATTTAAAAATATGAGGTAACATATTTGTTTATTTTAAAGACACTCTGCAAATCTACAGGCCTACAGCTTTCGACAGATTGCTCTACGAAGTGAATCGGTTCTACCGTTCCCTCAAACTCGCGGTAACAAAAATCAGCTTAGTGTTTTAAATATATAGATAATAATAATAATAATAATAATAATCCCTGGCACTACAGCCCATGAAGGGCCTAGGCCTACCAAGCAACCGCTGTCCAGCCATTTGGCCTGCAGATATTGGGGTGACGCGTGATCAGCAAGTCTAAGTATAGGCAAGTTATATTGCATATACGCTTCAGAGAAGGGGCTTAAATTAAACCGATGTTTTATGCTTCTGTTCAATATTATTAATAATATTAATTATTAATAATATTATTAATGGAGCCTCCGTGGCTTAGGCGGCAGCACGCCGTCCTCTCACCGCTGAATCCGTGGTTCAAATCCCGGTCACTCCATGTGAGATCTGTGCTGGACAGAACGGAGGCAGACAGGTTTTTCTCCGGGTACTCCGGTTTTCCCTGTCAAAATTTCATTCCAGCAACACTCTCCACTATCATTTCATTTCATCTGTCATTCATTTAATCATTGCCCCAGAGGAGTGCGTCAGGCCTCGGCAGCCGGCACAGTTCATATCCTCGCCGCTAGATAGGGGCTTCATTCATTCCATTCCTGACCCGGTCGGAGACTGGAAGCAGGCTGTGGATTTTTTCATTAATAATATTATTAATAATAATAATATTTATTCACTATCAAATTAGTATTGATTATCATCATCTTCATTTATTGCATTGAACGGGCCTTTGAGGCCTACAGCAGAAGGACAATAGGAAAAGAAAATATTACAAATATTACTAAAACAAAACAAAAAAACAAACAAAAAAATATTACAAGACACAAACAACAACAACAACAAATCCAATAAAAGGAAAGTCAGTCCATCACAAGAGGAGGAATTTGCTGCAGATGGCACTCCATCTTTTCCGGTATCTAGCATCATCCTCCACGGCTGTCGGTTCCACTTCTCGAAGGAACGTCGTCACTCGATCCTTCCATCGTGTTCTTGGGCGTCCTCTCGGACGTTTTCCCGTGGGTTGAGATTGGAGGACTCTCTTAGGAAGGGATCCGTCCGCTCTTAAGATGTGTCCCAACCATTGTAGTCGCCTCTGTCCCAATCTTCGTCCAATGTGTGACTTTCCAAACCTCTGGTACAGGTCTTCATTCTTTCTTCTCTCCCATTTGCCTTCCATTATTGATTATACTCGTAGTAGATTAAATTTGCTTTTATATGAATACTAGTGGACCCGGCAGACATTGTCCTGCCCGAATATATAGAGTGGGTTCAGCAAACGTGCTTGAATTTTCGATGAACTAACTTATATATTAGTGACATTTGACATTGATTCTTAAAGAAAAAACTCAAATCATTTCCAGGAAGCCTACGTCAAATACAAATAAATAGACATCACCACTACCTATGGTACAAAATCATAAGTATGAATTATTCTCAGAATGTCAATTATTCATGAACTTCTCAGAAGAAACAACTGCCAAGGGAACGGGCTTGGGAGAATTAGTGGGAAAAGCAGACTCTGACAAAAAATAATCAAAACATTTCTAGAATCTGATCGCAACACCACATACTGGATCCAATTGGGAATCTAAACCATACGGGACTCACTCAATCAAACTTACATGTTGTTGTTTTTTTGAGCCGTTATTGAAATGTCAAAACAACGCCACGCTACGATGCAAGTGATTTGTGCACGTTTTGAAGCCTACGTCAAATATCAAGAATTTGGCATCACCACCACCTACAGTACAAGAACATAACTATGAATTATTCTCAGAAAGTCAATTATTCAAGAACTTTTCTGAAGAAACCACTGCCAAGGGAGAATTAGTGGGGAAAGAAGACCCTGTTGAGCTGAAACTTTAATTTACTAAGGCCAGCGCTTTCCATGACGGCAGTTTCCGTTTTGTTTACTGTATCTTGTGGTTCTAAAAGTGTTGGATGGTTGGTTGGTCGGTCCCTTAGTTTAAGGGGTGCGACAACGCGGTCATGTAGCCCCGTGTACTTTGTGTGTGTGTAGAATTTGTCTGATAACCGGTGTTAATTGTGATGGCTGTATTAGTGTGTGTTATCTGTGATTCAGGTAAGGACTGCAGACGATCAATTTTCCAGTAGTTCCTACTTTTGCTACCAAATACTACCGTCCACGACACCTAGATGCAGATTTCGCTACTAGATGCCATCGCAGCCAGCACCTGGCAGCGAACGTTGGAACTAGTATAGCGTTATAAATTCGGTTTTCTCCAGATTGCATTCACCTCATTAGCAGTCCAGTTTGCGGTCACTTTCATTTTAGGGAAGAGCTATAAACATTTCAGCGTCCAAATTGCTATCACTTTTCTTGGGAGACTGGTCCTTGGTTCTTGGTTCTTCCCAACTGACTCTTACCTTAAGTAAGTTTGTGGATAACAAGGGGAAACTGATATTTCACTACCTAACCAAAGAATACAGTTCAGAGTTCAGCTGAGCACATCCCATAAAACCTCGCTTAAAAAATCAAGTCCCCTCCCAATCTGACAGCACCTCCTAAAGCAATGATTATAACATTTTCAGTCTTGAGAATAGAAACGTTTCAGGATCGGAATCAACGACCTTCACTTTGAACAAAATTGTTGCAACGGGAAATTTTATACTTACAGGGTAAAATTTTTAATTTCTGACCCTCCTCTCGCATTTGAGGCGCGAGATATCTATTTTTATAATAGGTACTATATATCATGGAAAACATTATTTTCATTACCTCGAAAAGTAATTTGTTCTGCGTTTGATTCAAAATCCTCTTTGTAATCAAATTTTGTCCGCGCCCCCTCCTACACACAACATCACACATTTGAAGTTTTAGGTTTATTAACATTCCTGATTTGAAATCTGTGACTTTTGATAAGTCAAAATCATGACATGTACCTCAACATTGGCAAGAGGGGTGGTAGTGAAAGGTGAGGAAATCCCCAGGGGAGTTACAACCGTCCGGTTGTAACTCCCCTGGGATTACAATCCCAAGAAAAGTGATCGCAATCTGGACGCTGGAATTTTTATAGCTCTTCCCAAAAATGAAAGTGACCGCAATCTGGACTACTAATGAGGTGAACGTAATCTGGAATGACCACAATCAGGAAGACACCATACATTCTAACCTACAAATTTTGACTTCACGCAAGTGTAGTTAGTGGAAGGTTCTGTTTGATGCTCTAAATCTATGACATGGGACCAACGGCTTTACTTCCCCTCTGTAGGAAGGCATACTGAGAGTCTTTTAACGCCCTTAAAAAATTCGACGACTTCCGCTGGGTTTGAACCCCTAACCTTGGGCATAGAAGCTCAGCATGCTACCAACTACACCACCGAAGCCGCCGTTCTAAAAGTGTATTCGTCTTACATTTCGGTCGCTGTGCCACCTACCGGGTCCAATTGTGAATCTAAGCCATACAGAGACCCACTCAAACATACATAAAAATGTCATCACAATCGGTCCAGCAGTTTAGGAGGAGTTTAGTGACATACACACGTACAGAAGAAATTTCGTATATACTGTGAGATAAGCTAGAAGACTTCACCAATGCACCTGTATTACCCAAGCTATTAATCCCTAAGAATAAACCCGTTCCTATGGTCTGAGTTAAAATCTATCTTTTCAAGATTAATAACTAATTTAGGACTAAATTAATAGCCGAATTATCATTCTACATTATTTGTGCTATAGTGCTGATAAATTCCAATAGAGGTGAAATTTCACCTGATACTGTAAATAACCTGGCAGTTTAGTGCTTGGAAAATTTTCCATAAACTCACTACTCTTCTTGGCATTACCCATGACTGTTACGTCCGTACGACAGTCATTTTATTTGAACCAATGAAGTGTAGGAGTTTGATTAAAATATGCTTAATTATAGTTCTCTATACCCCCCGAGCTCTTATTACATCTTCCATTGCTTCCCGTCGTGTTACTTGTTCCCTTAGAACACCGACAAAGACCTAATGAATTTCTGCTCCATTTTATTATTTTTGTTTATAAGCTTGCGTGGGCAATGCATTTCGTCCTTTTGTTGACAATGAACAGCAGCATAGAGCATATTTTTCTGAACACATTAAGGTAACAGAATTCAAAGGACTGTGTTGAACAATTTATTTTAGTCCATTTGCAAAGTACAGTAGTCACTATTAATAGGGGCAGATGATGTCACTGTCCATCGTGTAACACAGCAATATCTAATTAGTCACTATTAATAGGGGCAGATGATGTCACTGTCCACCGTGTAACACAGCAATATCTAATTAGTCACTATTAATAGGGGCAGATGATGTCACTGTCCACCGTGTAACACAGCAATATCTAATTAGTCACTATTAATAGGGGCAGATGATGTCACTGTCCACCGTGTAACACAGCAATATCTAATTAGTCACTATTAATAGGGGCAGATGATGTCACTGTCCACCGTGTAACACAGCAATATCTAATTAGTCACTATTAATAGGGGCAGATGATGTCACTGTCCACCGCGTAACACAGCAATATCTAACTAATTACTATAAATACAACTCGTACATTCGAAATCCACCGATTGACTGTGTTAAGACATGCAACTCACCTTCTACCATCAGGTGGGACCCTTCAGGGTGCATCAACTATGCGTGAATGTGGTTTGGTACAAGCCACCCAACATCTCTGCAACTTTCCCACCTGATGCACATAATCAGACTTACTATAGCCAATCCAAGTGCTTTGGAAGTTTCTAGACACTGGAAATTTGATTTTATTATAATAGACTGTAGTTCCAAGTATGATTATATCCAGTGTATAATATGGAACTAATGTATTTAAGAGACAACAAAAGTATACCTTCAGTCGATAAATGTATTATTAATGTTCTAAAGTATCGGTTTCGGTACATTATGACCTGTTCATTCTTCTATGATCAAATATTAATCAACAATACAAGAACTTTTAATTAGAAATTCCCCAGGAACGTGAACCTTCAAATGATGAATTAACACAGTACATACACATTGGTTCCACAAAAGTTGCATTCCTTCATCGAGCTGCTTTTGGAGAAACATTTTTCATATTAATCAAAATTTTTAACAGATCTGATTGTATTATGATTTTTAAATAATTTAGATAGAAAACACAAACCAGCAATATTCGGCATGACTTAGAGAGTCCTTTGTTTAGCGAGGACAGCCCCACGGTCAACAAGAGGGGCGTGATACGAGAAAGTTGGTCTTCTTGCCACACGAGTGGATCGGTCGCATTCTAATTAGTTAATTCCACAAAATGAAGCAGGTGTTCAAAACGAATTTAATTGGTCTACGTAAAGTATTTAAATTACATTCTACGTGTGTATGATTTTCTTCTTAATAACAAATTTTAATGAGATTTATTTTTCTCCTTTCAGGTATGTTTGCATCGAGTCTGATCCCCCTAATTTCTCTACACAAGGTAAGACATAATATGATATCTGTAAAATACATTGTAACAAATTACGTAACTTAAGCGTACCAAATCATATAGAGAGCTGAAGCCATACATACAGCACATCTTGTTGTGGCACGCTGCTTATTCTCAAATCCATTATATTAGAGTCCACCTCGTGATCAAGTGACTAGTATTCTTGGTTCGTATCCCTAAGGTAGCCTACGAGATCAATTCTCGCTTCCACCAAGAAATTCATGAGGCAAAACTGAGTACAGATGAGTCCGATTCTCAGCCATCTCCGAAGTAGTACTTTGTGGTTTTCCATGTCTAGTCCAGACAAAATGCATGGAGGTTCCTAACATAAGGCTACCGGTACCTTCTTCCCAATCCTTATTTGAATTACAAGTATTAAGCCTATATTTGTGTTCCTGGGCGAAATCCCGCACAAGACACGGCATAAACCTAGAAGAATTGCTCAGTTTATATTCTTGTTTTGTTTTACGATGGCTCTCTTTTGTCAGTGTTCACTCTTCTTCCAGCCGTGATGTTAACCTATCTCCTTGAAGAATAACAAGGTCGTATCGAGGCCAGCGCTAACGGTGGCAGACCACGCCAGAGGGGTCGTGACGACGATACGACGGTTATAGCTCGGACGACGACTTCACTTAGCTAGAGGCAGTGAGAATTGCTTTGGGAAGCGACATGGTCCCGACAAGGTTTCATGAACGGGAGAACAAAGTCCATCACAAGTCAAAGAAGCCGAGATGACTGCAGGACTCATCAGCTGAAAGGAAATACCCGAAAACTGATGGCAGTCTGTTCCACAAATAATGATTAGTTCTAAAGTAAAAACCAGAACTGATCCTCCGACTTTTTATTCTCGCCATTCCCTGTCAGTCTCTGCCTCTCTTCTGTTGTTGTTGGAGTCTTCAGTCTTTTGACTGGTTTGATGCAGCAATCCATTCCTCCCTGTCCTGAGCTAATCGTTTCATCTCTACATAGCTAACAAATCCTACATCCGAGGCAATCTGTTTAACATATTCTAACCTTGGTCTACCCCTACTGTTCTTGTCCTCGACCCTTCCTTCTATAACTAAATTTGGTATTCACGGGTGTCCTACCTGCCTATCTCTTCTCTTTATTAGCAGTTGCCAGAAACATCTCTCCTCTCCCACTCGTCTTAATGCCTCATTTATTCGTAACCCTATCTACCCATATGATCTTCATCATTCTCCTGTAACACCACATTTCAAACGCTTCAATTCTCTTTTTTTTCTGCTGCACCATTAGTCCAAGTTTCACTTCCATAGAGCGCCACGCTCCAGACAAAGGATTTCAAAAATGACTTCCTAATACCTAAATATTTATTGGATGTCAACAGATTCGTTTTCTGAAGAAATGCTTTCCTTGCCTGTGCTAACCTACTTTTTATATTCTCTTTGCTTCGTCCATCACTGGTTATTTTGCTTCCTAAGTAACAGAAGTCACCTACTTCCTTTATCTGTTTACCTGCCAATTCGAAATCCATAGGGGTTTCTGATTTCTTTGATTCACTACCACCCGTTAAAATGCCATGCAATAAAATTAAATTCTAAAGTTTAAAAGATACGCCAATCCATATTTGGTTAAAGACCACCTCGTAATGTAGCAGCTACCATTCTTGGCTGTCACCCCGGAGGTCCGAGTTCGATTCCTACCTCTCTAAAGAAATTTGATTCTGGTCTGAGGGCTGGAACCGGGCACACTGAACCTCGAGAGGTAAACTGAGGAGAGGTGAGATCGATTCCAACCTCAACCATCTTGAATGTATTTTTTCGTGGTTTACCACTTCCACTCTAGGCAAATGCCGGGATGGGTCCTAACTTACTGTCATTGCCACCTGCTGCCCAATCCCCATCTTAATTATAAATACATACAGCCAGCACAATGACACAGGTTATCAGACACAATCACACACACTCACCCAAGTACACGGAGCTGAACGACCACGATGTCCAAGTCCCTCAAATGAATTCTCTCCGTCATATGTCTCACATTGGCAAAGTAGATTGAGCCCACCCGCGAGTGACTGGAATACTACATTTTCTTTAATAATTTAAAAGTGAATGTCAACTTATATCGCAAAGAATTCGGTACTTTGCGGGGATAATAAAATTACAATATGTTTATGACAAGGGGATACCAATAACAAGAAATAACAATCCGGAAATAAAAATCATATCTGAGTTGAGATTCGAACTCCTTTTACTCCGCATCATATAATTCGAAGACTGCCACGCTATTGGTTGAGCAACCTAGTCAATGTAATTGGAGAGAACAATTTATTAAGCTAGGTAAACATCTTATACACTCAACTGCCAGTTTAGGTTATTTTATATTTCTCTTCTTCTCTATAACTCTATTCCAGTATATCTTGTGGGAACATTATAAAAATACTTCCCCTTCTTTATAATTCTCATAAACAACGATCACTGTAAAATGCAGTGGATCTTCTATCCGCCATATTGCTCACGGACGAAACTGATTGTGCGCATGTGCGAGTGCCAGGAATATTACAGTTTTCTTTAATAATTTAAAAATATACGGTAACATATTTTCTTTCTCTCGGCATGACTGGCTGCGTGGCTGAGCGGTCCGGTAACGTTCTCGCTTGCTGTGTCCAAGTTTAAGGATGGAATCCTGGCGCAGTAGTTGGCATTTGAGGGTGCGCAAATGTCAGGGAGCCGCGTCAGTAGATTTACTGGCATGGTAAATATCACCTTCGGGGCAAAATTCCGGCACCCCGGCGTCACTAAAAGTTAAGGGACGTAAAATAAATAATGATATTATTATTATCTAATCGACACTCGGTATATCTACAGGCCATGCGGTCTCGTCAGAGTGCTTTACACAGTCAATTGGTTCATCCGTTCTCTCAATCTCGCAGTAACAAAAATCACCTTAGCGTTTTAAATAATATTATTATTATCAATAATAATAATAATAAAAATAATAATGTTATTCATTTTACGTCCCTTTTAACTACTCTGGCTTTTAGAGACGCCGGGGTGCCAGAACTTCGCCCGCAGGGGATCTTAAACGTGCCAGTAAAAGTACTGACACGGCTCCCTCGCATTTGCGCACCCTTAAATCCTAGCTGACTGCGTAAGTATACGAACCTGCAAACTTGGGCCCAGCAAGCGAGAACGTTACCGCTGAGCCACGCAGCCAGTCTTAAAATATATAGTGGTTGATGAAGATGATACGAAGAAAAATATATATTTATAAACTATATTATTATTATTGTCATTTAGACTTTCACGGCCCGTGTTACTATTCATAATGTTGAATTTTGGGCTTATGCCGTGTTTATTAAATTAAAATTCGACGCGTTTCGAAAGAAACCATGCCTTTCTTCGTCAGGAATAATCTGGAATACGACAATGATTGCTAAGAGAAAGCAACAAAGAACATATAGAAGGTGCCCAAAGATGGACGCCATTATAGCCCCATGTTAGGGACAACGGAAAGCAGCAGTGAATTACTTTCTCAGGGTTCTGATAATAGGTAGCCAGGATTCACTAAGATTGTAGCCGGTGTCGCGGCTTTCTCTTTGTTGCTTTCTCTTAGCAATCATTGTCGTATTCCAGATTATTCTTGACGAAGAAAGGCATGGTTTCTTTCGAAACGCGTCGAATTTTAATTTAATAAACACGGCATAAGCCCAAAATTCAACATTATGATTATATTATTATTATTGTTTATATTTTATTATTATTATTTGCATAGTGAATAATGTACGCAAAATATTTTATTGTATTTCATTAACCGAAAAGGTGTTGCTTCTGACAAATGATATGATATGATATGATATGATATGAGATATGATATATGATATGATCATCTCGTTGAGTAGTGGCTAGCATTCTTGGCTGTCACTGGGGAGGCCCGGGTTCGATTTCAGACTCTGCCAAGAAATTTTATTCTGGTCAGAGTGCTGGAACGGGGTACACTCAGCCTCATGAGGCAAAAGTAAGAAGAGGCGGGTTCGATTCCCAACTCAGCCATCTTGGAAGTGATTTTCCGTGGTTTCGTACTTCTATTCTAGTTAAATGCCGGGATATTACCTAACTTAAGGCCACGGCCGCTTCCTACCCAAATCCAACCGCAATTACAAATACACACACTAGTACAGACATCACAGTGACACAGGTCATCAGGCAAATTCGACGCACAACTAAGTACACGGGGATACATGACCACGATGTCGTAAAGCCCCTAAAAGGATCAACAACAACAACTTTATATGACATATGATATGATCATTGAATTTTTATATTTCTCATATCGGCCAATATTTTTTCCTGTGTATATAAGCGCTAATGTTATTATAAATGTATGGCTTTACTGTAAAAATGCTCTTAAGCTCTAAATGCTCCCGAGGAAATAAAACTACTCTATCAATCAATCTCTCCATCTCCTGGTAAAGTATATCACCTCTGAGTTCTGAGTTCAATTGAACGCTGTAAATAGTTTTAATGATTGGGAACTATGAGCTTTCGAACTGATCGGTGCTGTGTATGTCAGAAGATAATGCAGCTAACTTAATTGCAATATAAAAGGGGTAAACCTTGGGTCTGACCGTTTTGACTCGAAACTCGTAGAGAATGAACGGAACATTCAGATGAATTTCGAGAAATAAAAGGTAGATAAGATGAGAATGGGGAGATTTTTCTTCTAACATTCTTAATGGCGGGCTACGTGGTGTCCCTAAGCTTGTGGCCAGTATAATCCTACAAGCTGCAACAACAAATTAAATTGGAGCTGACTGAGTGATTGGAAAGGTGAGATGAAAGGATATATATACCAGGTGAGTCAGCCGCCCCTTAGTTTTTTAGTTTTCGGCTACACTTCCAACGTCTGATGGCAACATGGTCGACAGTTCTCCGTTTTGTAGCCAAGCCACAATAACCCTAAACGACTTTACAAGATTCATGACGACATGGAAGCAAGACCTTTACAAAAACATGTGGGCAACAAGTGATAATTCAAAGCATCAAACCGTCATACGGGCATGTACAAAGAACATGCCGATTATACGGTTTCAGTTGGATACGAAATTGACGCTAGGCACGGTGGCTTACTGATAAAAAACTTGAATGAAGCTTCGAAGCGGATAGCTATATCACATCTCATACGCTTTCAGGCAAGCTAAAGGAACAAGTAGCCGTGGCGCAATGATCTACGTGCGTAGAAAATAATCGTCCTGTTTTTGGGAGCTGGGTTCAAATCTCACCCCCGCCAAATATTTTTATGCACATTTTAAGCTTTGGGAATAATATACAAGGGCATTCGTGCCACATTTGACTAATATCATGCGGTGTATATTTAGGGTTTAATGTGTACTGGCTTGACACAGTGAGCAGCCTAGAAGCGCTGGTTATTTCATCGCCATGTTCTGGTATTTGATCCCCCAGGGGCTCACATTTGGTGTGACATGGGTTGGCGACCATGGGACCCCAGCTGAGTCTGGCATTGCTTCGACTAGCTTGTGCCGGGCTTCTCTCCGTCTTCTTACCTGTCGACCTATCTTGTTCTCTTCCGACCCCGACGGTATTAGGGTATCCGAGGCCTAGGGAGTCTCTCCTTTTCCGCCTTAATTGGGTCTTCTCTAATTTTTCCTGATCCCTCATTCTTCGAGGGTTTTACTTTCAGGTACCTCCTGCCTTCTGCTCGAGGCCCTCAGGCAGGGCGAAAGGACGAGTACTGTACCCGTGGAGCATTGGCCGAAGTGCGTAGAAGGTAGCTGTCCTGTTTATGAGAGGTGGGTTCGATTCCCACCACCGCTGAAAATTTTTTTGCTCATTTGGGGATCAAATACAAGATGCTGATGATGATAATTGTTGTTATCAGGGTCTAACATAGTCGCCTCCGTAGCGTAGCGGTCAGCATGGTTAGCTGCCGTCCCGGAGGTCCTGGGTTCGATTCCCGGCTCTGCCACGAAATTTGAAAAATGGTATGAGGACTGGAACGGGGTCTACTCAGCCTCGGGTGGTCCAAATGAGTAGAGGGGGTTCGACTCCCACCTCAGCCATCCTCGAAGTGGTTTTCCGTGGTTTCTCACTTCGTCTTCGGGCAAATGCCGGGATGGTACCTACTCTAAGGCCACGGCCGCCTCCTCCCCTCTTCCTCGCCTATCCATCCCAATCTTCCATCCCTTCCCATCCCTCATGAGGCCCCTGTTCGCTTTGCAGGTGAGGCCGCCTGGGCGAAGTGCTGATCACACCTCCCCAGTTGTATCCCTCCCGACCAGATGTTCCAGGCTCCAGGACACTGCCCATAGAGGCGGTAGTGGTAAGTTCCCTCGCTTGAGTCCGTGGGTTCGACCAACCTGGAGAGTAAACGACTAAGAAAAGAAGAAGGAGAAGAAGAAGAATCAGGGTCTAACATCTAGGTAATCGGCCCTTAATGGTTTGGGTGTTAATGAAAAATGAAAAATACCTATAATTAAATCTAACTACAAACTTTCACTATCGTTTTACCCTCCAGGGTTGACCTTTCCACGGACTAAGCGAGGGATCCCACCTCTACCGCCACTGAGGGCAGTGTCCTGGAGCTTGAGACTCTGAGTTGGGGATACAACTGGGGTGTGTGACCAGGCACTACGCTCAGGCGGCCTCACCTGCAAAGCGAACAGGGGCCTGATGAAGGGATGGGAATAGTGGGAGGGTTAAGCAAGGAAGTGGGAAGGAGGCGGCCGTGGCCTTACGGAAATTACCATCCTGGCATTTGTCCCAAGACGAAGTGGGAAACCACGGAAAACCGCTTCGAGGATGACTGAGGTGGGAATCGAACCCTCTCTACTCATTTGGACCACCCAAGGCTGAGTTGATCCCGTACCAGTCCTCGTGACACTTTTAAAATTTCGTGTCAGAACCGGAAATCGAACCGCGGACCTCCGAGATAGCAGCTAATCACGCTGACCACTCCACAACGGAGGCCACTGCTACAAACTTACAACTAAAATTAACTACTGACTTACACATGCCGTTTGTACGATTTCAGTTGTATGCGAAATTAACTCTGGGTAGGTGGCATACAGATAAAGAACGTGAATGAACCTTTGAAGCGGAAAGCAGTATCACATCTCATACACTTTCAGGCAAGTGGAAGGGACGAGTAGTGGTGGAGCAATGGACCAAGTACGTAGAAGGTTGCGGCCCTGTTTTTGGGAGGTGGGTTTGAATCCCACCACCGCTAAATATGTCTAGGCACATTTTGAGCCTTGGGGATCAAATACGAGATGATGATGATTTTGATAATTGTTGTTTTAAGAGACCTAACATCTAGGTTATCGGCCCCTAATGGTTTGGGTGTTCATGGAAAATGAAGATGAACATTTAAGTAAATCTAACTACAAACGTACACAATTGGAAAAGAAAAGGAAAACAAAAGAAGGGTACGGGAAATAAAAGAAAGGGGGGAAAATGCCCTCAACCCTCGAAGAATGAAAATTGAGGGGCTTTGAAAGAAGGAAGGAAGGAAGGAAGATTGTAGTTTTACGTGACCGTGAATCTAGTGATTATGAGCCACGGGACCTCCTTTTTACGTGGAATACGAACCACAGGACATGGCATTTCACTTCGAAAATCTCACATGCATTGACCGGGAAGGCTTTGAAAGAAGGAGAGCCATGAATGGCAGGGAGGAAAGGGAAAGAGGAGAGGGCCCACCCCAAAGGCAATGGAAAAGGCGAAAAACCGGACCCAGTTCAGGAATCCCTAGGAATCGATAACTCTCGAACTCACCAGCTGTGATCCCTTAAGGGTCTAGCATTATCCAAGGTGCACAAGAACTGGTGGGGATACACACATCCTGCCTCCTTGAGGGCCTTGAGTAGAAGGCAGGAGGTACCTGAAATAAAAACCCTGGAAGAATGAGGGATCAGGAAAAATGAGAGAAGAGCCAATTAAGGGGGAAAAGGAGAGACTCTTTAGGCCTCGCATACCCTAATACCGTCGGGGTCGGAAGAGAACAAGAGTTGACCAAGCGAGATCGACAGGAAAGAAGACGGAGAGGAGCCCGGCACAAGCAAATCGAAGCAATGCCAGACTCACCTGGGGTCCCGTGGACACCAAACCACGTCCCATCAGATGTGAGCCCCTGGGGGATCAAATACAATAACATGGTGATGAAATAACCAGCGTTTCTAAGCTGCACACTGTGTCAAGCCGGTACACATTAAACCCTAAATAAACACCGCATGATATTAGTCAAATGTGGCACGAATGCCCTTGTATATTATTCCCAAAGCTTAAAATGTGCATTAAAATATTTGGCGGTGGTGAGAATCGAACCCAGCTCCCAAAAGCAGAATGATGATCTTCTACGCACGCAGACCTTTGCGCCAAGACTACTTGTACCTTCAGCTTGCCTGAAAGCGTATCAGATGTGATACAGCTATCCGCTTCGAAGTTTCATTCACGTATTTTATCAGTAAGCCACCATACCTAGCGTCAATTTCGTAACCAACTGAAACCGTATCATCGGCATGTTCTTTGTTCATGCCCGTATGACAGTTAGATGCTTTGAATTATCACTTGTCGCACACATGTTTTTGTAAAGGTCTTGCTTCCATGTCGTCATAAATCTTGTAAAGTCGTTTAGGGTCATTGTGGCTTGGCTATAGATGGGAACCTGTCGACCATATTGGCATCAGACGTTTGAAGTGTGGCCGAAAAATAAAAAAATAAGGGGCGGCTGACTCACCTGGTATAACACGCGTTATCCATTTGTTTAACGGAAAACATAGTGTAACGTGATAAAGTGGGAAGCATAGAGATCTTGTCAAAATATTGTGAACAGTAATCTCCTTACTCTGTCCTGATAATAATAATAATAGTAATAATAATAATAAATAACAAGAGGTACGATGACAGTCGTCGCCTCCGTAGCGTAGCGGTCAGCATGGTTAGCTGTCGCCCCGGAGGTCCTGGGTTCGATTCCCGGCTCTGCCACGAAATTTGAAAAGTGGTATGAGGACTGGAACGGGGTCTTCTCAGCCTCGGGTGGTCCAACTGAGTAGAGGGGGTTCGATTCCCACCTTAGCCATCCTCGAAGTGGTTTTCCATGGTTTCCCACTTCGTCTTCGGGCAAATGCCGGGATGGTACCTACTGCAAGGCCACGGCCGCCTCCTTCCCTCTTCCTAGCCTATCCATCCCAATCTTCCATCCCTTCCCTTCCCTCATGAGGCCCCTGTTCGCTTTGCAGGTGAGGCCGCCTGGGCGAAGTGCTGATCACATCTCCCCAGTTGTATCCCTCCCGACCAGATGTTCCAAGCTCCAGGACACTGCCCATAGAGGCGGTAGTGGTGAGTTCCCTCGCTGAGTCCGTGGGAACCACCAACCTAGAGGGTAAATTGACTAAATAAAAAATAAAATAAAATAAAAAACGATGACAGTCGAAATAAGAAAACGCAGAGCAAATTTTACACTCACATCCACCGGATGGCCACCTCCAAGAAACTACTCGGTATCACAACACAGAGCAAATGCGGCACAGAATGGCTTAAAGAGGTACAGAGAGACTTACAAGTAAACAGTAAACAAAATTTCGAAGACCGCACTGAGTGCCAGACGAAAATCGCGAATGTTATGTTTGTACCAAGATCATTACGACAACCTGGAAAAAAGTGGACGGATGAGAGGATGAGGGAGCATTCCGCGCGAATGAAGAGATTTTGGGAGGAGCGGAGGAGACACACCTACAAATGACATCATGTTACCAAGTTTAATCGCTCTTCTGTAGGGGAATTTTCGCTTAAAAAATAAAATAACTGGAGGGTCTGTGCGAAGAATATCACATGTGTTAACCCACCTTTACTGTTATGCCGCTTAAACGTGACTCCGTTCTGGCAGGGACTATCGCCTTGTTTACTTCTTTAGAACACTTTTTAAACAAATTTTAGATATTTACATAATCAGAATGTCGCCTCCGTAGCGTAGCGGTCAGCATGGTTAGCTGCCGCCCTGGAGGTCCTGGGTTCGATTCCCGGCTCTGCCAAGAAATTTGAAAAGTGGTACGAGGACTGGAACGGGGTCTACTCAGCCTCGGGTGGCCCAAATGAGTAGAGGGGGTTCGGTTCCCCCTCAGCCATCCTCGAAGTTGTTTTCCGTGGTTTCCCACTTCGTCTTCGGGCAAATGCCGGGATGGTACCTTCATCAAGGCCACGGCCGCCTCCTTCCCTCTTTCTTGCCTATCCATCCTACCCATTCCTTACCTTCCCTCATGAGGCCCCTGTTCGCTTTGCAGGTGAGGCCGCCTGGGCGAGGTGCCAATCGCACCTCACCAGTTCTATCCCTTCCGATTCGATGTTCCCAGCTCTAGGGCACTGCCCGTAGAGGCGGTAGTGGTGAGTTCCCTCGCTGAGTCCGTGGGTTCCACAACCTGGAGGGTTAACGACTAAAAAAAACAAAAAACATAATCAGAGCGTAATTCCTCATCGCTGCCTCTAATTCTCTTTCTTTTGAATGCGAATTTGTTACAATCGGTTACTTGTATATAACTCCAGAAGTATAGACTACTCACCCGGCTTTACTGTTATGCGGGCTTGACGGGACAGAGTTCAGGCAGGGGCTACCATCTTGTTTATTTGTTTAATCGCATTTCACAAACAAATATATTTCCGTCGGCTTTTCAAGAAATGCACGATTTTTCCTGTTTTATTGAACCAATTTGGAAGATTTTGGTACAAATCACACCTTCTAACTCACTCTCTCTCTCTCTCTCTCTCTCTCTCTCTCTCTCTCTCTCTGGCAGCCGGCTGCGTGGCTTAGCGGTAACGTTCTCGCCAGGTGTACCCAAGGTTGCAGAATCGAATTCTGGCGCAGTCAGCTGGCATTTGAGGGTGCGCAAATGCGAGGAAGCCGTGTCAGTAGATTTAAAGATCCCCTTCGAGGCAAAATTCCGGCTCCCCGGCGTCTCTAAAAGTCGCAGTAGTTAAAACGGACGTAAAATCAAAAACATTATTATTATCCTGTCTCTGGTTTAAGAGCTTGAGTTTTGTGAAACATACAAGTGAGCGATTTATAAATACAGTATAGTATTAAAATATAAATTTTTATATGCATTGTTCAGAAATATAAGAGTTGGTTGGAAACTACGTACTATTCGCAAATATTGCCACTGTAATGCTGCAGTCGCGACTTCGTGCGTTTTCACTGACGTACGTTAGTAAGCAATAGACACTCATGAGAGCAGTTCACGTCTCTTTCATTTAGTTCTCTGAAGGTTTTTAACGTTCACAAAAATCAATCACCTCGCCGACTGTGAAGTCCAGTCAGTTAATCGTTTTCTAATTGCATGAAACGAGAAAACCGGCAGACATCCACTGTCAATTGGGATGACGTCAAAGCAGCTGCAGAAGGATGGCTTTCATTCCAGACGAGAACATTCTATCATGACGGAAATAAAAAAAATGGTGCCACGCTTTGGCAAATGCTTAACGAATGATAGAAACTAGGCTTTGTAGAACAGTTTTGTAAGGTCTGTACAATGACATACAATTGAAACATACATAGAATCTGTTAGTTTTTTGTTATACATTTCCGGTACTTATTACAGTACTTTTCGAACACGACTAGCATAAAGAAATTTCAAACACTATAATGCATACGAACATAATATGTCACCAATTCAATAAAATCTTATATATAAAAGTGAAAGTCTATGTGGATTTGTTCCGTATACAAATCTACACCGTTCAACCAATCTCAACCGAATTTTGCATTCACATAGTATAGTTCAGGACCCAGAAGAAACCGATGGCTACATCAATTTTCGATAGTCTTTCTCATTCTTCTGATTTCGGCCCTTTGGCACTTGAACAAAGGCTAATAAAGTCAGAAAATAAACTGATGAAGGAATGACAAGGTCAAGAAAGCTGAAATTTTGCATGCTGGTTGATGGTAGGGTGTAAGAGCTCACTAAGAAACTATTTTAGAAAATTCAATTTCTAAGTTAGTCTTTTCGGCCTTTTGGCACTGAGCATGGACAATAGGTACACAGAGACCGGGCATAGCTCATTTTAAGCCGCCAGATACGAAAAACAATACTCGGACTCCGAAACTTCGCGCGGAAGCAGGCGGGCCATCGGCTAGACTAGTAGCCCTTAGGCCTTAGGAATTTAATTATTGAACTTTATTTTCTTATGGTGGGTGTACGTCGTGACGTACGTATGGGTTGTAAAAGGATGGCGCAGAGATCACCCCAACCAACAAAGCAGCCCCCCAGGGAGGCCCCCCCCCACACACCGCACCTCTCTCGGGCCTGCATCCTGCTAGTCCCCCATTTATTTGTCACAATAATGTACATTCAAAGTGAAAAATTTAACAAAGATTATACTAGGGTAAACAGTTTACAATTTTAACACAACATTGGATGATGGTTTTAGTTCTTTTCTTTTATGTAATGTTTTCTGCCATTGCAGAGTAGTGTCTTTCTTATTACATATTTGCACAATGTCGGTTTCACACGTGTTTTCATGTAGTGTCATTGGGCATTTGGCACTCACACATTGTTACGGCACATATTCACTTCACTGATTGTTGTGTGACTTGATGGTGGTTTTCACTATTTTTACGGAGACGGAGCATTGCATTGGGCATAAAGAAAGAAAAGAAAATGAAAATATTTATAACAAATTGGTATGGAGAAGTGGCAATACAGTTGTAGGACGTAAGTTTGTGCAGGCTGTATGCCTTTGGCTCACTGAGCTTCCAAATGACCGGAAAAGTCGCCAACCCAAAGTATGTGTTTTTATATTTTAACAAAAATGGGAGGTTGATATTGTTAGATAGTGGGCTGGGGGCTGGGTATTAGTTTAGTAGGGTACATTCAGGGGAGTTAGGTAATTGGCGGTGGGAATAGGTGTGAATTTGCTGGGGTGCGGTTGTCATCGAGGATGGCTTGGGCAAGAGGCGATATGGTGAGGGCTTCTATGAAAAAAAAAGTAAATTATCTTTACTAGCTTTGGTTAAATATTTGAGGCGGAGTTTATAGATAGTTGCAAGGATAGGCGGGAAGGAGTACAGGGCTGTGAAATCAGCTGAAGGAGTGTCGTAGGGTAGATGATGGGCTAGGCGAAGGGCATGTCTGTCTAGTTTGCAAAGATTAAAATAAAGAGGGGGGGTCTGCGGTGATCCAGGATATCGAGGCATAGAGAAGGACAGGGCGAATGAAAGTCTGGTAGATCTGTAAGATTTGGGGGGCTTTAAGGCCCCAGGTGTGGCCTTTAAGTTTCCGGGTGGCTGCTAGCCGGTGGTAGGTACGGCGGTAGATGTTTTGGAGGTGATGGTTCCATTTAAAATTATTTTGAAAGTTGATGCCTAGGTAGGTTATGATGTTTGTTTCAATAAGTGGAAGGGAGTGAAGGGTTAGTTGGATTTTGTTGCGTGGTCGGCAAATGCGAGATTTTCTACGGAAAACGATGAATTGGGTTTTACGAGGGTTTACGGTAATGTGGGAAGCGTTAAACCAGTCTTGAAGTCTATCTAGGTAAGCTTGTAAGAGTCTGGTAAGACGGGGGGCTGCAGGTGCAAGGCCGAGTATGGCTAAATCGTCTGCGAACTGGTAAAGGCGCACGGGAGTGGGAGGGTGGGGTATATCGTGTGTGAAAAGGAGATAGAGAAGGGGTGAAAGGGGCGATCCCTGGGGGACTCCGGCTCTGAGAGGGAAATCATAGGAATGGGCATTGCGCAAACGGATGTAGGCGGTACGATAGTGTAGAAAGTTATAGATGAGTCGAATAATAGAAGGGGGGAGGGAGAGATGACGGAGTTTGAACATAAGAACTGGGAGATATACTGTATCGAAGGCTTTTTCAATGTCAAGGCATATGAGGGCGGCTGTGTGTCGAGGTTTTAGGTAAGCGTTGATTGAGGAAGTGAGGTGGAAGAGGTGATCCTGGGTTGATCGTCGTTTGCGAAAACCGGCTTGGGACTCTGGGATGAGGAGTAGGGTTTCCAGATAGGTGGACATACGGCGGGCAAGGATAAGTTCAAATATTTTGGAGAGTACAGGAAGTAGGCTGATAGGTCGGTAAGAGTGTAGGTGGGAGGGGGGTTTGTTAGGTTTTAAGAATAGTTGGATAGAAGCTTTGCACCAGTGGCCTGGGTAAAAGCCGGTATATAACATGGTATTATATATAAGACAAAGAATATGGAGAAAGGGGAGGGGGGCTTCTTGAACATGTCTGTATGTAAGCGTGTCTGTCCCTGGTGTGGTTGTTTTGCGTCGGTGTAGGATACGGCTGATTTCCTCTGGAGTGATAGGGTGGTTTAGAGGGTGATCGTATTGAATTCGGGGAAAGTGATCGAAAGAAGGGAGGAGGTCGGGAGTGTGGGTTGGGTTGTTTAATCGATGGATAAGCAGATCATTTGGATTACAGAATTTAGGATTTTGGACAGGGGAAAAGACAGAGTGGAAATGGGTAGCAAACATGCTAGCGTTTCTTGAAATGAAGTTGGCACTGTGTTATTTGATCGTATAGGATATGTAGGGGAAGGAGGTTGGGTATTCGTCAGTCGTCGGAACGTAGGCCAAAATTTGGAGGCATCGGGGGTATCGGAGAGTCGCGTACAGGTGTTAGTCCAGTATTTGCGTTTTATAGCTTTTATATATGATTTGGCATGGCGATGGTGAAGTCGATGTTGGTGTAGGTCAGCCGGGTCACGAGTGCGGATATATGTACGGTAGTAGTCATGGGAGAGACGTAGGAGTTTTAAGGCTTTTGGAGGTAATGGCGGTTTAGTTGGATGGCGGGAATGGCGAGGGATATGAAGGCGATCGGCAGTCAGGAGGGCAGATTCTGCTTCTACTATAAGGGTTTGGAGATTGGGAAGGGAGGTTGGTGGTGTGGTTGTTTCTAGGAGTGAGGTGATGGTGTTTCGGTAGGCGTTCCAGTTGGTTTTCTTATATTGACGGGTAGGAGGGGGGCGATTTGAGTCTGTTGAACGGGGAAATATGTTTGGTATGGATATGAGTGCAGGAAGATGGGCGCTTCCATTATGGGGTAGGAGTTTGACTTCAGGGTTGGCACAGAGGGTGGGAGGCATAAGGATGACATCCGGGGCTGAATTTGTGTGGGGAATAGTGTGCGCTGGGAAGGGAACCAGCACTCCTCGGGTGTGACGTAGCAAGTTTTGAAAATTCTTATTATCTGTTACATTGTATGAATTGATATTGATATCTGCGGCTAGTATGTAGTTGGTGAAGGTGTGATCGATATGTTGTAAAAATTCTATAGGAGGAGGGGTTCGAGGTGATAAATAAAGAGTGACTATGGTAAAAGTTTTGGATGGCGCGAAAATTTCCAGAATGAGATATTCTGACAAGTTGCGTGGCCAATTTTAGAAATGCAGTTTGACTCTTAACTTACGGTGTACTCCAACTGCTACACCTCCCCGAGCCGCACCAGATGGTCTATCTGCACGATAGATAGTGAACGGGGGCAAGTGCAGCTGTTGGATAGGGTTAAGAAAAGTTTCATTTAGAATAAAAATATCCGGGGAGTGCTGATTGATGGCAAACTCAAAAGTACCCGGTTGGCACGCAGAGAACGGATGTTGTCATAGTAAATTTGTAAAGTAATCTTAGCTTATAGGGGGAGCACTGGCAAGGGGGAAGAATGCATAGTGCATTCTATTCCCTGCATAAGCAATATATACGTGGGTATGGAACACCAACCGGGCTGCCATTTGAATGTGTTGAGTGATGAGGGGACGGTGGAATGGGAGACAATTTTGCAATACCATAGACATGAACCTAATGATATTTTCTGTGCTAGGGGAGGGGAGGGTAGAAGATGGAGCGGGGGTGGGGAGGTCTTGGGAGATCACTGGGATAACGGTTTCTGGTTCGGCATGGGTTGGGGGAGGTCTGTTCGTGCATTTGTAGCTGAAGGCTGGATGGGGGAGGGTACAATTTACACATTTTGGGTTTGCACGGTTATTACACAAAGATGTTGGGTGGTCCAAACTGCATATGCCACATACCTGGGGTTGCACACAAGGTGCTCCTGGAGCATGATCATAGCGCTGGCATTTCTAGCACCTCATCCTTTGAGGGCCTGAAGCGGGGGAAGGCCCAACGCGGTGGCGCCTCGCATATATTAATGCTCCGTCTCTCAGAAGTGCATCCAGAGTGGCAGTGTCCCTGCTTAGGATTCTGACGAGCGTCGTGGGTCCCGCGTTGTTTTTAATGCGGATGGCTCTGAAGATGGTAAGTCCTTGTTGGGTTAGTTGTTGGGCCACTTCATCATCCGTGTACAGCTCGTCGACTCCGTCGATCACCACTGATAGTAGAGGGCTGGGGAGGGAGGGGGGGGGGGGGGGCATAGGGGCGGGAAGGTTGCAGGTTGGATAAATTGGTGGTCCGCGTGCGAGGTCCAAATTGGGCTAGTCCTATTGTGTGCACCAAATGGTGGTAGAATGGCTGCGCTGTTTTGATGTTATAGCCCTCTTTAGTTTTCTGAAGTCCAAGCTGGTATGATTGGAGGTCGGGGGTGAAGGAAGATATGATTGTGTATAAGGAACGAGGGTTTGCCTTAGCAAGATCCAGATTGGTTAATTTGATAATATAAAATGGGGCCGGTGGAATGGGGCAGGGTCTCACCTGGCTTCTTTGGCGTACTTGCGGGTGCAGGGCTGGATTTTTAGCCATCTCAGCGAAACTGCGAAGGTTGCCTGGCATGTATGTGGGTGCTGCTGGTTGTGGGAATAGTGAATGGTCTGTATTTGAAGATAGTGCAGTCGTGGGCAAGAATGCAATGCCACTCAGTGTACCTGTGTCTGGTGTAGTTGACGTGGATCCTGAAGACCTGGATTCATCGCCACATACGCGCTTCCGTTGATGGTCAGGGCTAATGGAATCTTCTGGTCTTCGTGCGCATTTGATTTGGGTCTGCTCCATTTGATTCAGTTCTGGAGGGTCGAAGATACTCGCACGCCTTCCATTTTTAGGCGGCGAAGTTGATTCGCCCGACATTACAGATGATAATAATAATACGTCGCTGAACTGAACTGACACTGACACAAGACACAATATCTTCCTCGCTGAGGTTTGTTGGTAAACTGACGTAGCACTTTGAGCACAGATTTGGGCAGAGTTTCCGGCACTTAGGAAGTAGACGTATTTGTTTCCTTTTTCCTTAAAGATTTTTATTTTTGCCAGGTGCTTTTCGTGTATGAGTGTGTCAATATTGATTTTATCTGAAGAAGGAAAGCTTAGGTAAATATTGCTTCAGAATGGATTTGTTACTAATCTTCTAATTTTTGTCGTCAAATTTCGCCAACACACAGAACCTGGTCCTTTTGGCGAATGGTATTCACATTCAGATTTGGTCATCTGGGTGATATGGTGTCTGAAAAGGGTTAGTTTGTCTCGCGGCCACAAGGTGTCTCTGCATTTGTATGAGTAGTTCTTATTTAAGTGTGGGTGGACATATAGATTCTTAGATGAGATTTTTTCTTTTTTTCTTTGGTATTCGTTATTTCCCAAATCAAATGCATATTATATTACTATGACGCTGGGATTCTAAGCTGTCCTCCCTCTGGCAAACAGATCAACGTTACCATGATTACCACAGCTCAATCATACATTTCTCTCTGTACGTGGGTGTGCCATTCCCTTTATTACCTAAAATACGATACGAACAACGTGAACCATAGCCTTCAACGCTCCCCAAAGTAATATTACTGTCTTCCCCTAATGGATAATAATAAAAACAAGATGTTCAGTAAAGAACATATAGCCTACTTTCTCCTAAATGTATGAGTATAGTTATAAATCGTTGTTATTATCAAAGAGTATAATAGAACTATTCTTTGTTGAAGACCTTAGAAACGATTTACCTCTACCAAACGCCACAACCTAAATAAAAACTGCTACCATCATTGAAGAAAGAAAGAAAGAAAGAAAGAAAGAAAGAAAGAAAGAAAGAAAGATAAGAAGTATATCAAGAATGTTATGGATCTGGAGACATAATCGACCGGACTGGCTGCGTGGCTCAGCGGCAACGTTCTCGCTTGCTGGGCCCTAGGTTGCAGGTTCGTATCCTGGCGCAGTCAGCTGGCATTTGAGGGTGCACAAATGCGAGGGAGCCGTGTCAGTACATTTACTGGCACGTTAAAGATCCCCTTCGGGCCAAAATTCCGGCACCCCGGTGTCTCTAAAAGCAGCAGTAGTTAAAAGGGATGTAAAACCAATAACATTATTATTATTATTATTATTATTATTATTATTATTATTATTATTATTATTATTATTATTATTATTATTATTATTACATATACGACCTGCCGTGGGCAACATCCAACTTTGAGTTGAGGCATGTCTTTACACGTCTGGTTGTGCATGGCTTTCACAACCCTAATTGAAAAAAAAGGAAGGAAGATTGTAGTTTTACGTGACCGTGAATCTTGTGATTATGAGCCACGGGACCTCCTTTTTACGTGTAATCCGAACCACAGGACATGGCATTTCACTTCGAAAATCTCACATGCATTGACCGGGAATCGAAAACCCTAATTGAATTAACAAATCTTTCCATGACCCTACAGAGACGTGTGTATACAAACTATGTGGATATTTTCGAATGCTATTTGCCTGAAATAAAAGTCGTAATTAATAAACTGAACTAACACCAACGGCTTGAATTCAGTTACTACGTGAAATCGTTTTGTTCTTTACTTCAAATAACATTTTCAAGTTACGCAAAATAGGCTGTTACAAACCCTTTAAAATAAAAAGTAAAAATGTATCGTAGTATCATCTTGTCATTCTTCAAATTCGATGCGCATAGAATGCCAATGGTATAGTAATCAATGGAGCCCCACGTAGACTAGTCGTGATATCTAGTGGTGAAATATCGAACAATATAATCCTAACAGAGCGAGTGCATTCTAGCGGCCAGAAGAAGAAACTTTTCAATAAAATCTGGAAGTTAATAAGTAGGTCAGCGTGCAGTTACCTTTTTGGCAGCTAGATGTCTCGAGTAAATCTGCTGGCGAATTATGTTTTAATTAAATATATATTTTACTCCATAATATGCACAATATAACGCTTAATTTTAAAACATCTGAGTCATTACAAAACAATAAACATATAACATTTCAAGCAAGAAACCTAGCTCTGATAGGGTTTGAACCATAGGCATTTGAGCGATAGGCTAACGCTCTACCACTGAGCTAATTGTGTCAACGAATATCGTTCTATATAAAATGACTTACATAGAACTTGTTAGCAAATAATGATTTATACTAAACGATTTCATCACTGGAGTATATTATTTATATATAAAGCATTTCATACAAAGTTTATTTATTTTGTATCAGTACGCTATATTGCATGCAATACTCAAATTAGTGAAATATAAGTCAGGCACAAGATATCCGCTGCCATCTTGTCTTATTACTGAATCAGCTCAGCTTTTTAAAATCACGTCTGCACTATAGTATTACAAAATAAACTTTTAATTTCGAACGTGCCTCTTCCTTTAGAACAGTTAAAACGATTCTCGGCTCGATAATCGGAACTGGTGGGTCCCATGATATGGATTATAAAGTTTGCATAATTCGCACGGCCGCCATCCTGAAATGGTATGGCGGACGACCATGTAGTTTGGTCACAAGACGCATCCTATACGAAGGTATGTTGTTACCAAATTTGGTAGAGATCGGATGATTTGGTTAGTCGTTATTTGATTTTCCGTTTTGAACGTTTGAGTGGCCGCCATTCAGTTTTAGTAAAGATGGCGCGATATAAAACATGACACTGAGGTGTCCTTTGCTAGTGCTACCTTTGTACCAAATTTCGTTCAATTCGCATTCACCGTGTTCGAATTGATAGGGGGGGGGGCAGACATTCAGAGTACACACACTCACACACACACAGACACACACACACACACACAGACTCACACACACACATACACACACACACACACAGACTCACACACACACATACATACACACACACAGACAGACACACTTTTTTCGCCCTGTGTTGATCTCATAAGTCTACTTTCATTTTTTGCAAAAATCGAAAGTAGGCTAATAACAAATGAGCCAAATCTATATGAATAAAGATACCACCCATAATGCCCCAGCACAAACTACTTGATATAGAAGTATGAAATTTGGTATGTACATTATTTCCATGACGGAATCACCCACTTAGAACGGACATGTGGAAATTCACTCTTTAAGAGGGCTTGTTTAATATTCTTAATAATATAATAGTTCGTGCTTTTATGATTACTTTTTGAATTATTATGCTATTAAGGGGAGAAAGAGAAAACAATATCTACAGACTAGCGAAGAATCGCCATCGTTCCACTCCAAGATGTTGGACATATTATGATCATTAAGAATGAAAATCAACAACCTCTACGGAAACCTAATGAGATCCTTAACCGATGGAAACAGCACTTCGAAAATATTAGCAACGACGAATTTTCGCATCCGCCACTACCAGCTGCGGATCCTCTACTTGGTCCAGTACCAGCCATCACGGTTGCCGAAGTGGAGACCGCTATGAAGAAAATGAAAAATGGAAAGGCAACTGGACCGGATGATCTTCCATCGGAGGTGTGGAAGATGCTTGGGTCACAAGCTCATCAATGAAAACGAAGCTCCTCTTACTTGGCTCAGCAGTGTAACAATAGCAATTTGGAAAGGTAAAGGAGATGTGCACAGCTGCTCAAATTATCGACCGATTCGCCTGCTTTGCCACACTATGAAGATATTTGAGCGTATCGTGGATACACGCCTTCGTGACATAATCAAGATTGCCTCAAACCAGTGAAGTTTTATGAAAGGTACAGGGACAATCGATGCTATTCACGCCGCTCGTCTTTTGATGGAAAGGCACCTAGAAAAGAGCAAACCACTCCATATAGCCTTCTTGGATCTTGAAAAGGCCTTCGACAGGGTACCTCTTGATCTGATATGGTATGCACTACGACAGCATGGGGTACCAGAAGCATATGTTCAATGGGTTCAGCTTCTTTATCAGAATGTCACCAGCTATGTCCGATGTGCTTCATGAAACTCTGCAACTTTTCCCATCAGAGTTGGTGTTCATCAGGGGTCAGCTTTGTCCCCGCTCCTGTTCAAAATCTGTCTTGACACCATCGCAGCCGAACTACTGCAACCACATCCCTGGACCTTGCTCTATGCTGACGATATCATTGTAGCCTGCAAGTCTCGCCAAGAATTGGAACAACATGTTCAATGTTGGAAAACTGCACTAGACACCCTTGGCCTACGACTTAATATTGGGAAGACAGAGTATATGGAGTGTGGAGTACCAAGTGAAGGATCTAATCACATTGATGGCACTGAACTCCGAAAATCATCTGCATTCAAATACTTGGGTACGCTAATCTTTTCAGATGGCCGAACACTCCCAGATGTCCGAAACAGAGTCAACGCTGCATGGCTGAAATGGCGCCAAGTTACTGGAGTCCTCTTTGACCGGAATGTGCCACTATATCTGAAGTCGAAAATTTACAGAACCATCGTTCGACCAGTAGCACTGTACGGTACTGAATGCTGGCCCTTAACGAAGAGATGTGAACAACAACTACATGTCATGGAGATGAAGATGATTCACTGGACACATGGACTTACTAGACTGGACCACATCAGGAATGACAATGTTCGAACTACATTTGGTGTGGCTCCAATCCCTGAAAAAATGCGGGAGAGCCGTCTGCGTTGGTATGGCCATGTACTGCGTAGCAATCACTCTTCAGTCGCGAGAATTGCACTTGACATCAGTCCAGAAGGCCGACGACCACGATGACGACTGAGAAAGCGCTGGCTGGATACTATGCGGGAGGACATGCAACTAGTGAATGTCACAACTAGAGACGCTCAAGATCGATCAGTATGGAAGAAAAAGTGCAGAAAAGCAGACCTTGCAATAAAGCGGGATTAATGCTAGGAAGATGATGATGATGATGCTATTAAAGGGTCGTGAAACAAATGTGGTTTTGAGTCGAATTTTATTCACTTTGTGACATTTAGCGTTAGGGAGATGCTGACTGTTATGCCAGTTTTACGAATTACGGTACGTGTCATGTTTTGTATTATACTTGCCTAAGGTTTATTTTTTTATTTTTTGTTAACTGAGGTTTTTACTATAGCTGCTGTGCCATCATTGTTATGTTTATTAATATAATTAGCCCTCGCGTTTTTTTGTTTTTCTTTATGATGGTGTCCAATTCTATTGGCGTTCTTTGATACTTGCAATCGTGTTGTAATTTATGATGTTGTTGTTGATGATGATGTATTTAGGGGCTTTGCGACATCGTGGTCATGTAGCCCCTTGTACTTGGGTGTGTGTGGAATTTGCCTGATAACCTGTCTTATTGTGATGGCTGTATTAGTGTATGTATTTGTAATTCAGATGAGGATTGGACGAGGCAGCCGTGGCCTTCATTTAGGATTTCGTATGTTTTTAAGTCACTATGACTCACCATCTTTCATCACCATTCCTGCAAATTGGCAGTGATACAATCACTACGGTGCAGTGGCATTCATACATCTCTTACACATTTGTAGATTAGGTAGAGGCATTGTGAATTATCAAGCAGAAGCCAATCAGTGCTAAGGGCGTGAAAACTGCGGCTGCGTTATGGTCACAAATTTAACACAGACTTCTCTCGGCCAATAAAGTTCAGATGGCACATCTTGTGGTTCAGACTCCACGTAAGAAAAATGTCCTGTTGTTTAAAACGTCACATTAACGATCACATAAAATCTCACGCTTCCATTCAGTTGTATGCTATAAGTAATCGTTGAGTTAATCATTAGTGTTGACAAATGGAATACTACATTAACATTCATCAATGTCATGGAACGCAATCATATCAATTCTATTGAGCTGTTTTAATACTATTTATTTTGGTTCAGCTGGGTAAGTTATGGATTTAGTTGGTAACATGGAAATAACATAGCTACATTACGAATATGTGATTATATGAAAGATTTAGGCCAGAAAGTACTAAAAGCCGTTAGAAGAACGGGTAATTCAGCTAGTAAGTAAATAAATTATAGCCATACGTATTCAAGCACGTGCGCGACTTGCAGGAGAAGCACCATTCTCCCACTACTACTCACAGTTTTTGTCCTAGAGACCTGAAACTTGGTTTGTAGGTAGAGTGGGTCAAGACCTTTCATTAACGTCAAACAATTGTTTGTAAATTCCTAGTTTCCGAAATATAGCCCACTTTCAAAATTGTACGTTTTTGGAAAAAAAAAGTAAAAAATATAAAGTTTTGTTCTAACGATAAAGGATATAGAGACCATTCGTTTCAACCATTGCACAACGTACTATCATGATTAATTTTAAAAATATCGCCTATTTTCAATCAGAAAAATTTTCAAAAAACTTTTAAAAATATAACGAGTCGTCCATAGGAAAGAGGGCGTCACCCCCAATCCTTTGACATGTTGCATGTTCAAATCCGACCATGGGTTCGCGAGATATCCACTTATTTAACATGGACACCGTCCGAGCAGCGCTGGGTGCGTTTAGATCGGCCTCATTCCCGTACTTGTATCAGATCCCGGTATCCTTGGAAAGTACTGACTAATGACTAATGACTACGAAATCTTCAGTAGCGTGCACATCGCAATGTATAGGGGGTGATCAAAATGTTTCTGTTTGAGGGCGTTGCTGCAGTGATACCCCGGCCGTTGAATGCCTAACAAAAGGCAAACCGGATGGCTGTTTGTCCGCATCACCTGATGCGTTTCAATGTTGAAGGCCACACGTTCCTGGAGCGCATTGTTGCAGGCGAGAAAACTGGTGCCACCACTGGGAACTGGAATAGAAAGCGTTGACGATGCAGTGGTGTAATCTATCGTCTCTTCGTCCCAACAAGTTGAACCATTCTCTGGAAAGGTGGTGCTCACCTTGTTCTTTGATTACCGGGGCCCATTGCTTATTGATTTCAAGGAACTTGGTGTCTCCATCCAGGGCCGTGAAGAGCGAGTACGGGCCCTAGGGCTAGGACTTACGGGCCCCCTCCATATTGTTTCGTTCCCGTAACTTCGTGTAAATATCTAATTTGCCTTTTTATTTTTAAGGCCCACAAAAAAAAACTTTGAATTTTTTAATTTACTATTTTTGGAACGTACTAATTTTGTTCATAATTTGCAATGTCGTTTCTGTTGTATCTGACCCAAAATGTTACTCTCTCTCATCACAAGAACAAGCTCAACGCCTTTCACAATCTTATGTACTACTACTAATAATAATATCGTATGGCCTCGGGTGCCGGGTGCAAACTTTGTAATTTGACACCCAGAGGGTAGCTTGCTTGTCGAATTTCGTTGTTCCTTAAAGCACTATGAAAGTCAAGGAGGTTAGATATCTAAGCTCCTTGAACACTATAGTGCTTTCTAGTAGAGAAATGAGGAACTTTGTGCTGGCGGAAACTCCCGAGATTAATTTTGCCATTATGAACACGGCCTACTGAATTCAAATGGGTTCTTTGACATGCCAATATCGTATGACATGCGTGTCGTATTTTTGCCGCCTTTCAAAAATCACTTACCACGGCCAGGAGCGAACCTGCAATCTTGGGGTTAGTAGACCGACACGCTATCCACTCACCTACCGTATTGTATGTACTAAACTTTGCGAAGGTTCATAAATGTAGCTGAGCGGCTATTACTAGAAATGTTTAGAAACTTTTCTCCCTATATACAGTGGAAACTTGACTATTGCTCTGGCCACGAAGATATGAAGAAAATGGTTATTTGCATGCTTTCATTATAGTAGCCTTTTTGCAGAATATTCAATTTATTCAGATACGGTACATTGAATATAATTAAATATCAAATCTGTTGGCAAATACGCAAAATTGGGTAAATTTGTCTACTCTGGGGTTTTCTACTTCCGCGTGCCCCTTGGTAAGATTGGGCCCCATGGCTTCAGTCCCGTTTGCCCCTCCCTCTCGTCGGGCCTGTCTCCATCACTGGCGAACTGTACTGTGCAACACTGGAGAAATTTCGGCGTGCAATTATTGCGAAACGTCCCGGAAAACTGCTAGCTAGACTAGCTGAGTGGTGCAGCGGAAACGTTCTCGCCTGCTGTACTCAAAGTAGCAGGACTGAATCCTGACACAGCCAGTTATCATTTAAGGGTGCGCAAATGTGAGGGAGGTGTGACAATAGATTTACTGGCAAGTTAAATATTCCCTTCGGGGCAAAATTCCGGCACCTCGGGGACTCTAGTTAAAAGTAGTTAAAAAGGACGTAAAGCCAATAACATTATTATTATTACTAGCAAAATCTCTTGTATGATGCTCCTCTATAAAATGTATTCTGTTTGTTGTGCTAAGTTATTGATTATGGTATTTTAATACAGTAATACAGTTATTTTGCCTTCGACACACAAAGCCACGTACACAGTTCTGCATTAATAATAATTTGAGTTGCTGTTGCTCTAAAATATATTGAACCCATCCATAAGGCCTTCCAAGACAGGAATCTCTTCTCTGGGTTCGCGCTCAGTCCACTACTTTTTAAATATACTGTCCTGGCTAATTCCAATGGAGATCATAGGGCTGACTACAAAAATCAACCCACCTCGTTGCGTGGTGGCTAGCATTCTTGACTGTCATTACGCAGGCCTGAGTTCGATTCCCGGCTCCACCAAGAAATGTAATTCTGGTCTGAGGGCTCGAACGAGGTACACTCAAACTCGTAAGGCAACACTGAGAAGAAACGGGTTCTATTCCTACCTCCTGGAAGTGGTTCTCCATGATTTCCCACATCTACTCCAGGCAAATTCAAGGATGGTACCTAACTTATGGCCATGGCAGCTTCCAACCCAATTCCTACCTCAGTTACAAATACACACACTAGTACATACACCACAGTGACACAGGTTAACAGACAAATTCTAAACACACACCCAAGTACACGCGGCTACGTGACCACGATGTCACAGAGTCCCTAAAAGAATTAACGACGGCAAGAATATTCATGGTTAATATATTTGCTTATTAAATGTATTTATTGTAAGAGAAGCTATCTCAGACTCAGACAACTAGTAAATTATTTTACCACATAAAGAGTATATACTGTAATTGTATTTATTTCAATTTCTCGCTCGTAATTACATTTTTGAAATGTTAATATTAAAAAATGGGAAAGTTTATGAGATGCCGAACACAGCTGGAGTGGTATAGTTAACGGGGACAGGTAGAGGATTATCGACTGGTGGCGTACGGGGAGGGGCGTAGCGACGGTGACGGCGGCGGTGGCAAGCGGCGGCAAGCGTCTCGTCCATACATACACACAGTAGCTCGTGGCCCGTCGCGTGCTGCACACCTCCAGCAGTGTCCGTGTTCGCGCCGTACCTTGTCTACCCGGGATGTGATCTCCACAACAACAATGGGCTCATCCAGCAGGTATAGCTCCTACAACTGCCTCACCAGCTGGGATAGCTACGACAGGATACCCAGGTACATTTGTAAACAATTGTTTTGTTGAAAATATACAAATGTCATTGTTTTCTTTAATCCATTCGACGATGTCAAGCACACTGGAAATTCATATACATATTATCAATTCGTTAAGGATCATAACGATTGTTAGATAGTGCTTTTGATATATCCTTTAATAATTCAAGAAAGCCTGGATTCGAATCTGCCGGCCTTCTTTGTAAACAATGTATTAATTAGGTTTCGTATTTGTATCTCCACATATAATTATTTTTTGTTGTTTTCGTACACGAAAAACTCCCGCCATTATGTCGTTGCCTCAAGAATTTAGTAGAATACAATCATGAGGAGTTTTGAAGAAGCCATCTTCTTAATGTTTACTTGATTTTAATTGACTGAAAATCATACCCCAGTCGGACAACATGATAACTCTGGATTTCCTTAAAGAAACTTAAGGAAATGGCACGTTTAACACACAAGGTGCATTAAAAAAATGCATAGCCTTAATTTCATGCATTATGCATTTATACCCGAATATAAAAGGGAAATTTTAATGCTTAATTAATTTCAGAGAATTTTATTAAACCTTAGTTATTTACCTGGAGTAGAAGGGTAAAACCACTTTCAGGATTGGTCAGGTGAGAATCGAACCTACTCTTTAGTTTTGCTTGGCAGAGGCAGTAATCGAATTTGGACTTCCGATGTGGCAGCCATTAATACTAGCCACTAGGTGGTCGCAGGAATAAGCATCATAATTTTTGGGGGGGGGGGGGGGGCAATAAAGTTACTTTTATGCTCCCTTTCATATGCCTGAAGAAAACCTCGAAAATGCGTGCAGCCAACTGGCATCTGACTTACAAGTAAAAACAACCATTATATAAAGGTTTCGGGATATTTATTGATATTTGGAATGATGATCTTGGTGTTTCCTTAAACGAAACGATTTTGAATTCCACACAATACGTTTATCTACGAATGGGCTCGCAATAGTTATACAGGTTAAACTGGGGTAATTAGATCATGGCGTAGTTAGAATATTACAAGCATATCCTATGTGTAAGGAATAGAAACAAAACTGATATGGAATTGTCTTAACATTAATCTGAATCAGTCTGTTACATTTCATTGGCCCGAATTCAGTGTTACAGAATTTATCGTAGTGATATATTGGCATTCATATTCCACTAACTTTGACCAAAACGTAGCTAATAATAAGTTACTTCTGGATTAGCACACATTATGTGGTTTACTCAGTTTCACTATTTCCCTATTTACACATATTTATGATGTTGTTGTTTCATTTGAGGGGCGTGCACATCGTGGACATTTAGCTTCGTGTATCTAGTTGTGCGTAGAATTTGTCTTATAACCTGCGTTATTGTGGTATCTGTAGTGGTGTGTGTATCTGTAATTCAGGTGAGGATTTCTAAGGAGGTGGCCGTGGCCTTATGTTAGGAACCATTCCAGCATTTGTCTGGAGTAGAAGTACGGAAACCACGGAAAACCCCTTCAAGGATGGTTGAGGTGGAACTCGAAGCAACCTCTTCTTAGCTTCGCCTCAAGAGGCTGAGTGTACTGCCTTTCAGCCCTCAAACCGGAAATAAATTTCTTGGCAATGCCAGGAATCAGACCTGGACCTCCAGAATGACAGTCAAGAACGCTAACCGCTACACGAGAATGTGGTACAATGGACGTATTTATGTAAAATACTCTGTATTGTTATGACTGACTACATTTACTGAATCATATTCGTAATAACCAAGTCCCATATAACCCGGATTCCTCTACTGTATGTTCATGTACTACGGAGGCACAAATAAATTAAAGCGAAGCCACTATGGTAGCACCCCCAGGGACTCCCAGCTAGTGGGATGTGGTTTGTCGACCACAGGACCCTAAATGAGTCCTGCATTGCTTCCACATACTTGTATCCGGCACCTCTCTGTCATCTCTCCTATCTACCTCCCTCTGTCAACTCTTCTTCTCATCTGACCTCGAAAGTATTAGGGAATCCATGGCCTAGTGTTTCTTTCACTTCCCCGCCAAAATCAGTCCTTGACGCATATTTCCTGATGACCTCATTCTTCGAGAGGCCAGATATCGTTTTTTAGCCTATTTTCAATTTTGAAAAAATAGGCTTATGAGATCACCTTTTGTCCGTGTGTGTCGTCGTCGGACCCAAGCAAGCGAGGCCGGCGTAGCCGGCCTTCGCTGCGTGCATTTTAGCCTGTCGGCTCCCTATTTATGGGGCCATAAGAGCTTTATCAGGGGGGGGGGATAGGACTTGGAACTTAATAATTTAATGTAATGGGTAATACATGGAATCAAACCGGCCAGGATATGGCCTGAGGGTTTTGGAAGTTTGGGAAGGAGTAGGATTTTGGGAGGGGAAGGTTGAGGAGTTGTAAATGCAGTTGGGATCAAAGTGAGCTAAAGCTCATTGCCAGTCAAGAAGAAGAATCAGAAAGGACAGCTATCGCCGCTCTAGTGGCGTGCAGAGGGCCCGCGGACCACTGGGCACCATCCCGGGAGGGGCCGGCCGAGGCCGCCCCCCCGAGCAGGCACCCAGCAGGGCCGCGGGGCAAGTGGGGTAATGAATATGTACCTGGAGTGTGGGGGGAGCTAATTAGCAGGTAATTAGCTGCTGGAGGATATGCAAAATGCTTGTAAGGGCGGTGTTGTTGAGTTTACTTGGACTAGGGGAAGCTATGGGCACGGAGAAAAGAGAGGGGATGTTACTGCACTACTGGAAGTCCATCTATAAGACTTTCAAAACCCGGTTAACTACAAAACGAACATGGCGGCCAAGCGAATTCGAAAATTTTAAATAGACCTTTCTGGCGATTTAATGTTCCAAGCGCACTGAAACCTGGTACAGGAAATATTTATACACATTGTAATCCACTGGTATCTAATTTAGTTCAATTGTTTACATAACCTCAAGATGGCGGCAGTGCGAATTTTAAAATTAAGTTTTTATTTCTTGTGATGTAGTCATTCGATCGAAGTGAAAGTCTGAATAATGAACCTACGCAATAATTTTCCTTTAATGGTACATGACTCTATGGCCTATACATTTAACAATCCAACATGGCGACCATCCGAAATATTTAGACGATACTGAATATCTACGAATCTATTATAGCAATCAAACTGCATTTTTATTGTTCATAGGGGCTATGAACTTAAGTTCACCTATAGGACTTTAAATAACCTGGTGATCACAAATCCAACATGGCGGTGACGCGGATTATAAATATTCACATGGACGTTTCTCGCAATTTAACCATCCGAGTGCAGTGAAACTTGGTACAGTAAATCCTTATACGAATGTTAATCCACTGGCATCTAATTTATTTCAATTGTTTCCATAACCTCAAGATGGCAGCTGTGAAAAATTTTAAAATCTCCTTGTTTTTTCTTGTGTCCTAATTATGCGATTGAAGTTTAAATACTACACGTTCACAATAATATGCATGTAACAGTACATAACTCTAGGACCTACATATATAAAATCCATCATGGCGACCATCCGAAATATTTAGTCGGTTCTTAATATCTACGAATCTATTACAGCAATCAAACAGAAATGGTGTATGTTGATAGTGGCAATTAACATAAGTAGGATATATGAAAATAGGCTGTATAGTTCTTCACGGAACTACTTGTTTTCTTTTCATATCTCCCGTCTTCTGTATAAGGCCCTAAAGGACGCAGGGTGTGTGTAGCTGCACCAATGAAGATGCACCCTGAATAGTTGTACACCTTCAAAGGCTCACGGCTGTTGAGTTCCGGATTTGGTGAGTCCGAGGGATTCCTGAACTGGGTCCGGTTTTCCCCCTTTCTTCAGTGTCTCTGGGGCGAAACCTCACCTTTTCCTCTTCATATCACCTTTTCATGGCTCTACATCCTTCCAAGTCCCATAATCCTAATTCTTGCAGGGTTCATGGAATCTCTTTTCTCTGACTTTTGTTTCAATTATTCTTCTTACGTTTTCCATTTCTTCTTCTAGTGTCTAAGTCAGTAGTCAGTTTTACTTCTAGTTTCCAGTTCATTTTCATTTTAATATCACCCAAACCATTAGGAGCCAATACTCTAGTTGTGAGGTCCTTTAAATATTACAGTCATCACAACTAACACCGGTTATCAGACAGATTCTACATACACCCAAAGTACACGGGGCTATATGACCGCGTTGTCGCAGCCCCTAAACTGAGGAAGCAACCACCAACCAACGTGATCCACAGCAGGCCGAAATAAAGGAAGAAGAACTAACTAACTAACTAAATAAATAAATAAATAAATAAATATATATATAAATAAATAACTGCTTAATTCTCAAATACTACAACACGAGTGATTCTTATACAATGTACAGGAAACATATTTGCGTAGTATGTAGGGGAGACTTTGTTAACTCCACAGTACGGCAAATTCCGCAATATTTGAAATATACTTTTTCTGCAGAGATATACCTGTGCAAGAGACGAGTTTATCTCGCCAGTTGTGTTGAGTCAGCTGTTTAATTTCTCTTGGCTATGAATCTCCAAACGACAAATGCTACCATCTGGTGGTAAAATTGTGAAAACGTGATGTATTTTGTTTGTGAAATATCTATAAAATCACTTGTTTTTCGGTGTTGCGGTAGTGGTACTAATGCAGCAAATTACTTTTCATATTACGTATTTAGACAAGGTACCGTAAATTTAGCCCTTGTAGCACCAGTATCAACCAGAAATCCCTAATTAGTTACTAAATTCAAATCTCTTCGAAGGTGATATTTTAAGTAGGTAGATAATTCAGACAACCCAACCAAGATTAAATTACAGGAACTGAATTTATGCCACAAATATGTTGTAATTTAATTTCCATGTTAATGTTTTGAAAACATTTCCCTTAATTTATCATGTCCCCCACATCTTATGGGACGTGGGTTAGCGACCACGGGACCCCAGCTGAGTCCGGCATTGCTTCCACTTACTTGTGCCGGGCTCCTCTCTGTCTTCTTTCCTGTCGACCTCCCTTGGTCAACTCTTGTTCTTTTCCGACCCCGCCGGTATTAGGGTATCCGAAGCCTAGGGAGTCATTCATTTTACCGCCTTAATTGGGCCTTGTCTCATCTTTCCTGATCCCTCCTTCTTCGAGGGATCAGACCTCTTGTTTTCTTTTCCATATATTTCCTTTTCTCTTTTAAGATTCCCGCACTGATTTTGTTACTTGGTTCCCCGTGTATCTAAATTCCCTTTAGCGATTTTTTGTAGGTATTTTTAATCTACGTTGCATTTTGTAAGTTTTTTCTATCTAAGTTACCTCTCGCGATGGTTTTCAACCTCAATTGCATTTTGTAAAGATTGACAATCTAAATTGCTTTTAGTAAGTCTTTCAATGTAGGTTCTGGGCATTTTAGTGAGTATTTTCAATTTCAATTGCATTTTGTAAGTATTTTCAACCAAAACTGCATTTCGCAAGAATTTTAAATTTAAATTGCATTTTGTTTGGTGGGCATTTTGCAAATATTTTGTTTCTCAATTGCATTTTGTGGGTATTTTGAATCTAAATTGCATTTTGTAAGTATTGTCAATCCACATGAGTCGTTTGAATCTACCGTACATTTTGTAAGCATGTTCAATTTCAATTGCATTTTGTAAGTATTTTGAATTTCAATTGCACTTTTTGAATAATTTGGATTGGAACTGGGATATTTCAATCTGAATTGCATTGTGTATTTTCAATTTCAATTGCATTTTGTAAGTATTTTGAACCTCAATTGCATTTTGTACGAATTTTCGATCTCATTTGCATTTTGTAAGTATTTTGAATTTCAATTGCATTTTGTAAGTATTTCGACTCTACATTGCATTTTGTACGTATTTTGACCCTAGCCTACATTTTGTGGGTATTTTTCAATCTATTCTTTTTGTGAATTTTTTCGTTCTAAATTCCCTTGTGTAAGAACATTTTTTGAGTTGTTTCAATCTGAGTTCCTTTTTGTAAGTATTTTCCGTCTCACTTAATTTTCGTTCTGGTTTCCATTTCATTAACATTTTCGCTATCACCCAGATCATTAGTGGCCGATAACCTAGATGTTAGGCCCCTTAAAACAACAATTATCATTATCATCATAATTTATCATGTTTACCATCAATCCCTTAATACAGTATTGCGGATTTAGCCGAGTCTCTCCTACTTGTCTATCGATTGACTTTGAGTACGGTATCATATATTGTATTTGTGGTTACGAGAGTGCGGTCTGATGAATTAGCGTAGTTATGAATGTTTATTTATGTTCGACCCTCACTATTATGTGTCAGAAAACTGTATCATAATGATGGTCATTATAACACTGTTTTTCAATATGATACAGTTTCTCCAGCCAATCAGAGCTCGTTCATTGACCAATTTTATTAGGTAACGATACCTTCGCGCATGCGCTCAAAATCCAACATGTCGGACATAAACACAACATCTAACTATAATAAATTACCGACATGGAATACGCACCGTCCATATGTTCGCGTAAATAAACTGGCGAATATGAGACAAGAAATAGCACTGTACCTTAATATCACCAACCCTAATTTCTACACCGCGCATTGTCTTCAAACGACTCCAGTGACAATATTACTGAGGGGCGGCAGATGTAAACATATGGCCTGCATATGGCATTGCAAGCGCACAGAGCGCATGCGTCGGTCGTTCAGAGATCTTGAAAGACAGAGATATAATACCCAACGCTCGCTCTGCGATCACAAAATTCAAGTAGCTGACTCTCAACAGATATTTATGAATATTTATGTTAAAACATATAATAAAGTTATAATTATCGTCGAACATAAACAGTCGTATGCAACTCGCCTATAATGGTAATTAAGACACTCGTATGGAAATTATACAACTCGCATACGCTCGTTTTATAAAAAATACTCGTGTCTTAATTATAGCCATTATAGGCTCGTTGCATAATGTACTATTATATAGATATGAAATAAAATAATTATAAACAGAAATATGAATAAAATAATTGTTTGCCTTTGTTGTTCCACATAGGAAGTTTGTTATCATCGTATTATTTAATGTGAGTGTCACCTCTCTGGTAACCTTTGTTATTGTGGTGTATTCATGTGAGTGTATAATCATTGGAGGTAGGGTTTGGATGGAGATGGGGCCGTACTTTCCCAATATTTGTCGGGAGTTTGAATAGTATTGCAGGGATTTATATTCGAAACCACCTTTCTTATGAGTTGTCCTTACGAGGCTTATTAAATTTCTCACCCATCCTCCATGTTGGTGATGAGAAACCGAAACTACTATACTAAACCTTACACCTCAACGATGGATGATAAGGCTGTCACTCTTAATTTATTCTTGTTGGGTTTCACTTCCGTAAACAGCGTGGAGAAATGGTAATTATGTTCAAGTAAAACACATAGGTTCTTTAAGTAGGCTAATGATCTGGAGTCTATCTAAAGTATACTCCGTGTAATTTTACAACATTATAACTCTCAGGCATACTGCATCTGCGTTATATTTCCTCGCATTATCAAGGATAGTAATTCAACATAGACAATTGATTTATGTTATTAACATGTTTGAAACCAAGGGGTAGAGAGAACTAAGATGTAATGCAGCAATTTATTTTCCTCTGCTGTGATGTCCATATATATTACGTATGTCACTGACCCAAGAAGCGACTTTTTTTTATACATTCACTATAAATTTGACCAGGCAGATTCATTATTCATTCGTTTGTAAATACTTTTTCAATTTTAAGCGGCTTCGGTGGGGTAGTTGGTAGCATGCTGAGCATCTATGCCCAAGGTCGCGGGTTCAAACCTGGCCGAAGTCGTCGAATTTTTAAGAGCGTTAAAAATCCCTCAGTATGCCTTCCTTCGGAGAGGAAATAAAGCCGGCGGGCCATGTCATAGATTTATGTCATGTAAAAGAACCTTCCACTAATTACACTTGTGTGAAGTTAAATTATAGGTTAGTTTTGACTAACGCTCTTAAGTTCCAACGTTCGCCGCCAAGAGCCGACTGCGGTGGCATCTAGCAACCAAGTTCGCCAGTTGTCGTTGACGGTAGCAAAAGTAGGAACTACTTGAAAATTGAATGCCTGCAGTCCATGCCTGAATTACAGGTAACACACACTAATACAGCCATAACAATTAACACGTTTATCAGACAGATTCTACACACCCCCGAAATACACAGGGCTACATGACCACGTTGTCGCAGCCCCTAAACCGAGGAACCAACTAACTTTTTCATTTGTGACTGATTTGCCATTACAGCGTCCAATCTAGTCTGCAAGCCTCTCTTTGCGATCGAGACCCCTCCATGATCCCGTATTAGCAGTTAGCACTGTGACCACCTCCGCATGTATGCCCCTCACCTTGAAACCTTTAAATATGGAATCTGACCACCGCCTCCTAGATCTACTTCTGCTTCTCTTACCCTCTATTGCTGATGTCTTAAGTAATCTCTCCTCCCTATTCTTAACACATGCCCCCACAATCTCAGTCGGCTCATAGGAGCATTAATTTATATAAATACGGGGACATCAAGGACAGTGACTCTACATCTTTCAGTCAGGATATTATTTGGAAGGACATGTTATTTACTGTAGTAATGGGAATCGTAGTATTTAAGTTTAAAGTTTAAAAAATGTTTCTTCTATATTTTATTTCAGTGTATTTAGTTCCATTATAGTAGTTGCTACAACAACATTTGAGGGAAACTATAACGAAAATATTCTTACATCTAAAACAATACCCGAGGAAAGCAAGAACAACAAACTCCAATTTCTCAATCCAATATGACGCATGTATCGTGGTCACGCGAAGGCATAAACTTGATTTTTTGGCCTATTTTCATTTTCGAATTAAAAAATAGGCTTATGAGATCACCTTTTGTCCGTGTGTCTGTGTGTGCGTGTGTGTGTGATTCGTGTGTGTGTGTGTCCCTCCCTAATAAAATCTAAACAGCTGGAGCGATTTCAATGAAACTCGGTAAGTTCACAGCACTATTCCGGGTGACCCCGACCGTGCCCTTCAAATTTTGTTACGTCTCACCAATCCAACATGGCGGCTGTGCAAAATATTTAACCAGCATTCAATATCTCCGAAACTATTACCGATATCATCATGGAATTATGAATGGTGATAAAGGGAGCTACTAGAAGTTCACTTGTGTGACCTTTGAAAACCTGGTAACTACAAAACCAACATGGCGGCCAAGCGAATTTGCGACTTTTAAATAGACGTTTCTTGCGATTTAACCAACCAAACGCAAAGAAACTTGGTACAGTATATGTTTATATACATTGTAATCCACCGACATCTAACTTTGTTCAATTGTTTACATAACCTCAACATGGCGGCTGTGCGAAATATTTCACTGGCATTCTATATCTCTAAAACTATTACCGGTATCACCCTGAAATTTCGCAAGGAGATAAAGGGCACTACTGGATGTTCATGTACGAGACTTTGAAAAACCGGTTAACTACAAAACGAACATGGCGGCCAAGCGAATTTGAAAGTTTTAAATAGATATATCTCGCGATCTTATGATTCAAACGCAATGAAACTTGGTACAAAAAATGTTTATACACATTGTAATGCACTGGTATGTAATTTGGTTCAATTGTTTACATAACCTCAAGATGGCGGCTGTGCGAATTTTTTTATTAAGTTTTTGTTTCTTTTGTCGTAATAATGCGATCGAAGTGAAAGTTTGAATAATGAACCTACGCAATAATTTTCCTTTAAAGGTACATGACTCTATGGCCTATACATATAACAATCCAACATGGCGACCATCCGGAATATTTAGACGGTTCTCATTATCTACGAATCTACTACAGCAATCAAACTGATTCTTTTTATGTTCATAGGGGTTATGAACATAAGTTCTACTATAGGACTTTCAATAACCTGGTGATCACAAATTCAACATGGTGGCGACGCGAATTATATATATTCACAGGGTTGTTTCTCGCATTTCAACCATCCAAGTGCAGTGAAACTTGGTACAGTAAATCCTTATACAAATTTTAATCCACTGGCATCTAATCTCTTTCAATTGTTTCCATAACCACAAGATGGCAGCTGTGCGAAATTTTAAAATATCGTTTTTACTTCTTGTGTCCTAATCATGTGATTGAAGTTTGAGTACTACACGAACACAATAATCTTCATGTAACAGTACATAACTCTAAGGCCTACATATATAAAAGTCCAACATGGCGACCATCCGAAATAGTTAGTCGGTTCTCAATACCTACGAATCTATTACAGCAATCAAACTGAAATTTAGTATGTTGATAGAGGCAATTAACATTAGTAGGATATATGAAAATAGGCTGTATAGTTCTTCACGGAACTACTTGTTTTAGGGACAGATGACCTCGCAGTTCCGCCCATTAATGCAACAATTACTAACTAATTAATTAACTTGAGTTTTAGCTAAATTATCTGCAGGTACAAAAATAGTTTTTAAGATGGACGACAAAGTTACAGGCACTAAACGTAAAGGCGGATGTCCTTATTGAACAGGAATGCATTATTCCTGCTCACGTGAGAGGACCAGTCTCAGCAATAATGACTAGGGAGATATCGAGCTCAAAAATGAAGTAGACATTTTTGTAATTTATGTTTGAAAAACACCACCAGAAATTATTTTCTAACATATATATCCCAGAAACCCACTAAATTTTAACCCTAAAATCTGTGTCGTAAATTTCAATAAAACTTCTGCAGTGAAGGCTCTCCCTATAGATATATAACGGTGCATTGCAGAGGCCGTGCCGTTGTCAGGTGGCAATGCGTCACCTCGAAATTTATACCATGTACCGATTACGACAGCGGGTCGGAAAGCCCTGGATGCTGTCATAGCATTTATTACATACATAGATACCTTAATTATGATAATTAAGACTTGCTACGAAGTACTCTAGCCTGCCTCGTATCCCATTAACATGGTTAGGTAAAGAACAAAACATCGAATTTTCCTGATGGAAACTATATTCTCATGAAGAAGTCTGTAGTAAATTTGTTGGTAAGTTTCAGTGCCGAGTGATTTTTATTTCTACTTGTGGAGGAACCTCAAACAATGCGCGTACTCTGTAGGACGCGTGAACAAAATATTTGCACAGATACGAAATATCAGTGAGAATGAATTACAGTGAATGTATCAAAACTTCCTACGTCGGTGCAACGTGTGTTCAGAAACTGAAAGACAGAATATCCAGCAACTACTCTGAATTCATGCAAGTAATGTTGATTATTCTATAAGTAAAAAAGTGTAAATCTGTTTAACTAGTTGGGCACTACGCTGCTGCTAGCGCCAATGCCTTGCTCGGCATGCTGCGATACACAGTGCCCGGGCCGCCACATGACATCTGCGAGTCTCTGTTCTATAGAGAGGATCCTCACTGTAGTATCATTTCAGGTGTCGATGGACACCTTACAGTATAGCCATGCACACGATATAGATATGAGAGACGAAAAGATGTTTGTTCCATAGTTCACTGAACACAACACCAATATCTTATCAATCTACAGACCAAATTGAGTTCATAATTTCGTGACGTTATTGACGCCTGCTTGCAGGTTGCGAAGTGTTACTTGTGGCAAGACCCACATTAATGTGTGTTGTTTCAGACAGGATTATGTCCCTCTTAATGGCTGGTGTAAAGTGTATTATGACCTCGGTATTACCTTCCCTTGGATATTGGTGATTTTTATTCCCTCCACATCTGAGGTAGGAGAGGAGAATATTGCGTCCCCTGACGTGTGGGAATACGGCTTGTCAACTAGAACGTGACCATATTGCCGTATTCCACTTTTCATTTAGAAATACCTTGCGACGTAGCCGTGTGTGTTAATTCACATACCACGACTGCAGTGAGGAACTGTAACAAGTCTAAAGATGTCTCGTTGGAGTCATGGCGCAGACAGTGGACAACATGAGTGCAATTTTCCCTCCAGGTAAAAAGGTTACACATACTCTTAAGGGACACTAGGACTGAGTTTTTGTCAGAAATCGCAAAAATATTGATTTTTTAATTCTTTGATATAATTATGCCCTTGACTCCAGCGGATAATTTAGTGAAAGTCTTTTCCGAATTCCGCCATATTTAAAGGCCCAGCGAATTCTTGAAATATCTAGTGCATGGTATTTAAACGCCTCGTATTCATGGACTTTCATTGAGGCGAGTATTTCTGTACTTATTTTACTAATGAGGAGCTCAGAAAAGCAAGAAAGAGGGTGTTAACATATGATGCTGGGCAGTTTTAGCTGATAAGGTAAGCTGATAACTAAAAAAATATGCATGGCTTTATAAAAGTGCATTTTTCTGAGCTTCCCATTTTTTTGAAACAAAATTCGCCCCATATGCATCAGACTTGTAGCTATAATGTAGCAAATTTTTATACATATTCTATATTAATGCATCCATTAGTACAGTGATTAGTTCTACTGTAGTATTCATAGTTTTGCCATTAAAAATATTTTAATTTTCAAATAATAGGCAATTAATGGGATAAATAAATTGTGAAATATGTTAATTTATATCTCAACAAATATTCATATGAACTTAAAACCAATCACTAGGATTGCTTCCATACTAAATATATATATGGGAAAGTCATGATAAATGGCCTACCTCTATCCGTTTAACGCAAGGACCATTTCAAAAATTTGCATATTTTTCATATTAAAATAATCATATCTCCTAAACGGTTAGAGATAGAAAAGTGTAAATCAGTAGTCTAGTGTATATTACTATTAGAGTGCTGTGTGTAACATTAGAACAATATCCATTGATAATTACCTAAAATTGAAAGCTGATAACCAAAAAATATGCATGTTTCTATAAAAGTCCATTTAACGCGGCTTTCCATATTTTGATACAACATTTGGTCCTTGCGCATTAGATTTGCTGCTATAATATTGTAAATTTGTATTCATATTCTATATTAATGCATCCATACGTTCAGTGATTAGTTTTACTGTAGTATTCTTAGTTTTGCCATTAAAAGTATTTTAGTATTAAATAATAGGCAATTAATGGGATAAAAGAAATGTGAAATGAGTTAATTTATATCTCAACAAATATTCATATGAACTCAAAACCAATCACTAGGATTGCTTTCATACTAAATATTTACATGGGAAAGTCATGACAAATGAGCTACCTCTATCTGTTTAACGCAAGGACCATTTTCAAAATTTGCATAATTTATATATAAAAATAATCATATCTCCTAAACGGTTAGAGATAGAAAACTGTAAATCAGTAGTATAGTGTATAATAGTATTTGAGTGATGTGTGTAAAATTAGAACAATATCCATTGATAATTACAGAAATATGAAAACTCAGTCCCAGTGTCCCTTAATGTTTCAGTTACGAGGAACGCTAACTTGGATTGCGCTAGTGTTTGTTGATCGTAGCGATTTTCATGATCAAAATCAATAAATGTAAAGCAAAATTAATGGAATGCGGATGAAGGAAATCGGAAACTCCTTTTGACAGCAAATTAGCAGGTATAATAATGATCGTGTGCCCTCCGGAGAGGCCGAGTGCAGGTCTTTCTAATCGACACCCGAGGGCAACTTGCGTGTCGTGATTAGGATGATGTGATGATAGAGACGTCACATACACCCAGTCCCCGAACCACGGGAATTACCCCCAGGGGATTAAAATCCCTGATGGCTCGGCCGGGAATCCAACCCGGGGCACTTCAGGCCAAAGCCTAGTGCGCTAACCATTTATCCATGGACTCGGACAATTAGCAGTTGAAAAGCTAAAGGAAGAAGGAGATCTCTGCTAATTAGGAAGCAAAATAACCAGTGATGGACGAAGCAAAGTGTACTGTGTATGAAAAGTAGGTTGGCTCAAGCAAGAAATCATTTGTACAGAAAAGACATTTGTTGACATCATATATAAAGTATATATTTAGATATTAGAAAGTCATTTCTGAAAACCTTTGTCTGGAGTGAGGTGCTCCATGGAAGTGAAATATGGACTGTTGGTGCAACATAAAATAGGAAAATAGATGCATTTGAAATGTGGTGATACAGAAGAATGGTCAGATAGGTAGATGCAGTATCAAATGAAGAGGTATTAAGACGGATGGGAGAGGAGACACGATTCTGACGACTGCTAATGAAGAAATAAATAGGTTGGTAGGAAACATACTTCAGGCTCCGTTGTGTTGAGGTAGCGTGCCTGCCTCTCACCCGGAGGCTCCAGGTTCGATTCCCGGCTCCGTCAGAGATTTTAGAAGCTGATGTGAGGGTTGGAACGGGGTTCACTCAGCCTCGTGAGGACAATTGAGTAGCTGTCTGACAGTGAGGCAGCGCCCAGATCACGGAAAACAAGATTAACGGCCAAGGGGACTCGACGCGCTCACCACGTGTCACCCCAATATCTGAAGGCCAAATGGATGGGCAGCGGTCGCTTGGTTGACCTAGGCACTTCATGGGCAGTAGTTCCAGCGGTCATTATTATAAAGGACACATACTAAGACGCCGAGGAATAGCAAACTTAGTTATGGATTGAGGAGAAGAACTGTAGGGGTAGACCAAGGTTAGAATATGTTAAACAGATCGCCTCGGATGTAAGGTGAGGTAGTTATGTAAAGATGAAACGGCTATCTGAGAACAGGGAGGATTGGAGGGCTGCATCAACTAGTCCAAACTGAAGATTCAACAACAGCAATAACAGCGGAGACTAACAGGGTTAAGAGAGAACCACTGCATCAATGCAAAGTCATATCAGCTGTGAAGAACACTTAGTTCTTAACTTGACCGTCAGAAATCCGATCTCAAACGGTTGATAGGCTACTAGAGTCATCCCAAAAACACAACATAAGTTAAACCCAACATACTGGGGCTGATGAGTAAAATATTCCCAGCCCAGAGTAAGATATAGTTATGGTGTTGTAGAACCAAAAGCTAGAATCAATGATATGTCTTTATTTATCCATTCGTCTTATAAGTATCACTCACATTTCAATGAGGGGAACCTTCAGAGGCTCATGACTACTAGCATGTGGTCTGATGACCACGGGTCCCTAGCTGAGTCCGATATTCCTTCAACTTTCTTGTGCCGAGCTCTTCTCCGAATCCTAGGAAGTTTTTCACTTTACGTTCATCTCATCACAAAATCAATAACATTTACTACGCTATGTAATGTAAGACATTTTTCGTATTGATTGATAGGTAAAAGTTAATAATAATACGACTATCAACACAAATTACGAAACATCTATTCAATTGTTGTACATGTTTCGATCCTTCAATGGAGTCTCCTTCTGCTTAAATCTCTCCCTATATTATTCTGCTAAGGTCCCATTCCAGTGTTGTACTGAAAATAAGGTCCCATTAACATCAACCTACACATATGGGGTACCTACAGGTTCAACATAACCCAATGCGTAAGCGAAACGCACGCACTTACTCTTTATATGCCTCACAATCAAATAAACACCTTAAAACATGTATATTTACAATGAAATAATGAAAGAATGTAACACGGTAACCATGGTAACAGAATCCCACAGGTCCATCTATTTCTGTAAGACGCAATGCAATTCCAATTATTACGTTACTGTGAAAGTTTCCAGACGGTTATAAGGTTATCACGGAACCAAATTAAGCTGTAAAATTAATCAATACATACAGTATATTACAGTATAATGCGCTTAAGAGGGTTAAGGGGCACTTAAAAAAAATCCCGCAATTTTCACATCTGAGTGTGGTACGAAAGGTCTTTTTACCCGACTATAAAGGGTCTCCGAAAACCACATTTAAAGGCCCTTAAATTAACAGTGTCTGTGATAGTTCCAGAAAACTAACTTCGCTCTGATATACCTATGAAGGAATAACAAACCCCTAACCACTGCACCAGTAGCTGAATTGATAAAGTCTGTTTATTCATACCAAGGATAAATCAGTCATAGCATTCATGATTGAGATTTTGCTAAGTGTACTCTCTACAACTAGAAAATTCGCGGGCGAAGCCGCGACGGGTAATGCTAGTCTAATCTATTCTAATTTAAAAATAAGAGTAAAAATAAATAAATAAATAAATAAAAAAGAGCCTTACAGTACTCGCATATGATGTGTAACATCTGACACGTTATCCTACTATGAAATTGAGATGAAATATATGTGAAGTCAATTATTTTCGACTCCAGTTTTTAATTTTTTCTCACGTTTCTTTTGTCGATAATTTCGTATATATTCCGCTCTGGATTTACCCTCTCTGCAAATCCCAAAATCATGAAAAAAGGGGCGTCCTAGTCCTTCAACACCTCATACAAGTCCCTGGCATTATTGGTTCGCAAAATATTAAACAGCCGATGACCCTTTAGTTTTGGGTCCTTTGGTTAAATTAAGAGGGGAATAGAAAACCGGGGGGCGTCACCCCGACTCGTAGGACACCTCATACAAGTCCCTAGCATTATTGGTTCGCGAGATATTAAAACGCCGATAATCTATTAGTTTTGGGTCCTTCGGTTAAATTGAGGGGGCTATAGGAAAACAGGGGGCATCACCCTGAGTCCTAGGACACCTCATACAAGTCCCTAGCAATATTGGTTCGCGAGATATTAAAAAGCCGATGACTATTAGTTTTGAGTCCTTTGGTCAAATTAAGGGCGCTATAGGAAAATGAGTTGGCACCATCTGACAGCCATCTCTCAGCCATCTAGCGCGGTCATTGGTCGAATCAAATAGCGCGCGATTCCCCGGTTTCCTGTTACACATTTCCGTCTCTTTTCCAAAATCACTCCCACAAAATATATCCAGCAACCGAGAGGCAACACTATGTTGGCCGATAGTACGTCGTGGTACCAATCTCCGCCACCGTGCGCTGGCCGGCAGTACATCGTGGTACCAATCTCCGCCACCACGCGCGCTCATTGTTTCCTGTTACACATTTCCGTTCCTTTTCCAAAATCACTCCCACAAAATATATCCAGCAACCGAGAGGCAAGGTGTTACACATCAATAAATAAATAAATAAATAAATAAATAATCACAGAAAATACCATCAGGAATCGCAAGGTCTTTGGAACTCTGGTTGCAAAGCACACTTTCACGCATAAAGCTAAAATGATCACTGGAGAATAATGGACAGAAGAACGCAAGAAACACCATAGCGGGTTCATAAAGAGATTCTGGGAGGAGAAGAAAGGCTATCAACACAATGTTTTTTCTAAGTTCGAACGTGCTCTTTAAATGGGCATAACGAAGAAAGAAGAAGAATTAGAAGGAAAGGAAGGAAGCTTGTTGTTTAAAGTGACCATTAGTCTCGCGATTATTAAGCACGGGACATCCATTTTACGTGGAGTCTGAACCACAGGACATGGTATTTCACTTTGAAAATCTCACATGGGAATCGAACCCGGGCGTTGGTGAGAGGCAAAGAACTAAAACACCACACCCTCCAAAAATAGATATCCTTACACAAAAAGAAAATTAAATTTAACAGGTATTTCCGTGAATAACTATACAGCCTATTTTCATATATCCTACTCATGTTAATAAATTGCCTCTATCAACATACAAAATTTCAGTTTGAAGGTTGTGATAGACTCGTAGATATTGAGAACCGTCTAAATACTTCAGATGGTTCGCAGGTTGTATTTTTATTTATGTACTATTACATGAAGATTAATGTGTACGTGTGATATTCAAACTGCAATCGCATGATTAGAATACAAGAAGTAAAAACGAGATTTTAAAATTACGCACAGCTGCTATCTTGTGGTTATGAAAACAATTGAAATAAATAAGATGCCAGTGGAGTAATATTTGTATAAGCATTTAACGTGCGAAGTTTCACTGCACTCGGATGGTTAAATCGTGAGAAACGTCCATTTAAATATTTATAATTCGTGTCGCCACCATGATGGATTTGTGATCACCAGGTTACTGAAAGTCCTATAGGTGAACTTATGTTCATAGCTTCTATGAACATAAAAAAGTTCAGTTCGATTTCGGATGCTTGCCATTTTGGATTGATATATGTAAAGGCCATAGAGTTATGTATCATTAAAGGAAAATTATTGCGTAGCTTCATTATTCAAACTTTCACTTCGATCGTATGATTACGACACAAGAAATAAAAACTTAATTTTAAAATGTCGCACAGCCGCCATCTTGAGGTTATGTAAACAATTGAACTAAATTAGATGCCAGTGCATTACAATATGTATAATCATTCACTGTACCACATTTCATTGCCCTCAGATGGTTAGATCACGAGAAAAGTCTATTAAAATGTTTCAACTTCGCTTGGCCGCCATGTTCGTTTTGTACTTTACAGGTGTTTGAAAGTTACATAAATAAACTTGCTGCAGTGCCCTTTATCACCGTACAAAATTTCAGGGTGATATCATAAATAGTTTCGGAGGTATTGAATGCCCAGTGAAATATTTCGCACAGCCACCATTTTGAAGTTATGTAAACATTTGAATTAAATTAGACGCCAGTGCATTAGAATGTGTATAAATCTTTGCTGTACCATGTTTCATTACGTTTGGATGTTTAAATCGCGAGAAAAATCTATTTAAATGTCTCAACTTCGCTTGGCCGCCATGTTGGTTTTGTAGTTACCAGGTTTTTGAATGTCTATAGGTGAACTTCTCGTAGTTCCCTTGATCACCGTACAACATTTCAGGGTGATATCAGGAATAGTTTCGGAGATACTGAATTCTGGTGAAATAATTCGCACAGCCGCCATGTTGGATTGGTGAGAGACAATAAAATTTGAAGGACACGATCGGGGTCTTCCAGAATTGTGCTATGATCTTACCGAGTTTCACTGAAATCGCTCCAGCCGTTTAGAATTTATTAGGGGGGGGGGAAACACACACAACATCATCACACACACACACACACATGCATGCACACACTGACACACGGACAAAAGGTGATCTCATAAGCCTATTTTCATTTTATGAAAAAAACAGTATCATTTTGAATTAATTTTAAAGCATGATGTTCAGGAAAGAACATATAGCCTACTTTCTCCTAAATGTATAACTCTTTGTCCTTATCACCTCCTATTTTCTTCCTATTCGAAGTGCAAAATGGTACACAACAGTATGACATACTGGATTTGAGCAGTGGCGTTCAAACCATGGTTTAAAATTTACTCCAGCATTTTGTAATTTCATCAGCAAACACCACAAACAACGTAGGAATTCAGTATATTAACACCGACTACTTACAATAATTCAAACTGTAACAAAACTTCTTTGGTCTAAACGTATCACTGCGAGAAACAAATTTAATAAACATACTGCAAAACTAATTTTTAATCGCGCCTATACTTGGGGCGAGTGTGCTCTATCAGCAACAAGAGGAAATTCTTCAATTAGACCGTCTACATGGATTCTATAACTGGGAATGTCCACGCCGGAATAGATGGCAACTCGTATCTAGTATGCCGTGGTTAGCTCACGCATACGTGAATTGATTGCTAGTAGATCTCACACGTGCAGATCAGGTGGTGAACTTTGTTTTAATTAAAGATATATTTTCCATTGCAAAATACACAATATAACGCTCAGTTTAACGTCTCTGATAGGGTTTGAATCCCGGCAGGCCAGGTGAAAGACCAAAGCTCTAAACAGAAAGCCAAACATGTCCTCCCAAGTCAAACGTTATCAATTGATTTACATACAACGTCTTAGCAAATAATGATTTTGACTAAACGATTTCTTCACTCAAATTAGTGAAATATAGGTCAGGACGAGAGATCAGCTGCCATCCTGTCTTGTAACCGAGACGACTCAGCTCTTAAAAGTCACTTCTGCACTATAATATTACAATATTTACTTTTAATTTCGAACCAGCCACGTCCTTTTGAACACTTAAAAGGATTTTCGGCTCGATAATCGAATCTGGTGGGTCCCGAGTTATGGATTATAAAGTTTGCATAATTCACACGGCCGCCATCAAACAATGGCACGGTTGATGACCTTGTAGGTTTGGCGTTAGACGCGTCCTATATAAAGGTGCATTTTTACCAAATTTGGTCAAGATCCAATGATTAGTTTGGTCGTAATTTAATTTTAAGTTTTGACCATTTGAGTGGCCGCCATTAAGTTTTAGTAAAGATGGCGGCAGTATAATACATGACACTGAGGTGTCCTTTGCTAGTGCTACCTCTGTACCAAATTTCGTTCAATTCAGTTTCGTCATGTTTGAATTGATTGGGGGAGGGGGGCAGAATACAAAATACACACACAGACAGACACACAATGTTTGGCCCTTTGTAGATCTCATAAGTCTACTTTCATCTTTTTGCAAAAATCGAAAGTAGGCTGAAAATCAAAACATTGATGAATATTGTCGAAAAATTATGTGCAAGACCGATATAAAAATGAAAAATATCTTGAGTTATTATCCAAACAACGTGTATCCAATCGTCTATATGAAAAAAATTACGAGCCTTACAGTAGTCGCATGCGATGTGTAACATCTGACATAGAAGAAACCTCACGTGAAATTGTTGATACACCGGTATTTTATACAATTACTAGCAGAAGTACCTGTTCTTCCAACGGTGTTATATATTAACATTAGACATTATCAATTGAGCTACTGTTACAATGGTTAGCGGTTTGTCATTCCTTCATAAGTTTATCAGAACGAAGTTAGTTTTCTGGGAATATCACACACACTGTTAATTTAAGGGCCTTAAAATGTGGTTTTCGGAGACCCCTTATAGACTCGCGAATTTTGTGTCTCACAATGAGAAGCGCAACATATGCTTTGATCACCCTTCTAGGATAATTTTTATATTCCGCCTATTTTAGCATGTATTTTGAGAAGTTTTTCCCTATATCCACCCTTCTACTGTATGAAAAGTACGGTGAGGAGTTTTATAAATGATTGGTGTATTGACTCATGTTTACCATACCTAATTTTACGATACACCAAGCATCCGAACACGATTTATAGGCGTACATAAAGCTAAACAGAAAGACAGACAGACAATTCTATTGTCTACAACATATCACCCAGATATCCAAATATGGGTATATCTACCACACAGTATCAAATAAAATCATCCCTACGATGAACCCGTATGTCGACAAAAAAAAAAGATTAGTTAAAATGTGCTCTCAAACTAAATTCACCTAACGTGTACTTCCTGACGTGAAATAGATTTGAAAGCATTGTAGACGAAACGCAATACACCTCACATAAAAAATTACCCTTTACGTTGTGTTAGGTCCCCATACACAGGAAGACCTCTTTCATAAATTATAAAGGCTTGTGATGCATGAAAATTCAGGTTCTTTAGCTTCAAATGGCCCGAATTCCTAAAAGCCGCATAAAATGCTGATTCAATTCAGGAATTTTTGAAAATAATGTTACTGTTTGTAGATATAATAGACTTTCTGTACTATATGTCGCACGTGAAATTGCATGAAAAATTCTAGGTTACCCCTTGACCCCCTTAATTGCATTGACGAATTATAGAGTCTACGTTGGTTCCGTGATAACATTATAGCCATTTGCAAACTTTCACAGAAATGTAATAAATGGAGTAGCCTAATAATAATATCGTATGGCCTCGGGTGCCCGGTGCAAGCTTCGTAATTTGACACCCAGAGGGTAGCTTGCATGTCGAAATTTCGTTGTTCCTTGAATCACTATGAAAGTCAAGGAGGGTAGATATCTAAGCTACTTGAACACTATAGCGCTTTCTAGTAGAGAAATGAGGAACTTTGTGTTGGCGGAAACTCCTGAGGTTAATTTTGCCATTATGAACACGGCCTACTGAATTCAAATGGGTTCTTTGACATGCCAACATCGTATGACATGCGAGTCGTATTTTTGCCGCCTTGCAAAAATCACGTACAAGCCGGACGTTTGTTTTAGACGATTGCCCTTGACCTTGAAGCCTGCGAGTGAGCCTGTACACAGTCACTCTCTCACCCTATCACTTCACATTTGTCACCACCGATCTGATGTAATGGAATTCCAGACTTGAGCAGACAGTACAGTCCACGTCGAAGTATTGTGTGACACGGAAGTACACGTTACGTAGTTACGAACAGAACGTCATTATATTTGCCAGAGACTATACTTCAGCAATAGTGTGAAACAGCTTTATCAATCATCGGAGCGGTTGGGGCAGCTGATAACAACACAGGTACTGTAGTAACTCGCCTTCAGGCTTCCATTAAGATTTTTCACTCGTCTAAAACAAACGTCCGGCCTGTACCACGGCCAGGAGTGAACCTGCAATCTTGGGGTTATTGACCGACATGCTATCCACTCACCCACCGTGGCAAGGTATAAATGGAGTGACATTGCTTCCTACAGAAAAAGATGGAAAGTTGGATGCCACCCCTTGAGATAATGTTGTCATGGTTACCGATTTCCATTCCTTCATTAGTTTGTTAAATTAAATTAAATTAGTTTTCTGGGAATATTTCAGATACTGGTGGTTTTCGAGCCTTATAATGTAGTTTTCGAGGCCCCCAAGTTTTGTTTCTGGCACCGAGGGGCTTTGTCTCCTCGTTGTACGCCATAATATAATACTACTAATAATAATATAAAATAGGGATAGGAATATAATAGACCTGCCGTACCGCACCCGCAGGTGTAAATCGCGTGATAAAATTCTAGTGTACCCCTTGACCCCCTTAAGCGCATTATACGTATTGATGAATTTTACAGCTTAATTTGGTTCCGTGATAACCTTCTAGCTGCTTGCAAACTTTCACACCAATGTAATTAATGGAATTGCATTGTGTCTTACAGCAATAGATGGACCTCTGAGAATCTGTTGCCATGGTTACCGGCTTGTATTCGTTCATTAGTTTATTAAATGAAATTAGTTTTCTGGGAATATCTCAAAAATGGCTGGTTTTAGGGCCTTAAAATGTGGATTTCGGGGACCCTTTAGGGCCCCCGAGTTTTGTCTCTCACTTTGAGGGGCTAAAAACGATCTTTGTCTCGTCCTTCTACCCCTATTTCAGCATGTATTTTAAGGGGGTAGGTCCTCTTTTATGAGAGGTACGGAGAAGGGTTACATCAATGATTAGTGTCGTGCCTCCGATGGATATCTGTACCAAATTTTCCGTTGATACACCCAGCCGTTCTCAAGTTATAAGGGAACAAAGTTGTCCACAGACAAACAAACAGACAGACCAAAAAATTATTTTCGCGCTTATCTATAATAAAACAGTCTAAAACGCGTAAATAACTCAAATTTCTGTAGAAATTGCGAAAAAAACATACAAACTTTAATTTTTATGTATGTAGAGATATACTGCACCGCTCGGTGTTGACCGTGTTTTATTGCAAACATTTCGGTTTTACTCGCTAACCGTTGGAGATACACGAAAAGTGATACGGACCTTTTGGATAGAAAATTAAATGTTAAATCTTGTGTATGTATCAAACGTTTGCTATTTCTTAGCGTTCTCTTTTTATTTGAAATGGAAATATGAAATTTGGAACCAAAGGGTGTAGTGACGTCACATATGTGGGTTTTACTCGCCAACCGTTGGAGATACACGAAAAGTGATAAGGACCTTTCGGATAGGAAATTAAATTTGGAAGCTCGTACGTACCATCAAAAGTTTGCTCTTTCTTAGCGTTCTCTTTTTATTTGATATGGAAATATGAAATTTTGAAACCAAAGGGTGTAGTGACGTCACTAAAATGGTCGCCATTTTTTAATAGTGCAAAATATCGAGATTAAGCATGGTAAGCATGGTAAGCATGGTAAATAAGCTACATCCGTGCAAAATTTCATTTAAATCGGACCAGTGGTTCTTGCGTTATTGAGTAACACACAGACAGACAGACAGACAGACAGACAGAAAGACAGACACACACCATCTCATTTTTATATATTAGTATGAACAATTATTGGCCCAAATATTAATCTATTGTAAGAGGGAGTGTTTTACAGATATTGTAGTTTATAATACGGAACTCGTTTTATTAGATGATTTGTAGCTTCCACCAGCACTAGCCTAAATAAAGAATACGATATGGATCAACTAGATTTATAGACGCGACACCGCTCATAACCTTAAATTCCTTATAAACAGGTCCTCTTCATTCACAGACCAACACGTAATTTCATATGGATTCTGTTAAAATGAATCATATTGATATGATAAATATCGTTTAAAATGATAATCTGGAAGCAAAAGTATCTACGCAGTCCGGGGTTCGAGCCCAAGATCTCTAGTTTCGCAGTCATAAGCATTAACCCCACAGCTATTTCCACTACGCAAATTTTGTGCATAAGATGGTGACTTATTTCCACGTTCCAATAATACTGCATTACGGAATGAAGTTTCATTTATATTTTGCTTGTTCCGATAATGTTCCTGCGTGAAATTGAGTTTAAAATGCCTTATGAATAGGCCCTCTTGTGAGTAAAGAGAATGTATTCAGTAATAGTTCATGAAGGCTTGCTCAATTCTCGTATTACCACAACGATTATATTATATTGATGACTGCATTACCGTTATGTGGGTTAATATTTGAATAGCCATTGTGCAGAAATATAATACCGGCAATGCCGACTACTTACAATGTTTGATATTAAGGCATTCATTTAAATACTGATACGAAGACTTCGAACATGTACCATGTCATTTGTTTCAATCACTTGACACCAGAGTTCGCATGAGCGTTTTCCGTTCAGTATGTCATATACATTCCACATGGCCGAGAGTACGTCATGGTATCAATTTCGGACACCGTGCGCTCATTATTTCTCGTACCACTGCCAGCTGGGTCTTACCACTGCTCGCTGGATCGATCGATCGAGTGGGCAGTGCTTACTTCCGTTTTCCACCACTGCCAGCTAGTACACTTCCGTTCGATCGATCGAGTGGGCAGTGCTTACTTCCGTTTTCCACCACTGCCAGCTAGTACACATCCGTTCGATCGATTGAGCGGGCAGTGCATACTTCCGTTCGATCCACCACTGCCAGCTCGATCGTTCCGATCCTCTTCCGTCCCCAATTTTCAAAATCACTCCCACAAAACTATTCAGCAACCGAGAGGAAAGATGTTACACATCAAAAAATCTTCCAAATTAGAACTTATGATGCTTACAGAAAGACGCCTATTAAATATGTTGATTGTTTTGGACACTATTTATTATCTTAAAACCGTTGTAAATTGATTTACATGCAAGTCCATCAAGGAGGTAGGGTGTGAAAATCCCCACCATGTATGGTATACCCTGGATAGTAATACACCCTCAAGGGCTCGTGGTTGATGAGTTAAGAAGTTGCCGACACCAAGGATTTCCCGACCTGGTTCAGTTTACCCCTTTTCCCATTGAATTTGGGGTTAATTTTCTCCTCTTTCCCAGTTTTCTCCTCAGTCTGCTCGTGAGTTTACTTCTGTTACTTATGCATGGGCCTGCTGTGTAGGACTGAAGACACTCACTATCTTATTAAGAGATCTACTTACACTTGTTTATGGTTTGCTTGTATATTGATGGCACACAAAGACGAGTAATGAGTACTAGTCTCTAATATAATTGTTGTAAATTTGCATTAATGATCCCTCCTGTGGATGAGGTGGGAGGTTAGATTACACCCACTGTCTGTCCTAGGATAGACTGGCTTCGTGGCTCAGCAGTAACGTTCTCGCCTGCTCAGCCGAAGATAGCGGGATCGAATCCCGGAGTTATCAGTTGGCATGTTAGCGTGCGCAAATCCGAGGTAGCCGTATCAGTAGATTTAATGGCACCTTTAAGATCCCCTTTGGGGCAAAATTTTTGAACTCCTGTGCTTCTTAAAGCCGCAGCAGTTCAGTGGGACGCAAAACAATAACATTATTATTATTATTATTGTCCCAGGATACTATAAGATGACATGAGTGGTCCAGTTGCAAAACTCGTTTAATCCACTTGTGAGTAAGGATAATTTTCATGAGAAACGTTTCTCTGTACTTTGCCTCACGTATCTTTTGTGTTTGTTGTTTTCTACTTTTTCTTTTTGCTTTGTGTTTTTGCTTTTTGGTTTTGTGTTGGATTTGTGCTTTTACTTTTGCTTTTGAATTTTACTATTTGCTTTTATTTCTTGGTTTTGATTTTGTTTTTGTTTTCTTCCTTTTTTTTGAATTTTGCTTTTTGCATTTTGCTTTGTTTTTCTTGTTTTTGTTTTCTGCTTTTGCTTTTGTTTTTGAATTTTTCTTTTGCTTCGTGTTTTTGGTTTTTTGGTTTTTGTTTGTTTTCTGGAAAATCAAAGTAAAACAAAACAAAATAAACAAAACAAAATCAAAATCAAACAAAATAAAACATATTAAAACAAAATATAAAAAATTAAACAAAACAAAAAACACAATTTAAAACAAAATAAAACGAAATAAAATAAAACAAAACCAAATCAAAATAAAACAAAACAAAATAAAATCAAATTAAACAAAACAAAATAAACAAAATAAAATAAAATAAAAAACTAATTAAATAAATAATTTTACGACATGATCCTTATTCACAAATATGGATTAAACGAGTTTTTCAACTGGACGACTCAATGATGAGTATCCTCTTAACTGAATATTGGATAGGATGTTGGACAATAATTCATTTAGACGCTTGAGATAGCCTGATTCTCAGGTATGTGTATATGGAAGTGCATTGAATTTGGCATTGCTTCAAATTTGAAAGAAATGTGAAATAAATGATCCGCTTATCTCAATCCGTTTGCGAGCTTATCGTCCCAGTTTACAATTGGACTCATTGACCGGCTGCGTGCCTCAGCGGTAACGTTCTCGCCAGCTGTTCCCATGGTTACAATATCGAATCCTGGCGCAGTCAACAGCAGTCTTTATTGACCTGACAAGTGCATATGATACTGTCTGGCGACATGGGCTAATTATTAAAGTGCTGGAAGTAATTCCCTGCTTGGAAATTGCAAACCTAATTTCCAACATACTCTGTGAGAGAGAGTTTGTAGTATTCCTAGGTGATTCTCAGAGTCGTAAAAGAAAATTAAATAGCGGTTTGCCACATGAATCATTATTGGCCCCAGTTCTCTTCAACCTCTACATCCATGACTTACCATCAACCTCAGCTACTAAGTTTATCTATGCAGACGACATTTCACTGGTAGCTCAAAGCAGAAATTTTGAGGATGGAGAAGGCATTCTTTCAGCAGACTTGGACAAAATGGCAACATACTTCAAGTGTTGGCGATTGATCCCAAACACTTCTAAGACTGAGGTTCCATGTTTCCATCTTAGCAACCGACTCGCAAACTACGAGCCATCTGTTTTAGTCCTTGGTGATAAACTAAAAGTACAACCCTTTCCCGAAAGATCTAGGAGTCACCCTGGATAGAACTTTAAGCTACAAAGAACAACTCACCAAGCTCTCTCACAAAATCACTACAAGGAATAACATCCTACACAAGCTTTGTGGTAGTTCATGGGGCACCTCGGCTGTCTGCTTACGATTGACGGGTATTAGTCTTGTCCACTCTGCAGCGGAATACTGTGCTCCCGTATGGCTGGCAAGTGCAGATGTGCATAAAGTGGATACTAAGTTGAATGAAACTATGCGCTGCATAACTGTCACTGTAAAGTCTACACCTCGCCACTGGTTATTCGTTCTTAGCCATATCCCACCACCCCACCTGAGGAGAAAGGAAGCTCTGCTGAGAGAAGCAAAGAAGATCCGGTCATCTCCCTCATTTCCAATTCACCAGGAATTGTGTTACCCATCGCCATAACGACTTCGATCTAGGAGACCAGCAAGTGTATTGGCCGGCCGACTCTTGAGGGACAATTTTAACCTAAACCGGAGCTGGCAGGAAGAGTGGTCAAATTCAACATCTGGTACTAATGCTCATGAGATAAATCCAACTCGGAAAATGAATGGATTTGACCTCCCAAGAAAACTATGGTGTCGCCTCAACAGACTGAGAACTGGGCATGGACGCTGTAATTTCTTGCGCCATAAGTGGGGCTGAATGGATTCTCCAATGTGCGAATGCAGTGAAGAGGAGCAGACCATGGACCATGTCATCCTGCGCTGCCCTCTTCATGCCTACTTCGGAAGCCCCAGCGACCTGTTTCATCTTTCTGATAGTGCTGTTGTGTGGTTGAAGAACTTGGACCTGGACTTATGAATTCATAATAAATAAGCTGGCATTTGAGGGTGCGTGTCTGTAGATTTACTGGCACGTTAAAGATCCCATTTGGGGCAACATATCTGGCACCCCGGTGTCTCTAAAAGCCATGATAGTTAAAACGGACGTCAAACCATTATTGTTATTGTTACAATTGGAGTCGTCAGTTGGTATGGTTCTCCTCAACAAGACACCGGTAAGCACAGGGAATCGGTCCAACCACATTTCTGTCCCTTGACACGTGACACTTCAGGCATTGTAGTCGCAACGATTACAGAGAAAGGCCACCCATAAAGAGCTGGCAGTACTGTAAAATGGATTTTCAGGAAAATCACCTATCATAAAAGGTTCATGCTACAGACTACGCCATCGAAGCCACTTTCTCAAAAAGTTTTGATACACAGAAAACTAATAATCAATACTTACGTTCGTATTTATAGTAACAACACCTAAAGACATGCTGAGCTTCTATGCCCAAGATCACTGGTTCAAACCCGGTCGAAATCGTCGGATTTTTTAAGAGCGTTATAATCCCCTCACTAGACCTTCCTTCGGAAAGTAAGTTAAGCCGGTGGGCCCCTATCATAGATTTATGGCATTTAAATGATTCTTCCACTAACTACACTTGTGTGAATCCAAATTTGTAGGTTAGATTTGTAAACGCACTCTAAGTTCCTACGTTCGTCACCAGGTGCCCGTTGCGGTGGCATATAATAACCAAGTCCACAGCTAGATGTCATTGACGGTAGAATTTGGTAGCGAAAGTAGTAACTACTTGAAAATTGATCGTCTGCAGTCATTATCTGAATTACAAATAACACACAATTAATACAGCCATCACAATTAACACCGGTTATCATATAGATACTACACTCGGGTCTACATGACAACGTTGTCGCAGCCCCTAAATTGAGGAACCAACTTACACATAAAGTAGGAGTTATCATAATTGGGCTATCGTAACTCCTACTTTAGAAAAATTTCATAATTGTATTATGATGATATCTCAGAAACACATAGAAAAAGAAATGTGTTAGTAGTATACTGTAAATCTATATGACGATCTATTGGTAATTGAAAGTAATTTTAGACATTGCCCCAGTGCCCCTGTTCTAAACCTATTACGTATGTTGGAAGTATGAAATATCCTAAGTACCGTCATCTCATTTGTTCGTTATATGTTGAAATGTTCATTTGAAGCTCATCGATCTTAAGTGCTGAAGAGTAATACCCATTATTCATCTCGTTAACGAAGGAAGCCAGTCAGAACTCTCGTAAGTTATGAAAAGAAAAAGTTTACTTGAGTGAGTTCCCCGCCATGAAAAGATACTACAATAAGCCACATTGTCCTGCAAATTAATCCACTTTGTGCTCTTCACGAGATTGTTACGTTGTTTATTATAACAGACCCATGTAAATTAATATGTTATTCCTGCAGTTCATCTCAGCCAGGTGGAGCTGTGGAATTAGATCCATGCATATTGCACTTTCTTGGAAAACGAAGTGGTATTCCGCGAAGCATAGTAATTCTGAATTAGATCAGAACCCGTGAAGTAGTGTAGCCTACATACTAATACAATTTCCTGCTTCATATACAAGACAGCGTCTGTGTGGTTCATGAAAGCAACCTCCAAAGCTGTGTGTAATAATAAAAATAATAATTATAATAATTATAATTTTAAACCTAGAACTATCTCTGAATAACCACAACAATTAGCTGGTTGAAATTACACGAGACATACAAGAAATTGGTATCAACGAGAAAATAATTCGAAATAGACCAATAGACATTTGACCTACTAAATTCTAACGCGCTCCTGAACACCACAAACGCCGCGGCACTACAGCCCATGAACGGCCTAGGCCTACCAAGCGACCGCTGCCCAGACATTTGGCCTACAAATATTGGGGTGACGCGTAGTCAGCGCATCGGGTACCCTCAGCCGGTATTTTTTTTTCGTGACCGGGACGCTGCTTTACTGACAGGAAGCTACTTAATTGTTAGGAAGAAGTAAGATTGTAGTTTTACGTGACCGTTAATCGTGTGATCATGAGCCACGGGACTTCCTTTTTACGTCGAATCCAAACCACAGGACATGGCATTGCACATCAAAAGTCTCGCATGCATTGACCGGGAATTGAACCCGGTCCACATTGGTGAGAGGCCAACAGCTTGACCACTGCGCCACCACGCCCCCTATTCAATTGTACTCATGAGGAAGGAAGGAAGGAAGCTTGTAGTTGAACGTGACCGTTAATCGTGAGATCATGAGCCACGGGACCTCCGTTTTACGTGGAATCCGAACCACAGGACATGGCATTTCACTTCGAAAATCTCACATGCATTGACCGGGAATCGAACCCGGACCACCTTGGTGAGAGGCATACAGCTAGACCGCTGAGCCACCACGCCCCCGTACTCATGAGGCTGAGCACACCCCGTTCCAGCCCTCACGTCAGTTTCTAAATTCCCTGACGGAGCCGGGAATTGAACCCGGGGCCTCCGGATGAGAGGCAGGTGCGCTACCCCAACACCACGGGACTAGCCTAACGCGCTCCTTAGTAAGGCATAACAAATATAATAATAATGAATGAATGATCGTGTGGCCTCCAGAGAGGCCGAGTGCAGGTCCTTCAAGTTGACGCCCGTGGGCGACCTGCGCGTCGCAATGATGATGAAGTGGTGATGAAAACGTCACATACACCCAGTACCCGAGCCACGGGAAAACCCCAGGAGATTAAAATCCCTGATGGCTCAGCCGGGAATCGAGCCCGGGGCACTTCGGGCCAAATACTAGCGCGCTAACCATTTAGCCACGGAGCCGGACATAATCTCTCTATATATAAAAATGAAAGTTTGTCTGTTTTTTTCTGAATTTCTACGGAAATTTGAGTTATTTACGCGTTTCAGACTGTTTTATGACGGATGCGTGCGAAAATAAAATGTTTGTCTGTCTGTATGTCTGTCTGTCTGTCTGTTTGTCTGTGGACGACTGTGTTCCCTTATAACTCGAGAACGGCTGGGTGGATCAACGTAAAATTTGGTACAGATATCCTTCAGAGGCACGACACTAATCATTGATGTAAATCTTCTCTGTAGCTCCAATAAAAGGGGGCCTACCCCCTTAAAACACTTGCTGAAATGGGCGTAGAAGGGCGAGACAAAGCTCATTTTCAGCCCCTCAATGTGAGAAACGAAACTCGGGGGACCTTTTTAGGCCCTAAAACCAACCGTTTTTGAGCTATTACAGAAAACTAATTTCATTTAATACAATAATAACAATAATAATAATAATAATAATAATATCGTATGGCCTCGGGTGCCTGGTGCAAGCTTTGTTAATTGACACCCAGAGGGTAGCTTGCATGTCGAATTTCGTCGTTCCTTTGAACGCTATGAAAGTCAAGGAGGTTAGATACCTAAACTCCTTGACACTACAGCGCTTTCAAGTAGAGAATGGAGGAATTTTGTGTTGGCGGAAAATCCCGAGATTAATTTTGCCATTGAACACGGCCTACTGAATTCAAATGGGTTCTTTAACATGCCAACAACGTATGACATGAGTGTCGTGATTTTTGTCGCCTTCAAAATTCACTTACCATGGTCAGGGGCGAACCTGCAATCTTGGGGTTGGTAGTCCGACACTATAACCACTCACCCACCGTGGCAAGCTAATACAATAATGAAAGAATGCAATCCGGTAACCATGGCAACAGAAACTCGCAGGTCCATCTATTGCTGTAAGACGCAATACCATTTATTAGCCTACTTTCGATTTTTGCAAAAAATGAAAGTAGCAAAGGACACCTCAGTGTCATGTTTTATATCGTCGCCATCTTGAAGGAAACGTAATGGCGGCCACACAAATGTTCAAAGCTTAAATCAAATTACGACTAACCTAATCATCCGATCTCTACCAAATTTTGCAACAACATAACTTTATGGGGGCAGCATCCTTTGACCAAACTAATAGGTCATCAGCTTAATAGTTTGCGGATGGCGGCCATCTTTGTGTCAAAATCGATTGCCCCTATTAATTCGAACACGGTGAAACCGAATGGAACGAAATTTGGTACAGGGCACCTCAGTGTCATGTTTTATGTCGCCACCATCTTGACGGAAACGTAATGGCGGCCACACAAATATTCAAAGCTTAAATCAAATTACGACTAACCTAATCATCCGATCTCTACAAAATTTTGCAACAACATACCCTTATGAAGGGAGCATCCTTTGACAAATCTAATAGGTCATTAGCCTAATAGTTTGCGGATGGCGGCCATCTTTGTGTCAAAATCGATTACCCCTATTAATTCGAACACGGTGAAACTGAATGGAATGAAATTTGGTACAGAGGTAGCACTAGTAAAGGGCACCTCAGTGTCATGTTTTATATCGCCACCATCTAGACGGAAACGTAATGGCGGCCACACAAATATTCAAAGCTTAAATCAAATTACGATTAACCTAATCATCCGATCTCTACCAAATTTTGCATCAACATACCATTATGGAGGGAGCATCCTTTGACCAAACTAATAGGTCATTAGCCTAATATTTTGCGGATGGCGGCCATCTTTGTGTGAAAATCGATTTCCCCTATTAATTCGAACACGGTGAAACCGAATGGAACGAAATTTGGTTCAGAGGTAGCACTAGAAAAGGCCACCTCAGTGTCATGTTTTATATCACCGCCATCTCGACGGAAACTTAATGGCGGCCACCCAAATGTTAAAGGCTAAAATGTAATTACGACCAACCTAATAATCTAGTCTCTACCAAATTTTGCAACAACAAATCTTTATGTGGGAAGCATATTCTGACCATACTGCTAGATCATCAGCCCAATAGTTTGCAGATGGTGGCCAAATATGTGTGCAAATCGATTCCCCCTATCAATTCAAACACGGTGAAACCGAATTGAACGAAATTTGGTACAGAGGTAGCTCTAGCAAAAGGCACCTCAGTGTCATGTTTTATATCGCCGCCATCTTGACGGAAACGGAATGACGGCCACCCAAATGTTAAAAGCTTAAATCAAATTTCGACCATCCTAATAATTTGATCTCTACCGGATTTTGCAACAACATGCCTTTTTGTGGAAAGCATCTTATGACTGACTACAAGGTCATCAGCCCAATAGTTTACAAATAGCGGCAATGTATGTGTGCAAATCCATTCGCCAGATCAATTCAAACACGGTGAAACCGAATTGAATGATTTTTTTTACAGAGGTAGCACTAGCAAAGGGCACCTCATATTCATGTTTAATATCACTATGGCACGTTGTATTTCAACAAGCTACTACAACCAACATTCAATTATACTCCTTGAAAAGGACAAAGAGTTATAACAATACCCATGCATTTAGGAGAAAGTAGGCTATATGTTCTTTACTGAACATCTTGTTACATTACTGAGATAGTTTGCAAACGGTTATAAGGTTATAACGGAACAAAATCAAGCTGTAAAATTCATCAATACACATAATGCGCTTAAGGGGTCAAGGGGTACTCTAGAATTTTTTCACGCGATTTTCACGTGCGGGTGTGGTACGGAAGGTCTATTATGTCCCTATCTCTATAGTGTTATATTATTATTATTATTATTATTATCACTATGATACTACGGCCTACAACAACGAGTGAAAGCTTATTTTCCGCCTCCTCGTGTCAGAAACAAATCTCGGGGACCCTAAATAGCCGTAAATGGTCCCCGAAAACTACATTTTAAGCCTCTAATACCAACAGTTTCTGATATTCCAAGAAAACTAATTTCATTTGATAAACTAATGAAGGAATGCACGCCAATAGCCATGACAAAAGCATCTCAAAAGGTGACATCCAACTTTCCATCTATTTCTGCAAGAAGTAATGCCACTCCATTTATTAAATTTCTGTGAACGTTTGCAAGTGGCAATAAGGTTATCACGGAACCAACTAAAACTGTAAAATTCATCAATGCGCTTAAGGGGGTCAGGGGTTACCATAGATTTTTTTCACACGTCTAAACGTGCGATATATCGTACAGAAGGTCTATTATATCTCCAAACGGCAGCATGACGTGTATTGCGTTTCGTCTACGGGGTTTTCAATTTTATTTTCACGTCAGGAAGTACACGTTAGGTAGGGTAAATTTATTTTCTGAGAATATTTTAACTAATCATACTTCTTTGTCGACAAACAGGTTCCAAGCCTCTAACCATTGCATCAGTAGCTCAATTGATTACGTCTGGCTATTAATACCAAAGACCGTTCGAAGAATGCGTACTTCTGCTAGTAATAATAATAAAATTAAACCTACAATGGTAGCGTCTGACCCGGAACGAGCGGCTGCCAACAGCGTCTGTATCCCAAGTTAGGGACGGCTGATAACAAAACCTGGGTGTAGGTATAAAAAGCAAACCCATCTAATGCATGATGGAGACTTTAACGAGTAATGCCTCCGATGAAATTCCGCTGCCTGGGGAGCGCCAGGGCACGTCTGGAGCCGGTGCTGGACGTGACAGTATGCCACTCGCCGGTGGTAGAGGGCTGAATAGGCGAGCCCCTACCGGGCAAGATCCCGAAAACACTACATCTGACAAGCGTTTGCAGGATTATAATAATTATTATTATTATCAGCGTCACACACAATACTGCCTCTGCGTATTTGACGTAAACTTCTTCTTTGAAGCTCTGGATTTCGTTTTCGATATAGGCTATTAAGTGTGATAAGTATTGTACAAAACTTTCATCTTTTGATATGAAGGTATAAAGTATCCTTGTTATCCTCGTTAATCAGATGTCGAAATCTGAAGTCCTTTGTTGTTGTTGTTTCATGTAGAGGCTTTCCGACATAGCGGTCATGTAGCTCCCTGTACTTGAGCGTGTGTACCGGAGTCGATCTGATAACCTGTGTAATTGTGATGGTTGTAATGGTTTGTGTCTAGCATTTGTGTAGGCAGCCGTGGCTTTAAGTAAGGTGTCATCCAGACATTTGCCTGAAATAGAGGTGAAAAATCACGGAAAGTCTTTTCCAGGATGGCTGAGGTTGGAATCGAACCCACCTCATATTAGTTCTGCCTCAAGAGGTTGACTGTACCCCGTTCCAGCCCTCAGATTGGAATTAAATTTCTTGGCAATGCCGGCCATCAATGCTAGGATCTCCACGCTGACAGCTATGAATGCTGTTCATCGAACATAACTCCCTAAGAGTAACTAACACCCACCATTCAGCTCGTTAAAGATGGAAATCTTCCTGAACGGATAACATTATGCAACGAGACCATTTGAGAGAATCTCTTCCGTTTTCGTATTAGTTACCATATAATGATGTTTGGCGTGCTTGAACAATATCTGCATAATATGATCTGAAAACAAAAATAAACATGCCTTCCTATAGATACCTGAATAGAACATGTGAGTACAAACCTAGTACGAGTTTACATCTTTAAAAGAGTAATAGTAGAATATTTCGATTGATGTAATATCCTCCAGTTGAAATCATCCACTTTAAGGCCACATTGAATTGATCACATTGCCCAACTCCCTTTCATACGCATCGCATCCACTCACAGCAAACAACAGCTGTGCTCATACCACGCCTGACGATGCATATGGAGTCGGTACATAATGTATTGCTTGAAAATACAAACGATAAGTTTTCTCGTTCAATGATTGCCATAATTAAAAAGCACTTGAAAAAATAAGTATCTATATAATCTTATTATATAAAACGTTCATATAAATACGCTAAGTTCATCCGACAAAAACTCAAGCTTCTGAAACAGAAGGAGTTAGAAGGTGCGTTTTATTCAAAAATCTCCCAAATTGTCTCAATAGTACAGGAATAATCTTGCATTTCTTGAAAAGTCAACGGAAATATACTTGTATAAACAAGATGTTCAGCAAACTACTGTTAGCCTACTTTCTCATAAATGCATGGGTATTGTTATAACTTTTTGTCCTTTTCAAGGAGTTTAATTGAATGATGGTTATAGTAGCTTGTTTAAATACAACGTGTTATACGGATAATAAACAAGAATATGAGGTGCCCTTTGCTAGTGCTACCTCTGTACAAAATTTCATTCAATTCGGTTTCACCGTGTTTGAATTGATATGGTGAATCGATTTGCACACATACATGGCTGCTATCTGCAAACTACTGGGCTGATGACCTTGTAGGTCAGTAAAAAGATGCTTCCCACAAAAGGGTATGTTGTTGCAAAATTTGGTAGAGATCAAATGATTAGGTTTGTCGTAATTTGATTTAAGCTTTGAACATTTGGGTGGCCGCCATTACGTTTTCGTCAATACGGCGGCGATATAAAACGTGGCACTGAGGTGCCCTTTGCTAGTGCAACCTCTGTACCAAATTTCGTTCAATTCGGTTTCGCCGTGTTCGAATTGATAGGGGGGACAGACATTCAGAGTACACACACTCACAGACACACAGACTCACAGACAGACACACAATTTTTCGCCCTGTGTTGATCTCATAAGTCTACTTTCTTTCTTTGCAAAAGTCAAAAGTAGGCTAAAATGTGTTTAAACAAATAAACAAGAGATAGCACCTGGCAGAACTGTGTCGCGTCCAGCCCGCATATCACTAGAGCCGGACGGGTAGTCTGTACACGTGGGGCGCACAAAATCTATTGTGCATTGAAAAGAATATTCAAACAAACAGAAATACACGCAAGAGTGATGAATTAAACTCTGATTTCATAAATATTGACAATTCGTTTAAACAAATACTTATTTATAGAAGCCCGCATAACAGTAAATCTGGGCGAGTGGTTAATGAACATGCGAGATTTCCCGCACAGGTCTCCTAGTATTGTATATTTTAATGGTGAAGGATTGTCTACAATCAAAACGTAGAGTAATGGCTCATTGGGATGCTTTACTAATATCAGAGTTTGAGCAAAAATCTTCTTCATCTTCATCTGCTGAAAGGCTTTGCACCTGGCAATTTATAATGGAAAATAGCTGTAGGCTCAGAAAAGTCCAGGCTTCAAGTATTAGAGTACCTTCCACTCCATGGACATCAATCATTTGTCAAAATCTTCAAGTCAAGGAAGAGCTGTTAATATTCCTCTAAAATCTTCGAAGTGGTGTTGGGGCAGCATGCCTGTCTTGCACTCGGAGGCCCTGGGTTCGATTCCCGGCGCCATCAGGGAATTTAGAAACTGACGTGAGGGCTAGAACGGGTTGAACTCAGCCTCGTGAGGACAATTGAGTAGCTGTCTGATAGGGAGACAAACCCCGGTCACGGTGACCAATATTAACGGCTGAGGGTACCCGACGCACTGACCACGCGCCACCCCATAATCTAAAGACTAAGTGGCTGGGCAGCGGTCTATTGGTAGGCCTAGGCCCTTCATGTATACCAGGGTACATCTCGGAAGTAGCAGAATATTTTTTTGGGAATTAAGAGTCACTCACCTCGCAATGCGGTAAACGCTCTCTAAAATATTACCTCAATAATACCGCGAAAAGGTGAAAACCTGAATTATAAGGAATATATTTTCTGGTATGGCGAGTAATATTGATTTTTAGGCTGCCACGTTTCAATGTACAATGCAATTTATTTCGCCATAAAATATCCGATGTATTCCCTCAGTTTCCATCCAGCTGCAATCAGTTGGCATTTGAAGGTGCTTAAATATGAGGGAGTCGTGTCAGTGGATTCACTGGCACGTTCCCGCATTGGAGAAAAATATGGCACCCCAGTGTCTCTAAAAGCCTCAGTAGTTAATACGGACGTAAAAATAACAACATTATTATTAATATTATTCTTACCATTTACTGTATGCCTAAGTAGGCGTATGTAAAGAGCCTTTACTCTCGTGCCAAGTAATGTCAACTAGACCAGGGAAGTCAAAGTTTGTGACGTCCACCTCGTGGTGTAGTGACTAGCATTCTTGGCTGTCGACCCGGAGATTCGGACATGATTTCCGGCTTTGGTGGCGTAGTTGGTAGCATTATGAACTGCTGTGCCCAAGATAGCGGGTTCAAACGCGGCCGAAGTCGTCGGATTTTTAAGAGCGTTAAAATCCTTCAGTATGCCTTCCTTCGGAGGGGAAGTAAAGCCGGCGGTCCCATGTCATAGATTTATGGCATGTAAAAGATCCTTCCAGAGACTAAACTTGTGTGAGGCTAAACTGTAGGTTAGATTTCGTTGAAACGCTCTATCAAAATTCCAACGTTCACCATTAGGTATCATTGAAATCTGGTGGTGAAAGTTGGAACTACTGGAAATTGAACGGAACTTGTAGCTCACCCTAGGGGTGTCCGCTTGTAGCAGCTACAGCCTCGGGCGAGCCGAACACTTCCTCGGACACTCCCGGCACTAAAAGCCATACGATAAATAAATAAATAAATAAATAAATAAATAAATAAATAAATAAATAAATAAATAAATAAATAAATAAATCTGCCAAGATATTTAATTTGGGTCTGAGGGCTGGACTGGGGTACACTCACGATCAGACAAGAATGCTCGGTGCTACACCCGAGGTGGTCAACCACTAGACTAATGAATACTATTACTACCAACTTCATAAAATGTTACTGCATGTTTTCTCACCACTCCCGCTAGCCCCAGGGATCTGGTCACTCCTGAATGGGTAGCCTTGGTACAGATTTCTACAAAGCAGAAGTTTGCTTCTTCCAACTGCATTTGAAGTACTTCAACACATGAGTTATTTTTCAATCCTTCTGAGTGAAACGTAGTAAGTCACAGAACTAATGAATTTCAGCAGGTAAAGTAAAGTGAATGCTGCCTAACCGTTTCAAAGGCATTATTGTATAGTATTCATCCCAGTTACTGTCCACGGTGGCCGAGAGAGTAAACGCGCTAGCTTATGCCTCGCTGGCATCGGAAGAGCGTGGGTTCAAATCCCACCTTGGCCATCCTGAAAATGGTCTTCGTGATTACCCATGTTCACCACCAGGTAAATGCCAGGACGGTTCCTTTCATCAGGTCCACGGCCTAACTCCCTTCCAAAATCCCTTCCCTGACCCATCGTTAAATAGACCCTTGTTAGCGGTCGCCTGTCACCATATGTATCTGTTTACAAAGTATGTTCAGCTCTCAGACACCGTCCTTGTGACGGTAGAGGAATGATTCTTCGCAGAGTCCATGAGTCCCAGTTTCGAACGGGCATGAAACTAGCGATAGAGGCTAGCCTGAATGTATTGCTGTCTACATTAAAGCGCCTCACTGTCTTACACAGGTACGGTATAAGACAGGCTGTTCCAAATCCACGAGTTTGAGTATGCGTACACGCGAGTACTCAGCAGTGATGCTCACAGCATGTTTGGAGAAGGACTGGGGGTGATAGCCAATACGTCACTGGGCGAAGGTCATAACAGAAGTCAATGCCCTTCCTGTCAGTCTTGATGTATTCACCGCGCAGTGACAGCAGCCCCCACAGCAGAGCTGTATTGCAAGTTGCAGGTTTACTCACGCAAGGCGGCGAGTACTCGGCTGCTCACTGGCGAGCTGCTCGGCTGGAACAGCCTGGTATAAGAAATGTCAGCCTCATGGCATTATTGCTAGCATTCTTAGCTGTCACCCCAGAGGTCCCAGTTCGATCCCCCCACCTCGTCAAAGAAATTTAATTCTGGTCTCAGTGTTGAAACGGGGTGCGCTCAGCGCCATGAGGCAAAACTGAAAGGTATCGGGTGTAATTCTTTCCTGAGCCATCTTAAGAGTGATTTTATTTGGTTTATCACGTCTACCTCAGGCAGCACCAAAATGGTTTCTAACTTAATGGCCACGACCACCTCATGCGTTACACTTATGTACAGTACATCAATATTTACATCTAAATCAGACAATGTATTTTGTGTGTGTGTAATATGTCCGACTTATTTTCAGATACTGTTACTCGGTTGGTCAATAGCATTTATATAGATGTTGTGTTATTGTTTGTATTGTTTATGTGGATATGACTTTGTCCTCGAAGAGAGAAGAGAAAAGACGCTGCAAATTCCAGCGGATATCTACTCCAAGAAAGCACTACAGACAGACAAACGGAAAGGCCCAAACTTCGAGCTCAGACATGTATATACGAGATTCGCCGCCCACGGTTTTCACTTGAAGATTTGCACGACTGACGGCCACCACACACCGGATGACAACTGCAAATGCCAACTGTGTGGATTGAAATGTACGCAGTACCACTTGAAGAACTGCTCTTAAAGGACAATTACACTCGCCAATTACGCCAAAGACCTATAAATTCATGTAAACGCGTCTTAAGTGCACATTGTGCTTTGTAAATAATAAACAATTATGTCAACACTGCGATTTGTTATTGTTTCGATTGAGCGGCTTCAACATAGAGGTAATTTATATTGTTGTTAGTTAGGTTTAAATACAAATATACAACTACTAGTGTATTAGAATTGAATAAGTTTATTATATACTTAGCTGGTTATTGAAGTATCCTGCACAGCGTCCATCTACACTCAATACTTTAAATGCAATCCCCTGCATCATGTTTCACCTTTTTCCAGATGTGTGAAAGGTGTAGAAAACCACTAACATTGCTACATTTGTTGTTAGAGCGCCCTGCTGTTTGAAGTATAGCATCTAGTATACTGTACGTAAACGCTCCCCTCAGGGTGGTTCTTTAAAAATAACGGAGTCACAGGGATTCATGTCCAGTGAATAGGGTAGATAATCTGGACTTCTCACCTTCACTGTCCCAATAAATGCCTCATAGCAGCAACATTGTGGCAACGGGCATTGTGCTAGATTGAGAGTGGATACTTTTGGAATATCATCTCCGTCCTTCACTGCACAACAAATGTCTCCGTTTCCGAACATATTCACTTTTAGTCTTGCACTACAATGCCCTCTGTGATAATACTGTCCCTGTAAGGAAATTGTTGGTACGGTGTATTGTGCCCTTGCAGCAAGAAATATGCAAATCACAGTATGCCAGCATTGCTCAATTCGGGATTTTTCGGGGCTGCGGTAAGTTCTCCCACTCTGTGACTTACATATTTTGGATTAAATAGAGGATACACTTGCAAAAATAACAACAAAATCAACTCCTATTTTAACACATTTAATTAATCAAAAATTATGGCGCTACAAACAAATAAACACATAAACTACTGACCAATATCATTCTACTTGTCCAAAGTGAACAAGGAATAGCATAAAAATAAAACAAATATTAGATTAAAACACATGGTTTTCTTTAAAACCAACAATTCATGATTATTTTCACTTCCATAAAGTACTTATCTTAAAGTTCCAAATAACTACGAGCTTCTTTGGCTCGATACTTTCCCATAATAATGGTGTCATATTTCTGTACACCTCAAGAATTATTTTTATATTTTCTTATCATCAAAACAAATATATAATTACATTTAAAATTACATGTTAATTATTCACTTCAATATTTGGGCATATCACATGTTCTCCATATTTACTATCTCTCTCAAGTTTTGCAAATTCACTACGGCGATCGGGAAAACTATTTGTGTACTCCAGAGTTATAAAGATTACTTGACAAAGTCAAAAACTATGATCACTCCCGAAACCTAGTTATCTTCACAAAACTCGTGGATTCCTATTTTCCATCCAATATTACAATAGGGATTTTATTTAATTCATTTGTCTTATAAGACCATTATCACATAAGAAAACTACGATCTGAATTGGCAAGCGATAATATCAATCTACAAGGACCTCGGTTCAACGCCCGGGTCATTAACAACTTTAAACACTCACGGTGTATTTAACACATCTTACAAGACGGTTTTTACCCACCCTCGCTCGATGAGGGTCAGGCCATTATACTCGGGCGTGATTTATGACAAGGAAAGCGACTCTCTGCCTAACCTACGGTGGCAGCTCTCTCCAATGCTTTAAAACAAACCTTCACATTATTCTCAGTTCTGTGGAGAGACCTGGCTTTAATTCACTTATCTCCATTCAACAATATTCTTTGGCTCATAAACCACATTCGTAACCTTGGCATTTATTAATTATGAGAGGGTCCTCATTGATTGGGAAGATTAATACACATTCTATGACGAATAATTAGGGGCTTTAACAACAAGAGGATTCTAGGTTCGAATCTCTTAACATGCCTCGGGAACATTTCCACATCAGAGGACTTATACAAAACGCGATTTAGGGTCAAGCCGTAGCTTACAGGACCTACGCTCAATAATACCGTACATTAGCTCCCTTTTAAATAATACACACATGGCCTCGTGATCCACGTCACAATTTAGAGGACTTACAACATATCTCAATTCACTGCAATCAACTACCCTCCATAAGTAACTTACCAAGTACTTTAACTTTTACGCGTTCCTAGCGTGACTTTTTATTTAATTGCGTTCCATTACGCTACACATTTACTTTACGGCCGAATGTCTTCCAAAGAACTGATAAATTTCATAGTAACAATTGATACATATCTTAATTCTTATATTAATCTTTTCCGTTGACAATAAATCGCTCCCTTTTTAAGAACATGCATTCACATCATGTCTTATACATTTGTTAAGGCTTCAACGCTCTATATTTTTATATCATTCAATTTAATCTTTATTTAGATTTCTTTACCTTGTTATTCACATCATGTTTTCATTCCTTACAAAAGCTCAAAAGCTATTTCTTTCATATAATTCAAATTTACCTTTATGTAAATATCTTTGTTATAATTATTATTATCACGCTTGCTTTTATAACATTCATTAAATACTGACATTTTATTCCATGCATTTCCTCTACAGGATTTATTATTTCACATAATTATTTATTATTTCTTAAAACTTTATTTTCGTTCAGATCGCGTTCTTATTTAGTTATTATTCATTTAAAAACATCCCTTCTACTCAAAACTCCGGTGGAATTGTACACAAAATTTTTCCCGACACCAAAACATAATGAAAATCTTTACTTACATGTTTAAGGTCGCTTTCTGACCTTTATTCTCGTTTGATGTGACATTTTGGCCCACCTTCTTGACCTACTCCATATTGTACAATCTCATCTTATGTACAGAAATTTCTTGACACATATTCACTATATTTAACACTGACAACATTTTTTTAATACACTGGTGTATCCGTTTTGAACACACATTAAAACACTAAAAAATATTACTCTGGTACATATTATAACACATATCACTGTGCATAAAACGCTTTCACTTTACCTAAAACACTTAAAATGATACTCTTATTTCTTTTCTTACAATATTTACACTTCACTCCTATCACACGGGCGTATCTCAACGATTTTTTACAATTTCTGTCGGCTGTTGATGATCCCTGATGTGAATCCTATCGACCTGCATTGGACGTGTGATTTTACTCGTTCAAAGTTGCTCTCTCCTACAATGGAAACTACTGGTTTCAGTCTCTAAAAACCGCTTCTATTGTCTATTACTCGGCTTTACTTTATCTGCTTTAACTAGGCGATAAATGTCTTTTCTTTGCCGTCACCTCTATTTATATATGGTGGTCTATCGCACCATATAGTTTATATCTTGGCCTCCCTTCGAGGACCGTATACTGTCTATCGTACCGTTTAGTTTCTATATCTTGGCCTCCCTTCGAGGACCGTATACTGTCTATCGTATATTTTTGACTTTTTCTCACTAGAGTACGTTTCCCTCTGGTTTCGAACCTAAGTTCCTAAGTTCCTTTCGCTTGAACTTCTATCTTTCGCGATCGTAATTACTGTTTATTCTTGTCCTTTACAGGACTTAATGTCTTTAACAATGTCTTTACTAGACGTAACGCCATTTATTTGTTGGAGTTCTTATAACTTCGTAACTGTATTGAACTAGTGTTCTTCTGGAACTCGAAGTTCCCTACTGATCGCTGTGTCTTACTTTGGCGATATTGCTTTAAAGTCCGTATATTTAATGTTCTTTATAAATTAGGACTCTTCAAAGTCTTGAACTGCTAACCCTCAGCGTAGCGTACTTATATCGTAACTGGTCTACACTCGGTGAACTTGTAGCCTAGCCTCCCACAGGCTCTGGATCGATGTCTGATACAGCTTAACGTCCCCCTCACGGGCTCTTGAATACTGCGTATACGATGTGGTGCAGCACTTCCGCTCACGGAATGCTCGTAGACTGATGATTATGATGCTCCAGCGTAACGCCCCCCTGGACGGACTAATACTGCATGTACTGATACAGCGTGACGTTCCCCTCACGGGCTCTCGTAGACTGCATGCACTGATGCAGAGTAACACCCCCTCACGGGATGTCAGAATAACTGCATGATTGGCTTGGTGAGGCCAGGAGTTTTATACCTTTCAGCCAAAAAAAAAGATAAAACTCTAGTCCTTTTCGTGACCAACTTATGAACTAATTGTCGCACAATTATAAAAATTATATATCCAGAAAGCTCGTCTTCCAAACGTAAAATAATCTTCCTGTGCATGGAAATCGATCGTGCATTTCCGAGATATTAATTAATTTCTCGTCCTCAACTGTGTGGGTGGTGCTGTTCTATTTTTATTCTCCCACTCCTTGGGTCTCGGTGAACCCCCAATGACGTCTACTTGCGTTTGCAGTTTTCTCCTGTGAAATGTTTACAAGGTTTTTCTTTACACAAAAATCTCTAATTCAAATTGATTCACCGTACTGTATCTGTTTACTTATTTTTATACTCGTAAACGGGTTAAATTTAATTATTCCTGTTCTGACTCAGCAGCGAGGTTGCCATATTCCTGCAACGTAAGAGCAATTTCCGAGTCCAGCTTCTTCGTCTTACAGTCAAAACTTCCCACTCGTTCTAATAATATCCATGACTGGCTCCTTATAAATGTCAAGAGGCATGAGCTCATCTAAGGAACACCTGGCCCTAGCGCTTGCACAATGTTAGGCTGTAATCCTGGCTTGAAATCTCTCTCCGTTCCCTTAGAAACTGTATGATTCTTTCATTCCTTTCTCAAAGTACATGGATTCGACTCTCTTTGAGGCCATGGTACATGGGTTCATCATGTAGGGTGAGGTAATGGAGCAACCACTCTATGCACCGGACATGCGTCCCTTTAACTTCAGTATTTTTCCCGAACTAAAGGAACCTCTCCAAAGAAAGATTTTCCATTCAAGAAGCTCCATACTTTACACTAAGTTGTAGGACTCACTGTCACTGTCATAAAGAAAGGACATATTGCTACTGGTACCTTGTGCCATCCTCAAATCTAACGAGTACAAAATGTCACAAGCGATTGCTTTGGCTGCCTATAAAGGTATGTAGGTTTTTTCAATAAACGATTTAGTATATGTGTTGATGTTTCTACTACGTTCTTTATAGCCTTCGTATAAAAGATAATTTAGTTTACTATGAGAAAGTATGCGGTTATGAAGCTGGAGCTGCAGTTAAAGCATAGCACGGCTTCGATTGAGGAACGTGTCTCCTATTGTCAGAGGTGAGACGTGTTTTAGCCCGAGCACAAGCGATTGGCTTGGCATTCCCTATTAGCAGCCAGACACACTTCTGACTGCACGATCGATTATCGTTTCTGAAAACAAGCATGTCAGCATCTATCGAAAGAGAACTGGTCGTCTCTATGCGAAGAAGATACAGTGATTCTTGGTGAAGATTACCGCGCCGCATATAAAGTAACAACGACTTACCTTTGGAATGCTTTCATATTATCTTTGAATGAATTTTCTTCATCCATTTCAGGTGTCGTGGCTCACTTACATTCACATCTGTAAAGATACTAGAAAAAAATATGTGAATCATTTAAAAACACTTGCATTCTTCTCCATAAAACGAACTGAAAATGGAGTTCCTGTTGTTGACGGAGAGATTTATAGACTACATTCGTGGCCTGCATATTTGTTAGTAATTTAAATCGAACAGCAATTGTGATTTGTAATTAGTGATGTAGCCATGCTCTAAAGTCTAAATAAATAAATAAATAAATAATCCTATCATGAGCTTATCGGACTGTTTACAATACGTAATTGAATGATAAATTTGTAAACTAAATAAAACTGGCACTACAACCCATGAAGGGCCCAGGCCTACCAAGCGACCGCTGCCCCGCCATGTAGCCTGCAGATATTGGGGTAATGCCTGGTCAGCGCATCGGGTCCCGTCGGCCGTTAATCTTTATTTTCTTATAACTAAAGACTGCCAATAATATTTCCGACTGTACGATTCTTTTAACTTTTCATGTATTACATTTTTATTGAGGAAATACATTACAATTTTAATCATTACTTAGGAATATAATATTCAGAACAATTTTGCAGTGAGTAGCAAGTTGTGGGTTGAAATTTATTCTTTAAAGTCAATTCTTAAATAAAATTCAATTCCCTTTAGGTGCTTTCTCACATGTTAAATGTTGCGGTAACATTCCAACGCAGATATATAAATAGCCAGATATCACAAATAGCCAGGGATAAAAAAAAAAGAAACCAGATTCGCTGAATGACACTTACTAGAAGCCATGACCTCTTTTATGTTTTCTAGAAGCACTCTGGGTTCCAGCACGATAGCCGGTCAACTTGTGGATCATATTGAGTATTCGTGCAAGGGAGGAAAACTTTTCTCTTCCCACACGTATCGGACCGCCCACGGTAGATGTGCATGTGCTGGAACTTGAAAGTAAAAATACTATCTGTCTCTGTACTATTGAAAATAAGAATGAAAACCAAGGATCATAATAGTAGTTAATTTAAGGGGAATTCCATGGAGGATTTATGGTTCACTACTAAATTACATGGCAGTTTTCATGCAGACAAGTGGAACAGTGTATTGCACAATTCATTGAAGCATGTATAGTAGCTTGTCGCTTTGACGAGGCAACATGCCGACAGCCTCTTTCCACTTCCACAAATTGACTCCCTGTTTCGTATCTTTTCAATCGCTTCAAATATGGGCTTATTGTTAATTTTAGTCGTTTCAATGTTTAATAGTACTCGCCTATAATGGTAATTAATACACTCGTATGGAAATTATAAAACTCGCTTACGCTCGTTTTATAAACATACTCGTATCTTAATTATTTCCATTACAGGCTCGTTGCATACGACTGTTTAAGTTCGACGATAATTATAACTGTATTATATGTTTTAACAAAAATATTCATAAATATCTGTGGGATTCAGTTAATTCAGTTAGTGAACAGGGCTTTGCTGACTGAACAGAGCACGGGTCAAGGCACCCCGAAAGCAGAGACCATTCACTTTGCTTGCCAACACAGAAATATGTTGGATTTTGAGCGCATGCGCGAAGGTACCCTTACCTAATTGGTCACACGACTGTTTCTTGAGCTCTGATTGGTGGAAGAAACTGTTTCATAATGAAAAACAAAATGTTCAGCAAAGAACATATAGCCTACTTTCTCCTAATGTATGGGTATATTTATGACTCTTTGTCCTCATCCCTAACACAATCACCTCTACCACAATGTATTGTTTGTTTTCTTTTATATTGATAATTAGCCAGTAAGTGTCACAATCAATATTGTATACTTTATGATGATTGAATAACAAAACTACTAACTTATTGTAATGCATTCACGTCCGTTAATCTCTATATTAAGCCAGCCTTCTAAGTTACGAATCTTCCGTTTTGGGTATCTTCCCCTTTAAAAATCCACGCCGATCACAGTAGGTTGGTGCTGCGACCTATCAGTGAATTAATCTTTATATTGTACGCCTATGCACTGCCATCGTAATGTACTACGATGGCAGTGGCCTAAGGGTGTTGAATGAGTAGACAGTTTAAAGTAGCCAAGAGGGAGGCGATCCAGCTGGCAGTGTTTAAAGGTAATCGGAGCGCGATCGTGGCTAATAGTTGAACTACCAGTATTACAAAATTGCCATACTGCAGGAGGCCAGGTATTTACACAGCGGTAAGTTTGGAACAATATTACCCACATAACCCACAAGAGGACAGCACCGTACAGAGGCATTAAGAAGGCTGTGGTTAATGACAACGTGTATCTAGTTCTTCTATTCTCCTTTTCCTAATGTCTTCTGTTTATGTACGATGCTGGGACTGTGATTTTATTAATAAACGAGTGTATACATTAGCCTCCCCTTTGAGCTAAATGACATCTTATTCAGTATCTGTGGAAAGAGCTCGTGCACATCATTTGTAAAAGAATTCAAGAAAAAAAGTTATCTGCAGCAGTACTCGATCCCCAATCAACTGCGTGACAGACTAACACGCTAGCCCAGAGCTAACCCTATCCTTAACATCATGGTGTTCTTAAATGACATTAGATACAACCTGTTGGCAAATAATGACTTTAAATAAACGATTTCTTCACAGCAGTACATCTTCATTAAAGATAATTTCATACAAAGTTTATATTATTGTATCAGTAGGGTATATCACATACAATATACTAAAACTACCGTATTGAAATATAAGACAGGCTCATGAGGACAGCTGCCATCTTGTCGTGTGGCAGATACAGCTCAGCTCTTTTAAGCCAGTCATACAGAATAATATTATAATATTAAATTATAATAAATAACGGATCACGACCTTTAGGATAGCTTAAACCACCCTAGGCTCGATAATCGGAATTGGTGGGTCTTAAGCCATTGATTAAAATGGTTGAATAATTCACACGACCGCCATCCTGAAATGGTACGGCCGATGACCTTGAATGTTGGATGAAAGACGCGTCCTATATAAAGGTATGTTGTCACCAAATTTGGTAGAGATCGGATGATAAGTTTAGCCGTAATTTGATTTTACGTTTTGAACGTTTGAGTGGCCGCCATTCTGTTTTGGTAAAGATGGCGGCAATATAAAGTATGACACTGAGGTGCCCTTTGCTAATGCTACTTCTGTACCAAATTTCGTTCAATTCGGTTTCACCGTGTTCGAATTGATAGGGGGGACAGACATTCAGAGTACACACACTCACACACACACAGACAGACACACTTTTTTCGCCCTGTGTTGATCTCATAAGTCTACTTTAATTTTTTGCAAAAATCGAAAGTAGGCTAATAGTGTTACAATGACCCTCATTATGATACAGTTTTCTGACACATAATGTTTACATTTCGACATCGTCGAACATAAAACAATTAATAGCGGACAATGTAGGGAATTCCATCCTACCAAAACATAAAATTAAGCAATTGCCTCTATTGCGCCAAATTTGAAGGGCTAAAGGGCCCGGAAGGGTTTCAAATAGTGAGTCTTAGAGAGCTCTATCAAACTAAAAATCCAAATTTTGAAAATTACTTCTGACCTAAACGTAGTTCCTAAGAAAACGGCTCGTTTTCTTTTTGATTCAAATCCTAGCCGAATTTACCGAAATTTGATTACTGAGGAAACACTGAATAATAGCTGCTAACACCATAATAATAACTTATTTATATAATTATTTCCTTAATGTTCTTTCTCTCTTGGTTCAATACCCTCAGGCGTTTATTTTTTTTTTTTAATTTTTTGAAAAATCTTCACACAGGAAGTCGTTATAAGGGCTTAAGTGAAACTCTGCATTGACTAACACTAGCGCTCGTAATGGTAGAAAATTCAAACTGCTAATTTAATTAACCGGATATGGTTGAGTTTTCGGTGAGCAATCATCGGTCGACCACGTGTTATCATAGTACGTAAATTATCCAGTCAATATCTCCTAAAGTTACAGTGTTCATGGAAGGTATAGTCTATCGCATTAAAGGATGTTTCCAACATTGTGTTGCTTGCCTGAATGGCTGGTACTGTGGCTTTTTTACCACGATCATATCGAGTGACATTCCAAGAGTATCCTCTGCCAATTACGAGGAGTCATCAGAAACTAAGGTTACATGGCCGATATTCCTGGAGTTTTGGCTATTATAGATAAATTGGTAGTGTAGGGTAAATCTAATACATACGGTTGGTAACTGTGGAGAGTTTTTCACCCGCCACCTACAGCGTTAGTTGTACAGGGTGGTCGAGAAGTCCCTTTATATGTCATAGCATAGGGCAGTTAGACATGGAAACAGTGTTATGAATAAAACAGGATTTTTTATTTCAACATTTATTTGGAGTAAACAATGTCTGGTTACAATTAACAATTCTATTCATCGATCAACAACGTCAGTATGTATTCCTCCATGTTCGAAGCAGACGTTGATCCGTCGCCATGTTCTTGTATGCATCCGCTGCAGCATGCGGTGGGTGATAGTATCAAATGCCATGTGAACTCCATCTTTCAGTTGATCGTTGTTCACGTATCGTCGTTTACGAACGTTTTCTTTTATTATTCCCCATAGTGCATTGTCCGGTGTGCTGAGGTCTGGGCTTCGTGGAGGCCATGGCAGTGGTGCCGGAAGGTCTCGTGATCCACGCCCAATCCAGCGGTTTGGAAAAAGTTCATTTAGCCGGTTGCGGACACTCACAGCAAAATGTGGTGGAGCACCATCGTGTTAAAATGTCACGATGTCACTTACACCTTTAGCCCTTAATTGTGGAAGCAACCACATGTTAATCATTTGCAGGTAGCTGTGCTGGTTCACTGGACTATCAAAGAAATAAGGTCCATGCAGATGGTCTGCCGATAACCCTGCCCAAGCATAAAATGTGGCGAATTGCACTCAATTTCCTCATAAAAGTGCGGATTGCTTTTTGCCCAAATAAAGACGTTACGATTTCGTGAGCTACGATAAATCGCACACTCATCAGAGAATATAACGTTTTTTTTGATCATCTGCATGCGGGAAGCGTGCGAACAGCATTTCACATTAATGCACACGTTGCTCCAAGTCACGATCAACAATATGTAAATAATGTTAATAATAAATATTTATAATACATGTCTAAATTTATTGCCCTATGCTATAACATGTAAAGGGACTTCTCGACCACCCTGTAGGTAAACAACTAATGGCGACTTGTTTGGAATACTTGTCTCGCGAAGAAATCCGTTCAGTTATTGGATTTCTGTGGGCGAAATCTGTAACCACGGTAAGGACTTCTCACCGAGGGCGTCATCTTCCTTCATGACAACACGCGACCTCATACAGCCCAGACGACCACCACGTTGTTGAAGCGGTTCGCTGGGACATCATTGGCCACCCTCCCTACAAACCAGACCTTGCTCCAAGCGACTTTCACCTGTTTCCTCGTTTGAAGGAGCACCTAGTAGGTCAACGATTTACTTCAGACGAGGGGGTGAAACACTTCGTGACAACGTGGATGAACAAGCAAGGACAGGATTGTTACCATGAGGGAAGATTCAACCCCATCCCACGAAGACACAAGTGCCTAAACCGATATGGAGACTATGTTGGAAGATAACCTAATGCGCCGGTTGAATAAAACGTAGGAACTAGGGGTTAGGAACCAGTGCCTAGAACTAGCTCTTGCTAAAATCCAGTTGAATAAATAACTGCTAGGACTAGGTAGGAATAACTAGGTGAGGTTAAGATGTTGCGTGTAATTGTTAAGCAATTGCTAGGCCTGGCAATTGCTTAGCGCTCTAGCTACTGCTAGGCCTGCAGGTTGTAACTTGTTCGTCAGGAGCGTGTGATTGGCGACAACAGACGACACTGATCACTGATACAACACAGTGTGACCACGTTGTTACTTGGTAGCGTCCAACTTAAGTGAAGTGTGTATTATCATGTCATCTAGTGAAGGCGAAGACGACACCGTTGGGGACAAGGGATTAGACCGGGCCCTATTAACTAAACTAATTTGTGTCAATCAGGTTGTAGTCAAAAAAGTCCAAAATTCCATCGGTGATTTCTGCTAAAAAAAAAAGAGCTTGGAACACAATTCAAGATGAATACTCAACAGCTACGGGAAATGTAGTCACAGTGGCCCAGCTTCAGAAAATGCTGAGCAACATGAAGGCCAACATTAAATTGAAGACAGACAAGAATGCCACTGGGAATAAAAAAAATAAACTAAAAGACTGGGAAAAACAATTATTTCATGTATTAATCCAGCAAGAAAATCCGGTCTTCAATAAAATCCCAGGAAGCATTGGTGTTGGCTTAGGACCCGTGGAAAGAACTCAGGAAGACGGAGGCAGTGCTGAAGTGTTTTACGCTGAACCTGGGCCAAGCACTCAAGATCAAGTGCCAAAAGCATCACCCGCTACTACAAAAATAAGACAAAACGTTAAGCAAGCTATGCAGTACGAATCAGAAGAGACAAAAAATATGTCAACCACTCAACTGCAAAGAATTGTTTCGCTTCAGCAAAAAAAAAAAAGCTTCTAGATATTCAAATTCAAATAGAAGAGAAGAAACTGAAAGAGGCACAGAAAAATGTCAGTGATGTATCAACCCAAACTGACCTAATTGAATATGGCAGATCGTACTTCAATTTGTAAATAAATAAAATTAAAACCCTTATCCTTATCCTTAATACATAAATTTGAAAAAAAAACATGTCTTACACCCTTAGGGACGATTACACTTCAGGGTGTTATCGACGTCCGATGGGTCGTAAGTTCAGTGTTGTCCCTCTTCGAGTTAGAATTGGTGGAACGGTTATTAAATCATCAGGTAGGTAAAAACGTTCCACCAACAAAAATACGGGAACTGTTAGAATGGCGTTGCAACGTTGCATCGGACATCAGTCTACGTGTGTATACACGTATCTATCCAAGCATATTAACATTACTGGGATAAATATGATGAGTGAGTACGTTTTTCACATAGATAACCTAAAATCGGCCTAATAATTATTATAAAAGATCGTGTGTTTAAATGTGAATGAGTGGCTTACTGTTCTATAATAAATAAACACAACTTATGTTTGTATAAATTGAATGCGCTTATAGCGCTCAGAAAATTAACAATACATGTTTAACATGCTCTGTTTGGAATTAATACCCTTATTAGTTTTATAATTATTAAAAAATCATTCATTGACACGTGCACGATAAATATACGCAGTGAGAATGGTAATTACATTAAATTCAACTTAAATTATTTCAATGTTGTTTTACTATGATCGATTCATTTAACTACTTACATACTCATTTGTAACTGTTGGTCAAACTACTTACATAATGCTAAAGATTATCGTTTCCTCAAACAAACACTGAATAACAATTTAGTTCCAGTTCACTGCTGGTTTATATGCGCCATCATTTGTAGTCTTTTTTGTTGCCCTCGCAGAACTGTAGCTGATGTTTCATTTCGCTCTTCGCGATGCCTTCGTCTTCGTTGCCAATCAAATCATCCTCATCGTCCTCATCAAATGCATCATTCAAGTGTTTTCCTATGTTATGGAGGACAGCACAGCAAACTATTACCTTAGGTATTTTGTCCAAAGCAACTCTTACGCAGTTTCCTAATATTGGGAACCGCCTTTTCAATTGACCGAAACACCTTTCTATTACAACTCTCTCTTTAGCGTGTATTAAATTAAAGTTTCGTTGTTCAACATCTACCGGTGGTTTGAACGGAGTAATTAACCACGGCGATATTGCATACCCAGAATCACCAAGTAAACAAGAAGCTCCATCAAAACGAGATATACTCTCTCTAATCGCACTTCTCCGCCAGATTCGTGAGTCGGCCATTCCGCACTAACACTTGTAAACCGTTCTTTGGCGTCACATGTAGCCTGCACATTAATGCTGGTACGACCTTTCCTGTTTACGTACTCGTCGCCGTGAAGTAAGACCGAGGGCTTTTTAATTTCGACATGTGTACAATTGAGCGCTCCAATAACAGTAGGCATACGAAAACATTGTTGCCAAATAAGTTTTGCTTCATTTACTTCTGGTGCTGTTGAAGGAAACCGTATCCATATGTGGGATCTTTCAATTATCTTGTCCAATACAAAACTTATAGTTTTGCAAACTGTACTCTTATGTACACCGATATCTTCAGCTATACCTAATTGAAACCCGGGGTCTGCCACAAACCTCAAGAAAATCTCCATTTGCTTCCTCCGAGACAGGCCACCTCTACTATCACTTTCGTGAACTCAGCAGCTAAAAAATCAACACTTTCACTCTCAAACCTTAACAATTCTTTGCACTTTGTTATTTCCCGACGAACTGCGTACTGTTTTTGTTCACGTACACGTAGGAAAGCAGCCATATCTAACGCCTAACAACGACTAAGTAAAAAGCTAGCATGCTCCGGACCAGACTAGGATATTTCCTAGCAGTTGCTAGACTCGAGATCTAGATATTTCTTTTTATTCAACTCACTTTCAAGCAATTGCTAGGCTTTAGTGAAATTCTGAGCAACTGCTAGGCCTAGCAATTGCTATCCAACTTTAATCAACCAAAAGCTAGCACTGGCTTGAAAATTACCTAGACTTAGCAATTGCTAGGTTTTATTCAACCGGCCCAATGTATTGGTTGTATGAAATAAATTGTGCACGTTTCACTTCAGGCTTTTAGTTTCAGATCACCCTTCGTACAATCCGACGCTACCAGAGTTCGCTTGTGAAATCTGGACACTTGTTTATAGGAGGTGATCAGTGTTAATCAATTCATTCCAATGCATCGCTCTGCCTTTCAAAGTAAATAAGACACCTCAGTACTTGCCCAGAGTTAAGAGTAGCGTACAAAAACACGACTGAAACTACAAACCTGACCTTGCTTGATCGAGCGAAAATACGATTCTTCTCGTTTCACATCCAGTCATTCATTTCACTATTCGTTGCAACTTACAAGTAAGTTAGTCCAGAGGTGAAAACTATGATTACCTGATGATCTGCACTTTCTATGAACAAGTGTTCTGATCTCAGAAAATATGCTGTGTAAGACTCATCCACAAATGTGTAAGGCAAGGCTGCAACTTATCACCCACACTATTCGATCTATAAGCACATTGAACAAGCAAAGAAGAAATTAAAATAGGAGTAAAGATTCAAGGAGAAATAATTTCAACTCTGAAATTTCCTGATGAAATTGTCTCATCGTAGACGATTCCCTATACAGAGGATTTGAATGTGTTTTTAAAAGGTATGGAGCCAGTCTTGAGCAAATAATTGATCCTAAATGTAAATACTGTAAAAGTAAAACAAAAATATTGGAATGCAGCAGAAAGAAATCAGAAACTTCTATGGACATCAAATTGGCAAGTGAAAATCTAAAGGAAGTACTAGACTTCTACTACTTAGCCAGTGATGGGCGAAGCAAAGACAATATAAAAAGTAGGTTGGCTCAGGCAAGGAAAACATTTTCACAGAAAAAGGACCTGTTGACTATGAATATAGGTTTAGGTATAAAGAAGTCATATTTAAAGCCTTTATCTGGAGCATGGTGCTCTATGGAAGTGAAACGTGGACTGTTAAAGCAGCAGAAAAGAGGAGGATAGAAGGGTTTGAAAGGTGGTGTTACAGGAGAATGATGAAGATCAGATGGTTATATAGAGTAACAAATGAAGATGTATTAAGACGAGTGAAAGAGGAGAGATGTCTCCGGTGACTGCTTATTGACGAGAAGATAATAGGCTAATAATTAATAATGTTATTGGTTTTACGTCCCTTTTTGTATAGAAGAGATAGGTTGGTACGACATACACTAAAACACCCAGGGAAAGTAATCTTAGTTATAGAATAAAGGGTCGATGGCAAGAACTGTAGGGAAAGACCAAGTTTAGAATATGTTAAACAGTTTGCCTCAGATATAAGATGTGGTAGCTATGTAGGGATGATTTGTTGTTGTTGTTCTTTAATGGGCTCTGCGACATTGTGGTCATGTAGCTCCGTGTACTTGGATGTGTGTAGAATTTGTCGGATAACCTGTGTCACTGTGTTGTCTGTACTACTGTATGTATTTGTAATTGAAGTAGTATTGGGGTAGGAAGCAGCCAAGTCCCAAAGTTAGGTACCATCCCGGTATTTGCCTGGAGTATAAGTGGGAAACCACGGAAAACCACAAGGATAGCTGAGGTGAGAATCGAACCCACCTCTTCTCAGTTTTGCCTCACGATGCTGAGTGAACACTATTCCAGCCCTCAGACTGGAATTAAATTTCTTGATAGAGCCAGGAATCGAACCCGGGTCTCCGCGGGGGCAACCAAGAACGCTAGCTACTACGTACGAAGAAATGAAACGATTAGCTCAGGCCAGGAAGGCATAGATCCCCGCATCTAACCAGTCAAAATACTTAAAACTCAAACAACAACAACAACAACAAAAAGTGGCTTCGGTGGCGTAGCCGGTAGTATGCTGAACTTCTATGCTCAAGATAGTGGGTTCAAATCCGGCTGAAGTCGTCGGATTTTTTAAGTATATTAAAATCCTTCAGTATGCCTTCCTTCGGAGGGGAAGTAAAGCCAGCAGGCCGATGTCATAGATTTATGGCATGAAAAAGAACCTACCACTGCAATTGGTGGTGTGTAGCAAAATTTGTAGCTTATATTTGGCTGGTTAGGAAACGCTCTATAAGTTGCAACGTTCGCCGCTAGGTGTTAGTGACAGTGACATCTGGTTGCCAAAGTTGGAACTACTTGAAATTGAACTTGTTGGGAGCTCTCGGGCGTTCAATCAAAATGCCCAGCTTATGGCCATTGGCTGCAATTCATATATCACCAAACAACAACAACAACAACAACAACAAGACTCATATTTATGAGCCATTTAATTATTTTATGATGCATGCTATCACGATATAAAATATTAGATAGAGCCTAGTTGTGGCTGTTTGTAAATTATTGCTAGGCCGGGTGGTTTGACGTCAGTTAGATCGGGGATATATCTAAAACGGCTTATTAAAATATCACATCTGTTGTTAGGTTTTACAATTCTGGCAGAGTTGTAATGCTTTCCTGCATCTAATCGTCACGTTCGCATTGGTGCGTTGAAAGCCCGCATTGCATGGACAATTCTCCGCAAGTCATTTGAACTGAGAACATATGGGGACAATTTAATACTTATGCTCGGCGAATTTCAACAAGACTGGGATCACTGCCAACACCAAATCCTGTCATTTATATCTGGTCGCCATAATATATAACATTTCCTCACAATGCACTTAGACATCAGAGCACACTCATCGAAAACCAACAAACAAACAAATATTAATTCAACTAAAAGCCTCATTCAGTCATCTCCCTCTGTTCTTCCGTCTGGGATATGTCGTGATGATGATAATTGTTGTTTTAAGGGGCCTAACATCTAGGTTATCGGCCCCTAATGGTTTGGATGATCGTGAAGATGAAAATTAAATGTAAACTATAACTAAAACTAACTACTAACTTATATACTAGAAGAAGAAATGGAAAAAAGGAGAATAGGGCAAATAAAGGACAGGTGGAAAAGAAATGCCCTCATCTCTCAAAGAATGCGGATTGAGTGACCTGGAAGGAAGGAGAGCCAAGAAAGGCAGATAGGTAAGTGAAAGAGGAGAGGGTCCGCCCCAGAGGTAATGGAAAAAGGGGGAAAACCGGACCTTGCTCAGGAATCCCTCGGGGTCGCCAACTCCCGAACTCACCAGCCGTGAGCCCCTGAGGGTGTAGCAATATCCAGAGTGCACCAGAAGTGGTGGGGCTACATACACCCTGCGTCCTTGAAGATCTTGAGCAGAAGACAGGAGATAACATGAAATGAAAACGAAGGCTGACCCCTCTCAGAAGGAGGGTATCAGAAAAGATGAGACAAGGACCAAGTAAGGCGGGAAAGGAAGAGACTCCCTAGGCCTCAGACACCCTAATACCGTCGGGGTCGGAAGAGAACAATAGTTGACCAAGTGAGGTCGACAGGAAAAAAAGACGGAGAGGAGCCCGGCACAAATAAGTGGAAGCAATGCCGGACTCAGCCCCGTTGTTGCCAACCCACGTCCCACTAGATGTGAGGCCCTGGGTGACTGGGATATGCCATCGGACTGATTGGTGTGATTGGTCAAGTGCTGTTGTCAGTACTGGAACTAAATATAGGATAGTTCTCTCACTTTCCACGTTAACGAGTGTAACCTTAGTGTCTGATCACCCCTCTACTATACTACTGTGCAATGACTCCCGTGGGTTCATTTAAATGTTGGAAATACAGACCTTCAAAGCACTGTACGGGCCAATACGAAAACCTAGAAAATCAATGGCTATGAATAATTTAATATATTGCTCAATAGCAATCCATTAGGCTTAATGATCCGAATGACATATCTAATGCTATAAGCAAGAAGATGGTTATTTCCGACATCTATTATTAATGATTGATATTTCAGTTTAAAGAACTCACCATCTAGGTCGCTTGCCATGGTGGGTGAGTGGTTATCGTGTCGGACTACCAACCGCAAGCTTACAGGTTCACTCCTGACCGTGGTAAGTGATTTTTGAAAGGCGACAAAAATCACGGCACGCATGCCATACGTTGTTGGCATGTTAAAGAACCCATTTGAGTTCATAATGGCAAAATTAATCTCGGGACTTTCCGCCAACACAAAGTTCCTCCTTTCTCCACTTGAAAGTGCTGTAATGTCAAGGAGCTTAGATATCTAACCTCAAACCGCCAAGGAACGACAAGAAAAAAATCGACAAGCAAGCAGCCCTCTGGGCGTTAAATAAAAATGCTTGCACCCGGCACCCTAGGCCATACGATATTATTATTATTACCATCTAGGTCATACTCTACGTTACTGAAATGGGGAGAGTTTCTACTCTTTGGCAAATGAGAATATCTGAAATTATTGGTGATAATGATGAAGTAAGTAAGAAAGTAAGCAACTAAGTTAAATTAAGTTAAGATAGGTTAGCTTCAGTCGAGTTAAATCTAGTTAAGTCAAATCAAGTAAGGGGAGTGGGTATGTCAATGTTAAATTCTCGAATTTTGATGTACTTTTTCTCGGGATGTATTTCACTCAGCGGCTTCATATTTACAACACTTATACTACATGCCTTCGTGATTAATTTAACACAGCCATTTCTTTACAAAATAATTTGCAGATTTTTTATGAAATTTTAATCCCACCATTACATTTATGTACTATTTTTTTTTACACATTTCCATACATAAAATTTGAACAAAATGAAAGTTTCAAAAACAGCTGTGTTAAATCATAAAGTACACTTTGAACGATAGATACTGAAAATTTCAGCTTCTCAAGTAGAATAGTTCTCCAGAAAAAGGATTTTACATGTCCAAAAATTACTTTCTTTGGGAAATTGCTATCAAAGTTTTTGTAATGGCGTACCTCACACTCTACGGCTGTATTTGGGTACCTGAATGGTTCGGAGAACCATGGTTGAAGTCTGTACGCAGCATGTACCAGCAGTGAATGTAATAAAAGCAGAGGAAACTCCAGTCTCAGACTAACCACAGTCAAGGTTGAAATTTGAACCTTGGATCCCGAAACATTCCTCGAAACATTCCTATCTCCATTGCAAACGCAAATCTTGACGTAACTTCCTCGGCTACGCTTACGATTGCAATGCTTGTCATTGTTTCATGCCGTAAATGTAGTTGTCAAGGTATTCGTATACGTTTGAAGTTACAAATTTGGATGACATTTTTAATTTTCTTTGTTTCCAGATGATAGCTTAAGAAAATTTATGGTTTTTACATGTTTTATGCATAAATATGCTCAGAAAGTTGATTTAAGTGGACCAGGGTGCACTTGTCTAATCATAATGCAAAACTTTAAACATAATTTACTGGTAAACTCATAGAGCTAACAGGACCATTTTTTTCTTCAAGTTTTCTGTTTGAAATTTGTTAACGTATAACTAGTTCATTTGGAAAATTAACATCCTGTATCCTTCGGGGACAGTCGCTTACAATATTGATAGGAAAGGTAAGGCTTTATTAGCCTACTTTCGATTTTTGCAAAAAATGAAAGTAAACTTATGAGATCAACACAGGGCGAAAAAAGTGTGTCTGTCTGTGTGTGTGTATGTGTGTGTGTGAGTCTGTGTGTGTGTGTGTATGTGTGTGTGTGAGTCTGTCTGTGTGTGTGTGTGTGTGTGTGTGTGTGTGTGTGTGTGTCTGTGTGTGTGTGAGTGTGTGTACTCTGAATGTCTGTCCCCCCCTATCAATTCGAACACGGTGAAACCGAATTGAACGAAATTTGGTACAGAGGTAGCACTAGTAAAGGACACCTCAGTGTCATACTTTATATCGCCGCCATCTTTACCAAAACAGAATGGCGGCCACTCAAATGTTCAAAACGTAAAATCAAATTACGGCTAAACTAATCATCCGATCTCTACCAAATTTGGTGACAACATACCTTTATATAGGACGCGTCTTTCACCCAAAATTCAAGGTCATCGGCCATGCCATTTCAGGATGGCCGTGTGAATTATGCAACCATTTTAATAAATAGCTTAAGACCCACCAATTCCGATTATCGAGCCTAGGGGGGTTTAAGCTATCCTGAAGGTCGTGATCCGTTATTTATTATAATTTAATATTATAATATTATACAGTATGAGTGGCTTAAAAGAGCTGAGCCGTTTGTGTCACACGACAAGATGGCAGCTGTCCTCATGTGCCTGTCTTATATTTCAGTAGTTTTAGTATGTTGTATGTGATATACCGTACTGATACAATAATATAAACTTTGTATGAAATGATCTTTAATGAAGATGTACTGCAGTGAAGAAATCGTTAATTTAAAGTCATTATTTGCCAACAGTTTGTATCTAATATGTCAGTTAAGAACACCTGACGTCATGGATACGGTTAGCTCTGGGCTAGCATGTTAGTCTGACACGCAGTTGACTGGGGATCGAATACTGATACAGTTAGGTTTTTTTTCTTGAATTCTTTTACAAATGATGTGCACGAGCTTTTCCCACAGATACTGAATAAAATGTCATTTAGCTCAAAGGAGAGGATAAAGTATACACTCGTATATTAATAAAATCACAGTCCCAGCATCGCACATAAACAGAAGACATTAGAAAAAGGAGAATAGAAGAACTAGATACACGTTGTCATTAACCACAGCCTTCTTAATGCCTCTGTACGGTGCTGTCCTCTTGTGGGTTATGTGGGTAATATTGTTCCAAACATAACGCTGTGTAAATGCCTGAGCTGGCCTCCTGAAGTATGGCAATTTTGTAATACTGGTAGTTCAACTATTAGCCACGATCGCGCTCCGAATACCTTTAAACACTGCCAGCGGGATCGCCTCCCTCTTGGCTACTTTAAACTGCCTACTCATTCAACACCCATAGAACACTGCCATCGTAGTACATTACGATGGCAGTGCATAGGCGTACAAGATAAAGATTAATTCACTGATAGGTCGCAGCACCACCTACTGTGATTGGGGCGGAAGATGATTGGGGCGGAAGATTCTTAATTTTGCAGGCTGGCTTAATATAGAGATTAACGGACGTGAATGCATTACAATAAGTTAGTAGTTTTGTTATTCAATCATCATAAAGTATATAATATTGATCTTGACACTTACTGGCTTATTATCAATATAAAAGAAAACAAACAATACATTGTGGTTGGGGTGATTGTTTTAGGGATGAGGACAAAGAGTCATAAAGATACCCATACATTTAGGAGAAAGTAGGCTATATGTTCTTTGCTGAACATCTTGTTTTTGAATTTGGAGCTTGTCTATCATAGTACAGTGGAATTGGTCGTGGCCTTGCAGTGGACTTCTCAGTATGCACTGGGGTGAAACGCTGGTGATTGATTTGAGCTAACCGGACCATTTTTTCAAGTTTTCTTTTTGAAATTTGTTAAAGTATAATGTACTCAAATAACGAAGAAATATTTCTTTTCCGGATTCAAACAACTATTAGGGAACTGCGCGCTACCTCCCTTTTTATGAAGCGCACCTGTGCCTATTTACTGCGAGAACTAAAAGCTCAAAAATCCTCAACCTCCCTATGAAGGCTTCCAAAAGTATGGTATATTGGCTTTCACGGTCGGTGAATTAAATCTCAGCAATTCTTCTAGGTTTGTGCCGTGTCTTGTGTGGAGTTCTGCCTAGGACACCAAGCTGGCTCATAAGCGGGCTCTTCGCACAGGTGCGCTTCATAAAACGGAAGGTAGCGCGCAGTTCGCTACTCCTGTTGGGGTCTGGGCAGGGACACCAAGAGCCCACTGATGAGCCAGCTTGGTGTCCTAGGTGAAACCCCCACAAGACGCGGCACAAGCCTAGAAGAATTGCTGGTTAGAACAAAGCTTTGCTCGTAATTACATTAGTTTCTTTTCTGTATAACATTGCTGAAGAAGTCCATAATATAGCCTAAACTGGAACATTTCATTAATGTATGTACCGTATATTATTATTTTTTTGTTGACTAAGGTGTAATAAATGTATTAAATATCCATTGGTATTCACTTACATTAAATCATCAATAAGGAACCTCTTTAATGTGATTAAGTGCTACGTGCTAGTTAAACACAAAACATTTCTTAAAGTTTGGTTTAAAAGTATGGACATTTATCTAACACGTATATGAATACCTTAGATTCAAAATTTATGTTTTTCCCTTTGTCGATCTTCCGGATGATTGCAGGATTGTCTTATAATCTTCCAAAATGTAACACAGACAATGTCTCATGTATGAATATAATTGAGGGAACAGTTTCAATGAGAGTATATAATCTGCTTGCTCAGCCTTGATGTGAACACAGCTCGATCAATCTTCGCTGAACTTGCAAGATAAAGAGTTGTGAAGTGCCACCTTCTGTGGTCTCGTGGTGCGTATTGATATTTTAAATCCAAACTTCCTGCAAACAATTCCTGGGTCCGCCAGAAATTGAAGTATGCTCCGAATGCCCCATTGTTGACTTATGTACAACCTAGGAACTTGTTTCAACCTGGCCTTAATCAACGTGAACTTTTGTGTGGAATGTTTTCTGACATTTGGTTGTCTCAGTAATAGTATTTATTTGGGAGTAGAGCTGGAAAGGTTGCCCAAGACTTAGCGCAATATTGTTTTTTTTTAATTTTATTTCATTTATTTAATTAATGCAGCCAATTGCTATTTATTTTATTATCAGGACGGGTCAGGGAAAGGATATTGGAAGGAAATTAGCCGTGGACCTATTGAAATGAATCGTCCCGGCATTTGCATGGTGGTGAAAATGGGAAACCACGAAAACCATTTTCAGGGCGGCTGAGGTGGGATTCGAATCCACGCTCTCCCGATTCCAGTGAGGTGTGAGGTAGTGCATTATTACTTTTGGTCATTGCGTCCGGTACAATATTATTTTAAACCCCTGTTTTTATACACATTCACTTTAAAACCCTTGGGACCCTATTCCATGATGCACTTGTATGCCTCTGCTACCTCTGCAGTATGTTGGGCAAACACTTAGAATTCCTTGTAGGTCAACATCTGAGAATGTATGTTAATTTGTATCGTGTGCAGTGGATCGCATTAAATTTTGCACCTCGTCTTGGATTGAGTGATGCAGCAAGTTCGAATATTAAAGGTTCGAATGACTGAACTGACGGTGTCTGGATGGTGTTCCCTTGTTGTATCCACATTTCCCCCAGACAAATACCAGGAATCTCATCTTAATTCCTGAAACGCCTACCCCTAATAAATACAACTACATACACTACTGCAGTCATGAGAGAAATACAGGATCTCGGACAATTCCGCACATCCAAGTATACGGTCCGATGACCAATATGTTCTAAATATCTATAATGAATCAACAGAAAAGAATATTAGGCATACTTAATCAAAATTCATTGATGGAGAAAGATCTTATAAGATACTCATAAATTAAATACATTGTTCAAACTATTGATATTATGTAAAAGAAGAATCTGCACACAAACTTCAATTATTTGAATACATCAAAACCAGTGTTAATTAAGTTTTATTAATACTATGCATTATGTGACACGTCTCCTGACACCCCTTTCCGTTCCTTCTAAAGCTTCGAGGAAAGTATCTAACAGCCTATAGGACCGCCTTTTGCTGTTTTTAATGAAGGCTTTTCACTACGTTCTGATACACCTAAGGCATTTTCTCCTAAAGCATAATGAGTAGTTGTTGACGGGTTGCTGGCCAACTTTATTCATCTGAAAACTGTTTGATGGGGTTCAGGTCTGGTCTCTCAGAAGGCCAGTCCAGCAAATCTATATGATGTTCTTCGAGCCACGATAAAATGGCCCTTGCTTTTTGAACAGGAGCATTATAATGCTGATGCAGAAAATCTACGATTACAAATGTTTGTCTCAATGTGGGAAGCCTGCTGTTGCCAAAAATGTTCTCATGAAACCCGCGTTCTTTTTGCCACCAACCGAAACTATTGGTCCGACTCTACACCAGAGAAAACAGCTCTAGACCATCACACCATCTCCACCGAATTTTACTGTCAGCACAACACCCTCAAGTATGTTCTAATCAACAGACTTTTTCCAGATCAACACATGCCCAACCTAGTGCCACTTGGTATACCGTTACTCATCACACCATAAATCACTGTTCCACCAATGATAGCTTTGTTTGCATCAGTCTAAGCGACGTCGCGTGGGCATTTTCTTTTGTGCACCAGCACGACTATGATAACCAACCCACAACAGATTGTTCTGCCATTGACCTCTGTGCCTGGGGCCTGTTCCACGAATTAGGATTGCGACTTTTCACCTTGCACTTTGCACTTTTCAGTTCAGATTTTGTTCCACCGTCACTGTTCAGATTTGTCTAGCAAAGTGAAAAGTGAAAAATGGAAAGTTAGGAATCTTTTCACTTTTGAAGTCTGTTATGTTCCTCCATTGGTGCAGAAATGCAAAGTGCTGCAAAGAATGAAGTCAAAAGTTTTCAGAAATCTTTGCAAAGAGACGATTCCCTTTTCAGCTGTTGATGAACAAGTCTCTACACTAGTTCCTAGGCACAGAATTTCCTTTAGTGTTATAAATATGTTACGACGAGAGCTTTTGTTATCATCAAGTGAGAATACTGATGAAGAATCCAACAAGAGGACGTACAAAGATAGGATGAATTTTCATAACCTCACTTCAACGGAATTTCGTGAGTGTTTTCATATTACCCCAATACAAGCTGATTATATTCTTGAAATAATTGGCCATTTATTGAAACCTGCAACATGAAGAAGTCGATCGCTTTCCGAAAATGAACGAATTCTTAAATGCTTACATTGGTTAGGAAATGGTGCCCAGCACGGTATAGCAGCAATGCATGGGACATCAAAATCAACTATTTGCAGAACTGTTACTTAAGTTCTCAAGTTCACCACGAAAAATAAAGCATTAAATCATGGAGTATTATATAGTTTGTCCATGGAATAAACATGCTCGAATCATTCCTACGCAAAGACTTTTCACTTTGCAAATAAATTGAAAAGTAATGCATAGACCATGGTGGAACAGAAAGACTTTGCACTTTGCATGAATTGAAAAGTGAAAAGTGTAAAGTGCAAAGTTGCAAAGTTCATTCGTGGAACAGGTCCCGCCTGCAAAGAAGACATATGCTATAAAAGACAAGGACATCTGACGCTTTACAGTTTGGTGGTCCTCACCAGTAAATTTCTTGGTTCTACTAGAGTGATGATGAGGTAAGAAAATAAATATCGTATGGCTCGGGTGCCGGGTGCAAGCTCTTTTGTGTTATTTGACACCTAGAGGGCAGCTTCATTGTTGAATTTTTTGTCGTTCCTTGGAACGCTATGAAAGTCAAGGAGGTTAGATATCTAAGTCCTTGACACTATAGCGCATTCTAATAGAGAAAGGAGGAACTTGGTGTTGGCGAAAAATTTCGATATTAAATTTTGCCATTATGAACACTGCCTACTGAATTGAAATGGGTTATTTAACATGCCAACAACGTACGACATGCGTGCAGAGATTTTTGTCGTCTTTCCAAAATCACCTACCACGGCCAGGTGTGAACCTGGAAGCTTGGGGTTGGTAGTCCGACACGATAACCACTCACCCACCGTGACAAGCATGATTAGGTCAGGAGCTTCCCTTCTATGACGTTCCCAATTCACAACAACAACGTTAACACTCGATAGAGGCACAATTAACTGTCTGACGGAATACCTAAACTTGTGAGCCACTACAATCATGCCCCGATCGAACGTGCTCAATTATTTCCATTGACTCATTCGGATAGAAAGCACGGCGATGGCTGGCTGTGTCTGAATTGATGCAGTATGCACAGCCTAAAGTCACACAATGTAAGTTCAGTGGAGTGCCTTCTTCCCGAATATAACTCTAGTATGATTTCTCAGCCTCGTATGGCAGAACTGTGAAGAGGTGGATTATATTCCCACCTCAGCCATCCTGAAAGTGGTTTACCGTTGTTTCCCACTTCTACTCCAGCATGATTCCTAACTTAAGGCCACGGCTGCCTCCTTCCCTAACCTCACCTGAATTTCAAATACACACACTACTACAGGAAGCAAAATAACACAGGCTATGAGACAAATTCTATATCTATCTATGCAGTACAAACACACACCCAAGTATACGGGGATAAATTACCACGCTGCCCAAGCCCCTCAAATGAAACAACTCATCTCTAGTATGGTGATTTCATGTTCATATTTAAATAATTCCGTCTGAAAGTTATAAGAAATTGCTTCCTGAATAGCAATGATGGAAAGGACCTTATTACCGACGGCTATACGTAACTCAGGAAGAGCTTGAAATAGGATCGATTATTTTACTAATACAGTGTTTAATTAAAGTGGTTATGTATAAAAGTAGAGCCTCCGTGGCTTAAGCGGCAGCACGCCGGCCTCTCACCGCTCGGTCCATGGTTCAAATCCCGGTCACTCCATGTGAGATTTGTGATGGACAAAGTGGAGGCAGAATGGATTTTCTCCGGGTACTCCGGTTTTCTCTGTCACAAATTTAATTCCAGAAACCCTCTCCACTGTCATTTTATTTCATCTGTCATTCACTTAATCATTGCCTCAGAGGAGTGCGACAGGCTTCGGTAGCCGGCACAGTTCATATCCCCGTCGCTAGATGGGGGCTTCATTCATTCCATTCCCTGACCCGGTCGGTCGACTGGAAGCAGGCTGTGTATGTTCACGTATAACAGTGAGTATATTATAATTCTATTGTTTACATTAAAGTCATATCCTGAATCATTCAATAGAATTCAGGAAATGAAGTACGATATATATCCTGTTTTTGTTACACTTTATTTGCTGTTTCAAATGCTGAGTCATGAATATTCTATATTTGTATCGACTAGTCAATGAGCTGACGTTAGCATATCGTAACTGGTATCCCCATCGTCGGTTCAGAACAGTTTTATGTTGTCTGATGAACTTTTATTTATGTGAGGTTAACGAAGAGTCCATATCTTCATAAAAGTGCCAAAGATATCACTAAGTATCCTTGTGAACCTTTAATTCGGTTATGGAACTGTATTTCTTTTTTGCTTGACAACATTGAAATCGACCACCAAAGTTGTAATTCTGTTATCAACCTTCAAGCACTTATTCGTAATTAGTTGAGTGCTCCAATATGCAATAACATTATTAGGCACTTCTGTATAAAAATTTTAAAAAAACGTATCCAGTTGAATATCATGTCTTTGATACTCCTAACAGTGTTAACTGGAAGACTCAAAATTTGGGTTGCTCGACTTCCAACTGGACAATTAGATCATTCATTCATCAGATAAGCCTCCGTGTCTTAGGCGGCAGCACGCCGGCCTCTCACCGCTGGGTCCGTGGTTCAAATCCCGGTTCCTCCATGTGAGATCTGTGCTGGACAAAACGGAGGCAGACAGGTTTTTCTCCGGGTACTCCAGATTTCCCTGTCAAAATATCATTCCAGCAACACTCTCCACTATCATTTCATTTCATCTGCCTTTCATTTAAGCATTGCCCCAGAGGAGTGCGTTAGGCCTCGGCAGCCGGCACAGTTCACATCCTCGCCACTAGATAGGGGCTTCATTCATTCCATTCCTGACCGAGTCGGAGACTGGAAGCAGGCTGTGGATTTTTTTTTCATTCATCAGGTGTGCTTATTGTTGCCCTTATTTATAGATAAAACCCAGCGCGGATTTAAAAAAAACGTTATCCCCATCCTGCACGGCATCCGCATGACTGTTATCCGCATCCACCTCGCGTACACGCGTTTTTTTTATCCAAATCCGCTGACATAACAATACTATTTTTAATTTATTAGATAAAGCATTAAGTATTAAAGCAACACATTTCGACATTTGAGGAGAAAGTCGTTCCCTTAGGCTAGGGCCATGCAGTCATTGGGCTCGGAGAGCGTGGTCGCGTACGGGGAGCACTGGGCAGTCAGACTAGCGCTCCTTCCCCAACCACCATTACACTGTGGCAGCGAGGAGACCAGAGACAGACGGACGATGTTCGGACCGCGCTGACCTGTACAGTCGTGCGGCCGATGGCTTTTGCGGGATTGTTGACATCATATTGATAGGGCTGTCTTGCCACAAAATAAAATATACCGCGTATACAAATCGAAAGGCACTCCGATGTCTGGAATGTGCAAGAAACGAGCGCAAGTGTTAAGTAAAGAATATTGTGATTTATTCCAAACTGAAATTTGATAATATTAGAGAGGAAAATTCAACAACATGTTACCATTATGAACAGACTAGGGTGTCCGTGCTGCTCTGCAGCATTATCTTTCAGTATTGGTATTATAAATTACGACATTATGTAATAGTTTATAACCTTTATTTCACAATAATTCCTTCCAGACAATGTTCGCTGTGCGTCGACCCTAAGGTTTAATTTCTACTTTTACATCTTTAAATGATTTTCCTCCGGATAAGGCAACATACAACATTCTAAGGCCTAAGACTGGATCAGGTAAGTAGATTCCAACTCGTTAAAGCGTTTGACCCTGCGCTTTGTTATTTGTAATACAAAACGCTAGTGTAATAGGAAATTGCCGTCATTCTAGTGCCAGATGGTGACAATCTACGCGAGGTAGCAGTATTCGCTCCCCACTATTCACACCAGTTAGAACTTAGAAATCAATGACATTGTCGTACATTTTTCTAACTATTGGCCTCGTCCCGTTCAGTAATATCTTAATTGCATTGAAACTCCTAAGGAACATTGCAATAGCACCTTCTTTCAAAGTCAACACATGCGGAAGTAAACCACTCATCTCAAGCCTGTTCAAAAATTCAGTGGGAAAATGCAAAACTTAAATTTTCTTCTTCAGTTACCAATGTATTCACACTTGTGTAAATTATAGGAGTTCCAGGAAGTAGATCTGACACTACCCTATTAATTTCATGGAAATGTTCATTTTTCGTTGCAGGAAAATGAAAAATTAGAAGTAATATTAAATGTCCATTCATAACATTCTACATAATCAGCCGATTTGAATAGTTAAGAGCTCCAATGAAAGAGCGTGATCCACCAAGTGTTCTTAGACTAAAACGAACTGTGTAACTCAATTAGAACCATAGATATGATTGCTAAAATGAGAAAAAATGTTGAAAAAATGAGATGTAATATCGAATGTTCACTCATAACTATTCTCATAATCATCCGATTTGAATAGTTAACAGCTCAAGAGAAAGCGCTTGCGTCACTGAGTGTTCTTAGACCAAAACGATCTTCGTAACTCAATTAGAACCAAAGATATGATTGCTTGAAAGTTGGAAAAAGTTGAAAAAGTCAAATAAATTGAGACAGGCGTAATTTAAGTGGTCTTTAATACTTGAAGACAAATCTGTGCATGAATACCTTTCGTTTAAAAAAGAATGAAGGAAATCGACCGGATAGAATGGCCAGACGGACTGGCTTAAGATTTCATAAATATTTTTAATATATAATACTAGGGCGCCCGTGCTGCTTTGCAGCATTATCTTTCAGCATTGGAAATTTAAAATTACAACATTATGTAATAGTTTATAACCTTTATTTCACAATACTTCCATCCAGACAATGTTCGCTGTGCGTCGACCCTTAGGTTTAAGATCTACTTTTACATTTTTAAATGATTTTCCTCCGGATAAGGCAACATACAATATTCCATGGCCTAAAACTGGATCAGGCAAGTAGATTCCAACTCGACAAAGCGTTTGACCCTGCGCTTTGTTCATTGTAATACAAAACGCTAGTGTAATAGGAAATTGGCGTCATTCTAGTGTCAGATGGTGACAATCTACGCGAGGTAGCAGTATTCGCTCCCCACTATTCAAACCAATTAGAACTTAGAAATCTATGATGTTGTCGTACTTTTTTCTAATTATTGGCCTCGTCCCGTTCAGTAATATCTTAGTTGCATCGAAACTCATAAGGAACATTGCAATAGCACCTTCTTTCAAAGTCAGCACATGGGGAGGTAGACCACTCATCTCAAGCCAGTTCAAAAATTCAGTGGGAAAATGCAAAACTTCAATTTTCTTCTTCAGTTACTAATATATTCTCACTCGTGTAAAATCTATAAGTTCCTGGAAGTAGATCTGAAACTACCCTATTCATTTCATGGAAATGTTCATTTTTCGTTTCAGGAAAATGAAAAATTAGAAGTAATATTAAATGTCCATTCATAACTTTCCTCAGAATCAGCCGATTTGAATGGTTAAGAGTTCGAAAGAAAGAGCATGATCCACCGAGTGTTCTTAGACAAAAAACGACCCGCGTACCTCAATTAGAACCAAAGATATGATTGCTTCAATGAGAGAAAAGAGTTGGAAAAAGTTCAGGAAATCAGATAATTTGAGGAAAGCGGAAGTTGTAATACTTGATAACAAATCCGTGCATGAATACCTTTCCATTAAAAAAAGGAATGAAGGAAATCAACCGAATAGAATGGCCGGACTGACTCGGTTAAGTTTTCATAATTATTTATAATATTCGCTTCGGCACTCATAACATTCCTCAGAATCAACCAATTTAAATATTTAATAACTCAAAAGATAGAACATGATCCACTGAGGGCTCTTAGACCAAACCGAACTATGTAACTCAATTAGAACCAAAGATATTATTGCTACAATGAGAAAAAAAAAAGTTGAAAAAATGAGATGTAATATCGAATGTTCACTCATAACTTTCCTCAGAATCATTCGATTTGAATAGTTAACAGCTCAAATGAAAGCGCTTGAGTCACTGCGTGTTCTTAGACCAAAATAACCTACGTACCTCAATTAAAACCAAAGATATGATTGTTTCGAAGAGATAAAACGTTGGCAAAAGTTGAAGAAATCAAATAATTTGAGGAAGGCGTAAGTTAAGTGATTTGTAATGCTTGATAACCAATCCGTGCATGAATACCTTTCAATTAAAGAAGGAATTAAGGAAATCGACCGGATAGAATGGCCGGTTAAGTTTTCATAATTATTTCTAATATTCGCATCGGCACTCAAAACATTCCTCAGAATCAACCAATTTAAATATCTAATAACTCCAAAGATAGAACATTATCCACTGAGTTCCCTTAGACCAATCCGAACTGTGTAACTCAATTAGAACCAAAGATATGATTGCTACAATGAGAGAAAATGTTGAAAATATGAGATGTAATATCGAATGTTCACTCATACTTTTCCTCAAAATAATCCGATTTCAATAGTTAAGGGCCCAAATGAAAGCGCTTGAGTCACTGAGTGTTCTTAGACCAACACGATCTTCGTAACTCAATTAGAACCGATGATATGATTGCTTGAATCTTTGAAAAAGTTGGAAAAAGTTGAAAAAAATCAAATAAATTGAGAAAGGCGTAATTTAAGTGGTTTGTAATACTTGATGACAAATCTGTGCATGAATACGTTTCATTTATAAACAGAATGAAGGAAATCGACCGTATAGAGTGGCCAGACGGACTGGCTTAAGATTTCATAAATATTTTTAATATACGGTATAAGATAATACAGACCTTGAGTGACTTTTGCTCCGTTATAAGCTGTACAAAAATGAGATTTCCCATTCTGCTTTAAAGGCTGCTGCTTCACCACAATTTAATGATTAAAAATATTCTTCAGTTTAACTATGCAAGATAAATCTCTCGAAAAGACAGCTCGAAGTGGATATGTCAATGATGTGGAACTGATGTAATGGTTCATTGAAAATATTTTGACGTTGGGATGATTTGTAATAAATGTGATCGTATGTTTACGTTGAAATAAACAGCTTTATGATATGTTACTGTGTAGTCAGTCCAATAAAATAGATTAGTTATAAATGAATGTTTCTAAACTGTATCATCGGAGTCGCGATTCTTCACATCCAAGATCAAACGATCAATATCTTATAGTTTATTATACAGGGCCATAAATACTCATTTAACTACGGGAAAATTACGACCAGAAAATACGTACAATCAACTTCATCGCAGAGCTAAATGGTTATAATAATCAATTTGTTAGTAACATGATAAGACATATCAAATATAAACCAAAAACAGACCTTAAAAGGATTTCAGATGATTAAAAGTTATTCAATTTAATTTACACATAAAATAATATTTATAGTCTAACAAACATCTTTAAGAAAATAAATTAATTGTAAGATAGCTTTTTGAACACAAAATACATCCAGTAATTTCATGTACTATTTTTGTACAGTCAATTCTTATACTCGGGTAAATATGACTGTATCATCTCAAGTTAAAACTGTGATTTCGAACTGCCCTCATTTAGGCAGTTTTATTCCCTATGAAATTCATATATTTATCCCCAGGAAGTATGAACGATATCTGGAAATTAGTTCATTTAATAGACGAGAGAAGAATATGTCAAAACCTAAATTCCGGGTCCTACTGACAACCATTTTAAGAATGGTTGACGCACTCTTGGAGAGATAGTATGCTCCTGCAGTCTCCTTTTGTACGCGCACAGCTATGCTTGAATACACAACAGGCATGTGGGTTGCCTACCACGTGCAATAGAGCCGCGAGAAGTTCTTGCGCGCAAATTCGTTTATCTCTGGTCCCTGTGCCTTGGTCTCTCCTGTCCTTCCGTTTCAAAGACTGTCACAGTGGCTCAGAAGCAAGCACGAGAGACTGCGGAGCCTATGGTCCAGGGTTCGAATCTCGAGCCTGACTCCAAGGTTAAGGAGGGAGACCCAGCTTAACAGAGGGAAAAAAGGCCAATATTCATTCGATTGTTAAATGTGCTACACATATCGTTGACAAATTCTGCACATATCCCAGTATTGGTGTGCTTCCTGGCAACCAGAAGCAACTTCAATAATGTAAAAATTCTTATTATAACATTTAAATAACATTTTCAAAATTTCCCGCCTTTTTAATAATGTATCACTGTTTCCCTTATAAATTCCAAGTTTATAAGAATTTTCGTACTTTTCCTTTTTTAAAGTGTGTATCAAACCTCTACCTACAAAATGAACCTCAATCACTAACATACACTGTGATTTAGATATTTTTATACAGTTTTTATCCTGAGCACCTGAATATTTTCACGGCGAAAAAAAGGCCTATATTCATTCGATTGTTAAATATGCTACACATATTGCTGAGAAATGCTGCACATATCCCAGTATTGGTATGCTTCCTGGCAACAAGAAGCAACTTCAATAATGTAAAAATTCTAATTATAACATTTCAAAATAACATTTTCAAAATTTTCCCGCCCTTTTAAGAATATATCAATGTTTCCAATATAAATTCCAAGTTTATAAGAATTTTCGTACTTTTCCTTTTTTAAAGTGTGTATTGTGCCCGTTTATACGGAGGATGGCCAGTCAGCACTCGGCTTTTTGCTACTGCGGCATCGGGGCGTGTAACGTTCCCTCCACCGCTGACTTAACATCCGACATGGAATACTCAAGGTTCACAAGGATTTGAGGAAAAACTCAACATATAATTTTACATTATTTATGTCATAGAAGAAAAGCCTCCGTGGCATAGGCGGCAGCACGCCGGCCTCTCACCGCTGGGTCCGTGGTTCAAATCCCGGTCACTCCATGTGAGATCTGTGCTGGACGAAACGGAGGCAGACAGGCTTTTCTCCGGGTATTCCGGTTTTCCCTGTCAAAATTTCATTCCAGCAACACTCTCCACTATCATTTCATTTCATCTGTCATTCATTTAATCATTGCCCCAGAGGAGTGCGTCAGGCCTCGGCAGCCGGCACAGTCCATATCCTCGCCGCTAGATGGGGCTTCATTCATTCCATTCCTGACCCGGTCGGAGACTGGAAGCAGGCTGTGGATTTTCATATGTCATAGAAGAAAAATAGATTCACTCAAAACATGTCAAAAATCAATCACTTGGCATAGTCTCTTCAACTGTCACTCAAAACTAAAAATCACTTTATTAAAAATTTATCAAAATTCACTATAATGCCACATTTGTAGTATATTTTACTCAGGCGTCGAGCACGCCTACCATTTAAGTCATATAATCTCTCCAACGCTTTGGACATTTACATTCATTTCAATCTCTACCCCTCAGGGTTTCCTTTATGTTTACATAAACATTATTTATTTATCATGTATTTAGTCCTCTGGACCTTAATAAGAATTCTTCACAAAGCCTTAGATTTTAAACATTTAAAATACTGTACAAGAACATGCCATGTCTGTGGATTGAACCCTTATTCCACCAGTTACTCTCCATGCATCAGGTGATCTTTCTCAGCAGTGTACCATGCACTGTGTTATTTATTATAGTGGGATCTTTATTCATATTAAAACTACATTGTTTCATAACCCGTTATTCATTCTTTTTGAGGAAGGAATCCTTTTATCATCAATAAAAGTATTTGACAAAATCCGTCAAAATCTATATAAATGCTTCAAACTTATATTCTAGAGAATGGTCTCAATCCCAGCATTATGATTTTATAAGTTATTTTGAGCTTGCATCTTTTATTAAAAACTTTCATATAGTGGCCTCTTTATTCCTAGTCTTTGCTAGACCCTAATTGACCGCGGAACTCGTTAAAATTTCTCTCTCACTCCCTCATTATGGTAGGTCAGGCTCTAACAGCGACCCCCTTCTTCCTGTGACACTTCACTTGATTTATGGAGTCTCGCCGACCGCCTTGCTTTACAATGTTATTTACTATTTAACCATATGATCCCCAAGACTTACATTTCACTTCTAAAGCGGCTATTTGTTCCTGCTTTTAATATAATTATTTTTATTATCATTAACATCTCGTGTTTACAGGATATTTATTGCTTATCTCGGAGAGGATGTATAATAGTTGACTACACCAACCTTAACAACAACTTGTATGACGTCTTATCACAACACTATATTTATAACAATGCCTTTTCGGACTTACTTGCACATTTTACTTACGATGCTTTATTTCGACGATTATTAACTACAATATTTTATTTATAACAATGCCTTCACGGTCTTTCTTGCACATTCACAGAAGACACTTTATTTCGACGATTATTGCCTACAATACTTTATTATAACAATGCCTGATCGGACTTAAAATGTAACTATTATTTTCGACGCTTCAATATGGCAATACTTTAATGGGAAATTCACCTACCCAATATAATACGACGTTTTCATACAACAACAATACATTAATGGGAATCTTTCATCCACAATATTTCGACGATACTCTCCATCTCCCGAATAAATATATCCTGATTAACGCATATTTATTAGCTTGAAGCTACATTTATTTTTTTATTAAGCCTTTTCGGCAACACGAGTTCTTGCTTGGATATTCGCGGTTTATTTAATATCTTATATAATCTTTCATTCATAGCGGTAAGACCTCGGTCTTCCTATTATTTTAATTTCATAACTTTGGCTTCATAGCCTGCAATAATACATTTTTCCTTGGGCGTTTTATTCACCAAATACTTTAGAGATTTACAAATTGATCATTTGACAGCAATGCGTCAAGATATTATTTATTTCGTTCCGTTTTATTACTTGAGTTCCTTATTACGATTTTTACTACCACTTTATTTCTAGAATATAACAAATCGATAATAGTTATTTTTATTATTATCATCTCAGATTTCAATTATTTTTATTACAACTTTTTGTTATTTGCCATTTAATTATATGGTATAGAATCAAATTATTAGCCTACTTTTCACATTTTGCAAAAATGAGGAAAAAGTAGACTTATGAGATCGGGCAAATGTGTGTCTGTCTGTCTGTCTGTCTGTCTGTCTGTCTGTCCTTCTGTCTGTCTGTCTGTCTGGCTGTGTGTGTGTCCCCCCCTATCAACTCCTAAACGGCTGCAGCAATCGAAACAAAATTTGGTAGGAGTAAAGATCTATACCTGAATATCTCACGGCCATATTTGAAAATGATGTCAGTGCTACCAACTGCTAAAAAATCGCAATTGAAATTTGAGCTCCATGTTGGATATCTTGGAAAGTATGAATGGCAGCTATTTCAAAATTGGCACACGTACAGATCATAATATTTCTGTTTAATTTCCAGGAGGCCAAACATGGCAGTGTTGCCAAAATGATTATAAGCCTCCTGATAGGTCCAATTTTTAAATGCATATAACTTCTACACTATCAATTGGAATTCAACCAAATTTCGTATGTTGTATGTGTACATAACCAGATATGACTGAGCGTATTCTTAAGACCTACCAGGGCTGCCAACTGTTAATAAATGCTCCTAATTTATTTTATCCAAATTCCAATATATCAGAAAGTATGCAAGCCGACAGCTTTAAACTATGCACACGTATAGTACCTGACATTCTATATTAATTTGGAGTAACTTATATACGTCAGTGCTACCAACATGATTCTAAGCCTGCTGACAGGTCCAACATTAAATACATGTAACTTCCATATTATCATTTGGATTTCAACCAAATTCCGTATGTGCTATGTGTACCATAACAGATATGACTATGCGTATTCTAAGGAACAACCAGGGCTGCCAACTGTTAATATGTGCTGTCCTTATTTTTGTTACCCTAATATCAATATATCAGAAAGTTTGCAAGCCAATAGCTCTAAACTTTGCACACGTATAGTACCTAGCATTCTAGACGAATTTGGAGTAACTAATATACGTCAGTGCTGCCAACATGATTCTAAGCCTGCTGATAGGTCCAATTTTAAAATGCATGTAACTTCTATACCAACTAATGGATTTCATTCAAAATTGGCACAAATATAGATCATATTATTTCAGATTATTTCTGACCAATACATGCATGACATTGTTGCCAACATGATTTTACGCGCGCTGTTAGATCCAATGTTTAACTGCATGTAACGTCCATGCTATTCATTGGACTTCAACCAAATTTTGTATTTTGTATTTTGTACCTTAAGAGATGGAACTAAGAATATATTCAGTCATCAGGGCTGCCAACTGTAGTGCTGTATTAGGATACATTATGCCAGGTATACAGTATTTCGAACTAATTGGAAATTTCGATATTAGCAACTTAATTTCGTCATTATTCTAGATAGGTTCATATTCTGCAGAATAATCATTGGCATGAAAAGTAGGCTGTATAGTTCTTCACGGAACTTCTTGTTTTTATTTTTCCTTATCATATCGACTTTTAACGACTTCATTATGATGCATATTTATTTCATAACCTGATTTTACTATGGCAAAATTTTAAGCCATTTAGGTTATAATTTTCGATTCCTTCCTCCAAATCATTTATTACTTATTATTTTCATTTCTTGGGTTTCCATTACTTTATATTACTGATCCCATTTTTATACTTATTTTTGCGAGGCCATTCTCGCAGGCATTTATTATTATCCCAACATTTCAATCACAATAGTGCATTCAACTACCCGGTGAATCAATCGTTAAACTCCCTAGTCACGACTGATTTCACCGGGTCAGTGCATCGAACGGCTTCAACTTTTAATGAAAAATCATGACTCACCAGTGTGCTTCTCCTGCTTCATCCTTAGAAGTATTCACCCATCTAACGGCATATTTAACACTTTACCATGGCACTTTCTTTCGTGAATTACATTTCACTTATGCCCAATTGACCTTCATTTATATTTAAACACATTATTATTCTATAAAAACACTGTATTAACACTAAACACATATATCTCTTAAATTATTTACACAGCACTATTTTTCCACCATATCTCAGTGATCTTCGGCACTTCCTATCGGTGATTGACGCCCTGATGAGATCCTAAAACCCTGCATTGGACGCGCGATAACTCGAATGGCTCCTAGTTCTTCACTGGATTTAGTCTCTGCCCTGTCCTTTTAACAGTCTATTTCGGCTTTCTTTATTGTCTTCTTATAAGCGATTTTCATTTTTCATTTGCCCTACACTTATGTAGCGGTCTATCGAACCTATGGCCCGCTTACTTCTTGACCGTAATCTGTCCTTTTTATATCTACGACAAAATTTTTCTTCTTTCTCCTACGAGAATGTTTTCTGGCTACGTCCCTGTTTGACACACTGTAGCTTCGCTAAAGTTCACTGAATTTGCTTTGGGTCTCGAACCCGTGTCCATTTACTTGAATTTTTGGATTTCGTTCCAATACCTGACCCTTTATACTGTGGTCTTTCACTTGACTTTCACGAAGACCTATCTATAGTCTCGAACCGATGATTTCCAGCGTAATGTCTCTACTGATCTGGACTGATGTTTCTAGCTAATTAATGTTCTAGAATTTGACGCGGCGCAACTTATTTTGTCACGGTTTCCGTGTAGCGTACAATTTTATTTGATCTAGCACAAGTGCTTTAGTGATCACTTACAAATAACAGTACTTTTTTGACGTGACGTATTTATATTACCACGCACATACAAACTTTTGTAATAACCGCGGATACTGACGATTTGTTAATTTGTTTTAACACGATCCACTTTAGCGGTTGGTAACGAACTGAGTTACTCGTTGTGACATCTCCATACAGGAGTGTGATGAGTTTTTACTAACGTGAGGACGGACGTCCGTCCAGGCAACCTGATAATACAGCGTACTGTATACTTATGTACTGTGCGAATTTGCGCTGAGCCTCTCCGGGCTTGACTGAACTGCGACTGATATGATGCAGCGTTTCTGCATTTTATGAGACAGCGTATAGCGCCTCTACGCTTACTGATGGTGAAATTGCTTCTGATACAGCCTAATGCCTCACTGGGCTGACGAAGACTGCATGCTCTCTGGCTGAAACCTTGGCTATATATTGGGAACTTGCAAAAATAAATTACTTTTGTCGTCTTCTTCTTGGAACTATCTTTTGAAATAGACGTCGCACGTTTTTGAAAAATATATCATTATGTTCCCTATAATCCAAACATTACATTATCATTTCGTTTTCTGAAAATCGATCGTCTATTTATTTTAAATAAAATCTACAAGGCTCCTCAGCTATGTGGGCGAATGGGTTTTATTTTCTCCTTCCCAAGACCTCCTCTTAGCTCCGCCTAATGACGTAACTGCTTCGAAAGTGCACTTTCCCTGGGCCTAAATTATTCGATTTTAGTCTTGATTAATTCATAATTCCCTGGATTATTCTGTTCTACGTAAACATATTTATGTAATTTTGCGTTGTTTCCGCGAAAACGGGCTATTTCACAATTTTGCGGTATTGGGAGGCAATCCAGAGTTGTCATAAAGATGCTGACGTTAACACTCCGTGGTGGTTCTCCTGCCAATCTGCTCTGATTGATTCATCACAGCGTGACTGTTCTCATGATTCACACACAGCTTGCATCCTGTGACTTCAGATAAGGCTGTCAATGCTCTGCGTCATTGCCTGAATCACTTCTTATTTCCTCATGGCTAGCTTGTAACTGAACGTCTTTTCATCTCAGAGATCCGAATTTCATATCCTGTACCAACCCCAGTTGGGTACAGTATCAAACCTCAACCTACAAAATGAACCTCAATCACTAACATACACTGGGATTTAGATATTTTAATGAGTTTTTATTCATTTTACTTTATTTTATTTTATTCAGGCGCTCAGAATAAGAACTCTTGTGTTGAAGCAGAGCACTCGTCCGATAGCAAATATCTTAGCAAATTTCCCCCCTCCCCCCAACCCCTGCCATCGCGAAGGTGGCCCAAACTGACACCCGAACCTAGTCTTCTCGTCAACAGATGAAGGGAGTAGAGAGAGGAAGGCACTGTTCTTCCATTTACTGTTTTGAGCTTATCAATATCTTTAAAAACAATGGTGCCACAGTCGAGATTCGGCTCTATTGCAGGTGGTAGGCAACCCACATGCTTCTTGTGTATTCAAGTGAAACACGCTGTACATTGCCTCGTTTAATATGTGCCTTTTACTTCTCCAGCTCCCTCTGTTTTCAGTGTTTACCTAGCTCTCTATTTTCACTCCGTTAGCTCTGCCCCATAAATTATGCACGCAAATTACTAAGAGCGAACTGAAATGGTGCGGACCAAGCTGACTGAAGAAGTTGGTGTGGCTGTGTTCGCGTTCAAATCCTTGTATTACGGGCTTACCTTCAGCTTAATCCGATGGAACACTTTCCGGTATTTAATGGATTTTCAAAAAAAAAAAACATAACTTGCTCTTTTTTGCAGTCATATCCGTGGACTTTGGCTGTAATTTAAAATAGCATTTACATAAGTCACTACATGTTTCAATGACACCTCAACTCTGTTGTTATTGTTGAAGGGCATAAAAGAAGGCTTACAACAGGATAGAATACTAGGGGAACAAAATAATATACTTTTTGTTGAGTTTATTTAGTTAATAATTGTTGTTTTAAGGGGCGGAACTACGAGGTCATCTGCCCCTCTTAACACGGATTAAAGTATACAAATTTGGAATGGAATTTAAACATTAGAGGTGGATACCTAAATTTCAAAAGACGGAAAATTAATTAAACAAAATATGTAATAAAACTAATAATTATAAAAATAAACAAAAATTACGGAAGAAACAAAAATTCAGAAGTTAACGAAGGATTGTCATGGCAGGAAGAGTGGTCAAATTCAACATCTGGTACTAATGCTCATGAGATAAATCCAACTCGGAAAATGAATGGATTTGACCTCCCAAGAAAACTATGGTGTCGCCTCAACAGACTGAGAACAGACTGGACGTTGTAATTTCTTGCGCCATAAGTGAGGCTGGATGGATTCTCCAATGTGTGAATGCAGTGAAGAGGAGCAGACCATGGACCATGTCATCCTGCACTGCCCTCTTCATGCCTACTCCGGAAGCCCCAGCGACCTGTTTCATCTTTCAGAAAGTGCTGTTGTGTGGTTGAAGAACTTGGACTTGGACTTATAAATTCCTTGTTGTACTCACCATACGATTAAATAAATGAAAGGAAGTACTGAGATACATAATTGTATTATCAATATGAAAAAAATATCTCACTCTGAGAAACGTACCGACTATAATAGCGCGCCATTTTAAGTCATGAGGTTGGAATCTACGGACTGAAACTCGTCTTGACAAAACTATAATATGTTTCACACTTCTACTAGAGGCAAATGCTGGGATCGTTCGTACCTTAAGGCCATGGCCTCATCCTTCCCAATCGTTACCAGAGTTACAAATACACACACTAATACAGACTCTACACGTTATCAGAAAAATTGAGTGTTTCACCTTCAGCTACAAAATAAAATTCCCTCATAACATTGTGGATTTAATTAGTCTTTCTACAGTTCTATAGTCCGCCTCGTTGCGTTGTGGCTAGCACTCTTGCCAGTCAGCGCAGGGGCCCGGGTTCGAATCCAGGCTCTGACAAGAAATTTAATTTTGGTTGGAGGTCTGGAACGGGGTACATTTAGCTTCGTGAGGCAAAACTTAGAAGAGACGGGTTCGATTCCCACCTCAGCTATCCTGGAAGAGGTTTTCCATGGTTTCCCAGTTCTACTCCAGACGAATGCCGGGATGGTTCCTGACTATAGGTCACGGCCATCTCCTTCCCAATTCTCATCTGAATTACAACTACACACACTAATACAGTCATCACAGTAACGCAGGTTATCAGACAAATTCTACACACACCTAAGTACACGAGGCTACATGACCACGATTTTTGAGTTTGCTCGGAATGAAGATAAAATAGTAACGTTCAATTAATTCATTTTTAGCTGAAGGTTTAACACCATTGTATGCCATCGAGTGTCTTTTTTTAAACCGAAGGGGTCTGATAGAGAAGCTGGAAATTAGAGAGGGGAGAATTCTCCGGAACATCCTCGATCCTGTAAAAGTAGATGACGAATTTTGTAGGCGACATAACTCCAAGCTCTACGAATAAATAGAGAAACTCTCTGATTTTGCAAGAAAAAAGAGAATAGACTTTTGTGGCCATATACAGAGATTACCTCCCAGAAGTTTGACCAATCGTTTGCTCAGTTTATGGCACAATAAGAAGATTCGGGCAAGATGATTGACGGAAACTGAGAAGGATCTGCGTGATAGACAGGCTATGAGGCGTGCTTTAAAGGAAGACCATGGTTTTCAGGAGAAACCTCTGAGAAAGTGTACTCCCTGGACTATTGAAAGAAAGGAGTTACGCTGGCAGAAAATGCGTCAATACTGAGCGAAGTTGAATAAACAAGGTCCTAAGTAGGCCAATTCGAGAGGAGAAGAAGAAAAGAAAAGTCCAAAAGTTCCTATAAATATGGGAGATATCAGGGAAACGGTGAAGATCAGCAAAAAGCAGGAGCCAAATTTTGAAAAATGGATAAAAATAGTTACGGTTCGAATTTTGAAAATTTAGACCTTTGCTTCTAATAACAACACGTGTGTGTTACCTTGGAAACTAACGACCACGGAAATAACTTTTCATGATTTCAGTTTTCTTTGGCGCCAGTATTATTTCATTCTCTTGCTCACAGCATCTTTCTTTTCAGCTGTCCAATGTTGATTCTTCTTGGTCGCTGTTTCTGGCTCTAGGAACCCCTCAAATGTGTGTACCTTATTTCTGAAATGTATATAATTGCTGTACAAGATTAATGACAGGCACGGTTATAATAATAAAATCGTTTTTGGTTTAGCTCCTTGAGCTGTTGGTTTCCACCACCAACAAAAACACTTAAAATTTAATTGACTGTTTTCCTGTGTCATTTAAGTAGAAATCAGTTACTAACGATAATACCTTAAATTTACTTCATATGATGGACTCTTTAACATTAATGCCACAAAAATGTATAAGTCAGAATCGCCAACGTTAAGACCTTAAATTTACAGTATATGATCGAGTAAATTGGTAACGTCAACGCTGGAGGATTGTATAAGTAAGAACCACCAATAGAAACACTTTGTTTTTAGCCTACATTTCACATTTTGCAAAAATGAGGAAAAAGTAGACTTATGAGATCGATCCGGGAAAATGTCTGTCTGTCTATCTGTCTGTCTGGCTGGCTGTATGTGTGTGTCCCCCTATCAACTCCTAAACGGCTGCAGCAATCAAAACCAAATTTAGTATGAGTAAAGATGTGCACCGGAATATCTCACGTCCATATTTGAAAATGATGTCAGTGCTACCAACTGCTGAAAAAACGCACTAGAAATTTGAGCTCCATGTTGGATATCTTGCAAGGTATGCATGGGAGCTATTCCAAAATTGGCACACATGTAGATAATACTATTTCAGTTTAATTTCCAGGAGGCTAACTATGACAGTGTTGCCAAAATAATTTTAAGCCTTCTGATAGGTCCAATGTTTAAATGCATATAACTTCTACACTATCAATTGGATTTCAACCAAATTTTGTATGTAATATCTGTACTTAAACAGATATGACTGAGCGTATTCTTAAGAGCCACCAGGGCTGCCAACTGTTAATAATTTATCTCTCTTTTTATCCAAATACCTATATATCAGAAAGTATGCAAGCCAACAGCTTTAAACTATGCACACGTATATTCTGACATTTTAGATTAATTTGGAGTAACTTATATACGTCAGTTGTACCAACATGATTATAAGCCTGCTGATAGTACCAATATTTAAATACATGTAACTTCTATACTAACAGTTGGAGTTCAACCAAATTTCGTATGTGCTATGTGTACCATAACAGATATGACTATAAGTATTGTTAAGAGCAATCAGGGCTGCCAACTCTTAATAAATGCTGTCTATATTTTTGGCCCACTTTTCACAGTTTGCAAAAATGAGGAAAAAGTAGACTTATGAGATCGATCCGGGAAAATGTGTGTCTGTCTGTCTGTCTGTCTGTCCTTCTGTCCGTCTGTCTGTCTGTCTGTCTGTCTGTCTAGCTGTGTGTCCCCCCTATCAACTCCTAAACGGCTACAGCAATCAAAACCAAATTTAGTATGAGTAAAGATGTGCACCGGAATATCTCACGTCCATATTTGAAAATGATGTCAGTGCTACCAACTGCTGAAAAAACGCACTAGAAATTTGAGCTCCATGTTGGATATCTCGCAAGGTATGCATGGGAGCTATTCCAAAATTGGTACACATGCAGATAATACTATTTCAGTTTAATTTCCAGGAGGCTAACAATGACAGTGTTGGCAAATAATTTTAAGCCTTCTGATAGGTCCAATGATTAAATGCATATAACTTCAACACTATCAATTGGATTTCAACCAAATTTTGTATGTAATATCTGTACATAAACAGATATGATTGAGCGTATTCTTAAGTGCCACCATGGCTGCCAACTGTTAATAATTGCTCTCTCTATTTTTTTATCCAAGTACCAATATATCAGAAAGTATGCAAGCCAACAGCTTTAAACTATGCACAGGTATATTCTGACATTTTAGATTAATTTTGAGTAACTTATATACGTCAGTTCTACCAACATGATTATAAGCATGCTGATAGTATCAATTTTTAAATACATGTAACTTCTATACTATCAGTTGGATTTCAACCAAATTTCGTATGTGCTATGTGTACCATAACAGATATGACTGAAAGTATTGTTAAGATCAATCAGGGCTGCCAACTGTTAATAAATGCTGTCCATATTTTTTACCCTAATATCAATATATTAGAAAGTATGCAAGCCAACAGCTCTATACTTTGCACATGTATAGCACCTGACATTCTAGATTAATTTGGAGTAATTAATACAAGGCAGTGCTGCCAACATGATTCTATGCCTGCTGATATGTCCAATTTTAAAATACAAGTAACTTCTATACTAACAAATGGATTTCATCCAAAATTGGCACAACAAGATATCATAATATTTCAGATTATTTCTGACCAGCACACGCATGGTATTGTTGGCAACATGCTTTTACGCGTGCTGATAGAGCCAGTGTCTAACTGCATGTAACGTCCATTGGACTTCAACCTAATTTTGTATTGTGTACCTTAAGAGATGGAACTAAGAATATATTCAGTCACCAGGGCTGCCAATTGTAGTGCTCTATTAGGCTACATTATACCAGGTATATTTTGAACTAATTTGATATTTCGATATTACCAACTTAATTTTTTCATTATTCAAGATAGGTAGAATAATCATTGGCATGAAAAGTAGGCTGTATAGTTCTTCACGGAACTTCTTGTGTTTTCAAGTTTAACGATCAAGTGTATTTAACTTGAACGCTACATGGATGTGCAAGGCAGAACCATTACCGAACTTCAAATTTAGTGCATATTTTCGAGTGATTTTAACATTAACATCAAAGGAACGTAGAAGTCAGAATTATTAATATGAAACCCCTATGAACATCAAATTGGCAGGTGAAAAGCTGAAGGAAGTAGGAGTCTTCTGTTACTTAGTAAGCAAAATAACCAGTGATGGACGAAGCAAAGAGGATATAAAAAGTAGGTTGGTTCAGGGAAGGAATCTGTTGACATCGAATATAGATTAAGGTATTAGGAAGTCATTTTTGAAAGCCTTTGTCCGGAGCGTGGCACTCTATGGACGTGAATCTTGGACTATTGGTGCAGCACAAAAGAGGAGAATTGAAGCGTTTGAAATGTGGTGTTACAGGAGAATTATGAAGATCAGAATGGTAGATAGGGTTACAAACGAAGAGGTATTAAGACGAGTGGGAGACTAGAGATGTTTCTGGCGACTGCTAATGAAGAGAAGAGATAGGTTGGTAGGACACATACTAAGACACCCAGGAATAGCAGGCTTAGTTATAGAAGGATGGGTCGAGGACAAGAACTCTAGGGGTAGACCAAGGTTAGAATATGTTAAACAGATTGCCTCGGACGTAGGGTATGGTAGCCATGTAGAGATGACACGATTAGCTCAGGACAGGGAGGCATGGAGATCTGCATCAAACCAGTCAAAAGACTGAAGACTCAAACAACAACATAATTAGCGTATCACATATGTGCGTTTCATTTGTGTTCGAATTTAGTGAGTACTTGTCTACCCACGTGCACGAGAGAAGATAAGAGCATGCAGACGGGTGAGGGGGCGCTTGTCAAGAGGATGGCGGATTAAGGATTTGAAGTGCTTCCATGAGCAGCTGAAGGTAATCTCGAGATGAGTTCCTACTCTAGATATCTGGAGCCCCAGCCTCTCTCCCTGGGCCAAGCAAACACTGCTCTGTTTGTTCAGATATGAGAGCTCGATCCAAGCCATTAGAAAATCAAAGAGTCTATGGATTGTAGTGGTTGTCAACAGCACCAGTTCCTGAAACTCAAAACCAGTCATGGTATTTCACCATCGAACCTGGAAGTGAGGGTTTGTTTGTTGTTTGAGTCTTCAGTCTTTGGACTGGTTTGATGCAGCCGTCCATGCCTCCCTGTCCTGTGCTAATCGTTTCATCTCTACATAGCTACCACACCCTACATCCGAGGCAATCTGTTTAACATATTCTAACCTTGGTCTACCCCTACAGTTCTTGTCCTCAACCCTTCCTTCCACCACTAAGCTTGCTATTCCTGGGTGTGTTAGTATGTGTCCTACTAACCTATCTCTTCTCTTCATTAGCAGTCGCCAGAAACATCTCTCCTCTCCCACTCGTCTTAATACCTCTTCGTTTGTAACCCTATCTACCCATCTGATCTTTATCATTCTCCTGTAACACCGCATTTCAAATGATTCAATTATCCTCTTTTCTGCTGCACCAACAGTCCAAGTTTCACTTCCATAGAGTGCCACGCTCCAGACAAAAGCTTTCAAAAATGACTTCCTAATATCTAAATTTATATTCGATGTCAACAGATTCCTTTTTTGTATAAATGCTTTCCTTGCCTGAGCCAACCGACTTTTTATATCCTCTTTGCTTCGTCCATCACTGGTTATTTTTCTTCCTAAGTAACAGAAGTCTCCTACTTCATTCAGCTTTTCACCTGCCAATTTGATGCCCATAGAGGTTTCTGATTTATTTCGGCTGCATTCCAGTATTTTTGTTTTACATTTATTAATTATCATCATGTATTCTTTCCGTAAGACGGAGTCCATACCATTCAAAAACTCATTCAAATCCTCAGGCTTGTCGGCCAAGATGACGATGTCATCAGCAAATCTCAGAGTTGAAATTATTTCTCCTTGAATCTTCACTCCCACTTTAATTTTTTTTCCAATTTCCTTCATTGCTTGTTCAATGTAAAGATTGAAAAGTATGGGTGATAAGTGGCAGCCTTGCCTTACACCTTTCTGAATACCAGCTTCTCTCTCATGTCCTTCAGCTCGAATGACTGTTGTCTGGTTTCTGTATAGATTGTATATCACCCTCCTATCCCTATACTTTATTCCAATAGATTTCAAAATGTCAAACAATTAAGTCCAATCAACGTTATCAAAAGCCTTTTCTAAGTCTACAAATGCCATGAACGTTCTCTTATCTTTTCTTATTCTACCTTCCAAAATCAGCCTAAGACTTAGTACAGCTTCCCTTGTTCCTACATTTCTCCTGAAACCAAACTAGTTGGTAGATCGTATTTCTAACCCTTATTATTCTAGATTTTTGGGATTGGGATGAGGTGAGGGATGGCTTCTTTTGCAGCCAGCCGTTGCCAACTTCATGAGGGGAGTTACTCGGAGATAGACGAAGGGCCGCTTCGTCTTACAGTGTCTAGCATCTTAGCTATCATTTCTGAGGTCCAATGTTTGATTCCTGGCTTTGCCAAGAAATTTTATTCTGGTATGATGGATGCAACTGGGTACACTCAGCCTCGCAAGGCAGCCTAAGAAAAGGAGGCTTTGATCCCCCCCCCCCCCCGGTCAGCCATCCGAAAGTGGCTGTCGGTGGTTTCCGATTTATACTCCAGGCAAATGTCGGGACGGTTGAGAAGTTGGGGGCACAGCCACCTCCGTTCCAATCTTCGCCTGAATTACAAATACATGCACTAGTACAGACACCAAAAGAACACAGTCTATCAGACAAATGCCACACACTCACCCAAGTACAGGGGATGAAATGAGAACGATGTTGAAGCCCCTAAATGAAAAGAACAACATCATACAACAAGCTTTGCGTTATCTCCATCGTGTAGCTTTGTGTGTTTGGGAGTGTTTATGGAATCTGTCTGATAACCTGTGCCTTTGTGACGGCTTTAGTGTTGTGGCCATGTATTACGGAGTAAGACGCATGCTACAATAACGAGGACATGGATCGAAAATTTACCCAGATGACACAAAGGATCAGATGGCGAGACATGGCAAATATGGTCTTCTTGGTGAAAGGTGTACCAAATGAGGATGCGGTGGGTATGAAATGATGAAAGAGAATTTTCACGCAATCCAACTTCAACCAAGAGAAGTAGAAAAGGAAGAAGAAGAACAATAAGAATAATGAATTAGAATGGGAGTTAAAAGGAAATTGCAATGGTTTATTCTCTCCCAATTGGACGTGTTATGCTTACAGTGTAATAACAGACTACGTTCAGTTCTGTAGTTTTGTTATTAGAGCTTGAGAACTCGTGATGGCTTCCAACTCAATAATTCACAAGGACTACGAAATGGAACTCGAGGTCTTTCTTCATAAAGCATTATATTGTCACGCACAAGCTTTACCCTGTTCATTCGGCTTTAGTACAATATTAATAAGCAGTTTCTATTCATGAGGTAAAAATAGGAACACTGTCTCCATCAGTAGTAACGATTCAAAGATATATTTTCTTTGAGAGACCTGCGGTTCTCAATTCTCTTTGTTACATTGATACGGTTAATAAATGTACAGGTAATATTGACAACCAGCAGCTTAATTTGTGACAACTACATTGTGAGAAAGTCCAAGAACACGTAGAAAATTCGTACTAGGATGATCAGAAACACAAAGGGAACATCGCAATTGTAAACCTCTCAATCGCACTGAAACATGGCTAACACGTTGGCCAGATTACGAGGAAATCATGTATTAGATGTTTTTAAGTGCGTGGTATATGTTTTCAAAGCTACTTTGCAAGTTTTATACCGTGAATGGTTCATAAACCCAGATTGAGGGTTGTACTTAGTGTCTAACAGAACTGTTTGGTAGGCCGGATGTGCATCACAGAGGATTGTGGGAATATTTCTATTCTCAGGACTCCAAGAAAATGGTTTACACAGTGACATGCCAGAATTATGGTGGCTCAAAGAGCATTTGAAACGTTTATGGTACCAGTGCGGGTATACGTAAAGGGAACTGCTTGGCGAAGGAGCTGGAACCTGATAAATCCATCATAATTTCATGCTTAGATAATGTATTGTTTGTGTTGAATATAGAGATGGGCTGATAGTTGGTTCCATTCCCACGTGCTATTGTCAACTGATTTTTAGCCTACTTTCGATTTTTTCAAAAAAATGAAAGTAGATTTATGAGATCTACACAGGGCCAAAAATTGTGTGTCTGTCTGTGTGTGAGTCTCTGTGTGTGAGTGTGTGTGTGAGTGTGTGTACACTCAATGTCTGTCCCCCTCTATCAATTCGAACACGGTGAAACCGAATTGAAAGAAATTTAGTACAGAGGTAGCACTAGCAAAGGGCACCTCAGTGTCATGTTTTATATCGCCGCCATCTTCACGGAAACGTAATGACGGCCACCCAAATGTTCAAAGCTTAAATCAAATTACGACTAACCTAATCATCTGATCTCCACCAAATTTTGCAACATTATACCTTTATGTATGAAGGATCTTATCACCAAACTTCATGGTCATCAGCCCAATAACTTGTGCATGGCGGCCATGTATGTGTGCAAATCGATTCCCTCTATCAATTCAAAAACGGTGAAACCGAATTGAACGAAATTTGGTACAGAGGTAGCGCTAGCGTAGGGCACCTCAGTGTCATGTTATATATCGCCGCCATCTTGACGGAAACGTAATGGCGGCCACCCAAATGTTCAAAGCTTAAATCAAATTACGACTTACCTAATCATCCGATCTCTACTAATATTTGCAAGAATATACCTTTATGTGGGAAACGTCTCTTGTCCAAACTACAAAGTCATCCGCCTAATAGTTTCAGGATGGTGGATGTATGAATCATGCAAGTATTATAACCCAACCATAACTTACTATTCAACAAGGCCTGATCTCAACAATTCAGCTTATCGTACATATGGAGGTTTAAACTGTTCTCAAGGAGGTGACCGGTAGGATATTAGCCTATTATAATAGAATACGTAACCGTAGAAGTGACTTAACAGGTCTGATTGACCACGCCATATGGTTGTGGGTCGTACATAAAATGGCCGCTATTTGTGCTCGTAAATCCATTTATATTCGTAACTGCGTAGGGTTATATCCTTTTAGGAATGTACTGAACAAAATAATACATATTTAGTATCAAATGGTTTATAGAAGCGCCAAAAACACTAATGAAATCGTTGATTACAACACAAAAAGAAGTTATTTACATTTCCATCTTGAACTGCATTCGTGGCGCAGTGGTAGCGATTTAGCTTCATTGTGAAGGGTTCCGTGGTTCGAATCCTCGTGATTTCGTTTATTTTTACCTCTTTTTTTGTATTAATTGGTTCATAACTATTCACACGTTATAATATTAAGCATATATTGTGTGTATTTGCAATCGAAAAGATTATATAATATGCTGTACTCATAAAACCACATATTTCAACACTCGACTAGAGCTATTTAAATTCGTTGTCCTTGATCCGCGGTTTGCGTCTATCGTTGTTATTTTTGTTGTTGATTCTTTAGGGGTTTTGCGGCATCATGTTCTTGTAGCCCGGTGTACTTGGGTGTGTGTAGAAGTTGTCTGATAACCTGTGTCACTGTGAGGTCTGTAGGCTTACTAGTGTGTGTACTTTTATACGAGGTAAGATTTGGGTAAGAAGCTGGTGATGCTGCTGTTTCATTTGAGATTCATGGACATCATGGTAATTTAGTCCCGTGTACTTGGGTGAGTGTTGAATTTTGTGTCCTAACCCGTGTTATTGTGATGGCTGTATTAGTGTGTGTATATATCATTCAGGTGAGGATTCAACCAATCAACGTATAATATCCGTATAGCACATTGTGTTTCAACAAGCTACTACAATCAACATTCAATTATAGTCCTTGAAGAGGACAAAGAGTTATAACTAAACCCATGCATTTAGGAGAAAGTAGGCTATATGTTATTTACTGAACATCTTGTTTCATCTTGAAAACATAACGAGCATTCTCATTAGTTCATTCCTCTTTATGGTACGGGCGTTTCAGTTCCAGTTACTCTCCCGTTACCGTTAAAAATAACGGTTACTAGTAATTGTTACTCCACAACGCTGATACGTGGTATAAATTGAAACACGGGTTTCTTATCTTTAAATATCATGCATGACTTCATGCATGGGTACCCTTACCAAATTTTATACTTTAAAGTATTATCAGTGGTTGCGGGTCTCGAGGAGATTTGAAACCTGTGATTATTGTTCAACTGGATGGCTGATAACATGTCAATAAACAATAGACTGAATGAATGCTGACAGTGATAATGAAGACCAGTCAGACAATGGAATTGACAGCCTCCCATGTCCACAATTCCAGTCAGTGCATTGCAATATTCATGGAGTCACTGCCTGTGCAGAAATAGAAATAAATATGTACTGTATTCGCTTATCACTTTCACATGAAGTAACATTAAAACAGTTCGGCGAGCAATGTCGGCTCTTGTGAAGCGGAATCTATGATGGTTCCAAAAATAGATGACTACCATCTGTCTTACGGTAAATATGTTAACACTAAAACTGATATAAGGCCTGTATCCCATCTCTTGAAAAATACAGTACATTTTCATTTTTCTGTTGGCACAGGCTAGAGTAAAATGTAGCTTTCACCGATTTCTCAGTCTCATTCATGGCTGTGATTAGATGGAAGCTACAGAGGTATGGGTGATGCCTGTGAAAGGTTCTACTCATACGGTTAGTACTACTGTACTGACTCAGTGAGGCAAGCAATGGCTAACTACCTCACTCCTCATCTTGCCTAGTACGCCTCAATATAGCGCTACCTTGGGTTTTTGAGAGTCTCTACCCACATAACCTACGGTGGTACTTTTTGATAATCCGACCAACCTCTGTGCTGATTACCCAACAGACAGGTGTATTAACATGACGAGTATTTATTATCACTTTCCGCTTTTAGATTTCTAGTCTCTTATTGTTGTTGTAGTTTCATTTGAGGGTCTTGGACATCGTGGTCATTTATCCCCACGTACTTGGGTGTGAGTGGGTATTTGTGATTCAAAAGAGGATTGGGAAAAGGAGTCAGTCGTGGCCTTACGTTAGGTACCACCCCAGGATTTGCCTGGAGTAGAAGTGGGGAAACCACGGAAAACCACTTCCAGGATGCATGAGGTGGGAAGCAAACCTGCCTCTTCTCTGTTTTCCTTCATGAGGCTGAGTGTACCCCGTTTCATCCCTCAGATCAGAATTAAATAAAATATTTCTAGTGTTATGTGTGGATAAATATCCTTATTCTTGTCATAAACTCTGTTGCTCTCAAGAGTTTCAAAGGCACGTACCTGCCGTCAATTGTTTCTAATGTACCATCTGAGACATCCGTAGCACCTTGTAGGACCATTATTTCTGCAGACCTGTCGTTCCAGCCACGCTCTCTGGAGTTGAATTACTCATATCTTCATTGTGCGATGTAAATTTAGTTGTTTCCCCGCATGACTCTCTTAGTAAGATGGGGAAGATGACCTCGCCATTCCGCCCCTTAAAACAACAATTAACTAACTTCTTCAGTACTACGCAGTCAAATTATGATGTCTTCGGTGGCGTAGTTGGTAGCGTGCTGAACTGCTTTGCCCAAGATCACGGGTTCAAACCCAACCGAAGTCGTCACTTTTTAAGAGCGTCAAAATCCTTCAGTATGCCTTCCTTCGGAGGGGAAGTATAGCCGGTGGGACCGTGTCATATATTTATGGCATGTAAAAGAACCTATCACTACAATTGGTAGTGTGTAGCTAAATTTGTAGGTTATTTGGTTAGAAACGCTCTATCAAGTTCCAACGTTCGCCGCTAGGTGTCAGTGACAGTGGCAACTCTGGTAGCTAACAGAGACTGCTGAGGCATGTGCCAATTTAAGAATAACAGTAGAGAGTCAATAATCCGAACGTCGAAATTCCGAACGCCCGTTTTAAACATGAGAACTGTATTTTGCACGGCGCTGTGAGCGAACAATGACCTTGGGAGTGTTTGATTTGAACCATCCACTCCCCTTCCCCCCAGCAGGCGGGTCAGTTCAGTTGCTTCACTTGTTCAGTAGTGTAGTTGAAGTTGCATGTTGTGGTTCGTAGTGCGTACATAATTTATATTTTAATTACAGTACTGTGTGTGTGCCTTGAACAGTGTCGTATTATGGCGTCATCAGGGACACTGAAGAGGAAACATAAATTTCTAACTATAGAAACCCAACTCGAAATTGAACTTGTCTGCAATGCAAATATAATAATTAGCCTATAGGGATGACATCCATGATGGTATTTTAGCCACCCTATCGCGCACACGTCTGCAGCAAGTCTGGAGGTTGGGAGTTTGTTCCCCAGCACTGACAGCGGCTATCCTGAGTATGATTTTACATATTTCCTTCTATTTTCCTCCAGTCAAATTCCATGATAGTACCTTAATTCAAGTCCTGGGGCATCTATCCTGTCCTTGTCCCTAATGCAGCTACCTACACCACTACAGTCATCACAGAATCAAAGGACATTAGACAAGTGCAATACACTCCTGAGAACATAGGGCTGATGATCAAGATGTCATCAACCAATTAAATGAATCACCAAACACAAGATGTTCAGTAAAGGACATATAGCCTACTTTCTCCTAAATGCATGGGTACTGTTATAACGCTTTGTCCTTTTCAATTAGTATAACTGAATGTTGTTTGTAATAGCATGTTGAAATACAACGTGCTAAACGGGTAAAAACCTGAATATAAGGTGCCCTTTGCTTGGGCTACCACTGTAAAAAAAATCATTCAATTTGGTTTCACCGTGTTTGAATTCATATGAGGAATTGATTTGCACACATACATGGCCGCTATCTGCAACTATTGGGCTGATGACCTTGTATTTTAGAAGAAAGACGCTCTCCATATGAATATATGTTGTTGCAAAATTTGGCAGAGATCGGATGATTAGGTTAGTTGTAATCTGATTTAAGCTTTGAACATTTGGGTGGCCGCCATTACGTTTCCGTCAAGATGGCGGCAATATAAAACATGACACTGATGTGCTCCTTGCTAGTGCTATCTCTGAACCAAATTTCGTTCAATTCAGTTTCACCGTGTTTGAATTGATAGGGGGAATCGATTTTCACACATACATGGCCACCACGTGCATACTATTGGGCTGATGATCTTGTAGTTTGGTCAAAATATGCTTCCCATACAAAGGTATGTTGTTGAAAAATGTGGTGGAGATCAGATTAATAGGTTGGCCGTAATTTGATTGAAGCTTTTAACATTTGGGTGGCCGCCATTACGTCTCAGTCAAGATGGCGGCAATATAAAACATGACACTGAGGTTTCCTTTACTAGTGCCATCTCTGTACCAAATTGTGTTCAATTCGATTTCACCGTGTTTGAATAGATAGGAGGAATCGATTTGCGCACATTCATGGCTGCCATCCCCAAAGTATTGGGCTGATGACCTTGTAAGTTGGTTAAGCTATTCTTCATACAAAAAGGAATACTGTTGCAAAACTGGGTAGAGATCAGATGATTAGGTTGGTCGTAATTTGATTTAAGCTTTTATCATTTGGGTGGCCGCCATTACGGTTTCGTCAATATGGCGGCGATATAAAACATAACACTGAGGTTTCCTTTACTAGTGCTACCTCTGTACCAAATTTGGTTCAATTCAGTTTCACCGTGTTTGAATTGATAGGGGGAATCGATTTGCACACATACATGGCCGCCATCTGCAAACTATTGGGCAAATGACCTTGTAATTTAGTCAGAAGGTGCTCGCCATATAAATATATTTTGTTGCAGAATTTGGTAGAGATCGGATGATAAGGTTAGTCGTAATTTGATTTAAGCTTTAAACATTTGGGTGGCCGCCATTACGTTTCCGTCAAGATGGCGGCGATATAAATCATGACACTGAGGTGCCCTTGGCTAGTCTACCTCTGTACCAAATATCGTTCATTTCGGTTTCACCATGTTCGAATTGATAGTGGGGGACAGACATTAAGAGTATACACACTCACCCACTCGCAGACAGACACACAATTTATGGCCCTGTGTAGATCTCATAAGTCTACTTTCATTTTTTGCAAAAATCGAAAGTAGGCTAACAAGAACAATAGGAAGCTTCGCTTCCAGTGCCCAAGCCAGTTCCTCTTCCTTGTATGGATGGTATGTAACAGCCTCCTATTTTCTCCAACTCGCTCCATTACCTCCTCATTCCGGAGCCTTTCCACCCAAGATAACCCTTTCATCTCCATGACCAAATTTCAAACGCTTCTAATTATTGAGATAATTTAACACCATTGCTTTCTTATAACAGTATATGGTCAATATGAGTTGGTTATTCAGGGTGGGAGGAGATTAACTGGACAGCCAGGAACATATTATTCCCTAGTAGGGCAGGACGCGCCGTAAGACGTGAAAAACGTATAGTGAAAGGTACATGGTTTAACGGGGGAAAATGGTTTAGTGACATATTTTAAACATGACTTTGGGATTGCACCATGCTGTGCAGCATAAAGAAAAGAAGTAATAATGTCTGGGGTGTATCTGCATACGACGAGTGGTTCTCAAACAATTCCATGTTACGACGATCACTTTCGGGAAGGCTATTTCCCATGTCCAGGCCAGCAAGATTGCATCAGCTGTCGCGTGTACATGTCTTATCTTAGAGATAGGGTGGCCATAAATGTTTTGGCCTAGAACGGGACATCGTAGTACCCGGGAGGGGGGCGGGGGTGCCCCCAGTTAAGTCCGAAAACCTATAGCCTTACTCCATGGAAGTGGGTTTGTTAAATCAAAACTAAGATTATTTTTATTCATATTTATTACACGTCTGGCTGCGTGGCTCAGGGGTAACGTTCTCGCTTGCTGAGCCCAAGATTGCAGGTTCGAAACCTGGCGCAGTCAGCTGGCATTTGAGGGTGCGCAAATGCGAGGGAGCCGTGTCAGTACATTTACTGGCACGTTAAAGATCCCCTTCGGGGCAAAATTCCGGCACCCCGACGTCTCTAAAAGCCAGAGTAGTTAAAAGGGAAAGTAGTGGAGTAATACCGATTCCAACTCACTCCAGAACCCCCCTTGCTCTACTACTAAGCCTCAGCCATGTTAAATATCTCTCGAACGCATGGTCCGATTTTGACAAATGAGGTATCGTTGGACTCGGGCTGACGTTCTCTTTGCTATGGACTATTCGTTATATTTTTCAAATTTTTTTTGAAAATTTTTGTTTTTGAAACTAGGTGATAGTTTGAAAACTAAACATGATAGAACGTTGTGCCATAGCTCAAACGAATGGTCTTTATGCCCTTTATTTTCTATAATGAAACTTTTTTACTTTTATGTTTTTTTTGAAAACACTCGAATTTTGAAAATCCTATATTTTGGAAACTAGGAACTTTACAAAAACGTTTGTTTGACATAAATGAAAGGTCCCTATGCCCTCTACCCCCAAAATAAATTTCAAGTCGCTAGAGCAAAAATTTGTGTTTTGTAAGTAGTGTGGAAGGGGGGAGCTGCACCACTTCTTATTGAGCCACCCTCGTATTTGCCCCGAAGCTGATATCTCGCTAACCAATGGTCGGATTTGAACATACAGGGTGTCCTAGCACTCGTAGTGATGCCCCCTACTTTCCTATAGCCTCTTTATTTGATTAAAAGACCAAAACTAAAAGGTCATGTGCTTTTAATATCTCGCGAACCAATCATGCTAGAGGCATGTTTGATATGTCCAAGGACTCGGAGTGACGTCCTCTTTGCTATGGACCACTCGTTATATTTAAAAAAAAAATTGGAAACTCGATTTTGGGGTAAACACGTGTTTTTTGTGATTTTTGCCGATATCTCATGGACCAATAACGCTAGAGACGTGTACGAGGTGTCCTAGGACTCGGGCTAACGCCCCCTTTCAAATGTGGTAGATATTTTTTCCAAAAAATAATTCACAAAGGGCCTAACGCCATACATGTTGAAAAAACGTTTTCTTTTTCTTTACCTGTTTATAATGTTCATGAAGCGTGGTGGTTGAGAGAGACGATACGGCTGGGTGTGTGTGTGTTTCAACGAACCTGTCGCTGACCAAGGTGGCTGTGTTCAATAGATCAATCGCTATTTCGGCGGGTCGGTGTATGACAGAGCGAGCGTGCGTTTTTCTGATATTTTACCTTTAACGTGTAAACGGTGATGAGAACTTGGTTCTATGTTGGTCGAAGCGAGTAGAGAAAACAAACTTACAGGAGGTGAATGTCATTTGAGATTATTGGAAGGCGCCGATCTGACTTGACAACAGGTGACGCTTGAAGGTGAAATAATCTGACCATCGTGGTGGCAGGGAAGTGCGAAATGCATGTGAACACATGTGTGAAACCAGATGTAGGCTAAACCAGTGACATCCTGTCTTGCTTCGTACGTGACAAAATGCAAGTCCATGTGAAATTTGATCTTTCACAGGTGTTCGCCTGAGACGTTAGCTGTCCACGTGCGCGATAACTGTTAACAAGTGACATTCTGTTTTGCTTCGTACGTGACAAAATGCAAGTTGACGTGAAATTTGATCTGCCACAGGTGTTCGCCTTGGACGTTATCTGTCCACGTGCCTGATAAGAGAATGTTCAAAGCGTGGGAATCGCTGAATCAGTAAAAAGTATGATGCAACTTGTCGGAATGATGTCACAACCAATAGATAGGCAAGAACTGCAAACACCAGTGGTGGGAGGTGAAGGGAGGTAAAGGGGGAGGGGTAATGTATGAGAGAACACAGGTGGAAAGAGAAAGAAATATGTGGAGCTGAGGACTGTACACATAGAGCTATAGGTGGTGTACAACATGTGTGAATAAATAAATTAAAAATTGCACAGGTTCACACAACATAGACTGTATTATTGCCATGGCCAAGCACTCACATTAAGATCATTTACAAAATCATAAAATGAAAAATAAAAAATCTTGTTTTGGAAATATCGGTTTTCAACATACACAAAATAAATATATAAAAAATTTGTAAACAACAAAATGGAAAATCCATGGTCAAGCACTCACATTAATATTATTTACAAAATCATAAAATGAAAAATAGAAAATCTTGTTTTGGAAATATCGATTTTTTTCAACATACACAAAATAAATATATAAAAAATTTGTAAACAGCAAAATGGAAAATCCATGTTTCCATATAGACAAAATTTTAAAAACCTTAAACGGACATTTAAGAAAATATATGCAAATGGGAAATTGACAAATGTGTAAATATGAAAATGGAAAAATCCATGTTTCCATATCATGATATTGAAAAACATCAAACTGTCATTTTAAAAAAATGCAAATGGAAAATTGACAAATTGCAATGTGTGAAATGTGAAATTGAACAAATGGCTATCATTATTTAAAAAAAAGAAAAGAACATAGTGCTCTATGGTTGAGGTGTGAATCAAACCCTCTCTACTTATTTGGACCACCCGAGACTGAGTAGACTAGTTTTAGTTATCATACCACTTTTAAAAGTTTGTGTTAAATCTAGGAATTGAACCCAAGAGCTTGTAGGGGAGATCCAAGGTTATAATATGTTAAACAGATAGCCTTGAATGTAGTGTGTGGTAGCTATATAGAAATGAGACGTTTCGCTCGGGGCAGGGAGGCATAGAGATCTGCATCAAACCAGTCAAAAGACTGACGATTCAAACAACAACATGTAGAGCTCACCAAAATAATGTTGTGTAACGGTAAATGTTAGTCAACGAACAGTAATGCATTACTAAAACCCATGACACGATACCTAAGAGCTTTTCTAAAATTATTTTAAAATGCCTTTAACCCTATATTAAACACACAGTTCACAAGACTCATAACTGCAATGTTATGGTCAAACAAAACAAAATCTATATTTCAAAACAAACAAGTGGTTTAGTCAATGTATACTGGAAAAAGTTTTATAAACACTCAAGTCCACAAAAATAATTAAATTAGTAACAGTCAGGTTGACCGAGTGGTTATGGTGTTTGACTCAAGTTCAAATTTTCTGTACAAGAAAGCAAGGGTTCGAATCCCTTACCTGATATAACTATTGCCTCAACATGGCTTGACCACACTGTATTATTGTGTACTCGGTACACAAACCATAAATAAAGTGTATTGTTTAAGGTCACTCTCTTTGCGAACATAGTCAGAGAATGTTGATGGTTAACAATTGCATTAATAGTGGGACAGAGGGATAGCAAGTAAGAAAAACAGACAATACCCATGCACTATTTTTATTTATTTAATGTAAGTACTTGTACAAAAGTTATATACAAACTACAACTCTCTTTTGTCTATTACTATCTAGTCCTTTTCGATCCACTTGCATATCAAGGGCAGATGACTTTGTAGTTCAGCCCCTTCAAACAACAACAACACTACTTCTTGCATAGTCTGTGATGTTGATGACTCTTGATGCGTGGAAGATGGATACAACATAACTTTTACAACAGGGGTTAAACGTTGCTCAACAAACAATGCACTATTTTGAGTAGCAACATCTTTCTCTTGTACTAACTTTTTAGCATTCTGATGATTTTTTGTCAATACCATCAGTGTTTTGTCTGGAGCACTACATTGATGATCACTCACACTTAAAACCACACTATTTCTACTTTTCATATTGCCTCGACATGTTGTTGACCTCTGTTTCGAGCATTGCCAGAATATTATTCCTTTTACATTTTGTCGTCTATAGTTATAAGAGTAGCCTTTATAGAGTACACGTTGTTTACCTCGGTTAGTTGGAGTAAGTTCCATAGTAGTAACTAACCTGTTAGTATGATTTGCACACTACAAAGGTTATCTCGGTTCTGGTAATAGAATTATTTAGCGTTGGCTTTTATATTTAATATGTACAGTTTAAAGTGATAGAAAAGTGGTAGAAAAGTGGTAGCAAAGTGGTAGACAATTGGTAACATAGTGGTAGAAAAGTGGTAGAAAAGTGGTAGAAAAGTGGCAGAAAAGTAGTAGAAAAGTGGTAGCAAAGTGGTAGAAAAGTGGTAGAAAACTGGCAGAAAAGTAGTAGAAAAGTGGTAGCAAAGTGGTAGAAAAGTGGTAGCAAACTAGAAAAGTGGTAGCAAAGTGGTAGAAAATATTACATGTATTGTTAAGAAATAGTTTAAGCGGTTACATGGATTCATTACACTATAATTTTAGCATCACGAAGCTCATTTTCTATATCCAAAAGTTCTTCCTCATATTTAGTATGACCAGCCTATTTACAGGTATGCAAGTACTGAAGCCGCTGGATTAGCTTACTGGGATTGTTCCAGTAAACAAATTTAACAAATGATTTTTTTGGGTGTAAACCATTACCATCATCATCATCATCATCATTATCATCATAATCATCATCATCATGGTTATCATCATCAATATAATTATCATCAATATAATCATCATCACTATTACTATCTAATCCTTTTTGTTCATCTTGCAATGCAAAAACCTTTGGCATAGTTTGTGTTGTCTTTGATAGTGTTAGAGGTTTCTTAGACGTTAACGACTGTCCTAACATGTCTTTTTCAGGAGATAATAAATGCTCTTTAACAAACAAAGCACTATCTTGAGTCACACTATTTTTTTCTTGGTCTTGCTTTTTTACCTTGGTTAGAGTATTTTGTCCATTTAAATGAGTATTATTTTGAGATTTACAATGATGATCGATTGAAATAAGTATGTTGGAGCCTTTTGTCTTAATCATTCCTCGACACTTTTTAGATCGTTGTTTCGAACAGCACCAAATAACAGTTCCATTTTTATTGGTTCGTTTCGCAATATATGAATATCCTTTATAGTATGCGTAAGGCTTACCATACCTAGTCACTGATACTTCCATGTCAACTGTCAAGCATAGACTAAGCTCTAGTAAAGTCAACTTGGTAATAAGAATACTAGTTTAATGTGAGAGCAAATATGGATCCAAAGAGTTCAGGTAAAAGTGAAAGCAAATAAGCAAATATTAGAACCAAGAGTGGGGTTAAAAGTGGTCGCAAAGTGGTAGACCCATTACACAATAATTTCAGCATGACGAAGCTCTTGTTCAAATTTCTGTGATTTCCCAATCGTGACCGATATGCCCAGCTTGTCGTAAAGCATGCAATTGTCGAAGCCGTTGAATTAGCTTACTGGGTTTGTTCCAGTATACAAATTTAACAAATGGATTTTTAGGTGTAAACAAAGCACTACCATTATCATGATCATTATCATCATCATCATCATTATCATCATCATAATCACCATTATCATCATGACCATCATCACTGTTACTATATAGTCCTTTTTGATCCTCTTGCAATACCATTTTATTTATAGTCTGAGTTGATTTTGATAGTGTTGAAGGTTTCTTGGACGTTGACAATTGTCCTAACATGACGTTTTGAGGACATGATAAGTCCTTTTGAACAAACACTGCACTATCTTTAGCCGCAATATCGTTTTCTTGAACTTGCTTTTTAGCATTTTGATAATTGTTTGTAAACAGTAAGCGTGGTTCGTTTCGAGCACTACATTGATGAACACTCACACTTAAAACCTTTCCATTTTTACTTTTCAGATTGCCTCGACATTTTGTTGACCTCTCTTTTGAGCATCGCCAGAATATTATTCCATTCACATTCTGGCGATTATAGTTATAGGAGTAGCCTTGATAGAGTGCACGTAGCCTACCTTTGTTGGTTGTAATAAGTTCCATAGTAGTAACTGACCTGTCAGTACGATGTTCGCACTACAAAGATTACAATTGTTTTGCTGATGGAGTGACCTACCATAAGCTTATATATTGGCTTATGTGTTGGCTTTTTGTGTTGGCTTTTTATGTTGGCTTTTCGTGTTGGCTTTTGTGTGGGCTTATGTGTTGGCTTTTCATGTTGGCATTTCGTGTTGGCTTTTGTGTTGGCTTTTCGTGTTGGCTCTTTGTGTTGGCTTTTCATGTTGGCATTTCGTGTTGGCTTTTGTGTTGGCTTTTCGTGTTGGCTTTTTGTGTTGGCTTTTCGTGTTGGCATTTCGTGTTGGCTTTTCGTGTTGGCTTTTTTGTATTGGCCTTTCATGTTGGCTTTTTGTATTGGCTTTTCGTGTTGGCTTTTTGTGTGGGCTTTTTATGTTGGCTTTAGTATTGGCTTTGTATTGGCTTATTTGACAAGTTATTTGTGTCAATGTATTTCGTGGATTTTTTTGTTGGTGTTGGAAAGTAGTTGAATGAGAGGGAATATTTAACGACTTAACCTCAGCTCACTAACCTAACCTAACCTAACCTAACTTTACCTAACCTAACCTAACCTTTCAACTCTCAGATGTTAATTAAATTCTGTGCATAGTCGAGTTGGAACCCAAGACCTCAGGGGTAAAAAAAAGAATTATTTTTGACGGCTTATTTTGGTAACTTATTTTAATGGCTAACCTAACTTTACCTAACCTAACCTAACCTCAGCTCACTTTGGATATTACTAGTAAGTGTTCATATCCTCTGCTAGGTAGCATGCTAGTAGTACAGGTAGTGCTCATATTTACCGCTAGGTAGGGGAAACATACTTTGCATGTTGCATGTGACACTTGTGAAGTTTAACCACATGCAAGACGTGCTTGTATAAGTTCTCTATTTAAACTCAATATACAATTAACCACTAAATGTTCAGAACTAACATTTATAGCCATGTTTAGGGTATATAGGAGACCCTTAGCAAGAAAGGCTGTCTAACCCACGAGTGTACAGCCTTGTCATACGCAGTAAGCACCTGTTGGCAGAAAACAACAACAACAACAATTTGAGAAAGCCAACAAAAAACTGTTTCCTTTAAATACCTTAATGGATATGTTGTTGGCTTTCTCAAATTGTTGTTGTAGTTGTTTTCTGCCAACAGGTGCTTACTGCGTATGACAAGGCTGTACACTCGTGGGTTAGACAGCCTTTCTTGCTAAGGGTCTCCTATATACCCTAAACATGGCTATACATGTTAGTTCTGAACATTTAGTGGTTAATTGTATACTGAGTTTAAATAGAGAACTTATACAAGCACGTCTTGCATGTGGTTAAACTTCACAAGTGTCACATGCAACATGCAAAGTATGTTTCCGCTACCTAGCGGTAAATATGAGCACTACCTGTACTACTAGCATGCTACCTAGCAGAGGATATGAACACTTACTAGTAATATCCAAAGTGAGCTGAGGTTAGGTTAGGTTAGGTAAAGTTAGGTTAGCCATTAAAATAAGTTACCAAAATAAGCCGTCAAAAATAATTCTTTTTTTACCCCTGAGGTCTTGGGTTCCAACTCGACTATGCACAGAATTTAATTAACATCTGAGAGTTGAAAGGTTAGGTTAGGTTAGGTAAAGTTAGGTTAGGTTAGGTTAGGTTAGTGAGCTGAGGTTAAGTCGTTAAATATTCCCTCTCATTCAACTACTTTCCAACACCAACAAAAAAATCCACGAAATACATTGACACAAATAACTTGTCAAATAAGCCAATACAAAGCCAATACTAAAGCCAACATAAAAAGCCCACACAAAAAGCCAACACGAAAAGCCAATACAAAAAGCCAACATGAAAGGCCAATACAAAAAAGCCAACACGAAAAGCCAACACGAAATGCCAACACGAAAAGCCAACACAAAAAGCCAACACGAAAAGCCAACACAAAAGCCAACACGAAATGCCAACATGAAAAGCCAACACAAAAAGCAAACACGAAAAGCCAACACAAAAGCCAACACGAAATGCCAACATGAAAAGCCAACACATAAGCCAACACAAAAGCCAACACGAAAAGCCAACATAAAAAGCCAACACAAAAAGCCAACACATAAGCCAATATATAAGCTTATGGTAGGTCACTCCATCAGCAAAACAATTGTAATCTTTGTAGTGCGAACATCGTACTGACAGGTCAGTTACTACTATGGAACTTATTACAACCAACAAAGGTAGGCTACGTGCACTCTATCAAGGCTACTCCTATAACTATAATCGCCAGAATGTGAATGGAATAATATTCTGGCGATGCTCAAAAGAGAGGTCAACAAAATGTCGAGGCAATCTGAAAAGTAAAAATGGAAAGGTTTTAAGTGTGAGTGTTCATCAATGTAGTGCACGAAACGAACCACGCTTACTGTTTACAAACAATTATCAAAATGCTAAAAAGCAAGTTCAAGAAAACGATATTGCGGCTAAAGATAGTGCAGTGTTTGTTCAAAAGGACTTATCATGTCCTCAAAACGTCATGTTAGGACAATTGTCAACGTCCAAGAAACCTTCAACACTATCAAAATCAACTCAGACTATAAATAAAATGGTATTGCAAGAGGATCAAAAAGGACTATATAGTAACAGTGATGATGGTCATGATGATAATGGTGATTATGATGATGATAATGATGATGATGATGATAATGATCATGATAATGGTAGTGCTTTGTTTACACCTAAAAATCCATTTGTTAAATTTGTATACTGGAACAAACCCAGTAAGCTAATTCAACGGCTTCGACAATTGCATGCTTTACGACAAGCTGGGCATATCGGTCACGATTGGGAAATCAAAGAAATTGAACAAGAGCTTCGTCATGCTGAAATTATTGTGTAATGGGTCTACCACTTTGCGACCACTTTTAACCCCACTCTTGGTTCTAATATTTGCTTATTTGCTTCCACTTTTACCTGAACTCTTTGGATCCATATTTGCTCTCACATTAAACTAGTATTCTTATTACCAAGTTGACTTTACTAGAGCTTAGTCTATGCTTGACAGTTGACATGGAAGTATCAGTGACTAGGTATGGTAAGCCTTACGCATACTATAAAGGATATTCATATATTGTGAAACGAACCAATAAAAATGGAACTGTTATTTGGTGCTGTTCGAAACAACTATCTAAAAAGTGTCGAGGAATGATTAAGACAAAAGGCTCCAACATACTTATTTCAATCGATCATCATTGTAAATCTCAAAATAATACTCATTTAAATGGACAAAATACTCTAACCAAGGTAAAAAAGCAAGACCAAGAAAAAAATAGTGTGACTCAAGATAGTGCTTTGTTTGTTAAAGAGCATTTATTATCTCCTGAAAAAGACATGTTAGGACAGTCGTTAACGTCTAAGAAACCTCTAACACTATCAAAGACAACACAAACTATGCCAAAGGTTTTTGCATTGCAAGATGAACAAAAAGGATTAGATAGTAATAGTGATGATGATTATATTGATGATAATTATATTGATGATGATAACCATGATGATGATGATTATGATGATAATGATGATGATGATGATGATGATGGTAATGGTTTACACCCAAAAAAATCATTTGTTAAATTTGTTTACTGGAACAATCCCAGTAAGCTAATCCAGCGGCTTCAGTACTTGCATACCTGTAAACAGGCTGGTCATACTAAATATGAGGAAGAACTTTTGGATATAGAAAATGAGCTTCGTGATGCTAAAATTATAGTGTAATGAATCCATGTAACCGCTTAAACTATTTCTTAACAATACATGTAATATTTTCTACCACTTTGCTACCACTTTTCTAGTTTGCTACCACTTTTCTACCACTTTGCTACCACTTTTCTACTACTTTTCTGCCAGTTTTCTACCACTTTTCTACCACTTTGCTACCACTTTTCTACTACTTTTCTGCCACTTTTCTACCACTTTTCTACCACTATGTTACCAATTGTCTACCACTTTGCTACCACTTTTCTACCACTTTTCTATCACTTTAAACTGTACATATTAAATATAAAAGCCAACGCTAAATAATTCTATTACCAGAACCGAGATAACCTTTGTAGTGTGCAAATCATACTAACAGGTTAGTTACTACTATGGAACTTACTCCAACTAACCGAGGTAAACAACGTGTACTCTATAAAGGCTACTCTTATAACTATAGACGACAAAATGTAAAAGGAATAATATTCTGGCAATGCTCGAAACAGAGGTCAACAACATGTCGAGGCAATATGAAAAGTAGAAATAGTGTGGTTTTAAGTGTGAGTGATCATCAATGTAGTGCTCCAGACAAAACACTGATGGTATTGACAAAAAATCATCAGAATGCTAAAAAGTTAGTACAAGAGAAAGATGTTGCTACTCAAAATAATGCATTGTTTGTTGAGCAACGTTTAACCCCTGTTGTAAAAGTTATGTTGTATCCATCTTCCACGCATCAAGAGTCATCAACATCACAGACTATGCAAGAAGTAGTGTTGTTGTTGTTTGAAGGGGTTGAACTACAAAGTCATCTGCCCTTGATATGCAAGTGGATCGAAAAGGACTAGATAGTAATAGACAAAAGAGAGTTGTAGTTTGTATATAACTTTTGTACAAGTACTTACATTAAATAAATAAAAATAGTGCATGGGTATTGTCTGTTTTTCTTACTTGCTATCCCTATGTCCCACTATTAATGCAATTGTTAACCATCAACATTCTCTGACTATGTTCGCAAAGAGAGTGACCTTAAACAATACACTTTATTTATGGTTTGTGTACCGAGTACACAATAATACAGTGTGGTCAAGCCATGTTGAGGCAATAGTTATATCAGGTAAGGGATTCGAACCCTTGCTTTCTTGTACAGAAAATTTGAACTTAAGTCAAACACCATAACCACTCGGTCAACCTGACTGTTACTAATTTAATTATTTTTGTGGACTTGAGTGTTTATAAAACTTTTTCCAGTATACATTGACTAAACCACTTGTTTGTTTTGAAATATAGATTTTGTTTTGTTTGACCATAACATTGCAGTTATGAGTCTTGTGAACTGTGTGTTTAATATAGGGTTAAAGGCATTTTAAAATAATTTTAGAAAAGCTCTTAGGTATCGTGTCATGGGTTTTAGTAATGCATTACTGTTCGTTGACTAACATTTACCGTTACACAACATTATTTTGGTGAGCTCTACATGTTGTTGTTTGAATCGTCAGTCTTTTGACTGGTTTGATGCAGATCTCTATGCCTCCCTGCCCCGAGCGAAACGTCTCATTTCTATATAGCTACCACACACTACATTCAAGGCTATCTGTTTAACATATTATAACCTTGGATCTCCCCTACAAGCTCTTGGGTTCAATTCCTAGATTTAACACAAACTTTTAAAAGTGGTATGATAACTAAAACTAGTCTTCTCAGTCTCGGGTGGTCCAAATAAGTAGAGAGGGTTTGATTCACACCTCAACCATAGAGCACTATGTTCTTTTCTTTTTTTTAAATAATGATAGCCATTTGTTCAATTTCACATTTCACACATTGCAATTTGTCAATTTTCCATTTGCATTTTTTTTAAATGACAGTTTGATGTTTTTCAATATCATGATATGGAAACATGGATTTTTCCATTTTCATATTTACACATTTGTCAATTTCCCATTTGCATATATTTTCTTAAATGTCCGTTTAAGGTTTTTAAAATTTTGTCTATATGGAAACATGGATTTTCCATTTTGCTGTTTACAAATTTTTTATATATTTATTTTGTGTATGTTGAAAAAAATCGATATTTCCAAAACAAGATTTTCTATTTTTCATTTTATGATTTTGTAAATAATATTAATGTGAGTGCTTGACCATGGATTTTCCATTTTGTTGTTTACAAATTTTTTATATATTTATTTTGTGTATGTTGAAAACCGATATTTCCAAAACAAGATTTTTTATTTTTCATTTTATGATTTTGTAAATGATCTTAATGTGAGTGCTTGGCCATGGCAATAATACAGTCTATGTTGTGTGAACCTGTGCAATTTTTAATTTATTTATTCACACATGTTGTACACCACCTATAGCTCTATGTGTACAGTCCTCAGCTCCACATATTTCTTTCTCTTTCCACCTGTGTTCTCTCATACATTACCCCTCCCCCTTTCCCTCCCTTCACCTCCCACCACTGGTGTTTGCAGTTCTTGCCTATCTATTGGTTGTGACATCATTCCGACAAGTTGCATCATACTTTTTACTGATTCAGCGATTCCCACGCTTTGAACATTCTCTTATCAGGCACGTGGACAGATAACGTCCAAGGCGAACACCTGTGGCAGATCAAATTTCACGTCAACTTGCATTTTGTCACGTACGAAGCAAAACAGAATGTCACTTGTTAACAGTTATCGCGCACGTGGACAGCTAACGTCTCAGGCGAACACCTGTGAAAGATCAAATTTCACATGGACTTGCATTTTGTCACGTACGAAGCAAGACAGGATGTCACTGGTTTAGCCTACATCTGGTTTCACACATGTGTTCACATGCATTTCGCACTTCCCTGCCACCACGATGGTCAGATTATTTCACCTTCAAGCGTCACCTGTTGTCAAGTCAGATCGGCGCCTTCCAATAATCTCAAATGACATTCACCTCCTGTAAGTTTGTTTTCTCTACTCGCTTCGACCAACATAGAACCAAGTTCTCATCACCGTTTACACGTTAAAGGTAAAATATCAGAAAAACGCACGCTCGCTCTGTCATACACCGACCCACCGAAATAGCGATTGATCTATTGAACACAGCCACCTTGGTCAGCGACAGGTTCCTTGAAACACACACACACCCAGCCGTATCGTCTCTCTCAACCACCACGCTTCATGAACATTATAAACAGGTAAAGAAAAAGAAAACGTTTTTTCAACATGTATGGCGTTAGGCCCTTTGTGAATTATTTTTTGGAAAAAATATCTACCACATTTGAAAGGGGGCGTTAGCCCGAGTCCTAGGACACCTCGTACACGTCTCTAGCGTTATTGGTCCATGAGATATCGGCAAAAATCACAAAAAACACGTGTTTACCCCAAAATCGAGTTTCCAAATTTTTTTAAAAAATATAACGAGTGGTCCATAGCAAAGATGACGTCACTCCGAGTCCTTGGACCTATCAAACATGCCTCTAGCATGATTGGTTCGCGAGATATTAAAAGCACATGACCTTTTAGTTTTGGTCTTTTAATCAAATAAAGAGGCTATAGGAAAGTAGGGGGCATCACTACGAGTGCTAGGACACCCTGTATGTTCAAATCCGACCATTGGTTAGCGAGATATCAGCTTCGGGGCAAATACGAGGGTGGCTCAATAAGAAGTGGTGCAGCTCCCCCCTTCCACACTACTTACAAAACACAAATTTTTGCTCTAGCGACTTGAAATTTATTTTGGGGGTAGAGGGCATAGGTACCTTTCATTTATGTCAAACAAACGTTTTTGTAGAGTTCCTAGTTTCCAAAATATAGGATTTTCAAAATTCGAGTGTTTTCAAAAAAAACATAAAAGTAAAAATGTTTCATTATAGAAAATAAAGGGCATAAAGACCATTCGTTTGAGCTATGGCACAACGTTCTATCATGTTTAGTTTTCAAACTATCACCTAGTTTCAAAAACAAAAATTTTCAAAAAAAAATTGAAAAATATAACGAATAGTCCATAGCAAAGAGAACGTCAGCCCGACTCCAACGATACCTCATTTGTCAAAATCGGACCATGCGTTCGAGAGATATTTAACATGGCTGAGGCTTAGTAGTAGAGCAAGGGGGGTTCTGGAGTGAGTTGGAATCGGTATTACTCCACTACTAGGGAAGTAAAACCAATAACATTATTATTATTATTATTATTATTATTATTATTATTATTATTATTATTATTATTATTATTATTATTATTATTATTTATTACACACATGGTTAAAAACTTGTAAATCATAATAACTTCGTGTTCCTTAATACCTACTTAAAATAACAAGTAATGGCTTGGCTGAACAACAGAAATCTTCTTATATTTAGTAGCACAGAAACAATGAATTTTCGTGCATTTTTAGCCTATTTTCAATTTTGAAAAAATAGGCTTATGAGATCACATTTTGTCCGTGTGTCTGTGTGTGCGTGTGTGTCTGAGTGTGTGTGTGAGGTGTGTGTGCCCCCCCCCCCCCCCCCACCCTAATAACTTCTATACGGCTGGAGCGATTTCAATGGAACTCGGTAAGCTCATAGCACTACTCCAGGCGACCCCGACCATGCCCCTCAAATTTTGATACGTCTCGCCAATCCAACATGGCGGCTGTGCGAAATATTTCACCAGCATTCAATATCTCCGAAACTATTCCCGATATCACCCTGGAATTATTTACGGAGATAAAGGGAACTACTAGAAGTTCGCCTATGTGACTATTGAAAAACTGGTAACTACAAAACCAACATTGCGGCCACGCGAATTTGCGACTTTTAAATAGACGTTACTCGCGATTTAACCAACAAAACGCAATAAAACTTGGTACAGTATATGTTTATACACATTGTAATGCACCGACATCAAACTTCGTTCAATTGTTTACATAACCACAAGATGGCGGATTTGCGAAATATTTCACCGGCATTCTATATCTCTGAAACTATTAGCGATCACCCTGAAATTTTGTACGGAGATAAAGGGCACTACTGGAAGTTCATCTATAAGACTTTCAAAAACAGGTTAACTACAAAACGAACATGGCGGCCAAGAAAATTAAAAATTTTGATAGTCCTTTTTCGCGATTTAATGTTCCAAACGCAATGAAATCTAGTACAGGAAATGTTTATACACATTGTAATGCACTGGTATCCAATTTAGTTCAATTGTTTACATAACCTCAAAATGGCGGCTGTGCGAATTTTAAAATTAAGTTTTTATTTCTTGTGTCGTAATCAAGCGATCGAAGTGCAAGTTTGAATAATGAACCTACGCAATAATTTTCCTTTAATGGTACATGCCTCTAAGGCCTATACATTTAACAATCCTACATGGCGACCATCCGAAATATTTAGACGGCTCTGAATATCTACGAATCTATTATAGCAATCAAACTGAATTTCTTCACCTATAGGACTTTAAATAACCTGGTGATCACAAATCCAACATGACGGTGACGCGAAATATAAATATTCACATGGACGTTTCTCGCAATTTTACCATCCTAGTGCAGTGAAACTTGGTACAGTAAATCCTTATACGAATGTTAATCCACTGGCATCTAATTTATTTCAATTGTTTCCATAACCACAAGATGGCAGCTGTGCGAAATTTTAAAATCTCCTTGTTACTTCTTGTGTCCTAATCATGCGATTGAAATTTGAATGCTACACGTGCACAATAATCTTCATGTAACAGTACATAACTCTAGGACCTACATATATAAAATCCAATATGGCGACCATCCGAAATATTTAGTCGGTTCTCAATATCTACGAATCTATTACAGCAATCAAACTGAAATATTGTATGTTCATAGTGGCAGTTAACATAAGTAGGATATATGAAAATAGGCTGTATAGTTCTTCGCGGAACTATTTGTTTAAAACTGTAGTACAGTTTTTTCAAGCTTTTACGAATTGCCATGAAACTATTGATAAATTATTTGTCTTTAATAGATTTTTTTATATTTTATTTTTGCACGAAACCGGGACATTTTGGGGAATTTTTGGAAACTGACGGGACGCCCTCAAAATTGGTGCAAACCGGGTCTGTCCCGGCAAAACCGCGACGTATGGCCACCCTGCTTAGAGAGGAAGGGAAGAATATTCGGAACTCTGTTGCTCCTAGTCAGCGGGAACTGGTTGGGCAAGTAACCTCCCCTTCGTAGAACTGACCTTCACTTATCAGTTGTCTGCGAGACATACCCTGGAGGATACCGGCTGTTCTCTCAGTCCAGTGGCACTTCCTCGATCCGGTCTTGTACACAGTAGCAAGCAGTGGTGTCAAGTGTGTCGTACTTTTGCTCCTGATTTCTCCTAAACCACGCCCCTTTTAATATACGTTCTTCGCGTATTTGGGTGCTTCCTGAACGTGGGAATTGTATGTTCTCGGGTAACGGATCTGACTCCACGCACCCTGTATTTTATGACAATTTACGAAATGCATCTATACTTTTGACTGTGAGTTACAACTAACAGAATGACACAGGTTATCAGACAAATACTACATACCCATGTACAAGGGGCTACTTGACCACGGTGTCGCATAATCTCCAAATGAATTGTTGTGGTTGTTGCCTAAGACTTAATCGAACAATTTTCTGTTTCTGAATATTTATGTCAATCATTCTATTCCAGAACATTTGAATATTACTTGAAATGATATCATTCTGGATAAAGTAAAAGTATATTTTACTTGTTCGTTTGGAAATGGGTCTCTGATGGCCTTTAAAGATACAATTTATATGTATGCTATCGATCGTTATCGAAAGTGATTTGCGTGTTGTGTTGGAATACACCACCCGTACATCGGGGCAGTCCAAAACTTGGAAGCGGTCTTGGGTTGAATATTTGAAGATGAACTCCCAAGAATAGCGAGTGGCGCCTCACAAAATAGCATAGCTAATAAGAGTAATTATGTTCCTCCTGCAATGCAGTGTGTTTACTGCACGTTAGTCACTTGTCTTACTGCGTGGCCGCTGGATAACTTTCATCATGTAAGCAGACGATCCTCTTGCGAGGCTTTATCTGCATCATTCAGAGCTTTGTGATGTCAATTACGACATTGACCTCAAAAATATAATTCACAGCAAGTAGTACAATAGTTATCGTTATCGTTATCGTCTGAAGCCACCAGCCAAAGTAAAACTTAAGTCGTAATATTTACACTTCCATTTGACCATCCTTCATCTATACGTTCCAGGCAATACCATTAAAATCAATTTCAATTAAATTTCTAGACGATGCCGACAAAATGGTAAAGGGAGCTTTGAAAGATATCATTCAATTACCCACAGATACTCCAGACGCAATGGTCTATATTCACAGAAAGTACAAAGGTCTCGAATTATTTAGGATGCAATGGGAGGCTGTGCTCCAGCAAATAAATGGTTTACGAACTCTCAGAAAAACACAAAACGAATGCATTCTGAACACGAGGGACATTGGAAAAGAGGTTGACGTTTGTTTAACAAAACTTGGCATAGGCGGACCACAAACATTTCTTGGTCCTCGAGATAACTTTGTAGACACTCAAAAAGTACGGTCAAATTTAAGAGATCAGCAGTTTGAAGCTTTGTGTCGGTTAACTCAGAAAGGAAGAGGGGTCATTCTCTACAAGCAGTTCACGCCACCTAATAAATGGGTGTGGCACCACAAGGGTCTTTCCAGCTCTGAATGGAAGGTAGGACTGGAGCTCGTATATAATGTAGCCGCAGTTAGAGCTGTACCAGGCAAAAGTCGAGACGATAACCATTGTCGCCGCTGTGGCAACAAGATTGAAACTCTCCCTCATGTCCTTGGGTTCTGCAATTATGGTGAGGCTCTACGTAACACAAGACATCACTCAGTAAGATCCATCCTTGCAGAGAGTCTGAGGGATGTTGGCTTCGTGGTGCATGAAGAAGTTTCAGAGCTAGCCACGCAAGCCAGTATCAGGCGCATTGACATCATAGCCTGCAAGGAATATAAAAAGAAGGGTTATATATTGGATCCAACCGTGCGTTTTGAGACCCATGCCGAGCAGCCAGATGAAGTAAACAAAGGAAAGACGGGTATTTACGAGCCTAGAGTCCCTTTCTACAAGGAAAAATACCACCTTCAAGAAATAGAAGTTATTGGGTTATTAGTGGGGGCGCGGGGAACAACACCTTCTCTTCTTGCTGCTACGTGTAGAAAATTTCAGATCTCAAATGCCACTATTAACACCATAGCAATAACAGCCCTTAAAGGATCTATTAGTATTTTGAGAAACCACTTATATTCGTAAATTATGTGTATTTTAAGGCTGAATAGCTATTTTGATTATTTATTTTTAGTTGCGGTTTGCCCACTCTTCAGGTCTTTTAGTCAAATTTATATGTGTGTCATACATTTCATAGCTCAATACTCGTAGTTTTTTAACCTTCTTTTATTTCTCCTTTCACCTCATTATGATTGTTAAGCCTTGTAAGTCGAGGAAGCATAAGAAATAAATAAATATATTCGGAATTATGAAAAGAATTACCTCCTTCCATTTGTTCTACACAATAAAACATAACTGCTCATATCCAATGTTTACATATGATACTTGATCATCATCCGAAACCATCTCCAGTTGCCAGGATGGTATATGAGCGCCCCCCCCCCCCATCTCATTCTGTCCCCAAACCATTCTTCCTCCACCATCTTGTCCCAATCATGACCTTTCTCCAGAACGTCACTCTTAACCAGATATCTATCCACTTCTTTCGTGGTCTGGTCACTGGTCGACTTCCCTCCACTTCTCTTTTTAAATGCCTAACGTACAGTACTGTTGGCTGACCAACCCACTTTAGTCTTGATTGCTGGATCTTATGTAAAATAGAATCTCTTATTCCTACGTCTTCCCTAATCTTCTCATTTCTGATCTTGCCTTTCTTCGTTTCTTAAACCATAGTACGAACAGGCAAATGATTTGGAGACAGAGGAGAATTCAGGAACAACATTAAGAATACAAAATGTAAAACAAATGAAAAGATGAAGACAAGAACATTGTGGACAGAACAACGGAAACAGGAGCACAGTCAAAGGATGAAGAGATTTTGGGAAAAGAAGAGGATGAAGGGAGAGAAGTGAAAATTGAGTCATCAATAGATGTTTAAGTTCGAACACTGTCCATAAGGGCAAAATGATATAATAATAATAATAATCTCCATCTATTTCTGTAAATTACTGTATATGTGTATGGAGCTCCACCTATGACTACAGTGTGTAGTTGTTGTTGTTGTTGTTTCATTTATCGGCTTAGACATCGTGGTCACTCAACACTGTCTACTAGTGTGTATATACAAATTGACCTGTGTTATCGTGGTGTCTACAAGTGTATATTTTTAATTGAGGGTATTATGAGGAAAGAGATGATGATGACTATAAGTGAGGAACCATCCCTGCATTTGCCTGGAGTTAAAGTGGTAAATCACGGAAAAATCACTTCTAGGCTGACTGAGGAGAGAATCGATCCGAAGCTCTTCTCAATTTTGCCTCACGGGATTGAGTGTGCCTCATTTTTTCCCTCAGATCAGACATAAAGTTCTTGGAAGAGCTTGGGATCAAACCCGGACCTCTTGGGTGGCAGCCATCAATATTAGCCAGTACAACACGAGGTGATCCGCAGTGAGAGTAGTTGAAACAACTCACTGAAGGCATGTTCTCTCTTGCAAAGAGTCTACGGTACTTGTTGCTTACACAAGTGGACTGAATTACTTCCTGCATTTAGAGAGATGAAAACTACGTTGATTAAAGTACAGGCGTTGAGGTTATAACGTGAGGAGAGAGTAGCAGTTTGATGAGGTCATTCTTTTCGTGAAGAACATGCCACAAAGACCGGAGTGAATATCAAAGTGAATGCTGAAGAGGTATTTATTTTCACTAACGAGATATTTCTCTTTTTTCTGTCCACCTTTTCCAGATAATTTATTCGGATATATGACGTGAAGTCCCTTCTACGTCCCTTCTACGTACTTAACAAAAATCATTGTTTTATATTAATTTACTTTTTATTCATTTATTTATTTATTTAATAATTTACTTGTTTATCTATTTATTTATTTATTTATTTACTCATTCATTCACTCATTCATTCATTCACTGATTTATTTGTTTGTTTGTGCGTTTATTTATGTATTTATGTACTTATGTATTCATGTATTTATTTATTTCTTTAATTATTCATGTATTTCTTTCATAATGTATCTATGTATTTATTTATGTATTTCTTTACTTATTTATGTATTTATTTATGTATTAATGTATTTATTTCTTTAATTATTTATCTATTTATTTCTTTATTTATGTATATATGTATTTATTTATACATTTTTTATTTATGTATTTATGTATGTCTTTAATTATTTATTTGTGTATTTATGTATTTATTTGTTTATTTATTTATGTATTTATGTATTTATTATTTATTTGTTTATTTATTTATTTATTTATATATTTATTTATTTGTTCGTTCGTTTATTCATTTATTTAATTATATACTGATTGATTGATTGATTGGTTGGTTGGTTGATTGATTGATTGATTTATTGATTGATTGATCGATTTAATTATTCATTTATTTATTGTTCCAATAACTACTAAATCGCAGAGCAAAGTGCAGGGTGAAAGCTGCGTAATCACAGCGATTGGATTTCTCCTGTAAACACATCCACGCAACAAGACCTTCTTTCGACTCCCGACATTTATGACACGCATAACCGTTATAATGCGCACAATGTTCACCCTTAGGAGTTGTAACAACTTCCATATTCATTTTCACTTTACGAATGTCAAACTGAAATTGAAATACTTGGAATGGATTCGCACTGGTTTACTGGTGGGATAGGTAGGGGTGGGAGTAGATGAAGTGGACATTGGTTTTACTATTAACCAACAGGAAAATTCCACATTCGATCCCACCTGAAACGGTATTGTCCGCAAACCTTCAGTATAGAATTACTTCTGGAATTTTGTCATCCCTTTCTCAGTTAGCAAAATGTCAAGTATCTGCAATTTTCCGTAAATATCTAGCGTTCCAAATCTCCACGTGGGCATCCTCCGGTATTCTTCCGTTCATGGCTTCCTTTACTGTTCGAGGCGAGAACTTTTGCCAGTTGGTTGGTTGGTTCTTAAGTTTAGGGGCTACGACAACGCGGTCATGTTCCCCGTGTACTTTGGGTGTGTGTGTAGAATCTGTCTGATAACCGGTGTAAATTGTGATGACTGTATTAGTGTGTTTTATCTGTTTTTTAATTTACGTACATACTGCAACTTAGAAATTTTCAAATAGTTCCTACTTTTGCCGCCAAGCGCCACCGTCAACGACTACCAGGCCAAGTTCAGAACTTAGCTACTAGACGACACCGCAGTCTTGACAACGAACGTAGAAACCTAAGAGCATTGTTTACATTCTTGACCTATCCAATTTAGCTTCACACAGGTATAATTAGTGGAAGGTTTTTGTAACATGCCATAAATCTATGACATGGACCGCCGGCTTTACTTCCACTCCGAAGGAAGGCATACTAAGGGATTTTTAACGCCAGTTATTTAAATAATTCAACATGGTGATTTTTCCATTTTTGGTACCAGCATTGTCTCCGGGATTGGATTTGCCTGAATGTTTGTCAAAAATATTCTCAACCCACTTTTGACGGCACATTTTATTCTTCTGAAAACCACTTCACGGCCGAGTGGATGTTGTCTGCCGGGAGAAGGACAGTTGTATGTTGAAGCCCTTTTCCTCTATCCAATATTTAACCATTTGGAGACTCCACTTTGGTCATTCTTAGTCTCTTTCACCTTATGGTCTTTCCAAGGATGCTATTGAACAGAAGTGGTGAATGACCATCTATTAATATCAGACCTGACTTAACCATCATGTGGTTCAGATATTTCACCCATGAATAGCTTTGGAAGAGTTCGTCGTATTACGGTGAGGGATTTGTCATCTATCTTGAAACTCCTAAAGGACGTTGATCAAGCAAAGCAAACTTGTAGTTTTACGTGACCGTTAATCGCGATATCATGAGCCACGGGACCTCCTTTTTACGTGGAATCCGAACTACAGGACATGGCATTTCACTTCGAAAATCTTACATGCATTGACCGGGAATCGAACCCGGTCCACCTTGGTGAGAGGCATACAGCTTAACCGCTGCGCCACCACGCCCCCCGGACGTTGATCAGCACTCCACTGAATAATAAGCCTTTTTGAAGTCTTCAAAAGCCACGCTGTGTTCTTTCGGTCCCCGATTGTTTTAATCTTAACGAGAGATCCAAACAAATGTCTCTTATTTTTTTTATTTGCACAGAAATGCCATTTACTGAATCCTGCTTAATAGCCGTTATTGTTGTCGTTGCTGTTAATTCATTTTAGAGGCTTGGGAAATGTGGGTCATCACACTCGTAGCCTGATATTCACACAGTTGATTGCCTAGATCCGGGTTTGTCAGGTATAGCAATACATGACTCAACTCTGTGGTGCCCATGCTCCTACAAGCCAACTCCTAATGACTCTCTCCCCAACCATTTCTTTTTGCTCAATAATGCCACGCCTACTTCTATCAATTAAGGATTACGTCGTTATGTACGTATCAGATACGTACGGAAGTGCTCGAAGGTGCCGAAAGGTCTCGGCTTAGGCTGGCTCAGATAAGAGATGTGTGCCAACCATGCGCACAAGTTGGGCTGACAAAGCCTGGTCTAGACGATATTAAATTTTCCGCTGCAGTGCTGTTGAGTTGATCTAGTATGCGATAGAGAGAAAACAGATGACATTTTAGTTTTTAATGTTATTTCTGTGTCCCCTATTCTATAGGAAATGAATGAAGGCACACTTCAAATTACTAGAGATATCCTATGTTTGATAAAACATTCTTTTAATCTTTCCATTTTATTATCGCTGACTCAAATCCAGGGTTTATTGAATCCTTTCCAGCGACCTTATTGTTCTTGAAGTCTATGATTATTCTCTCTTGTTGGGTGGCCACAAATTCCTTCACATATTTTCACATTCTTCAAAGACCAACTCATCCTCCGATGGCTTTAAACCAAAGTTTATAGAAATATCTCACCAGATGCCTCCAGTTCTTGCTATAAAGTATGAGATTTCTTTGTTTGTCTTGGAATTATAGACATCTTGGGATGAATATTTTGATCTTGTTCTTGAAAGTTTGACAAAAAACACTTCTGATACTTTATTTGAATTCTTCCTCGATGATAACCAGTTGTTCTCTCCCGTTCTTTGCTTACGACTCCTCAGAATGTTGGCCATATCTCTCCTGTATTTCCTGAACCTCAAAGATTTTCTGTCTGGAACACCATTGATTTCAAGCCTCGGGGCACCTTATTATCATTATTATTAATATTATTATCATCATCATATATACCAGATGACTCAATTGCCCCATATTATCTACCTACAAGTGGGCCACAAACACTAGTCACACTTCATGCTGGCAAATTACGTCAGAATACGAAGGGATAACAACCGGGCGGCCACTCGCTACATGTTCCTCAGTAATATCCATCTAATGTGCCCCATTGCGTTATGAAACCTCATATTTGAGATCCAATAGGCCCATACTTATAATGTGCGAGCTTCGGTGGGGTTGCGACCAGATTCTCCATAGATTAAAAATGGTGTGTGTATACTCGTCGTTGGTGAAAAACTCAGCCATTGCCGGTATGTTGACATCAACTGTAATGCTGCTGTACCAAGTAATAACCTACTACCATGCGCTTGATAGCGAGGTTCTATAACACAATGGGGCGTATTAAACGAGAGCACTAGGGAATATGTAGCGAGCAGTCGTCTGGTTGTTCTCGACATAACCTGTTTGCATTAAAGGGTACCCCTTAGGAATTCAATTAGACCTTCCGTTCATCATTAAGACATGCGGGGCAAATGAGCCACCTTGTATGGTGTACTGTATATATCGCTAAGGTGTATGTTTCACAAAACTCAAGCCTTTAAACCAGAGGGATTTAGAAGGTGCAGTTTGTACCAAAACTTTCCAAATCGTCTCAATAGTACAGGAAAAATCTTGCATTTATTGAAAAATCAACCAAAATATATTTATTTGTTTATAAAGTCCGTTTAAACAGATAAACAAGATGATAGCCTCTACTAGATCTGTGTCGCGTACGGCTCACATAACAGCAAGGCCGAGGGAGGGGGGAGGGGGTTGACATATGCGATATTTCTCGCACGGGCGCTCTACTTATTATTAATATTATTGTTATTATTATTTTACAATAACAACAAGAAGTTCCGTGACGAACTAAACAGCCTACTTTTCTTAAAATTAAGATTCAAGCCAATGATTAATCCACAGTATATGAACCTATCTAGAATAATGACGAAATTAAGTTCGTAATATCGAAATGTCTAATTAGTTCGAAATATACCTGGTATAATGTATAACTACGTGAATATATTCTTAGTTCCATCTCTTAAGGTACAGAATACAAAATTTGGTTGAAGTCCAATGGACGTCACATGCAGTTAGACATTGGATCTATCAGCACGCGAAAATGCATGTTGGCATCTATTGTTGTGCCAATTTTGACTGGACTCCATTAGTTAGTATAGAAGTTACATGCATTTTAAAATTGGACCTATCAACAGGCTTAGAATCATGTTAGCAGCACTGACGTATATTAGTTACTCCAAATTAATCTAGAATGCCAGGTACTATCCGTGTGCCAAGTTTAGAGCTATTGGCTTTAATACTTTCTGATATATTGGTATTTGGATTAAAAAAAATTGAGAGAGCAATTATTATCAGTTGGCAGCCCTGGTGGGTCTTAAGAATACGCTAAGTCATATGTGTTCATATACACATACTACATACAAAATTTGGTTGAAATCCAATTGATAGTCTAGAAGTTATATGCATTTAAAAATTGGACCTATCAGAAGGTTTAAAATTATTTTGGCAACACTGTCATGTATGGCCTCCAGGAAATTAAAATGAAATAATATTATCTACATGTGTGCCAATTTTGGAATACGTCCCATGCATACCTTCCATGATATCCAACAAGGAGCTCAAAATTCTAGTGCGTTTTTTCAGCGGTTGGTAGCACTGACATCATTTTCAAATATGGGTGTGAGATATTCCGGTATACATCTTCACTCATACTAATCTTGGTTTCGATTGCTGCAGTCGTTTAGGAGTTGATAGGGGGAGCCACACATACAGCCAGCCAGACAGACAGAAGGACAGACAGACAGACAGACAGAAGGACAGACAGACAGACACACATTTGCCCGGATCGATCTCATAAGTCTACTTTTTCCTCATTTTTGCAAAATGTGAAAAGTAGGCTAAAAATGTCATTACTGTGGTGATACGAAAGAGTGCTCCCAATACTGTAAAAGTTTGTATAATCCTTTATCAGAGCTTAAAAGTAACTGCTGTATTCTTTACGCACGATTAAATAAATTATACAATTCCCAGACTGGCAATAAAGTGATTTAATGACTTTGCAAGAACATTATGCGATAAAATAGACAAAGAAATTTGATTACAACTTGGATGGGAAGAAGTACTTTGTAAGAAATAATTGACCAGAAATTAGTGTGTATTCAAACATGTATTGTGCGAACAAGATTATTAATTATCCCCCCCCCCTCATTTTTCGTGATAAACATATCAGAGGCTAGAGCAATGTGAGATATATTCTCATTCTTTTGAAGAAAGAAAATACTCCCATTAACATTAAATCAAGAATGAAAGTTATTTTAACGCCAGTGATTGTAACGGTGTACGAGTCACCAAACGTTCAATCGTGAGCAGTAGCTTGCCGCGTCAATTCTGGTACCCACCTTGAATGGTCTACGGATATGCATTGGCACTCTTCCAAAAAATAATTATGGTCCGACAAGTAACACTCACGAAATATATGAACACCCTAACCCTGGCGTTCTCAGCCTTTTTGAGACTATGAGCACCACCTCCACGCCATACCAAGTATTACTACAATTTAATCGAAAATGATAATATTAATAATATATTTTTCATTTCCTTTATTTTTTTTAAGGGAATGAGGAAAATCTTGCCTGAGACTCTTGTGGGAGTCCACACTCCTCAAGAGTGTGAGATTCTTAGCTACTAAAAACCAAACACCTTTCTCCCATGATGTGTCTCCATCCCGAAACCGCTCTCACATTACTTCAGGGCGGCGTCGTGCGTGAAGCCTCTTATGCTTCTCCTTCTTCTTCCTTCAATTCTTCTTCACCATCCTGAGTGATCTCTGTCCTAATACTGTTCGCTGAGAATAAAGGTGTCTGCTCTAATCGCATAGGTCATCTGTGTCAATAGGTCAGTGGCAGTTTGACTCCTGTGCATATTTGTCTGAAGAATCTGCATCATTTTCCACTATATAATAATAGTAATAATAATAATAATAATAATAATAATAATATAATAATAATAATAATAATAATAATAATAATAATAATAATAATGCAACAAGCATGCACCTCTTGTCTTTTCATATCTCTCTCCCCCACTGAAGTGTTGAAATAGCATGCTGCAACTGCTTGCATGACTCATGCAAATAAGATACATTTACGTATGGATAGTCGAGATTAATCAGAATATTTCGTGTTACTCAGAATATAGTCAACAAAAAGTCAACCCCTGGCACTATCCAGCCCATGACGGGCTAAGGCCGACCAAGCGACCGCTGCCCAGCCATTTGGCCTGCAGATATTGGGGTGACGCGTGATCAGCGCGTCGGGTCCCCTCGGCCGTTAATCTTGGTATTCGTGATCGGGGCGCTGTCTCACTGTCAGACAGCTACTCAATTGTCCTCAAGAGGCTGAGTGCACCCCGTTCCAACCCTCACGTCAGTTTTAAAATCCCTGACGGAGCCGGGGATCGAACCCGGGGCCTCCGGGTGAGAGGCAGGCGCGCTACCCCAACACCACGGGGCCGGCACTCAGAATATAGGGGTGTCCTATTTTATTTTCACTGTAGATTAGAAAGTACTATGTCACAATACGATAAAATTTCTGACTGTAACAATTTATAATTAAAACACTATTATTCCGGTTCGTGGAACTTTTTTTTATAACTGAGGAAAAGATCTCCGGGGCGCTAGTGCTCTCAAGCACCGTTTGGCTCGGAAGAAGAGAACACTAAATTTTATTTAAAGAGCACCGTGGTGATCCCGAGCACCAGGATGAGAACGTCTTCCCTAACCTGAAAAAAAAAAATGTTACATCAAATATTTTTCACTTAATTATCACACGTTTTACACCCCTCTCCCTTTTCTTTCTTTGTGCAAAAAGTGGTAAATATTTCATGGAATATTTTCCTCAGGATAGGTTATTTGCACATATGTATTTTCGGTGGCATAGCATGCTGAACAGCTATGCCCAAGATCGCGGGTTCAAACCCGGCTGAAGTCGTCGGATTTTTAAGAGCGTTAATATCCTTCAGTATGCCTTCCTTCGAAGGGGAAGTAGAGCCAGCGGGCCCATGTCATAGATTTATGGCATGAAAAAGAACCTTCCACTACAATTGGTAGTGTGTAGCTAAATTTGTAGGTTATTTGTTGATAAACGCTCTATCAAGTTCCAACGTTCGCCGCTGGGTGACAGTGTCAGTGACAGTGGCGTCTGGTAGCCAAAGTTTCCGGCTGTAGAAACCATCAGGCACGTGGAAATTCATCGCATCTCATCCGCGACTCCATTGGAAATGGGTTCATTAAGGGGTAGAGATAGATAGATTGTTTTCACATTTGTACTTCCTGCCTAATATAATTTAGCAAAATCGTCTTGACCGACTGAAAAGCATTCTATGATATGATAAACTGAACAAGAAGTTCCGTTAAGAACTATACAGCCTACTTTTCATGCCAATGATTATTCTACAGAATATGAACATATCTAGAATAATGACAAAATTAAGTTGCTAATATCGAAATTTCCAATTAGTTCGAAATACTGTATACCTGGCATAATGTATCCTAATAGAGCACTACAGTTGGCAGCCCTGATGACTGAATATATTCTTAGTTCCGTCTCTTACGGTACTAAATACAAAATTTGGTTGAAGTCCACTGGATAGCATGGACGTTACATGCAGTTAAACATTGGATCTAACAGCGCGCGTAAAATCATGTTGGCAACAATGTCATGCATGTATTGGTCAGAAATAATCTGAAATAATATGATCTATTGTTGTGCCAATTTTGAATGAAATCCATTAGTTAGTATAGAAGTTACATGCATTTTAAAATGGGACCTATCAGCAGGCTTAGAATCATGTTGGCAGCACTGACGTATATTAGTTACTCCAAATTCGTCTAGAATGCCAGGTACTATACGTGTGCAAAGTTTAGAGCTATTGGCTTGCATACTTTCTGATATATTGATATTAGGGTAACAAAAATAGGGACAGCACATATTAACAGTTGGCAGCCCTGGTTGCTCCTTAGAATACGCATAGTCATATCTGTTATGGTACACATAGCACATACGAAATTTGGTTGAAATCCAAATGATAGTATGGAAGTTACATGTATTTAAAGTTGGACCTGTCAGCAGGCTTAGAATCATGTTGGTAGCACTGACGTATATAAGTTACTCCAAATTAATATAGAATGTCAGGTACTATACGTGTGCATAGTTTAAAGCTGTCGGCTTGCATACTTTCTGAAATATTGGTATTTGGATAAAATAAATTAGGAGCATTTATTAACAGTTGGCAGCCCTGGTAGGTCTTAAGAATACGCTCAGTCATATCTGGTTATGTACACATCCAACATACAAAATTTGGTTGAATTCCGCTTGATAGTGTAGAAGTTATATGCATTTAAAAATTGGACTTATCAGGAGGCTTATAATCATTTTGGCAACACTGCCATGTTTGGCCTCCTGGAAATTAAACTGAAATATTATGATCTGTACGTGTGCCAATTTTGAAATAGCTCCCATTCATACTTTCCAAGATATCCAACATGGAGCTCAAATTTCAATTGCGATTTTTTAGCAGTTGGTAGCACTGACATCATTTTCAAATATGGCCGTGAGATATTCAGGTATAGATCTTTACTCCTACCAAATTTTGTTTCGATTGCTGCAGCCGTTTAGGAGTTGATAGGAGGGGACACACACACAGCCAGCCAGACAGACAGACAGACAGAAGGACAGACAGACAGACAGACAGACAGACACACATTTGCCCGATCTCATAAGTCTACTTTTTCCTCATTTTTGCAAAATGTGAAAAGTAGGCTAAAAATATCCAACCTTATATCAGGGCATCCTGAAAGGCTCTGGAGCAGTACGTTACATCAGATACAGCGTTGAGTCAGTAAAATGTATGTCATGGCTTAGAACTTAAAGAACAATATTCTACTTTTTCCTTTGTGCTGTCTCCATTCATGTTTGCGCATAAGGGCGGCTTCGGTGGCGTAGTTGGTAGCATTCTTTGCTTCTATGCCCAAGGTCGTGGGTTCAAACCCGGCCGAAGTCGTCGGATATTTTAAGAGCGTTACAAATCCCTCAGTATGCCATCCTTCGGAGGGGAAGTAAAGCCGGTGGGCCCATGTCATAGATTTATGGCATGTAAAAGAACCGTCTACTAACTAAACATGTGTGAAGCAAAATTTGTAGGTTAGGTTTGATTAATGCTCTTAAGTTCCAACGTTCATCACAAGGCGCTGTTTGCGATGGCTTCTAGTAGTAACCAAGTTCATGGCTAGGTGTCGTGGACGGTAGCATTTGGTAGCGAGCGTAGGAACTACTTGAAATTGATCGTCTGCAGTCTTTACTTGAATTAAAAACAGATAACACGCACTAATACAGTCATCACAATTAACACCGGTTATCAGACAGATTCTACACACACACAACAAGTCCACGAGGCTACATGACCACGTTGTCGCAGCCCCTAAACTAAGGAACCAACCAACCAACCAACTGTTTGCGCATAAAACTTTCTACACCTCAATCATCAGGGAACAAACTTGTCAAGAAACTTTTTATCGCTTGGTACTAGAGGGCAATCAAATTTAGTTTGAGTTTACACTAATTCTTAGAATTGCCTACAAATTCCACACAAATTCAGTACACAGTACAAAATCTCCATGTTCCCCATAACTTTAGCATTAGTGCGAGCCTTATCATTCATCTTAATAATGTTGCATTTTCTGCAATCAAATGCACAGACATGCCATACCCAGGCAACTGCCACCTTAATAAAAATGCATTATTGGAATGAATTTTACATCGCTTATGAATTCTAATCGCATTGGAATATTAAAAAATTATTAGGTTTGATACATTTTACTCTTCTTTTTGACTGGCTACGTGCTCAGCGGTAAATTTCTCGCATGCTGTGCCCTGGCGCAGTCAGTTGGCATTTACGAGATAGAAATTTGAGGGAGTCGTGCCAGTGAATTTTCTGGTACGTTAAAGATCCCATTCGAGGCAAAATTACGGCACCCTGGTGTCTCGAAAAGCCAGAATAATTAAAAGGGACGTAAAACCAATAACATGATTATTATTATTATTATTATTATTATTATTATATTATTATTATTATTATTGTATTATTATAATACTCATCCCTTGTTGGGAACGTGTAAGTTTCAATAGGAGTGAACAACTTGCCATAGTCCTCATTGGAATCTCAAGTGTTAGCAAGCCTAAAAAAGAAAGTAGGTTCATGAATATTCGTTAACTAGCAAACTGCGTTCAGTCCCAAATAAATTCGGTGATCTGGAGAGTTTCAGTAGATATTTATATAACTTTTTTTTAATAGAATCTTTATAGTGCATTATACAAGTAATGACAACACTCTTATATCATCACAAAGAATAATTATGTGTTAATTCTGACATTACGAAGTTCATTTATAGTCTCCTGTCATGTCAACATCATGTTGCCAAATCCTTGGAAGACGACGCACTCCATCTGCAGCACCATTTCTGGATATCTCTCTCACTATTGAACTAGAGCTCTCTGGATCTCAACTCTTGATTGAAATCGAACGCCTCGCAGAGGTTCTTTGATCTCTGATAATAAGTCGTAATCACAAGGGCTCATGCCAGGTGAATTTGGTACTTGTCATATAGTTCCTAGTTTCACATTGTAAACAAATTCCTCACTGTTGCGGCTACTTGGCAACGAGCATTGTCGTGTAACACAATAGGACTCCCAATGGCCTCAGGTCGTTTACGACGTCATCCTGTGCGCAAATGATGTTCCAAGTAATGCAATTAGTAGTCTGCATTTACTTTTATACCATGAGATACAGTACGTGCCAAGATTATGCCTTCATAATCATAACAATCAATAATCATCTGTTTCAAAAGATCCTGCAATGCTCGACAACTTTTCGGGTGTGGTGATTCTGTTCGCTTCGTTTCAGCTCAGGTGTATACGAACGTACCGTATCTCATCCATTGTGATAATGAAGAAGAAAGGCCTCACCTTCATGTTCATATCGCTCGAAATGCATCCTTGTTGTCTCCATTTGCTGCCACTTTCTAATTTCGGTTAGTGTGTGCGAAACCTAGTGGGCAAAAACTTTTCGGATCTTCAGCTTTTTCCTGAAAATGTGATGGACAGACGATGTTGCAATACCAAGTTCCTTGGAAATCTCCACACATGTCCAGCGCCTGTCTTTGTCCAATAATGCCCTTAGAACCTGAACATGGAGATCGTCAGTTGCAGCAACGGGTCTACCAGCACGTGCTCTGTGTTGATATGCCTCTATTCCTCAACGGAAGGACCCCATCTTACAATAATTCGATAAGGCAGGACTTCTCTCTCTCTCTCTTCTTGCAATTCTCTAATGCACTGAGTTGCACTTTTTTCTCTTGCAACTTGGATGTTTATAAGCTTCTTTATTCTTATCTACTGAACATCGTTTTAGGGCGGTATTACTTATTGAATGTGAGAAACAGTTTAATGTATTCTCAAATATCAGCTACTTCGAGACTTTCAATATTACAGATTTAAACAACAAAGACTGCTCAACAATATACTACAAGATTACAACGGTCACCACTAGGATCGCTGATTGACAATAGTGTTGCCATTACTTATCGAATACCGTAGTATAATATAATAATATTGTATTTTACTCATTTTACATATAGATTAAATATACAAATATAGACATTTCCGATAATTAATTCCTACGTCAGAACGAATGTCAAAATTGTGGATTTAGGGTAGATCTGGAGTGTATCTGATCAAACTGAATTAACCCTCTGGTGGTAGCGCTCGAAAATGTAACGCCAGTAGTCGAGTGGATTACAATCGTAGTTCAATTGTTAATGGGTATCTCATTAGGTATTCTTTGTTTTAAATATTCGAATTTCGATTTTACAAAACGGATGTAGTGTGATAAATATACTAATCATAAATACCACATGAAAAATGTATTTAATTTGAACTTTTGAAAGAAATTTGGTAATACTAGCTGGTGGTTCCATATTTAGCCACTAATCTACAAAACGTTCATAGGTTGTTCTATGATAAAAACTAATAGAACATTAATTACTTAAAATTTAATATTCAATATTTTTTGTCATATATAATGTCTTTTTAAAACTAATAGTAGCCTACTCCATTTTGTACATAAGACAGTATTAGTTTGTTATAATATCTCCTTTCTTTAATATAAGATATATTGTAAATACCATCACCCACATACTTTTAGACATAGATTTAACAGCCTACGTGTAAAGGATCTGAAGATGATTTCTTGACGATCGAAACTGTTCATCCAAATGTATTTGTTAATATTATGTAATATTCCTCAGATTTAGGAAAACACCCATTACAATTGGGTAGAAACGTGTTCATTGACAGAATGAAGTAAATTTCGACTCTAAAACTAGGGTGTGGTAAAAAGTACATAATGCATTATTACTCTAATTACTTGTCTTGACGTTCCAGTGCGTTTGATAGTTAATTGTGTATTCCTTTGTTTCAGGTATGTTTCTGGAGCGCAGATCAAACCCGTTAGGTGTTGCATGGGTGAGTACTGGGATACAGAAATTTCTTGTCATTGGATACTTGTTGCAACACCATAAATAATGTAAATTAGTCTGTGTTTCAAGTATACCTGTCAATTAAATTAAAAATGGCAATGCTTTCGGTGCTGGTTATAAGTAATGACCGTGATTTTCGATCTTTTACAGTATATTGTCATTTTAGGTTTTCAAAAACATAAAACAGTTTTTTTTTGTTTTTAAGAGGTAGAATAGGTCTCTAAATAGGTGTTTATATTTAAAATTCAGCAAAGGTTGACATAAATTGCGCAAAGCTTAAAGTTAATGCCTAATTGTTAGTAGAAAATCTGATTGCAACGAAAGTGTAAATATATTACATAATGACACGTCATCAAATTATCACCGAGTACTTCATTACTTTTAGGCAATATTTGCTCTACTTAAATAAGTTAATTATTCAAATTCAATAAAACCAAGGATGCCAATGGTGATTTTCACACTCCAGCCCGTTTAATTAACGTTGTTTATTTAGAAAATAGGATTCTTGGAAATAATAAGAGATGTATTCCCACTTTCCTGGCAGTATTTAACCAAACAATAAGATATAAGCTGAAAATATTTTAATTTTCTGGCAGGTAGGATTTCCTTCAATCATCTATGACTAAGAATAAACACTGTCTTGTGCTTTACTTTTAAAAATTATGGACTAAAAATTCAAATATACTATAAAACTGCAATTAGGTATTTTAGGTACTCGCATATCATTTAGGTATTTTTAGGTCTTACAGAATTCATGAATGTGATTCGGTTAAATATTAAAGTACTTTTGGATTTAGAAGCAAGTAAAGAATAGGTAAAAATCTAGGAATCCGGTCCCTAGTTAAAAGCCCTCTTGTGAGGAAAGACTAAGAAACCTTCGTTATGTCGACTTACTTCAATACGACATAACTTGGGTAACATTGAGTAGGCAGCACACTCAGTTCATACTGCTGATGAGTTTGGATTTGCTGAGATAGGGTTATTCTGCTTTCCCAGAATTTTTTGGGCAGACTAATTTTCTTGTCACTTTCCTCTCTTTCTGCATTTGATTTCTTCAGTGCACATTAAAAATCATTCCGATCAATAAGTATATAATCGTTGCCAGAAACTGAGTAGTTTAAGCATCTTAAATCAACAACAAGCATAATCACAATGATCGGCGTTAACGTTTCCAAATACTGTGCAGGGGATCCTATCGCTGTTTATCATAATATTCCCCCCCCCCCCCTAGTGGCTCACAACTTGTGGGACATGGGTTGGCGACCAAGGGATCCCAGACGAGTTCGGCATTGCTTCCACTTACTTGTGACGAGCTCCTTTCATTTATATTTCCTGTCGGCCTCCCTTGGTCAACACTTGTTCTCTTCCGACCCCGATGGTATTAGAGTATCCGAGGCCTAGGGAGTCTTTCGCTTTCCCGCCCTGATTGGTCCTTGTCTCATCTTTCCTGATACCCTCATTATTTCACCATTCATGATATCTCCTGCGATTTGCAGAAGGCCCTCAAGGAGGCAGGGTGTGTGTGGCCCCACCACTTTTGGTGCACTCTGGATAGTGCTACAACATCTTAGGCTCTCGACTGGTGAGTTTGGGAGTTGGCAGCCCCAAGGGATTCCTGAGCTGGGTCAGTTTCTTAACCTTGTATTCACTGACTTTGGATTGCCCCCTCTTATTTCCCTTTCCTATCTGCCTTTCATGGTTCTCCTTCCTTCCAAGTCCCTCAGTCCTCATTCTTCGTGGGTTGACGGCGTTTCTTTTCCTACTGACATTTCTGGTTTTTTTTTCTAGTACGTAGGTTAGTTGTAAAGTCAACAGTTAGTTTTAGTTGTAGGTTTCATGTGAGCATCTTTCATTATCACTAACACCCAAACCATTAGGGGCCGATAACCTAGATTTTTCATCGCTCAAAACAGCAATTATCATAATTCTTCTTCTTCCTTCGTTACGGCCAACTAAGGACCACGTCATGTCAACTGTTTTTTCTGCATTTTAATGTTAGCCCAGTACTCCTTCATTCGCAATCGATCAGATCTTTCTCTACTTCATTGAACCAGGCCCCCTTTGTCTTTTTCTCACGGAGAAAAGCAAAAATTCTGTTGGATAGCCGTGTTGATTTCATTCGGGTTATATGTCCATAAAAAGAAATCCTCCTTTTCCTCATCACGTCCGTTATTTTCTCTACGTGAGTGTACAACTCGTGGTTGTGGCGTATTCGGAACTCGCCGTGTTCTTTGACTGGACCCAGGATTTTCCTCAATATCTTCCTTTCCTTGGTCTCTAGTTTTTCCATTATGCCTTTTCTATTCATGGAGAGACATTCCGCTGCATACAAAGCTTCTGGCCGGATGACCGTGCAGTAGTGCTTCAGTTTTGCATTCAGGGATATAGATCTTTTGTTGTACACATTCTTAGTTAGATGGTAAGCCATTTCAATGTTATTCAAGCGTGACGCAAAAGCCTCGTTTTCGGACATTTTAGGGTCCATCCATTCCCCAAGATACTTAAATTTCACAACCCGCTTGATTTTCCCATGATTCACTTCAATATGTTTTGGAGCCGTTTTGATGTTAGTAATAAATTCTGTTTTCTCGAAAGAGATCAGGAGGCCCGCCTTTGCAGCTTGTGTTTGAAGCTGGTTGATCTGTTTTCTGGCCGTATCCAACGAATCTGCAAAAACCGCAAGGTCATCTGCAAAGGCTAGACAGTCAATTGATAGGTTCTTATTCTTGTGACCAAGTCTGATTCCATTTTCGACTCCTTCATCACTCATTGTTTTGCGCCACTCACGGATAACTTTCTCAAGAACGCAGTTGAATAGTAGAGGCGAGAGACCATCTCCCTGTCGAACTCCTGTCCTTATCTCGAAGGCATTGGAAATCTCGCCTCTAAACTTAACTTTTGAAGTGGTGTTGGTGAGAGTCTGTTGGATGATCGCTCTGGTTTTGTTGTCTAGGCCGAACTCCTTTAGAATCTTAAGTAGGGTAGTCCGATCAATGGAGTCATAAGCTTTCTTAAAATCAATGAAAGTTACTACAAATTTCTTGCTCCTTAGTTTCAGATATGAAAGGATAGATTTGAGATTCATGATTTGCTCCACACATGACCGTCCCTTCCTAAAACCTCCTTGATAATCACCCAGTTCTGTATCTAGCTGTTCTTCAGCCCTAGTTTGAAGAGCTTTTGAGAGGATTTTGTAATTTATCAGTAGGAGGGAGATGCCTCGATAGTTGTTAACATCTGCTTTATCGCCTTTCTTATGAAGGGGGTGGATTAAAGCAGAAGTCCAATCACTTGGAAGTCTTTCGGTATCCCAAATTTCATGTATGATGTCCGTTAATTTATCCACCGTATTGCCACTAGCAAACTTCCACAGTTCAGCGATTATAGAGTCTTCACCTGGAGCTTTATGGTTCTTTAGAGATCGGATAATCTGTTTGACTTCCTCTTTCGTGGGTGAAGAGGAATCTGGGTGGACTTGCGCACGGTCATTAAATGTGAATATGGAACTTGGAGTCTCACAGTTAAGAAGGGACTCAAAATATTTTGCAAGCACCTGACAATTATCTTTGTCGCTATAAACTAGTTTTCCATTGCAATCCCTGAACTGAAGACATGGAGGGCTATATTTCTTCAAGTTGCTTTTAAATGTTATATATAAATTGCGCATATTAGTCTTCTGGAAATCCTGTTCGATTTGATCCATCTGGTTTTTATGAAAGGCACGTTTAGCATTGCGGATGGTTTTTGCTGCACTCGTTCTCTCATTCAAGAAGTCTGTCCAGTTGACTTGATTTTGTTGCGAATTCCATTTCTGCCAGGCATGCTGTCTCTTCCTTATTACTGCGTCACATTCACTGTTCCACCATGCATGCTTCCTCGTTTTAGTTAGTAGGATGGTCTCTTTTGCTGTCTCAACCAGCGCCTCTCGCAGTTGTTCCCAGTTCTCTGCATCCACAGTTTGTAGTTTTCGTATAAACTCATTACCGGACGCCAGTTTTTCAACATCATATCTTTCAGTCTTTTTGGCTCGGAACCTCCGTGTGTTTCTCGGGAGGAGTTTGATTTTAATTTTAGATAAATAATGATCCGAGTCCAGTTTTGTATTTCGTAGAACTTTCACATTCTGAATTTCTCTTTGAGCTTTCCGTGCAATTGCGACGTAATCAATCTGGAATTCGCCAAGACTGGGATTTGGGGATTTCCAGGTCTTTTGTTTCCTGGGCAGATGTTTGAAAGCAGTGGATTTCATTACCAGGTTGAAGGCCCTACATAGCTCTATTAGCCGTTCTCCATTACGGTTCGTTCTGTGATGAGCGGAGTAATTTCCAACAATGTTTCGAAATTTTCTTTCTTAGCCTACCTGGGCATTGAAATCCCCAAGTAAAATGATATTATGTTTGTCATGAATCTTCGATAAAATGTCTTCAAGTTCTTCCCAGAATCGATCAGTTCCTTCCGGGTCTTTCTTGTTCGCTACGTTGATCGGCGCATGAACGTTCACAATAGTATATATTTTATTTGTACTTCGAAATGAAAGGGTCGAGACTCGACTGCTTACAGAAGTGAAATTTGTGATGGAGTCTAGAATCTTCTTGTTGACTACAAATCCAGTACCGAGTTGGGGAACCGTTTCTATAAACGTTTACCTGGCTTACCCTTGAAGATTCTGTTGCCTTCTGATTCAAAGGCATGCTCATCAGTAAATCGTGTTTCCTGAACTGCCGCAATTTGGATCTGATGTTCAATTGGAGCATCCGTGAGTTGTTTTAATTTTCCAACCTTCCGCAGAGAATTTGTGTTAAAGGTAGCAAAGAAATTCTTGACTCTATGATTGATCTTTCGTGGAGTCTCCGATACCTCCAAGCATTTCGGTGCAAGCTCCCCAGATTCCGAAGGCTTGCATGCGTCACTCGAAGCGACGGTGGATTGGTTACCACCTGGGGAAGTAGCATTTGCTGAACTTTCCTCCATGCTTTTAACAGTTGAAAGACTGTTGACTTAGGCCAGTGATGTTTCACACTGACAAGGATACTGCCATGGTTGTGAGCCTTGGAGCCCCCAGCACTGATCGGCTCACCGACCCAGTTTCCCGCTAGGATTGGTTACCCAACCTTCCACTGGGTTGCTCGGTTTAACAGGGGCACCTCTTGTAGGTTATGTGCTGGAGTTGGAGTGAAAGAGGCTAGTTGGATTCTCTTGCTGAATCCAATATATTAATGTTGCAGATGGCTAGCAACGACGCGTTTCACTCCCATTTGCCCAGAGACACAAGGTCTCCTCTCAGGTTGATAATAATAATAATATCCTCTGTTAAATTACACTTAGTCCTTTGCTCTTGGTCTATACATTCTGTGGTCACCCTTCACCCCGTGTTTATACTACACAGTCCATAGCAAGGTCGTTGCCTCCACTCACTCTTGCAAGGTTTATATGCTCGTAAGCTGGCTCCATTACTTGGAACTATAAATCATTGTTTAGCAACGAGCACAGGAAGCCACTCAAGATCGGGCAACATGATAGCGTTACAAAAGTAGGACAAAAGCTCATTTTTCACCACTCATACCGTAAGCTTTTATGGGAACAGATGACCTGGATGTTCCTTCAATTAAAACAGCAATAATTTCAATTCATTTTAAATAAATATCTCAAGAATTAGCCTCTTGTGAAGGAGATCTTCTCATAAACAACACAGACCAATTAAGGAGTAGAATATGTAATTGGCTCAAGTAAAGGAGTTCCAGATCTATGGGAGAGTGAAATGGAAACCCAATTGTGGCTCTAAAATGAGAGCATGATTAAAATCATTTGAAGCCTAAATAATGAAGAAAAACTAGGTTTTATATCTTCAGTAATAAAACTAGTACAAGTTGGCCTACTATCGATTCCGTCAGTTTCCGTAGACGTATCCACCGAACTAATTGCACAATCAAAATTTAAGCACTCGAATTGTTCATATGTTTTCCTTTCACCTCTTTTCGAAGCCCTTTTGAAACGGTCAATAGCCGAATCATCTGAAATCTTCCTCTTCCTGTATTCATTAGGAAAGATTGTAGGTACATATGCTGAATTCTGAGGATGACCAGATCGCTGGTTACCAATGAAGTGTGCACTACAAATTCTTGAGTATGGCGTTGGTTCTCTAGATAAGCCATCTGGACTGAAATTGTAATAAAACTTTCAATCTGGTGACTCACTCTCCTAAGGTGAAACTGAGAAGTGGCCTTTCCGTGGTTCTCCAATCTCCAGGCAAATGCTCAGATAGTTTCTTTTAAATTAAGGCCACTGACGCCAGCTTAGTTCCCAATCTTAACCTCAATTACTGATGCTCATGCAAATACAAGTCAGGCCTCTTAAAACACCAATTATCATCACAAATACAAACACATATCCCGATGAAAAAGCCCTAAAGGAAACAACAACAACAACAACAACAACAACAACAACAACAACAACAACAACAACAACAACAACAAAAGCAACTATGATCGTACTTGGTTATCTCAAGTTCCTGCCTTTCCAAGCAAACCCATTTCGCCGTTATGTAGAATTACAAGGCAAATGTTCTGCCTTGTGTATATGGCGGGTTGCGTTTGACGCCTTGGGAGGCGGACTTCAATAAGGTCAGCAGTTGGCTGCAAGCAGGCAATTAGCTGGTATATATTGAAACTTTGGGGAATACGGGAATTCGAGATAATGCTCGATACTTGCCTTGCTACATTCAGTCGTGGAGGACTATATTGATTACAGTACAGATGGTCATTAAATTGGCGACAAAGGGCCAGTAAATAGTATTGCACAAACGCACCAAACGTAGATGTATACGTTTATTTACGCTGAAAGTTCAAAAGAGTTCATTGTAATTGGCAACAGAATTAAAGTAAATGAGTGTTCTTTACGGGTAATAATTTAAGTCTCAAGTGGTTCTAGAATTTTTAATTCAGTGAATTAGTACAATAAATCAATTTAAAAAAGATTCTATATGCATTGTATGCTTCTCAATTATTACAAAAATAATAATAATAATAATAATAATAATCATAATAACAACAACAATAATACTAATAATAATAATAATAATAATAATAATAATAATAATAATAGAAAAATGGATCTGGCGTTCAGGCTTTGCATTAACACGTTTAAGTCCAAATACCTCTCTTATCAGACCAAGTTGTTAAACCAGAGTGCCTCTTTGCGGCAGAAACCTTAGCAAGCAATAAAATTACTGAAATTGAGAAAAGAGAAAGGAAATTCTTTCGGAAAAATTCTAGATCCCAAGAAATTACCTGACGGTGGATATACATTTCCAATGCGGTCAAATCAAGAGCTCTATGACAAGTGTGAAGGGATTTCTGTCACTGCGAGACACAGAAGATTGATGTTCTATGGGTATATTAAACGATTGGGAACTGAGAGGTTAGCTAATAAAATTCTTAACCTTCAAGAGAAGTGGAAGTTGCAACCTCCATGCCTTCAGGAGGTATATCAAGACTTAAAAAGGGCAAATATTGGACTGGTTGAAGTGTGGGACAGGACAAAATTCAGAAATAGCGTTGTGTGAAGGATCCCACCAAAAGATAACTCACACTTTCAGTGGAAGAAAGATTGAGAACGAGTCAAAGACTGAAAAATCTCCGCCAGGAATCCAAACGGAGAGGAATAAATACCTTGAAGACGAAGACCAGAATAATTGTTGTGTATTTGTTGTCCATAGATGGCTGTATCGAATTAATAATAATAATAATAATAATAATCATAATAACGATATTAAAGTTAATTGTACACAATTCCTTTATCTTTGAGTGATATCATGAAGGCCAGCTTGTTCTCTGCATGACTCCAATCGAGCAGGAGAAATGTTTCTCACTCTGCAGAGCTGATAATGATGCCACGTGCGTCATATTGTTGGCTTTGCATGTGTTCCGGCTGTCCCGCGCTCCCCGTGTTTGCTGCACGCATCAAGTATATTTTCACGTCTAACCTAAATATCGTAGATGAATACAAAGTAGCACTATCAACTCAAGTCGATATCATTTTTCTAACTTGAAATAAATTCCTGGAACTTTGTCACATTATTTCACAAATTTTCAACCTTCCCAAAATAAACCCTAACCGTCCTTGAAATGGTTTACCATTCTTTCTCTCATTCAACACAAGGCAAAGCCCAGACTGTACTTTCTGATAGATCATGTGTAACTTGTTTGTTAAGAGAATCTATTATCTTTGGGTTGTGGAGTGTTTGAGCACACTAAGAGAAAACATTTCAAGTATACAGGGTGTAACAAAAAGAACGGCACAAAATGCAGGACACATTCCTCACACGTAGATGAAGAAATTTTGTTATATGAACATGGGTCCGGAAACGCTTTGTTTCCATGTTTGTTTCCATTGTTTCCAACTCATTAATTAAGGGAAACACACAAGAAGAGAACGCACCAGCATACCACATGCTACTCTTCCTCACAGGAGATGTTCTTTATGCCCTCCGTGTGCATTGTTGCATGCATCAACCCACCGTCGTAGTGAATCTCGGATGCGTTGATGTATACCTGGCGTATTGCGTATGGTTTCGCAGTTTTCCATAATACGGGCACGGAGACTCTGAACATCTTGTACTGGAGTGCGATACACAAGAGCTTTCAAATGCCCTCACAAATAAAAGTCCAGTGGGTTTAGGTCCGGAGAGCGTGGAGGCCAGGCAATCGGTCCACCTCTACCTATCCATCTGTCATCAAATCTGTTATTTAGAAGCCGACGGATTTTAACACTAGAATGAGGAGGTGCTCCATCGTGCATGAAATACATGTTTTGTCGCACAGCTAAAGGCACATCTGCTAAGTCGTATGGCAACAGGGCCAGGGAAAACAAAACATTGGTGGTGCACCTACGATAATGACAACGTAACCAGACCTAACCAACAGTGCATGTTCCCCATGATTCTAACGGTCTCTTCTTGTGTGTTTTCCATGATTAATGAGTTGGAAACAATGAGGTGTAACATGGAAACAAAGCGTTTCCGGACCCATATAACAAAATTTCTTCGTCTACGTGTGAGGAATGTGTCCTGCATTTTTGTGCCGTACCTTTTTGTTACACCCTGTATAACTATCAAATGTAAATATTTCAAATAACTATAAAAGCCTTCAAAAATAATAATATTGTAACTGCTCATGAAGGATTCAAGTATAACAAACTAATTGTACTTATTTTCCTCTCCCATCTGTAACAAGCCGTGTGACATGAATTAATTGAAGTAAGATTCCCTGGACTCACTCCATTCTCAATGTTATGTCTCCCACGTCAAAATAATTCCTCGATTCTTAATATATCTCTTCTGTGACTGTCCCTTTTCATCCACTTCCGTGAAGTCTTACAAGTAACTTGTTCAGTCAAAACCAATAGTCTTCCAATCTGTCGAAAACATATCCTCTTACTCTGAAACGTCTCTAACCTCTATCATATTCTTGATGTTCGCTGGTTCGTTGGCTGTTCATCCAAATCACAATATTTGATATTGTTCTGCATCGTATCTCATTAAACGTAATCCAAACTCTAATTCTCTTCCTCAAAAACATCATAACCCTCCACTTATTTTTTTTCATTCGCCTCATCATCCAAAACATTTTATTTTCTCCTTCATATTTTTGTTCATCTCTCTGGAATCTAGTGAACTTGGGCCACTAGATACTAAGTAATGCATAGGGAACTATTTTGTAACCTCATGTTCCCACTTCACACGCGATGGTGCTGCCAAATGCCTACGGAATTACTTGAATAATAAATTAATATACAAATATAATAACTAGGGCTCCGATGTTTAGGAAAAATCATATTTTTTCTTTACCTCTATTTTGATGTTCGGTTGGTTTCTGATGCAAATCAAGTGATTATTGTCACAATAATGTGGGTTTTATTTGTCATATAAATGCATATTTTGAACATTTTTACCATTAGGTCATATTTTGAGCATTTTAGGTACTATTATTTGAATTAGTTTCCATGATGGTTCCGTATTGAGGTACTAAATAGTTTTTAACAACAATACATCCGCCAAATCAAATGGACCTGTTAAGCATAAGGCTTCTTCATTGGTTGTGTACATATGGTGAAGTATTGTGGTCCCATTTTTGCCAATTCAAGTTTCGACTTGTGTTTTGGAGCGGATATGTGAATGAACTGCCCACTGGTTCTCTACGTTTATCTTCGCTTGTGTTTGATGGCTGAATATCATCACCGTTTCATATTTTTTAGTTTTGCTCAATATTTTCTGTGACCTACTTATATGGTACACCATATTAAGTCCAATAGCCATTTGTTTTTTTGAGTGCTACGCTATATTATATCTTTCTTCAGATATTAATCTTGGCTGACGAAGGGGATAAAAGCTATTAATCCCTGAAACATGTACCAGGAGCAAATCTAATTATATTTCCTTTCGTTTATGTATTGACTAAGGCGGATGTATAATTGTTGTTAAAAACCATTTTTAGGTAAGAACGTCATATTTCGGTAGTTTGATGGCAGCTGTAGGTGTGCAATCATCCTTAACTTACTGAACGGGAACTGGTGTTTACAGAAATAGACTGTAAATAACCACTTAAACATGTATATTCGGAAAATTATTATATAAATAGGAAGAAATAATTTAGTTAACAATTTAATCTCGAAGGGATTGTTGCTTGAATTTGTAATTCAAAAACGGCCATATTTAAATCAGTCATTTTCAGGTCATATTTCGTCATTTTAAGGTCATATTTGCTTGCATATACGGGCTATTTTAAGTCTTAATTATACGAGCCCTAATAATAACATATGCTCTGACTGAACCCTTGCAAATACACTATATTGATAAATAATAAAATAATACCAACAGTATAAACTAATAATAATAATATGATATTGTATGAATAAAAATGTGAAATGGTCATGCTCTAGTAATAAGGTTACACATGGTTTCTTTCATCAGGTTGCGTAGTGGCTAGCACTCTTGAATTTTACCGCGGGGGCCCGAGTTCGATTCCCGGCTCTGACAAGAAATGTATTCTAGTCTGAGAGCTGGAACGGTTTCATTCCGCCTCGTATGGTATAACTGAAAGGGATGGGTTCGATTTCCCCCTTATCCATCCTGGAAATGGTTTTCCGTGGTTTCCCACTTCTAATTTATATTGTAACTTCCAGTCGGTCAATACAACTAATTCCAATTGATGGAATATGTGAAATAATAACCTGAAATAAATTATATGGGATTAAGATACAGTTATCTTGGTTTCCGTGACCAGGGTGCTGCCTCAATCTCACACAGCTACTCAATTGTCCTCACGAGGCTGAGTGCATCCCGTTCCAGCCCTCACGTCAGTTTCTAAAATCCCTGACGGATCTGGGAGAAAGCTAAACGCGCTATCCCATCCCAACGCCACGGGGCTGGCTGATCTAAATCTACAGGTACCGTACATAAATATATTATGTTCACAAATTATAGATGCTCGTGTTATCTGTAGGCTACATAGACCAAGTATAAAACTAAATCCCCGTTTCTTGGATGTAACGGGTAAACTCAAGAACTGCTGGATGTATTTTGATGTTTCCACCATTCTGTAAAGCATTTCTCGAGGACGGTTTCTGAAGAAAAACATTAATTTCAGCAGTAACGATTTCAGTGAATTGTGTCGAACAAAAACCTGCCGTCCGTGCGCCTTTTAAGCTTCTGCTAAGCAAACCGTTAAATTATCTATATACTATGAGTATAGGAATTTCTCAGCATGAAAATTTCTACAAAAATTCCGCGACAGTATATCTCTATCTTTAATACATCACCCACTGCAAGTGCTTCTACGTTTTCATTTCTTCCAACAATATCCGTTCAGTGGAAATTTAAATCACCGGACTAGCTTTGGAGCGAGCTTACGAGCTAGCTAGTGAGCCTTTCGCCCTAGGTTGGGCCTGCATCAAACTGTCGATTCGTGTCGAGTTAAGACTTAAGAGAAAAGTATATGTGTTTGGGACCTGCCTTTGAAGCTTATGCTGGCTAAACCATTAACGATACCAGGCGAAGCCGGGGCATGTTGTAAGTCTGAAAATAAACGCCTATTTATCAGTGTATATTGATTCTATCGTTGTGAAAGTTGGTAAAATCTACTTGAACGGTGAAATAAAATGGTATATATTTTTATAAATGTTGCATTGAATTATAGGCAGCATGTTTAATCTCTTTGTTATCGCTTGAGAAAGCTATTTAATTGAGGGAAGAGTTTTGTAGATGGAAAGTGCACTACAAACTATATAAACGGATCTACTTGCAAACTAATGCACTTACTGTGTTCAGCAGATCAGAATAAATGTGTATCCAAGCTTTTCCGGTGGTTATTTTGTATGTTTTAAAAGTGAACACTAGCAAGTTCAATTAACCTAGCCCAGTGACGACTGTCCGTATTGACCAGTGGATGGCGTCCCTGCTGCATCACGCAAATGGGTTAACCTTGAGACGGCCATTTTTCAGCACTGCAACATATGACCTCAATGCTATTTATACACGATGACTCAACGGATTCCACGCTTCTTGAAATATGCAAACGTTTACTTATGGGGATAACCTATAAATACTATACCAGGATCTAGTATTCCAAGTACGAGGGTGGATGAGAAGTCTGAGCCCATTCCTTTAGCGAAAAAGAAACAACTTACAGGTAATCCTCCCTATATTATTCTGCTAAGGTCCAATTCCGGTTTTGTACCGAAAATAAGGTCCTGTTAACATCAACCTACACATATGGGGTACCTACAAGTTCCGCATAACCCCATGTGGGCCCGAAACGCACTCTCTTCCTCTTTAAATGCCTCACAATTATATAAATACCTTAAAAATGTACATTTACAATGGGAGCACCGTAACCTGGCGAGCCTGCCAGTAGAGCGCAGGGCAGCGCGGCGGCGGCAGCCATCTGTTCGGGAGCGCGGCGTACTGCTAGGCGAGCCTGCCGCTAGACACTACAACCCGTAAACCTATATTCACGTTGCGAAAGTTCGCAATTATACGAAATAGGTACAATTATACGAACTGTTCTATGTACCTTACACTATGTTTCCACATAATCTCCACATTTGTTCAAATATTTGTCCCATCGCAGCACTAAATTTGAGATGTCCCTGTGGTAGAATTCTGCCGACTGACTGTGGGACCATCGTCGGACTGCTGTCTTGGCGTCATAGTTGCACGATAACTGCTGTCCGGTCAGGAACTTACTCAGTGAAATTTGTAATTATTTGGCTAAAATAAAAATAGGGGCAAAGACTTTTCGATACGCCCTCTTACATTAGCTATAACAAGCCAGAAGTATAACATCTGTTGGTTGAAGTTGATTCATTTCAGGGGCTTTGCAATATCGTGCTAATATAGCCCCATGTACTTGTCTGTTAACCGGTGTCACAGTGATGTCTGTAGTAGTGTATGAATTTGTAATCGAGGTAAGATTTGATTAGGAAGCGGCCGTGGCCTTACGTTAGGTACCAGATGTGCAATGGACCAACGGGACGTGACTGTACTGACATTATTAGATCTCAGTAGTGCCTTTGACACCGTCAACCCTCAGTTGCTACTGCAGAAACTTCGTGAACTAAATTTTAATAGTGTGTCACTCCGGTTCTTTTCCTCTTACCTCGAAAATCACCGGCAACGTGTGATAGTGGGAAATGCGAGTTCGGGATGGCAAAGTAAGACCCTCGGCGTCCCTCAGGGTTCGGTTCTTGGGCCACTGTTATTTATCATCCAAATAAATGACATATCAAAAGCCCTTAATTTCTTCAAATTGCAAGTGTATGCAGATGATGTACAGATCTACTATCATTCAAAACCGAGTGATATCAATAATGCAATTATTAAAATAAATTCTGACCTACAACAGCTTAGTGACTATGCTTATAAAACAGTTTATTATTAAACCCAATAGGCCAGGCGACAGGTAGTTCAATAAGGAATTAATTAGTGGAAAGCTGGAAATTGCTTTAATCGCTTTATTTGGACCCAGATATTACTCTCCCAAGTTTTCCCCCTCGAGCGAAGTCGGCGTTTTTTTTTTTTTTTTTTTTTTTTTGCATATATCTCCCATACCATCAACTTTATCAAGAAAATACCTATTATAAAAAAATAATCTAGAGTAAATTTCCTACAAAAATGTTCCCTACCTTTTGTCTCTAATGTGAACCGTTACGATGCTACGACCATTCAAAGTGGAGCCCTTTTTTATTCTTGCGGAAAATCTATGGAAATGATATGCCTTATCAAAGTTTCTTCATGTTATAAATATTTGTCAGCATTCCAGGTGCACAAGCTGTTAACTTGTTACAAGTATAACAGATTTTCTATGTAAACAGCTGTGGCAAAGTACCTACCATTAGTAGACTGCGTAGTATTGGCATAAAATCACTCTTTTACACACCAGCTGGCGGTAGGGTAAGTGGCGCGTTTTTTTTTTAGTGGTGTCCCCAGGAGGCCTAATCCACAGTTCAAATGTCAAAGTTAGTCGATTTTAAACCGTTTTGATGAAGGCTGTCAGTCTTGATCGTCTGCCTCTATTTCTCCGTCATCGCTTTCATCGTCTGTATCGGTACATTTGTCCGACGTTGCGAGAATGCCTGAGGAATTATATTGCTTTGAGGATGCTGTATAGTGGATATTTCGAACAGCTCGGCTTCATCATACGAAGCACAATATCCTAGGCCCGAAAGGATATTGAGAAGAGCTTTAGAACCATACTTTCGTGACAAAACAGCCGCAAGACCTATTTGCACGGAAGACAGAAATGATCTCGGCCTGACTGCCGCTGCAACAGCGTGTGCAATTGATGTGCACTTCTTCTTCCATGTGTTTTCCGCTGCGCGTTTATTTTTTAGAATGACTTCTCCCAGGAAATACTTTAAAGATTGGGGAACATCACTTGTAGCTTCCGCAAAAAATTAATCGGATGGAGGATAGGTTTGTGTATCATAGATCGTGGTTCTTATATCTTCCCTTATTATGTCTGCTGCGGCTTTTACAATTCTTTGACGCTCCTCCTGATCATCGATCTTTCGACAATGGTACCAATTTTCCGTGAGTATTTTGTACCCTGTGTCGCGAAAACAAATCACGGATTCATTGTTTTTTCTTGCTGTGACAATTACATCATCACCATATTTACCAAGCAACCTGTTTTTCAACGTTTTCTTATTAGGAATAAAGCCCTCACAATCCTCGAATATATCTTTGAATGTGAACTGACATTCCTCTCGATTTCGTTCCATATAAGAGCAAACGTACTTGAAAGCAGCAGTGACGTTTTCCTCTTCGGACCGACCAGGTGGCCTTGTCGATGTGGAAGAACTCTTGAAGAATGTTTTTGCGCAAGAGCCGTGATATCGACCCTCTGCAGCGACCAAAAAATCATTTACATGTGCAATTCTCCTAGTAACAGCCTTGGCCAATTCATCGTCACGCTTACCAGCTGTCTCTGCCAGTGTGTTTTTGAAATGGAGTGTTTCCACGCGGTGAACTGTATCGCGACTGTCAATGGGTTTTTTAATAACACTTTTAAAAAATTCTTCGGATGCATTTTTGCCGCACAAAATACAACTAGCCTAACCTTGAAGTCGAACTGTTGACACGATCGCGAGCTTCGGTCCGTTGTTGCCTTTTCCCAAGATTGTATTGCCGCAGCAATATTTTTGTGTTTGGTATACGATTTTTGGCACTTAACATGAACCGTAACATTCTGCAATCCTTGTAAATGCACATGTCTATTATCATGTCTTTTCACACTAGTTCCACGCAAGGTTCTTGATCCTCTCTCCTTCACGATAATAGTGTCTCCATCTTCTAAACCGTTTTCACAAATAAAACAAACGGTTGGATTACCAGCCGAGGCTATTGCCGCACTTTCTCAAACTACAATCTTGATTGATTATTTTTTCCGTAAACACGTATACACTCGACCAGATCGTTCACGAGACTGCTGTGGTTGCCAGCTGTATGGGAGGCCGAGCGCGGCAGGCCAGCTGCATCTGTACACATTGTTGCCAACGCCCTCGGTGAGAAAGTAATGAAGTCTGCATGAAAAATGTACTGAATCAGAACTGAATGTTCTTACTGACCATTTTTTCATTGATACTTGTAACAAGTTAACAGTTTGTGCACCTGGAATGCTGACAAATATGTATAACATGAAGAAACTTTGATATGACATATCATTTCCATAGATTTTCCGCAAGAATCAAAAAGTGCTCCACTTCGAATGGTCGTAGCATCGTAACGGTTCACATTAGAGACAAAAAGTACAGAACATTTTTGTAGGAAATTTACACTAGATTATTTTTTATAATAGGTATGTTGTTGATAAAGTTGATGGTATGGGAGATATTTGCAAAACACCGAAAAATGGTACCTTCATAGGGCCAGAAGGGCCAACGCCGACTTCGCTCGAGGGGAAAACTTGGGAGAGTAATATCTGGGTCCAAATAAAGCGATTAAAGCAATCTCCAGCTTTCCTCTAATTAATTCCTTATTGAGGCTTTTTTTTCCTACCTATCGCCTGGCCTACAAATAAAACTCAAGTGATTATTATCGGTACCAGTAAAAACTTATATTCCCTCAAGCAACGTGACATCTCGCCAATAATTTTAAACAATAAAATCATACCCTACTCTACTTCAGTGACAAACTTAGGAATTATTATGACTGAGACCTTAAATTGGACTAAACAGGTGATAAGCACATGTAATAAAGTACATAAATGCTTATATCCTCTGAAACGGTTCGGTAATGTATTCTCTGTTCGACTTAAAGTACAACTAATTCGCTCTCTGATACTACCTATATTTGACTACTGTGATACTGTGTTGACTGAAATAACCTGCGACAGTAACAAGAAACTGGACCGGTGCCTCAACAACTGTGTAAGATATATCTTTGGCCTGCGATATGATGTTCATATATCACCCTATTGTAAGGAGCTGTCGTGGCTTCGAGTGCACCAGCGTCGTGAACTCCACATGTTATCACTACTGCACAAAATACTTTCCACTAATACCCCTAACTATCTTGTTTCACCGTTTTCTTACCTCTCGTCCTATCATGACCACAATACGAGATCTGGCTCCTCTCTTGCCATACCTATAAACCGTACTGCTGTTTACAACCGCTCGTTCATAATCTCTGCGTCCAGGTCGTGGAATTTGCTACCTGCGAACATTAGAGACAATCCCTCTCATCGCAAGTTTAAAGTGGCTTGCTGCGAGTATTTGCTGGGTGGATCCCGCTGACTTCCTGGATAAATGTTGAATGCACGAATGAATGAGATGAATGATCGGATTACTGTAGTTACGTCATTTAAGGGTACTTTACTTTGTGTATTTTTGAAATCAATGATTCTACCATTATTCATATTATCACTATTCTTATTGCTATTAATATTATTTGTGCTATTGGTATTTGTAATTATAAGTCATGTAGATGTATACTCTTCTAGTGGTTAAGTGTAAGAGAGGGCCTTGAGCCCTAAGTTCGCCACCAATAAAGGCATTATCTATCTATCTATCTAACCCGGCATTTGTCTGGAGTAGAAGTGGCGAAACCACAGAAACCCACCTTCAGGATGGCTGAGGTAGGGATCAAACTCACCTTTTCTCAGTTTTGCCTTACGAGGCTGAGTGTACCCCGTTCCAGTAATAGAAATACTCATAGAAGTGTAATAGACTGAAGGAATTATTTTTTTAATATGATTTTTTTTTAATTTTAACTAAAAAAACAATAATTATAAATACTGTTGTACATAAGTGTTATATACGTGTCCATCGAACTTAAATTAAGCCTAAGTGAGCTGGATCTGATGATGTTTGCTTGAAAAACGAAACTAGTCATTCATATAAACCCCGCATTACTGGCAGATATTTTAAAATTAAGATTTAAATGATGTATGTGTTACAGGGAAAGTCGATTCTCCAGTAAGAGTTGACTCTCCCTAGGTAAAGTCGACTCTTACTGGTCTTTTCAGTAAAAGTTGATTAAAAGCGGTATGTGTTCAATTTCGATCAACATTTACTAGTCAGAGTTGACTATACCTAGGGAAAGTATACTCTCACTGTCTTGAGGTAGTAACAGTTGACTATTTGCAAGGAAACGGTACTAGCTAATAAAAAACAAATAAGAAGGCAAAACCAATACATTAAGAGAGAGAAATGTTTAAGAGAAACTAATAAAAATACAAAACTTTTCTAATACTGTACATAAAGAGATAGAAACATTTATCATTTATTACAGCAAGGTAAAGATTTGTGACACTTTGAGTTTCAAAGTACACTTTTCTTCTTACACATGCACTTCATGGATTCACATTTGGTGTTGCAAGAACATTTGAAAAAACCTTGTCCACTTCCAAGTGATTGTGAAGTTGCAACAGTCCTCACAGCTATTGTTTTAACCATAGGAACTTCGTTTTCTTGGATAATGTTCGAAGGACATTTACTGAATTGAGACCTGAAAAAATATAATTATTGAAAACTGAACAATTTAATACTATGGGCAGCGAGAGAGAGGAGAGAGAGAGATATATCTTTTATTTTAGCTTTGAAAACTTACCTTGAGAAAAGCTGCTTTAGAATTCCATTTCTCGTTCCAATTCGATAAAATCCATCATCGACAACCTCCAGTACCACGCCAAGGATAGATCGAGCATCTCCTCTACCGCGGTCAACATCGGGGACAGGAATTCGAACTGATGTTCCTTTCTCTACTGGCGGATGAATGTGATCTGATATTTTTGCATGCGTTTAGCTTGTTGTTCTAGACAGTAGGAAGCTTCATTTCTCTGTCTCTTGATGTCCTCAGTAGTCTTGTCCAGGTCAGTGAAGAGATAATCACTGTCATCTACGAGCTTTTCACCACTTGATAAATGTTGGTTTGGTTCATTTTCATCAGGATTTCCATTCCCGTTGCTTCCAATTTCGTTTTCTTGTTGTTGTTTAATTTGATGAATTGCGTATTGAAGATCCTCTTCTGTTTCTAAATTTTCCAGTACCTCAGTTGGTAGTTTTGAACCAGATAAGCCGTGTCTCGGGGGGCAACCGAACAATGCCTCATACGGGGATCGTTTTATCCCACTACGCAATGCACTGTTTTTCATAAGTTGAATAAACTTTAAGCCTTCACTCCATTTTGATGTTTTGTGGTCTTGCATCCAGGTGGTTATCATATTCTCTATGTCCTGGATGGCTCTTTCGACGCTACCTTGACTCTGACTATGTCGCGGTTTGCCGTGCACCATTTTGAAATTCGGCCATGTATTAACCAGACAGTCAATAATTTTATTAACAAATTCTCTCCCATTGTCTGATTGTAAAATACAAGGAGCGCCTAACAAAGTAAAAATATCAACGATATTATTACACACTTCGTCTGCAGTCTTTGATTTCAGTGGTCTTAGCACAACAAACTTTGTTAAATGGTCCTGGTACACCAATATAAATTTGAAGTCTTCATCAGGTTGCGACTGAAAGTCAATCAAGTCCACCTGACATCGTGAATTCATTTCCTTGAATAACAAAGGCTTTACAACCAGTCCTTTCTTCTTATGTTTAAATTTTTGAACACAAGGTTCGCACAAGCTTAAAAATAGTAAAATGTCCTTTGTAATAACATTTTGAAATTTCCCTTTCAATTGCTGAATCATACGATCTCTTCCTCCGTGTCCAGTGGATATGTGCGCTTCATTAAGAACTCCAAACAACTCTTCATCAAAAACATAATACCTTATGGTGTCTTGGTCTGTGACAGGGTGTATTAGCTTTGTAATACCATTTACTTCAATAATGTCATATCGTCTTAAAAACCTGATATCGTTACTTTCTTTTTTAATTGCAGTTTTTAGCTGTTTCACTTTTTGAATGCAGCTATCATATTTCAATTTGGTCAATGTCAGTGAATTTACCTTGGAAGTCGAGCGTTCCTGCTGCAGTTTTTCTCGAAACAGTTCTGCCGTGGTGTCTGACATAATTATTATACACGTAAACTAATTGTTTGAACGTAAATGAATATTTTGTCACTATTTCACAACAATAAAGAGCCGACTAATGACGAACAAGCAAGCAAGCAAGCAGGACGCACGCCACGCAGCCAGCCAGCGATCGCAGTCAAGCAAGCGACCTGCACCACACAGCTGCCGTGTGCACTCGCAAAGCCAGATGCAACAGGTGCTGTGGCCCGCACCGACACTCCGAATGCGCAGTGCCAAGGGAGTCTCCCACGTGTGTTAACTGTGGCGGGAAGTACGCAGTATCGTACTCCGGGCGCAGGTTCATCAAGTCAACCATAAAACACCGGCAATTAAAGTCAAGACAACGCCAAAAACATATCCCCCCCCCCTCATTCCACCCACGCTAACTCAAAACACCACAGCCAACACGCTTATCGTCACACAGATACTACACCTACTCCAGCAACTCACCGCAACACAGGCGCAATAAAACATGAACTGCCTGTTGTGTAGTGGGGTAATCAAAACAAAGAAAAGTTCAGATCGATAACGGTCGGTCCAATAATGGAAGTACGAGTCCACACAATGGCAATGTTTTAATATCATAACAAAGGTTTGGCGCGCGTGGTTACATTTTCAGAGCAGCATCTGTGAATCAACTTTTACTAAACCACAGCAGGCATAGTTAACTCTTCCTAGTAAAAGTTGATCTGTTTGTTTTCAATCAACTCTTACTAATACTTTTAGTAAGAGTTGACTTTACCTAGGGAGAGTCAACTCTTACTAAGAATCGACTTTCCCTGTAACATTATTGCTAGTGAAATTTAATACTTTATGTTACCTAAAAGAACAAGCAGGAAGTTTATCATCTGATTTTTAAAAATTCTAGAGACCTAATTAGCATGACCACATTAAAACCCAGAACATTTTAAGAATTATTTTAATGTGAAGCACATGCAAAGTATGGTTGGTTGGTTCCTTGGTTTAGGGGCTGCGACAACGCAGTCATGTAGCCCCATGTACTTTGGATGTGTGTAGAATTGTCTGATTATAATCGGTGTTAATTTTGATGGCTGTATTAGTGTGTGTTATATGTGATTCAGGTAGAAGGACTGCAGACGATTTTTTTTAAGTAGTTCCCACTTTTGCTACCAAATGCTGCCGTCCACGACACCTAGTTGCGGGCGTGGCTACTAAATGTCATCGCAGGCAGCACCTGGTGGCAAACGTTGGAACTATTATAGCGTTATCAAACTAACTTACAAATTTTAGCTTCCACAAGTGTAGTATAAATCTATGACATGGGACCGCCGGCTTTACTTCCCCTCCGAACGAAAGCATACTGAGGGATTTTAACGCTCTTAAAAATCAGACGACTTAAGACGGTTTTGAACCCACGATCTTGGGCATAGAAGCTCAGCATGCTACCAACTACGCCACCGAAGTCGCTATGCTAAGTATGAGACCAAAATGTTAAATTTGCATCCTAGAGTATTTTTATGGAGATAGTAGAAAGTGAGAAGAGAAAGAGAATGTGGTCCAAGAGATGTACTGAAAGAACATATTGAAAAATGGGGACTGAAAATCACACTAGAGAAAAGTAAGACAATGGTAATGACAAGAGGAAAGAAAGAAGGAAAAGAGATTGTTCACATTGGAGATGTAGATCAGGAAGTAGTAGAGCACTTCAAATATTTAGGAAGTGAATTGATGGAATATACATGATTGGATATGGAGATCAACAGGAGAATACAATGTGGGAGTGTTTTCTATCAGCAGGTTCGGAGTTTAATTTGGGATAAAGACAAACCACTGAAGTGATGTACAAGACCTATTACTTACCTATAATGACGTCTGGAGCAGACACTTGGCCGATGACGAGGAGAGATGAAAGAATACAGGCAGTCAAAATGAAATTCCTGAGGATTATGGTACAGAAGACTAGGAGAGATCGAGTGAGTAATGAAGTTATTCGAAACGAAGTGAATGTAATGAAACTGAATAAAACTTGAGTAGAACAGATTGAGAAGTCAAGGACATGTGAATAGGATTAATGATGACCATCGTCACCATCAGCTTCTAAAGGCTAAAAGCCTTGTCGTTGCAGCCATTTCTTACGGTCTTCATATTGGCATACAAGTCACATTCCATCTCCTTCACAATATTCTTGAGATTCGATCGTCTTGGTCATCCCCTTGGTTTCCTCCCCAAAATTTTTCCTTCAAAAATTACCTGGAGGAGAGTGTCATGTCTGAGTATGTGTCCCATGAATTTTGCTTTCCTTTTTCTTGATGGTGTTCAACAGGCATCGTTTCTCTTGAATTTGGTTCAGAACAAGCTCATTTGTCTTTCTTTCCATCCAGCTTGATCGGGTCATTCGTCTCCAAAACCACATTTCAGCTGCCTCAAGATTTGATTCTTCTCTTTTCCCAGTGTCCATCTTTCACAACCATAGGTCAAGGCACTCCAAACAAAGGTCTTGAGAAATGACTTCCTTATCTTCAAGTTGAGATGCTCATTGAGCAGCAAATTCTTCTTATTTTGAAAGGCTTTCTTCGCCAACACTATTCTTTTCTTAATTTCTGATATGCATCTGGTGTCATAATTAATCACACTTCCCAAATAGCAAAATTCCGTTACTCGTTCAATGGCACTATCATTTAACATTATGTTAGCTAAAAATGGTTGTTTCTTTATATCAACCACCATTAATTTTGTCTTCCGAGAATTAACTCTTAGCCCGAATTTTCCTAAGGATTTCTGAAAAACTTCTTAACATTCTATTCATTTCACATGCAGAGTTTGCTGAAAGTGCAATATCATCTGCAAAACGAATGCTATGAACCTGTACTCCATTAAATTTTAGTGATGACAGAATGCCAAACAATTGATGGAGGGTCGGATGACTGGAAAGAGAGGATGGTGACGACCTACAGTACGGTGGATGGATTTGGTGAAGGACGGTCCCTGGAGTCGAGCTCAGTGGTTGAGGAAGGATGGTGGACTGACAGAGTAAAGTGGAGGGGTGTCGTACTTCCTCCAACCCGGCCTAAGCTGGAAAACGGAAATTGATAATGATCAGTAAAATGTATTAATTCAACTGTAACATCCAAACAAGTAAAAGCTAGTATCAACTTTTATCACCATTATTATGTGGTGTAAATTTAAAAATCATGGCGCTTTCGGTTTAGAATTTTAAGATTTCACTCGAGTAATTCTTAACCACCTACGCACCTCCCAAACATTGAAACTGACACTCACCCTCTGAGTGGTTTATAAAGTTTTTCGTCTAAATTTAAAAAAAAATAACTCGAGACATCAAAGTAGCATGACCACATTAAAATCCAGGACATTTTCATATAATATTTTAATGTGAAGCACATGCTAAGTATGAGACTTACTTACTTACTTACTTACATACTTACTTACTTACTCCTTGCCGCTACGGTCCTTGCAGAACCTTGGTCTCCACAACTATCTTCTTCCAAAGCTTTCTGTCGATTGCCTTGGTCCTTCATCTCCTGACTCCCATGGTACGTAGATCGTCTTCCACTTCCTCGATCCACCACTTTCTTGGCCTACCTCTATGTCGACTACCTCCTGGATGCCCCTCCAGCACTTTCTACTTTTTCCTGGCTGGAGTAGGCTTCTCACATTCCAAGTCGCTAATACCAATCCATAACCAATTCCTCGCTTAGGTCGTTTTTCCGTTTTATCCGTCAGGTTTATTCTCATTCTTTGCGGCTTCTCAACAAACTATTTTTAGCCTACTTTTCACTTTTTTCAAAAATGAGGAAAAAATAGACTTATGAGATCGATCCGGGAAAATGTCTGTCTGTCTGTCTGTCTGTCTGGCTGTCTGTCTGTCCTTCTGTCTGTCTGTCTGTCTGTCTGGCTGGCTGTATGTGTGTCTCCCCCTATCAACTCCTAAACGGCTGCAGCTATCAACACCAAATTTGGTAAGAGTAAAGATCTATATTTGAATATCTCTCGGCCATATTTGAAATTGTCGTCAGTGCTACCAACTGCTGAAAAATCGCAATTGAAATTTCAGCTCTATGTCTGATACCTCAGAAGTTATGCATGCGAACTATTCCAAAATTGGAACACGTGTAGATAATAACATTCCAGATTAAATTTCTGAAGTTCATACATGCCACTGTTGCCAATATGATTCTAAGCCTGCCGGTAGGTCCAATTTCTAAAAGCATGTAACTTCTATATTATCGATTGGATTTCAACCAAATTTCGTATGTACTATGTGTACTACAACACATATGACTGTGCGTATTCCAAAGTGCCACCAGGGCTGCCAACTGTTAATAAATGCTCTCACTATGTTTCAACCCTAATGTCAATATATCAGGAAGTATGCAAGCCAACAGCTCTAAACTTTGCGCACGTATAGTACCTGATATTCTACCCATGTTCGGTGTAACTTATATACATCAGTGCTGCCAACACGATTCTAAGCCTGCTGATAGGTCAAGTTTTAAAATGCATATAACATCTTTACTAACAAATGGATTTCAACCAAATTTCTTATGCTCTTTGTGTACCATAACAGTTATGATTACGCGTATTCATAGGAACCAGCAGGGCTGCCAACTGTTAATAAATGTTCTCTCTATTTGTTTAACCCTAATGTCAATATTTCAGAAAGTATGCAAGTCAACAGCTCTAAACCTTGCACACTTATAGTACCTGATATTCTACCCAAGTTCGGTGTAACTTATATACATCAGTGCTGCCAACACGATTCTAAGCCTGCTGAGAAGTCAAGTTTTTAAATGCATATAACTTCTATACTAACAAATGGATTTCAACCAAATTTCGTATGTGCTTTGTGTACCATGACAGTTATGATTATGCGTATTCGTAGGAACCAGCAGGGCTGCCAACTGTAAATAAATGTTCTCTCTATTTGTTTTTTTATCCTAATAATCAATCTATCAGAAATGTATACAAGCCTTCAGCTCTAAACTTTGCACACGTATAGTACCTGACTTTCTAGATTAATTTGGAGTATCTAATATACCTCAGTGCTGCCAACATGATTCTAAGCTTTCTGATAGTTTCAATTTTAATTAAATGTAACTTCTATACTAACAATTATTACCAATTGGCACTAGGTTATAATAGATCGTATTATTTCAGATTAATTCTGAGCATCACATACATTACATTGTTCCCAACACGATTTTACGCGCACTGATAAATCCAATATCAAGCAGCATGTAACGTCCGTACTATCCATTAGTCTTCAACCAAATTGTGTATGTGCATTCTATACCTTAAGAGAGGGCGCTAAGAATATATTCAGTGTCACCAGGGCTGACAACTGTAGTAAGTTACTGTACTAGGCTACATTATTTTAGGTGTATTTCAAACTGCATTACTTAGAAATGTTGGTATTAGGAACTTGATATCGTTATTATTGCAGATAGGTCTATATAGATTGGCATGAATCTTACATTTTAAGAAAAGTAGGCTGTTTAGTTCGTCACGGAACTACTTGTTTTTTTACGGGATAGGGTTGTCAGCCCTATGCCCAACCCCCAACCTGGAGGACCAGGGTATCCCTTTTAGTCTGGATCATCACCTTCGACCTGTCCGGCTTGGGAGGCCCTACCAGTAGCTAAGCTACCGCCGGCATAGCTCTCAGGATCTTCTGACCACACAAGCCCCTCCACCACGGCAAGGTAAAGATACCATCTATGGGGAAGTATGAGACTCAAACAGTAAATTTGCATCGCAAATGACTTCTTTTTTTTATGTAATAAAAATGACTGATGGAATTGTAACATCCAAACAATTAAAAACTCTGGAAGTGAAATTTGGTATACTATCAACTTCTGTCGCCATTAATGTGTAACTTAGTATAAATTTAAAATAATGGCTCTTTTGGTCTAGAATTGTAGGGTTTCACTCATTTGTAATTTTAACGACCCAAGCCCTCCCTCGTCTTTGAAACCGCCACTCACCCACACCATCTTAAGCCCTCTCGGTGCCGTACGCATGTGTGGACAGTACTCTGTATTTAGGACACAGGAAGTGTGCTCTGTAGGGCGCCACACGCAGGTATGTGCGTTCTATTGGGGTCACGCCACATTGTACACTTATCAAGATCATCACACAGGCTCTTGAATCATATTAATTATTTCTTCATTCATTATCCAGTGTTACGAAATATGATATATCATTAAAACTGTATTGATTGCTGACCATCTCCAGGTGTAGTGGCAGGGGTTCTCAACCTTGTAGACACTGCAGTCCCATTTTTTAGGCTGAGAATTTTGGTGACCCACCAAGTATTAACGTTAAAACAATAATTTAAAAACTACAACAATGATTAAGTTTTGTTCATAAAAAACACTTGTAACTAAAAATGTTCTGTATGCTCAAGACAAAGTTAACGCATTTGATAAAAACCTTAGCGTTTGGAACGCAAGAGTTAAGTAAGAAGATTTTAAAAATGTTCCACTTACTCAAGAGTTTACGGAGATTGTATCGAATATTGGCGCCACATCCCTTGACACTTCATCTCTCTCCTTACTCATATCATCTTATCTCGAAGCCTTGATTGAATAATTGACAAATTACAAAGTTAACATGTAAGGATATGAGTGGGATTTTGTGGGTAGTCAATCCTTTCAGTGAGCCACTCGTAACAAAAGCTGAGCTAAGTGCACGTCTTCATGATGAACTGATAAGAGATTTCAAGTGATCAGTCAGTAAAACTAACTTTTAACAATGCTTGTGCCGACAAATTTTGTATAAGTATTAAAAAGGAATACCCAGAACAGTCCACAGCAGCGTTAAAAACATTGATGCTATTTTCTACATCTTGCAACTGTGAGCAAGTATTCTCCATAATGGTGAATTTAAAAACCGAATCAGGAAATCGTTTGACATTGGAAAATTGCATTGTTTTGTGTGTTACAAAAATAATTCCAGTCATTCAAAAATTAGTTAATTCCATACAAGCTCAAGTTTCTCATTTATAGATTTTAAAGTGCGTAAACGTTTAATACAAAGCGAGTGTATTCTTTTTTAATAAAAGAAACTATAGTAATTTTTTATTATTATTTTACGTTCTTTCTGTATCTCGCGAACTCCCCAGGGGATCGCGACCCACCGATTGAGAACCCCTGCCCTAGAGGTAGTCAACTGGTACGACTTGGGGATCTGCCAAAACATTTCATGTTCAACTCGTGGCATGGTGACTAACATTCTTCTTAAAAGGGAACTCTAGTAGCGCCTAGCCCCTGATCGGATTGTAATTGGCAGAGAATACTCTTGTAAGATTACTCTATAGAGTGGTGGCAAAATTATTGGCTAAAATTACCATTAAGACACTATTTGAATCGATTGTAAAGACACGGAACAGGGAGTCAGCGCGTGGAAATGGAAGTCAGCCTTATCGAAGTGACCAAGCAACCGCCAGCCTCCAGTATGTATGAAATATATTTATAACTAGTGAGAATTAATAATTTCCAGCGTTTAAAATCCAAAATGTCATATTTTAAACTCCAAATTTAGCGTTTTCTAGCAAATTTGTTATAAATCAAGTTTGTGCGAACGTATATGCATAATACTTAACTTAGGATATAGATTAATCCAGTATGATAAAATTGTTTATCAAAATGTTGCAGAAATCTAAGACAACAACACAAACAAATATACGTGCCGACAACACGTAAATTTAGGCTGTAATTGTACAATTGTACATACACACATTAAGTTTAGTAACAATTTAACATTTATGGAATTATTCAAAGAATATGAATCTTCTTCTCCTTCTTAGCGTCATCCCGTAAGAACGGGGCCCGCTTTTTGGATCAGTGCACGCCATTTCTCGCGATCTAATGCTTCCCGCGAGTTCAGGTTTCTTGATCGTAAATCTGCGTTAATAGTGTCTAGATTCAAAGAACATGAATGACTTACAAAAATAATTATTAAAGAAAGCTTTTCAGTCGGTCAACACAAATTGTGCCCAATTACATTAGACGGGAAACAAGTAATTATTCACCGTACCCTGAGAGAAATATTACAAAATAACACGCATTTATATACTAAATGGAGGTTATTTTTTTATTTATTTATTTTTTTATTTACCGTATGGCTTTTAGTGCCGGGAGTGTCCGAGGACATATTTGGCTCGCCAGAGGCTGTAGCTGCTTCAAGTGGACACCCACAGGGTGAGCTACAAGTTCCGTTCAATTTCAAATAGTTCCAACTTTCACTACCAGATGTCACTGATACCTAGTGGTGAACGTTGGAACTTTGATGGAGCGTTCCAACGAAATCTAAGCTAAAAATTTAGCTTCACACAAGTTTAGTCTGTGGAAGGATCTTTTACATGTCATAAATCTATGACATGGGACCGCCGGCTTTACTTCCCCTCCGAAGGAAGGCATACTGAAGGATTTTAACGCTCTTAAAAATCCGACGACTTCGGTCGGGTTTGAATCCGCTATCTTGGGCACAGTAGTTAAAGCATGCTACCAACTACGCCACCGAAGCCGCTTTTCGATATTTATGAATTACACTTAAGCACGAATATATATCCAATGTTTAGATTACATGTATGTGTCTGTATGTCTACCCCTATTATTCCAGGGTCGGGGATGAGATGCAATGAAAGTCTACGTAGCGGATGTTTTTGTGGCTGGATGCCCTTTCAAACGCCAACCTCATGAGAGGAGTTAATGAGAGATGAAATAAATGAAGATGAATGAAATTAGGCAAGGATCTGGAAGGAAGCGGCCGTGGCCTAACAGAAGAAACCATCCCATCATTTGCCTGGAATTGAAAATGGGGAAACCACGGAAAAAACATTTCAAGGGCGGCCGATGGTGGGTCTTGAACCCACATCTACCGAGTCCGCCCTAGCGCTGCGCGTTAGAGAGCGTAGCTACCGCTGTCGGTAATGTTGAGATTATTTATGATTGTATAAATTTGTGTAACTCGTCAAACATACTTACAGATACAGTGAAACCTCTCTTAATGACCACCCCTATTAAAAGACCACCCCTCTGAAAGACCGATTTTTCTTGGAACCGATTGAAAACCTCATAAGGTCAATGTATTTGTTACCTCTATTTAAGGACCACCCCTCTCCCCGACCAAAGACCAGGCATTTTCTCAGCCTGACCTCTTCCAAAAGACCACTCCTCGTCTGCCTTCCCATTGGAGATGGTGATGAGGGTTATGATGTAAACAATGGTTCAGTTGGCACAGAACTGCATCAGCATACAACGTCATTAGAAAAAGTGTTATGTAACGTATAAAAATATAAAAAAGACTCTCTTAGAAGATTGTTCGAACCCAGAACAAATTAATGGACTTCGGAACTCACTCAGAGATATTCTAGAAAGTGAAATGATTTAAAAAAATGTGTTAATCTGAAACAGAGATCGATTCGTGACTTTTTTAATTGACAGAGCTCAGAAAATAACAAATTGTAACTTAATTAATTAGTACTAAATGTGAACTAATGCAGTGTTCCAACAGTACTTTATTAATAATTCAGTATGACATTGTTTTATAATGCCTACCCCTATTAAGAGACCACCCCTCAAAGCGACCAGTTTTCCATGGAACCGTCACTGGTCTCTTAACAGAGGTTTCACTGTAGTAGTTCACTTATATAGAGCCACCACTACATGGACAGAAGATAGTAATATCATAGTGAGAGAATGAAGGCATTTTGGGGAAAGAGAAAAGCATAAGCTATTTATATAATCTGATAAATACTTACATTCGCGCTCCATATTTGGCCATAAGTTTTTTTTAAAATGGCTGCTTGCGCAAATGCGAGGGAGTCGTGTCAGTAGATTTACTGGCACGTAAAAGATCCCCTTCGGGGCAAAATTCTGGCACCCTGGCGTCTCTAAAAGCCTGCGTAGTTAACCCGGGAGTGGTGTCTCGTGTTCTTTTGTGACGTGGCACAAATTCATTTTGTTAAAGTGTGTTTGTTTTTAACTAAGAGACCTTGGCTACCACATACCGTACCTCTCCTCGTATTCTTTGCCGTTAGTCTGAGGTCAGAAACATTGGAATGAAAGGTGTTCATTCTTAGAAAGAGGGATTACTGTCCAGAGGTGCGTGTTAGAGAACCCCATAGTTGATTTATTGAAAGCCTGTTTTATCGAAAGTTTTGTGAATATTGTTTGGATGGTTTCTTGGTGTTTCATTTAGCTACTGGACACATCGTAATAATTAGCTCCGTGAACTCATTATGTGTATAACATTTGTTGCATAACCTGTGCTAGTGTGGTATCTATGGATTCATGTATATTGTTTGGTAACCTATGCTATAATAATAATATTGTATGGCCTCGGATGCCGGGTGCAAGCTTTGTAATTAGACACCCAGAGGGTAGCTTGCATGTCGAATTTTGTTGTTCCTTGAAACACTATGAAAGTCAAGGAGGTTAGATATCTAAGCTCTATGAACACTATAGCGCATTCTAGTAGAGAAGTGAGGAACTTTGTGTTGGTGGAAACTCCCGAGATTAATTTTGCCATTGTGAACACGGAGTAGGCTACTGAATTCAAATGGGTTCTTTGACATGCCAATATCGTATGACAAGCGTGTCGTATTTTTTCCGCCTTTCAAAAATCACTTACCACGGCCAGGAGCGAACCTGCAATCTTGGGGTTAGTAGACCGACACGCTATCCACTCACCCACCGTGGCAAGCTGTGAAGCTAATATGCATTTATTTTCAATAAAATATCATGCAATTGAGGTAATTAACCCAATACATCAATGTATGATACTTCATCGTTAATAATTTTGTTATCAGAGCAAGTTGCGTCAGAGGGGTCAGAAAGTCCCCCACGCCACCTCTCACGTTGCATCAAGGAGCGCCACCTTTCCAGGGTTAAAAGGGACGTAAGACCAATAACATTATTTGTAAACAATAATTTAAAAATAATAAATAATTCGAGGGTTTTACTGCTCTGCGCAGATATACAAACTGTTTATTTGAAATCAGTTTATTTTGTAGAAACTGAAGAATATCGTATTTGTTTCGCAGTAAACGAAGAATTACAAAATTTGAACGTTTTGGTTTTCATCACTGACTAAATACCCCCTAAAACCAACTCTTAGGGGTAATAATAATAATAATAATAATAATAATAATAATAATAATAATAATAATAATATCGTATGGCCTCGGGTTCGGGGTGCAAGCTTTGTTATTTGACACCCAGAGGGTAGCTTGCATGTCGAATTTTGTTGTTCCTTGAAGCACTATGAAAGTCAAGGAGGTTAGATATCTAAGCTCCTTGAACACTATAGCGCTTTCTAGTAGAGAAATGAGGAACTTTGTGTTGGCAGAAACTCCCGATATTAATTTTGCCACTATGAACACGGCCTACTGAATTCAAATGGGTTCTTTGACATGCCAACAACGTTTGACATGCGTGTCGTATTTTTGCCGCCTTTCGAAAATCACTTACCCCGGCCAGGAGCGAACCTGCAAGCTTGGGGTTAGTAGACCGACACGTTAACCACTCACCCACCGTGGCAAGCTACTCTTATGGGTCATAGAACATGAATATATGTACCATAGCTAGATTTATTTTATTTATATAACGTATGGCCTTTAGTGCCATAAGTGTACGAGGACATGTTCGGCTCACCATAGGCTGTAGCTGCTACAATGCGGACACCCATGGGGTGAGCTACAAGTTCCGTTCAATTTCAAGTAGTTCCAACTTTCATTACCAGATGTCTCTGACACCTAGTGGTGAACGTTGGAACATCGATAGAGCGTATCAACGAAATACAGCGTGCAAATTTAGCTCCACACAAGTTTAATTAGTGGAAGGTTATTTTGCATGCCATAACTCTATGACATGGGACCGCCGGCTTTTCTTCCCCTCCGAAGGAAGACATACTGAATGGTTTTAACGCTCTTCAAAACTCCGTCGCTCACACCTGTAGCACATAGTTGGAATGTTATGGGACCTCTTCTTTTGAAACTTCCTATACCTTACAAACAGACTGTTGGGATGGCGAGGAGTCAGTCACGTCATTACATTTGTAATCTACGATTCTCAGTCCAATATTCAACGCGACAGTGCACCTTTCTGTGAGCGGAGAGCTCAGTAACGAGTAACAGTGTTAGTAAAGATGGTATATTGGCTATGACGGCCCGTGAATTAAAACTCAGCAAATTATCTAGGTTCATGCCGTGGCTTGAGTAGGGTTTCACCTAGAAAACCAAGCTGACTCATCAGCAGGCTTTTGGTGTCCGCACCTGGACCCCACGGGAGTAGCGAACTGTGTACTACCTTCCTTCTTATCTTATTGAGCGCACGTATGCCTCTTAACTGCGAGATCTAAAAGCTCAAGCAGCCTTTCACCTCCCTATAAAGGCTTCCTAAAACGTATATTGGCTTTCACGGCTGGTGTCCGGGCGCGGATACCAAGAACCCGCTGATGAGCCAGCTTGGTGTTCATATGCAAAACCCCACACAAGACACGGCATAAACCTAGAAAAATTGCTGAGTTTTATTGTTTAAATTTCACCCATTGTAATAAATAAAGTTTTGTCTTATGCTTGTATTCAAAGTCAAATGATAAATAGTAATATACTTTAACTATTGCTGTAGCATATTACAAGTTTCAATAGCATCTACCGATCGGATACTTCCGTGTTTGGATGAAACAGCTGAAGAAAATGACGTAAACAATGTTACTGATGAAGTCTACGATGGTGATCTCTGTAAATCTGAAACAGGATTGTCTGAAAGGTATGAGGAAGATAGGCAGTTTTGTTGATTGTTCTTTACTTGAATGAATTACTTTGTATCCATTGTTAATTCATACCAGCATACTCCTATTGTTTGAATTTAAGTACTCGTGTTCCTATGTATATAACCATTTCAAATCGAGAGCGTCCAAAATCCCTCAGTATGCCTTCCTTCGGAGGGGAAGTAAAGCCGGCGGTCCCATATCATAAATTTATGGCATGTTAAAAAGACTTTCACTAATTACACCTATGTGAAGCTAAATTAAAAAGTTAAACATTTGACAAACGCTCTTATTTTCCTACGTTCGTCGCCAGGAGCCGACTGCGGTGGCGTCTGGTAACCAAGTTCTGAACTAGTAGTCGTTGACGGTGGCGTTTGGTGGCAAAAGTAGGAACTACTCGAAACAAAAAATGCAATGTCTGCAGTCCTTACTTCAATTTAAAACAGAAACACACACTGATACAGCCACCACAATTAACACTGGTTATCAGACACATTCTACACACACCCGCGTTGTCGCAGCCCCAAAACTAAGGAACCAACCAACCATCTCATATCGACTTGAGAGCCAAGCAACAACGATTTTAATATTATACTGTGCCTGTCATAGATCTTGTGCAACAATTACTGTATATACTGTACATTTCCAAGGAAACACACACATCTTGCTATTAGAAGCAAAGTTCTGAATTTTCAAAATTGAAATCGTAACTATTGTATCCATTTTACAAAATTTGCTTCTTGCTTTGTGTTAAACTTCATCGTTTCCCTCGTATCTCCCATGTTTATAGGAATGTTTGGATTTCTATTTTTTTTTAAGTGCGTGATAAACCTTCAGCTTCAAAATTAAACTCACAGAAACTTTTGTGGCTTCAATTAGTCTTTTTAGAAAACGTTAAAAATATATTTTTGAGTTTGCACAGAATAAAAATGGAATAAAATGCTTAATTAATTTATAATGTGGATGTGTGAGATTCATTTTGTAGCTGATGGTTTCATACCTTCATTCAAATATGAAAAGTCCACAAACACCTATAAACATGGAAGATATGATGGAAACGATGAAGATCAGCACAAAGCATGGACCACATTTTGAACAAGTAGTTCCGTGAAGAACTATACAGCCTATTTTCATATATCCTACTTATGTTAATTGCCACTATCAACATACACAATTTCAGTTTGATTGCTGTAATAGATTCGTAGATATTGAGAACCGACTAAATATTTCGGATGGTCGCCATGTTGGATTTTATATATGTAGGTCCTAGAGTTATGTACTGTTACATGCAGATTATTGTGAACGTGTAGTATTCAAACTTCAATCGCATAATTAGGACACAAGAAAAAAAAAAGGAGATTTTATAATTTTCACAGCTGCCATCTTGAGGTTATGGAAACAATTGAAATAAATTAGATGCCAGTGGATTAACATTCGGATAAAGATTTACTGTACCAAGTTTCACTGCACGCGGATGGTTAAATTGCGAGAAACGTCCATGTGAATATTTGTAATTCGCGTCACCGCCATGTTGGATTTGTGATCACCAGGTTATTGAAAGTCCTATAGGTGAACTTAAGTTCATAACCCCTATGAACATTAAAAAGTGCAGCTTGATTGCTAAAATAGATTCGTAGATATTCAGTATCGTCTAAATATTTCGGATGGTCGCCATGTTGGATTGTTAAATGTATAGGCCATAGAGTCATGTACCATTAAATGAAAATTATTGCGTAGGTTCATTATTCAAACTTTCACTTCGATCGCATGACTACATCACAAGAAATAAAAACTTATTTTTAAAATTCGCACTGCCGTCATCTTGAGGTTATGTAAACAATTGAACTAAATTAGATACCAGTGGATTACAATGTGTATAAATATTTCCTGTACCAGGTTTCAGTGCGCTTGGAACATTAAATCGCGAGAAAGGTCTATTTAAAATTTTCAAATTCGCTTGGCCGCCATGTTCGTTTTGTAGTTAACCGGTTTTTGAAAATCTTATAGATGGACTTCCAGTAGTGCCCTTTATCTCCGTACAAAATTTTAGGGAGATACCGCTAATAGTTTCAGAGATATATAATGCCGGTGAAATATTTCGCACATCCGCCATCTTGTGATTATGTAAAACATTGAACGAAGTTAGATGTCGGTGCATTACAATGTATATAAACATATACTGTACCAAGTTTCATTGCGTTTGGTTGGTCAAATCGCGAGAAACGTCTATTTAAATGTCGCCAATTCGCTTGGCCGCCATGTTGGATTTTTAGTTACCAGGTTTTCAAAAGTCACATAAGTAAACTTATAGTAGTTCCCTCTATCTCCATATAAAATGTCAGGGTAATATCGGTAATAGTTTCGGAGATATTGAATGCTGGTGAAATATTTCGCACAGCCGCCATGTTGGATTGGTGAGTCGTAACAAAATTTGAAGGGCACGGTCGAGGTCGCCGGAAATAGTGCTATGAACTTTCCGAGTTTCATTGAAATCGCTCCTGCCGTTTAGATTTTATTAGGGGGGGGACACACACACGAATCACACACACACACACACACACACACACACACACGGACAAAAGGTGATCTCATAAGCCTATTTTTTCAAAATTGAAAATAGGCTAAAAATGGATAAAATGGTTACGATTCAAATTTTGAAGAATTTAAACTTTGCTTCTAATAGCAAGATGTGTGTATTTCCTTGCAAATGTATGTAATTGTTGTACAAGAACTGTGTCAGGCACGGTTATAATATTAAAATCGTAATTATTTTTGCTCCATAATATGTATGTGCCCCATTAATTACAACAGAATTTTACATAAATATTATTGCCAATTAATATAAGGATGAGCACTGCGCTCAATAGCTAGTAACGGCAAATGAATAATAATATGGTATGGCCTCGGTGCCGGGTGCAAGCTTTATAATTTGACACCCAGAGGGTAGCTTGCATGTCGAATTTCGTAGTTCCTTGAATCACTATGAAAGTCAATGAGGTTAGATATATAATCTCCTTGAACACTATAGCGCTTTCTAGTAGAGAAATGAGGCACTTTGTGTTGGCGGAAACTCCCGAGATTAATTTTGCCATTATGAACACGGCCTACTGAATTCAAATGGGTTCTTTGACATGCCAATATCGTATGACATGCGTGTCGTATTTTTACGGCGATTGAAGAAACCTAGCGAGTAAGGCCAGGTTAAATAATGTGATGAAATCTGCACAAATTTTATATTTATCGCAAACGCTACAAAACCTCCATGGAAAAGTTATTCATTACGTTCGCTACCTGAAGCGCTGACTTGTGCGAAGTGCACTGTGTTTATGACTCCTAACGGCCAGTATTTTAGAATCATTAGAGTAATTGCACCACAGCGTGCTTATTGATTTACCTTTGACGCCAGTTCCGCTCCAAATGCAGCAATAGTTAACACTGAAAACACATACCATTCATCTTATGAGCTAGTGTTCTCGCCACACGAACAATCACCAAATAGAACCCACGTTTATCTTTGACCCATTTTCTTGTTCTTGTATGTAGTCTATAAATATGTTAATAAATCTGGGCATACATAGCGGGGAGGGGGTGGGGGTCAAGAAACCAGTGTCGTAATTCCCATTCGGTATATCTTTCTTATTATGTGAAACATAGCTTAAACGCTGCAAAGTAGGTTAGCCTTGCAGTGCATAAACTTAGGTCGTTACGATAAAGTAAGCTCTTTCCCGCGATTTAACTTCTTAGAATTGGTAACTAAGTTGATACTCTCTCCACGGGCGGCTTCGGTGGCGTAGTCGGTAGCATGCTGAGCTTCTATGCCCAAGATAACGGGTTCAAACCCTGCCGAAGCCATTGGATACTTTAAGAGCGTTAAAAATCCTTCAGGATGCCTTCCTTCGGAGGGGAAGTAAAGCCGGCGGTGCCATATCATAGATTTATGGCATGTTAAAGAACCTTCCACTAATTACACCTGTGTGAAGCTAAATTGTATAGGTTAAGAATGTAAACAACGCTCTTAGATTCCTACGTTCTTTGCCAAGAGCCGACTGTGGTGGCGTCTAGTAGCTAAGTTCTGAACTAGGCCTAGTAGTCGTTGACAGAGGCGTTTTGTGGCAAAAGTAGGAACTATGAGATAAATTCAAAGTTGCAGTCCTTACATGAATCAAAAAACAGATAAACACACAAATACAGCCATCACAATTAACACCGGTTATCAGAAAGATTCTCACACACCCAAAGCACACGAGGCTACATGACCGCGTTGTCACAGCCCCTAAACTGAGGAACCAATCTACCAACCAACTCTCTCGACAGGCTGTTAAGAATATATAAACTCAAAAATATTCGCTACACGGTAAAGCATACAATCATGGATATGATGGAGACTTTCTGACTTCTGAGCATCTTGAAACGCTTTCTACTTTTCTGCAGAAAAGGGACGGGTCAAGGAAAAATTGTCGGAAATCATTCTCTTCTTTCTCCACACGTTTTTGTTCCAAATAATTGTTGCTATTTTCAGCGTTCAACATCAAATGAAACAAATAAATTGATAACGAAAGGAACAATACGCAACTAAGGGGTTGCGTTCTTATAACAACGCATAGAGGACGCTACTAACCTAGTGCATATACATAAACGAACATCACGTAACTAATAGCTTGTGTTCATATAGCAACGTATAGATGACGCTACTAACCTAGTAAGAATAGATGTGCAGTATAAACAACACGTAACAAAGACACGTAACTAAGAGTTATTCCCATAGCAACGTATATATGATATCTCTAACCTAGTATCCATAGATGAGCAAACAATACGTAAATAATACACGTAACTAAGAGATAGCGTTCTTATACCAACGTGTTGATGACGCTGCTAACCAAGTATGCATCGATGACCAAACTGTGCGTAACCATGACACGTAACTAACATAAAATGTTGCGTTTTATACGAACGTATGGATGACACTGCTAACCTGGTATGCATAGATGATCAAACAGCACGCAAATAAGACACGCAACTAAGAGGTTGCGTTCTTATAGCAACGTATTGATGACACTGCTAACTTAGTAGGCATAGCTGATCAAACAGCACGTAAATAAAACACGTAACTAAGAGGTTGTGTTGTTATAGAGACGTATAGAAGATGATGCTACCAACCAACTTTGTATGCATGTATGAACAAACAACACATAACAAAGAGATGGTATATTGGCTTTCACGGCCGGTGAATTAAAACTCAGCAATTCTTCTAGGTTTGTGTCGTGTCTTGTGTGGGGTTTCACCTAGGACACCAAGCTGGCTCATCGGCAGGCTCTTGGTGTCCCCGCCCGGACCCCCACAGGAGTGACGAACTGCGCGCCACCTCCCTTTATATTAGGTGCAACTGCACCACTTGACTGCGAGAACTAAAAGCTCAAGCAGCCTTAACCTCCCTATGAAGGCTTCCATAAAGATGGAATATAGGCTTTCACGGCCGGTGAATTAAAACTCAGCAATTCTTCTAGGTTTGTGTCGTGTCTTGTGTGGGGTTTCACCTAGGACACCAAGCTGGCTCATCGGCGAGCTCTTGGTGTCCCCGCCCGGACCCCCACAGGAGTGACGAACTGCGCGCCACCTCCCTTTATATTAGGTGCAACTGCACCACTTGACTGCGAGAACTAAAAGCTCAAGCAGCCTTAACCTCCCTATGAAGGCTTCCAAAAAGATGATATATTGGCTTTCACGGCCGGTGAATTAAAACTCAGCAATTCTTCAAGGTTTGTGTCGTGTCTTGTGTGGGGTTTCGCCTAGGACACCAAGCTGGCTCATCGGCGGGCTCTTGGTGTCCCCGCCCCGGACCCCCACAGGAGTGACGAACTGCGCGCCACCTCCCTTTATATTAGGTGCAACTGCACCACTTGACTGCGAGAACTAAAAGCTCAAGCAGCCTTAACCTCCCTATGAAGGCTTCCATAAAGATGGTATATTGGCTTTCACGGCCGGTGAATTAAAACTCAGCAATTCTTCTAGGTTTGTGTCGTGTCTTGTGTGGGGTTTCACCTAGGACACCAAGCTGGCTCATCGGCGAGCTCTTGGTGTCCCCGCCCGGACCCCCACAGGAGTGACGAACTGCGCGCCACCTCCCTTTATATTAGGTGCAACTGCACCACTTGACTGCGAGAACTAAAAGCTCAAGCAGCCTTAACCTCCCTATGAAGGCTTCCAAAAAGATGATATATTGGCTTTCACGGCCGGTGAATTAAAACTCAGCAATTCTTCAAGGTTTGTGTCGTGTCTTGTGTGGGGTTTCGCCTAGGACACCAAGCTGGCTCATCGGCGGGCTCTTGGTGTCCCCGCCCGGACCCCCACAGGAGTGACGAACTGCGCGCCACCTCCCTTTATATTAGGTGCAACTGCACCACTTGACTGCGAGAACTAAAAGCTCAAGCAGCCTTAACCTCCCTATGAAGGCTTCCAAAAAGATGGTATATTGGCTTTCACGGCCGGTGAATTAAAACTCAGCAATTCTTCTAGGTTTGTGCCGTGTCTTGTGTGGGGTTTCGCCTAGGACACCAAGCCTGCTCATTGGCGGGCTCTTGGAGTCCCCGCCCGGACCACCACAGGAGTGACGAACTGCGCGCCACCTCCCTTTATATTAGGTGCAACTGCACCACTTGACTGCGAGAACTAAAAGCTCAAGCAGCCTTAACCTCCCTATGAAGGCTTCCTAAAAGATGGTATATTGGCTTTCATGGCCGATGAATTAAAACTCAGCAATTCTTCTAGGTTTGTGCCGTGTCTTGTGTGGGTCCGGGCGGGGACACCAAGAGCCCGCCGATGAGCCAGCTTGGTGTCCTAGGCGAAACCCCACACAAGACACGGAACAAACCTAGAAGAATTGCTGAGTTTTACGTAACAAAGAGCTTGTATTCTTATAGCAGCGTATATATGATGCTAATAACCTAGAATGCATAAATGAACACATAATACATAACAAAGAAACGTAACTATGAGCAAGTAATATTTACAACTGATGTATTTACTAACCTAGTATGCATAGATGAACTAACAACACATAACAAAGAACTTAATTCGTATAGCAGCGAATGATTGCACTACTGGCCTGCTAGGGACGAACACTGGTTGTCATGGTTACTAAGGTTTCGGTAAATTGATGACGCTATTTCCAGATAGACCCCCAGTCCAAAACTAGATCCATGTTAAAATGACAATGAAGGAAGTGTTAGTTAGTCAGTCAGTTAGTTATTGATGTATTAAGGAGAGGAACAGTGAGGTCATCTGCCCCAATTATGATTGAAGTGGCCACACACGTTAGGATGATATATATTTCAGAGACCAGACTCGTTCCAGTTATGATCAAGAAATCAAGAATGTGATATTTGATGTCATTTAGGTTAGAAACCGTTTTCTTACGTTTCCATTGTCATTGTGGTAAAATATGGTATCTATAGGAATGATTTGTCTGTAATTTCATTTTCTTCGAATTTATAAAGATGTTGTGCATTCTTTTCACACCAATACTATGTCATAATATTGGAATAATGCCTTTCAAGGCAGAGTGATTAAACTCCAACAAATTTAACTTACTACGTGTTTGCCGTGCCTGTCGCGGGGATTCACGCAGATGTAACAAGTTGGACTTATCAGCTCGCTTTTGGTACACTGCACTTCGATGTACTGCAAGTATGGGGGCATTCTGGCAGGATGTACCAACATATCGCTGGTGAGCCCAACTTGCTACCCTGACAAGAGAGATAATAGCCAAAGTTAAATGTCCATAATGATTTTTAGCCTACTTTTGATTTTTGAAAAAAAGAAATGAAAGTGTACTCTGTATGTCTGTCCCACCCCCTCCCCCTATCAATTCAAACACGGTGAATCTGAATTGAACGAAATTCGGTACAATGGTAGCACTAGCAAAGGGCACCTCGGTGTCATGTTTTATATCACCACCATCTTTACCAAAACTCAATGGCGGCCACTAAAACGTTCAAAACGTAAAATCAAATAATGGCTAAACTAATCATCCGATCTTTACCTACTTTGGTGACAATATACCTTTATATGGGACGCGTTATGTGCCCAAACTACAACGTCATCCGCCATACCAATTCAGGATGGCGGCCATGTAAATTATGGAAACTTTATAATCCATAACATGGGACCCACCAGTTCCGATTATCGAACCGAGAATCGTTTAAACTGTTCTAAAGGACGTAGCCCGTTCGAAATTAAAAGTTTATCTTGTAATATTAGAGTGCAGAAGTGACTTTAAAAAGCTAAGCCGTCTCAGAAGACAAGATGGCAGCTGATATTTTGTGCCAGACCTATATTTCACTATTTTGAGTATTGCATGCAATATAGCCTACTGATAGAAATAACATAATCTTTGTATGAAATGCTTTATATATAAAAAGTATACTCCACTGAAGAAATCGTTTAGTCTAAATCATTATTTGCTAAGACGTTGTATGTAATTCAACTGATATCGGCGAATTTTGGTTGACTTGTTTGGCTGCGTGGTAAAGCGTTAGCCATTCACTCGTATGACTGGGTTTCTAATACTACCAGAGTTGGGTTTTTTGCTTGTTTTTTTTTCATATTTATTGTTTTGTAGTTACTCAGACATTTTAAAATTAAGTGTTATATTGTGCATATTACACTGGAAAATATATATTTAATTAAAACAAAATTCGCCGGCCGATCTGCAAGAGTCATCTAACAGCAACCAGGAGAACTATCATGGCCAACTTGTTGCGCAACGACTCGCAGATTACCTTTCAGCTTTAATTGAAAAGTTTATTTTTATGGCCGCTAGAATGCACTGTCCCTATTCGGAATATCGTATCCGCCAGATGCCGTGACTTTTCAACGTGGGACTCCACTGCGGTTGGCAGTCTATACGCATCTAATATGAAGAATGAAAGGTTTATAATACGATATATGTTCATTTTAAAGCGTTTGTAACAGCATATTGTGTGTTATTTGAACTAAAGACAAAACGATCGCACACAGTACCTGTGCTCTATCTGTTGGTGATAGTTCAGGATATTAATTAATAATTTTATTGCAGCCAAATAGCAATCGAAAATAAAGAATGAACATGTTCACTAAAATTGCGCTCTGGGGATTTGAATTGCATAGATTCGACTAAGTGTTTCCTTTACTACAGAGCTCTAAGTGTTAGCGTTCACATGTTTGTCCACATAGTCGGCATACACGCGACACTGTAGGGTCATGAAAAGATTTGTTAATGCAATTAAGGTGGTGACAACCATGGACAGCCAGGCGTGTAAACACATGCCTCAACTCAAAGTTGGATGTTGCCCACGTCCGGTCGATTATGTCTCCAGTTCCATAAAATTCTTGAGCTATGTCTTCTCTTTCTTTCTATCTTTCTTTTCTTCTTCCTTTCTTTCTTCAATGATGGTAGTAGTTTTTTCCGAGGTTCTGGTATTTAGTAGAGGTAAATAGTTTCTAAGGTCTTCAACCAAGAAATGATTCTATTATACACTTTGATAAAGACAAAGACTTATAACTAAACTCATACATTTAGGAGACAGTAGGCTATATGTTCTTTGTTAAACATCTTGTTTGTTTATTTAATCACGCATTATTTGAGAAAACACTATTATCGTGTTCGGTGTTGCCTTAGTAATCGAAATTTAATGTTTTTCAGTCGGTCAACACAATAATTGTACCTAACTGTAATGGGTGTTTCCCTAATCATGAAAAAAATTACATAAGATTAATACACTTGGATGACCAGTTTCGATCATCAAGCGATCATCATCAGTTCCATTACACTAAGGTTGGTTGGTTCTTAAGTTTAGGGGCTGCGACAACGCGGTCATGTATCCCCGTGTACTTTGGGTGTGTGTAGAATCTGTCTGATAACCGGTGTTAATTGTGATGACTGTATTAGTGTGTGTTATCTGTTAACTTAGAATTTTTCAAATAGTTCCTACTTTTGCCGCCAAGCGCCACTGTCAACGACTACTAGGCCAAGTTCAGAACTTAGCTACTAGACGCCACCGCAGTCGGCTCTTGGCAACGAACGTAGAAACCTAAGAGCGTTGTATACATTCTTAACCTATCCAATTTAGCTTCACACAGGTGCAATTAGTGGAAGGTTCTTTAACATGCCATAAATCTTAAACCAAATACCTGTACTAATTATTATGTCCACGAAAACATTCACACAATCCATTTATTGAATTACGAGTGTTATGAACTGTCTTCGTGGCTTCGGTGGCGTAGTTGGCAGCATGCTGTACTTCTATGACCAAGATTGCAGGTTCAAACCCGGCCAAAGTCGTCGGATCTTTTAAAAGCGTTAACAAGAAGTTCCGTAACGAACTAAAGAGCCTACTTTTCTTAAAATTTAAGATTCATGACAATAATTAATCTATAAGAATCTATCTAGAATAATGACGAAATTAAGTTGGTAATATCGAAATTTCTAATTAGTTCGAAATACTGTATACCTGGCATAATGTAGCCTAATAGAGAACTACAATTGGCAGCCCTGGTGACTGAATATATTCTTAGATCCATCTCTTAAGGTACAAAATACAAAATTTGGTTGAAGTCCAATGGATAGCATGGACGTTACATGCAATTAAACATTGGATCTAACAGCGCGTGTAAGATCATAATGGCAACAATAACATACATGTACTGGTCAGAAATAATCTGAAATAATATGATCTATTGTTGTGTCAATTTTGAATAAAATCCATTAGTTAGTATAGAAGTTACATGCATTTTAAAAGTGGACCTATCAGCAGGCTTAGAATCATGTTGCCAGCACTTGGGTAGGTCTATATTATTTACTCCAAATTTATCTAGAATGCCAGGTACTATACGTGTATAAAGTTTAGAGCTATTGGCTTGCATACCTTCTGATATATTGATATTAGGGTGACACAAATAGAGACAGCATTTATTAACAGTTGGCAGCCCTGATTACTCTTAAGAATACGCTCAGTCATATCTGTTTATGTACACATAGCACATACGAAATTTGGTTGAATTCCAATTGATAGTGTAGAAGTTATATGCATTTAAAAATTGGACCTATCAACAGGCTTATAATCATTATGGCAACACTGCCATGTATGGCCTGGAAATTAAACTGCAATGTTATTATCTATATATATGTGCCAATTTCGAAAAAGCTCCCATTCATACCTTCCAACATATCCAACATGGAGCTCAAATTTCAATTACGATTTTTTCAGCAGTTGGTAGCACTGACATCATTTTCAAATATGGCCGTGAGATGTCCAGGTATAGATCTTTACTCCTACCAAATTTTGTTTCGATTGCTGCAGCCGTTTAGGAGTTGATAGGGGGGACACACACACAGCCAGACAGGCAGACAGACAGAAGGACAGACAGACAGACAGAGGGACAGACAGACAGACACACATATGCCCGATCTCATAAGTCTACTTTTCCTCATTTTTGCAAAATGTGAAAAGTAGGCTAAAAATCTCTCAGTATGCCTTCCTTCTGAAGGAAAGTAAAGCCAGTGGGCCAATGTCATAGATTTATGGCATGTAAATGAACCTACTACTAACTACAATAATTGTGAGAAGCTAAATTTGTAGGTTAGATATGATTAACGGTATGTTAAGTTCCAACGTTTGACCGCAGGTGCTAGTTGCAGTGGCATCTATTAGCCAGGTTCGCGGCTAGGTGTCGTTGGCGGTAAGCATTTGGTAGCAAACGTAGGAACTACTTGAAATTGATAGTCTGCAGTCCTTACGTGAGTTACAAATAACACACACTAATTCAGCTATCACAATTAACACCGATTATCAGACAGATTCTAGAATGCAAATACATTTGCCATTGATTGCACAATGTTTGTTGATATCCATACTGATACAGTAGATGAATTCAAAGTTTAAACAATTCGCCAATCAGTACTCAATAATAGACGGCAGATTCCACACACACCCAAAGTACATGGGGCTACATGACCACGTTTTAGCAGTCCCTGAACTGAGGAACCGACCAACGAACTGTCTCGGAAATATCCGAGCAACCTTTCCTTCCTGTTCAGTCTGTTTATGAAAAACCTCGTTCTGCATTAATTCTATGTGTCGGTCAGAATTTCTGGTGTCTCTAAAAAATGTTTTAAAAACTACAGTCTTTTAGCACTAAAAGTAGCTTACCAATCTCCCATTTTAAAGTTATAAACTGAAATTTCATAAATAATTATTGGATTTTCAAATGATCAAAGCTGGTTTATTTGCAAACATACACGTCTATTCAAATAAAACCACACCTAATCAGAAATCTATGTTAATTTTTCAATGTTAAATGTCTTTGGAGGGAGACTGGCTGCGTGGCTCAGCGGTAACGTTCTCATCATCTGTGCCCATGGTTGCAGGGTCGAATCCTGGCGCAGTTAGTTGGCATTTGAGGGAGCGCAAATGCGAGGGGACCGTGTCAGTAGATTTACTGGCACGTTAAAGATCCCCTTTGGGGCAAACTTCCGGTACTCCGGCATCTCTAAAAGCCAGAGTAGTTAAAAGGGACGTAAAACCAATAACATTATTATTATCATCTATGGATGGGGGAGGTTATTAGGGAAAGTGGGCATGAATGATATTCTCCCTAGAAGAAATTTCAGTTTGAAAGTAATAATACAATGGTCGCTGTTGTGAACATGGCGCCATTGAATCCTGTCTAGCCTTACTTGGCAGTCCTCCATAGCCTCCCTCGCCAGTTTTAGCTTTCCACTCTCTATCACAGACCATGTTATCCGCATTACAGTGTCGATGGCCTATTAACGGCCGAACTTTCTTAGAACTTAACCCAAATAGATACAACGACTGTTGAGACAGGAAGGAAATATCATATGATCCTAGCACAAGATTTTCTTTTTCAACAAGACGAAACTAAAAGCGCTTGTAGATGAACTGTTAAAAATAAGGACTGAATAATAATTTCCAAAATGTAGTAAACTAGAGGGCCTATGCGATGCGAGAAATCTCGCATGTGTTAAGGAGGAACGTATGCAAAATTGCACTCCAGTAAAAGAAGTCTTGTAACTCCCAGAGTTTTAACGATAATGCTATATACTTTTAATCACATGATTATGAGTATGCTCGGCAGGTCTGTGTTGATTTTCGTGGTGATAATTCAAATGGTTCTTCAGCTAGGAATATTTGAATTTTCTGAATCATGTACCCTTAATATGTACCTTTTCTACGAAACCATCACATTGTAAGTTACAAAATTTGAAATGTAACATCTACAGACCAGGTTAAAGATATCTGTGGAACAAATTTTTGATAGCTGATTTAGTTTATTTTTAACTGCACTTCAAAATCTGGTGGACTTAATTTGGAAAAAAATCATGGCATGTTACCCCCTTGAAATACAAAATATGTTCTCTAAGAAGATCCAGGAAGTTATTCAGAATGATGGTTTATAGCAGCATACCAAGTTTCATCACTGTATCATTAATGATGTAGGAGAAAAGGTATAATAAACTTACTAAAATGTAAGTTATGGAAAACTTGAATCAAATACTCGTATTTGTGTTTGTTTATATTGTATTGTCGCTCATCTAATGAATTAGTGCAGACCATATCAATTTTACTCGATTCCACTTATTCCTCCAGCTGTTTCATTATTGAATGTCTCCTTTGATAAGCCTTTGTTTCCAATTTCATCATCTGATGATGCCAGATTATCCTCACATTCTTCCTACAGAAGTGGGTGTGGCAGTATACAAACAGTTACATATACTATTTTCTCTCACATTTACAGATGGTATTGAACTTTAATATTTTGGAATTAAAATATTGATACCGTAAGGTAAATTATGGGCGAATAAAAAAACAACTTTTATTCATTTTTACATACGTCCCCACTTAAACCACCCTCCCTACTTTACTGCTATGCGGGTCCGTATATTTAGGACTTCTCCTGAGCACATACGCAATTTGCCAGACAGTGGTGGCCAAATGACAGCGTATCTTACAGGAGAGTTTTCTCTCTTGTCTACGAGTCGGTGGGACTCTAGTTCGGCGATGCCATTTCAAAAGCTTGTCAACACACGTAAACATGGGCGATTGTTGCCGAAAATGGCGTCTCAGCCTTGCCAATAGATACAGTACACAGCGTGCCTGCACGAAATATTGACCACAGCGCTGCAACGGCGTAATATCACAACGGTTTTTACTTAAAAAACGCGCCTTGTATGTACTTGTTATTGTTATTATTATAATTATTATTATCATTATTATATTATTATTATTATTATTAATATTAATATTATTATTATTATTATTATTATTATTATTATTATTATTATTATTATTACTATTATTATTATGATTCATGTGTAATGCCACACGCAACATAAATAAATAAAACAGTTATCGGATAAAGTACGTGTATTATATTTAGTCTACAAATACGTAAGCATGCAATATGCAAAACTTATTTTGACCAGTGTATTTGTGTATGATTAGTTATTTTAGTAGAGCTACTAGCAGAAGTACCCATTCTTCGAACGGTCTTTGGTATTAATAGCCAGACCTAATCAATTGAGCTACTGATTGGTTAGAGGCTTGGAACCTGTTTGTCGACAAAGATGAATGATTAGTTAAAATATGCTCAGAAAATAAATTTAGCCTACCTAACGTGTACTTCCTGACGTGAAAATAAAATTGAAAACCTCGAAGACGAAACGCAATACACGTCATGCTGCTGTTTGGAGGTATAATCGACCTTCTGTACGACATATCGCACGTTTAAGTCGTGTGAAAAAAATCTATGGTAACCCCTAACCCCCTTAAGCGCATTGATGAATTTTACAGTTGTAGTTGGTTCCGTGATAACCTTATTGCCAGAAATTTAATAAATGGAGTGGCATTACTTCTTGCAGAAATAGATGGAAAGTTGGATGTCACCTTTTGAGATGCTTTTGTCATGGCTATTGGCGTGCATTCCTTCATTAGTGTATTAAATGAAATTAGTTTTCTTGGAATATCAGAAACTGTTGGTATTAGAGGCTTAAAATGTAGTTTGCGGGGACCCTTTACGGCTATTTAGGGTCCCCGAGCTTTGTTTCTGACACCAAGGGGCAGAAAATAAGCTTTGTCTCGTCGTTGTAGGCCGTAGTATAATAATAATAATAATAATAATAATAATAATAATAATAATACAATATAGAGACAGGGACGTAATAGACCTTCCGTACCACATCCGCACGTGTAAATCGCGTGAAAAAAATCTAGAGTACCCCTTGACCCCCTTAAGCGCATGTATTGATGAATTTTACAGCTTGATTTTGTTACGTTATAACCTTATAACCGTTTGCAAACTATCTCAGTAATGTAATAAATGGAATTGTATTGCGTCTTACAGCAATAGATGGACCTGTGAGTTTCTGTTGCCATGGTCACCGGAATGTATTCTTTCATTATTGTATTAAATGAAATTAGTTTTCTGGGAATATCTCAAAAACGGTTGGTTTTAGGGCCTAAAATGGTGGTTTGCCCCCGAGTTTCGTTTCTCACATTGCGGGGCTGAAAATTAGCTTTGTCTCGCCCTTCTACGCCTATTTCAGCAAGTGTTTTAAGGGGGTATGCCCCCTTTTATTGGAGCTACAGAGAACAGTTACATCAATGATTAGTGTCGTGCCTCTGAAGGATATCTGTACCAAATTTTACGTCGATCCACCCAGCCGTTCTCGAGTTATAAGGGAACATACTTGTCCACAGACAAACAGACAGACAGACAGACATACAGACAGACAGACACAAATTTTATTTTCGCGCGCATCCGTCATAAAACAGTCTGAAACGCGTAAATAACGCAAATTTCCGTAGAAATTCAGAAAAAACAGACAAACTTTCATTTATATATATATATAGATCACCGCACAGCAGTTGTCTTGTTGCCAGGCTCGTCCCTAAAGGATTGGCCGACTTAAGAGCTACAAATCACATTTGTATAGGCAATACTAAAAAGAATGGCTTCAAAACTTTACGAGCAGCCAATTCAGAAAGTAACGAAATCTTTCTTCTTTGTCTAATTTACAAACAAGAAAATCTTGTACAAAATATAATAGCAAAGGATCAGTGGCGAAACTACGGGGGAATGGTTCTGAGGTTCAATCCCCCCAGAGCCAAATAATTTGGAAAAAAAAAAGTCAATTTTGGGATTGTTGACGAACGATTGGATTATGTACGTTTATAATTTGAGAACATTTATGTTTACTTGTGTAACATATTTTGTGTTAGGTGCATTTAGAGGGACAAATGCTATCGAGATCAAACATGAAAACGTGTAGGTTTACTTTCATTGATTGTCTTATTTTGCCCTTCGCACAAAGCAAAATCAAACACAAACACATGTCCAAAACAGAAAGCAAAAAGCAAAATCCAAACACAAAAGCTAAAGCAGAAAACAACTATGAAACCAAAAACACAAAGCAAGAAGCAAAATTCAGAAAAAAGTAAGAGCAGAAAACTAAAACACAAAGCAAAAGGAAAATTCAGGAACAAAAGCAAAAGTAGAAAAAAACATAAAACTAAATACTCAAAGCAAACAAGAAAAATGTTAAAGAGCAGAATACAAAAACATGAAACAAAACGCCAAATTCAAAAGCAAAAGCAGAAACCAAAAACACAAAGCAGAAAGCAAAATTCAAAAGCAACGCAGAAAATGAAAACATAAAGCAAAACTCAAAATTCAAAAGCAAAGCAGAAAACAAAAAGCATAAGCAGAGAAAAACACAAAATCAAAAACGCAAATAGTTCAGATTTGACTCCGCTCATCCCCCTCCAACAGAAAATCCTATTTACGCCACTGCCAAGGATTGCAGATGTCTTTAATCTTGTCAACAGGAACAGAACATCGTTAAATGCCAATACAGAAATCAATTTGAATATGAAATGAGGCACCTACCAGACCATGTTCTGTGGTCTAGGGCGTTATCACGCTAGTATACCATATAACATTCTCCATAATGATGTAGAAGATCAAAGCCCAAAAGCCTGTTGTGAGAGAGTTGGAAGTACAAATTTATCCAGAAGTTGGACAAGCTCACAGCTTTAAATCATCTTGCCACTGGGATCATGGGGACCCCAAACTTCTCCAACATCAAAGAACAGTTCAGTGCGTCTAAAATGTGAAGCTTATTCATCTATGGACACAGTGCGTCCTATGCTCTCCACTCCCCCAGGGGCTCATAACTGTGGGACTTGGTTGGCAACCGCGGGACCCCACCTGAGTCCGGCATTGCTTCCACTTAATTGTGGCTGGATTCTCCCTGTCATCTTTCCTGTCAACCTCCCTTAGTCAACGCTTGTTCTCATCCACCCCGATGGCATTAGGGTATCCAAGGCCTAACGAATCTATAATTTTCTCTCTTTAATTGGCTCTTGTCTTATCTTTCTTGATAACGTCATTCTTCAAGGGGTCAGACATCTTCGTTAATTTTCCTAGTATCTCCTGCCTTCTGCACAGGGTCCTAAAAGAAGTCTACCAATTACGGTAAACCCCAGATAGTGCCATCCTTCCACGTTCGTTTCGTTTGTATGCAGGCAATTGATTTGGCTTATGTACCATTTAAGCATAAGGCTTCTTCATTGGTTGTGTACATATGGTGAAGTATTGTGGTCCCATTTTTGCCAATTCAAGCTTTGACCTGTGTTTTGGAGCGGATATGTGAATGAACTGTCCACCGGTTCTCTACGTGTATCTTCGATTGTGTTTGATGGCTGAATATCATCACCGCTTCATATTTTTTAGTTTTGCTCAATATTTTTCTGTGACCTACTTATATGGTGCACCATATTAAGTCAAATAGCCATTTGTTGTTTTGAGTGCTACGCTATTTTATCACTTTCTTCAGATATAAATCTTGGCTGATGAAGGGGATAAAAGCAATTAATCCCTGAAACATGTACCAGGAGCAAATCTAATTATATTTCCTTTCGTTTATGTATTGACTAAGGCGGATGTATAATTGTTTGTAAAAACTATTTAGTACGTCAAAACGGAACCATCATGGAAACTAATTTAAATAATAGAATCCTTCAAGGGCTTACAGCAGGTGAGTTCGAGTATTCGTAACCCCGAGGAATTCATGAGCTGGGTCCGGTTTTACTCTTTTTTTAGTGACTCTGGGGCGGACCCTCTCCTCATTCCCTCTCTTATCTGACATTTATGGCTCTCCTTCCTTCGAAGTCCTTCAATTCCCGTTCATCAAGGATTGTGGGCATTTCATTTACTTCCGTCTTTTATTTACCTTATTCTCTTCCCCCTTTCCCCCCACCGTTCTTGTAAAATATAAGTGTGTAGTTAGTTTTATTTATAGTTTCCATTTTATTTTTAACCTATTTTCATTTCATGAAAAAATAGGCTTATGAGATCACCATTTGTCCGTGTGTCTGTGAGTGCGGATGTGTGTGTGTGTGTGTGTCCCCTAATAACTTCTAAACGACTGGAGCGATTTCAATGAAACTTGGTAAGGTCATAGTACTATTTTGGTTGACCCCGATCGTGCACTTCAAATTGTATTACGTCTCACCAATCGAACATGGCGGTTGTGCGAAATATTTCACCGGCGCATTCTATATCTCCGAAACTATTACTGATAATACCCTGACTTTGTGTACGGTGATAAAGAGTACTACTAGCAGTTCACCTATGAGACTTACAAAAACCTGTTGACAACAAAACGAGCATGGCGATCAAGCGAAGTTGAAACCTTTAACTAGATTTTCCTCGTGATTTAACCATCCAAACGCAATGAAACATCGTACAGCAAATGTTTATGCACATTGAAATGCACTGGCATCTATTTTAGTTCAATTGTTTGCATAATCTAAGGATGGCAGCTGTGCGAAATATTTCACCGGCATTCTATATCTCCGAAATAATTACTGATATCACGCTGAAAGTTTGTACAGAGATAAGGGGACTACTAGAAGTTCATCTATGAGACTTCTAAAAACCTGTAAAATACAAACCGAACATGGCGGCCAAGCGAAGGGGAAACATCTTAATAGACTTTTCTCGCCATTTAACCATCTGAGCGCAGTGAAATATGGTAGGCTACAGTAAATGTTTATACGCATTGTAATGCACTGGCATCTAATTTAGTTCAATTGTTTACATAACTTCAAGATGGCGGCTGTGCAACATTTTACAATTAAGTTTTTATTTCTCGTGTATTAATCATGCGATCAAAGTGAACGTTTGAATAATGAACCTACGCAAAGATTGTCATCTAATAGTACATAACTCAATGGCCTACATATAAAAAAATCCAACATGGCGACCAACTGAAATATTTAGACGATTCTCAATATCTACTAATCTATGATAGCTATCAAACTAAAATTTAGTTTGTTGATATGGGCTCACTTATGGGACTTTCAATAACCCGGTGAGCACAAATCCAACATGGGGGAGACGCGAAATATAAATATTGAAATGAACGTTTTTCCGCGATTTAACCATCCGAACGCCGTAAAACTTGGTGCGGTAAATGCTTATACAAATTTTAATCCACTGGCATCTAATTTATTTCAATTGCTTTCATAACCACAACATGGCAGCTGTGAGAAATGTTTAAATCTGATCTTCATTTATATTGTTATCATTAAGTTGAAATTTATGGAAATGTGAAAATGGACTTAAACCAAGCACATTGGTGTACATACTGACGGCATAATACACAGATAGGTATGCAAACATCGTATAGTACAGGCGAATACTAGAGAAAAGAAAACTGGATTTTTTCCTTACGCTTAAAGGGCGAGCGCATCTGGAGGCAACATAAGTCGTTATTTAATTACTGCTTTAATACGTACCTGGTAGAATATTTTCAAGGCTGTGATACAAAGGAGTAAAACACCGCTTTTAGTAGGTTGTGACTACACAAATATTAACAAGAACAGAAAGGTTAAGGTGATACATTGGAACATATTGCTGAACTTCTTTTTATCTCTCTAGTCAATTACTGCATCTGGCGATTTTTAATGTAACGAAGTTTTAGCTTAGTTAACCTTCCTTTACTTTCATGCTTGTTATTATTAAAAGATTCTTTAACTAACTAAATGAAAAACATACTGAAGGAAAGTTTTCTTGCCTTATTTCTGCTAGACTCCGCGTGCGCTAAAACAAAAGAAGTGTTTGGTGGTATTTGTGAAAACTTTTGCGGAATGAGAAACAAATTAACCAATATATAAGGTGCGTTCAAAAAGTAACGAGCCGGAGGCATAATTACAGAAACCAGTACCTGTATGTTATAAGTATTGGCCCTGGCTGTTGAGGCACTTGTCCCACTGCACAGTGGGTCAAAATTGAAATCTAGGGGGACAACATTATTTTTACGTTTTAATCATGAATTTAGAGTGAAAGCAACGTATATAATTTGTTTACTTCATAATAAACATCAGTTAAGACCTTTTTTAAGCTACGTCTAAACATGCAAGAAATTGTCTATGACTAGGAGTTGGATAGAGCATTCAGTTATCTCTTCAGAACAATTTTCCACCCCTAATTTACTTTTAACAAAGTCACAAAGTTCGACTTTTGACATAATCGTCGAACCCAGTGCTTCAAACAGTTGTAAACGTGTGAGAACTGGTTGCGCGGCATCTTCTAAAACGTAAAATAACTAAGTAAGTTGCAAAAAGATGCAAAAAATCTTATTACAGGCGTAAACTACAAGACTTTATCTACATTTTAACATTAAGTAGAAAGTGACGCAGAGTGACGCGACATACTAAAAATCTAAGTGAAAATATAATTTAAAAAATAATATTTAAATATTATATAATGCAAATATAGCTAAAATTACGTAACAATTACGCCCATTAATAAATGAAACACGTTACAAGGATCATACCATCAGCTGCATGTTCCATCTTAAAGCATCACACTAACCACAAAGACCACCAAACCACAGCCACTTACATTCACCCTCCAATTCAGACTGCTCGAACAATGGTGACAGATTTACACTAAGATGCGTTTATATCCCAGAATAGTGAGTAGCAATTATATGAGAATGCTGTAAAAGTAATAAATTTTGATTTTTTAATTATGAAACTAAATAATTTTGTCCTCCTAGATTTCGATTTTGGCCCACTGTGCACTGTGACACGAGGCGGTGAATGGCTGTCTCATAAAATTCCCTGGGCTGCGATGTGAACCAGTTCTGCACGTACAGCGTGTTCCGATTCAACACGGAACTGTAAAATGGGTTGTCTACCCACCCGCAATCGGCTTGAAATCTGCTCGCAGCGCGCTAGCGACGGTGCTGAGTTCGATTTCACTGATTGCCGCCTTCTTATGCAGCATTGCAAAGTATTTTGCTCATTCAAAATATATTTACACAGGCTACACAATAAGTTTGAACGATTTCTGTTTCAAAACTTGTTATTATACGGTTCTGTTAATGGCTTTTGCAGAGCATTTCTATGAAATAAAATTTTATTTTACAACATAGTTTATCACAACTCAATGTATTTTTGAGTTGTATTTTATTTACAACACAAGTATTGCTTTGTAACCCAATACCACAAAACGAGATACAATTTCGAAATGATTTGTTACAAAAGTATAATCAGTCTTTAATGCGACTAAAAAAGTTAATTTATCGCAGACGTTACATCTACTGCAAATGGACATTTACCTAAGGTGTTTGAAGTGGCTTCCATCATTTTCCAAGGAGAGGGCCACTCGTCGCATGAAGTTCTCTCTTGCGTTCGACAACATCTGAGGAGTAATTTACGCAAAGGCTTCGGTAATGACGAGCTCCATTTCTTAGGGTGTTTGTGGTGATCTTAAAAATACTCTCGACCCCAAATGAAGAAATCCAAGACGGTCAGATCAGGTGAACGTGGTGGGATTTGTATAAAGCCTCCAATTCCTATCCACTGGCCAGGGAACAAACGGTTTAAAACTTCTCTCGCCAGTCTGGAGGATTACGCTGGATGACCATCTTGTTGTTCAACCCCGCCAATGTAAAATCATCCAAGATGTCCTGGAGAATGAAGTAAGATTAAACTGCCTGTGTTCGTCGTTCTATCATTTTACATGGTTGCAGGTAAATAGTTCTGAAATAGAAATAGTTAAAACTTATTCTTAATTGAACACAAGATTGTAACAAATCATTTCGAAATTGTATCTCGTTTTGTGGTATTGGGTTAAAAAGCAATAAGTTGTGTTGTAAATGAAATACAACACAAAAATACATTGTGCTGTAATAAACTATGTTGTAAAATAACATTTTATTTCATAGAAATGCCCTGCAAATGCCATTAACAGAAGCGTTTACGTATTTTACGACATACACTTCATATGTACATACGTAGCGTGTAAATTAGTTGGTTGGTTCCTCAGTCATGTAGCCCCGTGTACTTTGAGTGTGTGTACAATCTGTCTGATCACCGGTGTAAATTGTGATGGCTGTATTAGTGTGTGTTATCTGTAATTCAGGTAAGGACTGCAGACGATCTATTTTCAAGTAGTTCCTACTTTTGCTACCAAATGCTACCGTCAACGACATCTGGCTATGAACTTGGATACTATATGTCACCGCAACAAGCAACTGGTGACGAACGTTGGAACTTAGAGCGTTAATCAAATATAACCCACAAATTTTAGCTTAACACAATTGAAGTTAGTGGAAGGTCCTTTTACATGCCAAAAATCTATGACATGGGCCCACCAGTTTTACTTCCCCTCCGACGGAAAGCATACTGAGAAATTTTACGCTCTTAAAAAATCCAACGACTTCGGCCGACTTTGAACCCGCGATCTTAGGTATAGAAGCTCAGTATGCTACCGACTACGCCACTGAAGCCACCCGTAAAATAGTTAACAAGTTATCGTGTTGGAAGCCATTGTTCAGTGTCGCCTTAGCAATGACAATTTAATGTCTTTCAGTCGGTCAACACAATTGTACCCAATTGTGATGGGTGGTTTCCTTAATCTTAACAAGTAGTTCCGTGAAGAACTATACAGCCTATTTTCATATAACCTACTTATGTTAATTTCCTCTATCAACATACAAAATTTCAGTTTGATTGCTGTAATAGATTCGTATGTATTGAGACCCGTCTAAATATTTCGGATGGTCGCCATGTTGGAGTTTTATATATGTAGGTCGTAGAGTTATGTACTGTTACATGAAGATTATTGTGTTACGAGTAGTACTCAAATTTCAATCACATGATTAGGGCACAAGAAGTAAAAACGAGATTTTAAAATTTCGCACAGCAGCCATCTCGTGGTTATGGAAACAATTGAAATAGATTAGATGCCAGTGGATTAAAATTTGTATAAGGATTTACTGTACCAAGTTTCAATGCACTCGGATGGTTAAATTGCGAGAAACGTCCATGTGAATATTTATACTTCGCGTCGCCGCAATGTTGCATTTGTCATCACCAGGTTATTGAAAGTCCTATAGGTGAACTTATGTTCATAACCCCTATGAGCATAAAAAGAATCAGTTTGATTGCTGTAGTAGATTCGTAGATAATGAGAGCCGTCTAAATATTCCGGATGGTCGCCATGTTGGATTGTTATATGTATAGGCCATAGAGGCATGTACCTTTAAAGGAAAATTATTGCGTAGGTTCATTATTCAAACTTTCACTTCGATCGCATTATTACGACGAAAGAAACAAAAACTTAATAAAAAAATTCGCACAGCCACCATCTTGAGGTTATATAAACAATTGAACCAAATTACATACCAGTGTATTACAATGTGTATAAACATTTCCTGTACCAAGTTTCATTGCGTTTGAATCATAAAATCGCGAGAATAGTCTATTTAAAACTTTCAAATTCGCTTGGCCGCCATGTTCGTTTTGTAGTTAACCGGTTTTTTAAAGTCTCACACATGAACTTCCAGTAGTGCCCTTTATCTCCTTGAAAAATTTCAGGGTGATACCGGTAATAGTTTCAGAGATATAGAATGCCAGTGAAATATTTCGCACAGCCGCAATATTGAGGTTATGTAAACAATTGAACGAAGTTAGATGTCGGTGGATTACAATGTATATAAACATATACTGTACCAAGTTTTTTTTTTTTTTTTGTTAAATCGCAAGAAACGTCTATTTAAAAGTCGCAAATTCGCTTGGCCGCCATGTTGGTTTTGTAGTTACCAGGTTTTCAAAGGTCACACAAGTGAACTTCTAGTAGTTCCCTTTATCACCATTCAAAATTCCATGGTGATATCGGTAATAGTTTCGGAGATATTGAATACTGGTGAAATAATTCGCACAGCCGCCATGTTGGATTGGTGAGACGTAACAAAATTTGAAGGGCACGGACGGGGTCGCCCGGAATAGTGCTGTGAACTTACCGAGTTTCATTGAAATCGCTCCAGCCGTTTAGATTTTATTAGGGGGGACACACACAAGAATCACACACACACGCACACACAGGCACACGGACAAAAGGTGATCTCATAAGACCTTTTTTTTTCTTCTTTCAACAATGAAAATAGGCTAAAAAAATGGTTGTTTCTTACATGAAATTAATAAATACACTAGGATGATCCAGTTTTGACCGTCAAGTGATCATCAGATCCTCCACACTTAGGCTATTAAATCTATGTCTACAACTAGGCCTATAGGTCTATATTTACGATATCTACATTTATTTTATAGGCAGATGACCTCGCTGTTCTGCCCCTTAAAACAATGACAATACAACAATAATACACTTATTTAGTTGCATTAGTAATTAAACTGGCACAACTAGTCACAATAAGTGATCCTGATAAGCATCTTCTAGGTCTAGTGCAAACTGCAGAGCTTCATAGATGGTAACGAGCTCCGCAGTAAACACACTACAGGGCTCAGGCAAAGAGATTTTGGTATTTGCACCATCAATAACGTAGGCACAACCCACCTTCTCGTCCACTTTTGAACCATCCGCGTAGAGAATGCCGGCGTCCGGAAATTGATGAGCAATGCTCTTTACCGTAGGACCTTGGTGTGGATCTAACCGAATTTCTGGGCGTAGGACTTTCCACGGAAACACCTCGCTAGGTGTTCGTATCATACAGGGACCTACAGCCACTCCTATTTCAGTACACGAGCTATCGAGTCAATTCCAACCGGCCGAGTGGCACGAGGCAGGTTGGTGTACCTCTGGTGGTATTGGGTACTGATGCGAGCTCCATAACTCAGATGTTGAGGCATTTGACGCACATTGGCATTGTATACTAAAAGCATATGCTGACGTCTATAATTTAGAGGTGGAACACACGATTCAGCGAGTAGGCTGGGTATCGGGCTGATCCGGAAGGCATCGGTAGCCAGCCTAACGCCACAACGGTGGATACTGTCCAGCATTTTCAAGGTCGCCGGCCTTACTGAAACGTATGACGCAGAACTATAGTCTATCCGGGACAAGACGAGAGCTTGGTAGAACCATAGTAGCACCGCACGGTCAGCCCCCCACGTAGTGTCATTAAGAAACTTATAGAATGGAAGAACCTCTTTCAGTACTGTGTGGCTTCGCAAGACAGTAACTTTGAAGAGAACGGTGTTGAATATTAAAGGTATTGGAATAAAACCAGGTACAAAAATCAGTCTCAATACTTAATTTACACACCTCGTATATCTATTTGGACCCAGTGTTTCCGTGAAAGGCCTGCGTCTACCTGCCCGCCCGACGGGGATCAGAGGAACAAGGAGCACCAATCCTATTGATCCCCATAATCTGTACCTCAGTCCAGTTGATAGGGACGCTAATCGATGGTCTTAACTAGTCTTTGGGATATTCACTCTGTTAACAGCTTGCCCATAAAGCAAATGCTTCCAGTTATTATATCAGTCTACGCAAGTAAATACGAATTACCAGAATTTGGTTATTAACAAATGGAACATTATCCTACCAAAGGAAAAGTGCTTGTATAATCGGCCTAATTTCATGAAGCAAAAAAGCGGGCTATTGCCATCACCTTTTTGGCTGCACGATATCCGCTGACTATAGCGTACTGTGCCCGAATCTCGCATAGCCACCACCTATATCCGCTGAGATGGAAAGGATTGTAAAGGACGTTGATACCCAGCCAGATAAACCAACACTTCCCTACTAGGTGAATAACTAGGAAACCCTCGGCGCATATCGGTAATGCAATAACACTACTAATTAGTTACATATTTACTAGCAAACAAACATCTAAAACATGATGGTAGGACGAGAACCTCGGATCTCGAGCGTGAACGGTGAAGTTGAGACTAAGAGAGTTCTTGTAACTAACCAGCTGTATTACCGCATGTCGATTGCGAACTGAAAAGATGATCAGTTCCTATAAAAAAGGGCAGGCAAACTAAACAGTGCCTGTAAGTTTACTAAATAAATATTTACATACTATAAAAATATTCCCTGTCACATATAAAAATATTTAAGATCAAAAATAATAATTTTAACATAAGTAGATAGACCTTCTATATATAATCCACTTTCCAAATGAAAGCATTCGTTACACAAAATTATTCGCAAATAATAATTACTGTAAGTTTATTCCAATGGTCACCCTGTGACTCGGTTGCAATAAACAGTCTGATATCATCAGCTGTTATCAAATAAATTGTAATTTATAACAAATAACACCCTATATTATACATTTATCGACTTTTAAAAATATCAAAATTTATGAATAAGAATTATTAAATTATTTAAGTATTTACATAAGTCGAATTATCATGTCCAGCACGATATTCTAACTAATATTTAAAATATCATGCGTGATCTGACAATCTCACTGTGTTTCTGTCTACAAAAACATTTCCTTTAATACTGTTCACAAACAATGTTTTTACCTGTATTTAATGGTCTCTGTCAAGATCAATAGAACCTTCGTAACAAACAAGCTAATGACGGCTCTGAAATGTCAATATCAATCAATAATTACGATACCTGAAGAACGATATGGGACTAATCTGTTACCTTAATAAATTTCGTGGATCTCGAAATTACACTTTACTGACATGTACAACACAAATAAATACTCAGATGTCAGTTAACTTCTTCGACATACCGTATCAAACCATTTGCTCTTACAGGCAATACACTTATAAACCTTCCAATACGGTGAACAATTTCTCATTAGTGCGTTAACTACACGCATACATTTCTCAACACATTCCTTTCCTTCCGACGATAATAATGCACGGTATTCTTCCATTAAAAACCCATCTTATTACATTCCAAACATGTATAAGAATCATTGACCCTACTAGATAATCACCAACCTATGAAATACCTTTCATGGTGCACTCTAACAACTCCTCTCCACAAACTAATTACCTTCGTGCTCTATAAACTTCAATAACATTTATGTTCACTTCATTACATTCTTGAACTATAATCCACTTTGCTTCATTTGACAACATTCCGTTAATAACCTTCATAACATAATACTATCCACGTTACAATAATAATATCAACATTAATAGATTTTAGTCCGCTCGTCTTCGTATTTAATAAAAATTAAACATTACCTCCCTTTCTGGTATTCCTTAATGAATTAATTATTCATTTACAAATGTGTTTCGTTTTCAAATAAACCTCAGGTTAATCTACAAATCACCTGGTCTATGGTTTCGTAATCACCAATTACTTCAATACAATTGTTTATAACTTTAGGCATCATCTTGAATCTAGCCGTCAACGTAATGTTACTATTTTTATTTATTTCTCCGTTATGTTAGTCACCAATGACTATAACAATGTCATGTCTAATCATATTCCGATATTGGAATTGTTATACTTCAAAAAGTATTATATAAATATTACACTTATTTTATGACACATTAAATTATTTATAACAAATACTTCAGCATATTTCACTTATGCTTTCTCTATTAAACGATGCGATCTAGCAATATTGACGCATACTATAGGTATTTACGCAATTTATTGAAGCATTCCATTTATAAAACAGTTTCGTTTTAAAGTGAGTATAATTAAAAACGTATGAGCAAAATTCAAATATGAAACATTTAAAATCCAAACAATAGTTAAAATACGTCAAAAATAACACACGCTGACGTAGCATAAAATTTACAATTAAATTTATAAAATTGACAACATAATAACATTGGTTATGAGTAAAGAAAAATCTACATATAAGTTGGTCACATCTGAAATACCCCAAAATACAACAAACTACTGAGATATTAGTACAATCTTTCGTCTACCTTCGTGATGATCAGCTGTTGCGGTACCTGGCCTGATATGTAAGATGTTCCTCCTCTGGCTCGGCACGCGTATGTCCTGCGCTAGGAAACGGGTTCCTCCTTGCTTGCGAGAAGTCAGCTGGACGGCTCTCTCCCCTGCGTGAACACCTGGCTGTGTGGCCTCGAACCTCGCCAACGGGTCTTCATCCTTCTCGATTGAAAATCTGGAAACTCGTAACCGGGTCGAACGAACTCTTCTGACGGCTGGCCTCTGGTCGCATTTCTTCATCATCGTAGATTGAATGTCTATTGTTGAAATCACCCAATTTGGTAATGGAAATCTATGTAGTATCATTGTTGGTAAATTCAGATTACTGCTAGATAGAATTGCAGTTGTAGAATCATGAACTCATTAATGTATGGTCCACTCTGACTTTCCACTGCGTGAATGTAGATCAACTTCCCTCCATTGGATTTAGTGCTGCATTACAATCTTCATAACAATTTCAAATTGGGAACTTCCCCCCTGAGTTGAAGTCTTTATCATCAAAGTTGCTTGATAAATATGCTTAAAAACAGATTCTTCTTTGTAGCAGTCGATATAGAATAGGCTACTCGTAATGCTGTAGTTGTATGTATAGTTCAATAATGAAAGCTTCTTCTTGTGCGCGACGAATTGTAAACTGTCGATTCCTGTTTCAAATTTCTACTTTTCATTTATTGCTGGCATCTCCTACTGTTCCTCGGCAAGTGTGGCGTCTCCTCCGGCCAAGTAACTATCTCCTTGCCGTACCTCGCTTATACATGTGAGCTCTTCTCGGACGATCAGTGACACATGTCCACTCTGTACTTGTCACTTTGAAGGAATGAATTCTGTGCTCTTCATTGCCGCGCTCTTGACTGTCTGAAATGGCGGGACTAGCCTCCAACACAGCCCTAATTACTGTAATTCACTCATATCTTTTCTTCTATTCATAAATATTTAATTCTGTTTTGATAAGAAAATATCATTTCGTCTTCGCTAACTGTAGAAGTGCTTTTATCGCGTTATATATTCAAATTTAATATAATAGCGATTCCCTCAATATTTTTGTGGTTCATTCTGATTGGCTCCTGAGTTATCAAGAAAAACTCATTGTTCTAGCCTCTTATCAAAGTGTCGTGTGCACGATTTTGTTATTGTCGACTCGGCGAACAAAAACCGATCCTAGGCTTGCTAACTTGAAGACTTGGTCATGTTCCAGTGTCTGAAGATTGGACTCTCCCTTGGTTAAAATAATATTCACTGAAATATTGCCAAATTTAATTCTCTAAAAATGCTTCACATTTTTCCAAAAACTCATCAATATATTCCATTCATCTCATAAAATAGTTATGTGAATAAAATATTGTTCCATTCCTAATTTCCATTTCTTGCATCATTTTGGTGCGAAAGTCGGTTCGATCCTCGGCTCCGACAATGCCTTAAGTCGAACTGAATTGGAGTTAAGTACGTTCACTAAAACTTATTTGAAAACAGATAACACACACTAATACAGTCATCACAATTAACACCGGTTATCAGATAGATTCTACACACACCCAAAGTACACGGGGCTACATGACCTTGTTGTCGCAGCCCCTAAACTGAGGAACCAACCAACCAAGGAAGCTCTTAAATATGATTTAGTTCAGATCACTACTTTACTTAGGCTGTAAATTTCTCCATAAAGAGAGGATTAATCCACATAAACTCCTTTTTTCTTTCCTGCCCTTGATTCTCTCTACGACATAATTCCCTTTTATCATTTTAAATGATTACGTCGACTTCGCTGGGGTCTGACGTTACGTTACGGTGACGGGACGAAATGAACCGAGAATGCACAGAGGTGTGTGACGTCATAGTACTGCTTGAGCTTCCTCCTTTCCCCGTGCGCTCAGGTGAGCGTGACTTCATCCAGCCAGCTACCTCCTTTGACCTTGGTTTGCACTTGCTTTTTTTTTTTTTTTTTTTGCTAACGGACTTTGAGTTCACGCAGCATTTGTAGCATTTGTAGCATTTAAAATGATATAAAGTCTAGTCTTTCAGACTGACTATCAGTGTTTTAGTGACGAGATTATTTCTCAAGGACTATGGCCGACTGCTCCTCCCATCTCATAGTGTGGGACTTTTATATGTAGGGAACTCTAAAAATATTAAATTTATAGGAATATATTTTAATGTATTTTATTCTCAACAACAGAATAAAATTCCTATTACTGGAGGCTGCCCAATATTACATAGCATGATCACAATTACTACCAAGTCCTTCGCGGTCATGTAGCCCCGTGTACTTGGGAGTGTGTGGGAGGTCCTGTGCAAGGCACATTTGGCAGCAAGTGTTCTCCAGCGATGTCGGTCGGAGTTAAAACTTATTCTTAATTGAACACAAGATTGTAACAAATCATTTCGAAATTGTATCTCGTTTTGTGGTATTGGGTTAAAAAGCAATAAGTTGTGTTGTAAATGAAATACAACACAAAAATACATTGTGCTGTAATAAACTATGTTGTAAAATAACATTTTATTTCATAGAAATGCCCTGCAAATGCCATTAACAGAAGCGTTTACGTATTTTACGACATACACTTCATATGTACATACGTAGCGTGTAAATTAGTTGGTTGGTTCCTCAGTCATGTAGCCCCGTGTACTTTGAGTGTGTGTACAATCTGTCTGATCACCGGTGTAAATTGTGATGGCTGTATTAGTGTGTGTTATCTGTAATTCAGGTAAGGACTGCAGACGATCTATTTTCAAGTAGTTCCTACTTTTGCTACCAAATGCTACCGTCAACGACATCTGGCTATGAACTTGGATACTATATGTCACCGCAACAAGCAACTGGTGACGAACGTTGGAACTTAGAGCGTTAATCAAATATAACCCACAAATTTTAGCTTAACACAATTGAAGTTAGTGGAAGGTCCTTTTACATGCCAAAAATCTATGACATGGGCCCACCAGTTTTACTTCCCCTTCGACGGAAAGCATACTGAGAAATTTTACGCTCTTAAAAAATCCAACGACTTCGGCCGACTTTGAACCCGCGATCTTAGGTATAGAAGCTCAGTATGCTACCGACTACGCCACTGAAGCCACCCGTAAAATAGTTAACAAGTTATCGTGTTGGAAGCCATTGTTCAGTGTCGCCTTAGCAATGACAATTTAATGTCTTTCAGTCGGTCAACACAATTGTACCCAATTGTGATGGGTGGTTTCCTTAATCTTAACAAGTAGTTCCGTGAAGAACTATACAGCCTATTTTCATATAACCTACTTATGTTAATTTCCTCTATCAACATACAAAATTTCAGTTTGATTGCTGTAATAGATTCGTATGTATTGAGACCCGTCTAAATATTTCGGATGGTCGCCATGTTGGAGTTTTATATATGTAGGTCGTAGAGTTATGTACTGTTACATGAAGATTATTGTGTTACGAGTAGTACTCAAATTTCAATCACATGATTAGGGCACAAGAAGTAAAAACGAGATTTTAAAATTTCGCACAGCAGCCATCTCGTGGTTATGGAAACAATTGAAATAGATTAGATGCCAGTGGATTAAAATTTGTATAAGGATTTACTGTACCAAGTTTCAATGCACTCGGATGGTTAAATTGCGAGAAACGTCCATGTGAATATTTATACTTCGCGTCGCCGCAATGTTGCATTTGTCATCACCAGGTTATTGAAAGTCCTATAGGTGAACTTATGTTCATAACCCCTATGAGCATAAAAAGAATCAGTTTGATTGCTGTAGTAGATTCGTAGATAATGAGAGCCGTCTAAATATTCCGGATGGTCGCCATGTTGGATTGTTATATGTATAGGCCATAGAGGCATGTACCTTTAAAGGAAAATTATTGCGTAGGTTCATTATTCAAACTTTCACTTCGATCGCATTATTACGACGAAAGAAACAAAAACTTAATAAAAAAATTCGCACAGCCACCATCTTGAGGTTATATAAACAATTGAACCAAATTACATACCAGTGTATTACAATGTGTATAAACATTTCCTGTACCAAGTTTCATTGCGTTTGAATCATAAAATCGCGAGAATAGTCTATTTAAAACTTTCAAATTCGCTTGGCCGCCATGTTCGTTTTGTAGTTAACCGGTTTTTTAAAGTCTCACACATGAACTTCCAGTAGTGCCCTTTATCTCCTTGAAAAATTTCAGGGTGATACCGGTAATAGTTTCAGAGATATAGAATGCCAGTGAAATATTTCGCACAGCCGCAATATTGAGGTTATGTAAACAATTGAACGAAGTTAGATGTCGGTGGATTACAATGTATATAAACATATACTGTACCAAGTTTTTTTTTTTTTTTTTTGTTAAATCGCAAGAAACGTCTATTTAAAAGTCGCAAATTCGCTTGGCCGCCATGTTGGTTTTGTAGTTACCAGGTTTTCAAAGGTCACACAAGTGAACTTCTAGTAGTTCCCTTTATCACCATTCAAAATTCCATGGTGATATCGGTAATAGTTTCGGAGATATTGAATACTGGTGAAATAATTCGCACAGCCGCCATGTTGGATTGGTGAGACGTAACAAAATTTGAAGGGCACGGACGGGGTCGCCCGGAATAGTGCTGTGAACTTACCGAGTTTCATTGAAATCGCTCCAGCCGTTTAGATTTTATTAGGGGGGACACACACAAGAATCACACACACACGCACACACAGGCACACGGACAAAAGGTGATCTCATAAGACCTTTTTTTTTCTTCTTTCAACAATGAAAATAGGCTAAAAAAATGGTTGTTTCTTACATGAAATTAATAAATACACTAGGATGATCCAGTTTTGACCGTCAAGTGATCATCAGATCCTCCACACTTAGGCTATTAAATCTATGTCTACAACTAGGCCTATAGGTCTATATTTACGATATCTACATTTATTTTATAGGCAGATGACCTCGCTGTTCTGCCCCTTAAAACAATGACAATACAACAATAATACACTTATTTAGTTGCATTAGTAATTAAACTGGCACAACTAGTCACAATAAGTGATCCTGATAAGCATCTTCTAGGTCTAGTGCAAACTGCAGAGCTTCATAGATGGTAACGAGCTCCGCAGTAAACACACTACAGGGCTCAGGCAAAGAGATTTTGGTATTTGCACCATCAATAACGTAGGCACAACCCACCTTCTCGTCCACTTTTGAACCATCCGCGTAGAGAATGCCGGCGTCCGGAAATTGATGAGCAATGCTCTTTACCGTAGGACCTTGGTGTGGATCTAACCGAATTTCTGGGCGTAGGACTTTCCACGGAAACACCTCGCTAGGTGTTCGTATCATACAGGGACCTACAGCCACTCCTATTTCAGTACACGAGCTATCGAGTCAATTCCAACCGGCCGAGTGGCACGAGGCAGGTTGGTGTACCTCTGGTGGTATTGGGTACTGATGCGAGCTCCATAACTCAGATGTTGAGGCATTTGACGCACATTGGCATTGTATACTAAAAGCATATGCTGACGTCTATAATTTAGAGGTGGAACACACGATTCAGCGAGTAGGCTGGGTATCGGGCTGATCCGGAAGGCATCGGTAGCCAGCCTAACGCCACAACGGTGGATACTGTCCAGCATTTTCAAGGTCGCCGGCCTTACTGAAACGTATGACGCAGAACTATAGTCTATCCGGGACAAGACGAGAGCTTGGTAGAACCATAGTAGCACCGCACGGTCAGCCCCCCACGTAGTGTCACTAAGAAACTTATAGAATGGAAGAACCTCTTTCAGTACTGTGTGGCTTCGCAAGACAGTAACTTTGAAGAGAACGGTGTTGAATATTAAAGGTATTGGAATAAAACCAGGTACAAAAATCAGTCTCAATACTTAATTTACACACCTCGTATATCTATTTGGACCCAGTGTTTCCGTGAAAGGCCTGCGTCTACCTGCCCGCCCGACGGGGATCAGAGGAACAAGGAGCACCAATCCTATTGATCCCCATAATCTGTACCTCAGTCCAGTTGATAGGGACGCTAATCGATGGTCTTAACTAGTCTTTGGGATATTCACTCTGTTAACAGCTTGCCCATAAAGCAAATGCTTCCAGTTATTATATCAGTCTACGCAAGTAAATACGAATTACCAGAATTTGGTTATTAACAAATGGAACATTATCCTACCAAAGGAAAAGTGCTTGTATAATCGGCCTAATTTCATGAAGCAAAAAAGCGGGCTATTGCCATCACCTTTTTGGCTGCACGATATCCGCTGACTATAGCGTACTGTGCCCGAATCTCGCATAGCCACCACCTATATCCGCTGAGATGGAAAGGATTGTAAAGGACGTTGATACCCAGCCAGATAAACCAACACTTCCCTACTAGGTGAATAACTAGGAAACCCTCGGCGCATATCGGTAATGCAATAACACTACTAATTAGTTACATATTTACTAGCAAACAAACATCTAAAACATGATGGTAGGACGAGAACCTCGGATCTCGAGCGTGAACGGTGAAGTTGAGACTAAGAGAGTTCTTGTAACTAACCAGCTGTATTACCGCATGTCGATTGCGAACTGAAAAGATGATCAGTTCCTATAAAAAAGGGCAGGCAAACTAAACAGTGCCTGTAAGTTTACTAAATAAATATTTACATACTATAAAAATATTCCCTGTCACATATAAAAATATTTAAGATCAAAAATAATAATTTTAACATAAGTAGATAGACCTTCTATATATAATCCACTTTCCAAATGAAAGCATTCGTTACACAAAATTATTCGCAAATAATAATTACTGTAAGTTTATTCCAATGGTCACCCTGTGACTCGGTTGCAATAAACAGTCTGATATCATCAGCTGTTATCAAATAAATTGTAATTTATAACAAATAACACCCTATATTATACATTTATCGACTTTTAAAAATATCAAAATTTATGAATAAGAATTATTAAATTATTTAAGTATTTACATAAGTCGAATTATCATGTCCAGCACGATATTCTAACTAATATTTAAAATATCATGCGTGATCTGACAATCTCACTGTGTTTCTGTCTACAAAAACATTTCCTTTAATACTGTTCACAAACAATGTTTTTACCTGTATTTAATGGTCTCTGTCAAGATCAATAGAACCTTCGTAACAAACAAGCTAATGACGGCTCTGAAATGTCAATATCAATCAATAATTACGATACCTGAAGAACGATATGGGACTAATCTGTTACCTTAATAAATTTCGTGGATCTCGAAATTACACTTTACTGACATGTACAACACAAATAAATACTCAGATGTCAGTTAACTTCTTCGACATACCGTATCAAACCATTTGCTCTTACAGGCAATACACTTATAAACCTTCCAATACGGTGAACAATTTCTCATTAGTGCGTTAACTACACGCATACATTTCTCAACACATTCCTTTCCTTCCGACGATAATAATGCACGGTATTCTTCCATTAAAAACCCATCTTATTACATTCCAAACATGTATAAGAATCATTGACCCTACTAGATAATCACCAACCTATGAAATACCTTTCATGGTGCACTCTAACAACTCCTCTCCACAAACTAATTACCTTCGTGCTCTATAAACTTCAATAACATTTATGTTCACTTCATTACATTCTTGAACTATAATCCACTTTGCTTCATTTGACAACATTCCGTTAATAACCTTCATAACATAATACTATCCACGTTACAATAATAATATCAACATTAATAGATTTTAGTCCGCTCGTCTTCGTATTTAATAAAAATTAAACATTACCTCCCTTTCTGGTATTCCTTAATGAATTAATTATTCATTTACAAATGTGTTTCGTTTTCAAATAAACCTCAGGTTAATCTACAAATCACCTGGTCTATGGTTTCGTAATCACCAATTACTTCAATACAATTGTTTATAACTTTAGGCATCATCTTGAATCTAGCCGTCAACGTAATGTTACTATTTTTATTTATTTCTCCGTTATGTTAGTCACCAATGACTATAACAATGTCATGTCTAATCACATTCCGATATTGGAATTGTTATACTTCAAAAAGTATTATATAAATATTACACTTATTTTATGACACATTAAATTATTTATAACAAATACTTCAGCATATTTCACTTATGCTTTCTCTATTAAACGATGCGATCTAGCAATATTGACGCATACTATAGGTATTTACGCAATTTATTGAAGCATTCCATTTATAAAACAGTTTCGTTTTAAAGTGAGTATAATTAAAAACGTATGAGCAAAATTCAAATATGAAACATTTAAAATCCAAACAATAGTTAAAATACGTCAAAAATAACACACGCTGACGTAGCATAAAATTTACAATTAAATTTATAAAATTGACAACATAATAACATTGGTTATGAGTAAAGAAAAATCTACATATAAGTTGGTCACATCTGAAATACCCCAAAATACAACAAACTACTGAGATATTAGTACAATCTTTCGTCTACCTTCGTGATGATCAGCTGTTGCGGTACCTGGCCTGATATGTAAGATGTTCCTCCTCTGGCTCGGCACGCGTATGTCCTGCGCTAGGAAACGGGTTCCTCCTTGCTTGCGAGAAGTCAGCTGGACGGCTCTCTCCCCTGCGTGAACACCTGGCTGTGTGGCCTCGAACCTCGCCAACGGGTCTTCATCCTTCTCGATTGAAAATCTGGAAACTCGTAACCGGGTCGAACGAACTCTTCTGACGGCTGGCCTCTGGTCGCATTTCTTCATCATCGTAGATTGAATGTCTATTGTTGAAATCACCCAATTTGGTAATGGAAATCTATGTAGTATCATTGTTGGTAAATTCAGATTACTGCTAGATAGAATTGCAGTTGTAGAATCATGAACTCATTAATGTATGGTCCACTCTGACTTTCCACTGCGTGAATGTAGATCAACTTCCCTCCATTGGATTTAGTGCTGCATTACAATCTTCATAACAATTTCAAATTGGGAACTTCCCCCCTGAGTTGAAGTCTTTATCATCAAAGTTGCTTGATAAATATGCTTAAAAACAGATTCTTCTTTGTAGCAGTCGATATAGAATAGGCTACTCGTAATGCTGTAGTTGTATGTATAGTTCAATAATGAAAGCTTCTTCTTGTGCGCGACGAATTGTAAACTGTCGATTCCTGTTTCAAATTTCTACTTTTCATTTATTGCTGGCATCTCCTACTGTTCCTCGGCAAGTGTGGCGTCTCCTCCGGCCAAGTAACTATCTCCTTGCCGTACCTCGCTTATACATGTGAGCTCTTCTCGGACGATCAGTGACACATGTCCACTCTGTACTTGTCACTTTGAAGGAATGAATTCTGTGCTCTTCATTGCCGCGCTCTTGACTGTCTGAAATGGCGGGACTAGCCTCCAACACAGCCCTAATTACTGTAATTCACTCATATCTTTTCTTCTATTCATAAATATTTAATTCTGTTTTGATAAGAAAATATCATTTCGTCTTCGCTAACTGTAGAAGTGCTTTTATCGCGTTATATATTCAAATTTAATATAATAGCGATTCCCTCAATATTTTTGTGGTTCATTCTGATTGGCTCCTGAGTTATCAAGAAAAACTCATTGTTCTAGCCTCTTATCAAAGTGTCGTGTGCACGATTTTGTTATTGTCGACTCGGCGAACAAAAACCGATCCTAGGCTTGCTAACTTGAAGACTTGGTCATGTTCCAGTGTCTGAAGATTGGACTCTCCCTTGGTTAAAATAATATTCACTGAAATATTGCCAAATTTAATTCTCTAAAAATGCTTCACATTTTTCCAAAAACTCATCAATATATTCCATTCATCTCATAAAATAGTTATGTGAATAAAATATTGTTCCATTCCTAATTTCCATTTCTTGCATCATTTTGGTGCGAAAGTCGGTTCGATCCTCGGCTCCGACAATGCCTTAAGTCGAACTGAATTGGAGTTAAGTACGTTCACTAAAACTTATTTTCTGGTCCTCACAGAGAACGTATCTTACGAGGAATCTAACCAGCGCCAGCAGTCTTCTGTGGTTTCAGGAAGCATATTGATACTCCGGTCCCTAAGCACTACGAACAGTTAATGAAAGATACGTAATAAAAAAAAACAAGTAAAATATTAATTCAATACTTTTCTCCTATTTACAATAGTTTCTTTTCCTTTAAAAACCGATTGCTGAAGATAATAATAATAATAATAATAATAATAATAATAATAATATCGTATGGCCTCGGGTGCCGGGTGCATGCTTTGTAATTTGACACCCAGAGGGTAGCTTGCATGTCGAATTTCGTTGCTCCTTGAATCACTATGAAAGTCAAGGAGGTTAGAAATCTAAGCTCCTTGAACACTATAGCGCTTTCTAGTAGAGAAATGAGGAACTTTGTGTTGGCGGAAACTCCCGAGATTAATTTTGCCATTATGAACACGGCCTACTGAATTCAAATGGGTTCTTTGACATGCCAACATCGTATGACATGCGTCTCGTATTTTTGCCGCCTTTCAAAAATCACTTACCATGGCCAGGAGCGAACCTGCAATCTTGGGGGTTAGCAGACAGACACGCTATCCACTCACCCACCATGGCAAGCATTGCTGAAGATGGCCATAATATAGCCGAAACTTGTGTTAATTAATGTATATTAATTAAATTTTATTGACTAAGGTATAATAATTTTTTTTTTTTTTTTTTTTTTTGCTAACGGACTTTGAGTTCACGCAGCATTTGTAGCATTTGTAGCATTTAAAATGATATAAAGTCTAGTCTTTCAGACTGACTATCAGTGTTTTAGTGACGAGATTATTTCTCAAGGACTATGGCCGACTGCTCCTCCCATCTCATAGTGTGGGACTTTTATATGTAGGGAACTCTAAAAATATTAAATTTATAGGAATATATTTTAATGTATTTTATTCTCAACAACAGAATAAAATTCCTATTACTGGAGGCTGCCCAATATTACATAGCATGATCACAATTACTACCAAGTCCTTCGCGGTCATGTAGCCCCGTGTACTTGGGAGTGTGTGGGAGGTCCTGTGCAAGGCACATTTGGCAGCAAGTGTTCTCCAGCGATGTCGGTCGATCGCAACAGCTTCGGCATCATCCCAAGACATGCCAATGGTCGTGAGATCTTCTCTCATTGTTTGACGACAAGTTCTTCATGGCTGGCCTTGTTTCCTTTTTCCTCCCAGTGGTATCCATCTTTGTGCAGTTCGTGGGTGGCGGTATTCGGGCATGCGGAGGACGTGGCTAGCAAGTTGCATCCGACGCTCAGTTACAGTCGTTGACAGGCGTACTGAGTCTGTTCTTCTTAAGACGTCTTCATTTATGACCTGTATTACTGTTATGGCTGTATTAGTGTGTGTATTTGTAATGCAAAAAGAAGGAAGGAAGATTGTAGTTTAACATGACCGTTAATCTCACGATCAGGAGCCACGGGACCTCCTTTTTACGTGGAATCCGAACCGCAGGACATGGCAATTCACTTCGAAAATCTCACATGCATTGACCGGGAATCGAACCCGGCCCACCTTGGTGAGAGCCACCCCCACCCCCACCCCCACCCCCACCCCCTATTTTAATGCAGATGAGGATTGGGAAGGAGGCGACGGTGGCCTTAATTTAGAAACCATTCTGGCATTCACCTGGAGTGGAATTTGGAAACTACGGTAAACCACTTCAAGGATGGCTGAGATGGGAATCAAACACGCCTCTCCTCAGCTTTGCCTCACGAGGCTGGGTGTACCCCGCTCAAGCCCTCAGTCCATAATTAAATGTCATGGCAGAGCCGGGGATCGAACCTGGACCTCCACGGTGATAGCTAAGAGTGCTAGCCATGACGCAACGAGAGAGACAATTACATATCAAATAATATACAATGTTAATACAAATAATATCTAAAACTATGTCTGTCACACATGAAAGCCTCTTGGAACCTTATTTTCCTGAAGCTACCTTGTGCAAGCTCATTTCTTTTCTGGTTCGGCGTCATGAAACCTAGATAACCACTTGAAATTTTCCTGACCAACACAAATTAGCTGCGTGCTCGTCACATCAATCATTCAGACAAACGTCCGGGGACTTCCACATCAGAGAGAAGTAAAAACAGTGCTCATGTCCGTTCAATAAACCAGATACTAGTAACACCAGGTTACCTCCGAGAGTATTCAATTATGTATAAGTGGACTTAAATTACACTTTGCATAATATATAGGGTTAAAAGACCTTGAATTACCTGTCACCACAAAGAAGTAGGTCGTTAATTATTTACAAGTTTAAACTTTCAAAGAGACTGTCCTTTGTGAATGTTTTCACCACTGGAATTGCCATCGCTTACCGCAGAGAGCAATGTAGTACAGTTGGTTGGAAATAATAACTTCGTCACACCTATTTCCAAAATTCTCTCTACACTATCTCTCTGCCTTGCAAATACACATCAACCATCATATATTCAGCATATATATTTTCACATACACTTCTCTTCTATTCAACGCTCTTTTATCAAGATTTGTTTATGCTTTATTAACAAAAATTTTGCATCAGATCTGTTTTTTTTAATATTACTCTGTGAGTTTTTGGAACAAAAATATTTATAGTATCCTCTATTATGACAAAATAGTACATTATGCAACGAGCCTATAATGGTAATAATTAAGACACGAGTATGTTTATAAAACGAGCGTTTGCGAGTGTCTTAATTACCATTATAGGCGAGTTGCATACGACTGTTTATGTTCGACGATAATTAGTATAACTATTTTATGTTCGAACATAAATATTCATAAATATCTGTCGAGATTTCGCCAGTTTTATGTACTGAACAGAGCGCATGGGATGCAGAGAATACCTTGTATTTGATCATGGCCTCCTCGATTACCCCACTATGACACTAGGCCACACAATGAAATTAAAATTAGAAGCCCTTGGAACTCAGCGCAGGTGCAATGCTATCCTTACCTAATTGGTCAAACAACTGTTTCTTGAGCTCTGATTGGTGGGAGAAACTGTCCCATGAAGTAAACTTGTACTATAATGAGCCTCATTATAATACAGTTTTCTGACATACAGTATAATATTTACGTTTCGATTTCGTCGAACATAAATGTTATTAAGTTGTATGTTACTGCACAGTTACTTATCCTATTCCACGCTGATGAAGGTCACAATGTGCTAAATATTCACCTAAGGTATTAAATAGTTTATTATAATAATTATAATATAATAATTTTATATTAGTACATTATGCAACGAGCCTATAATAACATTAATTAAGACACGAGTATGTTTATAAAACGTGCCTAAGCGAGTTGCATACGACTGTTTATGTTCGACGATAATTATAACTTTATTATATGTTTTAACATAAATATTCATAAATATCTGTTGAGATTCAGTCACTAGATGACTAGAATATTGTGATCAGAGTGAGAGCGCTGGGTAGGATATCTCGGTTTTCCAAGCTCTCTGACCGGCCGACGCATGCGCTCTGTGTGCTTGGCAGTTTATTTACGCAAACATATGGACGGTGCACTTTCGGTAATTTATATATACATGTTGTATTTTGAGCGCATGCGCGAAGGTATCCTTACCTAATTGGTCACACAACTGTTTCTTGAGCTCTGATTGGTGGGAGAAACTGTTTCATAATTAAAAATAGTGTTATAATGAGCCTCATGATACAGTTTTCTGACACATAATGTTTACATTTCGACATCGTGGAATATAAAATATATTTGTGCATAAGAGTAATTCATAAACATTGTACATTAATTAAGCCTAAGTGAGCAGCATCTGAAGATGAATGCTTGACGTTCGAAACGTGCCATGCAATTAAGTACCCTATTTTGTACATAAAAGCGTGTTACTTATTTTAAATATCTTATTTCTTCCAGGTTAGGACATGTTAATACTTGTTTCGCGCCTAATATAATTCGACACAATTTGTATTGACTGACCGGAAAGCTTTCTTTTATATTTTCTCTGTCTCGTGAGGCAAACCTGAGAAAAGGCGGGTTCGCTTCCCACCTCAGCCATCCTGGAAGTGGTTCTTCCGTGGTTTCCCACATTCACGCTAGGTGAATACAGGGATGGTTCATTATTTAACGCTGGAACAGTGCCGTACCCTTATTCTCCAGAAACAGTAACGGTATCCTGGGGCACTGAGTACCCCAGGAGAGAAACACAACTCTGGTGCATTAAAATAATGTATTACTAATAACTGCAATTACAAATGAGTAAAATCAACTCTTTAGAACAGATTACTTAAACTATAAAATGTAAAATGAAAATAACTGTGTGAATATAATAGAAAACAAAAATATTAGCAATATTTCAACGTTATTGTAGATATTATTTCTTTGGTCATCATAATCATCATTTTCACTTCTCACAATCACTACAAAACACCAAGCTATGATGTTTACGCACACACCTCTCGCATTCTGAGCACACCACATTAGTCTTGGTGTCCTTGGTTCATTGGCAGATGGAGCACTCAATGCCCTGGAGACACTGCTTTGGGTATAAATAGCTGTCCTGCTAAGAATTATACACACTGACTGACTGACTGACAGTCGAAGTCAAGTAAAAGTCACAGAAGGTGGCCGCTCATCAGGCGTACCAACATAACGTAATCGGGGAACGGAAATTCTCTGGGGCATTGATTGCCACACTGTACTGTTCCAGGGTTAAGGCCACGGCCACCTCCTTCCCAATCCTCATTTGAATTACAAATACCCGCGCTGATACATCCATTACAATAAGACACGTTTCCAGACAAATTGTACTGCGATGTCGCCAAGACCCTAAATGATTATGATAATTAGGGCTCGGATTTTTAGGTAAATAAATATTTTTTAATGTAAATGCATATTAGGTAGATTTCATTACAAAGCTAACTATTGCAATGGGTACCATGTTTCTACTTCCGGAAAATTTCGACATATCTTCGCGTTTCACATCCCCCAGACCCCAAAACCACTGTCAGTTCAAAAGTTTATATATAATTTATGTATATATGTATATCAGTTTCTTGTGGACACGATAACTGCCGTAATTTTTCACCAATCACTTTGAATTTTTTACCGAATATGTATACCTATAAAATCTCGGTCGAATGAGTTCATTACTGGGCTAAATCGGTCGAGGGGGGTGAAAATGGGGGGCTTTTTTTTCGAAAAAGTGAAATATTGCTATAACTCTCTTAATATGTGAAATATCGAATCCGTTAAAAGTTCATACTATGTGTCGGATAAAGCCCAAAAATTCATGTTTGAAGAGTTTTTTATAGCACCAACCATTGACCAAAGGGGTGGGAAAAAGTGTTTTTTTTCGGGAAACATTAATCATATCTCTCTTAATAGGCACAATTTCAAAACCGTACAAAATGGAGAATATTCCCCTAATAATTTCCTAAAACGTTTGTCTGAAAGAATTTTTGATATGACCCACCATTATGCCAAGGGATGAGGAAAATGATTTCGGAATTATAAGAAAATGCCAAGAGCTATCAGAGGTTGCCATGGCAACACTACTAAATTGATGAGGGATGAGCCATCAGACGTTGCCATGACAACGCACTTGCACGAGATCAGATTCAGATTTCCATCTGATTAAGTGTGAAGCGACTTCGGTGACGTAACTGGTAGCATGCTGAACTTCTATGCCCAAGGTCGCGGGTTCAAAGCCGGCCGAAGTCGTCGGATTTTCTAAGAGCGCTAAAAATCCCACAGTATGCTTTCCTTTGGAGGGGAAGTTCCAACGTTCTTTGTGAGTTGCTGGTTGCGGTGGCATCTAGTAGCCAAGTTCACAGCTAGGTGTCGTTGAACTTAGTATCTGGTAGCAACATTAGGAACTACTGCTTGAAATTGACCGTCTGCAGTCCTTACCTGAATTACAGACTAATACAGCCATCACAATTCACACCGTTTATCAGACAGATTCTACACTCACCCAAAGTACACGGGGTTACATGACCGCGTTGTCGCAGCCCCTAAACTGAGGAACCAACCGAAATCTCTGCGGGAGATATAATTTTGCGTGAAGAAGTAACAGACCGTTACATAGTTACACATCAGTGTCGAAACTTTGCATAAGGACAGTGTGACCACAAGTATAAAAATATACCCCAAATGACAAGATGGTTACCGTCCCCATAAGACAATAAAATGTTTAAAATATGCATCAAATGACGAAAAACAAAGTTAATTAAGCTCCAATTATAAAATACTTTCTCGCAATAAATGAGGTCTGATCCTTCTACGAAAACCTGCATATTCTGCCTATTTTCGCCTATCCCCAAGTTTGTCCGGTGAAATCTACCTCCGCCTTCCAGCGTGCCGAGAGGACTTTTATTAAGTACTTTTTCTACAAATACATAAATTCCTGCTTTTCACTTATTAGCACATAAAAAGACATAAGAACCTGTGAGCTATCTAATCTTCATGCAAAGCATATGTGAGCTTGCAACCGTGTTATTCTTAACTTGTCGCCCTGTGCACTCACTGTGGAAGCCAGGGATTTCCTTGTCCATAGCCACATTGCACCAAGTGCTAGACCTCCCCCTATCCCAGCTACCTGGAACCAGTGTCACTCACATACAGTTCATTTATGGCGCTGTGAAGTGTAAGGCTGTTCTACGATGCCTAAAGTAAAATCTACAAGATATCGTCTGTTGCAGAATTTAAAGATAATTTTACTTCTGATGAGGGCGTTCTGTACTGCCAACCATGTGGGAAAACAATCAAGGCTGAACAGCGATCTCAAATTACACAACACTTCAAGGGCAAGAAACATATTGCCACAGTTTCGCACCTTCAGAAGAAGTGTTTCGCGATAATCGTCGGTTATTTGTGATGGACAACCTGAAGATGTATCTCCTTGAGTATTGTAATGCTTCAGCAGTCAGTGAGACATAGCATAAATTGCATTCGTGAGTACTGCATATTGTTTATATTCACATTAATAAACTAAATTATAATTAAATATTTTTACTTTTTTGTCACATATTATAGCACCTAAAATCCGAGCCCTAATGATAATAATGATGATGATAATTGTTGTTTTAAGGGGCCTAACATCTAGGTTATCGGCCTGGCCCTAAATAAATCAACAAAATATAATCCTTAACTATTTTAGTGTCCACCTCATTATTCCAGGATAGTTTCCCGGCCGGGTTTTCCAATTTTATTTAAAGCGGCGAAAATCCACGGCACTGAAAATCGTAGGATGAGGTCTGGTCGAGTACTGACGGTATGTGTTGAGGCGTCAAGGTCGCGGTACAGTACGAGTGGTGGTGAGCTGGAGCGCTGGAGGAGACACCCCTCACTTAATTACGCCGAGCTCAATATGATTGCATGCACATATTAACACGCAATGTTGACATCACGGTGAACGACGAGTGACTGCTGTCGCTGGTGGCCCACCACTGAAGCGTGACTGGAAATTTGTCTTTCAGAGTGGTCAGTTTGACCTTGAAGCCTCACCGCACTCTATATGATTTCTCGACCACCTCGTGATATAGCGGCTAACGTTCTTGGCTGACGCCCCAGAGGTCCGGTTTCGATTCCCAGTTCTACCAAGAAATTGCAATTCTAATGTGAGTGCTGGTACACTCAGCCTTGTGAGGCAAAACTGAGAAGAGGAGGGTATGACTCACACTTCAGCCATCCTGGAAGTGGTTGTCCGTGGTTTCCAACTTCTACTCCAGGCAAATACTGGGATGGTTCCAAAGTTAAGGTCACAGCTGCCTCCCTCCCAACCTTGACCCCAATTCAATTTCTTGGCAGAGCCGGGAATCGAATGTGGCACCTTTGGATCTGGAGTCTGAATACGTACCGGTATTCAGATACCACAGATAGTGGCCCTCAAGAAGTTCTAGTTTTTCTTCAAGGGTCTTGTTAGACAGTTTGAAGTTGCTGCTCCTCGTACTGCAGAATCGATTGCACAGAAAGAAAAAGGAAACCCCGAAAGACGAATCAAAAGCTATTCCATAAGTTTTAATAGTCTGTCCTGGTACATGACATTTCAATTAAGAGAAAACCTCCCACAAGATTCAGATCGCTACACAAGATATGTCATAGGCAGTAATGTGTTAACATACTCTTGAGCTTGTTACAAATAGAAATTGAATTCAAAACCTGTACGTTCAGAGAAATTGAGTAAACCATGCTTACCGCTTATAGCCTCTTCCCGATTTTACGGCATCAGGGGTAAGATGCGATGAATTACTATGTGGTGGGTAGTATTCCGGCTGAATGGCCCTCATGACGTCAACCTATCCTAAATTACATATACTGTACGCACACTACTACAGACACCACAATAGTACATTAAGCAACAAGCCTATAATGGCAATAATTAAGACACTTGTATGTTTATAAAACGAGCGAAGCGAGTTAATAATTTACATACGAGTGTCTTAATTACAATATAGGCGAGTTGCATACGACTTATTATGTTCGACGATAATTATAACTATTTTGTGTTCGAACATAAATATTCATAAATATCTGTGGAGATTTCGCCAGTTATATGTACTGAACATAGCGCATGGGACGCAGAGAATACCATGGCCTCCTCGAATACCCCACTACGACACTAGAAGCCACGCAGTGAAATTTAAAATAGGAGGCCGTGGAAGTTAGCGCAGGTGCGATGCTATCCTTACCTAATTGGCCACACAACTGTTTCTTGAGCTCGGATTGGTGGGAGAAACGGTATTGCATTGAAAACATGTACTATAATGAGCCTCATTATGGTACAGTTTTCTGAAATATAATATTTACATTTCGCCATGGTCGAACATAAAAGCATATTACACGACTACACAGGTTTAAATAACCACGATGTCCAAGCCCCAAGCACATGAATTTGACGGGAATTCTGACCCTTGAGGCACAAGATATTTATTTATTCACAATAAGCTCTGTGCGCATGACAACAGACAATAGCCACTGTAACACAAGACGGAGGGAAAGAAGTAATTAGTACCAACCAATAACTAGTAGGTTCATAACAGAACGTGGTACAGAGAGTGTTACCAGCATGCTGGAAGAGGCAGACCTTCACCATTTGGTGGTACATTCCCTGTACCACCATGCATTGAAGCGATGACAGCTGGTGGTTCATTTTTTGCACCACACCTCTCTTGGTTTAGAATTTCGCCATTTTTTTAGCCTACTTTCGATTTTTGCAAAAAATGAAAGTAGACTTATGAGATCAACACAGGGCGAAAAAAAAGTGTGTCTGTCTGTGTGTGTGTGTGTGTGTATGTGTGTGTGTGTGTGAGAGAGAGAGAGAGTCTGTGTGTGTGTGTGTGTGTGTGTGTGAGTGTGTGTACTCTGAATGTCTGTCCGTCCCCCGTCCCCCCTATCAATTCGAACACGGTTAACGCGAATTGAACGAAATTTGGTACAAAGGTAGCACTAGCAAAGGACACCTCAGTGTCATGTTTAATATCGCCGCCATCTTGACGGAAACGTAATGGCGGCCACAGAAATGTTCAAAGCTTAAATCAAATTACGACTAACCTAATCATCCGATCTCTACCAAATATTGCAACAACATACCTTTATGGAGGAAGCATCATTTGACCAAATTAATAGGTCATTAGCCTAATAGTTTGCGGATGGCGGCCATCTTTGTGTGAAAATCGATTCCCCCTATTAATTCGAACACGGTGGAACCGAATGGAACGAAATTTGGTACAGAGGTAGCACTAGGAAAGGGCACCTCAGTGTCATGTTTTATATTGCCACCATCTTGACAGAAACGTAATGGCGGCCACACAAATGTTCAAAGCTTAAATCGAATTACGACTAACATAATCATCCGATCTCTACCAAATTTTGCAACACCATATCCTCATGGAGTGAGCATCCTTTGACCAATCTAATAGGTCATTAGCCTAATAGTTTGCGGATGGCGGCCATCTTTGTGTCAAAATCAATTTCCCCTATTAATTCGAACACGGTGAAACCGAATGGAACGAAATTTGGTACAGAGGTAGCACTAGCAAACGGCACCTCAGTGTCATGTTTTATATCACCGCCATCTTGACGAAAACGTAATGGAGGCCACACAAATGTTCAAAGCTTAAATCAAATTACGATTAACCTAATCATCCGATCTCTACCAAATTTTGCAACAACATACCTCAATGGAGGGAGCATCCTTTGACCAAACTAATAGGTCATTAGCCTAATATTTTGCGGATGGCGGCCATCTTTGTGTGAAAATCAATTCCCCTTATCAATTCGAACATGGTGAAACCGAATGGAACGAAATTTCGTACAGAGGTAGCACTAGCAAAGGGCACCTCAGTGTCATGTTTTATATCACCGCCATCTTGACGGATACGTAATCGCGGCCACCCAAATGTTAAAAGCTAAAATGTAATTACGACCAACCTATTAATCTAGTCTCTACCAAATTTTGCAACAACATATCTTTATGTGGGAAGCATATTCTGACCAAACTGCAAGATCATCAGCCCAATAGTTTGCAGATGGTGGCCAAGTATGTGTGCAAATCGATTCCTCCTATCAATTCAAACACGGTGAAACCGAATTGAACGAAATTTGGTACAGAGGTAGCACTAGCAAAGGGCATCTCAGTGTCATATTTTATATCGCCGCCATCTTGACGGAAACGGAATGACGGCCACCCAAATGTTAAAAGCTTAAATCAAATTACGACCATCCTTATAGTTTGATCTCTACCGGATTTTGCCACAACATGCCTTTTTGTGGAAAGCATCTTATGACTGACTACGAGGTCATCAGCCCAATAGTTTGCAAATAGCGGCCATGTATGTGTGCAAATCCATTCCCCATATCAATTCAAACACGGTGAAACCGAATTGAATGAAATTGTTTACAGAGGTAGCACTAGCAAAGGGCACCTCATATTCATGTTTAATATCCCTATAGCACATTGTATTTCAACAAGCTACTACAACCAACATTCAATTATACTCCTTGAAAAGGACAACAATACCCATGCATTTAGGAGAAAGTAGGCTATATGTTCTTTACTGAACATCTTGTTTTTCATGGATTACCCTAATACATCCTTTCCCAGAGATTAAAAAAGAACTGTAATATTCTGTAAATTTTATGTTCTTTATCTTGAAGATTTTCACCACCGATGCTCGACAGCATAACTATAAATTCAACTTTCTAAGCAATGTTCACATACCGCACGTCGGCTTGCGTTGTTCTTGGAAGAAGCTCAAAGCGGGTGCGGTGGAGTGCGAAGTGGTATAACCATGTATCAAGAGTTAGCGAGCGAAAGTACTGTGGCTAGTGCAAGTCCCTGGCGGGGTGACCTAGTCCAGAGAAAACATTTCTCCAGTGAAAACTGCACTGCACTTTACAAGTCTCACAAAATTAGAATAAAACATTCTGTGTATTTTTCCCCCTTTCATGTGGTCATGTTAACTTTTAGCTTACTTTTCACATTTTGTAATAAGTAGTTCCATGACGAACTTAAGAACCTACTTTTCTTAAAATGTAAGATTCATAGCAATGGTTGATCAACGCTTATACAGGGCTGCACTAATGGAGGGAACCCAGTTAGCTTACGATAATGAGTTTGGGAAGTGTCATATTGTATGCAGCTGGTTGCATGGTCGGTCTTGGTCTAAATCCATTAATGAAAAATAAATAAAATTACCACGAGCCGCCCTGAAGACGTCCGTAGCAACTAGCGAAGTGAACGTTTCTCCCCTCTCAATCACGCTGCAGCATGGCTTTGGTGGCATAGTTGGTAGCATGCTGAGCTTCTATGCCCAAGATCGCGGGTTCAAACCCGGCCAAAGTCGTCGGAGTTTTTAAGAGCGTTAAAAATCCTTCAGTATGCCTTCCTTTGGAGGGGAAGTAAAGCCAAGTGGGCCCATGTCATAGATTTATGGCATGTAAAAGAACAGTCCGCTAACTACAATTGTATGTAGCTAAATTTGTAGGTTAGATTTGATTAACGCTCCATTAAGTTCCGACGTTCGACGCCGGTTGCGGTGGCATCTAGTAACCAAGATCACAACTAGGTGTCGTTGACGATAGCATTTGGTAGCAAAAGTAGAAACTACTTGAAATTGATCGTCTGCAGTCCTTACCTGAATTATAGATAACACACATTAATACAGCCATCACAATTAACACCGGTTATCAGACTGGTTCTACACACACACCTAAAGAACACGGGGCTACATGACCGCGATATTGCAGCCCCTAAACTGATGAACCATCCTAGGATTTGTGCCATCAAATAATAACATAATATCTTCAACATGCATGTTTTAAATTTTCATATCATATATACAAAACAGCTGTTATTTTATTTCCAATTATACGAGTCATTTCCATTTATAAACTTCGCGTATTTGTTTGTTGTTGTTCGAAAACTTTTCACAGAAGAGGATCACGGAGTTTCTGAATTTTAATATGCAGTCTCGCGTTTCAAAGATTTTCACATAATTAAATAAAACTTGAACTTTCATTGCTTGTCGTATTATAATATAGCAAACTTTCTACCAACATTTCTTGTTGAGCAAACGAGGTGCCTGTTGTAATATTCATATTGAATTGTAACCACCTAGCAAGGGGCCACCTTCAATAGCCTCCAGGTATGCTGCGAATTTGGTCCCAAAATGTTCCTACTTTGATTCCTGGCTCGTCCAAGAAATAATTCTGGTCTGAGGGTTGACAAAAGGCACATTAAGTCTTGGGAGAAAAAGCTGTCCAGTGTTCCGTTCGATCCCCAATTCATAGACGTCGTTTTGCGAGGTTCCCCACTTCTACTCCAGGCGATGTTTCATATTGGTAACACTGAATAATTCTACACATCAAAGAGTACGTGGCTGATAAATAAGGTGTCCCAGGTCCATAAGTGAACTAACAACACACACAAAAAACAACAACAACAAGCTGAAATATGGTAGTACAGTGTCAATAGATTTACTGACAGGTAAATGCCGGCACCTCAGTGTCTCTAATCCACACCAATGAAAAGGGTCATTATAGTAATATTATTATTATTATTTATTTATTTAAGACCATTTCAACCACCTATTGGTTACGATTACACACCTTCCTTGACCGTTAAAGATGGTATATTTGCTTCCATGGCCAAGGAATTAAAGCTCAACAATTTTTCTAGGTTTAAGCCATGTCTTGTGCTGGATTTCGATTAGGAACGTAAAGATAGACTCATCATCAGACTTTGGTGTCCGTGCCCAGATCCCCACAGGAGTAGCAAACTGCGCGCTACCTCCCTTCTTATAAATTGCACCTGGGCTTCTTTACTGTGAAAGCTAAACGTTCAAACAGCCTTTCACCTCCCTATAAATGCTTAAAAACTGATGGTATATTGGCCTTCACGGCCAAGGAATTAAAACTCAGCAATTTTTCTAGGTTTATGTCCTGTCGGAGTACGGTCACCAAGAGCACGCTGATGTGCCTACCTTGGTGTTCCTAGACGAAACCCCGCACAAGACATGGCATAAACCTAGAAAAATTGCTGAGTTTTAATTCCTCGACTGTTAATGTTCTTTCATTTGACGCCAATACTTCTTCATTCTCTGGCTCTCTTTTGCTCGTTCCTCGTCCGAGAACATCCTTCCTGTTCTCCTGGGTTTCTCTACGAAAAGATCCGTCACCTCCGTAATTTTCCTTCTGAACACGGCTCTGTTTGCAATACCTTCCTCCTCAATGCCACTTTTTTTATGATCCTGATGAACTTCTTTCAGGTATGGTATTCGAGTCTTTCTCCTTTCCTGAAAGATGAGGAACTTATTTGCTAGGCGTTCCAGTCCCATTCTTCTCAGGTGTTCATAGAAAGTCAGTAGTTTTTTCTCACCGAGGTTTAAATATTCTCGCATTTTTATACAGCACTTGATCCTAGGTCTCAGCTTGTTATTATTATTATTATTATTATTATTATTATTATCATATATAAAATGTATATGAAAATACAAAACTATCACCATCGGACTCCTTGCGAGCCAAAGACACTGATGAAAGCACTGCAACTCAAGATGTTCAGAGTCAATGAAGAGACAAAACCTTACGTTCTATACTTGCAGTACTAAGGAGGGCGGATTTTGCCTTAATTGCATATGGTTCTTCCTCAAACCAAGGATGTCCTTTGCATTCTCCAAGTAATAATATAATAATATCGTATGGCCTCGGGTGCCTGGTGCAAGCTTTGCTATTTGACACCCAGAGGGTAGCTTGCATGTCGAATTTCATAGTTCCTTGACTATGAAAGTCAAGGAGGTTGGATGTTAGATATCTAATCTCCTTGAACACAATAGCGCTTTCTAGTAGAGAAATGAGGAACTTTGTGCTGGCGGAAACTCCCGAGATTAATTTTGCCATTATGAACTCGGCCTACTGAATTCAAATGGGTTCTTTGACATGCCAACATCGTATGACATGCGTATCGTATTTTTGCCGCCTTTCAAAAATCACTTACCACGGTCAGGGGCGAACCTGCAATCTTGGGGTGAGTAGACCGACACGATATCCACTCACCCACCGTGGCAAGTCATTTGTGACTATACCATACAACAACTGAGATGACAAAAACTTCCTTTAGGCCGTATATGTGACTGAGCTCAGCGGCAAGTGGCTGGAATTTGCGCCATTTCTCAGCCACCGTATTCTGTAGGTTTTCATCGAGTGGAACAGCAACATTGTAGCCTTGTGTGATTCCTTGTCGAATATCACAAGGTTTGGCCTGTTGGCTTCTACCAAACGATCAGTTATTACAGTGGAATCCCGTAAGATCTTGACTTTGTCATTGTTCATAACCTGATCAGGTCTGCATTTATTATAGGGACTTCCTTCTCAACTAAACCGTATCGGCGCGCAAAAGCTTGATGTACTACTTTTGCTTTAATATTATTATTATTATTAATATTATTATTATTAATATTATTATTATTATTATTATTATTATTATTATTATTATTATTATTATTATTATTATTATTATTATTATTATTATTATTATTAGAATTAGGGGCCGATAGCCTAGAAGTTAGGCCTCTTAAAACAAGAATTATCAATATCATCATAATATTATCGACTTAAGGAAGGACAGGTGTTAATGAATGTCACTTCACTGGTGCACAGCGGTACACATGATTATGAAACATAAATTAACGTTAAGTGAACGATGATGTCCTGCATGTAGTCAATAGAAGTTAATTGACCTGGCGTAATCAAGTGCCACTTAAATGTTCAATGACCTACGTGCTGTTGAAGGGTCGTCGCCACCAGCTGTGCCTCCGGCCACTAAGTACTCTGGGGATGTCGAAAGGTCATGGAGGCCTCAGGGCATACATTAAATTATGGTATTGTGTAGGGGTAACTCCCAACAGTGTTGGGAGATGCGAGAGGCTATATGACTCTAGTTCGAGCCACGTGAGAGTAAACACTGGACTGAAATACGAGGGGGTGATCAGAAACTAACAAGGGAAGTATCAGGTAAAATAGGTCGAAACCTGTCTTGAAACTTTGTGGACTCAATCGTTGTACTATAAGAGGACAGCGTGCGGAAAATCAGCTGCCAGATTGAACTGCAAGGCTCCGAAATCATGTGGCGAATCTCTCATATAAATCAATGGCAGGTAGCGAGTACCGTAAATGTTGGAATGGACAGCCCTGACCGCCCAAGCACTCAAGGTTGGTGGGAAGGAGTCGCACGCTCCAGTCAGCATATACGCCCCGCCTCGCTACTACTCCGAGTGCCACAGGGATGTCCAGCTTCTCCAGCCGTCATGCCTGCGTACCAGGATGTTAGGTACGATTTCAGAGTCTTGCAGTTCAATCTGGCGGCTGATTTTCCCCACGTTGTCCTCTTATAGTACAACGATTGCGTCCTCAAAGTTTCAAGATAGGTTTCGACCTGTCTTACCTGACACTTCCTCTGTAAGGTTACAAGACCAGTATTTTTGAAGTTTCATCTGTTATAGAGAAATGAGTAGTGTGGGGTGATTGGAATACATACAGTAGGTAACTGTACAGAGTTTCAGCCCCCCACCACCTAAAGCGCTAGTTGTGGGTAAACAACTAATGGCGACTCGGTTGGATAACTGGTCTCACGAAGAGATACACTCAGTTTTTCGATTTCTGCTTGCCACGGTGGGTGAGTGGTTATCGTGTCTGATTACTAACCCTAAGCTTGAAGGTTCGCTACTGGTCGTGGTAAGTGATTTTTGAAAGGCGGCAAAAATTACGATATGCATGTCATACGATGTTGGCATGTTAAAGAAACCATTTGAATTCACTAGGCCGTGTTCATAATGGCAAATTAATCTCGGGATTTTCCGCCAAAACAAAGTTCCTCAATTCTTTACTAGAAAGCGCTCTAGTGTCAAGGAGCTTGGATATCTAACCTCCTTGACTTCCATAGTGCTTCAAGGAACTACAAAATTCGTCATGCAAACTATCCTCAGGGTGTCAAATAACAAAGCTTGCACCCGGCACCCAAGGCCATACGATATTATTATATTATTATCGGATTTCTGTGGGCGAAACATGTAACAGCGGCCAGGACTTCTTACCGAGGGCGTCATCTTCCTCCATGACAACGCGCGACCCCATACAGCCCAGAAGACCACCACGCTGTTGAAACAATTTCGCTGGGACATAATTGACCACCCTCTCTACAGCTCGGACCACGCTCAAAGCGATATTTTCCTACTTCCTCACTTGAAGGAGCACCCAGTAGGTCGGCGATTCACTTCAGATTTCGCGACAACGTGGCTGAACACGCAAGGACAGAATGTTTACAATAAGGGAATGTTCAAACTCATCCCACGAAGCGACGAGTGTCAAAAGTCTGTTCGCCAAGTCGAGATAGTGGAAGTAAACACAGTTGTGCACGTGATTGCAAGGCTGCCCGCAAGGGGTGCATAGAACTGTGCCTGCGACTACTTCAGTGCTGTGTATAGCCTACATGTGAAATGGGCTGACTTATCGGTTACATGCTGCAGCGTGGTTTATTTATTGTTCGTTTATGTTCGACCCTGACTATTATATGTCTGAAAACTGTACTATAATGAGGCTCATTGTAGTGGTTTTCCATTATGATACAGTTTCTCCAGCCAATAAGAGCTCATTCATTGACCAATTAGGTAAGGATACTTTCGCGCATGCGCTCAAAATCCAACATGTCGGACATGTCACAGCATCGTTCTATATAAATTACCGACATGGAAAGTGGTGAACCGTCCATATGTTCGCGTAAATAAACTGGCGAACATGAGACAAGAATTAGCACTGTACCTTAAGAACCCCAACTCCAATTTCTACACAGCGCATTGCTTTCAAACGACTTCGGTGACAATATTAGTGAATGCTATAGAGCTGGACGACAGGCTGTAAACAATAACTATTCTGTGTTGGCAAGCAAAGTGAATGGTCTCTGCTTTCGGAGTGCCTTGAATCCACGCATGTCCTCTGTTCAGTCAGCAAATCCGGCGCGCCCTGTTCACTAATTGAAGTAACTGAATCCCACAGTCATTTATGAATATTTATGTTAAAACATAAGTAAACAGTCGTATGCAACTCGCCAACAATGGTAGTTAAGACACTCGTATGGAAATTATAAAACTCGCTTAGGCTCATTTTATAAACATACTCGTGTCTTAATTATTGCCATTATAGGCTCGTTGCATAATGTACTGTTATGTATTTATTTATATTACATTACATTACATTATGCGAACCGGCCAAAACTAAGGACCACGCAAATATCATTTCATTTCCTTCTCAAAGTTATTTCTTCCTTTCCCTTCCTCCACACTTCCCTTCATTCTTTCAAAGTGTTGCGCCTTTCTCTCTGCTGTCCATCTTCCTTTCCTGCGTTCTATCCTTTCTCCCACAAGAACCTTTATGTTCGAAAGTATTTCCCTGAATTGTGTTCTGTCACGACAGTCGTCATCTGTAAATTTATTTAATTAATTAATAAGTTCTTAACTTCTTATGACAGGCAACAGTATACGGTGCAGCAAGTCTTGTCTTTTCTAGGGCTACGGCATGACCATGATCTCGGAGCTTCTTGGCTACCCCTGTCCGGCAGAGCCGATGACGTGAACTGGGAGTGTTTCCCTGTCCGGGTAGCCAGGGCCACTGTCTCGACTCGGCGAATAGACTTAAAACTGATATGAAGACTAGGACCAAAAGTAACCCAATGTATCTACTATCAGTTGGCTGTATCGGTTGTATGAAATAAAAAACACTGATAGTTTGAAAGAATAGGCCTTATATAATTTTAAATGCTACAAATGCTGCGTGAATTCAAATTCCGTTAGCAAAAAATAAAAAAATAAAAAATTTAAAAATTATAATAAAAAAGCAAGTGCAAACCAAGGTCAAAGGAGGTAGCTGGCTGGATGACGTCACGCTCACCGGAGCGCGTGGGGAAAGGAAGAAGCTCAAGCAGTACTATGACGTCACACACCTCAGTACATTCTCGGTACATTTAGTCCCGTCACCGTAACGTAACGCCAGAGCCCAGCGAAGTCGACATAATCATTTAAAATGATAAAATGTACACGTTTCACTGCAGGCTTTGTAACCTTAGTATCTGATCACCCCTCGTATGTTGGCCATAATAATTCGAATCAAACAAGCTCTTACCCTCATAACAGTACGCCTTTCCTTTTAACATGGAATACAAACCTCTGGGTGTGACGGAAAGCTGAGGTCTTCAAGATGTGATCAAATATGTTGTGTATACCCCGGGGAGTGATACAGAGCTGCGCTAATTGGTTCTATCCGCGGGAGTCAATTAGCAAAATCCTATCAGGGGAAATTGTCTGAGGCGTGATTCAGTTCCCCCGCTCCAAACTGGTAAATATTGGTAAATTTTGCTTCACCGCCATGTTTGTTTTTTACTTAACCTGTTTTTAAGCATCACATAGCTAAACTTTCCTTATGTATTACCATACAAAATTTCAGGGTGATACCAGTTATTGTTTCGGAGATGTACAATGTCGGCAATAATAATAATAATAATAATATAATATGGCCTCGGGTGCCGGGTGCAAGCTTTGTAATTTGACACCCAGAGGGTAGCCTGCATGTCGAATTTCGTTGTTCCTTGAATCACTATGAAAGTCAAGGAGGTTAGATATCTAAGCTCCTTGAACACTATAGCGCTTTCTAGTAGAGAAATGAGGAACTTTGTGTTGGCGGAAACTCCCGAGATTAATTTTGGCATTATGAACACGGCCTACTGAATTCAAATGGGTTATTTGACATGCCAACATCGTATGACATGCGTGTCGTATTTTTGACGCCTTTCAAAAATCACTTATCATGGCCAGGAGCGAACCTGCAATCTTGGAGTTAGTAGACCGACACGCTATCCACTCACCCACCGTGGCAAGCTGCAATGTCGGTGAAATTGGATTGGTGAAACGTATTCAAATTTAAAGGGCACCATCGGGGTCGGCCAAAATAGTATCTACCTAGGTACTATGTATTTACCGTTTAGATTGTATTAGGGACACCCACATACACAGATACATACTCACACACGGACAAAAGGTGATCTCCTAAGCCTATTATTTCATATGATGAAAATGCATATACTGTATTATTATGAAGCTGGCATTCTAAGAGTTTATCTGCGGACTACCATTATCCTCTTGAGATGTGCTATTCGACAAAACACGCAAGGCTAATACAATAATTCTTCTTATTTCTTCTTTTGCTTTAGCGATTGTCCCACCTCGTGGCAGGGTCCGCTATTTGAGTCCGCTGTCTCCACTTTACTCGGTCATGGGCCATGTCCGGATGAAGGTTGACGCTTTTCGAATCCCTGTGCAGTGTATCGGCCCAACGTTATCTCGGTCGCCCCTTTGGTCTTTTCCCGGCGACCTCCAGTGTGTAGCCCTGTTTTGCAATGGTGTCCGCTCCTGACCGTAGCACATGCCCAAACCATCGCAGACGACCCTCACGCATTTTGTTACTGATTGCTGCGATACCAAATCGTTCCCTTATTCTTTGATTGGGGATGTGATCCAACCTAGTAATGCCTGCTGTCCATCTAAGCATCTTGGTCTCCATGGCACTTAGCCGACGTTCTGCTTCCTTCGTGGTCGGCCAACATTCGGTACTATAAAGCGCTACGGGACGAATGACAGTGCGGTAAATCCTCGATTTTAGGTGGTCTTTCATCTGGCGATCGCACATGACACTGTCGTTGTTCGCCACTTCATCCACGCAGCATTAATTCTTATGTTGACCTCCTCGGTGAGACGACCTTCAACAGTTATCGTAGAGCCAAGATACTTAAATTTTGTCATTCGAGGCAGATCATCGCCGTCGACTTGGATTGTTCCGATTTCTCCAGCATCCATTGTCATATATTCTGTTTTAGCTTTGTTAAGCCGCAGGCCATATTGACTTAAACGATCACTCCATTCCTGGACTTGATGTTGGAGATCCAGCTTGTTTTGAGCGGCCAACATAACGTCATCAGCGTACAGAATGGTCCAAGGTAACGGTTGTTGTAGATCTGCAGTAACCGTGTCCATGACCATAATGAACAGCAATGGTGACAGGGCCGAACCTTGATGAACACCAACTGTTACATGGAAGTTTTCCGACGCTCCTGCGGCGGCTTGGACGTAACTTCTTGGCTCCGCGTAGAGCAACTGTACCCCGTTGACAAGGTACTCTGGGATGCCATTATGAATACAATTATGAAAAAGAAATTCATTGGTCCTTAAACTGTAATAGTTTGTTAATAATTCATACAAAGATTAAAATAGGGTCATTAAATATTAGCAAAATTTCAGGATCAATCTATTATAAGCTACAAGCAGTATAGAGCCGTCACACCCACCTATTTAACAACTTCAACACAATTTGTGATCTGATCATATAAAAACCACGCTCAAGTACATTGAGTGACATTAATATTGCTCATTATAACAATGACCTTCCTCCGGGTTGCATACAATACGACACAGCGAGCAAAGGTATGAGCTCTTAATATCCAATTGTGATACCGAGCAACGCCGGGCATAACAGCTAGTAAAATATGAAACGCTTAGGTGTATTATTCACAAAACGCAATCTCTTAAACCAGAGGGAGTTATGATGATGGTGATGATGATGATGATGATGATGATAATTGTTGTTTTAAGGGGCCTAACATCGAGGTTATCGGCCCCTTATGGTTTGGGTGATATTGAAGATGATAATGAAAAGGAAACTATAACTAAAACTAACTACTAACTTATATACTAGAAGAAGGCATGGAAAACAAAAGGAGAATAAGGCAAATAAGGGACAGGAGGAAAAGAAATGCCCTCAACCCTCGAAGAATGCGGATTGAGGGACTTGGGAGGAAGGAGAGCCATGAAAGGCAGATAGGATAGGGAAAGAGGAGAGGGTCCGCCCCAGAGGTAATGGATAAAAGGGGGGGAAACCAGACCCAGCTCAGAAATCCCTCGGGGTCGCCGACTCCCGAACTCACCAGCCGTGAGCCCCTGAGGGTGTAGCAATATCTTGGGTGCACCAGAAGGGGTGGGGCTACATACACCCTGCCTCCTTGAGGGCCTTGTGCAGAAGGCAGGAGATAATAGGAAAGAAAAAGAAGGCTGACCCCTCGAAGAACGAGGGTATCAGAAAAGATGAGACAAGGGCCAATTAAGGCGGGAAAGGAAGTGACTCTCTAGGCCGCGGATACCCTAATACCGTCGGGGTTGGAAGAAAAGAAGAGTTGACCAAGTGAGGTCGACAGGAATGAAGACGGAAAGGAGCCCGGCACAAGTAAGTGGAAGCAATGCGGGATTCAGCTGGAGCCCCGTGGTCGCCAACCCACGTCCCACTAGATGTGAGCCCCTGGGGGGCGGTTTGTGCCAAGATCTTTCAAATCGTCTCAATACTACAGGAGAACTGGAATGGCATTAGAAATATATTTATTTGTTTAAAAAGTGCTTTTGAACAAATAAACCAGACGATAGCCCCTGCCAGAACGGTGTCAGATTGTGTCCGCATAACAGCAAAGCTGGGCGAATGGTAGTCTATTATACAGGGCGCTTACAAGTAACTGATAGTGCATTCAAAAGAAAGAGAATATTACCCGCAGCAGTGACGAATTGCACTCTGATTGCATTCGTACGTAAATATTGGCAATTGTTTAAATGGAGGCTTCAAATAAATAAATAAATAAATAAATAAGAAGCCCGCAATGCAGTAAAGCCGGGTAGGTCGCTTTTGCACATGCGAGATTTCTCGCACAAGTCCCCTGGTTCGATATATTACCGAAATTTGTACGAAAGATGCAGTGTATTTTGTTTATGAGCAAATACCTGTTATGTTGCAATACTCAAATGTTTATAACATTTAACATTAGTGTGAATTATATTTCAAGTCCTTCTACTTACGGTATATGTTTTTTTTTTTTTTTAGTCGTTTCGGCCCTCCTTGGACCACGATGTTCTTCACTCATATGATCACTGTACAGTAATGCTTGTTTTCTTGTCTGCCAGTAGATCTTCATTCTTGACGAATGTTCAGCTCTCCTTTCTTCCGTCCACTTGCGAGGGCGAGGCATCACAGATGGTAAAGGGTGTAGATTACTGGTTGATTTAACCGCCTTTCTGAACAGGTTCCTATCCCAAACCTGAGCTTGATTGATTCGAGCTTCTGTTAGGTCCTTTTTAACTTACATCGACCATTTACAATAGGATTTTTTTTTTTTAGAGATTGATGAGTGTATTCGATATTAAAGTCGATGATGCTCCATCCGTTCCAAATGTCCAAAGAAATACATTCTCCTTTTTCTCATCACACTTACGAAATCTTTTATATGTTCAAATAATTCATTGTTATGTCTTCTTCTGTAAGTACCATTATCATTAACAGGTCCTCTTCTTATATGTATTTGTTGAGTTTCCAAAACATAGAAGGAACCCTAGTTTGCCTTGCTTATTAGGGTTATAGTTCAACAATTACAAAATATTTACTACTTGTATTACATTAGGTCTAACTTATCAAGGATGTGATGGATGAATGTGGGAAAATGGGAATAACAACATGATTGTTTATATATAGTATACAGAGGTTTTGAAGTCGATGATGAATCTCAGGAAAAAATATTTTTCTTTCGTAACTGATTCTTTCGATGTTGAGGTCCAAATGTTATACCACTGGTGAGTTATGCAGTCTTTTATCCTTTCTTCTACATAATAGCTAATGTTTTGTTGAGACATGCATTGTAGCCTATAACTGATATGAGTATTATTGACATGACTTTTAGGACCATGTAATTAAAACTCAGCAAACCTTCTAGGCTTTTGCTATGTCTTTTGAGGGTTTTCACCAAGGTGCATCAAATTAGTCTCATCAGCGGTCTCTTAGTGACCATGCCCGGACCGCCGCAGGGGTAGTGAACCATGTACTACGTGCGCATTTGCTCTTCTGTACTGCGAGAGCTGAGAGCTCTTACAGTATTTCTCCTCTCCATACGTTAGAGCAGGCGTTCTTAACCTTATTGAAACCCTCGTGTCATACCAAGGACCCGAACACCATTGCATCGAATATAACATAATTATAAGGAAGCAAAGGAAAGAAGCGTTTGGTTTCATGTGATCGTTAATCATGCGATCATGAGCCACGGGAACTCCATTTTACGTGGTATCGGAACCACAGGACATGGCATTTCACTTTGAAAATCTCACATGCATTGACCAGGAATCGAACCCGGTCTACCTTTGTGAGAGGCCAACAGCTTTACCGCTGCGCTATCACGCCCCAGACTTAATTATAATAACAATGACAAAAACAATTATTATTTCTCATAATATTTAATGTTGCCTATTAATATTTACGATTATTCCCCTTCAGGAGAGCGTGTGAACTTGAGCCGATCACAGCTTCACCTCCTCTTCCTCTCTTCTTTTCTCCCCAAAACCTCTTCATTACTTCACTGTGTCTTTTCTTCCTTTCCTCTGTTCATTTCTTTCCTGATGTGTCCTTCCTTCGTGTATCTGATTTTATTTATAAATTGTTCTCTGTCCTAAATGTCGTCTTCAGAGATTTTAAGTAATTCCATGTCTTCATGTACTTCATTTATCCAACTAATCTTTTATTTACTTGCATTCACGATATTGCAAAAATCTTCTTGGTAAGTCTGTTGCCTATAATAATAATAATAATAATATTAAATACAATCACACACAATCACAGATGCATACTCCTACATCGAGACAAATTTCCGCAAACGACGATTGAGATTTTACGTCCACATCTTAGGACTGAATAATGACCGATTAACAAAGAGAATTCTACTGAATGGTATGGTTCGTCTCCGCGACGAAAACGGGGTACACATCCGCTTCCCCCACTTCTCCCATTTGTCAAACCCCCACCAGCTTTGGCTCTCCTAAAATACAAAGCAAATTAGTCTACATGAAAAAAATATAAAAACAAGATGTTCAGTAAAGAACATATAGCCTACTTTCTCCTAAATGCATGGGTATTGTTATAACTCTTTGTCCTTTTCAAGGAGTATAATTGAATGTTGGTTGTAGTAGCTTGTTGAAATACAGCGTGTTATACAGATATTAAACATAAATATGAGGTTCCCTTTGCTAGTAATTTTTTTTTACAGAGATTGGTTTCTCACCAAGGTAGACCGGGTTCGATTCCTGGTCAATGCATGTAAAAATTTTCATTCAATTCAGTTTCACCATGTTTGAATTGATATGGTGAATCTATTTTCACACAAACATGGCCACCATCCGCAAATTATTGGGCTGATGACCTTGTAGTTTAGTCAAAAGATTCTTCATATGCAAAGGTATAGTGTTGCAAAAATTTGTAGAGATCAGATAATTCGTTTGGTCGTAATTTGATTTAAGCTTTCAACATTTGGGTGGTCGCCATTACGGTTTCGTCAAGATGGCGGCGATATAAAACATGACACCGAGGTGGCCTTTGCTAGTGCTACCTCTGTACCAAATTTCGTTCAATTCGGTTTCACCGTGTTTGAATAGATAGGGAGAATCGATTTGCACACAAACATGGCCGCCATCCGCAAATTATTGGGATGATGACCTTGTACTTTGGCCAAAAGATTTTTCATATGCAAAGGTATAGTGTTGAAAAAATTGGTAGAGATTAGATGGTTCGTTTGGTCGTAATTTGATTTAAGCTTTTAATATTTGGGTGGCCACCATTACGTTTCCGTCAAGATGGCGGCGATATGAAACATGACACTGAGGTGCCCTTTGCTAGTGCTACGTCTGTACCAAATTTCGTTCAATTCGGAATCACCGTGTTCGAATTGCTAGGGGGGTGTTGGGAGGGACAGACATTCAGAGTACACACACTCACACAGAGACTCACACACACACACACACACACACACACAGAGACACACAATTTTTCGCCCTTTGTTGATCTCATAAGTCTACTTTCATTTTTTGCAAAAATCGAAAGTAGGCTAAAAATAGTCAAAATCCATAAAATCCAAAAAAACATCAATATTAGTCACAATTTGGCAAAAAAAAAAGCTCAAAAAGTCCAATAAACACAAAACATCAAAATTAGTAAAAATCCAAAGATAAAACAATCACAATTAGTCAAAATTTGTGAAAGCCAGCTCACAAATTCCAATAATAATAATAATAATAATTATTATTATTATTCAAATTATAAAAATAATCAAACACGGACACAATGCGAAAAAGAAGGCTGAAAAGCTATGGGCACCTGGTAAGATTGGACGAGAACCGACTAACCAAAAAGATCTTCAAATATATCACTGGATTAAAGGCCACCTCTAAGTGGGTAGAAGAGGTCAAGGCGGATGCAGCAGTAGTTGGAATTACTCCAGAGTTGATCTACAATAGAAGTGAGTTTAGACGAAAATTATACAGTTTAAAATAATTTGAAGAGAAACCAATTAGAGCGAGACCCGTGCGGATCATTTCCGAGGAGGAGAGAAAGATAAGGGGCGAAAGAATGAAGAGGTTCTGGGAAGAAAAGAGAAGGAAGGCCAAGAAGCCTTAAGTTCTATGCGGTCCATAGTTGGCCAAATTCGAACGAAGAAGAAGAGGAAGAAGAAGAAGAATCAAACAGAATTATTTAAAACAGTCTCCATTCTGCTAGCTTAGAGAGTTTCTAGAATCGTAGTCGTCATGATGCCAAGTGGTACCGATAACAACGTTGCAATTAGCACTACCGTTATAGGGTTAAGGAAACGTAAAGTGACAACAGTCTGGATTACACAGGTCCGAATTGATCTCAGAAATGCCAATATCACACCAATAGTCATCGAGGATCAGATGACTTTCAGACACGAGATCCATAGTTGGGAAGTTACACCTGAAGTTTGACCAAAGAGATTGCGGAAAGGATGGACCGTCGTGTTCGATATAGCGACACGAGAAGTGGTTTTGGAAGAATAAGAAAAATAACAGCAGCAGATCATATTTAGTTTTATGTGATCTAATGGGTCTAAACATCTTAAATATACAATAATAATCATAATAATAATAATAATACAAACTTCATCCTTTATTTACTTTTCATATCTTTCTCTCCATCAGAAGTGCTAAAATAGCTAGGGATTCTCCACTCACCAGTCATGGTGCAACTGCTTGCATAACTCATACAGATAAGATACATTTACGTATGGACAGTCGAGTTGAATCAGCATCGTTTGTGGCGGCTTCGGTCACGAAGTTGGTAGCAAGGTGAGTTTCTATGCCCAAGATCGCGGGTTCAAACCCAGCCGAAGTCGTCGGATTTTTAAGAGCGTTAAAAATTCCTCAGTATGCCATCCTTCGGAGAGGAAGAAAATCCGGCGGTCCCATGTCATATATTTATGACATGTAAAATAACCTTGTCGTCTCCGTAGTGTAGCGGTCAGCATGATTAGCTGCCGCCCCGGAGGTCCTGGGTTCGATTCCCGGCTCTGCCACGAAATTTGAAAAGTGGTATGAGGACTGGAACGGGGTCTACTCAGCCTCGGGTGTTCCAAATGAATAGAGGGGGTTCGATTTCCACCTCAGCCATCCTCGAAGTGGCTTTCCGTGGTTTCCCACTTCGTCTTCGGGCAAATGCCGGGATGGTACTGCACCATTATTCATAAAAGGGTTTAAGTACAGACATGGTTACAGTATTTTGGGAACACCCTGTAACTTCCTAACTTGCCTCTGAAGTCGATCATAACAGCTGGTCTGCAGCAAGGAAAAGCCATGCTATCATGAAAGAGATCGGCAGAGCTCGTGTCTCCGACGAGAAACCCGAAGCTCATCGATAATAACTATGTTGACTGTGTCTAACACCATATCGATCGATTCACCTGAGAGTGATTAATACAAATTAATGCATATTTAGCGCTTTATGTAAGCAGATACATGTGTCTATATGTATATTTCCATGGCAGAAAGCTATTATTAAGAAAGCCATTATTAAGAAAGTATGAAGAACAGAAGATGATATGTTAACTCACTGCTGATTACGTTTCGACTGCGATATATTTCGTATCGAGTCATGACGTGTGTGTGGTAGTGGGGGAAGCAGATGTGAGACTCAGGCGACCTCGTGCAGAGAGCGATGTGTATAGAACTTGACAGCGCAGAGGGTTGAGCTGGAAATCAGTGAAAGTAAAATCGCCAGCTAACGGGAGTTTTAAAAACGTGTGACCATGCTGAAGTGTATTCTAGTTCGTTAAGCATTCTACGTGAAGTAGAAACGTGTTTAATAGGGCTCAGACATGGTCTTAAACATGTAATAATTTACCTCTGCGACTGTGTGTCTACGGCAACTAACGGGCCATGCGGATGGATGCTTTTATAATCACGACCGCGAGCTCAGCCGTGATGTGTCACGAAACTCTGCATATAATCCGTCGTGGAAATGCAGCCTAGATTTGATTCACTCTTCACTGTGATTATACTTTTTGAAAAGAGTACATTCTCAAGCAAGGTGTCAAGGGGAAGGGACAATATGAAGCTTATATCCACTACGATGGTAGGCTAAATTGATTTAAGAATACTGCATTAGCAGGGTACAGCGGGGGACTTATCCAAGGCAACTTTCATTTAGCATGAAGTGTGCACGCGACTCTCGTGTCAAGAGGGGCCGCGTCGACCCTCGTGAACTTGTTCACACGCGCGTTCTCATATTGGAACTTGTTAGTGACGGTTCGAGTTCACCTTCGCATCGTGACGAGTTGATAAACTGTGTGCGGTCCTTCCGTTGGTGTTCGAATATGTATGGGAAGATATCGCCAGGATATGTTGGAACTATTTCGACCGACCGGGTGTTGTTCGAGCCTGGGAGGACTTTGGTTCGTTCTATGGAAACCCAGTTGAAGTCCAGCATATTTTCTGTTGGTCCGGAGCTGATTATGGCCAACGATATCCTTTTTTTCCTCATCTAGAATCGCCAAAGGTACTGATCACTTCAACTTGTTACAGTAGTGTAGCGTGGACATTTAGAAATACCACTTTGCCATATTTGGTTTTGTAGTTTAAATGGTTCAGTAGAAAGTGCAGGTTCGATGTTCATTTCGAAACTGACCTTCTATGATGCCAGGATTTTGACTCATAGAAATGAGTGCATCCTTCGTGTAATTTTGATGAATAAATTAATAATTTCAGTAGTATTTTACAGTATTTAAAATGATATGCTCATTCTTATTTGTCGAGAAACAAATGTAGGAGGAAGATTTACAGTTTTTCTTGTGTAAGAACATTTTTAGTAACACAACTTTCTTTTGAGAACGTTGGTTGAGTTTTCATATTCTAGTGCATTGTTCTTTAAGCACTCTCGCTTGGATTATCGTATTCTTTAGAGGGGAATTTTCCTTTTCGTATTGTGATTAAGATATTAGGAAGTTTTCGGACCCAGTTATCCTAAATGTTACTTCGAGTCCTTGGACTATATTTTCTTCAGTTTTTTTTTAATAACAGATTTAACTTGTGTTTTCTGAGCGTGATTTTCGAAATGGATTGCCTAATGGGTCATTAGTCGCTTAGCCTTTGTTGCTAACCTAGATCCATGCTGTAGGTCTAATCCATCGACATTTTCGCGTTCGGGAAATTCAGGGAGGATCTTATTTTGAGATTGAATTTTTTTTTTATAGATCACTTTACAACCTCAGTTTGTGTGGTTGGGCAGCGTTATATACAGTTTATATATTTTTTTTTGATGTTAACACTGGATTAAATTGATATCATTGCCTTTAGTGCAATAGTTTTTCTTTAGTAAGAGGGTATTTGAACGACATCCAAATTTGCGAGGATAATCCCAGGGACGACTTACTATAAGTCATACGTTTAAGAATTATGGATCTTGTAATAAATCAATGTAAGGCAAGTTTTTAAAGATAGGTGGAATATTTCTGAAATCCACTGGGCTTTGTTGGTAATCTGTTACGGGATCATATTTTTCGAATTCAGGATTTTTACCATAAACAGCTGATTTGCATAATTGTGGATTTATAACAGTAAGGCTCCTATTATAGGTGCATATTGGTCTTTAGAGAGGCATATACTATGAGTAATGTCTTTGTGTTTAAGTATATTGATGCAATGCTTTGTAAAGCAGATTTTTCTTGTTGAGGATTGAGCTAGGTGTGCCAATCAGGATTAGATTGATTGGGGTTTTAACCCAGAGAGAGGTGTTGTTTTAACCTAGTATGGTTAATAATTGGTCATTGTTAACCTTATCGCTGTTATCGTGAAAATGCCTGTGTGAAGATTAATATTTTTCCGAGCAGTATTATTGGGAATCTTGAGTGGATATTCGGTTAAATATTTCCAGTAAAACTAATATAACAATTTTGTCATAAGATGTATGTTTAAAAAGGAAACGGATAACTATTTAAGACTGACTTTACAATTAATTTTTGCTTAGCTTAACTGTTCGGCAGAATTTCCCTAAAACAAGAATTGAAATAATATTAAACAGAAAGGAATGTCGTGACTTCAAGTCAGTAGGAAGAGAATAATTGAAATTATTCTGGAATTTTGTGTAAATTATATTCTGTAAATAGGCCATATGAATTTCTTCATTCAATAACAAGAACATATAAAGTTACTGAAGATGTCGTGTAGGATTAGTAATTATAACCAGGATATTTTTGTATAAGATGTTATTTCCGTTAAGGAACCGAAATTAATTTAATGTATTCAAGTCTTATAATATTTCTCTTTTTGTGAATGCTTACCCTATGGGATTGATCATCATTGTTATTATTAATATGCCTTATATTTTAATCAGCTAAAAGTTAGTTGTGATAATGGGTAAAATATATATTTTTTTTTCTGGAAGATAATCCAATATAATCAATGAGATTTTTTTTTGATTGGTCGTGGTATCGACGAAATTGATATTCTTCTGTCTTGTTTATTCTTACAATAAACTACTTTATTACTTGGTTTTAATTATTGCGTGATGCTTTATAGAGGTGATGGAAGGGTGTATTAAGGGGGCCATCGCTCGGTATTTTAGTGTTTACCACACCTTTGAGATTCTTTCTTCCTCTTGAAGAATTCTCGTGTTTTGAGCTAGTCTTTTCTTTTTCTGAGCCTTGGTCAGTCTTAATACATCCTGTTAGGTATTCGAGTGGCCCTATTATCCCTGTGTCTGTTGGTAGAACTTGGGGGGTCTTTAGAGCCGGGGCATTTTCAGGTTCTACGATCCAGCTGCTATCCAGGGATTCAACAGGTATTGGTAGGTAAAAGGGTACAGTACCTTCTTCAAGGCCACGGCCGCCTCCTTCCCTCTTCCATGCCTATCCATCCTGACCATCCATTATCTTCCCTCATGAGGCCCCTCTTCGCTTTGCAGGTGAGGCCGCCTGGGCGAGGTGCCAATCACATCTCACCAGTTGTATCCACTCCGATTAGATGTTCCCAGCTCTAGGACACTGCTCGTAGAGGCGGTAGTGGTGAGTTCCCTCGCTGAGTCCGTGGGTTCCACCAACCTGGAGGGTAAACGACTAAGAAAAGAAAAGAAAAAAAACCTTCCGCTAACTAAACTTGTGTGAAGCAAAATTTGTATTTCAGGTTTGATTAATGCTCTTAAGTTCCAACGTTCGTCACCAGGCGCTGGATGTGATGGCATTTAGTAGTAGCCAAGTTCACAGCTAGGTGTCGTGGACGGTATATTTGGTAGCGAAAGTAGGAACTACCTGAAATTATCGTCTGCAGTCCTTACTTGAATTTAAAAAAAGTCCTCTCGGCACGCCGGAAGGCGGAGGTAGATTTCACCGGACAAATAGGCAGAATATGCAGGTTTTCGTAGAAGGATCAGACCTCATTTATCGCATGAAAGTATTTTATAATTGGAGATTAATTAACTTTGTTTTTCGTCATTTTATGCATATTTTAAACATTCTATTGTCTTATGATGACGGTAACCTTCTTGTCATTTGGAGTCCATTTTTATACTTGTGGTCACACTGTCCTTATGCAAGGTTTCGACACTGATGTGCAATTATGTAACGGTCTGTTACTTCTCACGAAAAATTATATCTCCCGCAGAGATGTTGGTTGGTTCCTCAGTTTAGGGGCTGCGACAACGCGGTCATGTAACCCCGTGTACTTTGGGTGAGTGTAGAATCTGTCTGATAAACGGTATGAATTGTGATGGCTGTAGGCTATTAGTCTGTAATTCAGGTAAGGAATAAAGACGCTCAATTTCAAGCCATAGTTCCTAATGTTGCTACCAGATACTACCGTCAACGCCACCTAGCTGTGAACGAGGCTACTAGATGCCACCTCAATCAGCAACTCGCAACGAAAGTTGGAACTTCCCCTCCAAAGGAAAGCTTACTGAGGGATTTTTAGCACTCTTAGAAAATCCGACGACTTTGGCCGGCTTTGAACCCGCGACCTTGGGCATAGAAGTTCAGCATGCTACCAGTTACGTCACCGAAGCCGCTCCACACCTAGTCAGATGGAAATCTGAATCTGATCTCGCGCAAGTGCGTTGTCATGGCAACGTCTGATGGCTCATCCCTCATCAATTTAGTAGTGTTGCCAGGTCAACCACTGATAGCTCTTGGCATTTTCTTATAATTCCGAAATCATTTTTCTCATCCCTTGGCGTAATGGTGGCTCATATCAAAAATTCTTTCAGACAAACGTTTTAGGTAATTATTAGGGGAATATTGTCCATTTTGTACGGTTTTGATATTGTGCCTATTTACAGAGATATGATTAATGTTTCCCGAAAAAAACACTTTTTCCCACCCCTTTGGTCAATGGTTGGTGCTATCAAAAAACTTTTCAAACATAAATTTTTGAGCTTTATCCGACACATAGTATGAACTTTGAACGGATTCGATATTTCTCATATTAAGAGAGTTATAGCAATATTTCATTTTTTCGAAAAAAAAAGTCCCCCATTTTCATCCCCTTCGACCGATTTAGCCCAGTAACGAACTCGTCCTTGATTTTATGGGTATACATATTCGGTAAAAAATTCAAAGTGATTGGTGTAAAATTACGGCAGTTATCGTGTCCACAAGAAACTGATATACATATATATATATACATATATTACATAAATTATATATATACTTTTGAACTGACGGTGGTTTTGGGGTCTGGGGGATGTGAAACGCGAAGATATGTCGAAATTTTCCGGAAATCGAAACATGGTACCCATTGCAATAGTTAGCTTTCTAATGAAATCTACCTAAAATACTACCGTCAACGACACCTAGCTGTGAACTTGGCTACTAGATGCCACCTCAATCAGCAACTCGCAACGAACGTTGGAACTTCCCCTCCGAAGGAAAGCAAACTCAGGTTTTATAGCGCTCTTAGTAAATCCGACGACTTCAGCCGGGTGTGAACCCGCGACCTAGGGCATAGAAGTTCAGCATGCTACCAGTTCCGATACCGAAGTCGCTTCCCACAGACAGATGGAAAACTGAATGTTATCTCGTGCAGTGGCGTTGTCATAGCAACTGCTGATGGCTCATCCCTTATCAATTAAAAGTAAAGTTGTCATGGCAACCTCTCTTGGCACTTGGCATTTTCTTATAATTTAAATCATTTTGTTCACCCCGTGGCGTAATTGTGGGTCATATCAAAAATTCTTTCAGACAAAAGTTTTAGGTGATTATTGGAGGAATATTGACCATTTTGTGCGGTTTTGATATTGTGCCTATTAACAGAGATATGATTAATGTGTCCCGAAACACCCACTTTTTCCCACCCCTTTGGTCAATGGTTGGTGCTATCAAAAAACTTTTCAAACATAAATTTTAGGGCCTTGTCCGACACATAGTATGAACTTTGAATGGATTCAATATTTCAGATATTAAGAGAGTTATAGCGATATTTCACTTTTTCGAAAAAAAAGCCTCCCATTTTCACCCCCTTTGACCGATTGTGCCCATTAACTAACTCAACCGAGACTTTAAGGGGATACATATTATGTAAAAAATTCAAAGTGATTGGTGCAAAATTACGGCAGTTATCGTGTCCACAAGAAACTGATATGCATATATATATCAGTGTGGTCCGCCCGCCCCTTATTATTTAGTTTTATGAAACCCAACTAACATCTCAATTCTCCCGATGGTCGATATTGCTCTGCGCTCTGACTGTGTGACAGCAATGTAATTGAGTCATGGGTCTAGCAAAGAAAAACCGACCTTAAACTTTTCCCCGCCAAATACTATGGCCCATTCTACTAACATATGACTTACTGCTCCTTGAAATAACACACATACACGTAATACGATCGAATTAATAGCTTACGCCACGTGATCTGTAACAGTAGAAAGTTACATCAACACCATAAACCGTGATTGAAGGCTTTGACATGGACTTAAATGTTTGAGGTGGGACGGCTACAGTAACAACTGCACGTTTAGCATGTGGCATTTGCCATGTGTTTGTGGCTGAGAGGTTTAAAGCCTGACCGCACGAGGTGGGCGCGAGCGGGTAGAAGGCTGCTTCGAATCCAGTAGTGGGCATACTTTTTTGATCGAAAGCCCACATTCCATTTTAGTCGGGATGTAACTACATTGCCACATTTATTGCCTTACGACGTATTTTTTGTGAAGAGTACGTTGAATTTTGACGATTTATAAAGAAAATACGGTCGAATTGGTACGATATGCCACGTGACCTGTAAAGGCAGAAAACTAAAAAACTGGCATGAATATTAACATAACATATCGAAGTGTTGCTCCGGTGGTTCGGGTTCGATTTCCAGCTCTGCCAAGAAATGTAATACTTGTCTGAGGGCTGAAATTGGGTACACGTAGCCTCGTGAAGCAAATATGAGAAGAAGTGGGTTTGATTCCCACCTCAGCCACCCTGGAAATGGTTTTCCGTGGTTTCCCACTTCTACTCCGGCCAAATTCCGGGACGGATTCTATCTTAAGGCCACGGCCGCCTCCTTCCCAATCCTTAATTGCAAATACACACATCATTACAAGCCCGCAATAACTCAGGTTATCAGACAAATTCTACACACACACCCAAGTAAAGGGGGTTAATTAACCGCGATGTTCTAGCCCCTCAAATGAAACAAAACAACATATCGAAGGATATTCTGATCGCCAGTGCTTGCTTCGAAGTATACGTATTCCTTAGAAATTCCCATGGTATTATTTAGCATACTTTCGATTTTTGCAAAAAATGAAAGTAGACTTATGAGATCTACACAGGGCCAAAAATTGTCTGTCTGTCTGTGTGTGTGTGACTGTGTCTCTGCGTGTGTGTGAGTGTGTGTACTCTGAATGTCTGCCCCCTCTATCAATTCGAACACGGTGAAACCGAATTGAACGAAATTTGGTACAGAGGTAGCACTAGCGTAGAACACCTCAGTGTCATGTTTTATATCGCCACCATCTTGACGGAAACGTAATGGTGGCCACCCAAATTGTCAAAGCTTAAATCAAATTACGACTAACTTAATCATCCGATCTCTATCAAATTTTGCAACAACATATACTTGTATGGCGAGCGTCGTTTGACTGAACTACAAGGTCATCAGTCCATTAGTTTGCAGATGACGGCCATGTATGTGTGCAAATCGATTCCCCCTATCAATTCAAACACGGTGAAACTGAATTGAACGAAGTTTGGCACAGAGGTAGCACTAGCAAAGGCCACCTCAGTGTCATGTTTTATATCGCCGCCATCTTGACGGAAACGGAATGGCGGCCACCCAAATGTTAAAATCTTAAATCAAATTATGACCAACCTATTCATTTGAACTCTACAAAATTTTTCAACAACATAACTTTTTGTGGGAAGCATCTTTTGACTGAACTGCAAGGTCATTAGCCCAATAGTTTGCAGATAGCGGCCATGTATGTGTGCAAATCGATTCCCCACATCAATTCAAACACGGTGAAACCGAATTGAATGATTTTTTTTATAGAGGGAGCACTAGCAAAGGGCACATCATATTCATGTATAATACCCGTATAGCTCGTTGTATTTCAAGAAGCTACTACAACCAACATTCAATTATATTCCTTGAAAAGGACAAAGAGTTATAACAATACCCATGCATTTAGGAGAAAGTAGGCAATACGTTCTTTACCGAACATCTTGTTTTGTTATTAAATTTTAACAAAAAGTCATAGCATATCTTTAGGCCCGTATCACACGACACTCGCTGGCAAGGAAGCTGCTGTAATCGCTGGTACACAACCCTGTATTATTCTGTTCTCTTCGTCAGTACACCTGCTTGTATGACCGAAGTGTATCACACGCTAGCATTTTGGACGCTAAGTTGCATGAAATAAAACCGAAGGGCTGTCGTTTGAGGGCATTATTTGCAGTTATGTCGCATTATTAACGTAAAGCAGTCGCGAAACTTGCTTTAAGTAAATTAGAAAACATGCCAGGTACTGAATGAATGCATTCCAATCAATATTTAAGATCTAACTGTAATAATTGATTATTTTACCATACGCGTTAATAAGAAGCACAATAAAAACCTCCAGAGTGTGTTGGAAATGTGTGCAAGTGTTATTGCGTCCGCTCGCTCTTTCGAAGGTCCCGGGTTCAAGACTATCCAACGGCAGATTTTTAAAATTCTTTTTAACTATTTTATGATACCCTCCATACCTCGTACAGCAAGATTTCAACTTGGTTTTGTTCACATTATCTACGAAGACGATAGGGAAAGTTATTTTCTTGTCTCATTTAAATGGCTATTTTCCCTAAATACTGTTCAAAACCATGGATGGTTACTATTCGTTATAATTTTTTTTTATCTGATTTTACCCTCCAGGTTAGGTTTTCCCACGGACTCAGCGAGGGATCCCATCATTACTGCCTCTACGGGCAGTGTGCTAGAGCTTGAAACATCTCGTCTGGGGGATACAACTGGCGAGGTGGGATCAGCACTCGCCCAGGCGGCCTGCAAAGCGAACAGGGTCCTCTTGAGAGATGGGGCCGTACGGTAGGTAACATCCCGGCATTTGCCCGAAGGCGAAGTGGGAAACCACGGAAAACCACCTTGAGGATGGCTGAGGTGGGAATCGAACCCCCTCTACTCATTTGGACCACCCGAGGCTGAGTAGACCCCGTCCCAGTCCTCATACCACTTTTCAAATTTCGTGGCAGAGCCGGGAATCGAACCCAGGACGTCCGAGGTGTTAGCTAATCACGATGACCACTACGCAACGGAGGCGACTCTATTCGTGATAATTAGAATTTTAATAGTTCAATATTTATAATAATATGACACGTTCTGTAATTACTGCCTTGCTGCGAGACTCAGCGTTAACGTTCTCGCTTACTGTGCCCAAGGTTGCAGGTTCGTATCCTGGCGCAGTCAGCTGGCATTCGAGGGTGCGCAAATGCGAGGGAGTCGTGTCAGTAAATTTACTGGCACGTTAAAGATCCCCTTCGGAGCAAAATTCCGGCACCCCGGCGTATCTAAAAGCCAGAGCAGTTAAAAGGGACGTAAAACCAATAATTTTATAATTATCTGTATTTACTGCATGTTTGGGTCAGATGACCTTGTAGTTCCGCCAGCGGCTTCGGTGGCGTAGTCGGTAGCATGCTGAACTGCTATGCCCAAGATAGCGGGTTCAAACCCGGCTGAAGTCGTCGGATTTTTTAAGAGCGTTAAAAATCCTTCAGTATGCCTTCCTTCGGAGGGGAAGTAAAGCCGGCGGTCCCATGTCATAGATTTATGGCATGTAAAAGATCCTTTCGCAGACTAAACTTGTGTAAAGCAAAATTTGTTAGGTTAGATTTCGTCAGAACGCTCTATCAAAGTTCCAACGTTCACCACTAAGTATCATTGATATCTGGTGACGAAAGTTGGAACTACTTGAAATTGAACGGAACTTGTAGCTCACCCTTTAGGGTGTCCGCTGGAAGCAGCTACAGACTCAGGCGAGCCGAACATGTCCTCGGACACTCCCGGCACTAAAAGCCATACGATAAATAATAAATAGTAGTTCCGACCCTTAAAACCTCACTAACTAACTATTATTGTAAGTTTATAGCAAGCGCTTTTCGCACAGACGCCGTTGAAATAAATTATAGTTTCGGTCTGATATATTTATTCGTGAGCCTACCCACATAACAAATCTATTTGTTATGTGGGTCGTCTGAGTGAGTCGGAGTTTTCCTTTAAACAAAGGTGGTCAAAATTTCGAACACTTGCTACGTTGAATATACAGGATACCTTGCTTTCGTTCTACTGATCATTATGTCGTCGTCCAATCTGGCTGCGTACCATCGGATAAGTACGGTGCTTTTGAGGACCAAATAAAAAATCACTCGTTGGAACAGATAGATATGCGTCCATAATACATCCACAATAAACGACATTAAGCAAAAATAAAGTACTAGTTCAAGGTTCGAACCTAGTACAATGAGACTTCGTTGACGCTACTCTAGCAATTCTTGATTTAGCCACCGTAGCTACCGAAAACCATGGCATATTGCTGGCACTTATTGAATCTATTCGTAGACCCTTCAAGTCCAAACGTAAGAAGGTGATATTCGGAGCTCTGATCGTTTCAATCATGCATTATATTTGAGGTCATTGAAAGAACACTGCCACTATTGATTTCTACTATATTCGCGAGGATGTACTCAACGGTAAAGTTGTACAATGGACGTAAAGGAGCAGGTACTTATGTTTTTAGGATGACTGTGATATACGCGTTAGTTGGGTTGCCTTCCTCCAAAAAAATAAGGGGCTGGTGGACCACACTGTGTATATATATATATACATATATATATACATACATAAATTATATATAAACTTTTGAACTGACGGTGGTTTTGGGGTCTGGGGGATGTGAAACGCGAAGATATGTCGAAATTTTCCGGAAGTCGAAACATGGGACCCATTGCAATAGTTAGCTTTCTAATGAAATCTACCTAACAGATAGCGCACACTAATACAGTGATCACAATTAATTAACACTGGTTATCTGGCTGATTCTACACACACCCAAAGTACACGGGGCTACATGACCGCGTTGTCGCAGCCCCTAAACTAAGGAACCAACCAGTATCATTCGTGTTACTCATAAAACAGGGATGTACAGTTATATTTACTATATATTGCGCCCTTATCCTAAGGTCATAGGCTAAGTTCGCATGGTTTTCAGTAATGCTAGAAACAGCGTTTAAATGAGCCTCGATTTGCAGGGAAAAAGAAGTCTGATTTTGCGTCATTTTAATCATGTTAAGCTCCTGCTGCAGTGTTATTAGGGCGAGTCATGCAACTGGCCACTTGACGAACCGAAGGTACGTCGCACGGAACTCGCAGACAAAGGCTAGTCGAGAACATACTTCTATAACGCGCATTTACCACGCAGGTGTATGCTCAAGGACTTTCGGAGGGGCTTGCATCAGATTACGTTCTGGAAAGTTCTGTAGTGCGTCTTACTCTGGTTTCACCACGCCCCTAAATAGCGAAATTAATTTATTTCTACGATGCGGCAGCACCCAGGATCGAATCATTGACTACAATAAGCCGGAAGTAATCCTGTGATTTTTTGCAGATGAACAGAATAATTAAATCATCAAGAAATTAATAAATCAGTGGTCCAGAACTGAGATCCTTCCGCGGATCCGTCTGGGGTGAAGAGTTTGTTGTGAGAGTGGGAATGGCGTCTATTTCGCCATAAATAGTCCGGAGGACGCAGTGTTGATATCCCCTAAAATTACGATCGATTATCGATGATAATCCTATGATTCGATGGACCTTACTATCATGAATAATGTGTACACAGTGTATTGAAATAGATGTGTTGGAGTACGGAGCTCTTGCTTGTGGAACAATCTTCAGGTGCTCTGTCGCCATATTTGAGATATATTTCACCCCTGCGCAGTGCATTTAGTTAGTTTCCAGCAGACCACACGGGGAGGAGTTAGTTTTCCAGCAGACCACACGGAGAGTTGTTAGTCTCCCGCAGTTTGGTTGTCACGCAGTTAGCGCGCGAGTGAATGTTAGTAGATGCATAGTTTGGCGAGCCCGCTCGAGACTGGTAGGGTGTTCGCAATGTGCTATTGTGCAGTTCGACACGTTTTCGACAAACAGTTACAAGCACTCTCGATAAGTCAGTTTACAGTCCGTCGTCATGCAGTTTTTACGCTACAGACAATGACACTCAGTTGCATGTAAACGGTCAGCACGACTCAAGGCTGCAGGTTGAACATTTCATAGAAGCAGTCGTAGCTTTAGTAAATAGCATATGTGTGCAGGGAAAGCTTGCAGTGTTACAAGTTAACACAATTTGTATAGCTGTAGAAACAGTACTGTCAGTCGCAGAAGTTGGGAGGTGCGCGGTTGATCACCCGAGACTCGAACCCTCGCCGCTGGAACAATGACTGTTCCGTGAATGAACAGTGGGAAGAGAAAACGCATCGAGGTTGCCAGCCCGGCACGTATGAAGAGCGGAATAACAGAAGAATTGGTGCATGATTTAACGAGTGTTGCGTAATCCTAGCCCGATTTTTATGTTGAAAAGTGTATTGTGATGCAACGTACACGTGTTGGATAAGGTACTGGAGTGCAACAAACGTACCAGTAGTGTTATTTCTTTTTGTAAGAATAAGGTGAAATTTAGTGCTAACCATGATTATCAATCACTCAGTGGAGTAGTGCATTGAATGTGAATATGTGTAGTGCCGGTATGGTGTGAAAGGCACATGGCTAGGGGTTGCTGACATCTATTGCTGGAGAGGATGACGGCCAACGTTGGAATTATGATGAGTATTAATTACCATTAATTATCTATGTCATAATTTTATGGGTCGTGTTTATTATAGTTCGATACAGGAATAGATATTCGTTTTAGTTTATTATTAGATTATTTTTTTTAGTTTAAGTATAATTTGTCGTAGGTTAAGTGTATCCGTGACGACGGAACGCTATTTGTTTAGTTCAGGAGATGCTTAGCGATGATGTTTGTTCGCAAACCTTGCCAAATTGTACACTGATAGGGATGCATGTGTTCACCCCATTATGTTGTATGTATTTCAGCCCCAGGATGAAGTTCAGCCCCAGGATGAAGTTGCCGGAAAGAGCAAAGGCACGTAGATTTAGAAAGAGAGAGAGATTTAAAGAATGTAAAATTCATAGACGCACTAATGACGCAGGTTATTGATAATCATAATAATAATAATAAGCATGACGTCAACTAGGGATAATATAACAATATCGAGAGTAATAATGATATATGGTATGGATAGAAGGGGAGGAAGTTTAAATGTTAATGCCCTTATTACGACACATGTGGTGGTAATTATTCATACGGATGCACTCTGAACTGTGTCAGGGATGATTTGACGCGTCCTTTCTCTTAGATTTAACGCAGGTAAGTGTGGTATTGAGTAGGAGAAGTATTTAGGGTATCCATTTGAGTGTATTGGGAGAGCAAGCTGAACATCGGCTTAATCGTGGTATGTTAATGAGAACATAGTTGAATGTATGCCAAAAAAGATTCCGGGAGGTTCCATGAGGCCCCGGGGGTTCAACGAGGAATAAATAAAATGGTATAAGGAGTTGCAAGTGACACAGCCATATGTCACTCGACTGCCAACTGAAAAGGAAAAGAAAGGTAAGTGAGGTATAGTGGGCATACCCTGTGAAACAGGTAAGGCTAAACTATGCGTACAGGTTTTGTGTGATAAATAGGACCATGATAATGATATTGCTCCAAGACCAGGTTCCACTCAGGTCGAACCAAAGACTATCTAGATGGTGAGGTCATTTCTCCTTGTGTTTCCATTAGGCCTGTGTAGTTAACTAAGAGTGCAGTTTTGGGAGCCCACAACATTTATTGTCTGAGCTGCGGTGGCACTTGCCAAGGTCGTACCTACCCCGCCCCTCTCCATAACGGGACTCTCTGTGTTCAAATGAGGCTAAGTTTGACGGTCATGTGGACAGCTGACTCCCTAGTCAGAGAAACTTATGTAATATTCAGACTCATTTCCAAAATTAATTCATGATTGAGATTTACATATGGTACTGTATTACACTAACCTTGTGATCCACGTCTATTATAAAGGTATTAATTATGATAATATTTATGTTAATTATAATAATAATAATAATAATATTAATAATAATAATAATCTGTTATCGAGTTGAGGATAAACTTATGTAAAGGGTACTTTAATCCAATAACCTTTTGTGTCCTGGCATTGCCGCGAAGATTTTATTCAAATAGAATAATAACCAGATGGATCTTAATAATAATAATAATAATAATAATAATAATAATAATAATAATAATAATAATAATAATAATAATAATAATAATTCATGGATTTCAAGACCGAATTTTATTTAGGGTACTGATACCCAGTAACCTTTGGATAGTTGATTCCATTACGGCGGTAATAATTAAAGGTGATAATCATATTGATAGTATTAATAGCAATAATAATAATAATAATAATAATAATAATAATAATGGTGACTTTTATTATAATGGGATCCGTTTGGTGATTGATTTTCCTTTTCGTGAAGTTAATTGCTCTCTCGGATAGTAGCAAGCGTCTGTGATCGTGCAATGCTCTGAAAAAGGTAGGTGAGAGTCCTCGCTTCGAAGCCTACGAGTGTATATATATTTCCTGTTAGCGTTTCAACTTGTAAATACATATTTGTGTTATGTTGTTTATAGCAGGGTCGTAGGCATCATTGACAAGATACACACACCGTTGTTTAATTTTTGTCGCTCGGTGCGGTATGCGAGTATAGGATGTTTTTTTTTATGTATCTGGAATATGCAAAATTTCTGCATATAGTTTGGTATTTATTTTGGTTTCCTTATTTTCTTGCCTTACGGTAAGCTATTGTTTTTGCCATGATACTCGCAAGCATCTCGAGTTGTATTTATGTGTATAGTTAAGCACACGCCCATAAGACTTTGACAGACGGTTTTGAATCCGGGACCCGGATCATTTTGTTACGAGTCCTGAGTTCAATCCTTGAATGATCATATTTCTAAGTTATTTTGTGTTTATTTTAAGTATCAGTGTAGCACATCTCAAACTCAAATCTCATTGAGGTCGTATGAGTGTAAATTTGCCAGTTGGTATTAATAAGTACGCATTGATGTATGCTTAAAGGCTCAAAGGTATAAGCGTGCCAAATTTCATATTCATTTGAAGTGCGAATTTTGTAGGTGTGAATAATGGATACATGAGTATTGTGATTTGGTGAAAGTGTCTTAATCCACCAAAGGGGATCACAGGGGCAATGTTGCCAGATCATGTCACAATATGATTACCTCATGAATATTATAATTATGGAAGCCCTAAATTAATGGTGGAAATGCCAATGGCTTGATGTTTGTTGTATTAATTAATTGGCACACAACGGCAAGATGCCATGGTATTTTGAATATTGAATTCAGAGGTGTGGAATGTATTACAGTGAATATTAATTATGGTCAGATCAGATTGATTTTCATCTTGGCATATGATCAAAGATTAGTTGTTTGTTTAATTGAGAGATTGGATTAATTGATTGATAATCGATTATTGATAAATGATGGGATTTACAGTTCAATTAAAGTTTAATTGATTTGAATATTAGTTGATTCACTGAGTGATTTGAATTGATGATTAATTTAATTAAGGTTGATTTTATCTGAATTGATGATTCATTTAATTCAGGTTGATTTTGTTTGAATTGGTGATTAATTTAATTAAAGTTGATTTTGTTTGGATTGGTGATTAGCTTAATTAAGTTTAATTTTATTTGGATCGATGATTAATTTAATTGAGGTAATTTTATTTGAATTGAGAATTAATTTAATTGAAATGTAATTAATTTAATTATGGTTGATTAATTGAAATGTAATTAATTTAATTGAGGTTGATTAATTTAATTGGAATTTAATTACTCATTTTCTTTGAGTTTTTGACGTTTTTTAAAAATTATTTTTATTTATTTTAAAATCTTTTGGATTGGTTTTAACATTTTTTCGTTATTTTTGATTTCTTTTGGATTTATTTCAAAATTTGTAACTCGTTAAGTTGTTTTGGAGATTGGTTCAATTCTGAATAGTTTTTTTTTTTAATTTTGATTTTCCTGAGTTAATATTTTTGGTTTTTGCTTTCTTTTCGATCATTTTTGTATCTCTTTACCAGTGTTAATAAAGTTGTTTTTCCTTTGGTTTTGAATCCTGTGTGTGATGATTTATTAATCAGCCCTATTGATCTTCCAAATGATGCATCCCAGGACAGTTATTAGCTTCAAGTAGGAACGCACCACCCCCGGGAATAGAATCCTGTCCTGAAGGTCCTATGTTCAAAAGGATACAATATTATAAATACTATTACACAAACTGATAAATTTTCTGACTGTCAGACGTGTAATAAAAAGAATCCTCTCGGCACGCCGGAAGGCGGAGGTAGATTTCACGGGGCAAACTAGGGGATAGGTTATAATAGGCAAAATATGCAGGTTTTCGTAGGTGGAACAGACCTCATTTATTGCGAGAAAGTATTTTACAATTGGAGGTTAATTAAAATTTTTTTTCGTCTTCTATGCATATTTTTAACATTTTATTGTCTTATGGGGATGGTAACTTTCTTGTCATTTGGTGTTCATTTTAGCCTACTTTTCACATTTTGCAAAAATGAGGAAAAAGTAGACTTATGAGATCGGGCAAATGTGTGTCTGTCTGTCTGCTTGTCTGTCTGTCCTTCTGTCTGTCTGGCTGTGTGTGTGTGTCCCCCCTATCAACTCCTAAACGGCTGCAGCAATCGAAACAAAATTTGGTAGGAGTAAAGATCTATACCTGAATATCTCACGGCCATATTTGAAAATGATGTCAGTGCTACCAACTGCTAAAAATACGCAATTGAAATTTGAGCTCCATGTTGGATATCCTGGAAGATATGAATGGGAGCTATTTGAATATTGGCACACGTATAGATAATAACATTGCAGTTTAATTTCTAGGAGGCCATACATGGCAGTGTTGCCAAAATGATTATACGCCTGCTGATAGGTCCAATTTTTAAATGCATATAACTTCTACACTAGCAATTGGAATTCAACTAAATTTCGTATGTTGTATGTGTACATAACCAGATATGACTGGGCGTATTCTTAAGACCCACCAGGGCTGCCAACTGTTTATAAATGCTCCTAATTTATTTTATCCAAATACCAATATATCAGAAAGTATCCAAGCCGACAGCTTTAAACTATGCACACGTATAGCACCTGACATTCTATATTAATTTGGAGAAACTTATATACGTCAGTGCTACCAACATGATTCTAAGCCTGCTGACAGGTCCAAATTTAAATACATGTAACTTCCATACTATCAGTTGGATTGCAACCAAATTTCGTATGTGCCATGTGTACCATAACAGATATGACTATGCGTATTCTTAAGAGCAACCAGGGCTGCCAACTGTTAATATGTGTTGTCCCTATTTTTGTTACCCTAATATCAATATAACACAAAGTATGCAAGCCAATAGCTCTAAACTTTGCACACGTATAGTACCTGGCATTCTAGATGAATTTGGAGTAACTAATATACGTCAGTGCTGCCAACATGGTTATACGCCTGCTGATAGGTCCAATTTTAAAATGCATGTAACTTCTATACTAACTAATGGATTTCATTCAAAATTGGCACAACAGTAGATCATATTATTTCAGATTATTTCTGACCAATACATGCATTACATTGTTGCCAACATGATTTTACGCGCGCTGTTAGATCCAATGTTTAACTGCATGTAACGTCCATGCTATTCATTGGACTTCAACCAAATTTTGTATTCTGTACCTTAAGAGATGGAACTAAGAATATATTCAGTCATCAGGGCTGCCAACTGTGGTGCTCTATTAGGCTACATTATGCCAGGTATACAGTACTTCGAACTAATTAGAAATTTCGATATTAGCAACTTAATTTCGTCATTATTCCAGATAGGTTCATATACTGTAGAATAATCATTGGCATGAAAAGTAGGCTCTTTAGTTCGTCACGGAACTTCTTGTTATACTTGTGATCACACTGTCCTTATGCAAGGTTTGGAACTGATGTGTAACTATCTAACAGCCTGTTACTTCTTCACGCAAAATTGTATCTCCCGCAGAGATGTTGGTTGGTTCCTCAGTTTAGGGGCTGCGACAACGTGGTTATGTAACCCCGTGTACATTGGGTGTGTGTTGAATCTGTCTGATAAACGGTGTTAATTGTGATGACTTTATTAGTCTGTAATTCAGATAAGGTCTGCAGAAGGTCAATTTTAAGTAGAAGTACCTAATTTTGTACCAAATACTACCGTCAACGAGACCTAGCTGTGAACTTGGCTGCTAGATGCCACCGCAACCAGCAACTTGCAACGAACGTTGGAACTTCCCCTCCGAAGGAAAGCATGCTGAGGGATTTTTAGCGCTCTTAGAAAATCCGACGACTTTGGCCGGTTTTGAACCAGCGACCTTGGGCATAGAAGTTCAGCATGCTACCAGTTAGCCGCTTCCCACATAGTCAGATGGAACAAGAAGTTCCGTGACGAACTAAAGAGCCTACTTTTCTTAAAATTAAGATTCATGCCAATGATCAATCTACAGTATATGAACCTGTCTAGAATAATGACGAAATTAAGTTGGTAATATCGGAATGTCTTAATTAGTTCGAAATACTGTATACTAGGCATAATGTAGCCTAATAGAGCAATACAGTTGGCAGCCTTGGTGACTGAATATAATCTTAATTCCATCTCTTAAGGAGCAGAATACAAAATGTGGTTGAAGTCCAAAGGACGTTATATGGAGTTAGACATTGGATCTATCAGCACACGTAAAAGCACGTTGGCAACAATGTCATGCATGTGCTGGTCAGAAATAATCGGAAATATTATATATTTTTGTGCCAATTTTGGATGAAATCCATTTGATAGTATAGAAGTAACATGTATTTTAAAATTGGAGCTATCATCAGGCATATAATCATGTTGGCAACACTGACTATATTAATTACTCCAAATTAATCTAGAATGTCTGGTGCTATACGTAAGCAAAGTATGGACTAGTTGGCTGGCATACTTTCTGATATATTGATATTAGGGTAAAAAATATAGACACCATTTATTAACAGTTGGCAGCCCTAGTTGCTCTTAAGAATACTTATAGTCATATCTGTTATGTTACACATAGCACATGCGAAATTTGGTTGACATCCAACTGACAATATAGAAGTTACATGTATTTCAAAATTGGTCCTATCAGCAGGCTTAGAATCATGTTGGTAGAACTGACGTATATAAGATACTCCAAATTAATGTAAAATGTCAGGTACTATACGTGTGCATAGTTTAAAGCTGTCGGCTTGCATACTTTCTGATATATTGGTATTTGGATAAAAAAAAATAGAGAGAGCAATTATTAACAGTTGGCAGCCCTGGTGGCTCTTAAGAATACGCTCAGTCATACCTGCTTATGTGCACATATTACATACAAAATTTGGTTGAAATCCAATTGATAGTGTAGAAGTTATATGCATTAAAAATTGGACCTATCAGAAGGTTTAAAATTATTTTGGCAACACTGTCATGTATGGCCTCCTGGATTTTAAACTGAAATAGTATTATCTACATGTGTGCCAATTTTGGAATAGCTCCCATGTATGCCTTCCATGATATCCAACATGGAGCTCAAATTTCTAGTGCGTTTTTTTAGCAGTTGGTAGCACTGACATCTTTTTCAAATATGGGCTTGAGATATTCCGGTATACATCTTTACTCATACTAAATTTTGTTTCGATCGCTGCAGCCGTTTTGGGGTTGATAGGGGACACACACACACACACAGCCCGCCAGACAGAAGGACATTTTCCCGGATCGATCTCGTAAGTCTACTTTTTCCTCATGTTTGCAAAGTGTGAAAAGTAGTCTAAAAATGAATGTGATCTCGTCAATGGCGTTGTCTTGGCAACTTCTGATAGCTCATCCCTCATCAATTTAGAAGCGTTGTCATGGTGACCTCTGATGGTACTTGGCATTTTCTTTAATTCCGAAATCATTTTTCTCATCCCTTGGAGTAATGGTGGGTTATATCAAAAATTATCTCAGACAAAAGTTTTAGGTAATTATTAGGGAAATATTTTCCATTTTGTACGGTTTTGATATTGTGCCTATTAAGAGAGATATGATTAACGATTCCCGAAAAAAAACTTTTTCATGTTGGTTGGTTCTATCAAAAAACTTATTGGACATACATTTTTGGCACGTATCCGACACATATTATGAACTTTGAATGGATTCGATATTTCACGTATTAAGAGAGTTAAAGCGAAATTTCACTTTTTCGAAAAACAGCCCCCCATTTTCTCCCCCTTTGACCGATTTAGCCCAGTAACGAACTCGACTGAGATTTTATAGGTATACATATTCGGTAAAAAATTCAAAGTGATTGGTGCAAAGTTACGGCAGTTATCGTGTCCACAAGAAACTGATATACATATATACATATATACATATATACATACATAAATTATATATAAACTTTTGAACTGACGGTGGTTTTGGGGTCTGGGGGATGTGAAACGCGAAGATATGTCGAAATTTTCCGGAAGTCGAAACATGGTACCCATTGCAATAGTTAGCTTTCTAATGAAATCTACCTAACACTACTATTCTGGTTCGTGCAACAGAATTTTGAATTGAAGAATAGATCTCATGGGAGCTTGTGCTTGCAAGCACATTTTGACTCGTATGATGAGAGCACCAACTTTCATTTAAAGAGCCTGCGTTAGAAGTTTCCAAATAGAGAGGTTGGAATAAAATGATTCAGAGTATAGTCTAGTTCTACCCTAACATGGAGGAGTTGTTGAGGCCACATCGATCGTCTACTGACCATAATGCCGTGCAGACTTCGGACATGAAACACAGACAGAAATAAATAATGGAGCACGAAGACACATAGATTAATCGCTCATGTGGGGGAGTATCTGAATGGGCAAGTCGACCAACATTCTTTACTGGAGCGAATTAATAATATGTACGAAAGTGAATCTTGTCTGAGAGCAATGTGTCTGGTTATTATTAGAGAGTGGAACAAAATTAAATTGGTATTTCGGTTTGTGAGGCCATGAACTTTTTAAGCGGTCTGGATGTAAAACTAAGTCCCCCACAAACGGCACTAAAGTCTGTTCGCCGAGTCGAGACAGTGCCCCTGGCTACCCGGACAGGGAAACATGCCCAGTTCACGTCATCGGCTCTGCCGGACAGGGGTAGCCAAGAAGCTCCAAGATCATTAGTCATGCCATAGCCCTATAAAAGACAAGACTTGCTGCACTGTATACTGTCACCTGTCATAAGAAGTTAAGAACGTATTAATTAATTACTTAATTAATTAAATGCATAAACGAACAATAAATAAACCAGGGGCCAAGTTCCGACACTATACCACAGTTGTAAAACCTGAGGGATTATATGCGTTCGAAACTTTGTCCATGAATAGTAAAGGTCAAGCTGACCAACTGGAAAAAGGAGAACGTAGGTAGGTTGATGGACAGTGGCGAATGAGAGAAAATGAGGACTTGTACAACAACATAGACCCTAACACAGCATCAATTAAGAAGAAACGGCTACTATTTTACGGTCACCTTTTGAGGATGAATGATGATCGATTAACCAAAAGAATATGGAGTTTCATCAAGTCTAAGGGAACAAGGCCGAGATGGTTCGAGGAATGCGAAAAAGATCTCAGGCAAATTGGTATTCTAGACCGAGAAATTCGTGACAGGAACACATTTATAAGATTGGTGAACAACTACCAACGTTTTAAAATGGCATCAACTTCCGAAAGACGGAGAGGACCTTTGTCCGAAGAACATAAACAGGCACTCGTCGCTGGGGTCAGAAGATACTGGCAGGAAGTCAAAGCCGGTACAAGAACAAGACCTAGACACTAAACTGAAGTTGGTTGTTACCACGCAGTCCATAGAGGCTCAACTCGATGTATAAAAAAATAAAAACACGCTGTAGCATGTAACCGATAAGTCAGCCCGCTTCACATGTAGGCTATACACAGCACTGAAGTTGGCGTACGTTCAACAGGCACAGCTCTATACACCCCTTAGGGGTAGCTCTGCAATCACGTGTAACTGTGTTTACTTCCACTATCTTGACTCGGCGAACAGACTTTAGTTAATTGACTTTCAGCGAGCCCTGTGACTGATAGGGAGGATCTTGCAGCATAGCCGAGTCAGTTATATCACGCGTAGGGAAGCTATTGCAAATCCGGAGAACGGAGGTTTGAATTCCGACACTGACAAAGGAACATCATATTTTAGGGAGGAAATAGTTCACTTGCATTGTATCTGGTTCTGTCCTGGGTGAAAATGCGGGCCATAATTCAGTTGCAAGGAAGTTAGGACCTTCTGAATATAAAGATGTTGAATGTTCGCACGCGCTGCTTGTATGTCAGTCATCCCGCTTGACTTTCAAGCGCTAAGAATTGTTGTTGTTGATTGATTGATTTAGGTGCTTTGCAACATCATGGTCATGTAGCCCTGTGTACATGGGCATGTGTGTGAAATTTGTCTGATAACCTGAGTTATTGTGATGGCTGTATTAGTGTGTGTATTTGTAAATCAGATGAGAATTGGGATGGCTGTGGCCTTAAGTTACAAACCATCCCGGCATTTGCCTGGAGTAGAAGTGAGAAACCATGGAAAACCACTTCCAAGGTGGCTGAGATGAGAATCGAAGCCAGCTCCTCTCAGATCTGTCTCACGAGGCTGAGTGTACCCCGTTGCAGCCCTCTGACCAGAATGAAATTTCTTGGCAGAGCCGGCAATCGAAGCCGGGCCTCCACGGTGACAGCCAAAAATGCTAGCCGCTCCACCATGAGGTGGACTAAGCTAAGAACTGTTGTATTCGTAATGACGGTGAAGCCACAAGCATTAGTGCGGCACCTCCAGGAGCGATACGGAATGGCAGCCATATCGCAACGATTAAAGAACGAGAGCCACTGAAAATCATCATTGGTAAGATGCATCACCTGTTACTAGTGAATTAATGTGCCGGACATTTAGATCGTAAGCTTTCGCGTCCATCGTTTAGTTTATTATCTAGGATTTCATAATAGAGCCGCGTTGTGTGTCTGTAATTGTACAGAGTTTGAATACAGACACGAACACGTACCCATGATTAAGGCTGATGGAATGACAGGCGAAACGTCGGGAAACAATTGCCGGTATCCTGCTGAAAGCCAATATAATAAATACTGTACCGGACGTTCAGTATTTGGACTTTCAGAGGGTTGGATCTCCATTGCAACCGAATTATGGCCCAAATATTCACGCGAGACTGATAACTGAACTTGATATATAGCAACCAAGTCAGTTTTCTTCTTGAAAGATGTGGTCGAGTTGGTGATGTTCCCTTGTGAGAATGTAATGTAATGTGTAATGTCAGGATCTCAAAATTAAATTACACTGCTTTATAAGGACCCATAACGTACATTAAAGAAAAAGTAGGCTACTGGTTTTTTTACCAAACACATTGTTTTGAAATGGGATATTTTTAACACCTGAGTTGTTGTTGTTGTTGATTCATTGAGAGGCTTTGCGACCTCGTAGTTACGTAGTGCCGTGCACTTGGATGTGTGTGGAATGTGTCTGATAACCAGTGTTATTGTGATGGCTGCATTAGTATGTGTAGTTGTAATTCAGATGAGGATTTGGAAGGAGGTGGCCGTGGCTTTATTTTAGGAACCATCCCGGTATTCGCCTAGAGTAGAAGTGAGAAACCACGGAAAACCACTTCCAGAATGGCTGAAGTGGGAACTGAACCCGTATATTACCATTTTTGCCTCACGAGGCTGAGCATACCACGTGTCAGCCCACAAAGCAGAATTAGGTCTACATTTTTCGGCAGAGCCGGGATTCGAACCCGGGCCTCCGTGGTGACAGCCAAGATTGCTAGCCACTATGCAAAACTACGCAACACTAACCTTATATTAGGAGCTATAATAACTAAAAGTAGTATTTCATTAGAACCCTATGTGGATTTTGTATTTGTGAATACTAGGTCGAAACCAAGATCCCAGAAACTATAGTTCTTGATTGGATGTCGGAATTTTAATTTCTAAAAGTGGTCAGCAAGATTATGTTAGACATAGGTAAGTGAGCTACATGTATTATATTAATTACAATATTAATGTTTTAATTTTCAGATGTATATGCATATTATAAAATTAATTTGCTTCAAACGATTCAATTACTATTAGTTGAAACCTGTCAATACATGACGATCATTGGTAAAGCATGACATGTTGGAGCGACCCATTTCGTTGACTGCCAGAGAAGTTCACAGCCTGAATAACACTTACTCGACCAAGTGACTCGAAGGAACCAACACCGTGCTTTACCCCTTTCACTTCCCATCACCCCAAGCAACAGTGCTCTCCGCTATCAACCCTCTTCACTCTCCCCTCTCGGAAACCATTACAGGCGCTCTCCACTCTCCACGCTCCACACTTCCAGCGCTCTTCGCTGTTCCTTCTGACACGTAATGTCTCAGCGCTCTTCACTCTCCCAACTCGCACACCATTCCAGGCGCTCTCCACTCTCAGCGCTTTCCACTGTCAAAGCTCTTCGCTCTCTCCTCACACATGCCATGTCTCAGCGCTCTGCACTCTCCACTCTCCCCTCTTACAGACCATTCCAGGCACTCTCCGCTCTCGGCGTCTTCGCTCTCCCCTCTCATACGTCATATCCCAGCGCTCGCCCCTCTAAGAAGCATGCCATAGCACCTACGCTTTCAGGTGGCCTTGATTAATGTTCTTAACATTTTAAAAATATATGGCCACACATATAGTTTCCTTTTAGGGCATTCTGAAAATGCACAGACCAAGAGCTTTCAACACAGTGCTTTAACAAGTCAATCCGTTCAACCGTTCTCTCAAATGAAGGGAACAAATATGAGCCAAATGGTTTATATCGCAAAATATTCTAGACATAAAATATGTGTGGTTTGCACGTTGATATTCTGGACATATGTTGTTTCCACGTTGATATTCTGGACATACGTGGTTTCTACATTGTTTCTCGGTAATTTCTATTTTTCATAATTTATCAAAATGATGTTGATAATGACTGTAGCAGATTGTGTAACTGCAAATATTTGGGTCTAGAATTGGGGTCTGGTTCCCTTCGTGGGAAGGTTCGCACGCAAGATGACCACCCCAATGTCAACTGATGACCGAACTTGCTGCTCGCCATAGCGGGACTCAATACGTTCAGCTACGCTGGTTTTGTCCATAATTATATAAAATATTTCATATTGTGAAAATTGGCGTATCTTTATTTCAGTTCACTCTGTAAACAAACCCAGGTGCGTATCGACCTACACTATATGTATTCCACAACTCATGAAACATCACGATCGATAAAGTGGCTTATTGCTATTTGCGTACTGTCTGACTCGTAACCCCCCACCTCCCGCCTTCAACATCATGTACTGAAATAAGCAAAGGCGACGCCACTTCATTGAGTAGATGACTCAAAAGGGATAAGAAAAGCGAAAACTCATTTAGGAGCGATATTTGAGATTCCTTTTGGACACGAGAGAGAAGCTACTCCAACGAAATGGGACCTGAGAGAGTTATTGGATAAACCCAAAGCTTTCCAGCTCAGCTTTTCGCCAGTCGGCTCGGGCTGGTGACCTCCAAGTCAGAAGCGTAGCCAAGATTGACCAATGGTGAGGGGCTTATAGTGACTGGGGGATAACCTTAATTCGAGGTATTGCTGGACATATATTTATGTAATATAAAGCAACTCGACTATCTCACATTCAAAAAGATAACAACGATCTCCAAATTAGTAGGAGACAGATGACCTCACTGTTCCGCTCCTTAAATCAACAACAACAACAACAACAACAACAACAACAACAACAACCAAATATCTAAATTAGTTCCCTTTGGCTTTCAAGGTAACGATCTATCGGTACCCACGGGTCCTGCGAAAACCGACAGGGTAACGATCCGTCGTTACCCGTCTTTTTTATTATTAGTTCATTATTTACGCGCCAGATAGCAGCATTTTTGCACGGAATAAGAAGAGTATAGTTGTATCTCACGTTATACTCCACGGGAACTTCCGGCTATCCGTATTTATCGATAATCTTAGAGTCTGAAACATGTGCTCACTGGAGGTACGAATCTTGTTTACATCATGGTCGCCGGCAAACTTCCGTTCATTTCTCTGGTGTTTTCGTACGTGATTACATAGTAAAATTAAGTTATATCGTAGGCAATATATTTATTTAACGTGTTAGTTCATTATTTAAATAGTTTTCTTATGTAATTAGGTGCATTGTGATAGTGAAGTGTTAGATATAGTTCAGTTAGATTAGGGCTAGTTATTTGCCGTGTGTGACATTGCGGAAAGACTTCATTTAGCTGAAGAAGATATCACTGAATATCTTGATAATTATTCAAGTGATGATGATGTTACTCTGTCCGAATCGGAAAGTGTAGAGTATAATGATGATCCAGTAATATCTTCATAAGTGAGTGCTACATATTAATTATAAGAAATCTGTTTTATGCAAAAATGGCTGACATTTCTCAGTGTTACATCATTTTAATCTATCCTTGGATCTAATGCACACAGAATCTTGATATTAACTAGGCTAATAAACAATATTATAGCCTTCCTACTGACATGAATAACAAACTTGGGCTGTAAATACCATTTTCTAGAATTACTTCCAAACTTTCAAAATCTGAAACTTGTAATTTTGATTTCACATTTCTTATTTTTTTAACATTAAACCCTTTCGGTTTAGAGACATGACTTACTTACAGTAATATTAAGTGATATATACTCTATACGTTTACCATATTTCATGTTGGTATCTTCATTGGTGTGCCTTCCATATAATTTTAAAAGAAGTGTATGCATAGTGTGGTAAATATGGCTGTCAGTTTTAACACATCCATCAGGTGAGAGCTTGAAAGCAAAAGGGTTACAACGTGCTGTGTAATTCATACTTATTTCCCATTACAAAATACGCACTATATATAATTAGGGCCTGGGTGCGTGGCTCAGTGGTAATGTTATCACCTGCTGTTCCCAAGGTTGCAGGATCAAATCCTTGCGCAGTCAGTTGGCATTGAGTGTGCACAAATGCGAGGGAGCCGTGTCAGTAGATTTACTGGCACGGTAAAGATCCCCTCCGGGGCAGAATTCCGGCACCCCGGTGTCTCTAAAAGCCAGAGTAGTTAAAAGGGACGTAAAATCAATAAGTGTATTATTATATATAATTACATGGGTTATTGTAAAACAACAAATATAGTAAAAGACAAATAAATAAAAACTTTACATGATTCGAACTCCGGCTACACAGGTGAGAGCCAAGCATCTAGATCACTAGACCAAGATTAGATGGGTAGATACAGTAGAGTAACATTTTTTTTCAGCGTATGTCTTTTAGTGCCGGGAGTGTCCGAGGACATGTTCGGCTCGCCATAGTTTGTAGCTGCTTCTATGCGGACACTCATGGGGTGAGCTACACTTACCGTCCTTCGCGTGTGGAAATCACGAGGAATTGGAAGGTAGCGGCTGTGGCCCATAGTTAGGGACCAACCCCGGCATTTGCCTGAAAGGAAGGGATTCGAACCTCCTCGCCTCCCGGATGTGAGCGACTGCTTGCAGCCACGCCGTAACGACCACAGCTAACTCACCCGGTAGAGTAACAAATGAAAAGGTATTAAGACTAGTGGGAGAGGAGAGATGTTTCTGGTGACTGCTAATGAAGAGAAGAGATAGGTTGATACAGTGCGCCAGGGAATGTTCTCCACAGTGTCTACAAGCTGCTGTGAGAGATTACGTCATCAGTTACGTTGGCAGCACGGCTGTAGATTGTATCATAACAAACAAACATTAAACTTTATACTCATCACAGCCATTCATAACTGATGCTAGAATTTCTGAAGGCACACACTGACGAATTCGACAGCCCACAGCCCACACATGTGGTCTTCACCCTATCAAGGACACTGTGCTGCCAACTAATCTGGTGACTCAACCACTCGCAGCGGCACGTAGCCACTGCGGAGAACATTCCCGGGCGCCCTGTAGAACACATACTAAGACACTTAGGAATAGCAAACTTTGTAGCGGTAGACCAAGGTTAGAATATGGAAAACAGTGATTTCCTCGGATGTAGGATGTGGAAGCTATGTAGAGGTGAAACGATTAGCTCAGGACAGGGAGATATGGAGGGCTGCATCAAGCCAGTCAAAAGGCTGAAAATTCAAACAACAACAACAACATACCTATCTCCAAAGTTAACGACGACGCTTAACATAAAAACGCTTTTAACATTGCATGGCTTGGTATTACAACCAGGCATGTCCCTCCTTGCCTTTTATTTGGCAGCGAGGTTCACACTATCGGATTATCTTCCATCCCATTTCCCCCATGTAATGATTCAATTCGAACTGCACCTCCATAAAAACTGGTCTATCATTTTAAAAGTTTATTGCATTCTCTCCTTCTCAGCAATGCATCTTCTTACCGTACTATTTTCCTCTGGTCTGTATTTAAAATCGATAATCAATTAACATTCCAGAAGTTATTATCTATGCCAAGGAAAGGCCCTCGCTAATTTCAATTTAAATCCTGTGTGAAATACAGGAATGTAATTTAAAACTATAGCTACATCCAATTTTAAGATTTCTAGGAATTAACTTATGGCAAAGATTATTCGAGAGTGAGCGTAGATCACGTGTCACGCGCAGATCGGTCCGAAGTGGCAGTGGAGGACGGAGTGATTGTGTGGGTTGCATGCCTTTAGAGGTCGATCGTTGTGATCATAATGATGATGATGATAATAATAGTAGATAATAGATTAAAGAAAAAAATATTATTATGGTCACAATAGTAGAAACACAAAACGCCCATGTTAAAGTACTAAGGATTGATCACTAATTACGGCAATAAAATTTCATCTAAATCTACCCAGTAGTTTCTGCGAAATAGGAACATGAATTTATTAAATATTAACATTAAGAATATAGGCCATTGGAACTCCCCTTAGGTCTCAGGAAAAGCCTGATCTCATCTTTTAAGTTTACTCCCATTGGTGACCTGGGGGTCGCAATGAGGATGAATGGATGATGACGACGTCTCAAACATCCAGTCCCCGATCTATGGGGAATTTGGCATGGAAAGTTAAGACCTACAAATATTTCCTACTATCTTAATTTTTTTAACAATTTTAAGATATCTGGAGTTAAATACTTTATTATGGTTGAAATTATATACTTTGAATTTATAACTACATCCTGGAATTCTGGCGAGATGAACTGTCCCTCGGCAACCTCCTGTCAGGTTGTCCAAATTATTTCAACATCAGTCACTTTGGTTGAATCAAATCTCTTCTTAAAATATACAATATGGTAAGGAAATCGAAAGACCGTGTACAGTCCCTAACAAAGTTTTAAGACCATTAATTTATTTCACATAAGTAGTTCCGTGAAGAACTAAATAGCCTATTCTCATATAATTATCATACTTATGTTCATTGCCTCTATCACCATACAACATTTCAATTTGATTGCTGTCATAGATTCGTAGATATTGAGAACCGTCTAAATATTTCGGATGGTTGCCATGTTGGATTTTCATATATGTAGTCCATAGAGTTATGTACTATTAGATGACGATTATTGCGTAGGTTCATTATTCAAACGTTGACTTCGATCACATGATTAGGACACAAGAAATGAAAACTTAATTGTATTATTTCGTACAGCCGCCATCTTAATGTTATGTAAACAATTGAACTAAATTAGATTTCATTGCATTACAATGTGTATAAACATTTGCTGTACCATGTTTCTCTGTGTTCAGATGGTTAAATTGCGAGAAAGGTCTATTTAATAGTTTCAACTTCGCTTGGCCACCATGTTCGTTTTGTACTTAACAGATATTTTAAAGTCACATAGGTGAACTTCTAGTAGTTGCCCTTTATCTCCGTACAAAATGTCAGGGTGATATCATTAATAGTTTCGGAGATAAAGAATCCCGGTTAAATATTTTGCACAGCCGCCATGTTCGATTGGTGAGACGTAATGAATTATGAAGAACACGGTCGGGGTCGACCAAATTAGTGCTATGGCCTCACAAAATTTCATTGAAATCGCTCCAGCCATTTAGATTTTTCACGGGGAGGAGGGAGGGGGTGCACACACACACAGACACACATACGTGCACACACACGGATTAACGGTGATCTCATAAGCCTTTTTTTCTTTTTTCATCAATGAAAATAGGCTAAAAATAGGTGGTTCCACAGATTGAGTGAAACCTAAACTAGGGATTGCAGCATATTTGGTTCCACTACCTTGGTCAGTAAAACATAATTATAGCCTTGCGTAAACATCTGCCAGTATTTGGTTAATTTTTTTAAATTTTTCAGAAAGTACGAAAATAATGTAAAATTATAAAGACATTTGTGGGAATGTTATATCTTATGCCAAAACGTTCATGAACATCGTATGTATGTATGTATGTATGTATGTCTACCCCTTATTATTCCCGTTTTCCAATGGGGTCGGGGATGAGATGCGATGGAAGTCTTTGTGGCGATGGTGTTTACGGCCGGATGCCCTTCCTGACGCCGACATTATGACAGGAGTTAATGAGAGATGAAATGAATGATGGTGAATTAAACTGGGCAAGGATGTAGAAGGAAGCGGCCGTGGCCTGTCAGAAGGTACCGTCCCAGCATTTGACTGGTGTTGAAAATAGGAAACCACGGAAAAACATTTCAAGGACGGCCAACGGTGGGGCTCGAACCCACGCGTCTACCGAGTCAGCAGAGAGCTTGGCTCCATAAGCTAATGCTGCGCTTTAGCCAGCGTAGCCACTGCTGTCGGTTCATGAACATCGTATAGTTCTCAAAACAAAATGACCACTAGCGTCTCCAAATTAATGCGTTGGAAGAAAAGCTTGATTTTTGAAAATCAAATTTCAATAAAATATTCGAAATTCATAAAGTAAATGTCTGAGCACAATGGCTTTCACAATTTATTTTTTAAATAATCACAGTAACATTCGTATCTACTGTATATGACCAGGAATCCTTTATACGAAATAAGTTAATGGTCACAAACTTTGGTTGGGACTTACTTCCTCTTTTGACATCCGAATGAGTCACAGAATATTTCAATGTCACTAATTTTCATGAACAGGTGATTTTAAAAATAATCATGCAATAATGAACAAACATTGCCGCTGCTTTTCTTCCCTTAAACTTCAAATTCTGTGCTACTGTTTCGGAGCTCGTTTATTCCCTGATCCAGTGCACATGACCCTTTTATCACAGTACACTTTTCCTTGTTTTCCCCGTATACTTGGAAATAACTCATTCTTTTCAAAATCACCTTGGTATTGTTGTGAGGCTTGCTGCGTGGCTCAGCGGTAACATTATCGCTTGATGTTCCCCATATTTCAGGATCGAATCCTGGCGCAGTCAACTGGCTTTTGAGGATGCGAAAATGCCAGGTAACCGTGTCTGTAGATTTACTGGCACGTTAAAGATCACCTTCGTGGCAAAATTCCGGCACCCCGGCGTCTCTAAAAGCCGCAGTAGTTAAAAGGGTCGTAAAAAAACAAATAACATTATTATAGGTTGTACCCGTTCGTCCTGGGGATGCGATGACCCATCTGCTATAACATCGCATTCCTGGAGTTCCAGGACAGAGCGGAGTTAAATGAACCTCTAGTTAAATAAGGAATGTGTCGGAAATTCAGCTGAGTTATCGAAAAAGCAGTGGGTAACACGAGACAAAGTATCTCTAGGGTCGTTACGGGCTTAAGTTTAATAAAAAAATAATGCAAATATAAATGGGCGCCATCAACTGAATTCCTAGCAAACCACTTTCTTTCCGGTTAAGCCTTACTCAAGACAAGGAAAGAAAAAGGAAAATCACACCATCATCAGATCACAACTAAGATAAAAACAAATTTATTTCACTTTGATAGGCAGACAGACACTTTAAATAAACCTCCTACCTGAGAGTATGGTCGAATGCCAACGTTAAATTGTCATTGTCCAAAAATCGTACCATCTCTTTTCTAATCAAAAATATTTCATCCACATAAAACAAGAAAAATCTCTAAAGTTCTCTTGGGTTCTCAGGATCACTGTAGCACTATGTCTTTCGTCACTGACATTTGTGAAACCTGAGACCTAATTTCTCTTTAATTTAACATCATAAATGTGGATTTGAAAAAGTTATTAATCTGTCTAAAAATACACATATTATAATCACATATATTAAACATCACGTAATTTATGGCTTGCATGGCATAATTTAAATGTTGAACATGTTAGTCAAATGCTCCTAAACATCGAATAATTAATTTACACTATTTACATTGTCATTCATAATTATTTGTTCGCGAATTACAGAAAATTTAATGCTCATTGGTCATCGTTATCATCATCATCAAAATTAAACATTTCTCACATTAATTCTCATCTCAAAATTATACATATTCTAGTCAGAATCATTAATTCATCACCATTACATCATTTAAATCCTCAACTCAAGTTGCAATTTCTTTAATTCATCTCTCAATTAAATTTATTTAATTCCACATATAAATTCATTAATCATCAGCTTCTTTAGTTAATTATCACCTTCTAATTCAGTTATTCATCATCTATCCAATCATCTATTAATTTACTTAAATCAGTTTATTTATCCTATCTTTAATTCATCCATCTATTTAATTCATTGATTTATTCCAAAATTTAATTTATCAACTTATTTAAATTTTATTCTTCTGGTTATTTAGATTTTCATTATTTCATCTAGTCGTCCTGATTTTTATTTCATTAGGTCAGATCGTTAATATGCTTAAATTTCAGATTATTATTTCAGTAATTATTATTCTCAGAAAATCTTGTATTATCAACTTTATTTATTTGTTTATTTTCCTAACAAATTGTTTAATAAGGGTTTATAGAACGTTGTCTTACAGTTTTATCACTTCCAAGTTATATCTCGTATTTAATTTATCATGCCAAAAATATTATTGCCTTCACGACATCACGTTGGATCTAACTATCCACAACGACATTATATATCCTCATTTCTTCAAATATCACATTTGAATACAACAATTATTCCACAAAAACTCCATAAATATTCAGCACATACAGCATGAATCTCAACAAATACGCTAGACTGGGTACGACGACCTCATGTCTGCCTCAAAATACATTAGCAACGTTGCTACTATCACATGGCAACTTCTACAAAATGCCTATCACAAACTTCACTTAACCATGTTGCATGATCTACAAAAAATATATAACTGACTTCAAAGTATCAACGCACACAATCTCCAATAACTGTAATTACTCTGATCACATCTAGACAACTTCTTAAACAATTGGAAAAATATTGCCTTAGTAATTCAAGATCTGCTTTCAAATAGCATAAATTCTCTTACAATTTTCATAATTCACATCACAGAAAAACACCAATGTGCTATAATCTCTCATATCAAAATCTGCAATACTGATCTGCCTTAAAATAAATCTGACCATTAATGATTCATCTTACAAGATTCAATTACTTTAAATCCTTCTCAAAGGTATCAAACACAATTATAAAAATCATCAAAAGCATCAGCTGTACCAGCTGTTACTGAAATTACTCTCAAAAGAGTATAGCAACAAAATATTGGATTGGCAAACAAGAATTACTAAACGTAACCCTGCTGACATTTATCGTTACTTTATTTAACAAAATTTCGACAGATATGTGACTAGTAGTTCCTTGTTTGATTCACTTACAATCTCATGTACACTCGGATGATAAAAATGAGTCCCTCAATGGCAAGTAAGATGAGTAACCACCGTACAATCGTATAAATACGAAAGACCTCGCCCCGTCGTCTAATCATGATAGTGCCCTAAGCGATGGGTAAGATGAGTAACCACCATACAATCGTATAAATACGAAAGACCCCATCTCGACGACTATATGAGTGAATGTACCAGATAGGAATCAACAAGTCTCTAGTTGTCATATAAAAGCGATATTCATTCACTAAAGTGAATAACATCTTAATATCTCCAAACAATCCAATGGAAAAAATCCCTACTGATGAATAATACACACTCGCTAGTATGCAATGAACTGACGAAGTGATTTAGATAATCAATTGCAGATCACGAGTTCGAAATACTCGTCACACAAAAAAAACTATTCATGAAAAATATCCTTGCTGAAAAAATGTCTAAAAGACCAAACATCTGCTTAATAAAGCCAACCAATGGTGAGAATTTCGTATAATGATGCCTGCCATATCATATGGTCATGCCATATTCTAGCAAAAATTCGAAGCATATAAAGTCAAAGCCATGTCTTAAACAATCGTATCACTCCTATTAGAAAAATATACATGTGTGCCCAGTATTCATGAAAATAATCGTATCAGGTAGATATAACTCTGGTTGGTTGGTTGGTTCCTTAGTTTAGGGGCTGCGACAACGCGGTCATGTAGCCCCGTGTACTTTGGGTGTGTGTAGAATCTGTCTGATAACCGGTGTTAATTGTGATGACTGTATTAGTGTGTGTAACTGTTTTTAGCCTATTTTCAATTTTGAAAAAATAGGCTTATGAGATCACCTTTTGTCCGTGTGTGTGTGCGTGTGTGTGTGTGTGTGTGTGTGTGATTCGTGTGTGTGTCCCCCCCTAATAAAATCTAAACGGCAGGAGCGATTTCAATGAAACTCGGAAAGTTCATAGCACTATTCCCGGCGACCTCGACCGTGCCCTTCAAATTTTGTTACGACTCACCAATCCAACATGGCGGCTGTGCGAAATATTTCACCAGCATTCAATATCTCAGAAACTATTACCGATATTACCCTGACATTTTCAATGGTGATAGAGGGAACTGCTATAAGTTCACTTATGTGACTTTTGAAAACCTGGTAACTACAAAACCAACATGGAGGCCAAGCGAATTTGCGACTTTTAAATAGACGTTTCTCGTGATTTGACCAACCAAACGCAATGAAACTTGGTACAGTATATGTTTATATACATTGTAATGCACCGACATCTAACTTCGTTCAATTGTTTGCATAATGACAAGATGGCGGATGTGCGAAATATTTCACCGGCATTCTATATCTCTGAAACTATTAGCGGTATCTCCCTAAAATTTTGTACGGAGATAAAGGGCACTACTTGAAGTCCATCTATAAGACTTTCAAAAACCGATTAACTACAAAACGAACATGGCGGCCAAGCGAATTTGAAAATTTTAAATAGACCTTTCTCGCGATTTAATGTTCCAAGCGCACTGAAACCTGGTACAGGAAATATTTATACACATTGTAATCCACTGGTATCTAATTTAGTTCAATTGTTTACATAATCTTAAGATGGCGGCAGTGCGAATTTTAAAATTAAGTTTTTATTTCTTGTGATGTAGTCATGCGATCGAAGTGAAAGTTTGAATAATGAACCTACGCAATAATTTTCCTTTAATGGTACATGACTCTATGGCCTATACATTTAACAATCCAACATGGCGACCATCCGAAATATTTAGACGATACTGAATATCTACGAATCTATTTTAGCAATAAAACTGCATTTTTTAATGTTCATAGGGGCTCTGAACTTAAGTTCACCTATAGGACTTTAAATAACCTGGTGATCACAAATCCAACATGGCGGTGACGCGAATTATAAATATTCACATGGACGTTTCTCGCAATTTAACCATCCGAGTGCAGTGAAACTTGGTACAGTAAATCCTTATACGAATGTTAATCCACTGGCATCTAATTTATTTCAATTGTTTCCATAACCTCAAGATGGCAGCTGTGAAATTTTTAAAATCTCCTTGTTTTTTCATGTGTCCTAATTTTGCGATTGAAGTTTGAATACTACACGTTCACAATAATCTGCATGTAACAGTACATAACTCTAGGACCTACATATATAAAATCCAACATGGCGACCATCCGAAATATTTAGTCGGTTCTTAATATCTACGAATGTATTACAGCAATCAAACAGAAACTGTGTATGTTGATAGTGGCAATTAACGTAAGTAGGATATATGAAAATACGCTGTATAGTTCTTCACGGAACTACTTGTTTTAAATTCAAGTAGGGACTGCAACTTTGAATTTTCAAATAGTTCCTACTTTTGCCGCCAAGCACCACCGTCAACGACTACTAGGCCTAGTTCAGAACTAGCTACTAGACGCCACCGCAGTCGGCTCTTGGCAACGAACGTAAGATATAACTCTTACAGTACCTTTTCATAATCAGCTGTTATTAAATTTCCAAGATCGTCGATTTTCCCTATATAATGAATTTCTCGAAAGATCGGCGTGAATATCATTCCATCCATGAAATGACGATTGCCTTCGAAATCCCAAGTGAATCAGCTGGTGGACCTCCTCTCGTTAGGAATCGAATCCATCGCTCTGCGGTGCCATCGCGTCTCTATCTGCGTTTACTCCGACATGATGAACTTCCGGTTATCCATAGCGGATATTGTCCAAATCCTCACGAAAAAGTTCATGGAAACAGCGGACCCCTATTCCTCTTTTACGTTACGCCACTGTTCCATTAAATGTTCAGTTTGAGTGTCGAAAGTTCAATCTCCAATAACTGATAAGTCTCACTTTCGTGAAATAAAATTTTATGTGAGAGTGTCTAAGTTTATGAAACACCCTGTAGTTGTGTTCATATTCGGTAATTCATAAAACTGCATAAGAAATAAATGCATTAATGCACGAGCTAATGTTCATCAGTGCATATGCTTACAACATTCCGTTTGCTTGAAATTGTTAATGTTACTTGGAATGCGTTATGAAAAGCATAGTCGTAATGTTATTCAGAAAAACTGTGTTCAGACTGCGTTGAAATGCAGCTTGGAATAAAGTTATCCAACTACTCGCAATGCTGTTCTAACATCCCGGCCGCCTATGCTTGCTTGCTCGGCAAGTCCGCCCGGTTTATTGACCTGCTTGCCGTTCGCTGCTCGGTGATGTTGAAACTGTCGCCTACACTTTGCCGTGACAGTTTCGGTTCGCTACGCGACCTTCACCATGCGTTTGGCTTGTGCTACTGAGCTCGACCCTGCTTTCTCGGCTGACAGAGCTCCACTGAATGTGTCCGCACTGTCTTCTTCCTTATCTGCCTGGCGCAGACACGTGGCGTTCACCCCACCACTATGCTCTCGCGTCACAATTATAATCTCGAACCCTCATCATCTCGGCTATTACGTTATAAAATAACTTAAGGGTTATCTAACTTCCTTAAAATTATTACCACATATAATGCATGTTATATCTTCTCTTCTAAGATGTTTAAATACCATATTCCATACAGATCTTAATAAAGCTTCATAATTCTATCCATAATTCCATCTGCTTACAGATGTCAGTGCCTTCTTGATCCTAGACCTCCTACGTCATCCTGACATTCCTCTTGACTCGATCTGGGCGCTATCTTTTCTTAACTCTTCCCAAAACCTCAACTACGGCTTAATGTCTGCTGGCGTAGCCGATATCCTCAACTAGGTATCGGGTACAAGGTTTTGTTGAGGACGAGGTGAGAATCTATAATTCACATGCAAATTTAAATATTTAACAAGATGTTCAGTAAATAACATACAGCCTACTTTCTCCTAAATGCATGGGTATTGTTATAACTCTTTGTCCTTTTCAAGGAGTATAATTGAATGTTGGTTGTAGTATCTTGTTGAAATACTACGTGTTATACGGATATTAAACATACATATGCGGTGCCCTTTGCTAGTGCTACCTCTGTACCAAATTTCGTTCAATTCGGTTTCACCATGTTTGAATAGATAGGGGGAATCAATTTTCACACATACATGGCCGCCATCCACACAGTATTGAGCTGATGACGTTGTAGTTCGGTCGAAGGTTTCTTCGTACTTAAAGGTATAATGTTGCAAAATTTGGTAGAGATCAGATGATTAGATTGGTCGTAATTTGATTTACGTTTTTAACATTTGGTGGGGGGGGGGGGGCGCCATTACGTTTTCGTCAAGATGGCGGCAATATAAAGCATGACACTGAGGTGCCCTTTGCTAGTGCTACCTCTGTACCATATGTCGTTCAATTCGGTTTCACCGTGTTCGAATTGATAGGGGGAGGACAGACATTCTGAGTAAACACACTCACACACAGACTCATACATACACAAACACACAGACACACACACAATTTTTCGCCCTGTGTTGATCTCATAAGTCTACTTCCATCTTTTGAAAAATCGGAAGTAGGCTGAAAATAGCCATAGCCGTTTCCTACCTTGCACCCTCCAAACGGGTATTTTCAGCACTTAGTTCGTGCATTGTACAGAATGTACACGTTATTTAGATGGGAGGTAGAAAATTAAAATATGTGGCTCATGTGGTACCTCAAACTTTCCGTACAGCTGAAAGCTTCCGTTTATCATCAATAACAATATATCACCTACACCTTTCCCAATTAAATATCGCAAAATTCGCGGTTTATGTAGTTTGAAACTAAGACTAACCTAGAGAAACAAAGTGTAAATATTTTGCGTTGCTACCCGAGAATATTCCCTCTCTTAATTACATAAGCTCTCATTATTTTACTCTGGTTTTCTCTCTTACCTTATAATTATAAAGCGCATTTCTGCGTACTTGCATATTAATTTCTTGCAATTAACACATTTGCTGATGAAGATAAAGGTTCATTAACGTAGATTTAGTTGTTCATAATATGCTTTATTTTCACTTTTAATGACAAGAAGATACACACATCCGTAAGTGTATCCGTAAGAAAAATCTACGGCCTACATCCTAGTTAAAAGTGATGTAGGGGTAACTTATTACCTACAAAGCCCAGGCTTGATTATCGACTCCGCTGGAGATTTGAGATCTGTCCTGAAGACTGCAACAGGGATACAATCGAGCTTGTGAGGGCAATTGAGTAGCTGTTTGATATTAGAAGTAGTGCCCGATCGTGGTCTAAAACGAAGCTTATGTGGCTGACAGTATAGTCACATAGGCTTTGCGTCTCCTACAGTCTGCAGGATATAAACAGGATGACAGTCGTTCATGGGACTCCTGGCTCTCCGGATACAGTCACATGGTTAATTTCTTTTGTGTGTGTGTTGGGAAGGGGAAATCATGTTCATCAGACCCGTTTACTAGAATGTGTGTGTGCTATTTGTCTGATAACCAGTGTTTTGGCGGCTTCGGTGGCGTAGTTGATAGCATGTTGAGCTTCTATGCCCAAGGTCGCGGGTTCAAACCCGGCCAAAGTCATCGGATTTTTAAGAGCGTTAAAAATCCCTCAGTATGCCTTCCTTCGGAGGGGAAGTAAAGCCGGCGGTCCCATGTCATAGCTTTATGGCATGATAAAGAACCTTCCACTCATTACACCTGTGTGAAGCTAAATTATAGGTTATCTTTGACTAACGCTCTTAGGTTCCAACGTTCGTCGCCAGGAGCCGACAGCGGTGGCATCTAGTAACAAGTTCAGAACTAGTTGGTCGTTAACGGTGGCGTTTCGTTACAAAAAGTTGGAACTACTTTAAAATCGAATGTATGCCGTCCTTACTTGAATTAAAACAGATACACACACACTAATACAGCCATCACAATTAACACCGGTTATCAGACAGATTGTACACACACCCAAAGTACCGGGGGTACATGACCGCGATGTCGCAGCCCCTGAACTATGTGTAGTGTAGTGACTGTGGTAGTAACTGTAATTATCAGGGTTGGGAATGGAGAAGGTGCCTCGTAACTTGAAATAGGGTAATATCCCTGCATTTTTCCTGGAGGTAGAGTAGGAAAACCTGGGAAAACCCATACTCAGGATAGTCGCATTCATCTTTGGAATTCGAATCTCCAATCACCGGACCTTTTGAAGCTCCCCAAAGTGACGTGAGGAGCGATTTAACGCGCGTGGCTACGCCGCCGGGTTCCAGGAATAGAGCCCATGCTCTTGGGATTAAAAAAAAGGAAAATTGTAGTTTCACGTGACCGTGAATCTTATGATTATAACCTACGGGACTTCCTTTTTATGTGGAATCCGAACCACAGGACATGGCATTTCACTTCGAAAATCTCACATGTATTGACTGGGAACCGAACCCAGTCCACCTTGGTGAGAGGCCAACAGCTGTCGCTGCGCCAAGAGGTGGCCTGATCCACTTGGGGTCTCCATCGCCAAGTATTGCGTATTGCCTACTCATCATCCTGTATACGCCCTGTATTTCAGGCTAGACAGTAATTGACACAGGTTCTATCTAACGGTCGTACCTTTAGCCCCCAGTCAATTTCTCCTTGAAAGCGGGATCAAATGAGGTCACGCGTCGAGGTCGAGTATATTCCTGGAAGTTATTAAATTCAAGTGCAGCGTCACTACAGCACGGTGCTTCCATTCCTTGCTTTCATTACTTGACTTTCGAGTAGTTATTCCAACTTTTCTATTAAACCCTTCAAACTATCCCTCGAGGGGCGTAAAGAGCAAGCACGAGCCCTCAGTCTAAGGCTTGCAGGGTCTTCCATCGTAATTCTTCCCGTAATATCCTGAAAAGGTCATGTTTCCACTTATAACAATGCTGAAGTCACACCACCACCGAGAGAAAAACATCGTTGAAATTAGATTTTTATTTTTGCTTTTGAACGTTTTCGATTGTGAATTCTAAATGCCATTTTTGCTGTTTCTGATCTAAAAGTTAGCTCTTATCACAGACCAAGTCGATCGAGTGCCACTCACTACAGTATATGAAGGAGTTTGGTTTTATAAACGTTACTTACAAGGGAAGTCGAAGCCAATCTTGAAAACTTTATGGACGCAATCGTTGTACTATAAGAGGACAACGTGTGATAAATCAGCCGCCAGATTGAACTGCAAGGCTCCGAAATCGTACCTGACATCCTGGTACGCAGGCATGACGGCTGGAGGAGCTGGACATCCTTGTGGCACTCGTTGCTGTTGCTTGTTATTGCTGGACGCAGGACAACACGCCCATGCTGACTGGAGCATGTAGCTGCTTCCCACCGGGCTTTAGTGCCTCGGCCGTCAGGGCTGTCCATTCCAACATGTACGGTACTCGCTACTTCCCATTGATTTATATGAGAGATTCGCCACATAATTTCGAAGCCTTGCGGTTCAATATGGCGGATGATTTTCCGCACGTTGTCCTCTTGTAGCACAACGATTTCGTCCATAAAGCTTCAAGATAAGTTTCGACTTGTCTTACCTGATACTTCCCTTGTTAGAAATCTTCAGCACTAGACTACCAAAGCCTGGATAAATAGTGAAATTTTGATTTTGATTTTTTATTGTTTTTTTTGTTGTTATTAGCCTATTTTCAATTTTGAAAAAATAGGCTTATGAGATCACCTTTTGTCCGTGTGTGTGTGCGTGTGTGTGTGTGTGAATCGTGTGTGTGTGTCTCCCCTAATAAAATCTAAACGGCAGGAGCGATTTCAATGAAACTCGGAAAGTTCATAGCACTATTCCCGGCGACCTCGACCGTGCCCTTCAAATTTTGTTACGACTCACCAATCCAACATGGCGGCTGTGCGAAATATTTCACCAGCATTCAATAACTCCGAAACTATTACCGATATTACCCTGACATTTTCTATGGTGATAGAGGGAACTACTATAAGTTCACTTATGTGACTTTTGAAAACCTGGTAACTACAAAACCAACATGGAGGGCAAGCGAATTTGCGACATTTAAATAGACGTTTCTCGTGATTTGACCAACCAAACGCAATGAAACTTGGTACAGTATATGTTTATATGCATTGTAATGCACCGACATCTAACTTCGTTCAATTGTTTACATCATCACAAGATGGCGGATGTGCGAAATATTTCACCGGCATTCTATATCTCTGAAACTATTAGCGGTATCTCCCTAAAATTTTGTACGGAGATAAAGGGCACTACTGGAAGTCCATCTATAAGACTTTCAAAAACCGGTTAACTACAAAACGAACATGGCGGCCAAGCGAATTTGAACATTTTAAATAGACCTTTCTCGCGATTTAATGTTCCTAGCGCACTGAAACCTGGTACAGGAAATATTTATACACATTGTAATCCACTGGTATCTAATTTATTTCAATTGTTTACATAACCTGAAGATGGCGGCAGTGCGAATTTTAAAATTAAGTTTTTATTTCTTGTGATGTAGTCATGCGATCGAAGTGAAAGTTTGAATAATGAACCTACGCAATAATTTTCCTTTAATGGTACATGACTCTATGGCCTATACATTTAACAATCCAACATGGTGACCATCCGAAATATTTAGACGATACTGAATATCTACGAATCTATTTTAGCAATCAAACTGCATTTTTTAATGTTCATAGGGGCTATGAACTTAAGTTCACCTATAGGACTTTAAATAACCTGGTGATCACAAATCCAACATGGCGGTGACGCGAATTATAAATATTCACATGGACGTTTCTCGCAATTTAACCATCCGAGTGCAGTGAAACTTGGTACAGTAAATCCTTATACGAATGTTAATCCACTGGCATCTAATTTATTTCAATTGTTTCCATAACCTCAAGATGGCAGCTGTGAAAAATGTTTAAATCTCCTTGTTTTTTCTTGTGTCCTAATTATGCAATTGAAGTTTGAATACTACACATTCACAATAATCTGCATGTAACAGTACATAACTCTAGGACCTACATATATAAAATCCAACATGGTGACCATCCGAAATATTTAGTCGGTTCTTAATATCTACGAATCTATTACAGCAATCAAACAGAAATTGTGTATGTTGATAGTGGCAATTAACATAAGTAGGATATATGAAAATAGGCTGTATAGTTCTTCACGGAACTACTTGTTTTTATATCTGAGTTTTGATTTTTGGTTTCGAGTTTCGAATTTTGGTTTTGGATTATTTTTCTGTTTTCTTGTTTTTTATTTTATTTTTGGGAATTTTATTATTAGTTTTTGCTTTGTGTTTCACGGTTATTTACAAAATTCACTATTTGACTTTTTTATATTGTTTTGTATTCTATTCACTGAATTCAGATTCATTTGATGTAGGCATATCAGAAAATGTTGAATTTATTTGGAAATTAAAATTGATGAATTTGTCTACTCTGAGCTCTCTGCAACCGTAAACCCAGCAGCAAGTGCGGGCCTCTTGGCAGCGTCCCTGTTTGCCATACCTCTCGTCAGGCCTGGTTTTACATACATTGCACAGATGGGGAGTTATGGATTCAATGTTCCACTTCAGTAGTTAATGCTTGTTGCTATGGAAATATCTCAAATGCAAAACACCTAAATAGAGCAGCTCTAGTGTCTAGCAAAATGCATTTAAAAGTAGATAATCTTTGACTCTATATGTTATTGTTGTTTTAAGGGGCGGAACTACAAGGTCATCTGCCCCTAATCAAAGACTTATGGGCAAAAATTTATAAAAGCTTACCATGTGATTTTAATGCATTGCAAGATGACATCGGTAAAATATCATTGTTCTTTGTACCCTAGTTATCCCTAATTTATCCCACTAAATAATTCTAATAAAATCTATATCTTAAGGTGTATTAATATTAAGGTATTCATGCCCAACGTCTGTGTAGGCCACTCGAGATATTAATGGCATGCTATTGAGGGAAATACTTTACTTGTGGGTTAACAGTTATTGAGTCAAGCGTAATGTATTTTCCACGACTTCCCATATCAGCAACAAGAAATCCAAATATTAATCAAAAGCCTTCCTTGTTTTTACTGATAAGTGGTGGAAGGCACTTCAATCAAATTTCAACGTAAGCCACTTAAATTGAATAATTTCAAGTAGTTCCGTCAATCCAATGATAAGTACTTTAATTAATTAATTTTGTACTTTTAATTATTTATTTATTTATTTATTTACACTGGCAGAAAAAGATATCCCAGCACCAAGAAGAGGTTGTGCTAGATTAATGAACATTTTTAAACGTGATTATACATCTGAAAGATGACGTTGATACAAATTTGCCGCAAATCGCATTAGCGTGGCGCTAGTAGTAGCCCCATGACGTTGCACATCAGGTTTCATTTAAATACGGGCTATATTGTGCGAGAGCGTTAGTTACCTGTGAGATTGGACGGAGTGACTCTGAGTGTGTCAAGCATGCCTATACGACAACAAAGAGGCCAGTATCAACAGCTCACTGCATTTCAACGAGGCCGTGTAATAGGGCTGCTTGGCAGGAATGTCTCCACTGTGCATGCGTGCTGGCAGCAGTGATCACGAGAAGGTACGGTCTCAAGAAGACCGGGTTCCGGACGTTCCCGTGGCTCCACCGAGAGGGAGGACCACCTTATTTGGCTTATGGCTTTGACGCATCGGACGGCAATCTGCAGAAGCAATTTGAGTGGCAGTTGGCACCACAGTGACGCAACGAACTGTTCGAAATCGGTTACTTGAAGGACAGCTCCGATCCAGACGCCCTGCGACGTGCATTCTACTTACCCCAAACCACTGCCGTCTGCGACTTCAGTGGTGTTAAGCGAGAGCTCATTGGAGGATGGAGTGGAGGTCCGTTGTGTTTTCCGATGAAAGCCGATTCTGCCTTGATGTCAGTGATGGCCGTGTGTTAGTTGGAATGAGGCCAGGTGAGCGCCTGCATTCCACCTGTCTGCGGCGTCGGCACACTGGACCTATACCGGGCGTTCTGGTCAGGTGAGCAATTTCCTATGACAGCAGGAGCACTCTCGTGGTTATCCCAGATGTGGACGGCCGTCTGGTGATTTGACCTGGTGTGCTGCCAGTCATAAACAGCATTCCCAGGGTTGTTTTCCAACAGGATAACGCAAGCCCCCATGCCGCTGTTGCAACCCAACGTGCTATACAGAGTGTCGACATTCTTCCTTGGCGTTCTCAATCCCCCGATCTGTTCCCAATCGAGCACGTATGGGACTTCATTGGACGACAACTCCAACGTCATATTCAACTGGCATTAACCATCCCTGTATTGACCGACCAAGTGCAACAGGCATGGAACTCCATCCCACAAGCTGACATCCGGCACCTGTACGACGCAATGCATGCACGTTTGCATGCCTGTATTCTACAGTCTGGCGATTATACCGGTTATTAATCACCAGCATGGCGTATTTCCTATGGCTTTTCTCGCTTTTCCTGTACCTTTAATCAATTAAATATGTTACCTCGCCAAATATATAGCCAACATTTCCGTACTTTACATTCCTTGTCTCGTGGTGCTGGGATATTTTTTTCCGACAGTTTACTTATTTATTTATTTATTTATTTATGTATTTATTTATTTATTTATTTATGTGTAACATCTTTCCGCTTAGTTGCTGGATAGTTTTGTGGAGATGATTTTGAAAATTGGGGACGGAAGTGAATCGGGCGGAAGTGGATCGAACGGAAGTGATGACGCACTGCCAGAAAAAAGGGACGGAAGTGAATCGTGCGGAAGTGGATCGAACGGAAGTGGATCGGACGGAAGTGAAGACGCACTGCCAGCTGGATGTACAATTGAAAATGTGTGTATTGGAAACAAGGCAGTGTGTGCTCTGTAGCGCGAGAATGTAATGGCAATACAGTAGGCAGTGCATTTAGCAGGCACTGGTTTAACGAGCACAGAGGCAAATGTTTCACCGACTTTCATTTGTCATTGAACAGTTTATGAAGCTTCACGTTCAAGGTTGAATATCACATGGGGTAGGACAAAGACGACAAATGACATTTAATTAAGCGGCATTATTGTCAATCTGTGGGTGAGTAGTCAAATATTACATGCATAACAGAATGTTGTTATATGAGTGGAATAAAAGCTGCATTTTCATCATATGTGAGACTAGGTCATTTCATGATTGTAGGAAGCCATGTTTTGATTGTTTACGACGAACTGTATGAGAGCCTTGAGAATAATGAATGTTATAGTTACTGAGGAATGTGCTCACAGTATTTGAGAGTACTGTCGACGTTGTGTGTCACTTTGTTATTATGAATTATTAATGTAAAAGGAAGGAAGGAAGCTTGTAGTTTTGCTTGTCCGTTAATCTCACGATCACGATCCACGGTACCTCCCTTTTACGTGGAATGCGAACCACAGGACATGGCATTTCAATTCGAAAATCTCACATGTATTGACCGGGAATCAAACCCGGTCTACCTTGGTGAGAGACTTACAGCTTGACCGCTGCGCCACAAATGTGACAGTAGCATATCTCCAATTCAATCTATACATTCATCATAGTACCAGTATGAAAATGGAGTGTAAATTAACATTTTAAGAATGTCCAAGCTGTGTAGTATACGAGTAGGATAACATGTCAGATGTTACACATCATATGCGACTACTGTAAGGCGCGTATCTTTTATTTATTTATTTATTTATTTATTTGTTTATTTATTTATTTATTTATTTATTTATTTATAAAATAATACCCATATAATTTATTAAGAAGCTGCGAAATGTAACTTAAGTCTGGAGCTGGACATCGATGCTCCTGACCATAATTTGTCCTGCAATGCTAGCGTGCAAGTGTCGCACCATTCATTGTTAAATAGGCCAAGCTTTGATCTCGTGACCAGGGGACCGGGGGTCCTACTTTCTAGAACTCGGGGTAAAGAAAATTTCTTAGAAAGAATATTTATTCAACTACAGCCTACTAATAAGTATTTCCAAGCCATCTCTCCGTATGACCTTGATACTAACAGTAGGGTCTGTTCATTCAATGGCTCAATAGAAAATCTTTTGTGATTAAAACGATATTTTGCGTCTTAGACTACGCCTCTATGAATCATATCTCCAAGTGGTATAGTGGCTAGCATTCTTTTCTATCGCCCCGGAGGTCCGGGTTCGATTCCCGGCCCAGTCAAGGAATTTAATTCTGGTCTGAGGACTGGAACGGGGTACACTCAGCTTTGTGAGACAAAATCAACGAGAAGTGGATTCGACTCCCACCACAGCCACCTTGGAAGTTGTTTTGCGAGGTTTCTCACATCTCCAGGCAAATGCTGGGATGTTTCATAACTTAAAGCCACGACCGTCTCCTTTTAAATTGAATCACAATTACAAAGACACGCATTAAACCAGCATCACAATAAGTCAGGTTATCAAGCGAAATCCCACATTCACACTTGAGTCATGGGGCTAAATGACAGCGATGTCTAAAGCCCTCAAAAGAAACTATGACCTTTATAAGCCAAAATATCATCGCGATCATATTGAAATGACAAATGCACATGTAATAGTTTTGTATCGCTTGGTTAACACCTCCATAGAAAGTAAATTCTGAGAAGCTAGAAAACAGCAAATATTTTTTTATAAATTATTTCAGTAGTAGGCCTATAGATCCCTCCTACGGTGCTCACAAACGACCGATCGCGACAAATGAGCATTCAAATGAAAGAAAATAGGCATTAGCAGTGACGCATTGCACTCTAATTTCAAAAATATCCATAATTTCTCTAAACAATGAATTTTAAAAAATGTACGAAGTGTGCGATTTGCAGATACTATTGCTGTAGGAAAATACGCTCCATAATTGCTGTCCATTTCACATTTTGGCCGCTGTGACGCCTGTTTCATGTCATTTTAACATTCTAAGGTCTTCCCTTTATCATTTTGCAGAGATTTCAGAAACAGTAAATCAAAGAAATAACTACTCAAATCGTATAATTTCATAAATATCAATTAACTGGTGAGTGTTATGATGATTCAATATTGTCAGTGATTGCCTTCTTAAGTTAGGGAACGTAGAACTTGGAATTCTAACTGAATTGTAAATAGTGTTCTATAATCATTTTGTTGAAATAAAAACATAACAACCTTTCTTCGTAAGTCTCTCATTATAAACCTAATGAAGAAAGTGCGGTTTATGATCATGCGAGATTTCTCGCACGGGTCCGCTAGTTATTCATAAATAAGAACAATGATGATGATGATAATTGTTGTTTTAAAGGGGCCTAACATCTAGGTTATCGGCCCCTAATGGTCTGGGTGATCGTGAAGATGAAAATGAAATGCAAACTATAACTATAAACTAACTACTAACTTATATACTAGAATAAGAAATGGAAAACAAAAGGAGAATAAGGCAAATAAAGGACAGGAGGAAAAGAAATGCCCTCAACCCTCGAAGTATGCAGATTGAGGGACTTGGAAGGAAGAAGAGCCATGAAAGGCAGATAGGAAAGTGAAAGAGGAGAGGGTCTGCCCCACAGGTAAGGGAAAAAAGGGGGAAACTGGACCCAGCTCAGGAATCCCTCGGGTTCGCCAACTCCCGAACTCACCAGCCGTGAGCCCCTGAGGGTGTAGCTATATCCAGGGTGCACTAGAAGTGGGGGGCTACAAACATCCTGCCTCCTTTAGGGCCTTGAGCAGAAGGCAGGAGATACGATGAAAAGAAAAAGATGGCTGACACCTCGCAGAAGGAGGGTATCAAAAAAGATGAGACAAGGGCCAATTAAGGCGGGAAAGGAAAATACTTCCTAGGCCTCGGATATCCTAATACCGTCGGGGTCGGAAAAGAACAAGAGTTGACCCAGTGAGGTCGACAGGAAAGAAGACGGAGAGGAGCCCGGCACAAGTAAGTGGAAGCAATGCCGGACTCAGCTGGGGTTCCGTGGTTGCTAACCCACGTCCCACTAGATGTGAGCCCCTGCGGGATAAAAATAAGAACGAAATAATCCCTTAAACTCATTCATTAATCGAAATTTGACGTTTTTCAGTGTACATATTGTAAATAATTTCACCCGTACTTTTAGATTTAATAGCCTAACTGTCATGGATCTGATGATGATCGCTTGACGGCAAAAACTGTTCACCCGAATGTGTTTATTAATCTCATGTACATTCTTTCAGGATTAGGGAATATCCCATCTTAATTGGGTACAATCGTGTTGACCGACAGGAAAACATCAAATTTCGTTTACTAAGGCAACACTAAAAATGGCTTCAAACACCATAACGTTCATTCATTATGTGATACAGTGCTCTTCGAATCTAGTGATTTTTTTGGTCTGCCCTATAAATCAGGTAGCCTAATTAAAGTAAATAAAAGCTAACATGTAGGTCCTGAAAGAACTAAACGATTATTTTTCTGACCAGACATAAGTCTCGTAAACCATCAATTTTACAGAATTCCAATTTTAATATTTTTACTTGAAAATGTAAACCCATGACTTGACACATACTGTATGTCCGATTATATTATATTATATTATCAAAAATAAATGTTAATAAAATTAAGTTTGTAGTTTTGCGTGACTGTTATACTCGCGATCATGAGCCATGAGGACCTCCTATTTTCTTGGAATCCAAACCACAAGACATGGCATTTCACTTCGAAAATCTCACATGCATTGCCCGGGAATTGAACCCAGTCCGCCGTGGTGAGAGGCAAACAGTTTTACCACTATGCCACCGCGCCCCACTACATTCTAATACATCGTCGCTGACAATGCAAGACTTCGGATGTCACAAGCTATTGCTTTCCTCAAAGGTCACTTTGAGTTGAGTTTACCATTATCTTGAATATTTCACAAAGTTTATGGATGACGAGGTTTATTCAAGTCGGGAAATTACTTCCTGTTGTTCTGAAACTTGAGACCAATTCGGCATAGTTGGCTGAAACTTAGGGCATGGCTTGACATACAAACGTGTGTACCATTTAGTGCGTACTTGGGATCTACTGTAATTGAAGATGCCAGGAGGTGCAGTGGCCGAAAGTTGTTGTTAATTCATTTTAGGGGCTTGGGATTACTTGTGCATGTTCGTGTGCGCGTGTGCGTGTGCGTGTGTGTGTAGTTTATGTTCTTAGCCACTGACCAACAAATTGAACCTCTTTCCCTAGGTTTCTAGCTGTCCGGACCCAGTTAAATGTATTTGTTCATTCAGTCATACTTGCATTCTTCTTCTTCTGTATTTGTTTCACCCAACTTTGGGGTACATGAAATCAATCATGTTTTATTGTTTTGAGCTTTCCTTTTGGCCCAGTATTGCCTCATCCTTTGAGATCTTGATTCCCTTTCTTCGGCAGAGATGTGGATCGTACGATTTTGTTTGAGTTTCACTTGGAACCGTTGTTTCTTATCCTTGGTGATGGTTTTGGCTGTTTTGTCCATGAGCATGGTGTCTGTAATTTGGAGTTCCACGAGGTCTTTCTCGGTTTCCTTAAACCAAAGAGGTTTTGTTTTTGTTATTACGGAAGTGGTCGAAGATCTTTTTGTATTATTATTCACGTGCCTTATCCCGTCCCTCAGACGTTGTGATCATTATAGTGAAGGCTATTCGATCAATTGAAAGTTGAAACAATTAGACGTGGAGAATTACGGTCAATTCCTTGACGTCAATTAAATGTAAATGTTTTTCAGTCGCTCAACACGATTGTACCAAATTTGTACTAGGTGTTGTTCCCTAAACCTGAAATAAATTACGTGAGGTTAATTATTATTACACTTGCATGACCAGTTTCGATCGTCAAGTGATCATCAGATCCTTTATACTCTATGTCTACAAATAAGTTGGCTAATACCTTTACACTTTTTAGTTACATATGTTTATTGTAAACTGACTGGCTGCGTGGCTCAGCGGTAACGTTCTCGCCTGATGATCCCAAAATAGCGGGATCGAATCCTGCCGCAGTCAGTTGGCATTTGAGGGTGCTTAAATGTGAGGGAACCGGGTCAGTAGATGTACTGGCACGTTAAAGATCCCCTTCGGGGTAAAATTCCGGCATCTCGGCGTCGCTAAACGCCGCAGTAGTTAAATAGGACGTAAAACCCATAGCATTATTATTATTGTTATTGTTAACTTGCGTAACCTGTCAGGTTTGTTAGCATATGTTCTGTTTGTTGTGTTATGTTAGTGGATATTGACCTTCAAGTTAACTTGACGTTATTCAGTCCCGATTTCAACTCGCGTCTAACTCCACGGTGGCCAATAAAATAAGTTTCAGAAGATTGGATTTATTTTCTTGCAGGATGTGACCAAAGAATTCAATCTTCTGACACTTCATCACTTTAAGTAAATCTCGCGCTGATGTTATTCTCAATAGTTCAGTGTTTTGCACCTATTGAGTCCATGATATACGAGGGCAAGTCAATACGTATCTGCAATTGTGCTCTAATTGTCGTTAGGTTGGCTGTATGGCGTTGTGTGCTTGCCAGCCGCTAGATAGCACTGTTCTCAACGTCTTTGGTAGGTTTCAGCGTTATGAGATTAGTACAGCTTGCGCTGTTGTGACGTAAATATGGCCGCGCCACTCTCTGTATGCCCCCAAGGAAGAACAGCGTTCCCTAATCCGGTTTTTTTTTTGTTGTCTCAGGACGTACCAGGAGCGAAAATTCATAGACGACTTATACGAGTAAAATGAATTGCTAATATGCATTGAGTAATGCTACAAGATTGCAATTTGGAACTGCAGCAAGTATGGTGATCGGAGGTTTGAATCCCGTCATGGACAGTGGCCATCTTGTGTGTGGGGTTTCCCCGGGTTCCTCTATACTCTCTCCAAGCAAAACATTGGCCCCGTATTGTATTGAAAGTTATCCAGCACCTTATACTTGTTTTCTTGTGAATATTGTCTGATAGTCCGAGTACTTGCTTCCGTATTTCGGAAGGCTATATGAAATGAGAGCCCTGATGCAGGCTACACACATAATACTTTGGTGTAGCGGGTGGCTGTAGTTCAGGCTGTAATAAATTGATTGCAGATACTAATGACTTGCCTACTTATTATTATTATGATTATTTCTTTAACTTTCGAATTGAGCCACTCTCCACTATGAGTTAACAATCAATATCATTTTCTGTGTCTTTTTCGTGCCAGTATCTCTTGAGCCCATTACTCAGTGCTTTATTCCGATCTTCTGAAAGAGGTCCCCTCCGTCTTTGGGATTCTGCCCCTAACCTGAAAGCCCGGTAGGTTTTCCTTCCCTTCCTCCCTTGGAATTCTTCCACTTTTAGCACTTTTTGCCCACAAATATCTCTCTGTGGAGTATCTTTTTCTCTGATATTGTTTATTTCCAAATACGTTTTTGACTTCTTGTGCCCAGGTTGTTGACTTCTTGTTTCACAGGAATGTGAATATCTGCTTGGTTAACATACTGTCTTCCATCCTGTACAAATGTCCAAAAAATAGCTCTCTCCTCTTCCGTAATGTTTCTGATATGTTTTCTATTTTTAGATATATTTCATCATTACCTCTTAATTTTCAGAATTCTGCAGTTTTTAAAGGACCGAGAATTTTGTGTATAATTCTTCTTTCTACTACTTCTATTTTATCCAATTTGTAGTTCAGTACTAGACATTCACTCGCATACAGGCATTCCAGTTTGACTACGGTGTCGTTAAGATCATTAGACAAACACTTGTTGTAGGTATTCCTAGTTATGCCATACGCTCTTTCCATCTTTCGTATTCTTTCTTTTACAGCAGATTTTGATAGAGTTTGTTCTGAGGTCTCTTATTATTATTATGTTCCCCTTTAAGAGAGTGATTGAACTTGAATTCACGATTTCATCTTCAGGCGTTTTCCATATTTTGTTCCCAAAATCTCTTCATCCTCTCGGAATGCTTCTTCTTCCGCTCAGCTGTCCAATGTTTCCCAGGTTGTCGTGATGTCTTTGCTAAAACTTAGCATTTGTGATTTTATTCAGGAACTCAGTGCGGTCCTCGGGATTTTCTATGTTGCAGGTCCCTGTGGGTGTCTTTCAGCCATTCCGTGCCGCATTTATTCTTTGCTATGATATTGGGTAGTTTCTTTGCCATTCTGGTGTTTTCCAACCTGTAAATGTGGAGGTAAAACTTTGCTCGGCGTTTTCTGATTTCTTCTGTTATTGTGTTGGTCTTTTGATAGAGTTCGTTCTGAGGTGTCCATTTCTATTGACTGCCCCATAAATCTTCCTCAAAATGTTTTGTTCCAGCTTTTCTATGTCCTTCATTTTGGAATGACCGTGATCACCATTGCTTCGGCTGCGTAGGTTGCTCTGGAAGAATCGCTGTTTTATAGTGCCTTCATTTTGCGTCTATCGAAATGCACTGCTTGTTGTAGTGAGCCCACGTTAGCTTATTATTAGCCTACTTTCGATTTTTGCAAAAAATGAAAGTAGACTTATGAGATCAACACAGGGCGAAAAAAGTGTGTCTGTCTGTGTGTGTGTATGTGTGTGTGTGAGTCTGTGTGTGTGTGTATGTGTGTGTGTGAGTCTGTGTGTGTCTGTGTGTGTGTGAGTGTGTGTACTCTGAATGTATGTCACCCCCCCCCCTATCAATTCGAACACGGTGAAACCGAATTGAACGAAATTTGGTACAGAGGTAGAACAAGCAAAGGGCACCTCAGTGTCATGTTTTATATCGCCGCCATCTTTACTAAAACTGAATGGCAGCCACTCAAACGTTCAAAACGTAAAATCAAATAACGACTAACGAAATCATCCGATCTCTACCAAATTTGGTAACAACATACCTTCGTATAGGATGCGTCTTGTGACCAAACTACAAGGTCGTCCGCCATACCATTTCAGGATGGCGGCCGAGCGAATTATGCAAACTTTATAATCCATATCATGGGACCTACCAGTTCCGATTATCGAGCCGAGAATCGTTTTAACTGTTCTAAAGGAAGAGGCACGTTCGAAATTAAAAGTTTATTTTGTAATACTATGGTGCAGACGTGATTTTAAAAAGCTGAGCCGATTCAGTAATAAGACAAGATGGCAGCGGATATCTTGTGCCTGACTTATATTTCACTAATTTGAGTATTGCATGCAATATAGCGTTCTGATACAAAATAAATAAACTTTGTATGAAATGATTTATATATAAATAATATACTCCAGTGATGAAATCGTTTAGTATAAATCATTATTTGCTAACAAGTTCTATGTAAGTCATTTTATATAGAACGATATTCGTTGACACAATTAGCTCAGTGGTAGAGCGTTAGCCTATCGGTCAAATGCCTATGGTTCAAACCCGGTCAGAGCTAGATTATTTGCTTGAAATGTTATATGTTTATTGTTTTGTAATGACTCAGACGTTTTAAAATTAAGCGTTATATTGTGCATATTATGGTGTAAAATATATATTTAATTAAAACATAATTCGCCAGCAGATTTACTCGAGACATCTAGCTGCCAAAAAGGTAACTGCACGCCGACCTACTTATTAACTTCCAGATTTTATTGAAAAGTTTCTTCTTCTGGCCGCTAGAATGCACTCGCTCTGTTAGGATTATATTGTTCGATATTTCACCACTAGATGTCACGACTAGGCTACGTGGGGCTCCATTGATTACTATACCATTGGCATTCTATGCGCATCGAGTTTGAAGAATGACAAGATGATACTACGATACATTTTTACTTTTTATTTTAAAGGGTTTGTAACAGCCTATTTTGCGTTACTTGAAAATGTTATTTGAAGTAAAGAACAAAACGATTTCACATAGTAACTGAATTCAAGCCGTTGGTGTTAGTTCAGGTTATTAATTACAGTACTACTTTTATTTCAGGCAAATAGCAATCGAAAATATCCACATAGTTTGTATACACACGTCTCTGTAGGGTCATGGAAAGATGTGTTAATTCAATTAGGGTTGTGAAAGCCATGCACAACCAGACGTGTAAAGATACGCCTCAACTCAAAGTTGGATGTTGCCCACGGCAGGTCGTATATGTAATAATAATAATAATAATAATAATAATAATAATAATAATAATAATAATAATAATGTTATTGGTTTTACATCCCTTTTAACTACTGCTGCTTTTAGAGACACCGGGGTGCCGGAATTTTGGCCCGAAGGGGATCTTTAACGTGCCAGTAAATGTACTGACACTGCTCCCTCGCATTTGTGCACCCTCAAATGCCAGCTGACTGCGCCAGGATACGAACCTGCAACCTAGGGCCCAGCAAGCGAGAACGTTACCGCTGAGCCACGCAGCCAGTCCGGTCGATTATGTCTCCAGATCCATAACATTCTTGATATACTTCTTATCTTTCTTTCTTCAATGATGGTAGCAGTTTTTATCTAGGTTGTGGCGTTTGGTAGAGGTAAATCGTTTCTTAGGTCTTCAACAAAGAATAGTTCTATTATACTCTTTGATAATAACAACGAGTTATAACTATACTCATACATTTAGGAGAAAGTAGGCTATATGTTCTTTACTGAACATCTTGTTTTTATTATCATTATTTACTCAACTTACAGTTGTTAACATGACTCATATCAGTACATTACGTACAAGAAAATGCGTAAATGCACACTTTAAAAGGCCTATAGCATACATTTTTAGCCTACTTTCGATTTTTGCAAAAAATGAAAGTAGACTTATGAGATCACTACAGGGCGAAAAAAGTGTGTCTGTCTGTGTGTGTGTATGTGTGTGTGTGAGTCTGTGTGTGTGTGTGTGTGTGTACTCTGAATGTCTGTTCCCCCAGGTAGCACTAGCAAAGGACACCTCAGTGTCATGTTTTATATCGCCGCCAACTTGACGGAAACGTAATGGCGGCCACGCAAATGTTCAAAGCTTAAATCAAATTACGACTAACTTAATCATCCGATCTCTACCAAATTTTGCAACAACATACCTTTATGGGGGGAGCATTCTTTGACAAATCTAATAGGTCATTAGCCTAATAGTTTGCGGATGGCGGCCATCTTTGAGTCAAAATCGATTACCCCTATTAATTCGAACACGGTGAAACCGAATAGAATGAAATTTTGTACAGAGGTAGCACTTGCAAAGGGCACCTCAGTGTCATGTTTTATATCGCCGCCATCTTGACGGAAACGTAATGGCGGCCACACAAATATTCAAAGCTTAAATCAAATTACGATTAACCTAATCATCCGATCTCTACCAAATTTTGCATCAACATACCATTATGGAGGGAGCATCCTTTGACCAAACTAATAGGTCATTAGCCTAATATTTTGTGGATGGCGGCCATCTTTGTGTGAAAATCGATTACCCCTATTAATTCGAACACGGTGAAACCGAATGGAACGAAATTTGGTTCAGAGGTAGCACTAGAAAAGGCCACCTCAGTGTCATGTTTTATATCACCGCCATCTTGACGGAAACGTAATCGCGGCCACCCAAATGTTAAAGGCTAAAATGTAATTACGACCAACCTAATAATCTAGTCTCTACCAAATTTTGCAACAAAAAATCTTTATGTGGGAAGCATATTCTGACCAAACTGCTAGATCATCAGCCCAATAGTTTTCAGATGGTGGCCAAGTATGTGTGCAAATCGATTCCCCCTATCAATTCAAACACGGTGAAACCGAATTGAACGAAAATTGGTACAGAGGTAGCACTTCCAAAAGGCACCTCAGTGTCATGTTTTATATCGCCGCCATCTTGACGGAAACGGAATGACGGCCACTCAAATGTTAAAAGCTTAAATCAATTTTCGACCATCCTAATAATTTGATCTCTACCAGATTTTGCAACAACATGCCTTTTTGTGGAAAGCATCTTATGACTGACTACAAGGTTATCAGCCCAATAGTTTGCAAATAGCGGCCATGTATGTGTGCAAATCCATTCCCCAGATCAATTCAAACACGGTGAAACTGAATTGAATGAATTTTTTTACAGAGGTAGCACTAGCAAAGGGCACCTCATATTCAAGTTTAATATCCCTATAGCACGTTGTATTTCAACAAGCTACTACAACCAACATTCAATTATACTCCTTGAAAAGGACAAAGAGTTATAACAATACACATGCATTTAGGAGAAAGTAGGCTATATGTTCTTTACTGAACATCTTGTTAAACTATGTAACATAGACGTTTGACAGTTAATTTTCTTTTTCGGTAATGTTATTTTCCACGTCTCCTGTTCATAAGAGGGTCCAAGAAAATCCTAGTGGATATTTAAAAATCCTCTAACGGAGCTTCAGGTCTTCATAACTGCAGCCTTCTCTGCAATAGTGTGGGTGTATATGGGAAGATTTAGTGTGGCTAGATTTACTGAAAATGAGGTGTCAGGCCAGTGGGAGAAAGGAGGAAAGGAAGGATCGTCACATTTTTTTTTGTCTCCAGATTCTAGCCACCTCCATAGCTAGAGGAGTATATTTATCAATCTTCTATCTGTATTTATTGGTGGATATTATGGCTATTCGGAACAGATATGTCAATCAAGTACGTGTGAAGGGTCTTCTTATCAGTTAAAGTTATGTCTGGTCTATTATGAGGAGTTGTTTTGTCAGTTTGATTATTATTAAAATAGGGAAATATTTCCATAAATTGAAACGAATTAGGAATGTTTCGTTTATTTAAATGTAAATGAAGTTCAACATGCTGGTGAAGCTATGTACAGTATACTGTATGTACGCAGTGTAGGAATCTCATTGTCCGTCACACGAGGATACAACAACGCTCTGCAGGGGAGATGGCAATATCGCATCGCTTCGTGTCATGCCATACACCTAAATGTGAGGGGTAAATGTCTGTATATTCTGACAGATTCAAGTGAATGCATACCAATTTCTCATTAACGTTAATGGCACTACTTGGAGACATATGCTAGTTCGGTTCCAGAGTCGTATATTTGAAACTCACCGGTGTGGTGATTAAGTCGTAAAGTATTCATAAAAGGGGGAGAAGGGAAGCTGAGCTCTTGGAGGTGGAATATTTCCTTAGCGGTGAAAGCACTGATACTGATCGTTACTTTTAGGTTCATGATTGATTGATTGATTGATTGATTGTTGTTGTTTTAAGGTATGAAACAGCGAGGTCATCTGCAATCATCCCCTTGGCACATTCCTGATGCCAAAAATATTTTGGAAGTAAGCACGAAAGTAATTAATTACCTGATTAATTGAAAATAAATGGAAAGGAACATTATATATTTAAGTTACTATGCACATAACTAGAATTATTTCTTTATTATGACCGTTGTCAGCATCTGGATTCCAACCTTGAATCTCCGAGCGAGCAGCTTCCTACTTTTTTCATGGAGCATTAGAAATAACACTCGGCTACGCTGGTGTGCATGTGTATCGCCAACATTGTATAATATGCTGATGGATATCAACGATTTCCCTCGGGACTACGATGCCTCATTCACTCTGGTCCTACACATGTGTGGACTAAATGTATATATCTACTCAAACACTGCTACAAAAACACAATAGCACATGTTATCAGACAAATTGCACACAAAAGTACATAGTGATAAAATCGTATCCTCTAATTAAGACGATGACAACAACTAGAATAAACACATCCACGCAGATCTCGAAAAAATAAAACAGAAATTAATATCAAATATTACTGTTTATGGCAGTGTGGTGAAAATAAATATTGGAACGGCTAATAAATGGAAATCAGATATCGCAGGTTCGGATCCCGACAGCAGCTATCCTGAGTGCGGTTTTCCCCCGGGATACTCCACATTCCCTCCAGGCCGGGATAGTAGCTTACATCAAGTACCGGGGCACCTACCATATCCCTGGGTCTAGTACAGTTACACACACGACTAGAGTCATCACAGGAATGAAGATTATCAGATAAGTTAAACATACACCCAACTACACGATGTCCCAAGGCAATCAAATCAATAAACAACCACAAAACAACGGAATATCAAAAGATGAATTTTGAGCCATATACCAAACAGCGGGAGAAAAATTAGACGGCCTCGATTGTACAGTAGTAAGCATGGAGTGTCCTATCCGAAAGTTCTGGGTTTGATTCATACCTCTACCAAGAAATTAAATTCTGTTCTGAGGGATGGCATGAGCTTCGTGAGGCAGAACTAAGGGGAGGTGGGTTCGAATTTCACCACAGTAATCCTATTAGTATTTTTCCGTGGTTTCTCCATTGTACTCCTGTATAGTGACGTTATGTTATTTTGTTATTTATGAATCTAATTGAATTGGTGGCCTATTACCATAGGGTTAGTTTGCCAATGCAGCGAGCACACAAATCATACAATACACTGTAGTTGAACAATATTATGTAAACTTAGCTGGTCCTGAGTCCAATATGGCGGTCGTTGTCGCGCATTGCTCACCTCGGACTGGTTGCTGCGAACTCCGTTAGCTTCCTTGTTTGTAAATTGCGGCACCACCTACTTGTTATTCTGTGGACTGTATTACTAAGCGCTAAGTCTAAGTGCTGTCCTCGTCATCTGTTGGCGGCTTCGGTGGCGTAGTTGGTAGCATGCTGAGCTTCTATGCCCAAGATCGCGGGTTCAAACCCGGCCGAAGTCGTCAGATTTTTAAGAGCGTTAAAAATCCCTCAGTATGCCTTCCTTTGGAGGGAAAGTAACGGTCCCATGTAATAGATTTATGGCATGAAAAAGAACCTTCCAATAACTACACTTGTGAAAGCTAAAATTTGTAGGTTAGTTTGATGACGCTATATTAGTTCCAACGTTCGCCACCAGGTGCTGACTACGATGGTATTTAGTAGCCACGTCCACAGCTAGGTGTCGTGAACAGTAGCATTTGGTAGCAAAAGCAGGAACTACTTGAAAAAATTAATCGTATGCAGTCCTTCTACCTGAATCATAGATAACCGACACCAATACAGCCATCACAATTAACACCGGTTCTCAGACAGAATCTACACACACCTTAAGTTCACGAGGCAGTCCCTAAACTAAGGAACCAACCAACCTTGTTTCTTAAAACCTTGCTTGGTCTAATTAGTTTGAGTCTTAAGACACAAATTGAGATAAGATTGATTAGCGTGTTTAAATACTTGTCTTCCTGCCTAATGTTTTTGGGTACAATTTGTTTTGACCGACTTGAAAGCTTTCTTTAATAGAATAGGGAAATACCGAAAAATGGCTTCAAATACATCAATGACGAACATACGTGTCTCTTGTGAGACACGGAAAGGTGACCGACACTTATCGACCCACTATCCTGGGAGGAGTGAAAGCACGATCAAACAAACCACGGTTGATAACTATGTAAATTAACATGTCACTGTTTGACGTGTGTCAAGAGTTCTCTTTGTACCATAGTACCCGTGATACAATGGAAACGCATTCTATATTCTGGCAACATTTCACTTAAAAACAGAAACATATTATCCCTTCTGCAAACAGTAGAACAAGACAAACATTTCACAGGCTTCCTGTTTTGTTTGATTTCACAATGAATCCAGACTGTGGAAAGAATGGCCTGTTCATAATTGAAGATGGATTCGGTGGCGTAGTCAGTAGCATGCTGAGCTGCTGTGCCCAAGATCGCGTGTTCAAACCCGGCCGAAGTCGTCGGATTTTTAAGAGCGTTAAAATCCTACAGTATGCCTTCCTTCATAGGGGAAGTAAAGCCAGCGGGCCCATGTCATAGATTTATAGCATGCAAAGGAACCTACCACTACAATGGTAGTGGAATAAAAATGAAAATGAAAATCCACACCCTGCTTCCAGTCTCCGACCGGGTCAGGAATGGAATGAATGGAGCCCCCATCTAGCGGCGAGGATATGGACTGTGCCGGCTGCCGAGGCCTGACGCACTCCTCTGGGGCGATGATTAAATGAATGACAGATGAAATGAAATGATAGTGGAGAGTGTTGCTGGAATGAAATTTTGACAGGGAAAACCGGAGTACCCGGAGGAAAACCTGTCTGCCTCCGCTTTGTCCAGCACAGATCTCTCATGGAGTGACTGGGATTTGAACCACGGACCCAGCGGTGAGAGGCCGGCGTGCTGCAGCCTAAGTCACGGAGGCTTTTACCACTAAAATGGTAGTGTGTAGCAAAATTTGTAGGTTATATTTGGCTGGTTAGAAAAGCTCTATCAAGTTCCAACGTTCGCCGCGAGGTGTAGGTGTTAGTGGCATCAGGTAGCCAAAGTTGGAACTACTTGAAATTGAATTTGTTGAGTGTCCACGGGCGATCAATTGAATTACCCTGCTATGGCCATTCGGCTCAATTCATATAGCAATTGAAGATATTGTAAATTTTAGCCCAGGACAGGGTGGTATGGAGGGCTGCATTAAGTCAGTCAAAAGACTGAAAATTCAAACAACAATATACCTATCTCTAAAGTTAATGACGACGCTTAACATAAAAATGCTTTTAAAATTGCATGGCTTGGTGTTAAAACCAGGCATATCCCACCTTGCCTTTTATTTGGCTGTGAGGTTCACATTATCGGATTATCTTCCATCCCATTTCCCCCATTATTGTATGTATCGATTGGATTCGAACTGCGCCTCCATAAAAGCTGGTCGTATCAATTGTATTAGCCATTTCATCAGTGTTATCTAAAGGAGTCGTTTTTCAATCAGTCAACACAGCTAACATGTCCAGATTATTAATTAATTAAGCATTATTATTGAACTTTTTCTCTGAGCAAACTCAAAAATATACTTTTAACGTTTTATAGAAAGACTAATTAAAGCCATCAAGGTTCCAGTGAGTTTTGTTCGGTATCTAAAGGTTTAACACCCTCTTTAAAAACAAAAATTCAAAAAATGCCTCTAAACCTGGGAGATATGAGGTAAACGATAAAGGTCAGCACAAAGCTAGGACAAATTTCTGAAAAATTCATAACAATAGTTATGATATGAATTTTTTTTAATATAATTTTGCATCAAACAGCAATATGTGTGCGTGTTTCCTTGAAAGTGTATATAATTGTTGTATAAAATTTAATAATATAATTTAGTTATAATATTAAAATCGCTATTGGTTTGTTTTCCCTTAAATTGGGTGAGGAATAGAATTATTTATCACACTTCCTACCTGGATGAAATAGCATGAGTTAACAATTTACACTTTTACACATAAGTTACAATAAATTGATGTGAAATTAATCATATTGGAATTAATGTTAGTTCTTATCTAAATCTATACTAATATATAACACGTAGTTCCGTGATGAACTAAAGAGCCTACCTTTCTTCAAATTATAGAGAACCTATGTCAACAGTTGGCAGACCTGGCGACTCTAAATATATTCTTAGTTCCATCTCTTAAGATCCACAATGCACATGCAAAATTTGGTTGAGATTCAATAGATAGTATTTAAATATTGACTGTATCAGCATGCGTAAAATAACGTTGGCGACCCTGCCATAAATTGGATGCTCAAATTTAAATTGAAATATTATGATTTGCATATATGTGCCAATTATGGAAGAACTTTATTTATTAATATGGAAGTTACATGTGATTCAACATTGAACCTCTCAGCACACGTAGAATCATGTTGGCAGCACTGTCGTTATCGGTTACTGAAAATTAACCTATATTTGCAGGTACTATAGGCATGCAAAGTTTAGAACTATTGGCCTGCATACTATCTAATATATTGAGATTAGGATAAAAAAAATGTATCGAATGCATTTTTCAACAGCTGGCAGCCCTGATGACACTAAAAAAAATCATATTCATATCTGTTCCGGTGCGCAAATCACATACCAAATTTGGTTGAAATCAAATAGACAGTATGGAAGTTACATGGATTTAAAGTTTGGACCTATCAGCAGGCATAGAATAATGTTGGCAACATTCTCATGTATTGGCTCCTGTAAATTAGTAGGATGGAATATTGTCTATATGTGTGTCAATTTTGGAACAATTCCCATGAATATCTTCCGTGATATCCAACATAGACCTCAATTTTCAATTGTGATTTCTCAGCAGTTGATAGCACTGACGTAATTTTCAAATATGGCCGTGAGATATTCAGCCATAGCTCTTTACTCGTACCAAATTTGGTTTCGATAGCTGCAACCATTTACGAGTTGATAGGGACACACACACACACAGACAGACCCACATTTGTCCAGATCGATCTCATGTCTACTTTTTCCTCATTTTTACAAAACGTGAAAAGTAGGCTAAAAATGAGATGAAGTGTGTCTGTCTGTGTGTCTGTGTATTACTCAATCACGCAAGAACCACTGGGCCAAATTGCATGAAATTTTACATGGAAATAGATGATTTGCCTGGTTAACATATAGGCTGCTCTTGATTTCGATACGTTGCACTATTTAAAGATGGCGACCATTTTAGTGACGTCACTACATCCTTTGGTTTCAAACTTTCATATCCCCTTCAGACCTGAATTTTTTCTACTATAGACAAAAATTATTTTTTATTTAAAACACATTGTATGGATCTTAAATAACACACTGATATCAAAATTAGTGATTTTCTGAAATATTTTATTCAAATTTCAGCATGTACATTATAATGTACAAATGGTCCCGGGTATCGGTAAATAGTGAAATTTTAAATATGTGTGAATATGAACATTCTTATTTATATAGAATGAAATGCGCAGTAATTAAGACACTTTTACATGAAACAATGCACTGGACGATTAAACTAATCAGTTAAGTTTCGCCTTTTTACTTGAATTCCTGTGAAATGGTACAAAGCAGTTCCTATTACTGGTAAAGCAGAGATGTACATTGCATTTGTCACAATAAACGTGTGTTCTCCCTTTACAGTCCGGTTTCTTGCATCTTGTTGCTTCTTTCTTTTCATCATAATGGGGCATATGGTCTGTGTAGTCATGCTGGACATCTTCTCCTGGTCTCTTCTCTGTACCTGACCGTGACTGTGTAGGTGGTGGTGATTTGGGTGAAGAGCTTGGTCTCCCTCGACGTTCCAATTGTACATTTCTTCCTACTTTTAACAGACCATCAGCTACTCTCATTCTAAAATGTAACAAGTCAAGTACCTTATTCCTTGGTATGCCGAGAGTCTCGCAGTCCTTTCGATACTCAAGCCAGCTATTGGTCAGTGCAAAATCAATGAAGTGAGCAATCATTCTTAGAGTCCATTTTACAGACCTGATGAAAATTCTGTATAGACTTATTAATTGATCCAAAAGGTCAACACCTCCCATGCAGTGATTGTACAGCTTAATTATCTCTGGTCTAGGTATCTCAATGTAAGCTGACTGTCCTTTGTCCCACCTTGTAGCTTTGTCCTCTTCACCTATTCCAACAAAATTTGAAGCAAGATGGACAATTCTATTATCAAGCCACTTGACAATGACAACATCCCCATCAATACTTGACACTTCATCTGAATATCCCCTTGGTTTCTTTTTCATGTCCTTGTCTGAAAGCAGTGGAGGATTCACAAATCGATTGATTCGAATTGTGCCTGCTGCATAGATATTTTTACTCTTAAGAATCTGAAGCAAGGCATATGAAGAGAAAAAATTATCATAAAATAGTTTGTGACCACTTGCGGTAATCCTTTCTGAAAGGTGTAATACAACACTAGCACCCAATCCAAAACGTTTCTGACTGGAAGCATTCAACCCAGTAGCTTTACCTTGGTAGGGTAAAAAGTCATAAGCCATACCACTTTTACCACACAAAACAAATATTTTTATGCCCCATGGCTGTGGTTTGCCTTGTACATATTGCTTGATTGCAATTTTGCCAGTAAATGGAACCATCTGCTCATCTACACACAACAATTCTTCTAGAGAAAGTTCCAAACACCGTTTCCTAACTGATTCTAGCAGTGGTCGAACCTTATATAGAATATCAGTACACTGAGCTGGGCGATCTAGTCTATTGACTAAATGCAAGCATGTTCTGAGCTCGAAAAATCTGTCTCTGCTCATATTATTGAGGAACGCATGGATGGCAAGGGTAGTGTCCCAGTACATTCGTAATCTAGGGAACTTATTCAGACATCCTATAATTATGTGAAGAGCAAATAGTGTCTTTATTTCATTCCCGTTTGTGTTCTTGAAACCACTTTTATTTTCCTGGAGGGCATATATATTAGTGCATTCTGCCATTGTTTCGAAAAGTGTATCTGGAATATACCTTTTGAAGTAAGAATATGGAGAAAGCAATTCCAGGTCTTCATTGTTTTCAATATACGTAGCATCAAATTCAATGCCAGGAACAATTAACGGTCTCCTTATATATTTGATTTGAGACTTATCCGTCAGAAAATCTACATAATTATTTATTGCATTGCCTTGTGGTGCCTCACCATCTTCAGCTTCAATATTTTCCTCCACTTCGTCATGCACATCTTCCTCTTCTTCCTCTCCTTCCAGTTGGGCTTCAGTCTTGGTTACACTATCTTTGCCTATAGCCCTTTGATTCTTCTTTGGTAGTACTGGAGTATCTATGATGTCCTCATCATCACTATTGAATTCTTCAATATCAGAAGCCTCCCCATTCTCCAGCAAGTCTAAAATTGTTGCTGCATAATTGGGATCACCGGGATCAAGTCGTTCACGAGCCTCATTCCTCTTCGGTTGTGACCTTGAAGGGCCTAAAAAATTCAAAATACGAATAACATTATTATGCAAGTACTAGTGATTGTTATACAGTCACTGTATGAGTAAAAAGGCAGCTACTGTGACTGTTATATTACGAGACAAACAGATAGTAACAATTTGAGGTTACAGCAGCTGGACATAGCTTGGAACCAAATGTACATTACAATGTACATTGAACTTATGTCACGTGAAATACAAGTATTATGAAATGTAAAATGAGCAGCATTTCTGTGTTTCATTTGTTAAAGCTATTTGATCATTTAGCAAAATAAACCAAGATCAATATTGTGGCTAAAATCCTATTTATATGAAAAATATGTGACGCTTACCTGCAACATGTTTCCATGGTTCCTCCATCTTCTTTGTTGTCATGCGAAATACACATTTCTGCCCACAGAGGACAGCACCAACTGTAGTGTACCTCATATAGGATGTCAATTGCAATATTCAAAGAGTAACTAAGCATCAAAAAACCTTCTGGGGTCTAAGAATAAAGCTTGAAAAGTGATGTACATTGAAATGTGCACCAGGTCTGAAGGGGATATTTCAACTTCAAATAAAAAGAGAACGCTAAGAAATAGCAAACTTTTGATGCCATTTCCGAGGTTAGCATTTAATTTTCTATTCAAAAGGTCCTTATCACTTTTCGTGTATCTCCAACGGTTGAAACCTAAATTTGTGCTATAAAATACGGTCAACGCCGAGCGGTGTAGTTGGACAGAATCTTCCATCCTTATTCTCCCTCCGCGCAGCACCTCGCCTATCCCCTGTTTTAACTGTCACCTTCACAGTTTAATTTATTTATGACCCGTAGCGAAGCACGGGTTCTTCAGCTAGTATCTAAATACAGTATAGTAAATCTTGCTCGAGGCGGAACGTCTATAAAGCGGAAACTTGTCCAATGTGAACGAAAGTTATGGTCCCAGCGCAGCATTGGGTATAGCTTTGGATGTAATTTATGTTGTATAAAGCGGAATCTCTTCAACGCGGGAACAGAAAGAAATTCTGAATTCAATCGTTCAATTTAGGGGCCGATAACCTAGATGTTAGGCCCATTAAAACCACAATTATCATCATCATCATCAATTGTTCAAACTTTACTGTGTAATGCGAAACTTATGCTTCAGTTGTGTAATTTATTCAGGCATATCCGGTACTGCAGTAAAATTGCTACATAAATATTTCGCCAGGGGGAGAGCCAGGTGTTTACGTACTGTATCACGCTGATCTAATGAGGTCTGGGTTTCCTAAATTCCTCAAAGAATGGGATTTAAATCTCCACTGACTGACTCTCGCCATGGTTCGTAGAAATCCTTATCTCGACATGCACCTTGAGCCCAATTCTCATGGCAACAGTTTTGTAACTCTGTGTCCTATAAGTAAATTTGTGTCAGCTGTGAAGAAAGCAGGATGGCTTGAGTAATAAAAAATATATACATCAAGATATTGTGTTACTGAGGCTGTGTCCCAATAGTACAATTTCAGCCGTAGTGAACTAGATAGTCGACTACTTTACCGGATGTGACGTCAGAAGTCGTGATCCAATACTGCTTAGCACATAGCAATCAAGTCTGTAGTAGCTAGTGAACGAAAGTGCTTGCTAGATTGGCCGACTTCGTCAAGGAAGTTACAGAAATTGTAGCTTATCGGTATTGTAGGTTATGTAAATTGTAGGTTGTCTTTGACTTAAACCAAACACAAACCATAATTAGGGCTCGGCTAAAAAGTGATATTCTTGGCGCATCCATGAACGTATCGTTCAGGTATTGTTTATTTAAAACAGCTGATGAAGGCGCAAAGAGCTTACAAGGAGTAACAGATCACCGCCACCTTAAGTGTTGGTTTGGTACCAGCATGTAAGTCCAGTGCGTTTCAGAACACAAATCTATGAAGGAGGCTGTGATCAAGCAGACATGTCCCAAATCTCCGTAGTGCATAGCACATAGCACATAGTAGCTAGCAGCTAGTCAATAGCAGACAACTTGAGTATTGGGACACAGCCTGGGATATTGTAACACCAAAATTAGGCTAATAGATCAGGGGTAAGTAATATGTGTCTTTATAATAAACTATTTATGAATTGGTAAGAAAACTTCATAACAACTTCGTCACACCGATTTCCAACGTTCTCTTTACAATATTTCTCTACCTGACAAATACATATCAACCATCATTTATAACCTAACTTATTCAGCATATCTATTATCACATCCACGTCTCTTCAATTCAACGCTGTTTTATCAAGACTTTTGCATGTTTTTATTTACACATTTTGTAACAGATCTGGTTTTTGAAATTTTACTTTGAGGGATTTTGGAACAAAAATATTTTTAGTATCCCCTGTTATTACATTATTTAAATGACTCATGGTGGTTCCGTATTGATACGTTAGAATAGTTATTAACAAGAAATGAACATCTCAATGCTATACAGATAAAATTAATTATTGAACTTGTTTACAGTACATGTTTCGGGGATTAATTATATTTTATCCCCTTCATCAGTTGTTGAAGAAACAAAAATCAAAGCGTAGCACAGTAATAATATACGTGTTTAAAACCTAATATGGTGCACCATAAAATTTAGGGTATAAGGATATAATAAAATGAAGAGAAACAGATTGTGACGGTGATCAGCTGCTCATGACAAATAGTAGTTCCTTGAAATGGTAAATATGTAACACCAATACTTCACCATTCCGTGTATCTCTATAACCAATGAAGAGCCTGTATGCTTATATCCAAATATAGCCCTTAAAACAAAGCGGCTTTAATAAACCCGACGTGCTGGAAAGTGATCATAGGTTAGTTTAAATGTATGTGGTTAGCTGATCACCGTCACCATCTGTTTCTCTTCATTTTATTATATTCTTATACCCTGAATTTTATGGTGCACCATATTAGGTTTTAAACACGTATATTATTACTGTGCTACGCTTTGTTTTTTGTTTCTTCAACAGCTGATGAAGGGGATAAAATATAATTAATCCCCGAAACATGTACTGTAAACAAGTTCAATAATTAATCCTCTGTTATGGCAAAATTGTATTCAGTGTTTGTTATTGGACAGTTACTTATCCTATACTACGCTGAGGAAGGTCGCAATGTGACCAAAACCGGTACTGTTTTAATGTACAATATATTGACTTAAGGTAATAAATAGTCTATTATAACTAATTCGTCAATAAGGAATCAGGCTATCATGGTCATTTTATATCATTTTATAATACAGTATTTGTGTATTTTTGGATAATTTTGTTCAATCTGGAATCTTGTCTAATTCGGGGGGAAAAAAGAACTCGGACCATTCGATTCCGTTTTGAGAAAGTTTTACTGTAGATATCAATGCTATTAAGGTCACCACGTACTCTTACACGATGAAAAAGTATATTTTTGTGGCATCACTTTACTAAGTATTTTCTGGATTTATGCTAAAGGTACAGCTATGATTCTTGTGTCATATAAGAAGCGGTATATTCTGAGCTGATGTTGACCATGTAGTGCTACTTTGCTTTTATAGGATGTTTGAAATGAATACAAATATGGACAGATACATTTTCCAAAATAAGTTGTATAAGTTGCTTCAGGTACACATTTCTCAGTTGTTTTTCAATCAAATACTCTCAAATTTTATTCACATACTTGGAATGGATCATGGCAGATGAGTAATTACTTTGTGTCATTATTATTGGGATAGAATGCAAGAAAAAAATCAGATCTCTTTCTTTATAAATTTATTAAAAAATATGTATCAATTTTTCTCTTCCCAATCCATGCCTACTATGTTTTGGAAGTGAAAATATGTTAACATTCAAGTACTCCATTAGACAAGTTAATGTAAAAAAATTAGCCCTCTATCTTAAATGGTTTCCTAGTTATTGGTACTGCCCCCGTAAATTGAATTATAATGAGACCACGGTGGCTGTATTGGCATATGTGAATAAAGTTATGGCCGTCATAGTTGTGACGTGTATATTCATGACGTAGGCACGGATGACGCAGACTTCATGCAAGTAGGCTGGATGAGCTGAGATTCTTGGTGACGTCATGATTTTGTTCGAGAAGTATCTGAGATTTACGACGCAGTCGCAGGGAAGCAAGGAATTGTGCTGAGGAAGAAGTTACGCTATTGGAGGAGAGCCTCGAACCAATGAATGATAGTTTGGAGGGAGACGGAGATTACTGAAACTACCATATTTAATTACTTTTGGCATGCAGAATTGTGGAAAACTATTTTCAGTTATGGCATTGATTTGGAATTTTGAAGAAATTAATTATGAGTTTTTGAAATTTGAAAATCCGTCAAGTATAGCCAAAGTTAGAACTTCTAGCAATGACGGAGGAACAAGCTATGGTAGGGATGGATACGCCCCTTAAGAAGTTGATAAAAGGCCTTGCACAGCAGAGAGGAAGTTCTCATGGCTCATGTCTCAGTTCTCATGTCTCATGTCTCATGTCTCATGTCTCAGAGCTCATGGCTCATTTTCTCATTCTCATATTGTCAGACTTCGAGTTCTTAATTCCGATAGAACAAGTATATATTATTCAGTGAAGCAAGTCGTCATTAGCAAGTGTGGTAGAGCCCACAGCATCGAACAAGCACTGAGTGTGCAGCAGTGCAATTTTACGGTTACTAAAACTAGGCGAAGTTGGAGCGCACACATAAACGAGTCTACAAGATTATCTATCAAGAGTTAGCTACTGCATTTATGCTAATTCAATTGTGCATTACAATATTGAGGCGTGTACGAAAGTTGAACATTTTCACTATTATACTTTGGAAGATATTCGCATTTTAAGACTGCAGACAAAAGTGATTTTCTCGACACCTGAGAAGCACTTTTATAATACCATATTCTACGCTACGGCTGACACATGTATTGCAACCGTGATACTGAAGATTACATTTGGTGATACAACGCTACATTCTACAATGGAACTATATAATCTGGCAGTACTTTCGACTATTATTATAACGGAAGTGGAGATGGAAGACTAAAACTTTAATGCAATTGGGACATATATCAATGGAGTGAAATAGCAGCATGGAGCTTCGTTAATCGTCATTCTACAAAAGCGAGCATGTAGCGAACATCCAACTACACTCATGCATCGTAATCCATCGCTGAATTACATCAAATGGCAGTGGAAATATCTTCATACTCCACAATTATGAACATTTCTGCGGAAATAATTGCAATAAACTTCATGGCGAATTTCTACCAGAACTTCAGGGAACTTTCAAGAGAGGCCAGGGTGGACCCGGCTCACACAGAAGAGTTTTGCCAGAAGGATGTCTATCGTCTACACGGAGCAGTGCGATTTCCGGAGGAAACTGTTCTATTCTCCGAGGGCGCAGGTTCCAGGTTCGAGGTCGGTGCACATCTTTACGGTGGTGAAATGGAACCAACAGCAGTCTTCTTTGGAAATTTTCCTCTAGAACTTCAATCAACAGATAAGGTAGTCGTGAACGTTTCTTGATTTATTTGAGCCATTTAGCGATATCTGAGCAACCATTTTTCCCATATTTTCTGTCCCATATATTTTGCCCCATATTCTTGCTTGATATTTCTGTACTCTGTACACTTTGCTGATTTATGCCTTTTTCTACGATTTATTGAGACATTATTATATCATTGGCATATTTAAATAATTTTGGATCAGTTGAGACTGATAATATATATTCTTTCAGTAATTTGCATATTTTTGTAGTCACGATTTAACTGTAAAGTTAACGATTTTCTTTGGCAAATTTGAATTCAGACAGCGTGTCATTTTATTAAGTAATTCTATTCAGTAAATTACTTTGACCAATTTTCTGTCATCCTCAAGAAAGAAGAATGATTAAAAGATTTTAGAGCGTTAAAATCTTCACGAATATATCGACGATCTTGGAAATACTAGTCGTTTTATGAACATGATTGCAACATAGACATTTATCGTCAATTCTGAAATACCATTGCATTATAGACAATTTTATGAAATATGAACTTTGAGTACGATTTATTGAGTACACTATAGTAATGAACATTTGATAGGAGTTTTTCTCAATTCTAGATTGGAACAATAATGTTTGCAGTCCACAGTCTAATTGTATTCTATTCGACTATTTATGCAGTTTAGATGAACTTTGATTGAAGATAGTATTTTTATTCTGCGATACTTTGATGATATTAATCTCAATTTGATAGACCAGGGAGGCGTGTCTAATCGTATTTGCTATTAAATTTATTTGTGACTGGCAAATTTTTACTTCATATCGCTTCATGAATGAAACCCACGAAGGTTAAATATAATAACAGTTTTTGATACAATTGATGAATATAAGAATTTTTAAAGAGGAACTATGGATGTACACACATCAAAAAAAGTTTTGCATCACCTCGGTTCCCAGATCTCCGGCATATAGACGTTGACTGTGTATATTGTATCCAAGATACAGTCCCTTTGACTGTTCATAGATGTCACTAAAACTGCTCAAAGATGTAAACAACCATGCATGAGCAGGGCCTATTAGACGGAGGGGGTACGACAGCCGATCAGTTCCAGTCATTCCACCAGGACGAAGGTACGCTGCTCATGTTGTCTGTAGTTCTACCATGCCTAGAAGGTCAATACCGCAGTTCGATCGCGTCCGCATTGTTACTTTGTGTCAAGAAGGGCTCTCAACAAGGGAAGTTTCCAGGCGTCTCAGAGTGAACCAAAGCGATGTTGTTCGGACATGGAGGAGGTACAGAGATACAGGAACTGTCGATGACAGGCCTCGCTCAGGCCGCCCAAGGGCTACTACTGTAGTGGATGACCGCTACTTACGGATTGCCGCTCGGAGGAACCCTGACAGCAATGCCACCATGTTGAATAATGCGTTTCGTTCAGCCACAGGACGTCGTGTTTCAACTCAAACTGTGCGCAATAGGCTGCATGATGCGCAACTTCACTCCCGACGTCCATGGCGAGGTCCAGCTTTGCAACCCCGACACCATGCAGCGCGGTACAGATGGGCCCAACAACATGCTGAATGGACCCCACGGAATTGGCATCACGTTCTCTTCACCGATGAGTGTCGCATATGCCTTCAACCAGACAATCGTCGGAGACGTGTTTGGAGGCACCCTGGTCAGGCTGAACGTCTTAGACACACTGTCGAGCGAGTGCAGCAAGGTGGTGGTTCCCTGATGTTTTGGGGTGGCATTATGTGGGGCCGACGTACGCCACTGGTGGTCATGGAAGGCTCCGAAACGGCTTTACGATACCTGAATGACATCCTCCGACCCATAGTGCAACCATATCGGCAGAATATTGGAGAGGCATTTGTCTTCATGGACGACAATTCTCGACCTCATCGTGCACATCTTGTGAATGCGTTCCTTCAAGATAACGACATCGCTCGACTACAGTGGCCAGCATGTTCGCCAGACATGAACCCTATCGAACATGCCTGGGATATGTTGAAAAGGGCTGTTTATGGACGTCTTGACCCACCAACCACTCTGAGAGATTTACGCCGAATTGTCGTTGAGGAGTGGGACAATTTGGACCAACAGTGTCTTGATGAACTTGTGGATAGTATGCCACGGCGAATACAGGCATGCATCAATGCAAGAGGACGTGCTACTGGGTATTAGAGGTAGTGGTGTGTACTGCAATCTGGACCACAAATGCTGAAAGTCTAGCTGTATGATGGTACAACATGCAATGTGTGGGTCTCATGAGCAATAAAACGAGCTGAAATGTTGTTTGTGTTGATCTCTATTCCCTTAGTATTTAACGGTTCCGTAACTCTTGGAACCGAGGTGATGCAAAACTTTTTTTGATGTGTGTATAATCGTTAGTTCAGTGGACGTGTAAAAGTCGCTGATGAATAATGCCCTGTAATAAGTGAAGGAGGTTCCCACAGTAATATTGATGATGATGATGAATTTATAAGTGGAGGTTTTTTGTGTGTATTGTGGAAGATTTTGATGCCATATATAATGAGATATATGATGAATTATGGGCCAATTTTGGTGCAATTTTGTGCGTTTTGAGCGAGGTATTTTTCCGCTGAGTGTATTGTTCAGGTCCATTGAAAATTATGCATGTGAAGTTACTGTTAAAATTAACAAGAGTGTTTAAATAATTTGAGATAACGATTTTGAATGGAGGTTACCGTCACAAATAATAATTATTAAATCTTATTAAACCTGAATCTAAAATTTAAATATAACTAACCTTCATTGGTCGATTATATCACCACGATTTAAGTAATTATCAACCGGATAAACGTGTGGTTTAATGTATTTCTAATATAAATAATATAAATAATGTAAATAACTATGTAAATATCTTTAATAATAATTTGAAACGAACGGGATTAATAGAGGCGTGTATAAATTTTTCAATTGTCGTTTGACAATGTTATAAACAATTTAAAATGTTATAAATAATTAATGAACATTTTGTTATAAACATTAAGCGTTTTCGTTATTATACTCTAAACAACGCTAGTTCAACAATTGGAATATACAATTAAACAAGATTTGGGATTATTAGAGTAATCCATTGATATTTGAACGGAGCATTTAAAAGATTTGCGTGATAATATTTGAGTTGAGATGTGAACATTTAAAGTGTTTTGAAAAGGAGCTAGGCTCTGAGGTAACTAGCATATGCTAACATTGGTTGAACAGGTGCGTCCATTTGACGAAGCAAGCATGCGACACGGTGCAGGGTTTATTGCAGGTGGCCAGATAACTGAATAATAGTGGCCAAGGTCATCTACATAGCAGCCTTGCGGTTATAAATAAAATGTGAAGATCATGAACAAGGAAACAAATGCTTTATGTCTCGTCCCAGCTCCCTTATCCATTCCAATGTGCATTGTTGTTATTATTACGTTCTTTTGAGCTAGAAAAAGCTGAAATTTTGTATGTGAAGTCTACAAGTCCTACAGGAGGACATGATTGCATTGACAATGGCTTCTGATTGCCACGTATATTTTGTTGTTAAATTTTGTTAATTTTTTTTTATGTGAAATAAATTATTGTGCAGTTTAAATTTTCTTGTTTCGACTTGGTTCATTTTAAATATCGTGGTGGAGGTTATTGTGAGGGCATACTATTAAGTGATCCAGTTGAAAACCCAGACCCGAGATTAAATTGAATAGGTAAGTAAAAGGTAAGTATGAACCCCGTATATTTTGGTGTGTTCCACAATAATTTCATGTTAACTACTGTGCTCTAATCTCGGTAGTATCTGTCAGTGCCATTTTCATTGATGTAGCTGTGCCGGTGCGGTTGATTATTGGCAATCCGATTGAGGGGGCGGATATCTGACAGCCTACTATCCGGATTATCGGGGACAGTAGGATTGGCACCGCAATTTCGTGGGGCTCGAAAAAACTGGATTACCAGGTTGAACGCCAGTAGAATTGGTGCAATCAACGTGTGGAGTGTTCGAATAACATTGGATTACCAAGTTATCGATGTCAATGGGATTGTGAAGACTCAAATAAAGAGGTTGATTCTTTGTTAGATGTCTTGGCCAATTGTAGAATTTGAGAGTGTGATTATATAGGGATTAAATGTTGTGTTGTATTAGGAAAATTACACTCAGAAAAGATCAGATCTTATACAACCTGAGAGAGGTTAAATAGGCTGGAAACTTAGAAAAATCGCCTATGATCTGGAGTCTTATTTTATTTGACCGGCTTATGACATGTTTAGTCATATTAAAGATAAAATTAAACTATTTGGATTGTAAATGTAAATTATTTGTGTTAGGATATTTAAAATGAACCAAAGAAATTTGAACATGTGCTTGAGTTTATTTCAACATAGGGTGTTTATGAAGTTAGTGATAAGCTAATTATGAGTTAGATTTAAGACAGAAAATTGCTCAAACTTTATATATGGTGAAAGGCGTTGCTCAGATGTTGTTATCTTGCTCTATTTGATGTATGTCCCTAAAGCAGTCTATTATTGAAATATTATTGAGATGGCAGATGAGAGTATGAGAAAGATGTTGGAGGAGATGTCCAACAGTTTGAAAGCTAGCATGAATGAAAGTGTGAGGGAGATGGAAGCTAGGAATACTAGTCGAATGGAGGAGAATATGAAAGTTCTTCAGACCAGTTCTGCAAACTTGGAAAATAATGTGTCGCGTTTACAGACCAGTACCCAGGGAATCCAGAATGCCGTGACTGACATTCACAAAGATGTCTCGGATGTTAAAGTAGATGTATCCAATGTCCATAAAGATTTATCCAATGTCCATAAAGATGTCTCAGATGTTAAAGTAGATTTATCCAATGTCCATAAAGATGTCTCAGATGTTAAGATTGATGTTTCCAATGTACATAATGACCTTAATATGTTGAAACTTGATGTTGCTAATGTCCGGGGTGATATTTCATGTGCTAGAGCAGAAGTAATCGTTGTTAGGAATGATGTTGCTACTGTACAAGACAAGGTAGAAGAAGTTCAAAGAGAGATTAGAAATGTTCGAACCGATGTGTCAAACGTTCAAGTAGACATAAATAATATTCATTCTGATGTTAATGATATGCAAAGCGATATCAATAAGATGCAAATAGAAGTTAATACAGTTTTTGTAGACATTGCCAAAGTTCAAACTGATGTTAATAAGGTTAGAGAAGAAATTGAAACTTCAAAAACGCTTTGTACTCGTAACATTAGTGTTTTAACAACTAGATTGGTTGACGAGTCTGTTAGGACAACAGCTTCACTAGCTGGATTAAAACATGATGTAGAGGTCATGAGGACCCAAGTCTTAGATCATAATCGTTTACTTAAGGAAGACATTGAAGTAGATATTGCTGAAATGTTAACTGCAAATGTAACGGTTAGGAAAGATGAATGGAACAGGTCAAGTGGGGATCATGTCAATCAGATTCAGGAGCGAATTGAACGAAAACTTGCCAGTACACAGGTAGATATAAATAATGAGGTAGTTCAAATTAGAAAGGACTTGAATATAAGGATGGATTCGCTCTCCGAAAAGCAGGTAGAGGATAGAACTCAAATAGGCCAGGACGTGCAAGCATTAAAAACCGCGTTAGAGGAACAAATTCATAAGGTTGTCTCTGATGTCAATGAAACTACGAGCAAACTTCAGAATTTGAAACTAGGAGAAGCTAGCATGATGGAAACGTATAAAGAAGAGTTTATTAGGAAAGTCATCACGGAAATCACTGATAAGGATCCAGAAGGATTGACTTGTGAAGATAATAGGAATTACGTGAGAAGTAACCTCGCTACTGAAGAGAGAGATATTAGTCCTGAGGAACGTATATTCAGATTCCGGGAAGAAGAAGAAGAGGATAGGAATATTGAACCTGAATGGAAATATCGTGATAGTAGGAAGAATTACATGGATTCATATCCAAGAAATGTGACAGTCATCCGAAACTTTGAGGACAAGCCTCAGAAATTTAGAATTACAGATAGTTTAACACCGATAGAGTATATCAGAAACCTGAAAGACTATTTTATTGAAGCCCATATTCCTAGAGAAAGAGAAATGAGAATCGTAGAAAGATTTCTAGCTGGAGGACCCCTTGAGTGGTTCAGTGCATTTCGGTACACTTTTAGTAATTTCGATGAATTTGCAGAGGCACTGATAAAACGATTCTGGTCAATAGAAGCACAAAATTCATTAAGAGCTGAGGTATACTCGAGGAAGTATTCGGGTACTCTTCCAACACGGTACGCTGATTTCTTCACGAGCCAGTTATCGCGCTTGAGATTTTTGCAACCCCCATTGTCGACAGAGCAGTTGATAGATGCTATTTCTCGTATGCTACCTGTGGAGGTGAGAAGGCTTATCATATCGTCAAATATCAGGAATTTGACCAGTATGGACGAACTATTGAGAAGGCTTGACTACACGAGTCCAATGCCAAATTTGGTTCAAAAAGGTCAGAGGCACGAATTCAAAGACATTAATACAGTCTACATGGATCAAGTTCAGCAAACTGATACGCCTGCTGAAGAGAAAACTGAAAATGTAGGTCCTCACAGGAACAATTATTTTCGCAACAACGGATCACAAGGTTACCGTCCATATCAGCAAAGACGAGGCTGGAATAACAATAGAGGGAACTATAATAACGGAAGAGGTAGATATTATAATAACAATGGGTACAATAGGAACTACAACAGAAATAACCAGTACCAGAATCGGAATCAAAATTCTCAAGGTCAGGTTATGACACCGGACAAGTATCAAGAGAGAGAGAAAGAAAGTCAGCAGTATTTGAAGGAATTACGAGAGAAGGAAGCTGAAAACCAGAAGAAAAGACAGGATGTAGTGATCGATCCTGGTCCTTCTACAAGCCAGCAGAATTTGGAAAACAGGAATACAGGACAGAAGAGAAAGTAGAGAGGAGAGAATGCATTAGCCACACACAACCCAGAGAAGAAGAGACTTATGATTAAGGAACATAGAGGAAATATCATACAAGAGTAAGCCAATAATAATTCAATTTCATGTTCAAGTGAATTCAGATATTTATAACAGAGTTTAAAAACAATTTGCAACTGTTTTTAAAACGTGGTGAAGGGAGAATGCCCCCGTAAATTGAATTATAATGAGACCACGGTGGCTGTATTGGCATATGTGAATAAAGTTATGGCCGTCATAGTTGTGACGTGTATATTCATGACGTAGGCACAGATGACGCAGACTTCATGCAAGTAGGCTGGATGAGCTGAGATTCTTGGTGACGTCATGATTTTGTTCGAGAAGTATCTGAGATTTACGACGCAGTCGCAGGGAAGCAAGGAATTGTGCTGAGGAAGAAGTTACGCTATTGGAGGAGAGCCTCGAACCAATGAATGATAGTTTGGAGGGAGACGGAGATTACTGAAACTACCATATTTAATTACTTTTGGCATGCAGAATTGTGGAAAACTATTTTCAGTTATGGCATTGATTTGGAATTTTGAAGAAATTAATTATGAGTTTTTGAAATTTGAAAATCCGTCAAGTATAGCCAAAGTTAGAACTTCTAGCAATGACGGAGGAACAAGCTATGGTAGGGATGGATACGCCCCTTAAGAAGTTGATAAAAGGCCTTGCACAGCAGAGAGGAAGTTCTCATGGCTCATGTCTCAGTTCTCATGTCTCATGTCTCATGTCTCATGTCTCAGAGCTCATGGCTCATTTTCTCATTCTCATATTGTCAGACTTCGAGTTCTTAATTCCGATAGAACAAGTATATATTATTCAGTGAAGCAAGTCGTCATTAGCAAGTGTGGTAGAGCCCACAGCATCGAACAAGCACTGAGTGTGCAGCAGTGCAATTTTACGGTTACTAAAATTAGGCGAAGTTGGAGCGCACACATAAACGAGTCTACAAGATTATCTATCAAGAGTTAGCTACTGCATTTATGCTAATTCAATTGTGCATTACAATATTGAGGCGTGTACGAAAGTTGAACATTTTCACTATTATACTTTGGAAGATATTCGCATTTTAAGACTGCAGACAAAAGTGATTTTCTCGACACCTGAGAAGCACTTTTATAATACCATATTCTACGCTACGGCTGACACATGTATTGCAACCGTGATACTGAAGATTACATTTGGTGATACAACGCTACATTCTACAATGGAACTATATAATCTGGCAGTACTTTCGACTATTATTATAACGGAAGTGGAGATGGAAGACTAAAACTTTAATGCAATTGGGACATATATCAATGGAGTGAAATAGCAGCATGGAGCTTCGTTAATCGTCATTCTACAAAAGCGAGCATGTAGTGAACATCCAACTACACTCATGCATCGTAATCCATCACTGAATTACATCAAATGGCAGTGGAAATATCTCCATACTCCACAATTATGAACATTTCTGCGGAAATAATTGCAATAAACTTCATGGCGAATTTCTACCAGAACTTCAGGGAACTTTCAAGAGAGGCCAGGGTGGACCCGGCTCACACAGAAGAGTTTTGCCAGAAGGATGTCTATCGTCTACACGGAGCAGTGCGATTTCCGGAGGAAACTGTTCTATTCTCCGAGGGCGCAGGTTCCAGGTTCGAGGTCGGTGCACATCTTTACGGTGGTGAAATGGAACCAACAGCAGTCTTCTTTGGAAATTTTCCTCTAGAACTTCAATCAACAGATAAGGTAGTCGTGAACGTTTCTTGATTTATTTGAGCCATTTAGCGATATCTGAGCAACCATTTTTCCCATATTTTCTGTCCCATATATTTTGCCCCATATTCTTGCTTGATATTTCTGTACTCTGTACACTTTGCTGATTTATGCCTTTTTCTACGATTTATTGAGACATTATTATATCATTGGCATATTTAAATAATTTTGGATCAGTTGAGACTGATAATATATATTCTTTCAGTAATTTGCATATTTTTGTAGTCACGATTTAACTGTAAAGTTAACGATTTTCTATGGCAAATTTGAATTCAGACAGCGTGTCATTTTATTAAAGTAATTCTATTCAGTAAATTACTTTGACCAATTTTCTGTCATCCTCAAGAAAGAAGAATGATTAAAAGATTTTAGAGCGTTAAAATCTTCACGAATATATCGACGATCTTGGAAATACTAGTCGTTTTATGAACATGTTTGCAACATAGACATTTATCGTCAATTCTGAAATACCATTGCATTATAGACAATTTTATGAAATATGAACTTTGAGTACGATTTATTGAGTACACTATAGTAATGAACATTTGATAGGAGTTTTTTTCAATTCTAGATTGGAACAATAATGTTTGCAGTCCACAGTCTAATTGTATTCTATTCGACTATTTATGCAGTTTAGATGAACTTTGATTGAAGATAGTATTTTTATACTGCGATACTTTGATGATATTAATCTCAATTTTGATAGACCAGGGAGGCGTGTCTAATCGTATTTGCTATTAAATTTATTTGTGACTGGCAAATTTTTACTTCATATCGCTTCATGAATGAAACCCACGAAGGTTAAATATAATAACAGTTTTTGATACAATTGATGAATATAAGAATTTTTAAAGAGGAACTATGGATGTATAATCGTTAGTTCAGTGGACGTGTAAAAGTCGCTGATGAATAATGCCCTGTAATAAGTGAAGGAGGTTCCCACAGTAATATTGATGATGATGATGAATTTATAAGTGGAGGTTTTTTGTGTGTATTGTGGAAGATTTTGATGCCATATATAATGAGATATATGATGAATTATGGGCCAATTTTGGTGCAATTTTGTGCGTTTTGAGCGAGGTATTTTTCCGCTGAGTGTATTGTTCAGGTCCATTGAAAATTATGCATGTGAAGTTACTGTTAAAATTAACAAGAGTGTTTAAATAATTTGTGATTACGATTTTGAATGGAGGTTACCGTCACAAATAATAATTATTAAATCTTATTAAACCTGAATCTAAAATTTAAATATAACTAACCTTCATTGGTCGATTATATCACCACGATTTAAGTAATTATCAACCGGATAAACGTGTGGTTTAATGTATTTCTAATATAAATAATATAAATAATGTAAATAACTATGTAAATATCTTTAATAATAATTTGAAACGAACGGGATTAATAGAGGCGTGTATAAATTTGTCAATTGTCGTTTGACAATGTTATAAACAATTTAAAATGTTATAAATAATTAATGAACATTTTGTTATAAACATTAAGCGTTTTCGTTATTATACTCTAAACAACGCTAGTTCAACAATTGGAATATACAATTAAACAAGATTTGGGATTATTAGAGTAATCCATTGATATTTGAACGGAGCATTTAAAAGATTTGCGTGATAATATTTGAGTTGAGATGTGAACATTTAAAGTGTTTTGAAAAGGAGCTAGGCTCTGAGGTAACTAGCATATGCTAACATTGGTTGAACAGGTGCGTCCATTTGACGAAGCAAGCATGCGACACGGTGCAGGGTGTATTGCAGGTGGCCAGATAACGGAATAATAGTGGCCAAGGTCATCTACATAGCAGCCTTGCGGTTATAAATAAAATGTGAAGATCATGAACAAGGAAACAAATGCTTTTTGTCTCGTCCCAGCTCCCTTATCCATTCCAATGTGCATTGTTGTTATTATTACGTTCTTTTGAGCTAGAAAAAGCTGAAATTTTGTATGTGAAGTCTACAAGTCCTACAGGAGGACATGATTGCATTGACAATGGCTTCTGATTGCCACGTATATTTTGTTGTTAAATTTTGTTAATTTTTTTTATGTGAAATAAATTATTGTGCAGTTTAAATTTTCTTGTTTCGACTTGGTTCATTTTAAATATCGTGGTGGAGGTTATTGTGAGGGCATACTATTAAGTGATCCAGTTGAAAACCCAGACCCGAGATTAAATTGAACAGGTAAGTAAAAGGTAAGTATGAACCCCGTATATTTTGGTGTGTTCCACAATAATTTCATGTTAACTACTGTGCTCTAATCTCGGTAGTATCTGTCAGTGCCATTTTCATTGATGTAGCTGTGCCGGTGCGATTGATTATTGGCAATCCGATTGAGGGGGCGGATATCTGACAGCCTACTATCCGGATTATCGGGGACAGTATGATTGGCACCGCAATTTCGTGGGGCTCGAAAAAACTGGATTACCAGGTTGAACGCCAGTAGAATTGGTGCAATCAACGTGTGGAGTGTTCGAATAACATTGGATTACCAAGTTATCGATGTCAATGGGATTGTGAAGACTCAAATAAAGAGGTTGATTCTTTGTTAGATGTCTTGGCCAATTGTAGAATTTGAGAGTGTGATTATATAGGGATTAAATGTTGTGTTGTATTAGGAAAATTACACTCAGAAAAGATCTGATCTTATACAACCTGAGAGAGGTTAAATAGGCTGGAAACTTAGAAAAATCGCCTATGATCTGGAGTCTTATTTTATTTGACCGGCTTATGACATGTTTAGTCATATTAAAGATAAAATTAAACTATTTGGATTGTAAATGTAAATTATTTGTGTTAGGATATTTAAAATGAACCAAAGAAATTTGAACATGTGCTTGAGTTTATTTCAACATAGGGTGTTTATGAAGTTAGTGATAAGCTAATTATAAGTTAGATTTAAGACAGAAAATTGCTCAAACTTTATATATGGTGAAAGGCGTTGCTCAGATGTTGTTATCTTGCTCTATTTGATGTATGTCCCTAAAGCAGTCTATTATTGAAATATTATTGAGATGGCAGATGAGAGTATGAGAAAGATGTTGGAGGAGATGTCCAACAGTTTGAAAGCTAGCATGAATGAAAGTGTGAGGGAGATGGAAGCTAGGAATACTAGTCGAATGGAGGAGAATATGAAAGTTCTTCAGACCAGTTCTGCAAACTTGGAAAATAATGTGTCGCGTTTACAGACCAGTACCCAGGGAATCCAGAATGCCGTGACTGACATTCACAAAGATGTCTCGGATGTTAAAGTAGATGTATCCAATGTCCATAAAGATTTATCCAATGTCCATAAAGATGTCTCAGATGTTAAAGTAGATTTATCCAATGTCCATAAAGATGTCTCAGATGTTAAGATTGATGTTTCCAATGTACATAATGACCTTAATATGTTGAAACTTGATGTTGCTAATGTCCGGGGTGATATTTCATGTGCTAGAGCAGAAGTAATCGTTGTTAGGAATGATGTTGCTACTGTACAAGACAAGGTAGAAGAAGTTCAAAGAGAGATTAGAAATGTTCGAACCGATGTGTCAAACGTTCAAGTAGACATAAATAATATTCATTCTGATGTTAATGATATGCAAAGCGATATCAATAAGATGCAAATAGAAGTTAATACAGTTTTTGTAGACATTGCCAAAGTTCAAACTGATGTTAATAAGGTTAGAGAAGAAATTGAAACTTCAAAAACGCTTTGTACTCGTAACATTAGTGCTTTAACAACTAGATTGGTTGACGAGTCTGTTAGGACAACAGCTTCACTAGCTGGATTAAAACATGATGTAGAGGTCATGAGGACCCAAGTCTTAGATCATAATCGTTTACTTAAGGAAGACATTGAAGTAGATATTGCTGAAATGTTAACTGCAAATGTAACGGTTTGGAAAGATGAATGGAACAGGTCAAGTGGGGATCATGTCAATCAGATTCAGGAGCGAATTGAACGAAAACTTGCCAGTACACGGGTAGATATAAATAATGAGGTAGTTCAAATTAGAAAGGACTTGAATATAAGGATGGATTCGCTCTCCGAAAAGCAGGTAGAGGATAGAACTCAAATAGGCCAGGACGTGCAAGCATTAAAAACCGCGTTAGAGGAACAAATTCATAAGGTTGTCTCTGATGTCAATGAAACTACGAGCAAACTTCAGAATTTGAAACTAGGAGAAGCTAGCATGGTGGAAACGTATAAAGAAGAGTTGATTAGGAAAGTCATCACGGAAATCACTGATAAGGATCCAGAAGGATTGACTTGTGAAGATAATAGGAATTACGTGAGATGTAACCTCGCTACTGAAGAGAGAGATATTAGTCCTGAGGAACGTATATTCAGATTCCGGGAAGAAGAAGAAGAGGATAGGAATATTGAACCTGAATGGAAATATCGTGATAGTAGGAAGAATTACATGGATTCATATCCAAGAAATGTGACAGTCATCCGAAACTTTGAGGACAAGCCTCAGAAATTTAGAATTACAGATAGTTTAACACCGATAGAGTATATCAGAAACCTGAAAGACTATTTTATTGAAGCCCATATTCCTAGAGAAAGAGAAATGAGAATCGTAGAAAGATTTCTAGCTGGAGGACCCCTTGAGTGGTTCAGTGCATTTCGGTACACTTTTAGTAATTTCGATGAATTTGCAGAGGCACTGATAAAACGATTCTGGTCAATAGAAGCACAAAATTCATTAAGAGCTGAGGTATACTCGAGGAAGTATTCGGGTACTCTTCCAACACGGTACGCTGATTTCTTCACGAGCCAGTTATCGCGCTTGAGATTTTTGCAACCCCCATTGTCGACAGAGCAGTTGATAGATGCTATTTCTCGTATGCTACCTGTGGAGGTGAGAAGGCTTATCATATCGTCAAATATCAGGAATTTGACCAGTATGGACGAACTATTGAGAAGGCTTGACTACACGAGTCCAATGCCAAATTTGGTTCAAAAAGGTCAGAGGCACGAATTCAAAGACATTAATACAGTCTACATGGATCAAGTTCAGCAAACTGATACGCCTGCTGAAGAGAAAACTGAAAATGTAGGTCCTCACAGGAACAATTATTTTCGCAACAACGGATCACAAGGTTACCGTCCATATCAGCAAAGACGAGGCTGGAATAACAATAGAGGGAACTATAATAACGGAAGAGGTAGATATTATAATAACAATGGGTACAATAGGAACTACAACAGAAATAACCAGTACCAGAATCGGAATCAAAATTCTCAAGGTCAGGTTATGACACCGGACAAGTATCAAGAGAGAGAGAAAGAAAGTCAGCAGTATTTGAAGGAATTACGAGAGAAGGAAGCTGAAAACCAGAAGAAAAGACAGGATGTAGTGATCGATCCTGGTCCTTCTACAAGCCAGCAGAATTTGGAAAACAGGAATACAGGACAGAAGAGAAAGTAGAGAGGAGAGAATGCATTAGCCACACACAACCCAGAGAAGAAGAGACTTATGATTAAGGAACATAGAGGAAATATCATACAAGAGTAAGCCAATAATAATTCAATTTCATGTTCAAGTGAATTCAGATATTTATAACAGAGTTTAAAAACAATTTGCAACTGTTTTTAAAACGTGGTGAAGGGAGAATGCCCCCGTAAATTGAATTATAATGAGACCACGGTGGCTGTATTGGCATATGTGAATAAAGTTATGGCCGTCATAGTTGTGACGTGTATATTCATAACGTAGGCACGGATGACGCAGACTTCATGCAAGTAGGCTGGATGAGCTGAGATTCTTGGTGACGTCATGATTTTGTTCGAGAAGTATCTGAGATTTACGACGCAGTCGCAGGGAAGCAAGGAATTGTGCTGAGGAAGAAGTTACGCTATTGGAGGAGAGCCTCGAACCAATGAATGATAGTTTGGAGGGAGACGGAGATTACTGAAACTACCATATTTAATTACTTTTGGCATGCAGAATTGTGGAAAACTATTTTCAGTTATGGCATTGATTTGGAATTTTGAAGAAATTAATTATGAGTTTTTGAAATTTGAAAATCCGTCAAGTATAGCCAAAGTTAGAACTTCTAGCAATGACGGAGGAACAAGCTATGGTAGGGATGGATACGCCCCTTAAGAAGTTGATAAAAGACCTTGCACAGCAGAGAGGAAGTTCTCATGGCTCATGTCTCAGTTCTCATGTCTCATGTCTCATGTCTCAGAGCTCATGGCTCATTTTCTCATTCTCATATTGTCAGACTTCGAGTTCTTAATTCCGATAGAACAAGTATATATTATTCAGTGAAGCAAGTCGTCATTAGCAAGTGTGGTAGAGCCCACAGCATCGAACAAGCACTGAGTGTGCAGCAGTGCAATTTTACGGTTACTAAAACTAGGCGAAGTTGGAGCGCACACATAAACGAGTCTACAAGATTATCTATCAAGAGATAGCTACTGCATTTATGCTAATTCAATTGTGCATTACAATATTGAGGCGTGTACGAAAGTTGAACATTTTCACTATTACACTTTGGAAGATATTCGCATTTTAAGACTGCAGACAAAAGTGATTTTCTCGACACCTGAGAAGCACTTTTATAATACCATATTCTACGCTACGGCTGACACATGTATTGCAACCGTGATACTGAAGATTACATTTGGTGATACAACGCTACATTCTACAATGGAACTATATAATCTGGCAGTACTTTCGACTATTATTATAACGGAAGTGGAGATGGAAGACTAAAACTTTAATGCAATTGGGACATATATCAATGGAGTGAAATAGCAGCATGGAGCTTCGTTAATCGTCATTCTACAAAAGCGAGCATGTAGTGAACATCCAACTACACTCATGCATCGTAATCCATCGCTGAATTACATCAAATGGCAGTGGAAATATCTTCATACTCCACAATTATGAACATTTCTGCGGAAATAATTGCAATAAACTTCATGGCGAATTTCTACCAGAACTTCAGGGAACTTTCAAGAGAGGCCAGTGTGGACCCGGCTCACACAGAAGAGTTTTGCCAGAAGGATGTCTATCGTCTACACGGAGCAGTGCGATTTCCGGAGGAAACTGTTCTATTCTCCGAGGGCGCAGGTTCCAGGTTCGAGGTCGGTGCACATCTTTACGGTGGTGAAATGGAACCAACAGCAGTCTTCTTTGGAAATTTTCCTCTAGAACTTCAATCAACAGATAAGGTAGTCGTGAACGTTTCTTGATTTATTTGAGCCATTTAGCGATATCTGAGCAACCATTTTTCCCATATTTTCTGTCCCATATATTTTGCCCCATATTCTTGCTTAATATTTCTGTACTCTGTACACTTTGCTGATTTATGCCTTTTTCTACGATTTATTGAGACATTATTATATCATTGGCATATTTAAATAATTTTGGATCAGTTGAGACTGATAATATATATTCTTTCAGTAATTTGCATATTTTTGTAGTCACGATTTAACTGTAAAGTTAACGATTTTCTATGGCAAATTTGAATTCAGACAGCGTGTCATTTTATTAAAGTAATTCTATTCAGTAAATTACTTTGACCAATTTTCTGTCATCCTCAAGAAAGAAGAATGATTAAAAGATTTTAGAGCGTTAAAATCTTCACGAATATATCGACGATCTTGGAAATACTAGTCGTTTTATGAACATGATTGCAACATAGACATTTATCGTCAATTCTGAAATACCATTGCATTATAGACAATTTTATGAAATATGAACTTTGAGTACGATTTATTGAGTACACTATAGTAATGAACATTTGATAGGAGTTTTTCTCAATTCTAGATTGGAACAATAATGTTTTCAGTCCACAGTCTAATTGTATTCTATTCGACTATTTATGCAGTTTAGATGAACTTTGATTGAAGATAGTATTTTTATACTGCGATACTTTGATGATATTAATCTCAATTTTGATAGACCAGGGAGGCGTGTCTAATCGTATTTGCTATTAAATTTATTTGTGACTGGCAAATTTTTACTTCATATCGCTTCATGAATGAAACCCACGAAGGTTAAATATAATAACAGTTTTTGATACAATTGATGAATATAAGAATTTTTTAAGAGGAACTATGGATGTATAATCGTTAGTTCAGTGGACGTGTAAAAGTCGCTGATGAATAATGCCCTGTAATAAGTGAAGGAGGTTCCCACAGTAATATTGATGATGATGATGAATTTATAAGTGGAGGTTTTTTGTGTGTATTGTGGAAGATTTTGATGCCATATATAATGAGATATATGATGAATTATGGGCCAATATTGGTGCAATTTTGTGCGTTTTGAGCGAGGTATTTTTCCACTGAGTGTATTGTTCAGGTCCATTGAAAATTATGCATGTGAAGTTACTGTTAAAATTAACAAGAGTGTTTAAATAATTTGAGATAACGATTTTGAATGGAGGTTACCGTCACAAATAATAATTATTAAATCTTATTAAACCTGAATCTAAAATTTAAATATAATTAACCTTCATTGGTCGATTATATCACCACGATTTAAGTAATTATCAACCGGATAAACGTGTGGTTTAATGTATTTCTAATATAAATAATATAAATAATGTAAATAACTATGTAAATATCTTTAATAATAATTTGAAACGAACGGGATTAATAGAGGCGTGTATAAATTTTTCAATTGTCGTTTGACAATGTTATAAACAATTTAAAATGTTATAAATAATTAATGAACATTTTGTTATAAACATTAAGCGTTTTCGTTATTATACTCTAAACAACGCTAGTTCAACAATTGGAATATACAATTAAACAAGATTTGGGATTATTAGAGTAATCCATTGATATTTGAACGGAGCATTTAAAAGATTTGCGTGATAATATTTGAGTTGAGATGTGAACATTTAAAGTGTTTTGAAAAGGAGCTAGGCTCTGAGGTAACTAGCATATGCTAACATTGGTTGAACAGGTGCGTCCATTTGACGAAGCAAGCATGCGACACGGTGCAGGGTGTATTGCAGGTGGCCAGATAACTGAATAATAGTGGCCAAGGTCATCTACATAGCAGCCTTGCGGTTATAAATAAAATGTGAAGATCATGAACAAGGAAACAAATGCTTTATGTCTCGTCCCAGCTCCCTTATCCATTCCAATGTGCATTGTTGTTATTATTACGTTCTTTTGAGCTAGAAAAAGCTGAAATTTTGTATGTGAAGTCTACAAGTCCTACAGGAGGACATGATTGCATTGACAATGGCTTCTGATTGCCACGTATATTTTGTTGTTAAATTTTGTTAATTTTTTTTTATGTGAAATAAATTATTGTGCAGTTTAAATTTTCTTGTTTCGACTTGGTTCATTTTAAATATCGTGGTGGAGGTTATTGTGAGGGCATACTATTAAGTGATCCAGTTGAAAACCCAGACCCGAGATTAAATTGAATAGGTAAGTAAAAGGTAAGTATGAACCCCCGTATATTTTGGTGTGTTCCACAATAATTTCATGTTAACTACTGTTCTCTAATCTCGGTAGTATCTGTCAGTGCCATTTTCATTGATGTAGCTGTGCCGGTGCGATTGATTATTGGCAATCCGATTGAGGGGGCGGATATCTGACAGCCTACTATCCGGATTATCGGGGACAGTACCTAACCATGAAAAATGAGTATTAACGGAAAACAGCTGTCAAAATTAAAAGTGTATTATTCAGAGAATGGGAGGCAAATTTTAAAAAACTAATTTAAGGTACCTGTAGACATCAAAACCCCGACAAATTATATATATTTGGATTCAGAGAAGAATGAAGAATTTTATGGCGCTAAAACCAAAAAATCGATATTTTCATCATGCAAGAGTACGTGGTGTCCTTAAATAATCCTCCAATAGTCCATAAATATTTACTAAAAATAGTTTATTGTTTTACTAGTCTCAAACACATTGTGTTCTTCGTCAGCAAATTACACAAGTATTATTGAGAGAATGTAATGTTAATAAATTGAGCATTTCAATGTTAATAACATTTAACGAAGGTATCTTTAGCTGCTGGCATAAATTATTGTATGTCATGAGATGAAAACCTTTGATCATATGGAACTAATAAAAACTACTATAAAATGAATATATTGACTAAATATTATTTGAATATTCTTGATAATTATATAAATAACAAATAAAATTAGATCTGTTACAAAGTGATTTTATTAGGGGACTCTCACACACTCACACACGGACAAAAGGAGATCCCATAAGCCTGTTTTTTTCATAAATGAAAATAGGCTAAAAATTAATTATAATCAATCTTATACTATAAGAGTTATCGACAGCGGACTTGGTAGAGGTGGGCTATAGCCACACTGTCGCCGTCCTTGAAATGGTGTACCGTGGTTTCCCAAATGCTGGGATGGTACCCTTTGGGAGGCCACGGCCGCTTCTTTCCACATCCTTGCCCACTTTCAATCCCCTTCATTCATTTCATCTCTCATCAACCCCTCACATGAGGTTGACGTCACGAGGAGCATCCTATCATAAAACCCATCCACCACATAGACTTTTACCGCATCTCATCCCCGACCCCGTTGAAAACGGGAATTATAAGGGGTAGACATACAAACATACGTATACTTAAAGAGTTTCAAGGGAAACGGATTTGAAAAATACAGTTTTGTCAAAATTAATGACTACATTATCTGACTCCTTAAATAGCCTGTGCAATGCCTAGCTTTTAAAATCGTAACTCCTAATGCAGATATTTATAGATTATTCTTTCACCAAAATATACTAGAAGACTAGGGTTATGATTAAAATAAATACATGAAAAACGGGATTTTTCAAGACATTGCGTTGTACCAATCCCCTTTTATGGTCGGGGTTGGAAGACAACGAAATTTCACGCAAAAAGGTCGACCTGAAAAATACAGAGAGGAGCCTGGCACAAATAAGTGTTTAGTTCAGTCGCCCAACCGATACCCACTTCAGAGCCTTTCATCTCCAATGAAATGCCACTTAGACCCACCCAGGTAGATATAAGGGTTCGGTGTCGGCTCCCCTTGCTTGGACAACAGATGTCTTCTGTATTTTCATGAGCTTTAAAGAGGCTGCAGAGACTGCCAATGACATAGCTACCACATTTTGTGTCGACTATTTCAACACATCAGCTTTTATTATTAAGACAAAATCTCTCTATATATAAGAATGAAAGTTTGTCTGTTTTTTCTGAATTTTTACGAAAATTTGCGTTATTTACGCGTTTCAGACTGTTTTATGACGGATGCGCGCGATTTTTTTGTCTGTCTGTATGTCTGTCGGTTTGTCTGTCTGTCTGTCTGTCTGTGGACAAAGTTGTTGTTCCCTTATAACTCGAGAACGGCTGGGTGGATCAACGTAAAATTTGGTACAGATATCCTTCAGAGGCACGACACTAATCATTGATGTAACTCTTCTCTGTACCTCTCATAAAAGGGGGCCTACCCCCTTAAAATACTTGCTGAAATAGGCGTAGAAGGGCGAGACAAAGCTCATTTTCAGCCCCTCAATGTGAGAAACGAAACTCGGGGGCATAAAGGGCCCCCGAAAACCATATTTTAAGGCCCTAAAACCAACAGTTTTTGAGATATTTCCAGAAAACTAATCTATATATTTAAAACAGTAAGGTGATTTTTGTTACCACGAGATTGAGAGAACGACAGAACCGATTTACTTCGTAGAGCACTCTAACGAAAGCTCTTGGCCTCTAGATTTGCAGAGTGTCTATAAAATTAACAAATATATTACGGTATACTTTTGAATTAATATAGAAAATAGCAGAATTCTTGCCTCTCACGCATGCGCACAATCCGCCTGGGGTCATGACAAAATGGCGGTGAGAAGTCCATTAAAATGTAAGTTATTTAATAAGCTTGCATGTAATTGAAAACATACATTAACCAAGTTCTGACAATAAAATATAATAACAGTATGAACGTATACGAATGTGCAACATTGATTTATTTGGATAATGAAATGGATTATTTCCTTCAGACAGCGGCTTTTAATGATAAAGAACGGCTGCGCCTGCTGCTGACCAAGAGTGCGCGAGTAGCGATATGGTTAAGGCGACAGACTGTGGGTCTAAGGTTCACCGGTTCCATCCCAGCCCTCGCCGATATTCCTTTTTTTTTACCACTGAAATATTGTTTAATCAAGGAGTATTAGTAAGGTTTTATGTCTGTTAAAGATACATATTTCTACATTCCCTCTCGGTATATTTTTGAATTAATATAGAAAATGGCAGAATTCTTGCCCCTTCACGCATGCGCACAATCCGCCTGAGGTCATGACAAAATGGCGGGGAGAATTCCATTAAAATGTAAGTTATTTAATAAGCTTCCATGTAATTGAAAACATACATTAACCAAGTTCTGGCAATAAAATATAATAACAGTATGAACATATACGAATGTGCAACATTGATTTATTTGGATAATGAAATGGATTATTTCCTTCAGACAGCAGCTTTTGAAGATAATGAATGGCTGCGTCTGCTGATGAACAAGATTGCTCGAGTAGCTACATGGTTAAGGCGACAGACTGTGGTTCCTAGGTTCGTCGGTTCGATCCAAGCCCTCGCCGATATATGTATTTTTTTTTACCATTGAAATATTGTTTAATCAAGGAGTATTAGTAAGGTTTTATGTCTGTAAAAGATACATATTTCTACATTCCCTCTCAATACGTTTTATTTCCGTTTTACCATTGCCTTACAGCATGTGATCAAAGGAGCAAACTGTTGTCCTCAGTACGCCGTTTAAATATCTGCAATCAGTTCCTATAACTGACAACAGATGGCAGTACATCGCCCATATAGTTCCAGTAACTGACAGCAGATGGCAGCACCATTGCATCGATATATTTAAAACCCAAGACATGGCACGTTTTCACGTGATGGAGAATTATAAAGGAGGGGAATATTTAAGAAGGGAAATTTTGAGGAACATTAACCGACAGTTGAATGTGTAGGCTATGTTGTTTATGTACCTTAATATTGCAATTTCTTCCCAATGCTTCGGTGGTCAAGTTATTAGCGTCCTAGACTAAAAGTTATAATTATGCATCGTCGATATACTCTTAAATTATTAAAGAAAAAAGTAGTTTTCCAGGCACTCGCGCGTGTCCACAATTGCTTTCGCCATAAGAGACACTTGGCAAACATAATTCGTTTGAAGGGCTCCATCATTGTGGTCACTCAGCCCCGTGTACTTGGGTGTGTATGTGTGAAATTTTCTCTCATAACCTGTGTTATTGTGATGGCTGCATTACTGTGTGTATTTGTAATTAAGGTGGTAAATGGCAAGGAGACGGCCAAGGCCTTAAGTTAGGAACCATCCCGGTATTTGCCTTAAGTGGAAGTGGGAAGCCACGGAAAACCACATCCAAGATTGTCGAGGTGGGAATTAAACCTTCCTCTTCTTAGTTATACCTCAAGAGACTGAATGTGGCCCGTTTTTGCCCTCAGACCAGAATTAAATTTCTTGGCAGAGCAGGAAATGTAACCCGGGTCTCCGGGGCGATAGACAAGAATAGGTGGGCCTCCATGTGTTAATACGATTTTTGACATGCACGGGATATATAATTCAGAAACTGCCTCCATTAGGGTGACTGCCGAAGTGAGTATTGAGTATAGTCCTATGGTCGTTCCAGTAGTTGGCGAAGTGATTCTATGTTCCCCTGCAAAATGTACTGTCATAACCTATAACAGGTGATGGAAATTGCTTATTTAGAGCAGTTTCGTACTGTTTATAACAAAATGAAGAACGTCATTCTGAGCTGCGTTTTCAAGCTATCGCAAAAAATTTCGCTGGCAGGAACAATTATAAAGAATTTATTTTAAGCGATCAGTCTCATCGCATTCTCCTCACCAACCAACTTGAGTATGAAAGTCTCTGGACGGTCATGTTGAACTTCATTGTATAAGACAATTGTTTAATGATTATTTGTTTAGAGTACTGAGTCTAACTACGAAGTTGATTTCGGCAATGGAAGTATTATTTGCCATGTAATATTTAGCGGCTCCGTTATTGCAGGACACTATAGTGTTATCGAATAATACGAAGCCACATTTAAAATCCAATATAAATAGGCCATTTCAGAAACAATTCCAGATATTATGCAGTACAGTGTACTGTAAGGTCTTTGACGATCAAATGTAAACATTGTTCTACATTGTACTTCTCTTGCGTAAAATCTATGCGTGGTTACTTTGGTCTTTACTGTTGTGAGGGTAAAATTGATCTGCTGGAATATAAAATATTTGCCAACCTGCAACAATGTAATGATATTAATTTAAAAGTCATTGAACTTATATCCAGTAGTTCAAACACATACATCAGCGTTAACAGATTGGATACTGAAGATGAAAGCCAGCTACTTCATTTCCCTATTATTGAATTTTTCAATTCCTTGGAATTAAGTGATTCGCCTCCACATACTCCGAACGTTTGAGCCATAGTTATGCTCCTTAGAAATCTGAACGTTTCCCAAGGACTCATATATGGTAATATATTAATTGTAAGAAATATGTAAGAAATTGCTTGGATTCGGATATAATAGGTGCAGTAATATTAGGCAGAGAGCTCAAATCCTACGACTTGATTTAACACCTTCCGATAAAACACTTGCAGGTACAGTACATTTTCTTTTAATAGGCAACAATGTCCTATTCGCTCTGCCTACTTTATCACAATCAATCAAGCTCAAGGAGAAACTCTTGAACGTATTGGGCTATTTACCTCATCACGTTTTAAGTCATGACCAGCAGGCACAGTATAGTAACCATACAGTAAGGACACATCAGGCCTTTACCGTGTAAATTTTTCGTCATGGTTTTGAATCGGCCGGTTCCGGAAGCACCGCACGCACGCACGCATGGCGGCGACGGTTCACCATGTATCCGCGAGAGAGCAGTCTACCCGTATTCATTGAGTGCGGCCTGTCGATTTTGTCTGAAGAAAACATTGTTTGTAATTATTAAAATCAACTCAGAAATATAATTTTGCATTTTAACCAATGGCAGAAATGTGGGAAACCAACATCTGTGCGGTAATTTATTGCGCAGTTCTTGTCACACTGGACATAACAGCATTCCGGTTTCTCGTGCATTGGAGCGGTAAATACAAATATCACACGTTTCATCGAATAATTCTGGTTTTAATATCCATGAGATGTCAGTCCCTCAAACACCTATCCATTAATTCACAAATTCCTCATTCCTAATCCAGATATAATGACTGGATAAAGGCCTGTAATCAGGAGGATTTACTGGCAAACGTGGCAAATCTACACGCCAATATATAGGGTATGTAGCCTTTATTTCTCAAAGGAAGTGTTTTAAACCACAAGGAGGGCAGTGCTAGGCTGAGATTAGGTAATATTGCCCAACAAACATTAAATCTCCACCCTAGAGAAGCTATTGTCTCCTTTAATGTGTCCGTTTTCTAACCCCACTTAGCCTAGGAGGTAAATGGTTTCCTGACTGAAGTTAGTTGATGTGTTTTATTAACTGTAATTTGTTAAGCTGCAGCCCTTTACAGTGAATTAAGAGCTTTAATTACAAGCTACAATGCAAATCGGATTTAACATTTGCTCCCTCACCTATGGGACTTTGTGCTATTCCTGAAGAGTTCTGGAGAAGTTTGGATTATTCGTGTACCCAAAGCTACAATCCCATGAAATGACAAGGTACTCCAGTCCATCAAAATTGTAAATAGTGTTGCTTTCAGAGACAAACTATTGAGGTTAGCAACCCCTCACTACGCTCTGCATGGCATTAAGGCTGTGTGACTTAAAAACCAGGGCTGTTAACCTTGATGTTCCTAACTCATAGACATATCACAATGCCCTTAATTTTATTTAATTCTGTGAGACCACTAAAAGTTTGCCCACCCATGTAAATGATAAGCCCACCCAATTTCTTCTCAAGTGATACCTCCCTCTCATTCCACACACGCCCAAATACACGGGGATATATGACCACGATGTCTCTGCCCTTAAAATAAGCAACAACGACTGTATCTTCGATACACACTGATCAAATTCCTGGATACTTCTATACTTTCAGCAATGATCCTAGGGATGATTTTTCTTCACTATGTCACATGCAGAACATGGTACCACTAAAGCAATACTGTATAGGTCCATGTTATTTGAAAATGAATACCGGTACATAATAATCATACAAGAGTGGAGCCTTGCATAAGTGAGGAGATGTAACACCAAACTCTGGGTGTCAACAAGCCTTGCACTTATATCACTCGGGAATTGAGAAATTGGGTGGGCTTATTGTGTGATAATCTTTGTTACTGTGGTGGCTGTACTAGTGTGTGTATTTGTAAATAGGGGATAGGATTGGGAAGGAGGTGGCTGTGCCCTTAAGTTAACAACCATCCCTGCATTTGCCTTGAGTAGGGAAACCACTTCCAGGATGGCCGAGGTGGGAATCGAACCCTCCTCTTCTCAGTTTTGCCTCACGAGGCTGACTGTAACCCATTTCAGCCCTAAGGCCAGAATCAAAATTTCTTGGCAAAGCCGGGAGTCAAACCCAGACCTACGGGGGTGACAGCCAAGAAAGCTATCTGCTGCACCACGAGGTGGTCTCGCGAAAATGTAATGTCTTGGTCATAAATATATTCTATATAAATCTACATGAAAATAGCCTACTCCCTATCCAAACATTTTCATAAATTTAAGTTTCATATACCATTTTAAAGCTCAATGGTTTTAAAATTTACAGTTATCTTAAGTCATAGCAACAGATTTCAATGTTTACATTAAGCCACATTGTTCAAACCTGTTCAGGGATGTCGGAAATTCCTCAGATAATGGCAAGCTGCAACTCACATCCTATTCTATTGTTGGGCAAGGACTTGATTCTCATCATTGCAGAAATAATCTGTTTAATACTAGCTGTAAACATGGCCAAGGTTTCATGTGATACAAGCTAAAGGTGTAGAATTTGGTATAAATGTTTATCTCAAGTATCCAGTACCAGTACCTCTATGTCAATGTTGCATAGGCATTGTGCTTGCTACACTTGTCATAGTATGTGGTACGGTATAAATTTCAGAATGTGCATCAATTTTAATTTCTACCGTTTGATTATTCATATTTTTGTGGGGGTCAGGAATCGTATGGTTTGTGAAGTGATGCTTAGGAAAAGTTGTCTCCTTTCTTTTTAAGGATGTGTGAAGGACAGAGTGGTGTGTCTTTATAATGACATACTAAAATTGTAATGGCTGATGAAGGATGTAATTAATATCCAGAACATGTCCTACTATTTGCACATTATTTATTCATTTAAGGGTTGATTAGGCAGAAAGATTTACAGAAGATTACAATTCAAGAAATATTATACTCATCAGAGTTAATTAGAGATGAATGAAACTGGGCAAGGTACTGGAAAAGCCTGTGACCTATTAAAAGGAAAGGTCCCGGCAGATTTCCCCTATATTGTTCAACCAGCCACATCTGGTTACGACCACTATATTCTTCCTGAAGTAACTCCACAGAGAGAATGAAAAGTGTCAAGAACAAACTTCTGCTTGCAATCGCACATTTTTCTGCATTACAGTATTACTTACTTGTTTACATGGTTTATGTAGAATCAACTCGTACAAATATTACAGTGAATTCTATGTCTGTGCCCCATCATATCCATAGTACCGTACCTAGAACAATTTGCAGTAATTTATTTTCTGGCCATGAAAGCCTAAACATTCCAACTCAAACAGGCATATTTTTCTGCAAATGTTTGGGTATTCTGATATATTTTCATGGAAACATTTGACTTTTTTTTTAAGAAACATTATTTTTTCCTGTTTTCAATTTTCAGAGGTGAAGCTCACCAATTTTGTGACTACATCCTGAAGTTGGTTGGCCTAGAAGCCTAGAGTATATAAAATATGGTAGCGAGTGTTTAATCGTAAAGAGGTTTTCTCAATAGTGATTTTTAATGCCCTGGCATTGTCATTGAGGAGCAAATTTAACTTCCTAAATACTGTAACATTTAAGTTGGTCTAACACGAAAGAAATTTAATAATACTATACCTGTAAGGTTTTAGCTACCTACTAAGAAAATTAATGTGCAATTTTTGAATGGAGCTACCTAGGCAAATCTTTACACCAAAAACCAACATATTGTTTATCGCTACCTTTTAGTGGAGAAACTAGAATTCATGTCAGATAACCTGCAGCTTCTGTGACTGATAACTATAGTTTTGTCTTGTTGTCAACAAATGTGATAGACAGGTCTGAAGCAGTTCATTATTTCAAAAACTGACTCTCTCTATCAGAAATCAAATCAGTGATTTGAGATCATGGCGATATCAGGAATGTTTGTTTATTGCATTACAACAAAGGATTTGGAAGTAATCTCATAAAGCAATAACTTCTAAATCAAAATAACTTACAATTTTATTGTTGGACAGCCAAAGGACTTAACATAATCCTCCATGGTTTTAGACAGGTGCAACGATCCATTAGTTCTGGGTTATCCCATCCCGTTAGAAAATGGAAGGATTGGGGTTTGAGGCCTAAGGATGTTGTACAACATTAACTGCAAATCACATCACCACACTGAAGACCTGGTTTGTGAAATAAGTTGGTTCATGTCCCTTCACCTGTCATTTCAAGTTAGCTTCCTTGTTTCTCATCTCAAAATGCTGAGATGGTGGCTTTCCCATAGACCACAGTCACTTCCCCATTCCTTTCTTAGCCTCTTCTACTTTCCATCTACGTTGAGGCTGCATGGATGATCCTTTTCTCTAGAATGAAAGGGCTCCATGACACTGTCAATTATGACGATAAAGACTTTGGGAGTGAAGTACGGGGATAAAATAAATATTCATATCCAAGAAATAAAAATAGCCAAACATATAAGCCCATTGTTTCCACAGCTACTGCCATGGTCTAGAAGTAAGCATAGCTGCCTTCTAACTGGTTGGCCCAGTTTTGAATCCTGGTTTTGCCAAGGAGAATTTAAATTTTGGCCTGTAGTCATGTGTACTTGGATGTGTGTATCATTTGTCTCATAAACTGCCTTATTGTGATGGCTGTATTAGTGTGTGCATTTATAATTTTAGGTGAGGATAGGGAAGGAGACGACTATGGCCTTACGTTAGGGGTAGCTTACCGTCTCGGCATTTACCTGCAGTAGAAGTGGAAAACCAAGGAAAACCACTTACAAGATGGCCGAGATGGGAATCAAATCACCTCTTCTCAGTTTTGCCTCACAAAGCTGAGTGTATCCCGTTCCAGCCCTCAGACCAGAATGCTAGTTGCTACACCACGAGGTGATCTAAGTGAAAAGGGATGGATTCTAATCCACCTCTTGGTCCTAATAGAAGTGAATTTCTATGGTTTCTAATTCCCCTTCCCCCTTCCCAGAATGCTCCATGCACCAAACATTCCATCTTCAAATTATTTTGCATGCCCAATTAAATGGAGTAATATAGCTCGGGTGGTGTTGGGGTAGCGCGCCTGCCTCGCATCAGGAGACCTCGGGTTCGATTCCAGGCTCCGTCAGGGATTTCAGAAACCGGCGTGAGGGCTGGAACTGGGTGTACACAGCCTCGCAAGGACAATTGAATAGCTGTCTGACAATGAGGCAGCGCCACGCTCATGGAGACCAAGATTAACGGCCGAGGGGACCCGAGGCGCTCACCACGCGTCACCACATAATCTGCAGGCCAAATGGCTGGGTGGCGATCGCTTAGTAGGCCTAGGCCCTTCATGGACTGTAGTGCCACGGGGTTTGTTTGTTTGTTTCGTTTTAATGGTAGTTCGGAGACTACGGTTTCAATAGTCTTCTTAGAATGTACAGTATATGGGTGTTAACTTTAAAAATACCCGCACGAGTCTCTCTGGAGGACTCACACATTATTACTATTACGTAAACATATCTTGCATAAGAATCATGGCCCTACTAATATTATAGTTCATCGTATCTTGGTGAGAAAAATACCTTACCTGTATGTGCATTTGCTCAAAGAACTTTTTCTTTTCTGAATTTTTATTCCATACATATTATTATTATTTTTAAAATTAATATTAGGCATCCACCTATAAATTTTAACTCAACTAAAATTTGTATTATTTTGTGTTAAGAGGGACAGATGACCTTGCTGTTCCGCCCCATAAATAACAATAAATATCCATACTATGTGTGATGTTAATGAGCAATTCTGAGAATATTTACAGCAGATCTAGATTGCAGTCATGGACCACCTTGTGGCGTAATGACTACCATTCTTGGCTGTTGCCCCAGAGGTCTGGGTTTGATTCCCGGCTCTGCCAAGGAATGTAATTCTGGTCTAAGGGCTGCAACAGGGCACACTCAGTCTCGTGAGGCACAACTGAGAAGAGGAGGGTTTGATTCCCACCTCAGCCATCTTGGAAGTGGTCTTCCGAGATTTCCCACTTCTTCTGCAGGCAAATGCTGTAATGGTTCCTAAGTTAAAGCCAATGCCGCCTCCTTACCAATCCTCACCGGAATTGCAAATACACATACTCAGACAGGCATCACAATAACACAGGTTATCAATCAAAATTCCACACTCGTCCAAGTACACGGGGCTAAATGACCACGATGTCCAGGCCCCTGAAATGAAACAACAGATTGCAGTCGATGTACAGAAGTTGTCTAACATGGTGGCCAGATCGCTCCTTAGTGCCTCTTGGTCTATTGGAATGGCTGTAACATCCGGCGCATTATACCATAGTCGAACTGTTCCTCTATTGGAGCACGAAGATTGGGATTCTCTGCCGTCACTGTCTCATGAAGCCATAGCCAGGTGGCTATGCTAATGCTTGTTGTTTCATGTAGGAGGTTGTACATCATGGTCGTCAGCCCTGTGTACTTGGGCGTGAGAAGAAACCCATACAACAGGAGCAATCGAGTGTGGCAACGGGTGGGTGAGAGATTTCACAAGCTCTTCATCCAGGAACGCCTCCAACAGCAAGGAAATTGTCATGTTTTGTGGTGGGATCATGTTTGGTCGACGTACGCCTCTAATTCCTATCCACGGTAACATGACCGGTCTGGTATACAGAGACAACATCCTCAAACCTGTCGTTACAGGATTCGCTGCCACAATGGGTGAGGGCTTTACACTAGTGGACGATAATGCTCATCGAGCTAGGGTGGTCATCAGTTCCTTCAGATGCAAGGCATACTGAGAATGGAGTGGCCTGCATATTCTGCGGACATGAACAGTATCGAACATCCATGGGAAAAGATTAAGAGTGCAGTTTCGCACTGTCCCAATCCTCTAACAAACAAACAAACAAACAAACAAACAAACATTCAGCAACTGATTGAAGCTGCTTTCAAAGAGTGGGATAATCTGCCCCAAACCCGGTTGGTTCGTCGTTCGGTATGCCTCTTAGTCGGCAAGCATGCCTTAGGGCTCGTGGTGGCCATACATGGTATTGATATGCCCCAACTAGAAAAAGATTGCCACTTTTGTTAAGCTTTTAGTGTTTGTCTCTTTTGCACAACATATTGTGTGTTGTTTTTCTTTGTATGCCATTACATACTACCTTACCAGGGAATTGTTACTGCTAGACGTGGAGCACGGCTGTTGTGTATACATTACGTCAGCTCGCCTCGCTATGGCTGCCGCGAGCGGTTGCTGGCCAAGAGGGGGAACGCATGCACAGTCGTACAATGAGAACACACCGCACAGCGCACGACCCAGCACGAATCATGCACACAAATGACATGCGATGAGGTTTCTCTGGCGACAACTGCACGTCTATCGCAGGAGTGTGGCTGGGCGGAGTGCATTAGTTCCGATTTCCGCCACCGGTAACAATTCGCTGGTAGGATAGTACACATAGCAAAACACTAAATCCCAATATGCAAAACCTTTTTTGGAGTACTGTTCAAGTTACAAACACTGCTAGTCACCATAACACTCTAGGGGCAGATGACCTCGAAGTTCCGCCCCTTAAAACAACAATTACATTACATTCACCACAACACTGATTATCAAATACCATGCACACACAAGTACACGGGTCATAGACCAAAGAGGTCCTAATTGGAACTATAATAATATATACAGTACCGGTATGTCAAAAAATATGGTTATATAAATGACTCCAGATTATAGCTTACCAAGAGACATACATAGGCCTACTTTGAACCGGCCTTGGTGGCCGAGAGCGCTAATGTGCTATCTCGTGCCTCGCTGGCATCGGGAGAGCGTGAGTTCGAATCCCACCTCTACCGTCCTGAAAATGGTTTTCGTGGTTTACCATTTTCACTACCAGGCAAATGCCGGGACGGTTACTTTCAATAAATCCACGGCCAATTTCCCTCCAATATCCCTTCCCTGACCCGTCCTGAAAAGAAAAGTACATGGCCATTGGCTGCATTAATAAAATTATACATACTTTGAAACTTTAGTTTTTAAAATAAGACTGCTGTTACGACTTGAAACTGAATCCCAGCACTCTGCGCAGAGTGTGAACTGATAACACCACGATAGCCCTTTGTTAACTCTTGGGCCTAGTAACTGAAACTATGGCATGTAGTTAGGCCTCCTAATGACCAGTATTAATTCTGCTATGATGTACATGTCGCTTACAGGTACCAACTGGAAAGACCTGCCCCAGGCCTCTCCAAAAGCAACACAGCATTATGAGCCTAACATTTCTCTCATCCAGGTGTAAAAACCATCCATCGCATGGAAAACTCATCCTACATTATCTCCATTTCTGCAGAATGGGGAGAATAAGGAGTTGGCATACCACTGACAAGTAAAAAGTGCGGTGCGGATAGATGGCAACTTATTAGTCGTGACGAGGTTAAAGTTAGGTCTGATTGGTGTTAAGCTATGGTTAGAGCAAGTTTAGGACTGAGCGTTTTACTTGATTGATTGGCGACACCATTGCACATAGTGTTATTTACCAGTTATATTACTTTATTACATTCACTAGCGACAGAAAGCAAAGCAAACTTGTAGCTTCACGTGGCTCTCGTGATCATAAGCCACAGAACCTTTCTTTTTTATATTTGGAATTTGAACCACGGGATGCAACTCTGGAATTCTAACATGCATTAACCAAGAATCAAAACCCAGTCCAAAACTATAATATGACGACTTTAGGATCTCCGAATGGAGATCTGGGTGTGACCTTGGCTTCTAGGATTAAAGAAGCAGGCCTCTGTACGAAGGGTGGTTGGCCGGTTTACTTACTGTAAGCCCTGAGCTTGTATTTCAGCTTTACTTTACTTATTTTTAGGCCATCTGTAGGCTAAACAAAACAATCTACCAGTAAATGTATAGTCTATTTGTTGAATCTGAAAGCTACTTGTTGCTCCTATAATAGGCATACAAAGACGTGGAACTAATAAAGGTAATGAAAAGAGATTCCTTAGCACATGACTTACAGTACCGGTATTGAATTCTTCTTGGAACACAAGATAATGAACGGAAGTGTGAGTAGGCTAAGAAATAAGGAGTAAGAAGTAGCCTAGGCATATCATGAAATGTGAAAATAACACTGCATAATAAGGCTGTCCCCACCCATCAACATGACTTTTTATTGACTAAATAAATTCCCGGGTATTTACGTTAGGAAGCTAAGAACATTAAAAATTAACACTTATTTACAGTTTCTGTAGAAAACTTGAATTGCATTATCTCAGACTACAAAAGTTTAAGAAACAAAATCCACATTTCCCCCACACTTTTCAATATATCGTGTGTTAATTTAATCATTAAAACATATCATAACCTTTCATCGTCACGATGCAATCACAATGCGACACCACAGGACTGGAGGAGGAATGTGGTGTTAAACATTAAATTCCACACTTCTTAGAATTAAAACACAGTAGTATTAGCACTTTCTATTTTCTTGTTATTTATTTTCCTAAAATATCTGATTATAATGAGAGCTAGTGTGTTGAAATAGAGTTAAATAAATGACATAAAATATACATTCATCAATCAGCTGTTTATCATGTGGTTGTCCATAAGTGGTGCTACCTAGCGGCTTACAGGTGTATTGGTGCTCCCCCTTATCAATTGTTTTTTTGAAAATCCGTTCTTCCGGTTTTGCCGAAGTGTCCATACTGTATGGTTACTATACTGTGCAGCAGGATAGTGAAGGTACAAAAAAGGTCCTGTATGGGATGGTAAAGAATAAGAGGCGGAAGGATCCTACGGATTATGTCAGAATGGTGAACAAAAGGGGACAAGGGATAGAAAATAGGGAAGAACTGAAGAAAATGTGGAAAGAATATTTTGAAGAACTCCTGAACCCAAATGGAAACCACGGCGAGGAAGAAGAAATCGGGGAAGAGGTACAGTAGATGAACTGCAAACCGAAAAGGACTTAACATGGAAAGAAGTGGAAGATGCAGTGAGGAAGATGTAAGGAGGGAAGGCACCGGGTGTGGATGAGTTGAGTGTGGAGATGGTGAGAGCAGCAGGAGAGGTGGGGATACAATGGTTGTACCGAGTGATGAAGACAGCATGGAAGGAAAGGAAGACCCCAGAGGACTGGAAAAAGGGAATAATTGTCCCGAACTGCAAGAAAGGTAGTAGAACAGAATGCAGAAACTATCGGGGAATAACACTGATGAGTAATTGTGCAAAGATGTTTGAGAAAGTTTTGGAAAGGAGAATTAGGACAAGGATAGAAGGAGGGATGAGGGAAGAACAACATGGCTTCAGAGCAGGAAGGTCCACAGTGGATTTGATTTTTGCTATAAGGCAGTTACAAGAACAGCACTATGAGTATGGAACAGATCTACTGATGGCCTTCCTGGACATTGAGAAAGCATATGACAGTGTATGCAGAAACAAAGTATGGAAGTCCCTGGAGGATAGAGGAATAGAAAAATGGACTATAAGGAGGATAAAAGAGATGTACAAGGGAAGCGTGAGCTGTGTGAAAGTGGGAGGAGAGAGATCGGACTGGGTGGAACAGAGAAACGGCCTGAAACAAAGAAGTGCACTGTCACCGTTACTTTTCATTGTGGTGATGGATGACATAATGACCCGAGCGGCACAAGTATATTGGGGAAGGAAAGATGAAAGCAATGGTGCTAGCGGATGATTTGATGATTGTGGAAACAAGGAGGAGGAGGTACAGGAACAGTTGGACGTGTGGGAAGGAATAATACAAGGATATGGGATGAAATTTAGCATAAATAAGAGTGAGATGGTGATCACAACAAGGAAGAAGGAAAGGACCACAACGGGAATAACAATTGGTGGGGAACAGCTGAAGAAAGTGGAGAGTTTCAAGTATCTGGGAAGCCTGATACAAGAGAATGGAAGAAACGGTAGAGAAATAAATGAGCGGGGGAGACAGGCAGAAGCATTCCGGAGGAGTGTGAGAAGCATGTTATGGAGCAGGGATGTCCCTCAGAACAGCAAGTAGATCATATATCGTACTATGTCCCTATCCTGACGTATGCCTCGGAGACCTGGGTTATGAAAGGAAGGGAGAAGAGCAAAATACAGGCCAGTGAGATGAGGTTCTTGAGAAGCAGTATTGGAGCTACAAAGTGGGACAGAAAAAGAAATGAGAGGACCAGAGAATTAATGAAGGAGGAACCATTACAGGATGGTATAGAGAAATCTAGACTTAGATGGTATGGACATGTAAAACGAATGGAGGAGAAGAGGATACCCAGGAGGATACACGAGACGAAGTGGGAAGGAAAGAGACCAAGAGGGAGACCGAGAGACAGGTGGCTGAAGGGGGTGGAAGAAAGCGTGAAGAAGAGAGGAGAAGACTGGACAAGGGTGGAGGCTGAGAGATGGTGGGAAGACAGAAGACGTTGGAGAGGCTTGTGTTCCAAACAGACCCGGCCAGTGGCTGGAAACTGTGCAAGATGATGATGACCTCATCACGTTTTCAGTCATGACCAGCAATATGTTGCAATGCTGAGAGTGCTATCTTTTGACGCCCTTAAAGTTGCAATAGTGCTAAAAAGGAATCGTACAAAGAATGTAACTTATATAAGAAGCTTCTTCAGTAAATTTGTTTTCCATTGTCCGTCATGTTTTGACGGGTTTCATCTAGTCTATATATTTAAAACACTAAGCTCATTTTTGTTACCGCGAGATTGAGGGAACGGTAGAACCGATTCACTTCGTAGAGCAATCTGTCGAAAGCTGTAGGCCTGTAGATTTGCCGAGTGTCTTTCAAATAAACAAATATGTTACCACATATTTTTAAATTTATAAACAAAACTGCAAAATTATTGGCTCAAGCGCATGCGCAGAATCATCTTGGTTAATGACAGACATGGCGGATGTCCACCGCGTTTTAATGCAATAGTTATTTATAAGAATTATAATAAAGGAGGGGAATATTGATTATGAAGTTTCCACGATATAAACAGGAATAGAATATTATAAAAAACGGGAAATGTAGAAGAACTTATACGGACTGTTGAGAGTGAATGTTGTTTATGTACCTTAATATTGCACTCTGCTACCAGTGATTCAGTAGCTCAGACGGTAGCGTTGAAAATTCTTAATTTATGCATCGCACAATGGAAGCAGTTCGAATCCCACCTCCGACATATATTTTTATTTCTCAATTATTCTTTCTGCCTATTGGTAATACATTGTCTTAACATATTTTACTTTTATTATTCCCATAAAGTAAGGAATTCACCACGATTTACGTTCCCATATACTTTTAAATTATTAAATAAAAGATGGCCACAATGTCTTTCGCCATGAGAGACAATTGACGAACATAATTCATTTGTTGGACTCAGACATCGTGGTCACTCAGCCCCGTCTACTTTGGTGTGTGTGTGTGTCAAATTTTCTCTGATAACCTGTGTTATTGTGATGGCAGTACTAATGTGTGCATTTGTAATTAAAGTGGGGAATGGGAAATTGGCGACCGAGGCTTTAAGTTAGGAACTATCCCGGTATTTACCTGCAGTGGAAGTGGCAAACCGCGGAAAACCACATCTCAGATTGTTGAGATGGGAATCGAACCTTGCCCTTCTTAGTTTTGCCTCAAGAGTGCGCTCCGTTCCAGCCCTCAGACCATAATTACAGTTCTAGAGAAATGGCGGATAAAGGATTCACCGTATCGTAGTGTGATCTTTGTTTTTGAGAATTAAAAAGAGGGGATTGAAGAACTTCAACAGGCGTTTGAATTCGTGTGTTGTTTAAGTAACTTAATATTGGTTTAGAAGTCTGTTGACTGGGTGGCTCAGGGGTAACATTGCGTACCCAGGAATGAATTTTGCATTGTCGAAGGAGTCTCACCTCAGGCATGTATTTGTATTTCCTAATTATTCTTTCTGGCTATTGGTAATTCATTGTCTTAACGTATTTTACTTTCGTTATTCCCGTACAGTAAGGAATTCTCCACGATTTACATTGCCATATACTTTTAAATTATTAAATAAAAGATGGCCACAATCGCTTTCGCCATGAGAGACAATTGACGAACATAATTCATTTGTTGGACTCAGACATCGTAATCACTCAGCCCCGTCTACTTTGGTGTGTGTGTGTAAAATTTTCTCTGATAACCTGTATTATTGTGATGGCTGTACTGATGTGTGCATTTGTAATTCAAGTGGGGAATGGGGAATTGACGACCGAGGCTTTAAGTTACGAACTATCCCGGTATTTACCTGCAGTGGACGTGGCAAACCACGGAAAACTACATCCCAGATTGTTGAGATAGGAATCTAACCTTGCTTTCCTGAGTTTTGCCTCAAGAGTGCGCCCCGTCCCAGCCCTCAGACCAGAAGTAAAGTTCTTGGCAAACCAGGGATCGAACCTGGAATCCGGGGCGATAGCTCAGAATGTAGCCTTAAGATTGGTCTTCCCTGTGTTAATACTATTTTTGACAAGCACTGAGCATATAGTCTAACTCTTAAACTCCCTCCATTACGGTGGCTGTCGAAGAGAGTCTATGCTCATTCCAGTAGTTGGCGAAGTATGCTCCCTTGCTTAATTTACTGTCATGGAAATGCAAAGGATTGTACCTACATCAGGTGATGGAAATTGCTTATTTAGAGCAGTTTCGTACTGTTTATTCCAAAATGCAGGACGTTATCCTGAGCTGCGTTTGCAAGCAAATTGCAAAAATTGTTGCTGGCATGAATAATTATAAGGATTTTATTATTGGCGATCAGTATCATCGCATTCTCATCAGTAACAAACTTGAGAATGAAAGTATCTGAACTTCATTGTATACGTGAATATTATTATTTATTGATGATTTGTTTAGAGTACATAACAATGAGTCTAACCACGCTGTTGATTTTGGCAATGGAAGTATTATTTGCCATTTAATATTTGGCGGCTACGTTGATGCAGGCCACTATAGTGTTATTGAATATGACGCTAATTTGGAGAGAAATGCTGCAATAAATATACCCATTTGACGAAAAAAGAACATTAGCCACAAAAAAGTGGGAAATCGTAGAAAATACGAAGCCAATTTTAAAATCTAATATAAAAATGCTATTTCAGAAACAATTCCAGAAATTATGCCGTCAGGTGTATGGTCCTTGACGAACAAATGTAAACATTGTTCTGCACTGTATTTCTATAGCGAGAAATCTACGCCTGGTTACTTTGACCTTTGGTGTTGTAATGGCAAAATTAATCTTCCTAAATATAAAATATTTGACAGACTGCAACAATTTATCACTGGAAATGATATCTCAAGGAATTTAAGAGAGAACTTCGTTAATGTATATTTAAAAATTATAAGCGACGGTTCCTGCGGCCAGTTGTATATATTTCCTCAGAATTCTTGAATTCCTTGGAATTAAGTGATTTGCTTCCACATACTCCAAACGATTGACCCATAGATAAGCTCCTGAGAAATCTGAAGTTTCCTAAGGGCATCTAAATGCTAACATATTAATTATAAGAAATATGTACGAAAATTGCTTGAATTTGGAAATAATAAGTGCAGTTAAAATTAGGCGGAGAGATCTAACCCTTCGAATTGATTCCATATTAATTATATGAAATATGCATGAAAATGCTTGGATTTGGAAATACAGTGTGGAAATATTTATTGCATCACCTTCTAAAATTGACATTTTTAAAAATAATAATTGAATAGGCCTAAATGACCTAAATTCGCCTGAAATCCCTCTACTTCTATCAGAAATGAATATACGCAGTAATGTTTGTCAATTTTATTTTATTCTCTATTTTTGTTTGTATAAAAAGTTTTTTTTAAATAATTTAACACTTTCTTGAAAAATGGGTGTAGGAGGATATGTCAGCTATTCTGTTTGTCCTTCTGAAATATGAATTCTAATGTTGAAACAAACCCTGCGTATTAATGTTGTAACATGACACTGATCAATTTTATTGTTTGTTTATACACAATTGCCTTATATGAATGCACTGTTGCCATTTAATACTTTGTTGCTCCACCGCGCGCCTTAATCACCCCTTGACATCGTGAAGGCATTGAAAGAATTAACTTTTTACAGTACTTCTCACTCAGTTCATGAAACAACACACGAACAAGGCCCTCCAACAGTTCCCGTTTATTCCGTGGCATCTTTTTGGTGATAACATTGCCCATAACCTTCCAACAGTTCTCAATAGGATTGAGATCTGGGCTGTTTCCAGGGCACTCTAACACTTGAACCCCATTTTGTCGAAGGAAGGATTTTACCTGAATTGTTAAAATATGTGATAATTAACCAAGAATGGCATCAGCTTCGTGCTTGGTATAATTATTAATCATAGGAATCACCTTCAAAGCTCTATAGCAAGGAGCGGAGTCATCCTGAAAAATGCATCTGGAAACACCTCCAAACTGGTCTCTTATTGTGGGCATAAGCTTCCTTTCAAGGATGCTTATGTAGACATCCGCGTTGACAGTGCCATTTATGAAGTTCAGACGAACTACTCTGTGATTAGAAATGCCCCCCCCCCCCCCCCCCCCCCGAGACCATATGTCCTTGTGGGTGTTTGACAGTATGTGTTATACATTATGGGAGAAATTCTTCGCCTTTTCTTCGATGCACATACACTATTCCATCTGAGTCATGCAGATTAAATTTGGACTGTTCTGAAAAGATTACTCTGTTCCACGTCTCTGGTGTCCATGTCACATGTGCTTTTGCCCATTTTAGCCGCTGTTGTCGCAGTTTCTTGGGCAATAAAGGCTTCTTTTTAGGTCGACGGGCTGAGAGTCCAGCTTTCAGTAGTCTATTTCTTGCAGTTCTACTGATTACTGAGATGACGCACATTCCTTCCCAGTCTCGCTTTAGTTCAGTTGATGACTTGTGACGATCTTTGGGCGAAAGCAACAAAGAGTTGTGTATCGTTCGAAGAAATGTGAGAAGAAGTCAAACTATCAAGGCAACAATGGGTCTACAATGTGTCTACAATGTTTGACAACGATTAGACTGGTATAACCTGAAGCAAACAGCTGTAAAAGACAAAATTACGAAGTAATTAATGGTGATGCAATAAATATTTCCACCACTGTAAGTGCAGTTAAAATTAGGCATAAAGGTCTAATCCTTCGACTTGATTTAACACCACCGGATAAAACAATCATTTTCTTTTAAGAGTCAACATTTTCCGATTCGCTTGGCATACTTTATCACAATCAATAAAGCTCAAGGGGGAACTGTGGAACGTATAGGTCTCAATTTGCCTCATCAAAGTTTTCAATCATGGCTAGCAGTATGTTGCAATGTCTAGAGTGCAATCTTTTGACGCCCTTAAAGTTTCAATAGTGCCAAAAAATAATTGTACAAAGAACGTATATAATAAAATTCTTCAGTAAATATTTTCTTATTGGCCGTCATGTATTGACGGGTTTCAACTAGTTTCATTTAATACAATAACGAAAGAATGCAAGCCGGTTACCATGGCAACGGAATCTCACAGGTCCATCTATTGCTGTAAGACGCAATACAATTCCATTTATTACATTACTGAGATAGTTTGCAAACGGCTATAAGGTTATAACGGAACCAAATTAAGCTGTAAAATACATCAATGTCATATAATGCGCTTAAGGGGATCAAGGGGTACTCTAGATTTTTTTCACGCAATTTACACGTTCGGGTGTGGTACGGAAGGCCTATTATATCCCTATCCCTATATTGCCATATTATTATTATTATTAGGGGGCGTGGTGGCGCAGCGGTCAAGCTGTATGCCTCTCACCAAGGCGGACCGGGTTCGACTCCCGGTCAATGCATGTGAGATTTTCGTTGTGAAATGCCATGTCCTGTGGTTCGGATTCCACGTTAAAAGGAGGTCCCGTGGCTTATGATCGCGAGATTAACGGTCACGTTAAACTACAAGCTTCCTTCCTTTTTTATTATTATTATTATCATTATTATTATTATTATTATTATTATTATTATTATACTACGGCCTACAACGACGAGACAAAGCTTATTTTCAGCCCCTTGGTGTCAGAAACAAAACTCGGTGCCCCTAAATAGCAGTAAAGGTTCGCCGAAAAGTACATTTTAAGGCTCTAAAACCATCAATTTCTGAGATATTCCCAAGAAACTAATTTCATTTAATAAACTAATGAAGGAATGCAAGCCAGTAACCATGACAACAATATATGAAAAGGTGACATCCAACTTTCAATCTATTTCTGCAAGAAGTAAAGCCACTCCATTTATTAAATTTCTGTGAATGTTTGCAAATGGCTATAAGGTTCTTACGGAATCAACTAAAACTGTAAAATTCATCAATGCGCTTAAGGGGGTCAAGGGGTACCCTAGATTCTTTTCACACGACATAAATGTGCGTTATGTCGTACAGAAGGTCTATTATATTTCCAAACAGAAACATTATTTTCAAAAATTCCTGAATTGAAATACGGTAGTTTTTTTTCTTTTCTTCTTTTAGGAATTTGGGCCATTGGAGTCTAAAAAACCTGAATTTTCATGCACCACAAGCCTTTATAATTTATTAAAGCGGTCTTTCTCTGGATGGGGACTTGACACAACAGTGAAGGTCAGTTTTATTTGACGTGTATTGCGTTTCGTCTACGAGGTTTTCATTTTTTTTTTCACGTCGGGAAGTACACGTTAGGTAAATTTAGTTTCAGAGCATATTTTAACTAATCATTTTTCTTTGTCGAGAAACAGGTTCCAAGCCCCTAACCATTGCAACAGTAGCTCAATTGATTACGTCTGGTTATTAATACCGATACCGTTCGAAGAATGGGTACTTCTGCTAGTATAATATAAAAGACTGACCATGGACCACAGCACAACAATAAGGTTAAATTAACAATTAAATATAAGATTAATAAATACCAAATTAATAAATATAAAATATACATTCGGACCCGTGCGAAAAATCCCGCATGTTCATAAACCACACTTTCCCCAATAGATTTATAGTGAGAAACTTAAGGAGAAAGGTTGTTATGTTTTTATTTCAACTAAATGATTATGGAACACTATTTACATTTCAGTTAGAATTCCAAGCACTACGTTCCTTAACTTAAGAAGGCATGACTGAAAATTGGATCATCATAACACTCACCGCTTATTTGATATTTATGAAATTATACGATTTGAGTACTCATTCCTCTCTGATTTACTGATTCTGAAATCCATGCAAAATGATAAAAGAAAGACCTCAGAATGTTAAAATAACATGAAACAGGCGTCACAGCGGCCTAAATGTAAAGTGGACAGCAATTATGGAGCGTATTTTCTTACAGCAACAGTATATGCAAATCGCACACTTCGTACATTTTTAAACGTCATTTTCTTAACAAATTATAGATATTTATGAAATTAGAGTGCAATTCGTCACTGCTAATGTCTATTCTCTTTCATTTGAATGCTCATTTGTCACGATCGGCCACTTGTGAGTGCCACAGGAGGGATCTATACTACTGAAAGAATATGTATGATGATAAATAAACAAATAGATAATTATAAACAACTATACAAAATTTCTGAAGAAGAGAGGACGGCAAGATCTGAAAGGATGAAAAAATACTGGGAGGACATGAATCCACGACCCACTAAACACTGATTGATCTCTCGTACCCCAACGTGTGTGAAACGGACAAGAAGAAATAAATATTGTTACGTGCCACCCCCTAGTGGCACTTTTGTTAACTGGATTACAGTGGGGGTACAAAGCACAACACCAATTACTGCTTAAAGAAATAATTAACTTTATTGTGGCCAGAAAATTACACTAAACAGCAAATACAAGCAATTAGGAGCCTTCTCCAGTTTCCTCAAGTCTCTTCCTTATGCGCTCTTGGCCCCTTTCACTTGCAACAGACCACAGAAGTTACTCCGTCCTAATGAGTCCGGTGGCCTTGGCAGAAGCTACCTGCCCCTCTTCCTCAGGTACAACAAATACAGTTACTTACGAGCACTTGATGTACGCTGTTCACAAGCTGGGAGAAACAATGTCACAGGATTTCGTAACTCGCACAGCACTTCGTCACCACACTTCTGTCGCACAAGATAATCGCTCGCACTAGCTCGTAAAACACAACAACAACCACTGCTTGACGGGTCACTCTTATATAGCCGGCCGGTGACTCAATAAATGCTTCTAGATCCATCCAGAGTCCACGGCTTCTCGAGGTATCCAGCGCTGGTCCAGTCACGAATGTTCTGGACTATCCCTTTGTCCTAGTAGCCCTGTTGCATAAGACGCGCGCAATACAGGAGGCAGGGCACAGCCCAGCCCTGGGGCAGTTGTGACTCACGCGGCGACTGATGACACAAACTCACAGCCGTAACACCACCCCCTTCCTAAAAAGGCTGATCGTCCCGATCAATCATTGGTCCGTCTGTGTCCCTCCGGAGGCTGCCAGGCGATCTCGATGCACGATCTTCATCTTCGCCCTCGGGCTCCGCTGGATCCTGTAGACGACATCGTTGATCCGTTTCACGACTCGGTACGGGCCCTCCCAGGACTTCTGCAGTTTGGGTGACAGGCCTTTCATCCGTAATGGGTTGAAGAGCCACACCAGGTCGTTCTCGTGGAATCCTCCGGCATCCGTCTGCTGGTCGTATCGGGTCTTCATTCGGTCGGTCTCGATCCGTAGTTTCCTCCTCGCGAACGCGTGCACGTCCTCCAGTTGGTCAACCAGTTCTTGACAATACTGGCTTACCGGGATCGGATCATTCCCAGGTCGGCCGAAGGCAAGATCGACGGGTAGACGGAGCTCCCTCCCAAACATGGCCCGGGCTGGTGTGCACCCGGTGGCTTCATGCACGGCGGCGCGGTAGGCCAGGAGAAATAGTGGAAGATGCTTGTCCCAATCCCTCTGGTGCTCGCTGACAACTATTCGGAGATGGTTCTCGATGGTGCGATTGAATCGCTCTACCATCCTGTCGGACTGAGGGTGTAGCGGCGTTGTCCTTGTCTTCCGGATTCCCAGCAGCTGGCATAGGTTCTGGAACACCTGCGACTCGAAGTTCCTCCCTTGGTCGGAGTGCAGCTCCAGGGGTACTCCGTACCGGCTGACGAATTCTTTCACCAGGGTCGCTGCGATCGTCGCGGCTTCTTGGTTAGGGAGCGCATACGCCTCCGGCCATTTGGTAAAGTAGTCGCTGACGACTAATATGTAGCGGTTCCCTGCCTCGCTTAACGGGAATGGCCCAGCAACATCGATGGCCACTCTCTCCAAGGGGCCGCCCACGTTGTAGGTCTTCAGTGGACCCCGTCGTCTTCGTCCTGGGCCCTTGCTGGCTGCGCAATCGTGGCACCTCGCGCAGTGGTTCTCCACGTCTGTTCGGCATCCGATCCAGTAGAACCGCTCTCTCAGCTTCTCCAGGGTCTTCTTTATCCCTAGGTGTCCTCCAGATGATCCTCCATGAACTTCCTTCTGGACTTCCTCCGTCATAGCCTTTGGAACGACGACTTGTTCCCGATATGTCTTCCCGTCGGTGCTCTCCCAGGCGCGGCAGATGAGGCCATCCCTTACAATCAGCGAGTCCCACTGCGCCCAGTAGGACATAAACTTTGGGCTGCAGTCACTCACTATGTTCCACCCGGGTCTGGGGACACAGGCCCCCTTCCATTCGGCTATCAGTCCCAGGTCATCATCTTCTGCTTGTGCTCGCGTGAAAGATTCGCGGCTCCAGCTCCCTTGAAGTTCCACAGTAGTCCTTCGGCACTGTATCCCAGTGTTCTCCTCCCTCCTAGTACAGAAGGTGCAGTCTTCGGGGCACGGTCTTCGTGACAGGGCGTCGGCGTTAGAATGCAGTTGGCCTTTCCTGTGCTGAATCTCAAAGTTGTACTGTTGAAGCCTCTCTAACCACCGCGCGAGTTGACCCTCGGGCTGCTTGAAGTTCAGGAGCCACCGCAGGGATGCATGGTCGGTCCTGATGAGAAATTCTTGCCCGTACAGGTACTTGTGGAAGTGTTCAATGGTCTTCACGATGGCGAGCAGCTCCTTCCTGGTGACGCAGTAGTTCCTTTCTGGCTTTGACAAGGCCTTGCTGAAGTAGGCCACTACTCTTTCCTCGCCGTCCACTACTTGCGACAGGATTCCCCCTATGCCAAAGTCGCTGGCATCGGTATCGACGATGAACCTTGTTCCAGGTCTGGGGTAGGCCAAAATAGGCGCGTTGCACAGAGCCTGCTTGAGTTGTTCGAAGGCACTGTGGCATTCTGCTGTCCACGTGAAGAGTTGGTCCTTCTCAGTCAGTCGATGTAAAGGTTTGGCGATGTCGGCGAATCCCCTCGCGAAGCGACGGTAATAAGTGCAGAGTCCCAGGAAGCTTCGTAGTTGGGACTTGTCCTTCGGAACTGGCCACTCCCTCACAGCTGCGGTCTTCTCTGGATCGGTGCGCACCCCTTCCTCGGAGACGATATGCCCAAGGTACTGGACCCGCTTCTGGAAGAGCTGACACTTCTTGGGGCTCAACTTCAGCTGGGCAGCCCGTAGCTTCAACAAGATCTCCTTCAGGTTGCTGTAGTGCTCCTCGAAGCTTCTCCCCAGAACGATGACGTCGTCTAGGTAGACCAGGCAGGTCTTCCAGTGTAGTCCCCTCAGAATGGACTCCATTAGCCTTTCGAAGGTCGCAGGGGCGTTGCACAGACCGAATGGCATGACGGTGAACTGCCAGAGCCCGCTGCCCACAGAGAACGCCGTTTTCTCGCGGTCCTTAGGGTGGACCTCCACCTGCCAGTAGCCACTCTTCAAATCCAAGGTGGAGAACCATCTTGACCCTGATATGGTGTCCAGCGTGTCGTCGATCCGGGGTAGAGGGTAGCTGTCCTTCTTCGTGACGTCGTTCACCCGCCTGTAGTCCACGCAGAACCTGGTGGAACCGTCCTTCTTCTTCACAAGAACCAACGGAGAACTCCAAGGACTATGTGATGGCTCGATCACCCCTTGCTCCTTCATCTCTTCTACCATCCGGTCGACTTCGGCTTGCTTGGCGAGCGGGACACGTCGGAATGGGGCCCTAATCGGTGCGCTGTCCCCAACGTCGATTCTGTGCTGGACCAAGCTTGTCCTACCGAAGTCTTTACTCCCCACGGAGAAGACATCCTGGAATTCGCGTAGCAGGTCCTGAAGTTGGCGTGATTGCTCTTCGTCTAAATGGTCCTGGGATCCTTGGTACAGCTTCTGTAGTTCTTCTGGCAGGGCGCGTCTTCTTCGGTTGTCCGTCTGCAGGTGTCCGTCCGTCGTTTCTGTGATGCGGGCAATCCAGGTAACGGGCTCGCAGACTCCTAGGTTGGTGTCCCGGTGAACCGTAATATCGTAGTCGTTCAGGTTGGACAGGCGGACGTACGGCCGAGGCGTCGTGTTGATGAGGGTCTTGGCAACTAGCAATCCTTTTGTCTGGATGTCCTCATATTTTGGCTCGATGACAGCCGCCACTCCCTCAGCAGTTCCGTCGACAATTACGGCGGCGCTGACCTCCGTCCTGGCAGGAACGATGACGTCCTCTCTCAGCCTTACTCGTCGTGCGGTGACGGCCTTGTGTGCTGGTTGCAAAGCAAGTTCCTCACCTCCGAAGTGCAGAGTGTTGGTACTCAAGTCCAAGATGATGTTGTTCTGGTCCAGGAAGTCCAGTCCGATGATCACTTCGTTTGATACGTCAGCCACAAGCACTGGATGCTTCACCATCCGTCGACCAATGACGAGCTCCAGTGATGCTTCGCCATGTACCGGTGCGGTCTCTCCGGTCGTGGTTATTAGCTGCAGGTTCCTTTGTGTGGGTTGCACTCTCCACTTCGGGATCACGGTGGGATTGACGATGGTCCTCGACGCTCCCGTGTCGATCAGCATGGGCCAGCTCACTCCGTTGACGACTCCGTCGACCATCAGGCTGCTATTGTCCCTCCGTAACTTCGTCACACGCACTTGGACTGCTGGGGCTTGACGACTGTCACAAGCCAACCTTTGCCCCCCAAGGTTGGCTGATACTTGCTTTCCTGGGCCGCGCGGTTTCCCTACGACTGACTGTCCCGACGGAAACCCTTGGCGGCGGCGATCACCGCAGTCCTTGCTCAGGTGGCCTCTCTTAAGGCAGGTCCAGCAGGTCGGCAGTCCTCTTCCGGGCCGCCTCTCCAGATGTCTTCCGGCTGTGTCGTTGCTGGTGGTACCGCGACTATCGAAGAAACGGCTTAGAGCCTCCATTAATTCGTCGGCCAGGGGCTTGGTCACGTTGGTTTTTACTGGTTCGTCGACGTCCACTTGACGCACCCGCGCGTGCGTTCTGGATGCCTGTTTTGCCGTCTCGAATTCAAGTGCGTGGCTCAGCGCATCTGCCAGGGTCTTATTGCGCGCGAGTCGCAGCGCCTGTTGAGTGTCCGAGTCCCGTAGCCCGTCGGTGAAAGTCTGCGTCGCTATCTGCTCCAGAAAGTCGGCCGGCGCTGTTGGGTAGGCAAGCCTTACGAGGCGTGCGATGTCCATCTCGAACTCCTGCAGGGTTTCCGCGTTCTTCTGTACCCGGGTCCGGAGCTGCATCTGGTAGGCCTGCTGAAGATGGCTATCTCCATATCGGGACTCCATATGGGCGATCAGTGAAGCGTAGTCCTGGGATCCAGTCGGGATGGCCTGAAGGACGTTAAGGGCGTCACCTCTCAGCGCTACAATGAGAGCTGTAGCCTTTTCTGTGTTGTTCCAGTTATTTATGGAACAGGCCGCCTCGAACTGACGTAAGTAGGTGCTCCACGGGACCTTTCCGTCGAAGGTTGGGGGCGTCACTCTGCTATGTCCCGTTCCTGATATTCCCGGTGTAACGGTGGGCGGGCGTTGGCGCAGCTCGGCAACTTCCTCTTGTAGGGCTTTGACTCTCTCATCCACCCCGGTCGGCGGGCGTCGGCGCAGCTCGGCGACTTCCTCTTGTAGGGCTTTGAATCTATCTTCCATCCCTGTCGGCGGGAGTCGGCGCAGCTCAGCAAATTCCTTTTGTAGAGCGTTGAATCTCTCTTCCACCCCCATCAGCGGTCGTTGGCACAGCTCGGCAACTTCCACTTGCAAGGCGTTGAATTTCTCCTCCACCCCCATCAGCGGGCGTTGGCGCAGCTCGGCAACTTCCACTTGCAAGGTGTTGAACTTCTCCTCCACTGCCGCGACTTCGTCACGTAGGCCCTGTTCTAATTTCCTTTGGCTCTCCTCTAATTTCGTCAGCAGACACTCTTCCAGATTTTTTTGGCCATCCTGAAATTTGGCGGTTAGGTCCTCTGCTAACTTATTCTGGCTGTCTTCCATCTGCTTCAGGTCCTCCGCTAACTTATTTTGGCCTTCTTCTAATTTGGAAGTTAGGTCCTCTGCTAACTTATTTTGGCTGTCCTTCAGGTCCTCTGCTAACTTCTTCTGGCCATCCTCCATCTTCTTCTGGCCATCCTCCATTTTGGTTTCCATGCCTTTAACTTTTCTAGCAGTGCTGCCAATTTTCCTCCATTTTAGTTGTTTGTCTTGTAAAGGGCATGCACTCACAGGAAAATTAGAGAAAATGACCTGCTCGGGTTTTGAAACCAGGACCGTCAGGTGTTGTGCTTGAGTTCGTAATCCCGCTTCTGACACCAGTTGTTACGTGCCACCCCCTAGTGGCACTTTTGTTAACTGGATTACAGTGGGGGTACAAAGCACAATACCAATTACTGCTTAAAGAAATAATTAACTTTATTGTGGCCAGAAAATTACACTAATCAGCAAATACAAGCAATTAGGAGCCTTCTCCAGTTTCCTCAAGTCTCTTCCTTATGCGCTCTTGGCCCCTTTCACTTGCAACAGACCACAGAAGTTAATCCGTCCTAATGAGTCCGGTGGCCTTGGCAGAAGCTACCTGCCCCTCTTCCTCAGGTACAACAAATACAGTTACTTACGAGCACTTGATGTACGCTGTTCACAAGCTGGGAGAAACAATGTCACAGGATTTCGTAACTCGCACAGCACTTCGTCACCACACTTCTGTCGCACAAGATAATCGCTCGCACTAGCTCGTAAAACACAACAACCACTGCTTGACGGGTCACTCTTATATAGCCGGCCGGTGACTCAATAAATGCTTCTAGATCCATCCAGAGTCCACGGCTTCTCGAGGTATCCAGCGCTGGTCCAGTCACGAATGTTCTGGACTATCCCTTTGTCCTAGTAGCCCTGTTGCATAAGGCGCGCGCAATACAGGAGGCAGGGCACAGCCCAGCCCTGGGGCAGTTGTGACTCACGCGGCGACTGATGACACAAACTCACAGCCGTAACAATATATTAATCTAAATAAGTAATGCGAGACTCATCTGGAGCCCGATGGTCTTTAAATACGTCCCCGAAATTGTGAACCCTACGGAGGAAAATAATGAGTCCTATCAGCTTTCAACTACTATTGAACATGATATTACAACCATGACAGAGCCCTCCACCACTGTTTATGTTACCTCTACACCACTGTCTCTATCTACATACAATTATTATAATCAACAGCTTCCGTAATCTATGTTCTTGATGCTCCTTCAAATAAACTTGATAACCTTGTTGTGGCCAGACCTTAATTTCCTCTGCTACGCTCAAAAGTCTGTAACCTCCCGCCACATACAATCCTGGCTCGTTAGACTTTATAGAAGAGCATCGCCCTTACGGTAGCATCCAAATGAGAGCCTTAGTGAGGCACGTGATGCTCTCAAACCAGACGTGCTTTCATATCCATAAGTCCTTTATAACGATTCTATTCAAATGAGCTTTACCTGAAAATTTTAGTTGGGGATCAGGAAATATTCATAATAGAACCAATACCGGTACATTATTTACCACTGGTCACGGTGTCCAAGAGCGCTAATGAGCTACCTCATGTCTCACTGGCATCGGGAGAGCATAGCTTCAAATCCCAAATCAGCCGTCCTGAAAATGTTTTTCTTGCTTTCCCACTGGGAAAAAGCAGGGACGGTTCCTTTCAATAGGTCCATGGCCGACTCCCATCCAAAATCTCATCACTGTGCCTTCCTTATTGTTTGAGTCTTCAGTCTTTTGACTGGTTTGATGCAGATCTCCATTCCTCCCTGTCCTGAGCTAATCGTTTCATATCTACGAGTACATAGCTACCACACCCTATATCCGAGGCAATCTGTTAACATATTCTAACCTTGGTCTACCCCTACAGTTCTTGTCCTCGACACTTCCTTCCATAACTAAGCTTGCTATTCCTAGGTGTCTTAGTGTGTGTCCTACCAAACTATCTCTTCATTAGCAGTCACCAGAAACATCTCTCCTCTCCCACTCGTCTTAATACCTCTTCGTTTGTAACCCTATCTACCCATCTGATCTTCATCATTCTCCTGTAACACCACATTTCAAACATTTCCTTAATTACACCTAAGTTAGCGATCGCCTGGGCGATTAGCCTGTCATCAAGTGTGTTCAGTTCCAAGACATCGTCCTTGGGACGGTAGAGGAATGATACCTCGCAGAGTCCATGGATGAAGCCGAGCTGGGGGATTAAGCGATTAAAGAAAGCATTATGTACAAGTATTTTAAGTAAGGTATATTTTACAATAAATACTGACTTCTATATATTATCCTTTTCCGAATAAGATTGGTTGGTTCCTCAGTTTGGGGGCTGCGACAACGCGGTCATGTAGCCCCGTGCACTTTGGGTGTGTGTAGAATCTGTCTGATAACCGGTGTTAATTGTGATGACTGTAGGCCTATTAGTGTGTGTGCTATCTGTTTTTAATTCAAATAAGGACTGCAGACTTTCAATTTTCAAGTAGCTCCTACTTTTGTTACCAAAAGCCACCGTCAATGACTACTGGTTCTGAACTTGGTTACTAGATGCCACCGCAGTCAGCTCCTGGCGACGAACGTTGGAACCTAAGAGCGTTCGTCAAATCTAACCTATAATTTAGCTTCACACAAGTGTAATTAGTGGAAGGTTCTTTTACTTGCCATAAATCTATGACATGGGACCATCGGCTTTACTTCCCATCCGAAGGAAGGCATACTGAGGGATTTTAACGCTCTTAAAAATCCGACGACTTTGGCTGGGTTAGAACTCGCGATCTTGGTCTTAGAAACTCAGCATGCTACCAACTACGCCACCGAATATTATAATATAATCTTATATCGTTATCTATTTTTCTGTGCAGATGCAGTATGTGCTTAAACATTTCTATCGTAAGTCCAGGATCAGAGCAAATGCCGGCCTATGTCATGTCGGGGTATGTATTGAGACTCCAGTTCCAAATGTCCCGGGTTCGATTCCCAGATCTGCCTAGAAATTTAATTCTGGTCTGGAACAGGGTACACTCAGCCTTGTGGCACAGAAATGAAATGAGGTGGAATCGATTCACAAATCAGCAATCATAAAAGATTGTTTTTACTTTTGAATTGAGCAACTATGGACTACGAGTTAACAATCAATATATTGTTCTGTGTCTTGCACTTGTTCGTCTAGGCTGGTTGCATGGCTCAGCGCTAACGTTCTCTCCCACTGTGCCCAAGGTTGTAGGATCGAATCCTGACGCAGCCATTTGACATTTGAGGGTGCGCAAATGCTAGGGAGCCATGTCAGTAGATTTAATGGCACGTTAAAGATCAAATACGGGGCAAAATTCTGGCACCCCGGCGTCTCTAAAAGCCGCAGTTGTTAAAAGGGACGTAAAATCAATACTATTATTATTATCTTGTTCGTCTGCCAGCGTTTATGTCCTGCCAGTATCCCTTGAGCCCATCACTTAGTGCCTTCTTCCGATCTACTGAATGTTGTCCTCGGGAATACCGATTTCAGTAAGATCTTTATTACGTGAAACCAAAGGCAAAAACGCTGAAAAATGGATTCTATCTTTTCAATTAGGTGCTTAAACCTGTTTTACCTGTAGCATTGATGGTACGCGGTTACCCCTTAGCACACTTACCCAGACTACGCCCCTGGGACTACATCACAGGGAGTCAATATATTAAGCCCCTTAACACAATAACAATTCCCATTGTCCTCTCTGCTGTTACATTGAGTTCGCTTTGAATACGGCCGCCTAGTGTGCTCTCTGTGTTGTCACCTTTAAGGCCTCCATCGGCCTGTGTTCCCTTCATTTCGCTTGCCGTCTAACTACTTTAGCGAGCTGCATTTACTTCTAAGTTCAGAAATCGAATTTGCAGCTCTTCAGAGGCCATCACTTGCTTGGATCTCGAGTAACCTCTTACAATGGTTTAATTGAATCTGAGGTTACCTCTGCACTTACTGAATTATGCTGTGAGACTAGTTGGTATGTTTACCCTACTCATGACTCAAGTGCAGTGGTGGGTAGCTTCTTCCCCATGCAGGGGCGTATCTAAGGGGGGAGTTGTGGGGTCTCCACCCCCACCCCCGAATAATCAATACAAATTAAGAATGTGTTGCTTTGGTAAAAGCATAAAATAAATTGTAAATTTGGGTGTACACTAATCTTCAATTATTGGCTAAGTTATCGACAATATTAAGATTGAAATTAGACTACCTCATGGTGTAGCAGCCAGCATTCATGGCTGCCGCCCCGAAGGTCGGAATTCGATTCCTGGCTCTGCCAAGAAATTTTAATTCTGGTCTGAGGGTTGGAACGGGGTACACTCAGGGGGTGAGGCAAAACTGAGAATTCCACAGTACGCTACTTTTGAGAAATAAATTATCAATTTGTAAATGAGAATAACTGTTTACCGTTCTGCTCAATAAATTTGCCCTTCATACTCCATAGGCCATAATAGAAAATTCATTAAGTATAAAAGTTTATTTGTGTGTTGTGTTGTATTTTACAACTTTTTTGTATTGCCACTAATTGCAGGCTATATAAATTTCTAATTTTACAATTAACTCTTGTCTAAAATAATCACAGAAGCCTCCGTGGCTTAGGCGGCAGCACGCCGGCCTCTCACCGCTGGGTCCGTGGTTCAAATCCCGGTCACTCCATGTGAGATCTGTGCTGGACAAACCGGAGGCAGACAGGTTTTTCTCCGGGTACTCCGGTTTTCCCTGTCAATATTTCATTCCAGCAACACTCTCCTCTATCATTTCATTTCATCTGTCATTCATTTAATCATTGCCCCAGAGGAGTGCGTCAGGCCTCGGCAGCCGGCACAGTTCATATCCTTGCCGCTAGATGAGGGCTTCATTCATTCCATTCCAGACCCAGTCGGAGACTGGAAGCAGGCTGTGGATTTTCTTTTCTAAAATAATCACAGAAAGTTATATACCTTACTCTAATATATTGGTTGATATTTCTCGGTATTTCGAGGTGACAATCCCCTGAGAGCACCGACAGTAGTGGCTACGCTGGCTAACGCGCAGCATTAGGTCATGGGGCCAAGCTCTCTGCTGACTCGGTAGACGCGTGGGTTCGAGCCCCACCGTCGGCCGTCCTTGAATTGGTTTTCCGCGGTTTCCCATTTTCACCACCAGACGGTACCTTCTGACAGGCCACGGCCGCTTCCTTCCACATGCTTGCCCAGTTTCATTCACCATCATTCATTTCATCTCTCATTAACTCCTCTCATGAGGTTGGCGTCAGGAAGGGCATCCGGCCGTAAAAACCATCGCCACAAAGACTTCCATCGCATCTCATCCCCGACCCCGTTGGAAAAAGGGAATAATAAGGGGTAGACATAACTCCAATCCCCTGAGAATACAATTTTCCAGGATAGTCAGCACCCCCCGAAAAAAAAATATACACGCCCCTGGCCCCACGCGACCCTTAGGGCCAAATCTGTTTTAACTCAACCTATTAATATTTTAAATAAATCAATATAATCTATTTTTAATGATGGTATATTGGCTTTCACGGCCAGTGAATTAAAACTCAGCAATTCTTCTAGGTTTGTGCCGTGTCTTGTGTGGGGTTTCGCCTAGGACACCAAGCTGGCTCATCAGCGGGCTCGGGGTGTCCCCGCCTGTACCCCCACAGGAGTAGCAAACTGCGTGCTACCTCCCCTTTTATAAACCGCACCTCCGCCTCTTTACTGCGAGAACTAAAAGCTCAAGCAGCCATAACCTCCCTACGAAGGCTTCCAAAAAGATGGTATATTACCTCAGTTTTATCTTTATTTAACCTAATTAGTTGTTGTTGTTGTTGTTGATGATGATGATGATGAACTATGGTGACGTTATTACCAAATGCTTCCAAACAGGACCAACGTGCTGTTATTCTTCACTCGGCCCCCGAGGGACAAACACCGGTGGACATCCAACGGAGAATGTTTTAGGTGTGTGGGGCAGCATGTCTGTCGAAAACCAACGTTGTTCTTTGATAAGATGTCCCATTTCTTATTGATTTCAAGGAACCTGGTGTCTCCATAACTGGGGAATGGTACTCCACAACACTGGAGAATTTACGGCGTGAAATTATGGCCAAACTCCCGGAAAAACTGCGTCAAGGGGCGCTGCTGCTTCATGAAAACGCACGTCCCCATACTGCAAAGATCGTCACGCAGAAGGTACGCCAACTCAGGTGTGAGACACTCGAGCCTCCGCCCTATAGACCAGAACTCTCCCCGTGTGATTATCACTCCTTCGGTTCCTTAAAAATATACTTTAAAGTATCGACGATTCCTGTCAGACAAGGATGCGCAGCAGGCTATTACGGACTTCTTCACGCAGAAGGACACTGTGTTTACCACACGGGGATCTTCAAGCAGGGTGAATCGGTGTTATGAGTGCCTCAATACTCACGGTAATATTACCTTATTTGGCATACCTATTCTAGACTGTACGACCATCAAACGGAAGCTTTTTGAACACACCTTAAAATTGAAGTAGGCTTTGGGTAGGAAGCGACCGTGGCCTTAAGTTAGATGATACCATCCTGGCATTTGCCTGGAATAGAAATGGAAACCCACTGGAAACCACTTCCAAGATGCCTGAGGTGGGAATCGAACGCGCCTCTTCTCAGTTTTCCCTGACGAGACTAAAATTACCCTGTTAAACCCTCAGACCAGAATTGAATTTCTTAGCAGAGCCGGGAATCGCACCCAGTGCTCCGGGACAACATGACATGTTAGACAAACTACACACACGCCCACGTACACCGGGCTAAATGACCACGATGTCCAAGCCCCGCCAATTAAACAACTTTTCCAGCAATTAAGATAATGTTAATTGGTGTTCTAAGGGGCCTAACATCGAGGTTATTGGCCTCTAATTGTCTGGGTGTAAGGATTTATGATGATGAAATGAACGCTACAACTATAACTAACTTACGGTTTAGAAGCCGAAGAAAAAAGGAAGGAAGCTTGTAGTTTAACATGACCGGTAATCTCGAGATCATGAGCCACGGGACCTCCTTTTTACGTGGAATCCGAACCACAGGTCATGGCATTTCACTTCGAAAATCTCACATACAATGACCGGGAATTGAACCCGGACCGCCTTGGTGAGAGGCATACAGCTAGAACGCTGAGCCACCACGCCCCCAGAAGCCGAAGAGGACACAATTGAAGGAAAAAGGGAAATAAAATACAGGGAATGGAAATTCCCTCAACCTTCGAAGATGAGAATTCAGGGGCTTGGAAAGAAGGCAGAGAAAAGGGAAAGACGAGAGGGTTCGCCACAGAGTCACTGGAAAAAGAGAAAGAACTGATCCGACCCCTCGAAGAATGTGGGTATCAGGAAAGATGAGACAAGGGCCAATTAAGGCGAGAAAAAGAAAGACCCACTAGACCTCGAATATCATCGGGGTCGGAAGAGGACAAAAATTTACCATGGAAGGTCGACATGAAAGATTACAGCGAGGAGTCCGGCACACGTAAGTGTAAGTAATGCCGGGCTCAGTTGGGATTCCATTGTTACCAAGCCACGTCCCACTAGTTGTGAACCCCAAAGAGGCGCAAGATCCAGGCTCCGTCAATGATATAAAGGGCGATGCCCCGTGTTTTACAATTAGAGGAGACAAAATGTGTTGGTAATACAGTAATATTCTTCCCACAGCTTTATTGATGTGTAACATCTTTCCGCTCGGTTGCTAGATAGTTTTGTGGGAGTGATTTTAAAAATTGGGGACGGAAGTGAATCGGGCGGAAGTGGATCGAACGGAAGTGGATCGGTCGGAAGTGAAGACGCACTGCCAGCTGGATGTACAATTGAAAATGTGTGTATTGGAAACAAGGCAGTGTGTGCTCTGTAGCGCGAAAATATTATGGAATTACAGTAGGCAGTGCATTTAGCAGGCACTGGTTTGAAGAGCACAGTGGCAAATGTTTCACCGACTTTCATTTGTCATTGAGCAGTTTATGAAGCTTCACGTTCAAGGTTGAACATCACATGGGGTAGGACAAAGACGACAAAAGACATTTAAGTAAGCGGCATTATTGTCAAGCTGTGGTTGAGTAGGCTAGTCAAATATTAAATGCATAACAGAATGTTGTTATATAATGGATGATATAGTTACTGAGGAGTGTGCTCACAGTATTTGAGAGTATAGTCGACGTTGTGTGTCACTGTGTTATTATGAATTATTAAGGAAGGAAGCTTGTAGTTATGCGTGACCGTTAATCGCACAATCATGATCCACGGTACCTCCCTTTTACGTGGAATGTGAACCACAGGACATGGCATTTCAATTCGAAAATCTCACATGTATTGACCGGGAATCAAACCCGTTCTACCTTGGTGAGATACTAACAACTTGACCGCTGCGCCACAAGTGTGACAGTAGCATATCTCCAATTCAATCTATACATTCATCATAGCACCAGTATGAAAATGGAGTGTAAATTAACATTTTAAGAATGTCCAAGCTGTGTAGTATGCGAGTAGGATAACATGTCAGATGTTACACATCATATGCGACTACTGTAAGGCTCGTATCTTTTTTTTTGTTAATATGAGCAGGCGGAGTGCTCCACTCCCTACAGGATAGCCTAGAGGGCGGTGGCCATCTCCGTGTTTGCATTTGAGCGGTGATGTCACACACATTACCTCGGCCACACGAACTGTGCTGTACACAGCACTGTTCAATGCATACATCAGCTGCTGGTGAATCTCAATAGAGCAGCTACGTTAATAATTCATTCATTTTAGGGGCATTGGACATCTTGGCCATCAGCTCCGTGTGCTTACATGTGTGTTCAGTTAGATTGATAACCTGTGTTTCTGTGGTGACTGTAGTGCTGTAGTCTATTAGGAAGGGTATGGTACCCTGGGACATTAGTTAGAAGATGTACGAGTAATTATTGACTCACCCAGTGGGATTAAGTTCAGCAAAAATGCCTTATTTTAATAATAATAAAAATAATAATAACAATAATGTTATGGGTTTTTAATGTAATTACCACCTCGTGATGTAGCGGCTATAATTCTTGACTGTCACTCCCCAGAGGTCAGGGTTCGATTCCATGCTCTGCCAAGAAATTTAATTTTGGTCTGAGGGCTGGAACGAGGTACATTCAGCCTCGTGACGTAAAACTGAGAAGAGGAAGGTTCCATTCTCACCTCATTCATCCTGGAAGTGGTTTTCCATGGTTCCCTACTTCTACTTCAGGCAAATGCAGAGATGGTACCTAACTAAAAGCTATGGCCACCTCCTTCCAATCTCCATCTTAATTACACCGGGTGAGTTAGCCGTGGTCGTTACGGCATGGCTGCTGGCAGTCGCTCACATCCGGGAGGCGAGAAGGTTCGAATCCCCCCGCCGGCAACCTTGAAGGTGGTCTTCTGTGGTTTCCCATCTTCCTTCCAGGCAAATGCCGTGGTTGGTCCCTAACTATAGGCCACAGCCGCTACCTTCCAACTCCTCGTCCTTACATTCAAAACTTGCCTCCCCAAACAACACTCCACACGCGACGGTACTTGTAGCTCACCCATTGGGTGTCCGCCTACAAGTAGCTACAAATCGGCGAGACGAACCTGTCCTCGGACACTCCTGGCACTAAAAGCCATACGCTAAAAAATCTTAATTACAAATATACATACTAATACAACCATCAAAATAACACCGATTATCAGACAAAACAGCAGTACACACCCAAGTATTCGGGGATAAATGACCACAATGTCCCAGCCCCTCAAACGAAATAAGAACAACTTTTTATGTACCATTTAACAGCAGATATTCATTCTTATTCTACAAGTGAAAAATGAAAATCCACAGCCTGCTTCCAGTCTCCGACCGGGTCTGTAATGAATGAAGCCCCGATCTAGCGGCGAGGATATGAACTGTGCCGGCTGCCGAGGCCTGACGCACTCCTCTGGGGCAATGATTAAATGAATGACAGATGAAATGAAATGATAGTGGAGAGTGTTGCTGGAATGAAATGATGACAGGGAAAACCGGAGTACCCGGAGAAAAACCTGTCTGCCTCCGTTTTGTCCAGCACAGATCTCACATGGAGTGACCGGAATTTGAACCACGGACCCAGCGGTGAGAGGCCGTCGTGCTGCCGCCTAAGCCACGGAGGCTTTCTTATTCTACAAGTAATAGGCATAAATTGCCAGCATCGTGATTTAAGATGCTTACCTGAGGCCCTGGATCAATCCTGGCTAGGCCATACTTTTAATATCTGAAGTGAGTGCAGAAAAGGGATGCACTCAGCCTCGTGAGGACATTTGAATAGCGGCTTGCTATGAGACGTACTCCTCATGGCAAAAAGAAGGTAATGTGACTAGTGTGTCGTTGTACTGGCCACACCTCCCCCGTAATCTAAAGCAGTGTTTCCCAAACATTTTTGTGTGTGTACCACTTTAAAAGATGAGAATCTCTCGCGTACCACCTAATGGTTGTGAGATATAGTAACTATAACCCCCATCACTCCAAAAGATGGATGGTAAATTGTGTTTGTTAGAGTTAGACTGTTGGAGTTAAAGTTCAAATAATAAAAAGTGTGTCCAGTTGTTTTATTATTTATTACAATACGTACTCAATTCAAACATTCAGAAATGACACTGTACAAATAAAATTAATAAAATATCTCTTAATAATTAAACATAAACCCCAAAGTTCAACTAACAACTTCAATGTGAAGGGTAAGCTTGAAGGTTAGAAGCCAACTTAGGAATGTCTGGTTTAAGATTGCTGAGTCTCAAACGAAGATCGTTTTCCACTGTAAGAAGCTTATTCCGATATTCATGCTTGAGATAAACAAGTGAATAAAATGCAGCCTCACCCAAGGACGAAGTAGTGAAGGAAGTAAAAATCTAACTGCTTTGTCAGCTATGTCTGCATGGTCTGCACGCCTCTCAACCCAAAAGTTCACAAGAGCCATTTTTGAAAAAGTTTGCCTTAGTTGTGAATCACAATTCAATTCATAAAACTGCTCCTTGTCTTTGGCCTTAAAGTCCTCCGGCAACATAGCAATTTTTGTATATTTTAATATTTTTTTTCTTATTTTTTTTTCGTAACGTATCTAATATTATTTATTCATATTTTTGAAACATCACCGCGTACCACTGCAGCAGTACAAGCGTACCACAGTTTGGGAAACGCTGATCTAAAGCACATGAGCAGAGCGACATTCGTGCTTAGTTTAGCGTACAACTCTTGGCCCAAGAGCGGGGTTTTTAATTCATATAAATTAAGGTTTTTAAGTAATCGCGATTTGCTTAAATATCCTGGGTTCGATTCATGGCAACGGTGTTTGCGGTATAGGAGCGACCTGAGGGTGATTTTTGTGCGGTTTGTCGGTATAAGCCATCCAGTTCCACACGAATTTGGAAGTGTGTAGAAGGGAGCTAGTAGCCGGGACGCCGACAGCTTTAGTTTAAGACACCCGTTTCGCTTTCATAATAAAAACAAGAAGTTCCGTAACGAACTAAAGAGCCTACTTTTCTTCAAATTTAAGATTCATGCCAATAATTAATCTATATGGATCTATCTAGAATAATGACGAAATTAAGTTGGTAATATTGAAATTTCTAATTGGTTCGAAATACTGTATACCTGGCATAATGTAGCCTAATAGAGTACTACAGTTGGCAGCCCTGGTGACTGAATATATTCTTAGTTCAATCTCTTAAGGTACAGAATACAAAATTTGGTTGAAGTTCAATGGATAGCATGGACGTTACATGCAGTTAAACATTGGATGTAACAGCGCGCGTAAAATCATGTTGGTAACAATGACATACAGGTATTGGTCAGAAATAATCTGAAATAATATGATCTATTATTGTGTCAATTTTGAATGAAATCCATTAGTTAGTATAGAAGTTACATGCATTTTAAAATTCGACCTATCAGCAAGCTTAGAATCAATTTGGCAACACTGACGTATATTAGTTACTCCAAATTAATCTAGAATGCCAGGTACTATACGTGTGCAAAATTTAGAGCTATTGGCTTGCATACTTTCTGATATATTGATATTAGGTTAACAAAAATAGAGACAGTATTTATTAACAGTTGGCAGCCCTGGTTACTCTTAAGAATCGGCAAAGTCATATCTGTTATGGTACACATAGCACAAACAAAATTTGGTTGAAATCCAAATGATAGTATAGAAGTTACATGTATTTAAAGTTGGACCTCTCAGCAGCCTTAGAATCATGTTGGTAGCACTGACGTATATAAGTTACTCCAAATTAATATGGAATGGCAGGTACTATACGTGTCCATAGTTTAAAGCTGAAGGCTTGCATACTTTCTGATATATGGATATTTGGATAAAATAAATTGAGAGCATTTATTAACAGTTGGCAGCCCTGGTGGCTCTTAAGAAAACGCTCAGTCATATCTGTTTATGTACACATAGCACATTCGAAATTTGGTTGAAATCTAATTGATAGTGTAGAAGTTACATGCATTTAAAAGTTGGACCTATCAGCATGCTTCTAATCATTTTGGCAACACTGCCATGTATGGCCTCCTGGAAATTAAACTGAAATATTATTATCTATACGTGTGCCAATTTTTAAATAGCTCCCATTTACTCCTTCCAAGATATCCAACATGGAGCTCAAATTTCAATTGCGATTTTTCAGCAGTTGGTAGCACTGACATCATTTTCAAATATGGCCGTGAGATATTCAGGTATAGATCTTTACTCCTACCAAATTTTGTTTCGATTGCTGCAGCCGTTTAGGAGTTGATAGGGGGGGGGACACACACACAGCCAGTCAGACAGAAGGACAGACAGACAGACAGGACAGACAGACAGACAGACAGACACACATTTGCCCGATCTCATAAGTCTACTTTTTCCTCATTTTTGCAAAATGTGAAAAGTAGGCTAAAAATACGAGCCTTACAATAGTCGCATATGATTTGTAACATGTGACATGTTATCCTTTGTTAACAGTGAACTCTGTTGGTCATTGAAATAACTACTTGTAAAACTGCAGTGCCAAATCCTGGCCGGTTTTCAGCAAATATGATATAATGTATATTTTCACACCAAACAACGACAACTTGAAGATGATTTATTGTAGCAATATCTGTAATGGGGCCTCCAAACCTTGAAGTAAACCGTATGCGATATAGATTCCACATAGCCACATGGCCGACAGTACCTCGAGTGCTTACATTAAATAAGAATACAGCAAAAGTATGATGATTTAATAAATCATATTTGTTTTCAGCAAATACGATATAATGAATATTTTCACACCAAGGAACGACAACTTGAAGATGTTTTGTTGTAGGAATATCTTTAATGGGGCCTCCAAACCTTGAAGTAAACCGTATGCGATATAGATTCCACATAGCCACATGGCCGACAGTACGTCGTGGTACCAATCTCCACCACCGCGCGCGCTCATTGTTTCCTCTTACACTTTTCCGTTTCATCAATTCCGTTTCTTTTCCAAAATCACTCCCACAAAAAATATCCAGCAACCGAGTGGGAAGATGTTACACATCAAAAATGGTTTTGTATGTCTATTTTCTAATAGAAAGAAAATATAAGGAAACATTTATAAAGAAAGCAAAAAAGTAGAAGTTCGAAGTCTACTCCACGCATTTAGAATTGAAGTGCATTAACCCTTATAGTGCCAGGAAACGATATATCGGCCATGTTTATTACACAATTGCTATTACTATTCCCAGCCGCGTAGTGCTATCAGTTGTGTAACCATGACAACGCGGGTATCATTCTCTCTCTCTGGATACATCGATATTCCGTAAATAATTGGATTCATATTAAGTATTCTTTGAACAATCTGCAATCAGGTGATATATCACGCTTGTTACCTTCTGTAGTCATGTTTGTTTACGTTCTTGCTCTGAGATTATTAAGATATAATAAGGTTTTAAAAATGATAATATTTAAATTGTGTAGGCTGTCTAAATTATATTAAATTTTCTATTTTTTAACTAAGCATTTGTAACGAAACAAATGGAACATAATGTTAATTATTTAGAATGTAATACTTTTGAAATAGCCTATATTTAACTGCTACTATAAAAGTGTCAACATTGCAGGAGATTTTCTTAAAATCAAAAATGTGTAATTGCACTAAATTTGGCTTGGGATTATTAACATAAACATTCATAATAGCTTGGCATCGAAAGTATTAATGGCACTTTTTGAGTGCAATCTTAAAACTACGCAATATACTATAAGTACAGTCAAAGGACCATTCACGTAATATTTACATTGGAGCAAAGAGATAGATACAGTAGCCTACATATTCCAACCTATGCTCCATTCCGCACAGAGCCTTTATTCATCTCATACCCCAAGATATTTTTGAAAGAAAACATTTATAGGAACATACAAACACCAACTAATTGGATATGTGCCATTTTCACAAAATTATTTCATATTTTCACCAAATCAAAGCCCACATTCTTTACAGATCTGAAGTTCTTAGTGTGTCCGCTGAAGATCCCAACCAGTACCACACAATTTATGCAAGAGGTTGTTCCTACTCCTCAACTTGGCAGCTACCTTCGCAATATGTTCCTTATAGGAAAGTGTCCAATCCAAAATAAGCCCTAGATTTTAAGGGCACATTGATTTCGAAATTATTATAGGCTATACAATGAAACCTCTATTTACGGACACTTCCCTGATGTGGACACTCCTTAGTTAAAGACAGAATTTTATGTCCCGAATTAAGTTATATCTGACTGCTAAAAAAAATGAACTCTCTTTTACGGACACTCTCAGTAACGGACACGGACAGCTCTTTAAGGAGAGAAAGTCTGCTTAACCTCCGTTATTCGGACAAAATCATTCGGGTTTCAAACGCAAATACAATTGTGAAGGACATGCAAAATTCGAAACCAACGTCTGATCAAGACAGAGAGTGTACTGAGAGTGAAGGAGAATAAGAAAATGATGGAAATCCTATAACAAATTATAACTCAGCTTGCCAGGTGGTGGCGCGATTGAGACAATTTGCTCTTAGTCACAGTGGTACTGATTCGCTGTCATTAATACAACAGTTACATGATGTATTTGAACAGGGACTTACTCATGCAAAGTTCACACGACAAACCAACTTGCCTGATTTTTTAACAGATCATCATAGCATTGTAAGTATCGGTACTTTACTGTACTGCATTACAGTTTTTGATGTGTAACATCTTTCCACTTGGTTGCTGGATATTTTTGTGGGAATGATTTTGAAAAATGGGACGTAAGTGGATCGGAACGATCGAAGTGGCACTAACTGGCACATTTCCGTTCGATCGAACGGAAGTGTAAGACGCACTGCTAACTCGATCGATCGATCCAGCTGGCAGTGGTAAGATCCAGCTGGCAGTGGTAAGAGAAACAATGAGCGCGTGGTGTCGGAAATTGATACCATGACGTACTCTCGGCCATGTGGAATGTATATGACATACTGAACGGAAAACGCTCATGCGAACCCTGGTGTCAAGTGATTGAAACAAATGACATGGTACATGTTCGAAGTCTTCGTATCAGTATTTAAATGGTAAAATGCCTTAATATCAAACATTGTAAGTAGTCGGCATTGCCGGTATTATGTTTCTGCACAATGGCTATTCAAATATTAACCCACATAACGGTAATGCAGTCATCAACATAATATAATCATTGTGGTTATACGAGAATTGAGCAAGGCTTCATGAACTATTGCTGAATACATTCTCCTTACTCACAAGAGGGCCCATTCATAAGGCATTTTGAACTCAATTTCACGCAGGAACATTATCGATACAAGCAAAATATAAATGAAACTTAATTCCGTAATGCAGTATTATTGGAACGTAGGAATAATTCACCATCTTGTGCACAGTATTTGCGTAGACGAAATAGCCGTGGGGTTATCGCCTATGACTGTGAATCTGGAGATCTCGGGTTCGAATCCCGGATGGGGTAGATATTTTTGCTACCAGATTATCATTTTAAACGATATTTATCATACCAATATGACTCATTTTAACAGAATTCATATGAAATCACGTGTTGGTCTGTGAATAAAGAGGTCCTGTATATAAGGAATTTAAGGTTATGAGCGGTGTCGCGTCTATTAATCTAGTTGATCCATATCGTATTCTTTATTTAGGCTAGTGCTGGTGGAAGCTACAAATCATCTAATAAAATGAGTTCCGTATTATAAACTACAATATCTGTAAAACACTCCCTTTTACAATAGATTAATATTTGTGCCCATAATAGTATAAAATACCGGTGTATCCACAATTTCACGTGAGGTTTCTTCTATGTCAGCGACTACTGTAAGGCTCGTAATTTTTAGCCTATTTTCAATTTTGAAAAAATAGGCTTATGAGATCACCTTTTGTCCGTGTGTGTGTGTGCGTGTGTGTGTGTGTGTGTGTGTGTGTGTGTGTGTGTGTGTGTGTGAGGTGTGTGTGTGTGTGTCCCCCTAATAAAATTTAAACGGCTAGAGCGATTTCAATGAAACTCGGTAAGTTCATGGCGCTATTCCCGGCGACCTCGACCGTGCCCTTCAAATTTTGTTACGTCTCACCAATCCAACATGGCGGCTGTGCGAAATATTTCACTAGCATTCAATATTTCCGGAACTATTACCGATATCGCCCTGAAATTGTGTACGGTGATAAAGGGCACTACTAGAAGTTCACCTATGAGACTTTAAAAAACCTAGCGACTACAAAACCAACATGGCGGCCAAGCGAAGTTGAGACTTTTAAATAGACTTTTCTCGCGATTTAACTACCCAAACGTAATGAAACTGGGTACAGTAATTGTTCATACACATTGTAAAGCACTGGAGTCTAATTTAGTTCAATTGTTTACATAACCTCAAAATGGCGGCTGTGCGAAATATTTCACTGACATTCTATATCTCCGAAACTATTACAGATATCACCCTGCAATTTTGTACGGGGATAAAGGGTACTGATACAAGTTTACCTATGTATATTTCATAAACCTGTAAAGTACAAAACGAACATGGCGACCAAGCGAATTTGAAATATTTCAATAGACTTTTCTCGTGATTTAACTCTCTGAGCGCAGAGAAATGTGGTACAGTGAATGATTTTGCAGATTGTAATGCACTGCCATCTAATTTAATTCAATTGTTTACATAACCTCAAGATGGCGGCTGTGCGAAATTTTAAAATTATATTTTTATTTCTTGTGTCGTAATCATGCGATCGAAGTGAAAGTTTGAATAATGAACCTAGGCAATAATTGTCCTTGAATGGTACATATCTCTATGGCCTATACATATAACAATCCTAAATGGCGAGCTTCCGAAATATTTAGACGGTTCTCAATATCTATGAATCTTTTACAGCAACCAAACAGATTTTTTATGTTCATAGAGACTACGAACATATGTTCACCTATAGGACTTTGAGTAACCTGGTGAGCACAAATCCAACATGGCGGCGACGCGAAATATAAATATTTAAATGGACGTTTCTCGCGAATTAACTATCCGAGTGCCGTGAAACGTTGCACGTTAAATGGTTTTACAAATGTTGATCCACTGGCATCAAATTTATTTCAATTGTTTGCATAATCACAAGATGGCTGCTGTGCGTAATTTTAAAATCTCTTTTTTACTTCTTGTGTTCTAATCATGCGATTGAAGTTTGAATACCACACGTACACAATAATCTTAATGTAATAGTACAAAATTAAAAATCCAACCTGGCGACCATCTGAAATATTTAGACGGTTCTCAATATCTACGAATCTGTTACAGCAATTAAACTGAAATTTTGTATGTTGGTAGAGGCAATTAACATGAGCAGGATATATGAAAATAGGCTGTATAGTTCTTCACGGAACTACTTGTTTATTTATAGTAATTGGAGATGTGTACAACCTATAGTAACTATAGTACAGTTTTGTATTTTGTTCAGTATGTAATGTTCATATTGCATTTTTAGCCTATTTTCAATTTTGAAAAAATAGGCTTATGAGATCACCTTTGTCCGTGTGTGTGTGTGTGTGTGTGCGTGTGTGTGTGTGTGTGTGTGTGTGAGGTATGTGTGTGTGTCCCCCCCCCCTAATAAAATCTAAACGGCTGGAGTGATTTCAATGAAACTCGGTAAGTTCATAGCACTATTCCCGGCGACCTCGACCGTGCCCTTCAAATTTTGTTACGTCTCACCAATCCAACATGGCGGCTGTGCGAAATATTTCACTAGCATTCATTATCTCCGAAACTATTACCGATATCGCCCAGAAATTGTGTACGGTGATTAAGGGCACTACTAGAAGTTCACATATGAGACTTTCAAAAACCTGATGACTACAAATCCAACATGGCGGCGACGCGAAGTATAAATATTTAAATGGACGTTTCTCGCGAAATAACTATCCGTTAAATGCTTATACAAATGTTGATCCACTGGCATCTAATTTATTTCAATTGTTTGCATAATCACAAGATGGCTGCTGTGCGTAATTTTAAAATCTCGTTTTTACTTCTTGTGTTCTAATCATGCGATTGAAGTTTGAATACCACACGTACACAATAATATTAATGTAATAGTACAAAAATAAGAATCCAACCTGGCGACAATCTGAAATATTCAGACGGTTCTCAATATCTAGGAATCTGTTACAGCAATTAAACTGAAATTTTGTATGTTGATAGTGACAATTAACATGAGTAGGATATATGAAAATAGGCTGTATATTTCTTCACGGAACTACTTGTTATTTCGTCCGATTACTGTTCCCCATTGAAAGGTTTCGCTGTATATGTATATCTTAATCACTTGTAATTTATTTCAGGTTATTTTTCACATATTCCTGTAATTGGAAATATTTTGTGTTGACCGACTGAAAGCTGCAATATTAACTGATACTTTGCGGGAAACCTTGGCTAAGATCAGCTATTTCTTTTGGGTTTTTCACCCTCTGGTCTTGGTGTATGATTTTCTTAAGGGGAGGAACAACGAGGCCATCTGACTCTCTTAAATAAAGAATAAAGAACAGCCTCGAATGTCCCTTAAAGGGCAAAGGCCTCCTATAAAAGGGTAGCTCGTTTTCACTAATGTTGTGAGCTATTCACATTAGGATTGTGCATGGTAATTGTATGGTTTGTTTTGTCTTATTTTGTACTGTTACACTTTGACTTTCTCTCCCAGTTTTCCTAGCGATGCACTTGACTTAAGTTACTTTCACTTGCCCTATAGTCTGTCTTCCATGCTCCTCCACTCAGGTCTAATTATTGCTTCTCTCGTCCACTGTGGGCCTGCCTGCGCTCTGAAAAAGTCGGACCACCTTCGCCTCGGTCTTCCTCTCTGTCGTTTACCTATCCATGTGTCCCACATTGTAGCTTTGTAGGTCCGCCTGTCGTCTCGCATCCTCGCGATGTGGCCTTCCCATTTCAATTTTTGTCTCATGGCTTTTTCTGCGATATCCGTCGTTGATGACATTGGCGCCAGTTTCTCATTTGATACCCTGTCCGACCTTGTTACTCCAAGTATCTTACGTATCATCTTTCTTTGACTTACTTGAAGTGTGTTTATCTGTCTGCACGTAGCTGACCTCGTTTGGCTCCCATATAATTAAAGAATACAAATTTGGAATTGAATTTAAAATTTGGAGGTGGACACTTAAATTTGAAAAGACCTGAAATTAATAAAACAAAATATTAAATAAAATAATAATTATAAAAATAAACAAAAATTACGGAAAAACAAAAAAATAATCATTCAAATATGAACAAGTCGTTGAGTCAATGTTCACTGGAAAATTTAGATTGCCGGCCCCATTGGTGTATGAAAAGATTATAATATAAGTTATCTAATGTTATTTCATCTTTCTGTCAGGTAAGCTGTTCATCAAACCACTTGAGCATCGAACGTGGTGAACTGACTAATCATTAGGTGTACCACATTCTGGAGGATCCAGCAAGTAAAAATATTCAATACTATCACTTCTGGTAATTAACTCTCCTGTGAAATTATTAAAGCCCTAGGCTATCCTCTGAGAATCGTTTGTCTACATTTCCATGACATGTTCACCTAATGTACTGGTAAGCATTATTTCAAGTTGTCTTCTATGGAGTTTGAAATAAAATGCACTAAATCCATCTATGGTATTAAATAAAAACGGTTGTATTCGAGATACTAAATAGAGGAAATACGAACTAAACGTAAACTTATTGAGACTGAATGCGTGGTTCACCGGTAGCGTTCTCGCCTGCTGTTCCCAAAGTTGCATGATCGAATTCTGGCGCAGTCTGCTGGCATTTGAGGGTGCGTAAATGTGAGTAAGTTTACTGGCACGTTAAAGATCCCCGTTGGGACAAAATTCTCTTAACCCGGCGTCTCTCAAAGTCGTAATAATTAAAAGGGACGTAAAACCAATAATATTATTATTTATTGTAAACTTTTCGACTGATTAAGTCATCCACTTTCTGATGTAACGGCTAGGATTCTCAGCTGTTGCTCCGGAGGTCCCGGTTTGACTCCCGTCTCTTCCAATAAATGTACTTCTGGTTTGAGTGCTGGAACGGAGTACACTCAGCCTCGTAAAGCGAAACTGAGAGATGGTGGGTTCTATTCTTACCTCAGCCATCTTGGAAGTAGTTTTCCGTGGTTTACCACTTCCAGTCCATACAATTGCTGGGATGGTTCTTAACGTAAGGCCACGACCGCCTCCTTCCCAATCCTCTCCTGAATTACAGTTACACACACACTAATACAGCCAGCACAGTAACACCGGTTTTCAGACAAATTTTCACACTCTTCGTATTATTCGGGACTGAATAACCACAATGTCCAAGCCCCTCAAAAGAAACAACAACCTAACAGGTCGCAGCTCAGAAGCAGTGGTCTTATTTTTCTGCCACGAGGCTGTACGGTTAATTGAGTTGTGTAGAGTGTGTTTGCAGCTGAACTTTACGAGCTCGTGCCAAAGTTCATATTCTGTGGTTTTGTCTGTTATTGAGCATATCGCTCTCTCCGAGACAGGTTCCATTACAGCAAGCGAGGTAGCAAAGCTCCTACTGCATATATCACAACTTGATACAGAGTCTAGCCAAATATCACTTCACTGTGCATGTCAGGCAGTGAGATGCGGTTTTCGTACCACATCTTGCCACGGTGGCTGAGCGTTTATCGTGTCGGACTGTCAACCCCAAGCTTGCAAGTTTGCTCCTGGCCGTGGTAACTGATTTTTGAAAGGCGACAAAAATCACGATTCGCTTGTCATACGATGTTGGCATGTTAAAGAACCTATTTGAATTCAGTAGTCCGTGTTCATAATGGCAAAATTACCGGGTGAGTTAGCCGTGGTCGTTACGGCATGACTGCTGGCCATCGCTCACATCCGGGAGGCGAGAAGGTTCGAATCCCCCCGCCGGCAACCATGAAGATGGTATTCTGTGGTTTCCCATCTTCCTTCCAGGCAAGTGCCGGGGTTGGTCCCTAACTTTAGGCCACAGCCGCTACCTTCCAACTCCTCGTCCTTACTTTCCAACTTCCCTCCCCAACGGTACTTGTAGCTCACCCATTGGGTGTCCGTCTCGAAGCAGCTACAAAACTGAGCCGAACATGTCCTTGGACACTCCCGGCACTAAAAGCCATACACTAAAAATAATCGGGATTTTCCGCCAACACAAAGTTCCTCATTTCTTCACTAGGAAGCGATATAGTGTCAAGGAGCTCAAATATCTAACCTCCTTGACTTTCATACCGCTTCAACGAGTGATAAAATTCGACATGCAAGTTGCCGTCTGGGCGTCAATTAACAAAGCTAGCTCCCGGAACACGAGGCCATACGATATTTAAAAAAATTACGCAGTACACAAACTGTGATGGGGTTCATTATGGTCTATTAATTGTAACTCTTCCTTCGGTCAACACAAATTTGCCCAGTTGACTGGTGGGGTACAATGTATATAATCTCCACATAGTATAAAACTAAGTCCCTGATTCTTGGATGTAACGGGTAATCTCGAGAACCACTCGATGGATTTTCATGTGGTTTTCACCAATCTGTAATGGATTTCTCGAGGACGGTTTCTGCATAAAAACATTTATTTATGACCAAATGAAGCCGAGCAGTAACGATTTCAGTGAATCAAGTCGAAGGAAAACCTGCCATCCGTGCGCTTTTTAACCTCATGCTGGGAAAACCTTTATAGTTACCGGGCGAAGCCGGAGCGAGTTGCTGGTATACAAATAAATAAGTAAATAAACCCTCTTGAAATAAATTACATGTATTAGTTATAATATCTATTAAATAAATGGGCAATTTAGGTTAAGAGTGACGTTAATTTTTGGGTAGACTTCATTGCGGCAAATTGCCCATAAAATGACCTGATACAGAGCTTCTGCAAAGTCTCTCCGAGGTGGTGAGCTACGTGGGTATCACCTTGTGGGACGTGTTAGGTTGGCAGTACATTCATGTCACCGTATACACAAAGTCTCTCCGCAGCGACGAGCTACGTGGGTTGCGCCTTGTGGGACGTGTTAGGTTGGCAGCAAATTCTTGTCGCTGTATACCCAAAGCCTCACCGCAGCGGTTGGCATAAGCATGCACTTGTTCCGTGTTGACCTTCAACTGGAAGGGGGAATAGAGGTTCATTATTGCCGACAGTGAGTGCCTGTGCGTGACAGTGTTGGCGCTGTAAGTTGTGTTCTTGTCAAGTGCTTGTGTAAGCTGAGTCTAGTGGGAATGCTTACTACTGAAGAGCGTGTGTTTTTAGTGGAAGAGATTTTCCGTGCTGGTGGAAACTTTACTTAATTGCAGTAATTAATTGTTTTCCTTGTAACATAACATGAATGTACTACCAACCCACACGTCCCACAAAGCGAGACACGGGCTGCGGAGAGACTTTGCGGACACACTGTATTTGAGCCTTGCCTTTTGAGAGGTAGTCGTCCCTCTCGCCATGGAAACAGTGACAGTTGCAGCACAGCCAAGCACGTCATTACAGCGTTAGCTACCTTTAGGTTGAGTCCTTCCACTGGGTCACACAGAAAGACTCTTGCACAGTACAAGACCTCAAGGGGTATTGATATCAAAGCCCTCGCGTCCTGATCAAAGTGTGATAGTGGACTTTGCGAGCAAACATTTCTCGGATAGGATAAGGCATTCAGATGCATATAGCGGTACTGGTTTGATGACAGTGTTGTAGTGAAGAATTATTGTGTTCATAGAAAAGCACTTTTGGTTGCGGGTGGTTTGGAAAGCGACTTCCATTTTCTTGATTCTTGCTTCTATGGCTTCCTTGTCAAGGCCATTTTGCTGGATCCATTCCCCAAGATATTTAAATTTATTAACACGGTTTATCGTTCCATATTTGGTGCTTAGTTGTGCTGTATCATCCTTCATGTTCGACATTACTTCTGTCTTTTGAAAGGAAATTTGTAATCCTGTTGTTCTGCTACTTTCTTCAATATATTGACCTGTTCTGTTGCACTTTCGAAATCTTCTGTCATCAGCGAATGCTAAGCAATCTATTTCCATTCCGTTTTTCTTTGTCCCGATCCATAAATCCTTATATTTTATTCTTGTTTTATCATTGATATGGTTTTGTGGTAAGGGTGAGTACCTGGATTAGCATGGACACTTTTGCGTCGACAAATTTCTGACGCTTAGTTACCATGGCAACAAGTGCAACCGCACTCAATTCCCACTCGTTGAAGAGTGCACGATCACCATTGACTAGTCGAAGGCGGTATTTATAAGAGATCAATAAAATATACTGCTCAAAAAAATTAAAGCACCACTTTTTTCAAAGGCCACCAAATTTGGAAAGTTGATTGCACAAGGTCAAAATCTCAGTATGACGTTTGCCCCGACGCCTACCAAGCACATGCTTCAGCACAACTCCCCAACTTGTGTAGTTTCGGGATAGCGCCCCCAAAACCAAACCATTTTTGAAAACCGTAAATTGAAGTTTGCGAAAAACGCTGTAGGACTTGTCGCAGATTGCCAAAGCAGTCGAAAATGAATGAGTCTTGCTCTTAAAGGTTCCACAAACACGTTGAAATCGTTACATTTGACGTTTGGGCATTTTCAACCCCCTTCATCATCCCCTATACATGGACTACCATTGGGGGCGTCTGAGAAGGTACCGGGTGTGTTTAACCACCTGAAAACCTGCACACCGTCCTCAGTTGCTGATTGCAGTAAGTTCTTAAGGCCTCCGGCAATGTTCACCCCTCCTAACACCATCAACTGGCAAGGGACCAAACAACCCCGTCTTAATTCACCCCTACGGAAGGTTTAAATCGAGATTTTTATCAGTGCTGCTAATGGGGGGGGGGTCTTCCCCTAACGTTTCAAAAGAGGACCTGCGCCTGTTTCGCCACCCCTTCCCTTGCTACCCCCTTTTGTATGATTTTTCGAATCAGGCCCTTTTTAAGGGCTGAAATGAGGTCTTAATCGCTGAAAGGGCTGTAAAGGTCCTTAGAAGTAGTGGTGACTCGAAATCAACCCCTTCCGATGTTTGATTGACATTCCATCCCCCAAAGTTGACATTTTTGCTCCCTCAACCCTCCCTGTCTGGACGCGTAACGCGTCATGGCAGAGTTTTCAGAGTTGGATCAAAATGAAGCGTATGGCCTGAAATGGAGCCCAAAACAGCAGGTTGGATGGAAATTCATCGGTAGGGTGGAAAACGGGGCCAAAAAGTTTTCAAAAAAGTTAACAGCCTCTAGTAAGTACACCTATGCATAGGCAACGCACATCACGTCATTTTTCTCCTATTGCCAAACTTTGTAACCTATTGCCGATCATAGGCAACCCACACGCACGGACGTGATGTGGGTTGCCTATGCATGGGCGTACTTACTGTAGGCTGTACACTTTTTTGAAAAATTTTGGTCCCGTTTCCCTACCTACCGATGAATTTCTATCCAGCCTGCTGTTTTGGGCTCCATTGCAGGCCATAAGCTTCATTTTCATCCAACTCTGAAAACTCTGCCATGACGCATTAAGCGTCCAGACAGGGAGGGTTGGGGGTGCAAAAATTTCGAATTTGGGGGACGGAATGTCAATCATCGATCGGAAGGGGTTGATTTCATGTCACCACTACTTCTAAGGACCTTCACAGCCCTTTCAGCGATTAAGACGTCGTTTCAGCCCTTAAAAAGGGCCTCATTCGAAAAATCATACAAACGGGGGTTGCAGGGGAAGGGGTGGTGACAAAGGCACAGTTCCTTTTTTGAAACGTTAGGGGAAGACCCCCCCATTAGCAGCACTGATAAACATCTCGATTAAAACCTTCCTTAGGGGTGAATCGAGAAGGGGTGGTTTGGTCCCATGCCAGTTGAGGGTGTTAGGGGGTGTGGACATTGCCGGAGGCCTTAAGAACTTACTGCAATCAGCAACTGAGGACGGTGTACAGGTTTTCAGGTGGTTAAACACACCCGGTACCTTCTCAGACGCCCCCAATGGTAGTCCATGTTTAGGGGATGATGAAGGGGGTTGAAAATGCACAAACGTCAAATGTAACGATTTCAACGTGTTTGTGGAACCTTTAAGAGCAAGACTCATTCATTTTCGACTGCTTTGGCAACCTGCGACAAGTCCTGCAGCGTTTTTCGCAAACTTCAATTTGCGGTTTTCGAAAATGGGCTGGTTTTCGGGGTGCTACCCCGAAACTACTCAAGTTGGGGAGTTGTGTTGAAGCATATGCTTGGTAGACGCCAGGACAAACGTCATACTGAGATTTCGAGCTTGTAGGTCAACTTTTCAAAATTTGGTGGCCTTTGAAAAAAGTGGTGCCTTAATTTTTTTGAGCAGTATATATCCATGAGTCTATGAGTATGCATAGCTTTTATTTGTAGATTTAAGTATAGGTGGCCGGTCCTAAGAGTATGAGAATTCTTCTTAAAGCACGAGTAGAACGCTGAGACCACTGAACCACATCAAGCAACTACAACTACACTACTGAACAAGTGAAGCAACTGAACTGACAGGGTTACAAATAGATGGTTCAAAACAAACACTACCAAGGTCATAGTTCTCTCACAGCACCGTGCAAAATACAGTTCACATGTTTAAAGTGGGCGTTCGGAATTTTGACCCTCTACTGTATTTTTCTTATGATTGGTCACACCTCATAGCCGTATGTAGATGTGCGTCCAACAGAACAATTCACGTTACGATCATTTTCCTGTGTAAATATCAAAAGGAAAATGAACCTCAATACTGTGCTGCAGGAGTGCATAACTACACGGAAATATACTTTTCCACAGTATAATGAACATAAAGCTACACAGGAAGAAGAAACTAGCGGCAATATTTTTTTATGTTGCAGGTTACTCTACAACCTACAGAGGTGTGCAAATTATTAGACTCAAATAAAAAGTGTAAATCAGTCACAATTTTTCATTCAAATTCATGTTTTATTGCCCTACTTAGTAATGTTTTCTCCCCTGTGTACTCCCATAAGGAATTGCATCTCAAAATTATTTTCATAATTGGAGAATCTGAGGGACACCTGAGCTAGGTCCATTTTTTCATTTTTTTATTTTTATTTTTCGTTGACTTTGGAATGTATCCTCTAAATCAGAAGATTTCAATCCATTGTCCACGAATCTTTGAATAGTTCAAGAGTGGACAATCCCTCCCTATATTATTCTGCTAAGATCCCATTCCAGTTTTGTACCGAAAATAAGGTCCCATTAACACCATACATATGGGGTACATACAGGTTCAGCATAACCCAATGCGTAAGCAAAACGCACTCACTTACTCTTTAAATGCCTCACAATTAAATAAATGCCTTAAAACATGCATATTTACAATGAAAGAATGCAACACGGTAACCATGGTAACAGAATCTCACAGGTCCATCTATTTCTGTAAGAAGCAATGCAATTCCAATTATTACATTACTATGAAAGTTTCCAGACGGTTATAAGGTTATCACTGTACCAAATTTAGCTATAAAATTAATCAATACATACAGTATAATGCGCTTAAGGGGGTCAAGGGGCACTCTAGAATTTTTTCACGCAATTTTCATGTGTGAGTGTGGTACGAAAGGTATTTTTCACCCGACTATAAAGGGTCTCCGAAAACTACATTTAAAGGCCCTTAAATTAACAGTGCCTGTGATATTCCCAGAAAACTAACTTCGCTCTGATATACCTATGAAGGAATGACAAACCCCTAACCACTGCACCAGTAGCTGAATTGATAAAGTCTGATTATTCATACCAAGGATAAATCAGTCATAGCATTCATGATTGAGATTTTGCTAACAAGGGAACGGATTGCGGTGTAAAATTGTAATCTGTTTGAAATTTAGTACACAATATTCTTACTAAGGTTTACAATGACGTTGTGAAAACCGCACGGGCCACTTTCAATTTTGAACGCCAATATTGAACGCTGAAAACCTGCCGGGCGACGGCATGAGCGATGAAGCGGGAAGAGGTAAAAGTGACTTTGAATCCTTGAAGCACGCGATGGCTCCCTCCACCAGGCAGCGACCTGCCGTGCTGCGTAGCATTCCCCACCTTAAACGTTCCCCTCACTCTTCTACATTCCTGATTAGAGTATACAATTATTAAGTTGTTATACGTCAATCAATACATGAATTAAAATGTTTCGACCTAAAATGAGGTCTTCCTCAGCCCAAATCAAGAATCCGAATCCTAACTCTTCGCTCATGCCGTCGCCTGGCAGATCTCGGCGTTCAATATTGGTGTTCTAAATTGAAATGGGCCCTTGTGGGTTTCAGTACGTCATTGTACAACATCGTAGGAGCGTTGTGTACTTAATTTCAAGCGAATTAGAATTTTACACCATAATCCGTTCCTTTGTAAGTGTACTCTTTACAACTAGAATATTCGCGGGCGAAGCCGCGACGGGTAATTCTAGTCAGTAATAAAAGTATTCCAATCTCTATGGTCTTGACACGAATACTAGAAGAAAGTAATCACACCAAGACGTGTGGCATACTGCATTAACAAGGCACCCCTCTTAGTGGAAACTATAAAACAATTACCTTACTATCATATTCTTTAAATACAAATATTAAGACTATTGATTTAACATATGAAATAATTTCAGTGCCTTGCGAAACATTTCTACTGTATTAAGTTACAAAACGTACAAATTAAATGTTGGAAAATTACCTTTCTTTCTTCGGCTTTTCCCAATTAATTGGAGTCGCCGGAGCCAACCAGGCCGGGGTTTTAAGGCCTGATGCCCTTTCTGACACCACATGATTCTTCAGTTGAAATATTTGAAAATCACTTGGCCGCCATTTTGCTTTACCCCCCAGGGGCTCACATCTAGTGGGACGTGGGTTGGCGACCACGGGACCCCAGCTGAGTCCGGCATTGCTTCCACTTACTTGTGCCGGGCTCCTCTCCGTCTTCTTTTCTGTCGACCTCACTTGGTCAACTCTTGTCCTCTTCTGACCCCGACGATATTAGGGTATCCGAGGTCTAGGGAGTCTCTTCCTTTTCCGCCTTAATTGGCCCTTGTCTCATCTTTTCTGATACCCTCCTTCTGCGAGGGGTCAGCCTTCTTTTTCTTCTCATGTTCTCTCCTGCCTTCTGCTCAAGACCCTCAAGGAGGCAGGGTGTATGTAACCCCACCACTTCTGGTGCACCCTGGTTAATGCTACACCCTCAGGGGCTCACGGCTGGTGAGTTCGGGAGTAGGCGACCCCGAGGGATTCCTGAGCTGGGTCCGGTTCCCCCTTTTGTCCATTACCTATGGGACGGACCCTCTCCTCTTTCACTTTCCTATCTGCCTTTCATGGCTCTCCTTCCTTCCAAGTCCCTGAATCAGCATTCTTTGAGGGTTGGGGCATTTCCATTCCTCCTGTCCTTTATTTGCCTTATACTCCTTTTGTTTTCCATTTCTTCTTCTAGTATATAAGTTAGTAGTTAGTTTTAGTTATAGTTTACATTTCATTATCATCTTCACGAACACCCAAACCATTAGGGGCGGATAACCTATATGTTAGGCCCCTTAAAACAACAATTATCATCATCATCATCAACCATTTTGCTTTAGTCTTGCCCAGGACTTGGAAAGTCACATATATGTACTTAGTAAATGTCCTGTATCTCCGCACAAAAATTGGTTTTGCTCTGGACTCGAGACAAAACACGAAAGAGAGACTATGTAGTTGACATTCTGCAAGGTTTCAATTTTTTTGCGATGTCCAGAGCAACAGTAGAAACCAGCCTCAACACACACAGAACTCTGACAATTTTATCTCCTCAACGTTGTAACATATCCCATTTAACAATAAATAGCTCTCTTCTACATGAAATATGCATGGTTTCCTCTCTCTTTTGTCATTATCGCTAAAATTTGAGCGTTATTGAAAGATAAGCGCATTATTTGTGGCAATCTCCCATTGAAATGTGAACAGTAAATCATCAAAGGTATTGAGGGAGCATACAGTGCTGTATATGAATACTCAATAGAGGTAATCATGCGAAACACCTGCAGACTCTCATGCAACGAGTTAAAACAGAGATCAATAGAAATGAGGTGGGAGGGAGTAATAATTAACGCCCTCTTTCCAATTTAACGCGAGCAAACATATCCAGCAGCAAGGGTGCAATTCAAAATTGTGGTTAAAATAATTATTTTAAAAAAATTACGAGCCTTGCAGTAGTCGCATGTGACAAGTTATCCTACTATGTGTCTACCGGGAGCGTGAATCCCTTGTTAACAGTTAACTCTGTTGGTCATTGAAATAACTACTTGTAAAACTCCAGTGCCAAATCCTTTCAGCAAACAAGATATAATGAATATTTTCATACCAAACAACGACAACTTAAAAGGTGATTTATTGTAGGAATATATTTAATGCTGCCTCCAAACCTTGAAGTAAACCGTATGCGATATACATTCCACATAGCCACATGGCCGACAGTACGTCGTTGTACCAATCTCCGCCACCGCGCACGCTCATTGTTTCCGTCCCATTTCTGTCCCTTTTCCAAAATCACACCGACAAAAATATACAGCAACCGAGTGGAAAGATGTTACACATCAAACATTGTGTGGGTGAAGGCCTGTTGACAAATTAATATCATCATTGAGACAAGTAATACATAAGAATTAAGATGCACAACTGACATTAAAGCCACTTTTGCTATTAAGAACTTAGGAAAACTATCGTTTGATTCATCTTTGAGACTATTTTGCATCAAAATTGCCCTGATAGCTTGTTACGCAATTAACCAAATTTGGGCCCACCTCACTCATGCAAATTTCTGGAAACTGGAGGCAGTTCAAGTCAGGGGCGTAAAACACGGAGAGAGCAGGGGAGGCATTGCCTCCCTCAAGTTTAATGTACAATACAAAATGTATTTTTGAATGGTATGGACTCCGTCTTGAGGAAACGATTCATGATGAAAATTAATAATTATAAAACAAAAATATTGGAATGCAGCCGAAATAAATCAGAAACCTCTATGGACATCAAATTGGCAGGTGAAAAGCTAAAGGAAGTAGGAGACTTCTGTTACTTAGGAAGCAAAATAACCAGTGATGGACGAAGCAGAGGTAGGTTAGCTCAGGTAAGGAAGGCATTTCTACAGAAAAGGAATCCGTTGACATCGAATATAGTTTTAGGTATTAGGAAGTCATTTTGAAGGCCTTTGTCTGCAGCGTGGCGCTCTATGGAAGTGAAACTTGGACTATTGGTGCAGCAGAAAAGAGGAGAATTGAAGCGTCTGAAATCTGGTGTTACAGGAGAATGATGCAGATCAGATGGGTAGATAGGGTTACAAACGAAGAGGTATTAAGACTAGTGGGAGAGGAGAGATGTTTCTGGAGACTGCTAATCAAGAGAAGAGATAGGTTGGTAGAACACATCCTAAGACACCCATGAATAGCAAGCATAGTTATGGAAGGAAGGGTCGAGGACAAGAACTGTAGGGGCAGACCAAGGTTAGAATATGTTAAAAAGATTGCCTCGGATGTAGGATGTGGTAGCTATGTAGAGATGAAACGATTAGCTCAGGACAAGGAGCCATGGAGAGCTGCATCAAACCAGTCAATAAACTGAAGACTCAAACAACAACAACAACAACAACAACAACAACAAAATCTTTAAGTATCTTTAAAATAAGTAAGATAACCCGAAAGTATTCTATAAATGATTTAATACTAGGTTCGGCGGATAATCAAAAATGTCATATTGCCTTACTTAGTCGTAATTTCTTTAATCTACCGAACCAACAGTCTGATATTTACCCCTCCCCTGTTTCCCGCCAAGGCTCTTTTGAGGTTTGTCCCCTTACTACGACAATTCAAAAAGATCCATTTTCGATTTAATATTTCTGAGCGCTGGTTTAAACCTGAGGTAAGTCGGTGTTCAGGTCTTTTCCTAGACGTTGACAAAAAATGTTTTATATTCATATTTCGATTCTATTTTGCATTTCAATTAGAAATTGAATAAAAATCATCTTATTGCTTTCTTAATATAGCGTTAGGCCTACATTAATGTGCTATTTCAAGCTTTAAAACTAAAAGAAAAACATTCTCTGGTAGTTAGGCAATCGCAGTTAATAAATTTGACCCCCCCCACGTTTGCGAGGAGTTTTACGTCCCAGGTTAAAGTAACCTACCTACGGAAAACCCCTTCAATTATCACGAACAACAAGGTATTGACGTGTGTACCTCTTAGCCGCCACAGATTTTAGCCTACTTTCGATTTTTGCAAAAAATGAGAGTAGACTTATGAGGTCACTACAGGGCGAAAAAAGTGTGTATGTGTGTGTGTGTGTGTGTGTGTGTGTGTGTGTGTGTGTGTGTGTGTGTGTGAGTGTGTGTGTGTGTGTGTGTGTGTGTGTGTGTGTGTGTGAGTGTGTGTACTCTGAATGTCTGTCCCCCCCCCTATCAATTCAAACACGGTGAGCGCAAATTGAACGAAATTTGGTATAAAGGTAGCACTAGCAAAGGACACCTCAGTGTCATGTTTTATATCGCCGCCATCTTGACGGAAACGTAATGGCGGCCACACAAATGTTCAAAGCTTAAATCAAATTACGAATAACCTATTCATCCGATCTCTACCAAATTTTGCAACAACATACCCTTATGGAGGGAGCATCCTTTGACAAATCTAATAGGTCATTAGCCTAATAGTTTGCGGATGGCGGCCATCTTTGTGTCAAAATCGATTACCCCAATTAATTTGAAAACGGTGAAACCGAATGGAATGAAATTTGGTACAGAGGTAGCACTAGCAAAGGGCACCCCAGTGTCATGTTTTATATCGCCGCCATCTTGACGGAAACTTAATGGCGGCCACACAAATATTCAAAGCTTAAATCAAATTACGATTAACTTAATCATCCGATCTCTACCAAATTTTGCAGCAACATACCTTTATGAAGGGAGCATCCTTTGACAAATCTAATAGGTCATTAGCCTAATATTTTGCGGATGGCGGCCATCTTTGTGTGATAATCGATTCCCCCTATTAATTCGAACACGGTGAAACCGAATGGAACGAAATTTGGTACAGAGGTAGCACTAGAAAAGGCCACCTCAGTGTCATGTTTTAAATCACCGCCATCTTGACGGGAACGTAATCGCGGCCACCCAAATGTTAAAGGCTAAAATGTAATTACGACCAACCTAATAATCTAGTCTCTACCAAATTTTGCAACAACAAATCTTTATGTTTGAAGCATATTCTGACCTAACTGCTAGATCAACAGCCCAATAGTTTGCAGATGGTGGCCAAGTATGTGTGCAAATCGATTCCCCCTATCAATTCAAACACGGTGAAACCGAATTTAACGAAATTTGGTACAGAGGTAGCACTAGCAAAAGGCACCTCAGTGTCATGTTTTATATCGCCGCCATCTTGACGGAAACGGAATGACGGCCACCCTAATGTTAAAATCTTAAATCAAATTTCGACCATCCTAATAATTTGATCTCTACCGGATTTTGCAACAACATGCCTTTTTGTGAAAGCATCTTATGACTGACTACAAGGTCATCAGCCCAATAGTTTGCAAATAGCGGCCATGTATGTGTGCAAATCGATTCCCCCTATCAATTCAAACACGGTGAAACCGAATTGAATGAATTTTTTTTACAGAGGTAGCACTAGCAAAGGGCACCTCATATTCATGTTTAATATCCCTATAGCACGTTGTATTTCAACAAGCTACTACAACCAACATTCAATTATACTCCTTGAAAAGGACAAAGAGTTATGACAATACCCATGCATTTAGGAGAAAGTAGGCTATATGTTCTTTACTGAACATCTTGTTTAGCCTACTTTCGATTTTTGCAAAAAATGAAAGTAGACTTATGAGATCACTACAGGGCGAAAAAAAAGTGTGTCTGTCTGTGTGTGTGTATGTGTGTGTGTGAGTCTGTGTGTGTGTGTGTGTGTGTGTGAGTGTTTGTACTCTGAATGTCTGTCCCCCCCCCCCTATCAATTCGAACACGGTGAGCGAAAATTGAACGAAATTTGGTACAAAGGTAGCACTAGCAAAGGACACCTCAGTGTAATGTTTTATATCGCCGCCATCTTAACGGAAACGTAATGGCGGCCACCCAAATGTTCAAAGCTTAAATCAAATTACGACTAACCTAATCATCCGATCTCTACCAAATTTTGCAACAACATACCTTTATGAAGGGAGCATCCTTTGACAAATCTAATAGGTCATTAGCCTAATAGTTTGCGGATGGCGGCCATCTTTGTGTCAAAATCGATTGCCCTTATTAATTCGAACACTGTGAAACCGAATGGAATGAAATTTGGTACAGAGGTAGCACTAGCAAAGGGCACCTCAGTGTCATGTTTTATATCACCGCCATCGTGACGGAAACGTAATGGCGGCCACACAAATGTTCAAAGCTTAAATCAAATTACGACTAACCTAATCATCCGATCTCTACCAAATTTTGCAACAACATACCTTTATGGAGGAAGCATCCTTTGACAAATCTAATAGGTCATTAGCCTAATAGTTTGCGGATGGCGGCCTTGTGTCAAAATCGATTACCCCTATTAATTCGAACACGGTGAAACCGAATGGAATGAAATTTGGTACAGAGGTAGCACTAGCAAAGGGCATCTCAGTGTCATGTTTTATATCGCCGCCATCTTGACGGAAACGTAATGGCGGCCACACAAATGTTCAAAGCTTAAATCAAATTACGACTAACCTAATCATCCGATCTCTACCAAATATTGCAACAACATACCTTTATGGAGGAAGCATCCTTTGACAAATCTAATAGGTCATTAGCCTAATAGTTTGCGGATGGCGGCCATCTTTGTGTCAAAATCGATTACCCCTATTAATTCGAACACGGTGAAACCGAATGGAATGAAATTTGGTACAGAGGTAGCACTAGCAAAGGGCACCTCAGTGTCATGTTTTATATCGCCACCATCTTGACGGAAACGTAATGGCGGCCATACAAATATCCAAAGCTTAAATCAAATTACGATTAACCTAATCATCCGATCTCTACCAAATTTTGCATCAACATACCATTATGGAGGGAGCATCCTTTGACCAAACTAATAGGTCATTAGCCTAATATTTTGCGGATGGCGGCCATCTTTGTGTGATAATCGATTCCCCCTATTAATTCGAACACGGTGAAACCGAATGGAACGAAATTTGGTACAGAGGTAGCACTCGAAAAGGCCACCTCAGTGTCATGTTTTAAATCACCGCCATCTTGACGGGAACGTAATCGCGGCCACCCAAATGTTAAAGGCTAAAATGTAATTACGGCCAACCTAATAATCTAGTCTCTACCAAATTTTGCAACAACAAATCTTTATGTTTGAAGCATATTCTGACCTAACTGCTAGATCAACAGCCCAATAGTTTGCAGATGGTGGCCAAGTATGTGTGCAAATCGATTCCCCCTATCAATTCAAACACGGTGAAACCGAATTTAACGAAATTTGGTACAGAGGTAGCACTAGCAAAAGGCACCTCAGTGTCATGTTTTATATCGCCGCCATCTTGACGGAAACGGAATGACGGCCACTCTAATGTTAAAATCTTAAATCAAATTTCGACCATCCTAATAATTTGATCTCTACCGGATTTTGCAACAACATGCCTTTTTGTGGAAAGCATCTTATGACTGACTACAAGGTCATCAGCCCAATAGTTTGCAAATAGCGGCCATGTATGTGTGCAAATCCATTCCCCGGATCAATTCAAACACGGTGAAACCGAATTGAATGAATTTTTTTACAGAGGTAGCACTAGCAAAGGGCACCTCATATTCATGTTTAATATCCCTATAGCACGTTGTATTTCAACAAGCTACTACAACCAACATTCAATTATACTCCTTGAAAAGGACAAAGAGTTATAACAATACCCATGCATTTAGGAGAAAGTAGGCTATATGTTCTTTACTGAACATCTTGTTTCATCAGAGAGATAGCGATGAAGAAAAAACCGCTGCAAACACCAGCGTATGAATCCAGCATAAGATAAAGGAAAGAAAAGGCAAATGGAATGGATGAAGGATTTCAACTAACGCCAGCCATGAATACGGATAAATGAGAGGAACCAAATTTCCCGCTGCGACATATACTGGATGAATAAGTTGCCCCTGATAATATTGCTTTATGAAGCCTAAAGAACGCATGTTATCAGGAAGTCGATATTTCTCTGCCTGCATACCGCATGGTACTAATTCACTGCAAGCATATCCCGAAAACGGTACTGAACGCTATTATTAGCCTATTTTCAATTTTGAAAAAATAGGCTTATGAGATCACCTATTGTCCGTGTGTGTGTGTGTGTGTGTGTGTGTGAGGAGTGTGTGTGTGTGTGTGTGTGTGTGTGTGTGTGTGTGTGTGTGTGTCTAATAAAATCTAAACGGCTGGAGCGATTTCAATGAAATTCGGTAAGGTCATAGCGCTATTCATGCCGACCCTGACCGTGCCCTTCAAATTTTGTTACCTCTCACCAATCCAACATGGCGGCTGTGCGAAAGATTTCATCAGCTTTCAATATCTCCGAAACTATTCGCGATATCTCCCTGGATTTTTTTACGGTGATAAAGGGAACTACTAGAGGTTCACCTATGTGATTTTGAAAAACTGGTAACTACAAAACCAACATGGTGGCCACGCGAATTTGCGACTTTTAAATAGACGTTTCTCGCGATTTAACCAACCAAACGCAATAAAACTTGGTACAGTATATGTTTATACACATTATAATGCACCGACTTCTAACTTGGTTCAATTGTTTACATAACCACAAGATGGCGGAAGTGCGAAATATTTCCCCGGCATTCTATATCTCTGAAACTGTTAGCGGTATCACCCTGAAATTATGTACGGAGATAAAGGGCACTACTGGATGTTCATCTATAAGACTTTCAAAAACCGGTTAACTACAAAACGAACATGGGTTGGTGAAAGTTCTGCCCTAAAACTTCCCCATACGGGAGAACGAGAAGTAGGTTTAAGCTTAACCAAAATAGCTACTGTTAAAGAGCGAAAAGACTGAAGCGGTGCGATGGGCATAAAAGTACATTACCAGAAAACAAAGGTTTAGTTAACAAGATATAAATAATATTTATTGAAACAACAATTTTCTTTAAATAACATTAAAATGCACAATAAATGCACACAACTGGGATATGCAGAGAATAATTAGTGTTAAATTTTAACAAATGGAGAGGGTCTGGTGACAGTACCCTGATTAATGATGAAAAAAACAATGTTAAGGATTGCCTAGATTTGAGAGAAATTGGAATTGAAATATAATATGCATATTAATAAAAGAACCATAAAAAGATGAAATGTATGATGAGAGTAAGAAATTCAATTCTTTATCAAGTTTGAACTTATCTTCCAAATTGTTGAGCCAGCTCCATAAAAGTTCCAGTTAGCCTAAAACTGTTTTAAAAGTCCTCCACGGTTTCTTCGGGGGGGGGAGGGTGGCGTCTTAAATAGTGATCATGGAACAATCTCGAAGGCTGGAGATTGCCCGACCAGACAAAGACCTGCCATTGGTCGAACGAAGGTCAGGGTGATGTCAGTCGGCCCTGCTCAGCAGACAACAGATGAGCCAGTATATGCCGTGTATGCCGGGAGTGAGGAAGCTTGAGGTAGCGAGCAACTCGAACACTCGAGGTGAGAGCTATGATATCTATGAATAGGTGCTTGATAACAAGATTATGCATTTGGTTTAAGCAATTAGTACATTTACAAAGAAATAATTACCATTCGGGGATCTCGGTAACAAGAAACAAAATTTGACCGAAAAATGGGCCAAGCTAAACATTGAAAACATCACGAAAGTGATCATGCTCCGAGAACTCCGAATGAAAAACAAACAAAAGAATCAGTCAAAGCAAAACATGGATAACAGACGAGGAGAGACTAAAACTCGAAAGGCAAAACAGAGATAGCAGAGATGGGTCTAGTATAAAGACCTTTACCAATTAAAACATCAACAACTCTGACGCGTTTATCACGGCCAAAGTGACAGTGAATAACTCTGCCTAGGTTCCATACGAGAGGCGGAGATGGGTCTCGAAGAAGAACCATGTCCCCCACTCGTACATCTGGTTCAGGAAGCCGCCATTTCTCACGCCTATTTAGCAAGCTGAGATATTCTAACTTCCATCGGCGCCAAAAAGAACAGCGCAAAGATTCTACTTTTCTCCAAAAGATAGGTAGGTTAGGATCACAGCGTCGAACCAGCAAAGGCGGAGTAGCAACACGCGAACAGCCAATCAGGAAGTGACTGGGTGTTAAAGGTAAAAGATCCTTAGGATCGTTTGAAAGAGGAGTCAGAGGTCTGGAATTTACAATACCTTCAACTTGAATAATTAAAGAGTTGAATTCCTCATAAGAAAGTATGGTAGGACCAAGAGTTTTCTTAAGCTGTCTTTTAGTAAGTTTGATGCAGGACTCCCATCGGCCCCCATGATGGGGAGCATAAGGCGGGGTGAAATGCCATTTGAAACCTTTAGAATAGGAAAAGTTGGAAATTTTTTCTTTAGCAGAAGGGGAACTTAACACCTTTTTCCAGAGATCAGAAGCGCTTACAAAAGTTTTTGCATTATCTGAAAAGACTTCAGATGGGACGCCCCTTCTAGCAGCAAATCTAGAAAAGGCGGCCAAAAAGTAGGATACCGAAGCGTTCGTAACCAACTCAAGGTGGATAGCTCCCGTCACCATACATACAAATAACGAGATGTAAAGTTTACCTAAATAGATGAAGAGGGATTGGTCTGATATACGTAAGGACTAGCGTAATCGATCCCAGTAAGAGCGAAGGGCTTATTAGGTTCTGAACGAAATGGAGGTAAATTGCCCATAATCTGCGTGGCGGGCCGTGGTTTAACCTTAAAGCAAGGTATACACTTTTTGACAACAGAAGAAACCTCATGAACGCCATTGATTATCCAGTAGAGTTCACGAATTAGACAGAGCAAGGTGCGAGTGCCAGCATGAAGGTGTTTATAATGAAACTTTTTTATTATAAGGGTGGTGATAGGATGCTTTGAAGGATGGATGATGGGATGCTTTTTCCCATCCTCACAACTAGACATAGCAAATCTTCCACCCACATGTATTATGCCGTCCTGGTCAAGAAAAGGAGTAAGTGGTAAAAGCCTGCTAGACTTGGGCAAATCTTTACCACTTATAAGAGCTTGCCTTTCAGGAGCAAATACTTCCTGCTGAACAAGTAACAAAATCTTGCAAGTAGCGAATTCTAACTCTACTCTGGTGAGAAAGGGTTGAGGCTTCAATGGTTGATCAATTACTAAATATCTCCATCGGAAGATATAAGACACTACACGAATCAATTTATCAAATGAAGAGTATCTATGAAAAAGACTAGTAGAAGTAGAAGTAAGATGCGACGTGACAGGATCATTACGGGCATCGGGTATTTCTTCTGCTAATTGATTAGCTAAGCGAGGCCAGCAAGATGATTCCTGACTTAGCCAAGGAGGACCATTCCAGTACAGGTCTGAGGAAATCAATTTTTTAGGCGTACAACCACGTGATATTATATCCGCGGGGTTTTCACGGCTAGGAACATGTCTCCATTGTTCAGAATAAGAGACTTCATGAATCTTAGAAACGCGATTTGCCACAAAGGTATTCCAATGAGAAGAAGGCTTGGAAATCCAAGCTAATACAATAGAAGAATCGCTCCAAAAAATGTGCGGGAAAATTTTAACTTTAAACTGACATTTAGTTTAGTAGCTAATTCTGTTGCCATTAAAGCAGAGCATAATTCTAATCTCGGCAATGATACCGTTTTAAGTGGAGCAACTTTTGATTTAGCGCACACTAAATTAGAAAATCCAGGAAAAGTGGCTGAAGAACGTCCTACTATGTATGCACAACAGCCATAAGCCCGTTCTGAACTATCAGAAAATACATGCAGGTCATACTGCTGGTATAAGGGATTAGGAATTAAAAGGCGGGGTATAGAAACCTTGGAGAGATCCAGCAAACTGCTGCGATACTCTAACCATTCTTCTACAAGAGGAAGGGGGAGATTTTCATCCCAGTCTGATTTTAATGACCAAAGCTTTTGCAAGAACATTTTTGCAACAATAACTATAGGAGTAATAAATTGCAAAGGATCAAAGATCTTTGCGATTTCTGACAGAACTTGTCTCTTAGTTACAGGGGGAGATTCTGAGAAATGTACCCGATAAGAGAAGGTATCAGAAGAAGGACACCAAAAAACACCCAATGCTTTTACGGCCGCTTCATCAGTAGGAATAGCAACAAATTCATCAACTGGGACCTCTGATGAAAATTTTGATATAAATTCAGTAGAATTTGAAGTCCATTTATGGAGCGGAAAACCACCTCCTAGGAGCAGGGATTTCAAATCTTCGCACACAAGGAGTGCTTCAGAAATATTAGGGAAAGAGCACAAGAAATCGTCAACATAAAATGCCGTTTTTAATGACTCAGAGGCCAAAGGATGATACAGATGACCATCTTGCTCGGCTAACATGTGGAGAGACCGAATCGCAAGAAAGGCTGAAGGCTTCAGGCCATATGTCACAGTCTTCAATCTAAATATCTTTATGGATTTGGAACTCTCATCGCGCCACAATATTCTTTGCAGATCTTGCTGCTCGGAATTTACGCGAATCTGCCGGTACATCTGCTTAATATCTGAGATTACAGCAATAGGAAACCGTCGAAAATTAAGCAAAACAGAGGTGAGATCTGTTTGAATCGCAGGACCACATTGCAAGGTATCATTTAAAGAGACTCCATTGGAATCTGGTGACGAGCCATTGAAAACTACTCTTATATTGTCTTGTGTTAAGGAATTTTTCCATACCGGGTGATGATTTAGTTAAACTATTTCATTTAAAGGATGGTCAATTTCTTCTGATTTAGGAATTACCTCCATGTGATTGGATGATTCGTATTCCTCCATAAAGGAAGCATACTGAGTTTTAAAAGAAGCATCTTGTTTGAACCGATTTTCAATAGCAAATAATGCCCTAAGTGCTCTGGAATGCGAGCCCGTAATGGCGGGAGGATTAGGAATACGTGGAAGATTTACTATAAATCTGCCTTCAGCAGTACGGACAGTGGTTTCCTTGTATAACTTTTCACAAATTTCGTTAGAAGAAGAAGCAGTAGCCTGAACATTCTCAAGATCCCAGAACTTGGTTAGCTCTTGACTTAAATAGGTACCAACAAAATAACAATTCGATAGAGTTTGAATAGGATTACGGTATATCTAGCCAGTAGCGATCCAACCAAAATCAGTTTCGCGGAAGAAAACATTAGGAGCAATTTTTACTTTATTGGAATGAAGACATTGCCAAAATACGCTTGAGCTGAAAAGAAGCTCTACGGGCGAAGCTCTGTTGAAATGAGGGTCAGCTAGCTGGACAAAATTCGGGATATTCCAACTTTGAATAGGATAAGAAGTGCCAGGAATATTGTTGCCTATAGACTTGATAATCAAACAATCTAATTGCAACTGCGTACCAAGATTATTAGAGTCCTTCAAATCCACTTTAGCAAAGCTTAAGGATTGCGATTTAGAGCAGTTTATTCCTGTGACCTCTATTGAGGTTGGATGTTTTGGGAGGCCTAACTTTTGTACCAAAGATTCATTAATAAAATTGTTGGTAGCGGCATTGTCTAATAATCCCCTGACAGATACCCATTTACCGTGAGAATTTTTCAATAGAACCTGCACGGTAGATAATAAAACCTGGACTTTGCCAAGCGAGGTAGAACTTTGAGCATACGACTGCGCACTATTTTGAGAAGTCTCAGAATTAGACTCGGTATTGGAACTGCTTGGTCCTGATAACCGTGATCTTTCATGTCTGTGCCAAAGGGAATGGTGTCTAGCCTTACAATGAAAGCATAAACGTTGTGAACGGCAATTGTTTAACATATGCGTTCCTGACAAACAGTTGAAACAATGTTTTTTGTTCGTAATGAACTTTCGTCTTTCATCTACTGATAAAGATTTAAATTCATCACAATTGTATAAATTATGCGATTGCTGACACAGACCGCACGTTTGCATTTGGTTAGGTGACCGAGCATCAACAGGAAGAGCCTGTGATCTTAAAATTCTTTGATTAGAACTGCTAACCTTATCTTTTGAGAAGGCTTTTGAATCTGAACTACTAGTTTTTTGATTAGCTATGGCGGAAAAGACTTGGCTTCTAGCCTTCAAAAAGTTGATAATCGCCTCATAAGTGCATTGCAAATTCTGGGAAAGTTCTGTTTCCCAGGCTTTTAATGTATTTGCATCCAATCTTGCAGAAATAAGGTGAACTAGAAATAAATCCCAGTGATTTACAGGTTGGTTTAAATTGGACAACGCTCTGACGTGTAGCTCTGCAGTATCAATCAGCTTACGAAGTGATAAACTGTTATCTGCTTGCACGTTAGGTAACTCGAATAAGCTTTGTATATGGCGTTGAATAGATAAACGAATATTCCCATATCTATCCTTAAGAAGATTCAGAGCAACTTCATAATTATCACTGGTCAAAGAAAGTGCTTGAATCAGGTTAAGTGCGTTGCCTTGAACTGCCAGACGCAGGTAGTGAAATTTTTGAATTACTGGTGTAGAAGTATTCTCATGTACTAAAGAATTGAATAATTCAAAAAATGGCTCCCATTCTATGTCCTTACCAGTGAATTTGGGTAGTTCTAATTTGGGTAATATAATGCGTGAGGAAGATGTAGAATATGCTGCAGAAGTTTGATCTTCTTGTTTTTCTTTTAAAGTTAAAGCCCTAATAAGCTGTTTAGCTTCAGCAAATCCCTGATAGTATAATTTTTCAACTTCCAACCTATCACTTTGCTGGTCCGGATGCTGAGTTTCTATACTGCTTTGTATCTCATCATATTTCTCAAAGGCTTGTTCATAATTCTTAAGCCTCTGCGAAATTATGTCAAGATTACGCTCTTGGGGTTCAAGCTCCGTTAAGAAAGTACGGAACCGTGTGAGCTTGCCCTTACAAGAGGCTCTGGCGTTGCTGAGTTTTTCATCAAGGTTAGGCATGTTAAAGGTTGTTTGTTACTCACGTCAATATTGTGACTTCGAGTACTGGAAGCCAGAGGATGACAGCTTGCTAGGTAGTAGTGTTTAGTCTGATGCGGAAGAAACCGGCTTAGCTCACGTTTCTCTCCCCCTCTGCTGAACATGCGCCTCAGGCTGAAACTTACAATGTGAATTAGTGTTGAAACACAATGAACAAAAATTGTTAATGTGAAATTCAAGATATAGAACTTGTAATATTCCCAGGGTGCAACAGATATGTTTATCAGGGGTGAGGCACCAAAAATTATGGAGAAAGTTCTGCCCTAAAACTTCCCCATACGGGAGAACGAGAAGTAGGTTTAAGCTTAACCAAAATAGCTACTGTTAAACAGCGAAAGACTGAAGCGGTGCGGTGCGATGGGCATAAAAGTACATTGCCAGAAAACAAAGGTTTAGTTAACAAGATATAAATAATATTTATTGAAACAACAATTTTCGTTAAAAAACATTAAAATGCACAATAAATGCACACAACTGGGATATGCAGAGAATAATTAGTGTTAAATTTTAACAAATGGAGAGGGTCTGGTGACAGTACCCTGATTAATGATGAAAAACCAATGTTAAGGATTGCCTAGATTTGAGAGAAATTGGAATTGAAATATAATATGCATATTAATAAAAGAACCATAAAAAAGATGAAATGTATGATGAGAGTAAGAAATTCAATTCTTTATCAAGTTTGAACTTATCTTCCAAATTGTTGAGCCAGCTCCATAAAAGTTCCAGTTAGCCTAAAACTGTTTTAAAAGTCCTCCACGGTTTCTTCGGGGTGGGGGGGGGGGGGGGGGGGGGGGAGGCGTTCATGGCCTCAAGATGCATATTCCGAAAAGATGAATATTCAACTCTTCTTTTCCCTTCTGGTGACGGTTTGACACTGGTAGTGTCCAGGCGGTGACTGAGTATAAGTCGACATTGGGTGCGGCCGGGAAGACTGCTGCTTCCTCGAAGTTTAAAGTGAGATACACCATCTAAGGTGAAACTTGCAGTGTGCTGCGGCTGGCAAACATTCCTGTCCTCTTGAGCAATGTATCAGAGTAGAGGCCTCGTGACGTAGCAGCGAGGTGAAGCAGCGACTGGCAATAGTGCCATGCGGTGTGGCAGCGTTGATCTGAATGACGATGTGATCAGAATGATGATTGATCAGAAGTGGGTGGAGAACACCAGCAGGTGGCGTCTTAAATAGTGATCATGGAACAATCTCGAAGGCTGGAGATTGCCCGACCAGACAAAGACCTGCCATTGGTCGAACGAAGGTCAGGGTGACGTCAGTCGGCCCTGCTCAGCAGACAACAGATGAGCCAGTAGATGCCGTGTATGCCGGGAGTGAGGAAGCTTGAGGTAGCGAGCAACTGGAACACTCGAGGTGAGAGCTATGATATCTATGAATAGGTGCTTGATAACAAGATTATGCATTTGGTTTAAGCAATTAGTACATTTACAAAGAAATAATTACCATTCGGGGATCTCGGTAACAAGAAACAAAATTTGACCGAAAAATGGGCCAAGCTAAACATTGAAAACATCACGAAAGTGATCATGGGTCAAGCGAAATTGAAAATTTTAAATAGACCTTTCTCGCGATTTAATGTTCCAAACGCAATGAAATCTGGTACAGGAAATGTTGATACACATTGTAATGCACTGGTATCTAATTTAGTTCAATTGTTTACATAACCTCAAGATGGCGGCTTTGCGAATTTTAAAATTAAGTTTTTATTTCTTGTGTCGTAATCATGCGATCGAAGTGAAAGTTTGAATAATGAACCTACGCAATAATTTTCCTTTAATGGTACATGACTCTATGGCCTATACATTTAACAATCCAACATGGCGACCATCCGAAATATTTAGATGGATCACAATATCTACGAATCTATTATAGCAATCAAACTGAATTTTTTATGTTCATAGGGGCTATGAACTTAAGTTCACCTATAGGACTGTAAATAACCTGGTGATCACAAATCCAACATGGCAGCGACGCGAAGTATAATTATTCACATGGACGTTTCTCGCAATTTAACCATCCTAGTGCAGTGAAACTTGGTACAGTAAATCCTTGTACGAATGATAATCCACTGGCATCTAATTTGTTTCAATTGTTTCCATAACCACAAGATGGCAGCTGTGCGAAATTTTAAAATCTCCTTGTTACTTCTTGTGTCCTACTCATGTCCTACACAATAATCTTTATATAACAATACATAACTCTAGGACCTACATATATAAAATCCAACATGGCGACCATCCGAAATATTTAGTCGGTTCTCAATATCTACGAATCTATTACAGCAATCAAACTGAAATTTTGTATGTTGATAGAGGCAATTAACATAAGTAGGTTATATGAAAATAGGCTGTATATTTCTTCACGGAACTACTTGTTTTTCCGTCGTATTAGTCTGTAGTCACATCGAGGGATAAACAATAATGTACAGTATCGTGTGTGGGATGTGCTTGACAGTGCATTAGTATAAAGGTGGCTACACGCGTAACTGCAAGCTTGACAATCACGTATGATCAATCTTTTTGTACAGTTATGCACACTTTCCCTACGCACCACACGGCACAAGAATGCTTGAACAAGCGTCATTTACACTATGACGATGCATTCGCTTTGGCTGCTCTTTGCCTTGTCCACAAGAGGAAAACGCGAAAGAAGAAGCGTGATATGTGGTGCAAAGAGTGGTTATTGAAAAGAAATACCTATTCTCACTTTAATTTACTGAGTGATTGGCATAATTATCTCAGAATGAATGAAGGCACTTATTTGAACCTTTTGTCGCTCGTAACGCCTTTAATTAAAAAGAAGAATACGATCATGAGAGAAGCCATAACACCCCACGAAGATTAGCAGCAACATTGCGATTTCTCGCGACCGGAAGGAGTTATGAAGACCTCAAATATTCAACTATCATTTCACCACAGGCTCTGAGTTACATAGGCTAGTTCCTGAAACCTGTCATGCTATTTACGAGGTGCTAAAAAGGGATTACTTGAAGGTAAGTGAAACGCTTGATGTATTGAAATAATTTATTAGCCCTTGAAAGGTTTACATGAGAGATACAAGAAAGGAAAGACAGTGGTGAAACTCTTGTCTCAAAGTATTACAAACTAAATTAGGCATCGCTGAAATTTGAAACATACTTGTTTCCCGCCTAATGTGAGTGAAGTGCTTTCTTGGTGGTTATATAAAACAATTGATAAAACTCACCTCTTCTTCATTAAAGTTGGACGAAGAACTTCTTTGAGTCTCTTGATCTTCCAAAAAAACAAACAAGTGGTAGTACCAAAGTGAAGGCTCGTATAGCCTATGTCATCTGTACCCGCACCAGTGTGACGGGATGCTTCCACGTTTTTCTTTCCTTTCTATAATTAGTCCTCAAGGCATTTATTTTCTTAACAGCGGCATCCTTATCGGCAGTTTTGTCAATTAATCTATATTTATTTAACAACATAACGTACGCTGCATCCTTCTTCGTCTTATCGTGATAATCTTGAGATTTAATATGCCAAAGACATGGTTGACTTTGGTATACTCGAATGACATCTTCCAGCAATTCACGGTTGACCTTCTTCAGATCACTAGACATGGTCCAAATGATGTCACCACCTGTAGAGCTCACTCCATACTGACATTTGCTTGCACAAGCTAGCACATCCTTGGTACACACGCTCCGTTTCGCTTGGGCAAACGCGGCTTGTACAGGTTTGCTGGATTTCAATTCAATCCATCCCCAAGCTGCTTGTACAATTAAAATGACTATGCAAAGTTCTCCTACAAACGCTAAAGACTGCTTGCACATGAACCGTTTTTATCAGGTTCATTATTTTTTGTCATATTATTATTATTATTATTATTATTATTATTATTATTATTATTATTATCATCATCATCATTTCCTTCATGTCGCATTATTGTGACATACGTTTCTCTGTCTCACCTACTGCGTTCAAACTTTGTAATTCTGCGTAAATGTTTCGTCAGGTGGTGAAACTTTTCACCCCTACTGACACTGTGTTACCATTGGTTGAAGCATAACTTGTTACTAAGCTTTGCTTCTCCCATTGGCCCCCTTTATGTTCTGGAGAGGGGGAGTTCTACGACTTATTTTTCCCGAGCGGCGTTACTGCGTTCCTTTTAGAGAAGGTGGCTTCCTTCCATTTCTGACCATCATGTGAAACGGTCACAGCCTAGGTGTGTCGGGCTTTTCGCCCGTGCCCAACGCAACTAAACGTAAGTACGATTCGATCACTTGGTTTTATCTGGCATGCTATCATTTTTGAATTTCAGTTTATCAATTTCCCTTTCTTATGATGATGTGAATTCGATCCATGAACCCAAGTCCCTTCGCCTTTGTTTACGTTAGTTTAGCGAAGCCTCTGTGTTTAATTTGTCATCCCTACCTTTCATGTAATCGGTTTTATTTTTACTCAAATCTCTCAGGTCTGAAATATATGCTACTTTTCTGCGAGGCTTACCAACGCTCTGTATTACGTCACAAATTGATGTGCACTCTTTCGAGGTATCTTTCATTTGATTGTCGTATCAGAGTTTGTTTTTTGGGTCAAGGTATCATTGGAGTAACGGAGCCATGTCTCATTTCGCCTCCTATTTGATCCTTCCCTCTGTTTTAGGAAAAGTGTGTGAGCGATGGTCTTTGTGTTAGTCACTGTCCATTCGTCATGCCTTAATTCCTTTGTTTCTTCGTATGTCGTTATATTTAGACATAACTACCTCTACGTAAGCCTATATTTTCCTACAAAGCATATTTCTTAGCTGATCGATCTTTCCTTTCATTTCCTGTCCCGGTAATGTCAATTAATTTAATGTAATACTCATTTTCCTTTATTTTTATGTGTTAATTTTGTGTTGTTTCCTCTGGCTTCGTTATATTACGTAACTCCGTGTCATCCCCCCTCTCCCACCCCCCACCCCCGTTTCCTACATACGCACCCTTCTCATCCCCACCACTCCCCCCCCCCCCCCCTTACCCCATGATTTCACAACATCATGAGCTTTTTGGAAGTCTGTTCTTGGCAAGGGCATTCTAGTCCAGGTCATCCTCGTAAGTAGAGGTGTTCTCTTATTCGACTCATCCATACTCTCTATCTTTTTCGTTTTTGTTTTGTTTTTGTATTTTAAATTTTGGTTATTGAGTCGCGCTTACGGTTTAGTTGCACATTGATTGTAAGTACATTTTAATTAATCTTGTTTCATCTTTGTTAGTGCTTAAGTTCATTTATACACTTTTCTCTTGAGATTGTTTTTGTGTCCCCCTTTCTCAGGTACCATCTTTAATCATTAATTTTATTTTATTTGTTATTAAGCGATTTTATACCTCTTCACGTTTACCTTTCATTTTGTGTTTAGATATATCCTTACTCTTATGCGCACCTGTTTTAGTTTACTTTAAATACAATAGTAAATAGTTCACTTGGTTTCGTCCTCTTTCATTTGTAATTTTAAGTTCCCTCATCTCTCGTCCGATTTCGTCGGTCTTGGCTTCGTACTGTAACGCAGTCACGACCTTCACGCTTCTGGGTTCCTCGATCAATTAGATAATTTCAATTCCGCTTTTGATTTGTTTTAAACAATTCATTCGATTCCTTTTTTGGAAAGTATCTTTCTTTCGATCCGGAATCTTGGGCCCAGCACGCATCGAAAGAGACATCCTTTCCCCGCTCCTTAGCGATCCTGTTTAAGGTGTTGTTTTCACTTCTACTGTATTTCCTCACGCCTCTGCTATTTTGTTTAACGTAAGAGCACAACGCGGCGCAAATGGTATATCAGAGCGTGGTTTTTCGTGAAATCGTTCCCTTTAAATTACCAAACTTATATTATTTTTGCAATTATTACAATGTTGTCTTTCTGAGTTTAAGATACCTGTACTGAATTGTTCCCCCATCCCCGAAGAAAGTGCGGAGTGTGAAAGCATTTCTCGAGTGAACAAGACATCCAAAGAATCTAGTTCCGAGGTGAAGAGTGCAACAAGTTAGTGAGTACTTCGCAACGCTGGAATAGGACGCATTACGGTATTGTGACCTTTATTTTACTAAGTTAAAGTGTTTTACTTTTCTCCTTGTCTATTGTCATGTCTAAGTCAGAATTCCCACCCGTCAAAAAGGAGTTAAATTTTATGGGCTTTGAATCTTTAACAATGCCCACGCCACTATTGCAAGATACGACACAGGACCTGCTAATGATAGACCCTCCCCTTTTAGATTGCTCCATCGCCCCTGTAGGCATTGTTAATAGTGCTCGCCACAACGAAAATGTTGCATCAGTAGTGAGTAGGTGGGGTTTGACTTTTTCCGGAGAAAACAATACCTCATCAGTTTTTTGTTTTATCCAACGTGTGGAGGAATTGTGTTATTGTCACGATATTAATCCCGACAATATTGTACGTTGCTTACCTATTCTTTTGTCTGGAAAAGCGCTGATGTGGCATCGCACTACTCCGAATTTTTATAAGTCATGGGACGAATTTGTTGGGTGCATTAAGGACCGTTTCACGCCACAAGATTTCGATTTCGCTCTCAAACAAGAAATATACTCCCGTACTCAGGCTCCTGGGGAGATGATCGACGATTATGTAACCTCAGTTCGGCTGTTAGCAGCGAACCTCCCCCAACCCTTTCATCCCAGGGATCTGTTGGAAATTATATACAGGAATTTAAATCCCACTTATAAATACTTCATTCGGCGTACATCCATTTTTTCCATCGAGGACATCATATCGCAAGGCCGTGAGTATGAATTAAATGCACGAGCCTGTTCGAACTATACTCCACCTCCAAGAGCCGATAATACGATTTTCCCCGAGTTAGCCTACTCCCCCCAGACAACACTGTCTAGCCCAGCTGTCGACCGAACAAAAGACGACACCTTACGGTTTAAGCCGTCTGCTCGCCGTGCTGAGTCCCTTTCTAGGAATTCTAACCCAAGCCCTTCTGTGGCTCGTAATTCTTCTGCTGTTTCCCGTGAAAGGACTACAAACACCCCAACAACAATCAGACGCAATGTTTCTTCTGGTCGCATAACTTGTTGGAACTGTAATGAACTTGGACATCATTTTAAAATGTGTTCTTTAAAACGCCGAAAATTCTGTTTTGGCTGTGGGATGAATGAGGTCACGACTCGTTCCTGTCCAAATTGTAATTCCAACCAGGAAAACTCATAGGGAGGTGTTCTGAGTTCGACTCCCGGAGCAGTCCTCCATCCAAACTTGACAATGCATCTAATTTCGATGTTGTGTTACAACCAGGAGTCTCAGTAAATTTCGATAATGTCTCGGCACCTGCTATTTTGGATACAGGCGCCACCAGAAGTTTCATCCACCGTTCAGTGGCAGATAGCATTCGATCTTCGCAAAAACACCCCGTACAGAATAAATGTCAGTTCCTCTCTGCGGGATCGTCAGTTATCGACGTTGCCGAAACTATTCTATGTCGCATTAAAATTCACGGATTTTCTTGGAAACATGTTTTTCATGTGGTTAACAATCTCTCCACTCAATGTATTTTAGGAATTGACTTTATGCATAAAACTGGTATGCAGTTGGATTTTATTAACGATTCATTTTGTTTCAAATTTCGCTCAGATAAAATGTTCCCCTTTGAAGAATGTACTTCTAACTACGTTGATGTGTCTCCTGTATTTTCCGTACATCTTCCATTAACTTTGATGTCCGAGCAACGTGATACTCTGAACGGTTTAGTTGAGGAATTTTCTGATGTCCTCACAGAAGATTTAGGTTCTGCTGTAAATCACGAATGCCACATTGACTTGAGCGACAATGTACCTGTTCGAAGTCCTCCGTTTCCTTGTAATCCACCCAAGCTCTTGGCCATGAAAAAGTATATCAATGATTTGCAAGATCGGGGAGTAGTGGTTCCTTCCAAATCAGCTTATGGGTCTCCTGCTTTCTTAATTCCCAAGAAAGAAGAGGGCGAGTACCGGCTAGTCGTAGACTACCGAAAATTGAACAAGAAGGTAGTCTTTGATAATTTCCCACTGCCTACTATTGAGAGTGCTTTTCAACATTTCCACGGGGCCAATGTGTATTCGATGATTGATCTAAATAGTGCCTATTATCAGATTCCTTTGGATGCTGAGAGTCGCGACTTCACTGCTTTTAACACCCCTTTCGGGTTATATAATTTCAAACGTCTTCCGATGGGTGTAGCTGTTGGTGCACAAGTCCTCAGTCGCGTGCTAGACGACATCTTGGGAGACCTGAAGTTCAATTTTGTATTTAATTATCTTGACGATTTAGTCGTATACAGCAGATCTTTTGAGGAGCATGTCGTTCATCTTAGGGAAGTTTTCTCCCGCCTCAGGAAGGCCGGCCTCACTATCAATCCAAAAAAGACCTCTTTGGGCTGTACTCAAATTAAATTTCTGGGTCACATTCTGTCAGCCGATGGTATCCGTGTCATACCCGAGCGCGCAGATTGCATTCAGCAGTTACCTGTACCCACCACAGTTAGGGCCTTGAGAAGAGTAATGGGTATGTTCACGTTCTATTCTCGTTTTATCAAAAACTTCTCTGACATTTCGGCACCTCTAAATGCTCTCAAAAAGAAGAATGTGAAATTTGTGTGGGGACCAGAACAGGACAAAGCTTTCAATGTTTTGAAAGAAGCCCTTATGTCAGCACCAGTACTGCACACGCCTGATTTCGAATCAGCTTTCTTTTTACATTGTGACGCCAGTGATTTGGCCATTTCTAGTGTTTTGAGCCAGCGTGTGGATGGAAAATTTGCACCAGTGGCCTTCGCGAGTCGTATGTTAAATCAACATGAACGACGTTACTCAATTTTCGAGAAGGAAAGTCTTGCTGTGGTATTTGGATGTGAAAAATTCAGGACCTTTTTGGAACACCGTCACTTTACTGTTTTTACCGACAATGAGGCTTTGAAATGGAGCCTTTCTCACGTAAAAAAGCTTGGACGCATCAACAGGTGGATTTTGAGGTTGTCATCTTTTAAGTTTGATATCATCCACGTAAAAGGGAGCGAGAACCCGGTGGCTGACTGCCTGTCACGCATGTTTGAAGAGACCCCTAGGACTCCAATCGAGAGCGTTTCTACCAGTACACCACTTCAAGAAAATCTTTTCCTATTGCAACATTGTCCTTGGTCTTTTGTGGATATCCGGAAATTCCAGTCTGAGGATCCATTTTGCACTGACCTCCGTGCAAAAATTGCAAACAAAGATCCGGCAGTAAGCAACTTTTGTGTTCGAAATGATGTTATTGGCTATGTTCTTCCTAACTCTTCTAAATTTAGAATTTTTGCTCCATTAGCAGTACGTGATATGCTTTTGACATATTATCATGATTCTGCACTGGGAACTCATGCAGGGATGCAGCGCACTTTCCGTAAGATATCCGGTGAATTTTATTGGCCCTCAATTAAAGTAGATGCTTTTGCTCATGTCAGAAGATGTTTAACCTGCCAGCGTTCTAAACCTGCCCAGAACACTCGTGTAGGCTTCCACCAAGCTGGTATCGTCACTCGTCCCGGCGAACGCCTTTTCATTGATTACTTTGGTCCAGTCGTGAGATCAAAATCTGGCAATCAAGCCATTTTAACTGTCATTGATGGTTTTTCGAAGTTTGTTTGGTTATTCCCAGTAAAGAATATCACTTCTCAGACTACTATCCATTTCTTGTCTAGATATATATTTGGAGTTTTTGGTCCTCCCAAGTACCTTGTGTCAGATAACGCCTCTGTATTCCGTTCCAAAGCCTTTGAAACTATGGTATTTAACTGGGGCATCCAACATATTTTCTTGTCACCGTATCGACCGCAGGGAAATCACGTAGAGCGTTTTCACAAAAACTTGAAGGCTTGTATGTCCGCTTTTCACAATGCCGATCAAACCTCCTGGGATACGAACCTACAGTATTTCAGTCTCGGGTTCAATACCTCTTTCCATTCGTCCGTTCAAACTACTCCAGCGGAATTATTCCTAGGCCGATCGCTTGTCGACCCCTTGCTGCTCAAATGGAATATTGAATATCTTTCCGAACCCTCTCGCACTACCTCTGTTGCTCAAAAATGGGCCATCGCTACCGGTCACCTCAAGAAGGCAAAAGCCAGAGTAGCGAAGCGCTACAACTTAGGCCGTCATGATGTTAAATTCCAAATTGGGGACAAAGTTTTGTGTCGTTTACATCCTTTGAGTGACGCTACCAAACAAATTTCCAGTAAGCTGTGCTTACGTTGGTCAACTCCCAAGACTATTTCACGCTTTTTAAATCCTGTCTCAGTCGAGTTAGTGGATGATCACGATAATTCAGTGACTTCGGCCCACGTCACGCAGTTGAAAAAATTTGTCAAATGATCTTGTGAATTTCGCCTCGCTATAATGTTGTGTTTTTGTTTTCCTTTTATTCTAATTGGATGCCCGAGCTCCTTAATAGCCAACCTAGCATGTGAGCCTATTCTGATCTTAATTCGTGTGCTTCCTTTTCATTTATTCCTGTGACAAGACAGGAGACACCCGTGGCCTTTTTCTCGTACGCGAGTGAGTCGTGTATACTTGACATCTCTGTCAAACTATATCTTTGCCTGAGGCCGTCAGTATATACCTGGTCGGTCACTATTTGCAAACCACCCCTACTCCTCTTTTGCACTGCCCCTCGGCTTAACTCCTATTGTTCGACGACAGACAAGGACCCTTCAACACTTCCTGTTTGACCTTGTAGGAACTTGGTATTTATTTTACATTTATTCATGTAATTGACTTTTTGTGTCATGGTTTTGAGATATCATGCACCTTAGTGTCATCTTGATTTTGATATTTATTGTGAAGTCATATATTTTGTTAGGTTTTAAATTGTCAAGTGTTCTCAGCATATCGTGTATTGTCTAGCAACCATCCAGAGGGTTGGCGAGTGACAACAAACAACCTTTGTGTACCTGAGCTAACACAGCTGAGGGTCTTCTCGGAACTCGTTAACGGACCAGTCACCCTTCACTGGGTCTATACATGGCTTTATTTTTCAGCAGCTGAAAAGGAGAGTACTTTCCCTTTCGAAGACATTATGACACTATTGCATATTCCTCGTTGACGCAACGAAAGGTCCTATATACAGGGTGTCCCAAATGTATTTTTTTTAAAATGTGATCACGATTTAACTTTGTCTATCTTTTCTCATCAGAGGCTGGAGAGATTTGCAGTCCCGAGGTAACGTCCATCTTGAAGATTTCGACATCCGCATCATCATGAACTAGCAAGAACAATGATCACTATTTAATATATGAACTCACTGTATTTCTTTTTGAACGCAGTACTTTTGACGTTAGTGGCTAGTGTTGACGAGCAATGAAGGGGGTACCACCTTCATTTCACGGTCAGATTAGTCAACTGTTCATTTTTTTTGTATTCTCCTAGAGGTCCTTAGTACCCAATTTTTTTTTAGTATTCAATTTTTTCCCCCTTTACATATTTTTCCTCTCTTTTTGTACGAAAAAAGAAATTTCCATGGCCAGGAAAATTCCTTTTTTTTTGGGAGAGCAGGGGAATTTTGAACCGTTTTTATCAGGTTCATTATTTTTTGTCATATTATTATTATTATTATTATTATTATTATTATTATTATTATTATTATTATTATTATCATCATCATTTCCTTCATGTCGCATTATTGTGACATACGTTTCTCTGTCTCACCTACTGCGTTCAAACTTTGTAATTCTGCGTAAATGTTTCGTCAGGTGGTGAAACTTTTCACCCCTACTGACACTGTGTTACCATTGGTTGAAGCATAACTTGTTACTAAGCTTTGCTTCTCCCATTGGCCCCCTTTATGTTCTGGAGAGGGGGAGTTCTACGACTTATTTTTCCCGAGCGGCGTTACTGCGTTCCTTTTAGAGAAGGTGGCTTCCTTCCATTTCTGACCATCATGTGAAACGGTCACAGCCTAGGTGTGTCGGGCTTTTCGCCCGTGCCCAACGCAACTAAACGTAAGTACGATTCGATCACTTGGTTTTATCTGGCATGCTATCATTTTTGAATTTCAGTTTATCAATTTCCCTTTCTTATGATGATGTGAATTCGATCCATGAACCCAAGTCCCTTCGCCTTTGTTTACGTTAGTTTAGCGAAGCCTCTGTGTTTATTTGTCATCCCTACCTTTCATGTAATCGGTTTTATTTTTACTCAAATCTCTCAGGTCTGAAATATATGCTACTTTTCTGCGAGGCTTACCAACGCTCTGTATTACGTCACAAATTGATGTGCACTCTTTCGAGGTATCTTTCATTTGATTGTCGTATCAGAGTTTGTTTTTTGGGTCAAGGTATCATTGGAGTAACGGAGCCATGTCTCATTTCGCCTCCTATTTGATCCTTCCCTCTGTTTTAGGAAAAGTGTGTGAGCGATGGTCTTTGTGTTAGTCACTGTCCATTCGTCATGCCTTAATTCCTTTGTTTCTTCGTATGTCGTTATATTTAGACATAACTACCTCTACGTAAGCCTATATTTTCCTACAAAGCATATTTCTTAGCTGATCGATCTTTCCTTTCATTTCCTGTCCCGGTAATGTCAATTAATTTAATGTAATACTCATTTTCCTTTATTTTTATGTGTTAATTTTGTGTTGTTTCCTCTGGCTTCGTTATATTACGTAACTCCGTGTCATCCCCCCTCTCCCACCCCCCACCCCCGTTTCCTACATACGCACCCTTCTCATCCCCACCACTCCCCCCCCCCCCCCCCTTACCCCATGATTTCACAACATCATGAGCTTTTTGGAAGTCTGTTCTTGGCAAGGGCATTCTAGTCCAGGTCATCCTCGTAAGTAGAGGTGTTCTCTTATTCGACTCATCCATACTCTCTATCTTTTTCGTTTTTGTTTTGTTTTTGTATTTTAAATTTTGGTTATTGAGTCGCGCTTACGGTTTAGTTGCACATTGATTGTAAGTACATTTTAATTAATCTTGTTTCATCTTTGTTAGTGCTTAAGTTCATTTATACACTTTTCTCTTGAGATTGTTTTTGTGTCCCCCTTTCTCAGGTACCATCTTTAATCATTAATTTTATTTTATTTGTTATTAAGCGATTTTATACCTCTTCACGTTTACCTTTCATTTTGTGTTTAGATATATCCTTACTCTTATGCGCACCTGTTTTAGTTTACTTTAAATACAATAGTAAATAGTTCACTTGGTTTCGTCCTCTTTCATTTGTAATTTTAAGTTCCCTCATCTCTCGTCCGATTTCGTCGGTCTTGGCTTCGTACTGTAACGCAGTCACGACCTTCACGCTTCTGGGTTCCTCGATCAATTAGATAATTTCAATTCCGCTTTTGATTTGTTTTAAACAATTCATTCGATTCCTTTTTTGGAAAGTATCTTTCTTTCGATCCGGAATCTTGGGCCCAGCACGCATCGAAAGAGACATCCTTTCCCCGCTCCTTAGCGATCCTGTTTAAGGTGTTGTTTTCACTTCTACTGTATTTCCTCACGCCTCTGCTATTTTGTTTAACGTAAGAGCACAACGCGGCGCACACAACAAGATTGATCATGCATGCTTGTCAAGTTTGCAGTTACGCGTGTAGCCACCTTTAAACGAGATGCAAGCAGAGAAATATCAACTTTCCTGATAACAACGCCGGTTGAGCTGCATAAAACTATATTATTAAGAATTTACAACCGAAGAGGAATTCACCAGGCAACAATTCAGTGTATCCGTACGCTCTGTGGACTGCGATGTGAACAGCACCAACTACTCGAGTGCACAGCAAGAACAATATCATTATGATTTTACGCAGAGGACAAAAACTTTGTGTATAGCCTTGTATAAGTCAACAGTGTGTTAAATATATCTTATAAGAATTATAAGAAAATGAATGAAAATCCACAGCCTGCTTCCAGTCGACCGACCGGGTCAGGGAATGGAATGAAGCCCCCTTCTAGCGGCGAGGATATGAACTGTGCCGGCTGCCGACGCTAGTCACACTCTCCTGGGGCAATGATTAAATGAATGACAGATGAAATGAAATGATAGTGGAGAGTGTTACTGGAATGAAATTGTGACAGGGAAAACCGGAGTACCCGGAGAAAACCCTGTCTGCCCCCACTTTGACCAGCACAAATCTCACATGGAGTGACCGGGATTTGAACCATGGTCCCAGCGGTGAGAGGCCAGCAGTTAGCAGTACACCTTTAGTCTGTTTACCGACAGCGGTAGCTACGCTCGCTAACGCGCAGTGCTCGGCCATGAGGCCAAGCTATCTGCAGCCTAGGTAACCGTCAGACGTCCTAGAAATGGTTTTCCGTGGTTCATTTTCAACTTTAGGCAAATGCTCGGACAGTACTTTCTAACAGGCCACGGCCGCTTTCTTCCACATCCTTGCCCAGTTTCATTCATCTTCATTCATTTCATCTCACATTAACTCCGCTAATGAGGTTGGCGGCAAGAAGGGCATCCGGCCGTAAAACCATCCAACACATAGACTCTCATCGCATCTCATTCCCGACCCTGTTGACAAACAGGAATAATAAGAGCTAGACATTCACTGAATTTATCTAATTCATATATTTGTTTTCTTTTTATTCTGACTTCTGAAAACAGTTCTGCTGTTCAACTGCGCTGAAAGGATCCACTTATATCAACAGCAACCATACGGATGGTCGTCAAAGCACAAATCGAGCCTCGTTTTACATTTAAAATATATTTTCCTTTCGGGTTAGATGAACACATTATAATACTTACCCAGTTGGAAATATTGTATGCTGTGGTAATCTTTGTTCTAGTGGTAGCCTTCAACTGGTGCGGGAAGAATTCAACATAAAAACAAGATGTTGAGGAAAGAACATATAGCCTACTTTCTCCTAAATGTATGGGTATTGTTATAACTCTTTGTCCTTTTCAAGGAGCATAATTGAATGTTGGTTGTTGTTCGGTGCTCCTCCCTATATTAACGGTAGTTCACCCTGTGCCCACGTACGGCAGCACCCGTAGCACGGTCGGGAATCTTGCGCATTCCGTGTAATGCCATATCTTTGACTTCATGAGCTCTTTGTCGTATATTATTGTTTGTTGTCCTCCCTTGTTACAATTATGATCCAGTTAGTTTTAAAATAATAAACCACATAAGTAAGTGTGAAAATCCTTTTAATAGCTACCAGAGAGAATGTTTGAACACAACATTTTTTGGTCCTTCCGATTGCCGGCTATAAGTGAACTACGAAAACATCTATGAAAAGAGCTAACTTGGTTGAGTTAGAGAGCACAGAACTGCACCAGTTAGTACGATCTGGTTCAGCCAATTTGTCATTTCTTGTGTCTTGAGTCATTATGGATGCCAATCATAAACGTGTATTGACAAAGGAACGAGCAGTCATCAAATCTTGCGTGACTCGCTTGAGTACATTCGAGAATGAATTTGCAGGTGGTAATCTTAACGACATAAAGGTTAGGAAGCAATCGTTGGCGAGTTTAATGGATGAGTATAATGACACTCAGATACAATTGGAAATCGATGATCCTGAAAACGAATCACATGATCTAGATAGAGCAGCCTTTGATGATTTATGCTTGGACATTAAGTCAAAAATGGAAACGCTATTGTGCCCCGAATATACACACCCAACCTCCGCCTGTACTTCAGCGACTCCTTATCTAGCTACCCGCTGTTTACTGCAGGTGGCACTCGATGGTCAAGACATATACCCTACAGCAGCCAAAGTTACCAAAAGAGACTTCTACGTAGATTATCATTTTACAGGGACAGATACCATTGAAGAAGCCATCCAATTATACAAAGACCTCACATCGCTCCTGTAAACCGGAGGATTTACCATCCGTAAATGGCGATCCAACAATCCTGATATTTTGGAAGCCATCCCATCAACACTTCACGAGAGCCAGGTGTCATGCAGTCTTCCCTTTGAAGATGGCGCCGTAAAAACTCTTGGTTTGTTGTGGCATTCGAGTCGTGACTCATTTCAATTCTCAGTGGGGGCCCTCAACCGCAATATTGTGACTTGGACAAAGAGATCAGTGTTGGCGAATATACCGTCCATTTATGATCCATTGGGACTCATAGGGCCTGTAATTGTTCAATGCAAGTTGTTTATACAAGTTCTTTGGCAACAACACCTGGATTGGGATGGTAAATTGCCCTCAGAACTTGGGACACAATGGAAACAGACGACAGGAGGCATGAATGCCAATGTTGAACTTCACGGGTTTGCTGATGCCCGTTTGGCTAACTACGGATCCTTCAACCTGGCCTGAACTTACCACTGTTCGACCAACTGAAATTCCTGAACAACGATGAGTAAGATTGTGTTTCGTGGCGAGTAATCACAATGCAGATAACATTTTCATCCGTTTTTCCAGCTGGACTAAACTACACAGAGTAGTTGCTTACATTCTCAGGTTTTTAACAATCTAAAGCAGGATGCAGCAGCAAGACGGCATGGGCCTTTGACTACTGCCGAACTTCGCGATAGTCTGGCATCAATCATTCGCATCGTTCAGCATTGCTCGTACAGTCAGGAGATAAATAATTTACATAAAAGGAACGCCGTGCCACCTCAGAGCAACCTTCTCTCTCTGCACCCTTTCCTAGATAGTGACTATCTATTGAGGGTTGACGGCAGGCTAGAGAATGCTGAAGCATCATTTGAACAAAAACATCCTTTGATACTGCCACCTAAGCATCATGTCACGAAAATGCTTATTTGGAATGAACACATACGACTTCTGCACGCAGTAAGCCAACTTATCTTAGCTTCGTTGTGGCAACGGTGGTGGATAACCAATGACCGATCTGCTATCAGGCAGGTGATCCGCAGTTGTGTAACATGCTTCCGAGCGAAGACCAATGACACCAGTCAACTAATGGGACAATTGCCTAAGCCTAGAGTGAACCCTAGCAAGCCATTCTCTCATTGTGGTGTGGACTATAGAGGTCCGCTGCATGTGAAATATGGAAATCCACGAAGTAAAACTCAGAAGAAATGCTACATAGCATTGTTTGTGTGCATGGTGACCAAGGCAGAACACATTGAGGCCGTCAGTGATCTATCCACGAAGGCCTTTATTGCCGCCTTAAGAAGATTCATTTCAAGACGTGGCCGTTGCAGTCACACGTACAGTGACAATGGCACGTGCTTTACCGGAGCAAGAAGGAAATTAGATGAATTATCACGCTTCATCCGGACATAAGATCATCAAACGAACGTATTGAACTACACAGCTGAAGAAGGAATTCGTTGGCATCACATACCTCCTCACACCCTCACTTCGGCAGACTGTGGGAAGCAGGTATAAAATCAGTGAAGACCCACCTGAAGAAGGTTGCTGGTAACACTGTGCTAACCTTTGAAGAAATAACCACACTGCTCACACAAATTGATGCATGTTTAAATTCGAGACCAATCGTCGCAATACCCAACAGTCCTGATGAATATGATTTCCTCACACCTGGACATTTCTTGACTGGCGAGTCGTTAGTCTCTTTCCCTGAACCTGATTGTCTCTTAGCGCCATCATCACGGCTGTCAAGATGGCAATTGGTCCAGCGGTGCCGACGACTCATCTGGAAACGCTGGTCAACTGATTACTTGGGCCAGCTCCACAGCGTTCCAAGTGGCTTCAGAATCAACCCAACCTCAAGACAGGAAGGCTGGTACTTCTGAAAGTACCCCCCCAAATGGCCAACCAGAATAATTGAAGAGCTTAATCCCGGGATTGATGGTCTGGTGCGTGTAGTGACTGTGCGGACAAGCAAAGGGTCATATAAAAGACCAGTGACAAGGATCAGTCTTTTTCCTGACGAGCGCATTTAAAGGACTACCACTGTACTGTGTTTCACCTTTATTTCTTATATTTGTATGTGTACAGTTTCTGTTGTGAGCTGCTAGAGACTTGCGTTGGAGAAGTGCGTCTATGAATTGCTACCATTTTTGTAATTTGTTTGATAAATTAGGTGGGCGGCATGTTCGGTGCTGCTCCCTATATTAACGGTACGGTAGTTCACCCTGTGCTCACGTACGGCAGCGCACGTAGCACGGTCGGGAATCTTGCGCATTCCGTGTAATGCCATATCTTTGACTTCATGAGCTCTTTGTCTTATATTATTGTATATTGTCCTCCCATGTTACAATTATGATCTAGTTAGTTTTAAGGTATTAAACCACATAAGTAAGTAAGCGTGAAAATCCTTTTAATAGCTACCAGAGAGAATGTTTGAACACAACAGTAGTAGTAGCTTGTTGAAATACAACGTGCTATACGGATATTACACATGAATATGACGTGCCCTTTGCAAGTTCTACCTCTGTACACAATTTCATTCAATTCGGTTTCACCGTGTTTGAATTTATAGGGGGAATCGATTTGCACACATACATTGTCGCCATATGCAAACTATTGGACTGATGACCGTGTAGCTTGGTCAAAGAACGTTTCTCACATAAAGGTATGTTGTTGCAAAATTTGGTAGAGATCAGATGATTAGGTTAGTCGCAATTTGATTTAAGCTTTGAACATTTGGTTGGCCGCCATTCCGTTTTCGTCAAGAAGGCGGCGATATAAAACATGGCACTGAGGTGTCCTTTGCTGATGCTACCTCTGTACCAAATTTCGTTCAATTCGGTTTCACCGTCTTCGAATCGATAGGGGGGGAGGGGACAGACATTCAGGACACACACTCCCACACACACAGACAGACACACACACACACAGACAGACACACAATTTTTGGCCCTGTGTAGATCTCATAAGTCTATTTCTTTTTTTGCAAAAATTGAAAGTAGGCTAATAGACAATATTAACATTTCGTGCTGCTATTCCAGTATGTGATGATTCAATAAAGTATTTAGTTAATAGATGTGTATTGCTAGGCGTAAATAGCAAGCCATGTCTACATTAGGCAGGATGAAGTTTTGATGTATTATCTCATTGGGCGTGTTCCCTTCTCCCCACACGCAGGTAGAGGGAACTGCTTCGTTCACGATATCATCTCGCATTTCAACCAGCTTACGCTCAATTTATTTACAGTATTCATAAATAACAGGCTTAAATGCTTTTCATCGTTTAAGGGAGGGACATAAAGATTAGGTTAGGTTAGGTTTTGTTGTTTTAAGGGGCGGAACTACGAGGTCATCTGCCCCTGACATAAAGATTAAGAAGTCAAAAGATATAACTATATTAATTGTAGAGATCTGAAGCCATTCTTTCAGTGTTGCCTTTACATAATTGGCATATGTTGCTCTTCAGTCGGTCAACATAAATATGCCCAATGAATGCGCGGGGTACAAGATATAAATATGTATTTACATACAAGGGCTGATTTTTTTCAACTTCCAATGGACTGTATAAAAATAACAGATTGACATACCAAACTGATTTTACTATTAAATGTTTACTTGTTTTATTCTTGTCTCAACATAATCGCCAAAACGATTGAAACATTTGTCGTATCGTTACACCGTTTCTCCAATGCCCTCGGTAAAAAAATTCTGCCGCCACTTAGGTGGATACATCTGGACAGTCTTCTGAAGTTTTTCCATTCTGGCGAGGTGTTGCCGCCCAACCATACCTTCAATTCTCGAAGAAGGTGAAAATCATTCAGTGCTGGTTTGGACTAAACGGCAGATGGTAGCCTGTTCTTCAGTTGCTCTTCGTGAAATTTGTGATTATCTACTAGAGTTATGAACTTCTTACAGTTGAAGAACAATTCAGATGTAATTTTAACTTCTTCTGTGTCCTTCTTAAACTTCTCCATCCATTTCGTCGTGCTCCTCAATCCAATATATTTCAAGATTATTTTAGTCAATCGTGTGTCGTCCATTCTTAATAGGTGCCTAGAATTTCAGTCTTCGTTTTCGTATTGTGTCCGTGATCCTTTCTGAATACTTGTAGAGATCCTCATCTCTCTTTTTTTCATGTCCCGTCTGTGATCTTCTGCGGTCCGAGAATTTTCCTTAAGATTTTCCTTTCCTTCTTTTCGATTCCTTGCAGTTCCCCATTTTTATTTAAGATAAGGCATTCTGAGCCATCCAGTCCCTCTGGATTTACAACCACGTTGTAGCGTTGAATTTTGGGTTTTCCTACTCTTTTTCAATAATAGAGTATACCAATTTCTCTCCGAAGCATTTCACGACTATCCCTAGTTAGTATTCACGTATGGTTTGCTTTATAGTTAGGCTATGTTACAAGAATAGTATTGACAGTGATTAAGTAATAATGATTCTTGTAGATTAATAGGAATATTCACAGAGAGAGAACAATCATATCGTGACCAGTAGGTGAAGGTCAGAGCATGCCACGTAACAGGGTGGAGTCGTAACTTGTGTTGTATAATCAAAGCGAGGGATCGCTCCCACTACTTTGTTCAATAATGTAGTATGAGTCTCGGGAAAATGGACATTCTCTATTCAGTGTAGCTGTTTTATTTAGGGACTTGCCCCCACGATGGGTAGCTGCAGCTAGTCCAGACATCAGAGGTTCGAATCCTGACGTTGACAGCGGCTATCGCCAGTAAGGGGTTTCCCCGTGTTTTTTTTCCACATTTCCTCCAGTAAAATGTCGGGGTAGTAAATTATTTCAGATCCTCGGCCATCAAACTCATATCTTTCGATTTTCGAAGTGAAAAGCCACGTCCTGTGGTTCGGATTGCACGTAAAAAGGAGGTTCCGTGGCTCATGATCGCATGATTAACAGTCTCGTAAAAATACAAGCTTCCTTCCTTCCTTCCTTCCTTCCTTCCTTCCTTCCTTCCTTCCTTCCTTCCTTCCATCCTTCCTTCCTTCCTTCCTTCCTTCCATCCTTTTCTCCTTCCTTCCTTCCATCCTTCCTTCAATCCTTCCATCCTTCCATCCTTCCATCCATCTATCCATCCCTACTTCCTTCCTTCCATCCTTCCATCCTTCCATCCATCTATCTATCCCTCCTTCCTTTTTTTCATCCATCCATCCATTCATCCTTCCTTCCTTCCTTCCTTCCTTCCTTCCTTCCTTCCTTCCTTCCTTCCTTCCTTCCTTCCTTCCTTCCTTCCTTCCTTCCTTCCTTCCTTCCATCCATCTATCCATCCCTCCTTCCTTTCTTCCATCCATCCATTCATCCTTCCTTCCTTCCTTCCTTCTTTCCATCCTTTCTTCCTTCCTTCCTTCCTTCCTGCCATCCTTCCATCCATCTAACCATCCCTCCTTCCTTTCTTCCATCCATCCATTCATCCTTCCTTCCTTCCTTCTTTCATATCTGTCCATAATACAACTATTTATAACTACAGTGATTACAGAAAGGTTATCAGACAAGGTCAAAACCCACCCAAGTACACTGAGCTGATGACAAAGATGTCCCAAGCTCTTAAAAATGAATGATGAAGACAATGTGCTACCCAGGAGCTGACATCAAGTGGGACGTGTGTTGTCGACAATAGATCCTTAGCTGACGTGAGTCGGGCATTGCTTCCACTTACTTGTGCCGGACTCCTTCCTGTCATCATTCCTGTCACCCTCCCTTGGTAAACACTTGTTCTATTCCGACCCCAAAGGCTTTAGAGTATCCGATGCCTAGAGAGTCTTTCACTTTCCAGCCTTAATTGTCCCTTGTCTCATCCTTCCTGATACTCTCATTCTTCGAGGGGTTAGAACTCTTCTTTTCTTCTCATGGTTTCTCCTGTCTTCTGTGCAAGACCCTCAAGGAGGCAGGTTGTGTGTAGCCCTTCCACTCAAGGTGAATCCTGGATAGTGCTACATCCTCTAGGGATGTGTTCGGGAATTAGTGACCCCAAGGGTCTCATGAGCTGGGTATTTTTTTTCTTCCTTTCTTTTTCCATTGCCTCTAGGGCGAACCCCCTCTTCTTTCTCTTTCCTATCTGCCTTTCATGGCTCTACTTCCTTCCAAGTCCCCACGCTTTGGTGTGTGCGTATTTTAAAGATACTCTGTGTTTTTCTGGTATCTGCAATAGTTTTTGTGTGTTTGTAACGCAAGTGGGGATCGGGAAGGAGGCGGCCGTTAGCTTAAGTTAGGAACCATCCCGGCATTTGCCTGAGGTAGAAGTGAGGAATCACCTAAACCACTTCTAAGATGGTTGAGATGGGATTTGAACCAATCGCTTCTCAGTTTTGCCTCACGAGGCTGAGTGGACCCCGTTGCAGTCCTAAGACCACAACTTAATTTCTTGGCAGAGAGTCCTCTGGGAGGACAGCCAAGAATGCTAGCTGCTACACTAGGAACTGGTTATTTGAAATTGAAAACAAAACATATTTATGTACCGTAAATGGATTGAGACTCGGTCATGTTTTATTGAACTTCTGTGTATACAATGTTGGAGGTTATAATGGAATCTGCTGTTAATTTTTGTGATATTCCTCAACAGCAAGTTTGTTGAGCGATTTCTCTCATGAAAATATAAAACTTCATATACAGTAGTTGATCATAAGAAATGGCTGCTCTCGGTAAAAAAGAATATGCCTGCATCTTCCAAAGTTTGTCTTTGGGCTATATGGATTGGCTGTAGTGAACCAAACATTTGGTACTGAACTCGAATTCAGCCCAGCTAAAGACTTTGACTGAGCCGAGGTTCGAACCGACTTGTGAACCATGGGAGAGAAAAATTTGGTAAATTGGAATTAAAACAATTTAATATTTATATTTGCATTTTGGGGAGTGAATGATGCATAATGAAACTATTTTGGATAATTTTGTAGCATTTTATGGAATTATTATTTGGAAATATTCTGGTGAATGAGATTTTAACTAAGGAAGAGTCAGATCATTCGAGGCTGGAAATTGAACAAGGCTTCATGTTAGCAAGCAGAAAACCAGTTTTGGTTGGTCAAGGCGACAATAACAGATTATGCACACGACCCGCTGATAAGAGGCTAGATCCAGGAGCTTCTATCACGATATTTCAACAGCCAATCAGATTGAGGCACATACATTTTTTGAGAATCGCTTTTATATAAATTTGGCTTATATAAAGCGATATGTACACTTCTACAGGTGTAGAATACAATATGGAATTTATTTGGTTAAATAGAAGTATAAATTACTGGCTAGGAGAGAAACTATGAGTATATTTCTATTAAAATGCATCCATGCGAGGCTAGCAGAGCAGGCTAATTTTGGCACGCGCGCCATCGCAGAGAGGGAAGCCAGGACTCTTACTCAGCTTCTTGAACCGAGCGGACGTTTTCAGTCACGCGTCCAGCAGAGCATTACCATGATAAAGAAGTACGGACGACAGACGAAGTAGGACCGTTTGGAGATCAACCATTCGCCGAGGAAGAAATACGAGAAGCCGGTGAAATATAAATGCACTAGCTACAGAAGAGAAAAGCATTTATTCAGTATCACAATCATTAGAAGAAGACTTCGCTACAATAGCACTATTCTTCAGCGAAGCGATAAACAGCAGCATTGCTTACGACAGCTATATTATTGCAGCATTCAACATTCTACAGTACAACATCACAGTCAAGATGACCGTAATAAACCTGAGTCAGAGAGGACGAATTTATTCAACTATTATTGAGAAGATTATAATGAGCAACTAAACAAATGGAAGGAGGTTAGTCTATACCATGGATTGGAGATTCAGAGTGATCTAGAAGACCGGGAATCGATAAATCTACAACTGCTTAACAACATGCAGTATTCTGAGATGACTTCCGATACTACAAGCGAGATGTCCATTACCACCACAAAGAGATATCAACCCAGGACATTCAGATCTACATTTATGATGACGATCTGCTACACGAGAAGAAGAAGATGGACGCATGCAGTCGTTTGGACCAAGAGACCCAGACACCAGGTCGCTGACCATGAAAAGAGAAGACTTGCCGTTAGCCGAGAAGGACGAGCTGTCTCGCAGGTGTTCGCATCACGATCCAGACTGGGGAGCGATCATATGGTTGGCACACGCTTGGCAGGAACCCGTTTCCAACGCAGACGACTCTTACCAGCAGTTCAAGCCGAACATCGAGCACATCTAACGAAGGTATTCACGACACCAGAAGCCATCAGAAAGGTAGAAAAACTGAATGCTCTAAGATCTGTAGTTTTGCAGTAGTATTTGTTGTTATTGATGGGTGACCAACTTCATTGTAGATATTCTTATCTTCTTCCTATGTTTATTGTAGCTAAACTTTGGAGATTTACTATAATTCTTTGATACGTCTACGTGTGTCGTTTCAGACGTAATTTCATTCATTTTTGACCTTACATACTTCGTTTCCTCTATATTTTTGAAGGAATCGTTTTTAACATGCTCACTTTTGAACGAAACTCGTTTTATAAGGGAATGCTTCGATGGTAACATATTTCATTGGAAATACTTTCCAATAGTAAGAATATTTTGAACGTTAAGATTGTCATTGATAGTTACAAATGCGTATCAGCGACAGAATACATTTGCATAAATATATTGCATTATTATAAAAGAAAGCATTATTGTAAAATGCTGTAACAATTTTTAACAAACATTATTATGTCAGAATATAACTGAAACACTTATTTATAACAATATGGAAGTTATAAAATTCCAATTGCGGAATACAATTTATTTGACAATGATATAGTCATGGACTAATGTTATTATGAAAGTACACTATAAAATAGGATCATGTTAGTGACAATTGAGGTCAAATGATGCCTATAGTTATTAACAATTTCATTGGAAACATTGTTAAACTGAAATGACAGCATACCAGGAGATTTGTTAGTCTACCTGAGGTCTCGTATGTCTTAAAACAAGCTTAAATATGAATAATTTCATTCATTTAAATGTACACCAGATGCGCGAGGATATGTATTTATATTTATTAACTAGTAACTACGAGTGAACTACGAGTTAGTATTGTTTATATTTGGTAACGTGGAAAAACAGTCTATTATGGAACTAAGTGAACGAAAAGCGCTATTGAAAGAAATAAGAAATACTGTGTGAGGTGAATTGTAGTGAACAAACATGTAATTGCTGTTAAAATGCACGAGGTTAAATAATTTAGAGGAGAGATGTGGTTAGGAGTGCACTCTGAACGGTAGTATACAATTGCGTATGTACCTAGTAAAGTCACTGATTCTTCTACAAGTTTGTAGCAAGATGGGTTTCTCAGTAATGCCGTGCGGAGTGATGAAGATTGTTGGTAGTAATGAAAAGAAGGAAGTAGGTTATGTTTGGAGCGTAGCAGACGCTATTTAAGAATATTGTTCACCGTATTACGAGAGAAGGAAACGTATTGCCATGTGGAGCAACGAATTGTTGCAGTATGTGAAAAAAGCACTGACATACGGGTTAATATTTGTATTGTTCATGTCATAGAGTATCAGTATAATATCCACGAAGTATATTTTGAGGTTTTTTAAGTAGTTTCCCATCGCTCTTTATCTTATTGTATTTTATTCATTGACTCGACTTATTCTAAGCTATATTTAACTTCAGTGTTCGATATACAAGCTTTAATTATTATGACAAGTTACCAGAGATACCTGAAAATGTATTGTTGTGTGAAACATTGTTCATAGATCTGTTTTTTTTTAACAGAGACACTAGAGGACTGTCAGGTCGCGACTGACAGTGCGAATAGTATTTTTAATACCGTGTTAAACATTGAAAGGTGTATATAATGTATATATTTCAACCATATTTAATTAATATTATTATTATTATTATTATTATTATTATTATTATTATTATTATTATTATTATATATTCACATTTTGCGCACGTATGTGTATAATTCAGGGTTTTATATTGTTAACTTAATTTTTGATGCTTGAACAGCTGATGCTGATCAGACTGCTTCAGTGACAGAGTCACCGCGTGATTATTAATGCGTAAACATTTTATTAATTTCTTAAATACTTACATTTTTGAATTTACATTGTTTATGAATATTTATAGCACAGATAGAAGGACTATCTGACGAGTGATTTATTTTATTTTAACTTGCTTTATTTTTATTGCTGATAGGGAGTTTATTGTTTGTATTTTTTAGTAATAAATCCCAGGCATTTTTTTTTGTTTGCCTGTTCGTTTTTTATAAATCTGATCACCTTTTCATTTTGCAATCGACATGCGATAATACTGCGAATTAGTTACTACAATTCACGTAGTTTCAACTTTCACCGTTCACATCCGAGATCCGAGATTCTCGTCCTACCATCATGTTATGGGTATTTTATTTCTAGTAAATGTGTAACTAATCAGTAGTGTTGTTGCATGGCCGGTATGTATCGAGAGTTCCCTAGTCATTATCCTAGTAGGTTAGTGTTGGTTTATCTGGCTGGGTATTGACCTCCCTACAATTCTTTTCCATCTCAGCGGATATAGGCTATGACTATGCGGAATTCGGGTGCAGTACGCAAATGATTCCTAATATAAAAACGCGTACACATCTTTTATAATGTAATTAAATTGGATATTATGAAACACCAAGCATAAACAATTAACAATAATAACGAATTTAACATATTAAATATCGGCTTCGGTGGCGTAGTCGGTGGCATGCTGAACTTCTATGTCCAAGATCGCGGGTTCATACTCGGCCGAAATTGACGGATTTTTATGAACGTTAAAATCCTGTAGTATGCCTTCCTTTGGAGGGCTGGCAGACCCATGTCATAGATTTATGGCATGTAAAAGAACCTACTACTATAATAGAAACGTCATGTCAAGTTCCAACGTTCGCCGCTAGGTGTCAGTGACAGTGGCATCTGATAGGAAAAGTTGGAACTACTTGAAGTTGAACTTGCTGGGAGCCCACGGGCGCTCAATTTAAATACCCTGCTATGGCCATTATCTGCAATTCATATATAAATTAAAAGTTAACAAAAATGGCAGGCAAAAGAAACTGCTAAGATGGGATTCAAACCACCTAAAATTGCATAACTTCCGTTAAATGTCCAGCAAGCTAACCTGCCGGCTTGCTTGTCAAGTCTCCAATTTTCTAAAGTTGCAGGCAATTCTGTACAGTCTCGCTACTTGCTCTTGGTGGCTATGGTGGAGAGTTGGGCCTCGAGCTGGGGATCCCTGTTTTGCCGCAGACATGGAATGTAAACATGGCTAGGATGTTTATTTGAACACTATCGCTGTCCATGTGTTTCCTTTCATTTAAAACCTTCATGATGATTATGAGCATGCCATGAACACTCTCAATTTCCAAAAAGAAAACAACCAAACTCATAGGGCTGCAGGCATTCACTCGCGAGCCACAACATTAAAACCGCTATCCACTGTGAACTCGCATGCCGCCTGGTGAGGTTGTGGACACATGACGCCGCCATAAGGAAATCATATATATTTCATACGAGTTGTTCGATGCAATGGTGAATCCAAGGGATTGGTTGAGGTTAAACCCTTTAGCCTGATAGATCCGTATAAACAAATATCATATAACCCCTCAAATTAAACAAACATTTGGCTGGCTGCGTGGCTCAGCGGTAACGTTCTCGCCTGCTGTTCCCAAGGTTGCAGGATCGAATCCTGGCGCAGGCAGTTGGCATTTGAAGGTGCGCAAATGCGAAAGGGTAGATTTACTGGCACGTTAAGGATCCCCTTCGGGACAAAATTCCGGCACCTCGGCGTCTCTCAAAGCCGCACTTGTTAAAAGGGACGTAAAACCAATAACATTATTATGATACAACAACAGTATGTGTATATCTTGTTGTTGTTGTGTTTTGTTTTGTTTTGTTTTTTTTTGTTTTGTCGTGGGGCCTCCTGAGAGGCCGAGTGCAGGTCTTTCTAGTCGACGTCCGTGGGCGCCCTGCGCGCTGGGATGACAGATGGAATGGATGGAGATGAATGATTTAGATTGGGCAAGGATGTGGAAGGAAGCGGCCGTGGACTATCAGAAGGTACCATCCCAGCGTTTGCCAGGTGTTGAAAGTGGGGAAACCACGGAAAACCATTTCAAGGATGGCCAACTGTGGGGCTTGAACTCACGCGTCTACCGAGTCAGCCGAGAGCTTGGCCCCATGGCCTAACGCTGCATTTTTTTTTTGCGAGAGTACCCACCAATGTCGGTATCTCTTGTTGTGTAAGTAAGCAATGTGGCCAGGTAGTACGAGATGTGATGTAGGTTGAATATGTAGCTAAATCTTTCTGAGTGCAGGAAGTCATGAATATCCACCCGCTCCCACACACACACCCATCGCTACCGGGAAGAGGGGACGTCAGCGACCGGGTTCACAATTTCCGGGAAGTCGCTTCCAGGTCACGTATCGCATAAAATGAGTGTCAGACTGCGTAAAGCCTTTGCACCGATGAGCCCACAGCGATCAACAGCTACCAATAATCTGATTTAAATCTCTCAAAAGGCGCTATGTTCACCATTTTGCCTACACTGGGTAGGCCATATCCACAAGTGATGTAGGCCACTCGATTGAGTCCCTGACTTCGTCAAGAGATCGCTAAACAGGCGTCCCGAGCCAGAGTTTGCGTGCGGTAGGGTGGTCTGATCCTTTCCACTCCTCCTGCCATAGTATCCGACAGGTTCGCATTTCGCATCACGACCTGCGAGACCATGCACCACACCATATCTATACTTTTAAATTCTTGGCAGCGCCTGGAATAGAACCCAGCAAACAATGCTAGCCACTGCGCCACGAGCTGGTCATCGGGACTAAGCAGCCAACATATGCGATTCCTCGTGTCAGGAAATGTCGATAAACGAGGATTATGAATACCCAAAAGGAAAAGTATATCACTCGGCGACACCACTTGTAGTACTCGACTAACGTGCGTAAAACAGAGAGCAGCAAAACCGGCTTGAAGATAAGTCTGTAGTTACCTCATGTTTTGATTATCACGAGAGGTCGAGACATGACAAACAGGTTTTGTGTTCAAATATCAAATACAGTCAGCGATAATTCTAAGAAACGTTAATAAGATAAGACGGGCTATATATGCAGCCAGGTGTTGTTCAGATGAAGGTCATGTGGACCCCTCATTCTTGAAGACTTGTTATCATGATGTGGGAGGGAACCCGTCCAATTGCCTGGCCGTCCCTTCCCCTTTCAGACATAAACTCGTGACAGTTACGGCGCTGTTGTCAGACTTCCTACTTTGAACAATCCCCCACAAAACGATTTCAGTACCCTGGATTTCTGGAGTATCACTCGCCGTAGGCTGATCCATCCCAGGCCTCAAGTACTGTAGATGCAATGAAGTCCTTTTCTAAATGACGGAACCTCGCTAGGGCCACGTGGCTACTGAGTGTAGCAGCCTGCCACTAGCAGCAGCAGCAGCGTAACGGCCAACAAGCTTTAAACACACTTTTTAACTTATTTAAGATTCATCATTACTTACGTGAATTTCAGATTATTTGGTGGAAATCCTTTCCATTTTCGAAACACACGTTGCACCGACGTAGGAAGGTATGGTACACTCACTTTAATTCATCCTGCCATATATTTTGTGTCAGTGAAGTTATTTCGTTCTCGAGAGTCTCCAGAATACGCGGATTGTATCTGTATAACTTTAGTTTGAGGTTCCCCAACAAGTATAAACCGCAAGGCGCTAAAACTTACAGAGACATTTACTGCAAGACTTCTTCTTGAGAAGATAAGTTTCTCTTAAGAACATTAGTTGTTTTGTTTTTTTGACCCAACCATATTCACGGGATACGAGATAGGCTACAGTACTTAACCACAAGTCGTACCTATTTCATCTAAGATATCTTGCCAGCTGCGTATTGAATCAATGCTATGACAGCATTCGGTGCTTCCCGACCCACTGTTTTGTAATCCGTAACTCATCGCGTATCCGCCCACCATGCGGCTTAGGCGAGTTTCCGTCTTTTAGGTAAGGACCTCACTGCTTATTCTACTCATCATCGGGTTTTGTTGGTTCCTTAGTTTAGGGGCTGTGACAACGCGATCATGTATCCCCGTGTACTTCGGGTGTGTGTAGAACCTGTCCGATAACCGGTGTTAATTGTGATGACTGTATTAGTGTGTGTATCAGTTTTAATTGAAGTAAGGACTGCAGACATTCAATGTGTCCAAGTAGTTCCTACTTTTGCCACCAAACGCCAACGTCAACCACAAATTAGTTCAGAACTTAGTTACCAGATGCCACCGCAGTCGACTCTTGACGACGACCGTAGGAACCTAAGTATCACCGATGTAATTAGTGGAACGTTCTTTAACATGCCATAAATCTATGACATGGGACCGCCGGCTTTACTTCCCCTCCGAAGGAAGACATACTGCGGGATTTTTAACGTTCTTAAAAAATCCGACGACTTTGGCCGGGTTTGAACCTGCGATGTTGGGCATAGAAGCTCAGCATGCTACCAACTACGCCACCGAAGCCGCTACTCACCATCGGGGATGATATGCCATGACCTTCTTTGTGGCGGATGATTTGTATGGTCGAATACTCTTCCAGATCCCAACTTCATGAGAGGAGTTGGAAAGACGAATGAATGGAGATAGGTGAGAACCACCTCCCTATCTTGCCCATGTCAAATGTTCAATTCTTTGGTGCAGATTACTCAAAACCTATTTGGGTTATTACAATGAAATTTTCAGAGATTGTTATATCCAACTTTCTCTGTAATCATTTTTTTTTTTTTTTACCCTCCAGGTTGGTGGAACCCACGGACTCAGCGAGGGAACTCACCACTACCGCCTCTACGGGCAGTGTCCTAGAGCTGGGAACATCGAATCGGAAGGGATACAACTGGTGAGGTGGGATTGGCACCTCACCCAGGCGGCCTCACCTGCAAAGCGAACAGGGGCCTCATGAGGGAAGGTAAGGGATGGTTAGGCAAGGAAGAGGGAAGGAGGCGGCCGTGGCCTTGATGAAGGTACTATCCCGGCATTTGCCCGAAGACGAAGTGGGAAACCACGGAAAACCACTTCGAGGATGGCTGAGGGGGAATTGAACCCCCTCTACTCATTTGGGCCACCCGAAGCTGAGTAGACTCCGTTCCAGTCCTCGTACCACTTTTCGTGGCAGAGCCGGGAATCGAACCCAGGACCTCCGGGGCGGCAGCTAACCATGCTGACCCCTACGCTACGGAGGCGACTAGTAATTATTTAAAAAAAAACTAAATTTCGGTTTTTGATGTGTAACATCTCTCCACTCGGTTGCTGGATATATTTGTGGGAGCGATTTTGAAAAATGGGACGGAAGTGGATCGGAACGATCGAGGTGGCACCAGCTGGCACACTTTCGTTCGATCGAATGGAAGTGTGCTCAAACGGAAGTGTGCTAGCTGGCAGTGGAGGATCGAACGAAAGTGTAAGACGCACTGCCACCTCGATCGATCGATCCAGCTGGCAGTGGTAAGAGAAACAATGAGCGCGCGGTGTCGGAAATTGATACCATGACGTACTCTCGGCCATGTGGAATGTATATGACATACTGAACGGTAAACGCTCATGCGAACTCTGGTGTCAAGTGATTGAAACCAAGCACATGGTACATGTTCGAAGTCTTCGTATCAGTATTTAAATGGTAAAATGCCTTAATATCAAATATTGTATGTAGTCAGCATAGCCGGTATTATGTTTATGCACAATGGCTATTCAAATATTAACCCACATAACGGTAATGCAGTCATCAATATAATATAATCGTTGTGGTTATACGAGAATTGACAAGCCTTCATGAACTATTGCTGAATACATTCTCTTTACTCACAAGCGGGCCTATTCATAAGGCATTTTATACTCAATTTCACGCAGGAACATTATCGAAACAAGCAAAATATAATTCCGTAATGCAGTATTATTGGAACGTGGAAATAAGTCACTATCTTGTGCACAATATTTGCGTAGTCGAAATAGCCGTGGGGTTAGCGCCTATGACTGTGAATCTAGATATCTCGGGTTCGAATCCCGGACGGGGTAGATAATTTTGCTACCAGATTATCATTTTAAACGATATTTAACATATCAATATGACTCATTTTAACAGAATCCATATGAAATTACGTGCTGATCTGTGAATCAAGAGGTCCTGTTTATAAGGAACTAGCAGAAGTACCCGTTCTTCGAACGGTGTTATATATGAACACCAGACATTATCAATTGAGCTACTGTTGCAATGGTTAGCGGTTTGTAATTCCTTCATAAGTTTATCAGAACGAAGTTAGTTTTCTGGGAATATCACACACACTGTTAATTTAAGGCCCTTAAAATGTGATTTTCGGAGACCCCTTATATACTCGCGAATTTTGTCTCTCACAATGAGAAGCGCAACATATGCTTTGATCGTCCTTCTAGGATAATTTTTATATTTCGCCTATTTTAGCATGTATTTTGAGAAGTTTTTCCCTATATCCACCCTTCTACTGTATGAAAAGTACGGTGAGGAATTTTATAAATGATTGGTGTATTGACTCATGTTTACCATACCTAATTTTACGATGCACCAAGCATCCGAACACGATTTATAGGCGTACATAGAGATACACAGAAAGACAGACAGACAATTCTATTGTCTACAACATATCACCCAGATATCCAAATATGGGTATATCTACCACAAAGTATCAAACAAAATCATTCTTACGATGAATCCGTATGTCGACAAAAAAAAAAAAAAAAGATTAGTCAAAATGTGCTCTCAAACTAAGTTCACCTAACCTGTACTTCCTGACGTGAAATAGATTTGAAAGCTTTGTAGACGAAACGCAATACATCTCACATAAAAAATGACCCTCTACGTTGTGTTAGGTCCCCATACACAGGAAGACCTCTTTCATAAATTATAAAGGCTTGTGGTGCATGAAAATTCAGGTTTTTTTAGCCTCAAATGGCCCAAATTCCTAAAAGTCGCAAAAAATGCTGATTCAATTCAGGAATTTTTGAAAATAATGTTGCTGTTCGGAGATATAATAGACTTTCTGTACTATATGCCGCACGTGAAATTACATGAAAAAATTCTAGGTTACCCCTTGACCCCCTTAAGTGCATTGACGAATTATACAGTCTACGTTGATTCCGTGATAACCTTATAGCCATTGGCAAACTTTCACATAAATGTAATAAATGGAGTAACCTAATAATAATATCGTATGGCTTCGGGTGCCGGGTGCAAGCTTCGGAATTTGACACCCAGAGGGTAGCTTGCATGTCGAAATTTCGTTGTTCCTTGAATCACTATGAAAGTCAAGGAGGGTAGATATCTACGCTCCTTGAACACTATAGCGCTTTCTAGTAGAGAAATGAGGAACTTTGTGTTGGCGGAAACTCCTGAGATTAATTTTGCCATTATGAACACGGCCTACTGAATTCAAATGGGTTCTTTGACATGCCAACATCGTATGACATACGAGTCGTATTTTTGCCGCCTTTCAAAAATCACTTACCACGGTCAGGAGTGAACCTGCAATCTTGGGGTTAGTAGACCGAGACACTATCCACTCACCCACCGTGGCAAGGTATAAATGGAGTGACATTGCTTCTTACAGAAATAGATGGAAAGTTGGATGCCACCCCTTGAGATAATGTTGTCATAGTTACCGATTTCCATTCCTTCATTAGTTTGTTAAATTAAATTAAATTGATTGTCTGGGAATATTTCAGATTCTGTTGGTTTTAGAGCCTTATTCGATGCCCCCAAGTTTTGTTTCTGGCACCGAGGGGCTTTGTCTCCTCGTTGTACGCCATAATATAATACTACTAATAATAATATAATATAGGGATAGGAATATAATATACCTGCCTACCACACCCGCAGGTGTAAATCGCGTGAAAAAATTCTAGTGTACCCCTTGACCCCCTTAAGCGCATTATACGTATTGATGAATTTTACAGCTTAATTTGGTTCCGCGATAACCATCTAGCCGTTTGCAAACTTTCACACCAATGTAATTAATGGAATTGCACTGCGTCTTACAGCAATAGATGGACCTCTGAGAATCTGTCGCCATGGTTACCGCCTTGTATTCGTTCATAAGTTTTTATTAAATGAAATTAGTTTTCTGGGAATATCTCAAAAACGGTTGGTTTTAGGGCCTTAAAATGTGGATTTCGGGGACCCTGTAGGGCCCCCGAGTTTTGTCTCTCACATTGAGGGGCTGAAAATGATCTTTGTCTCGTCCTTCTACTCCTATTTCAGCATGTATTTTAAGGGGGTAGGCCCTCTTTTATGAGAGGTACGGAGACGCGTTACATCAATGATTAGTGTCGTGTCTCTGATGGATATCTGTACCAAATTTTACATTGATACACCCAGCCGTTCTCGAGTTATAAGGGAACAAAGTTGTCCACAGACAAACAAACAAACAAACAAACAAACAGACAGACTGACCAAAAAATTATTTTCGCACGCATCCTTAATAAAACAGTCTGAAACGCGTAAATAACTCAAATTTCCGTAGAAATTGCGAAAAAACATACAAACTTTAATTTTTATGCATGTAGAGATATACTGCACCGCTCGGTGTTGACCGTGTTTTATTGCACAAATTTAGGTTTTACTCGCTAACCGTTGGAGATACACGAAAAGTGATAAGGACCTTTTGGATAGAAAATTAAATGTTAAATGTCGTGTATGCATCAAACGTTTGCTATTTCTTAGCGTTCTCCTTTTATTTGAAATGGAAATATGAAATTTTGAAACCAAAGGGTGTAGTGACGTCACATATGTGGGTTTTACTCGCTAACCGTTGGAGATACACGAAATGTGATAAGGAACTTTCGGATTGGAAATTAAATTTCAAAGCTCATATGTGCCATCAAAAGTTTGCTATTTCTTTGCGTTTTCTTTTTATTTGATATGGAAATATGAAATTTTGAAACCAAAGGGTGTAGTGACGTCACTAAAATGGTCGCCATTTTTTAATAGTGCAAAATATCGAAAGTAAAAGTGTCCTATATGTAAACATGGTAAATCAGCTATATCCATGCAAAATTTAATTTAAATCGGACCAGTGGTTCTTGCGTTATTGAGTAACACACAGACAGACAGACAGAAAGACTGACACACACCATCTCATTTTTAGCCTACTTTCGATTTTTGCAAAAAATTAAAGTAGACTTATGAGATCAACACAGGGCGAAAAAAGTGTGTCTGTCTGTGTGTGTGTATGTGTGTGTGTGAGTCTGTGTGTGTGTGTGTGTGTATGTGTGTGTGTGAGTCTGTGTGTGTGTGTGTGTGTGTCTGTGTGTGTGTGAGTGTGTGTACTCTGAATGTCTGTCCCCCCCTATCAATTCGAACACGGTGAAACTGAATTGAACGAAATTTGGTACAGAGGTAGAACAAGCAAAGGGCACCTCAGTGTCATGTTTTATATCGCCGCCATCTTTACTAAAACTGAATGGCGGCCACTCAAACGTTCAAAACGTAAAATCAAATAACGACTAACCAAATCATCCGATCTCTACCAAATTTGGTAACAACATACCTTCGTATAGGATGCGTCTTGTGACCAAATTACAAGGTCGTCCGCCATACCATTTCAGGATGGCGGCCGTGCGAATTATGCAAACTTTATAATCCATATCATGGGACCCACCAGTTCCGATTATCGAGCCGAGCATCGTTTTAACTGTTCTAAAGGAAGAGGCACGTTCGAAATTAAAAGTTTATTTTGTAATACTATAGTGCAGACGTGATTTTAAAAAGCTGAACTGATTCAGTAATAAGACAAGATGGCAGCGGATATCTTGTGCCGGACTTATATTTCACTAATTTGAGTATTGCATGCAATATAGCGTACTGATAAAAAATAAATAAACTTTGTATGAAATGCTTTATATATAAATAATATACTCCAGTGATGAAATCGTTTAGTATAAATCATTATTTGCTAACAAGTTCTATGTAAGTCATTTTAAATAGAACGATATTCGTTGACACAATTAGCTCAGTGGTAGAGCGTTAGCCTATCGCTCAAATGCCTATGGTTCAAACCCGATCAGAGCTAGGTCTTTTGCTTGAAATGTTATATGTTTATTGTTTTGTAATGACTCAGATGTTTTAAAATTAAGCGTTATATTGTGCACATTATGGTGTAAAATATATATTTAATTAAAACCTAATTCGCCAGCAGATTTACTCGGGACATCTAGCTGCCAAAAAGGTAACTTCCAGATTTTATTGAAAAGTTTCTTCTTCTGGCCGCTAGAATGCACTCGCTCTGTTAGGATTATATTGTTCGATATTTCACCAATAGATGTCACGACTAGTCTACGTGGGGATCCATTGATTACTATACCATTATCATTCTATGCGCATCGAATTTGAAGAATGACAAGATGATACTACGATACATTTTCACTTTTTATTTTAAAGGGTTTGTAACAGCCTATTTTGCGTTACTTGAAAATGTTATTAAGCGTTATATTGTGCACATTATGGTGTAAAATATATATTTAATTAAAACATAATTCGCCAGCAGATTTACTCGATACATCTAGCTGCCAAAAAGGAAACTTCCAGATTTTATTGAAAAGTTTCTTCTTCTGGTCGCTAGAATGCACTCGCTCTGTTAGGATTATATTATCGAAAATATCCACATAGTTTGTATACACACGTCTCTGTAGGGTCATGGAAAGATTTGTTAATTCAATTAGGGTTGTGAAAGCCATGCACAACCAGACGTGTAAAGACATGCCTCAACTCAAAGTTGGATGTTGCCCACGGCAGGTCGTAATAATAATAATAATAATAATAATGTTATTGGTTTTACATCCCTTTTAACTACTGCTGATTTTAGAGACACCAGGGTGCCGGAATTTTGGCCCGAAGGGGATCTTTAACGTGCCAGTAAATGTACTGACACGGCTCCCTCGCATTTGTGCACCCTCAAATGCCAGCTGACTGCGCCAGGATACGAACCTGCAACCTAGGGCCCAGCAAGCGAGAACGTTACCGCTGAGCCACGCCGCCAGTCCGGTCGATTATGTCTCCAGATCCATAACATTCTTGATATACTTCTTATCTTTCTTTCTTCAATGATGGTAGCAGTTTTTATCTAGGTTGTGGCGTTTGGTAGAGGTAAATCGTTTCTAAGGTCTTCAACAAAGAATAGTTCTATTATACTCTTTGATAATAACAACAAGTTATAACTATACTCATACATTTAGGAGAAAGTAGGCTATATGTTCTTTACTGAACATCTTGTTTATATATTATAGTAAGTATGATTTAAGGTTATAAGCGGTGTCGCGTCTATTAATCTAGTTGATCCATATCGTATTCTTTATTTAGGCTAGTGCTGGTGGAAGCTACAAATCATCTAATAAAATGAGTTCTGTATTATAAACTACAATATCTGTAAAACACTCCCTTTTACAATAGATTAATATTTGTGCCAATAATAGTATAAAATATCGGTGTACCAACAATTGCACGTGAGGTTTCTTCTATGTCAGATGTTACACATCATATGCGACTACTGTAAGGCTCGTAAGTTTTTCTTTCACCCCAAGCCAGGTGTTTCACACCTTAAACAGTGTAATGAGTTGGAAGTCAGCTGTCGTAGCCTATTAGAATTAGATGGTACCGAAGTAACATCTACCTAATTCACAGGTTTTCTGGCGCCATGGACTAAAGCTGTGCCTTAACGAGCCAAATACTAAATTTAAATCCTCGCGGTTTAGTCGTGTACGTTAAATTGTTCACCACGACTACAATGAAGAGCTGCAACGTGTTCGGAGATCAGAGCTTCATTTCCGGGCGCTGACAGCGGCTATTGAGTGTTTTTACTCCCCGTGTTTCCTACATTTCCTCCGGGCAATTGCCGGGATAGTTCCTTACTTCAAGTCCCAGGGCACTTACCCTATTTCCTTACCCTAATAACATCATCTCGTGGTATAGCGGCTAGTATTTGTGGCCATCGCCCCGGAAGTCCGGGTTCAATTCACTGCTCTGCCAAGAAATGCAATTCTCGTTGAGGGCTGGAACGGGAAACACTCAGCCTCATGGGGCAGATCTGAGAAGAGAGGGATTCGGATCCTACAGCAGCCATCCTGGAAGTGGATTTCCGTGGTTTGCCATTTATGCCGGGATATCGAGTACCATAAAATATGCAGAAACTCCCAACTACCCGTACAAGAAAACATCCCTGCACTTAATCTTCAAAGATTGAAGTCACGCCATCCACCTTTGCAAGTTGCTGCTGACATGGCTCACAACAACTTCGACGCTGTGAAAGTCGGAAAACTTAAACAGACTTGTCCCTACACAACATATTTTCTGGTGTGCAAATGGCTAGTGGATCCCATCTACCACGCAGCCAGTGGGCCACTCTTAACAGAGTTCGGACAGGCCATGGAAGATATAGGGACTCACTCTATAAGCGGAACTGCTTAACGTCACCGGAATGCGACTGTGGTGCTCCACAGCAAACCATCCCTCACATCGTCGGCCTACTCGGGCAGCTGGGCTGATTTCTTCATTCCATCAGAGAGAGTACTAGAGTGGATAGAAGGACTGGACATTTCGATATGAAATTATGTTATTGTACTATATTTAATTGTATACAGTACAAGCTGTACCCGGCATGCGTTGCAATGCCAATCAAAGAAAGTGTTGGCGTTGAAATTCTGTTTCTTGAAGTGCTTTTGGATACACAACATGTTAACTGCCTCTAAGCTATCGTAAAATGGATTTTCTAATTTAGAACCATTCGTGGAAGCGTGCACAACAACTTTCAAAAGTTTCATCGCTGTCACTCATTTGTTGAATCTACTCGTACGCTACCTGTTGTGAAATGGATTTACTAAGTCGAAACCCTTCCCTGGCGTGTACACAAAAACTCATCAATGATTCATCGCAATCGGATGAATTGTATATGCACGTATACGGGGTTTTGTTTAAACGATTCGTGCGCTGTCACTCATTTGTTGAATCTACTCGTGCGCTACCTATTGAGAAATGTATTACTAAGTCGAAGCCCTTCCCTGGTGTGTACTCAATAACTCATCAAGGTTTCATCGTAATCGAAGAATGTTATATGAACGCAATAGGGGATTTTGTTGAAACGCTTCGCGCGTCGTCACCCATTTGTTGCATCTACTCTTGCGCTACTTATTGTGAAATGGATTTACTAAGTCCCCTTCCCTGGCGGGTACACAATAACTGATCAATGTTTCATCGCAATCGGATGAATAGTGTATGAACGCATACCTGATTTTGTTTAAACGATTCGCGCTCCGTCACTCATTTGTTGAATCTACTCGTGCGCTACCTACTGTAAAATGTATTTACTAAGTTAGAAACCGTCACGTAAGTGTCCACAACATCTCACCCAAGTTTCATCGCTATCGGACTAATGGGATATGAAGACATAGGGCACTGTATTGAAACGCTCCGCATGTCGTCGTTCATTTGTCGAATCTACTCGTGTGCTACCTACTGTGAAATGTATTTACTAAGCCAGAAACCTTCCTTGGAGTGTCCACCATATTTCACCCAAGTTTCACCGCTAACGGCAGAATGGTATATGACCTTATACGGGACGTTGTTGAAACGCTTCGCACGTCGTCCCTCATTTGTTGAATCAACTTGTGCGCTGCATATTGTATAGTGGATTTACTATGCCAGAAATTTTCCATGACGTGTACACAACATCTCACCCAAGTTTCATAGCTACGGACGAATGGTACATGAATGCATACGGGACTTGGCTGAAACGCTTCGCGTGTCGTCGCTCATTTGTTGATTCTACTCTTGCGCTACATATTGTAATATGGATGTACTCAGCCAGAAACCTTCCCTGGAGTGTACACAACATCTCACCCAAGTTTCATCGCAATCGGATGAATGGTATGTGAACGTATACGGGACGCTGTCGAAACTCTTCGCGCGTAGTCACTCATTTGCTGAATATAAACGTGCGCTTCGTATTGTAAAATGGATTTACTTAGCCAGAAACCTTTCCTGGAGTGTACACAACAATTCACCAAACATTTATCACTATCAGACGACTGGTATATGACTTTATACGGGAGTTTGTTGAAACGCTTCGCGTGTCATCGCTCATTTGTTGAATCTACTGGTGCGATACCTATTGTAAAATGTATGTACTAAGCCAGAAACCTTCCCTGGAGTGTACACAACATCTCACCCAAGTTTTATCGCTATCGGATGAATGGTATATGAAATTATATGGGACTTTGTTGAAACGCTTCGCGCGTCGTTGCTCATTTGTTGATTCTACTCGTGCTCTACCTATTTTTAAAGGGATTTACTAAGCTAGAAACCTTCCCTGGAGTGCACACAAAATCTCAGCCTAGTTTCATCGCTATCGGACGAATGGTATATGAACGCAAACGTGACTTTGTTGAAATGCTTCGCGCGTCGTAGCTCATTTGTTGAATCTACTCGTGCGCTGCCTATTGTAAAGTGGATGTACTAAGCCAGAAAATTTCCTGCAGTGTACACAACATTTTACGCAAGTTTCATAGCTATCGGACGAATGGTATATGAATGCATACGGGACTTTGTTGAAACGCATTGCGTGTCGTCGCTCTTTTGTTGAATCTACTTGTGCGCTATCTACTGTGAAATGTATTCATTAATTTTGAAACCTTTACGTAAGTGTACACAACATCTCACCCAAGTTTCATCGCTATCGGACGAATGGTATATGAACGCATACGGGACTTTGTTGAAATGCTTCGCGCATCGTCGTTCATTTGTTGAATCTACGCGTGCGCTACCTATTGTAAAATGGATTTACTAAGTCAGAAACCTTCCTTGGAGTGTACTCAACATCTCACCCAAGTTTCATCGCAATCGGACGAATGGTATATGAACGCATAGGAGACATACATACCCACAGACAAACTATCACGTTACATTGATTTATATATATATAGATACAAGCTGTACCCGGCATGCGTTGCAATGCCAATCAAAAAAAGGGTTGGCGTTGAAATTCTGTTTCTTGAAGTGCTTTTGGATACACAACATGTTAAGTGCCTCTAAGCTATCGTAATATGGATTTTCTAATTTAGAACCATTCGTGGGAGCGTGCACAACAACTTTCAAGTTTCATCGCTGTCACTCATTTATTGAATCATCTCGTACGCTACCTATTGTGAAATGGATTTACTAAGTCGAAACCCTTCCCTGGCGTGTACACAATAACTCATCAATGATTCATCACAATCGGATGAATGGTATATGCACGTATACGGGGTTTTGTTTAAACGATTCGTGCGCTGTCACTCATTTGTTGAATCTACTCGTGCGCTACCTATTGAGAAATGTATTACTAAGTCGAAGCCCTTCCCTGGCGTGTACACAATAACTCATCAAGGTTTCTTCGCAATCGAAGAATGTTATATGAACGCAATAGGGGATTTTGTTGAAACGCTTCGCGCGTCGTCACCCATTTGTTGCATCTACTCTTGCGCTACTTATTGTGAAATGGATTTACTAAGTCCCCTTCCCTGGCGGGTGCACAATAACTGATCTATGTTTCATCGCAATCGGATGAATAGTATATGAACGCATACCTGATTTTGTTTAAACGATTCGCGCTCCGTCACTCATTTGTTGAATCTACTCGTGCGCTACCTACTGTAAAATGTATTTACTAAATTAGAAACCGTCACGTAAGTGTCCACAACATCTCACCCAAGTTTCATCGCTATCGGACTAATGGGATATGAAGACATAGGGGACTGTATTGAAACGCTCCGCGTGTCGTCGTTCATTTGTCGAATCTACTCGTGTGCTACCTTCTGTGAAATGTATTTACTAAGCCAGAAACCTTCCTTGGAGTGTCCACCATATTTCACCCAAGTTTCACCGCTAACGGCAGAATGGTATATGACCTTATACGGGACTTTGTTGAAACGTTTCGCGCGTCGTCCCTCATTTGTTGAATCAACTTGTGCGCTGCATATTCTATAGTGGATGTACTCAGCCAGAAACCTTCCCTGGAGTGTACACAACATCTCACCCAAGTTTCATCGCAATCAGATGAATGGTATGTGAACGTATACGGGACGTTGTCGAAACGCTTCGCACATAGTCACTCATTTGTTGAATATAAACGTGCGCTTCGTATTGTAAAATGGATTCACTTAGCCAGAAACCTTTCCTGGAGTGAACAAAACAATTCACCAAACATTTTTCACTATCAGACGAATGGTATATGACTTTATACGGGACTTTGTTGAAACGCTTCGCGTGTCATCGCTCATTTGTTGAATCAACCGGTGCGCTACCTATTGTAAAATGTATGTACTGAGCCAGAAACCTTCCCTGGAGTGTACACAACATCTCACCCAAGTTTCATCGCTATCGGATGAATGGTATATGAAATTATATGGGACTATGTTGAAACGCTTCACGCGTCGTCGCTCATTTGTTGATTCTACTCGTGCTCTACCTATTTTTAAAGGAATTTACTACGCTAGAAACCTTCCCTGGAGTGCACACAAAATCTCAGCCTAATTTCATCGCTATCGGACGAATGGTATATGAACGCAAACGTGACTTAGTTGAAATGCTTCGCGCGTCGTAGCTCATTTGTTGAATCTACTCGTGCGCTGCCTATTGTAAAGTGGATGTACTAAGCCAGAAAATTTCCCTGCAGTGTACACAACATTTTACGCAAGTTTCATAGCTATCGGACGAATGGTATATGAATGCATACGGGACTTTGTTGAAACGCTTTGCGAGTCGTCGCTCATTTGTTGAATCTACTCGTGCGCTATCTACTGTGAAATGTATTCACTAATTTTGAAACCTTCACGTAAGTGTACACAACATCTCACCCAAGTTTCATCGCTATCGGACGAATGGTATATGAACACATACGGGACTTTGTTGAAATGCTTCGCGCATCGTCGCTCATTTGTTGAATCTACGCGTGCGCTACCTATTGTAAAATGGATTTACTAAGTCAGAAACCTTCCTTGGAGTGTACTCAACATCTCACCCAAGTTTCATCGCAATCGGACGAATGGTATATGAACGCATAGAAGACATACATACCCACCCACAGACAAACTATCACGTTACATTGATTTTTAGCCTATTTTCAATTTTGAAACAAGATGTTCAGTAAAGAACATATAGCCTACTTTCTCCTAAATGCATGGGTATTGTTATAACTCTTTGTCCTTTTCAAGGAGTATGATTGAATGTTGGTTGTAGGAGCTTGTTGAAATACAACGTGCTATAGGGATATTAAACATGAATATGAGGTGCCCTTTGCTAGTGCTACCTCTGTACCAAATTTCGTTCAATTCGGTTTCACCGTGTTTGAATTGATAGGGGGAATCGATTTGCACACATACTTGGCCACCATCTGCAAACTATTGGGCTGATGTTCTTGCAGTTTGGTCAGAATATGTTTCCCACATAAAGATATGGTGTTGCAAAATTAGGTAGAGACTAGATTATTAGGTTGGTCGTAATTACATTTTAGCTTTTAACATTTGGGTGGCCGCGATTACGTTTCCATCAAGATAGCGGTGATATAAAACATGACACTGAGGTGCCCTTTGCTAGTGCTACCTCTATACCAAATTTCGTTCCATTTGGTTTCAGCGTGTTTGAATTAATAGGGGGAATCGATTCTGACACAAATATGGCCGCCATCCGCAAACTATTAGGCGAATGACCTATTAGATTGGTCAAAGGATGCTCCCTCCATAAAGGTATGTAGTTGCAAAATTTGGTAGAGATCGGATGATTAGGTTAATCGTAATTTGATTTAAGCTTTGAACATTCGTGTGGCCGCCATTACGTTTCAGTCAAGATGGCGGCGATATAAAACATGACACTGAGGTGCCCTTTGCTAGTGCTACCTCTGTACCAAATTTCGTTCCATTCGGTTCCACCGTGTTCGAATTAATAGGGGGAATCAATTTTGACATAAAGATGGCCGCCATCCGCAAACTATCAGGTGAATGACCTATTAGATTGGTCAAAGGATGCTCCCTCCATAAAGGTATGTAGTTGCAAAATTTGGTAGAGATCGGATGATTAGGTTAATCGTAATTTGATTTAAGCTTTGAACATTTGTGTGGCCGCCATTACGTTTCCGTCAAGATGGCGGCGATATAAAACATGACACTGAGGTGCCCTTTGCTAGTGCTACCTCTGTACCAAATTTCGTTCCATTCGGTTCCACCGTGTTCGAATTAATAGGGGGAATCAATTTTGACATAAAGATGGCCGCCATCCGCAAACTATCAGGTGAATGACCTATTAGATTGGTCAAAGGATGCTCCCTCCATAAAGGTATGTAGTTGCAAAATTTGGTAGAGATCGGATGATTAGGTTAATCGTAATTTGATTTAAGCTTTGAACATTTGTGTGGCCGCCATTACGTTTCCGTCAAGATGGCGGCGATATAAAACATGACACTGAGGTGTCCTTTGCTAGTGCTACCTTTGTACCAAATTTCGTTCAATTCGCATTCACCGTGTTCGAATTGATAGGGGGGGACAGACATTCAGAGTACACACACTCACACACACACACACACACACAGACACACACACACACAGACTCACACACACACATACACACACACAGACAGACACACTTTTTTCGCCCTGTGTTGATCTCATAAGTCTACTTTCATTTTTTGCAAAAATCGAAAGTAGGCTAAACATAGGCTTATGAGATCACCTTTTGTCCGTGTGTGTGTGCGTGTGTGTGTGTGTGTGTGATTCGTGTGTGTGTCCCCCCCTAATAAAATCTAAACGGCAGGAGCGATTTCAATGAAACTCGGAAAGTTCATAGCACTATTCCCGGCGACCTCGACCGTGCCCTTCAAATTTTGTTACGACTCACCAATCCAACATGGCGGCTGTGCGAAATATTTCACCAGCATTCAATATCTCCGAAACTATTACCGATATTACCCTGACATTTTCTATGGTGATAGAGGGAACTGCTATAAGTTCACTTATGTGACTTTTGAAAACCTGGTAACTACAAAACCAACATGGAGGCCAAGCGAATTTGCGACTTTCAAATAGACGTTTCTCGTGATTTGACCAACCAAACGCAATGAAACTTGGTACAGTATATGTTTATATACATTGTAATGCACCGACATCTAACTTCGTTCAATTGTTTACATAATCACAAGATGGCGGATGTGCGAAATATTTCACCGGCATTCTATATCTCTGAAACTATTAGTATTTCCCTAAAATTTTGTACGGAGATAAAGGGCACTACTGGAAGTCCATCTATAAGACTTTCAAAAACCGGTTAACTACAAAGGCGGCCAAGCGAATTTGAAAATTTTAAATAGACCTTTCTCGCGATTTAATGTTCCAAGCGCACTGAAAGCTGGTACAGGAAATATTTATACACATTGTAATCCACTGGTATCTAATTTAGTTCAATTGTTTACATAACCTCAAGATGGCGGCAGTGCGAATTTTAAATTTAAGTTTTTATTTCTTGTGATGTAGTCATGCGATCGAAGTGAAAGTTTGAATAATGAACCTACGCAATAATTTTCCTTTAATGGTACATGACTCTATGGCCTATACATTTAACAATACAACATGGCGACCATCCGAAATATTTAGACGATACTGAATATCTACGAATCTATTTTAGCAATCAAACTGCATTTTTTAATGTTCATAGGGGCTATGAACTTAAGTTCACCTATAGGACTTTAAATAACCTGGTGATCACAAATCCAACATGGCGGTGACGCGAATTATAAATATTCACATGGACGTTTCTCGCAATTTAACCATCCGAGTGCAGTGAAACTTGGTACAGTAAATCCTTATACGAATGTTAATCCACTGGCATCTAATTTATTTCAATTGTTTCCATAACCTCAAAATGGCAGCTGTGAAAAATTTTAAAATCTTCTTGTTTTTCTTGTGTCCTAATTTTGCGATTGAAGTTTGAATACTACACGTTCACAATAATCTGCATGTAACAGTACATAACTCTAGGACCTACATATATAAAATCCAACATGGCGACCATCCGAATATTTAGTTGGTTCTTAATATCTACGAATCTATTACAGCAATCAAACATAAATTGTGTATGTTGATAGTGGCAATTAACATAAGTAGGATATATGAAAATAGGCTGTATAGTTCTTCACGGAACTACTTGTTATATATATAGATGTAATTTTATGCCATACGCTAAATAATAATATGCCGGGATACTACCTACTCTAACTTAAGTCCACTTAAATCCTACAGCAATTACGAATACACACAATAGTACAGACATTACAGTGACACAGGTTATGAGAAAAAATCTACACACACCCAAGTACACGGCGCTCCATGACCTCGATGTCGCAGAGATTCTGACAGAATCAACAACTCCCGGTCAATGCATATGAGATTTTCGAAGTGAAATGGGGTCACACTACAATCTTCTTTTCAGAAGCCCCCCCAGGGGCTCACATCTAGTGGGACGTCGGTTGGTGACCGCGGGACCCCAGCCGAGTCCGGCATTGCTTCCACTTACTTGTGCCGGGCTCCTCTCCGTCATATTTCCTGTCGACCTCCCTTGGTCAACTCTTGTTTTTTTTCGACCCCGACGGTATTAGGATATCCGAGGCCTAGGGAGTCTTTCACTTTCCCGCCTTAATTGGCCCTTGTCTCATCTTTCCTGATACCTTCTTTCTTCGAGGGGTCAGCCTTCTTTTTCGTTTCATGTTTTCTCCTGCCTTCTGCACAAGGCCCTCAAGCCCCACCAATTCTGGTGCACCCTGGAAAGTGCTATACACTCAAGGGCTCACGGCTGGTGAGTTTGGCAGCTGGCGACCCCGAGGGATTCCTGAGCTGGGTCCGTTTTGCCCTCTTTTTCCTCTGACCTTGGGGCGGGCCCTCTCCTCTTTCCCTTTCGTATCTGCCTTTCATGGCTCTCCTTCCTTCCAAGTCGCTCAATCCTCATTCTTCGAGGGTTGAGGGCATTTCTTTTCTTCCTGTCCTTTATTTGCCTTATCCTTTATTTGTTTGCCATTTCTTCTTCTAGTATGTAAGTTTGTAGTTAGTATTAGTTATAGGTTAGAGCCTCCGTGGCTTAGGCGGCAGCACGCCGGCCTCTCACCACTGGGTCCTTGTTTCAAGTCCCGGTCACTCCATGTGAGATCTGTGCTGGACAAAACGGAGGCAGACAGGTTTTTCTCCGGGTACTCCGGTTTTCCCTGTCAATATTTCATTCCATCAACTCTCTCCACTATCATTTCATTTCTTCTTAAATTCATTTAATCATTGCCCCAGAGGAGTGCGACAGGCTTCGGCAGCCGGCACAGTTCATATCCTCGCCGCTAGATGGGGGCTTCATTCATTCCATTCCCTGACCCGGTCGGAGACTGGAAGCAGGCTGTGGATTTTCATTTTTCATTAGTTATAGGTTCATTCTCATCTCATTTTTCACTATCACCCAAACCATTAGGGGCCGATAACCTAGATGTTAGGCCCCTTAAAACAGCAATTATCATCATCCTCCTTTCAGAATCAACAACATGGTGGACGATAATAACTGTGTGATGTACTGTATTGTCGGTATATTCCTTGACAATAAGCTGCTTAATGCGTACCTCAAACGTCCAAAGGTAGGAGTATTAACATTCTGCTTCATATCGTGCTCTTGTATTTCTATGAAGCTTTGGTAAAGCGCTTATATCTAATGCCTTGCGTGGGCGAAGAGACTATTCACCCACGCAGCTGAGCAACAGGCATCATTTCAGGCTTCTACCACCCACCCATGCCAATTCGTATCAATTCTCGTTGTGCAGGAAATCCCAATAATATAGATATTTATATCCTCTCTTACCAATAAATTGAATCAAAGCCAACGGTGGACGATAATAACTGTGTGAGATATTTTTTATCCATCTAGGTGATTTGCAACATTCTGTTCTTGTAGCCCCGTGTACTTGGATGTGTGTGTATGGATCAGTGTGATAACCTGTGTTATTGTGATGGCTGTACTAGTGTGTGTATTTGTGAATAGGAGGTGGCCTTGGCTTTAGTTTAGGTACCATCAAGGCATTTGCCTGGAGAAGTGGGTAAACATTGAAAAAAACTTTCTAGGATGGCTGAGGAGGAAATCGAACTCTCTCTTCTCAGTTCTACTTCGCGAGGTTGAATACATTGTAGCCTACATATTGGTGTTGTTGATCTACCGACAGTGGTGGCTACGATCGCTAAATCACTGCGTTATGTCATGGGGCCAAGCTCTCTGCTGACACGGTGGACGCGGGGGTTCGAGCCCCACCGTCGGCCGTCCTTGAAATGGTTTCCCGTGTTTTCCCATTTTCAACTCTAGGCAAATGCTGGGGCGGTAACTTCTGACAGGCCACGGCCGCTTCCTTCCACATCGTTGCCCAGTTTCATTCGCCATCATTCATTTCATCTCTCATTAATTCATCGCATGAGGTTGGCGTCAGGAAGGGCATCCGACCGTAAAAACCATCCACCATGAATTCTTCCATCGCATCTCATCTTCGACCCCGTTGGAAAACGGGAAGAATAAGGGATAGGCATACATACATACATACATTAGTGTTGTGGATCTCCTTCCTAGTTGTCACTCCTAAGGTCCAAGTTTGTTTCCCGACTCTGCCAAATAATTTTATTTTGGTCTAAGTGTTGGAATGGAAAACACTCAGCCTCGAGGGGCAAAACTAAGAAGATGTTGGCTTCAGTAGATTCTCTACTCTACATCAGGCAAATGCCGGGATGGTTCCATACTTAAGACCACGGTCCCCCCCTCCCCACAGTTACAAATACACACACTACTACATACCCTATCCCACTGCAACACAGGATATCAGACAAATTCTCTACACACTTAAGGTGTCATATACGGCTACAGGAGCCAAAACAATTACGATTTTAATATTATGACTCTGCCTGTCATAGATCTGGTACAACAATTTTATTATATACGTCTCCAAGGAAACACAAAGGCAAAGTTTACATTTTTTGAAATTCAAATCGTAAGCATTTTCTTCAATTTTCTTTTTTTTAATTTGGTCCTTGCTTTTTGCTGGTCTTTACCGTCTTCTTCATATCTCCCATGTTTATAGCAATTTTTGGACTTTTCTTTCAAGTAGATTTTATGCATTCAGCTACAAATTTAATCCCACACATTTCCACATTATTAATTGTTATTATTTTTTTCTCTGAGCATACTCAAAAATATTATTTTTACGTTTTATAGAAAGGCCAATTAAAGCCACAAAGGTTTAAGTGGGTTTCATTTTGAAGCTGAAGGTTTAGTAAGCGCTTAAAGAAAAGAAAAATCCCAAAATTTCTATAAACATGGCATATATACGAGAAACGGTGAAGGTCAGCACAAAGCAAAAACCAAAATTTGAAATATGGATAAACATAGTTACAATTTCAATATTGAAAATTTAGAACTTTGTTTCTAATAGCAAGTTGTGTGTGTTTCCTTGGAAATGTATATAATTATTGTTGAAGATTTATAACGGGCGCAGTATTTATTTTATTTATTTAGCGTATGTATTTTAGTGCCGGGAGTGTCCGAGGACATGTTCGGCTCGCCAGAGGCTCTAGTAGCTTCGAGCGGACACCCATAGGGTGAGCTACAAGTTCCGTTCAATTTCAATAAGTTCCAACTTTCGCCACCAGATGTCACTGATACCTAGTGATGAACGTCGGAACTTTGTTAGAGCGTTCCAACAAAATTTAACCTAGAAGTAGTTCCGTGAAGAACTATACAGCCTATTTTCATATATCCTACTTATGTTAATTGCCACTATCAACATACACAATTTCTGTTTGATTGCTGTAATAGATTCGTAGATATTAAGAACCAACTAAATATTCGGATGGTCGCCATGTTGGATTTTATATATGTAGGTCCTAGAGTTATGTACTGTTACATGCAGATTATTGTGAACGTGTAGTATTCAAACTTCAATCGCAAAATTAGGACACAAGAAAAACAAGGAGATTTTAAAATTTTTCACAGCTGCCATTTTGAGGTTATGGAAACAATTGAAATAAATTAGATGCCAGTGGATTAACATTCGTATAAGGATTTACTGTACCAAGTTTCACTGCACTCGGATGGTTAAATTGCGAGAAACGTCCATGTGAATATTTATAATTCGCGTCACCGCCATGTTGGATTTGTGATCACCAGGTTATTTAAAGTCCTATAGGTGAACTTAAGTTCATAGCCCCTATGAACATTAAAAAATGCAGTTTGATTGCTAAAATAGATTCGTAGATATTCAGTATCGTCTAAATATTTCGGATGGTCGCCATGTTGTATTGTTAAATGTATAGGCCATAGAGTCATGTACCATTAAAGGAAAATTATTGCGTAGGTTCATTATTCAAACTTTCACTTCGATCGCATGACTACATCACAAGAAATAAAAACTTAAATTTAAAATTCGCACTGCCGCCATCTTGAGGTTATGTAAACAATTGAACTAAATTAGATACCAGTGGATTACAATGTGTATAAATATTTCCTGTACCAGCTTTCAGTGCGCTTGGAACATTAAATCGCGAGAAAGGTCAATTTAAAATTTTCAAATTCGCTTGGCCGCCATGTTCGTTTTGTAGTTAACCGGTTTTTGAAAGTATTATAGATGGACTTCCAGTAGTGCCCTTTATCTCCGTACAAAATTTTAGGGAGATACTGCTAATAGTTTCAGAGATATAGAATGCCGGTGAAATATTTCGCACATCCGCCATCTTGTGATTATGTAAACAATTGAACGAAGTTAGATGTCGGTGCATTACAATGTATATAAACATATACTGTACCAAGTTTCATTGCGTTTGGTTGGTCAAATCACGAGAAACGTCTATTTGAAAGTCGCAAATTCGCTTGGCCTCCATGTTGGTTTTGTAGTTATCAGGTTTTCAAAAGTCACATAAGTGAACTTATAGCAGTTCCCTCTATCACCATAGAAAATGTCAGGGTAATATCGGTAATAGTTTCGGAGATATTGAATGCTGGTGAAATATTTCGCACAGCCGCCATGTTGGATTGGTGAGTCGTAACAAAATTTGAAGGGCACGGTCGAGGTCGCCGGGAATAGTGCTATGAACTTTCCGAGTTTCATTGAAATCGCTCCTGCCGTTTAGATTTTATTAGGGGGGGACACACACACGAATCACACACACACACACACGCACACACACACGGACAAAAGGTGATCTCATAAGCCTATTTTTTCAAAGTTTGTTTCCCGACTCTGCCAAATAATTTTATTTTGGTCTAAGTGTTGGAATGGAAAACACTCAGCCTCGAGGGGCAAAACTAAGAAGATGTTGGCTTCAGTAGATTCTCTACTCTACATCAGGCAAATGCCGGGATGGTTCCATACTTAAGACCACGGTCCCCCCCTCCCCACAGTTACAAATACACACACTACTACATACCCTATCCCACTGCAACACAGGATATCAGACAAATTCTCTACACACTTAAGGTGTCATATACGGCTACAGGAGCCAAAACAATTACGATTTTAATATTATGACTCTGCCTGTCATAGATCTGGTACAACAATTTTATTATATACGTCTCCAAGGAAACACAAAGGCAAAGTTTACATTTTTTGAAATTCAAATCGTAAGCATTTTCTTCAATTTTCTTTTTTTTAATTTGGTCCTTGCTTTTTGCTGATCTTCACCGTCTTCTTCATATCTCCCATGTTTATAGCAATTTTTGGACTTTTCTTTCAAGTAGATTTTATGCCTTCAGCTACAAATTTAATCCCACACATTTCCACATTATTAATTGTTATTAATTTTTTCTCTGAGCATACTCAAAAATATTATTTTTACGTTTTATAGAAAGGCCAATTAAAGCCACAAAGGTTTAAGTGGGTTTCATTTTGAAGCTGAAGGTTTAGTAAGCGCTTAAAGAAAAGAAAAATCCCAAAATTTCTATAAACATGGCATATATACGAGAAACGGTGAAGGTCAGCACAAAGCAAAAACCAAAATTTGAAATATGGATAAACATAGTTACAATTTCAATATTGAAAATTTAAAACTTTGTTTCTAATAGCAAGTTGTGTGTGTTTCCTTGGAAATGTATATAATTATTGTTGAAGATTTATAACGGGCGCAGTATTTATTTTATTTATTTAGCGTATGTATTTTAGTGCCGGGAGTGTCCGAGGACATGTTCGGCTCGCCAGAGGCTCTAGTTGCTTCGAGCGGACACCCATAGGGTGAGCTACAAGTTCCGTTCAATTTCAATAAGTTCCAACTTTCGCCACCAGATGTCACTGATACCTAGTGATGAACGTCGGAACTTTGTTAGAGCGTTCCAACAAAATTTAACCTAGAAATTTAGCTTCACACAAGTTATGTCTGTGGAAGGTTCTTTTACATGCCATAAATCTATGACATGGGACCGCCGGCTTTACTTCCCCTCCGATGGAAGGCACACTGAAGGATTGATGATGATGATAATTGTTGTTTTAAGGGGCCTAACATCTAGGTTATCGGCCCCTAATGATTTGGGTGATCGTTAAGATGAAAATGAAATGTAAACTATAACTAAAAACTACTCACTTATATACTAAAAGAAGAAATGGAAAACAAAAGGAGAATAAGGCAAATAAAGGACAGGAGGAAAAGAAATGCCCTCAACCCTCGAAGAATGTGGATTGAGGGACTTGGAAGGAAGGAGAGCCATGAAAGGCAGATAGGAAAGTGAAAGAGGAGAGGGTCCACCCCACAGGTAAGGGGCAAAAGGGGGAGACCGGACCCAGCTCAGGAATCCCTCGGGGTCACCAACTCCCGTACTCACCAGCCGTGAGCCCCTGAGGGTGTAGCAATAGCCAGGGTGCACCAGAAGAGGTGGGGCTACATACACCCTGCCTCCTTGAGGACCTTGAGCAGAAGGCAGGAGATAACAGGAAAAGAAAAAGAAGGCTGACCCCTCGCAGAAGGAGGGTATCAGAAAAGATGAGACAAGGGCCAATTAAGGCGGGAAAGAAAGGACTCCCTAGGCCTCGGATACCCTAATACCGTCGGGGTCGGAAGAGAACAAGAGTTGACCAAGTGAGTTCGACAGGAAAGAAGAAGCAGAGGAGCGCGGCACAAGTAAGTGGAAGCAATGCTGGACTCAGCTGGGGCCCCGTGGTCGCCAACCCACGTCCCACTATGTGAGCCCCTGGGGGTATACCGAAGGATTTTAACGCTCTTAAAAAATCCGACGACTTCAACCGGGTTTGAACCCGCTATCTTGGGCACAGCAGCTCAGCATGCTACCAACTACGCCACCGAAGCCGCTATTATTGAAATAGATGGACCTTACGGCTTAATTTGGTTCCGTGATAACCTTATAACCGTCTGGAAACTTTCACAGTAATGTAATAATTGGAATTGCATTGCATCTTACAGAAATAGATGGACCTGTGAGATTCTGTTACCATGGTTACCGTGTTGCATTCTTTCATTATTTCATTATTTCATTGTAAATATACATGTTTTAAGGTATTTATTTAATTGTGAGGCATTTAAAGAGTAAGTGAGTGCGTTTTGCTTACGCATTGGGTTATGCTGAACATGTAGGTACCCCATATGTGTAGGTTGGTGATAATGGGACCTTATTTTCGGTACAAAACTGGAATGGGACCTTAGCAGAATAATATAGGGAGGGATACCTCTCACTACATGTTACAGCGGGGCAGGCCATCTGGCTACTAGTGTTACAAAACACTCGACTGGCTCCTCCACTTACTGCGGCCAGCACACAGCTTGGCCAGGAGAATGACATTGGCGAAATGAATACTCGCAATAACATTTCAACTTAGTTGGGGCTCGATGGATAATGTGTAAAGTGCATGGTGTCTCAAGCCAACAAATATCATTGTAGCACTATTACTTGCAAGGTATCTCAGTTTTAGTTACATGTGTTAATTATTCCCAATTATTTTAATATTGTACCTAGTATACAGGATGTTCGCAGCAAGCCCTACTTTGTGCTGTAACTCGTTTGTTTTTCAAGATATTTAAATTTAGACACTTGCTTTGGAAAGTACTTTTCAAGCTCTAAAACTTTTGTTTCGTTGGTTTCCGTGTAAAATTCGCGCATAACGCGCAAATCAACTTTTTGCGGTACGGGTTTGGCACATTTTGCCCAAATTGGTTTTTTGACATCGCCTATCTAAAGAGTGACATCAAATTAGTCGAATTAGCTACCAAAATATCAGTTTTTACCCAAATCAAAGTCGCAAAATGCGAGTTTGGGTTTAACTTTTCGTCCGCTTATAGCATGCGACCTGCATCTGCCCGGCCCGGTCGAACCAAGTGGGCCCATGGCTCTAAACACAAACTCGCATCTTGCGAGTTTGATTTGGACAAAAACTGATATTCTGTTGGCTATTTCGACTAATTCGATGTCGCTCTTTCGATAGGTGATGTAAAAAAAACTATTTGGGCAAAAGAAGTGCCAAAACCCTGACACAAAGAAATTATTTGCGCGTTATGCGCGAATTTCACACAAAAACCAACGAAACAAAAGTTTTAGAGCTTGAAAGGTACTTTCCAAAGCAAGTATCAAAATTAAGATATCTTGAAAAACAAACGAGTTACAGCACAAAGTAGGGCTTGCTGCGAACACCCTGTATATGATAAGGACCGTTGTTGGCTGAGACTCGTTGGAATCGGGAGAGCGTGAAATTGAATTCGATCTCTGCCGTCATGAAAATGGTGTTCGCTGATTCCTATTTTCACCAACAGGCAAATATTGGGACGATTTGTTTCAATTGCTGCAGCCATTTAGGCGTTGGGGGAGGGGCTTACACAGACAGAAGGACAGACAGACACACATCTGCCCGATTGATTTACCGTAGTAAGTAATTTTTTCCGATAGGGGCGTGGTGGCACAGCAGTCTAGCTGTTGGCCTCTCACCAAGGTGGACTGGGTTCGATTCCCGGTCAATGCATGTGGGATCTTTGAAGTGAAATGCCATATTCTGTGGTTCGGATTCCACGTAAAAAGGAGGTCCCGTGGCTCATAATCACAAGATTCACGACCACGTTAAACTACAATCTTCCTTCCTTCCTTTCATTTTTTCTATAAATGAGTTTATCAAGATAAATTAGTTAAATGAAATAGACAAACTACATCCTGCTTTATCCGTCCCGCCCCTTAAAACGAAAATAAGTAACTAACGTGTCTTTATCCGTAAGTGGTGCCTCCAAGCAGCTTGGTTCTTAAGTTTGTTTGTTGTTGTTAATTCGCCTTAGAGGCTTGGGACATCTTGATCATCAGCCTCGTGTACTTGGATGCCTGTTCAATTTGTCTGATAACCTGTGTTTGTGTAGTGACTGTAGTACACCGATATTATTAAGATCGGGGATAAGGTAGGTGCCCCGGGACTTGAAATAAGATATTGTCCCAGCATTTTCCTGGAGGGAATGAGGGGAGGGAGTGGGGGGGGGGGGAAGGACAAACCATACCCTGGGTAGTCTCTGCCAGTGGTGGTATTTGAGCCTCCAAAATTCCTGGTTGCTGCAGGTCCTAATAACGTTCATGGTGATTAACAAAGTGAAGACGTACATTATTAGTAGTAGTATTTATAATAGTTGCCGGCCCCGTGGTGTTGGGGTAGCGCGCCTGCCTCTCACCCGGAGGCCCCGGGTTCGATCCCCGGCTCCGTCAGGGATTTTATAACTGACGTGAGGGTTGGAACGGGGTGCACTCAGCCTCGTGAGGACAATTGAGTAGCTGTCTGACAGTGAGACAGCGCCCCGATCACGAAAACCAAGATTAACGGCCGAGGGGACCCGACGCGCTGATCACGCGTCACCCCAATATCTGCAGGACGAATAGCTGGGCAGCGGTCGCTTGGTCGGCCTTAGCCAGACATGGGCTGTATAGTGCCAGGGGTTGACTTGATTTATAAGATTTATAATAGTTATTTGGACTGGCTGCAGGCCCAACGGTAGCATTCTCGCTTGCTGTGCCCAAGGTTGTAAGATCGAATCCAAGTGCAGTAATTTGGCATTATAATGTGCCTGAATGTGAGAAGGCCTTGTCATTGGATGTACTGGCTCGATAAATATCCCCTTCAGGCCAAAATTCCACCCCTTGGCGTCTCTAATGGGACGTAAATCTAATAAGATTGCATAGTTCTCTATGTCTGAATCTCCTAGCTGCATTTGCAGCTATAAATAATATTGGTAGAAGATTTCATTCTGTGCGGGAACCACCCTAACACAAAGTCTAGACATTACAGCATTATAAAATAGCCGTTATCGCTGTTGTCAACCTAATTCATCTCATCGCAATCAAGACTTCTCAAATATTGACTTCCAACGTAATTGCCGGCGCTATATAGCCAACCTGAAATGCTGGTTTCATGAGCGTGGGTGGGAGGAGACGAGGCTATAATATTACTTCCGCTCTGTGGTTGAACAACCGCGCTGTAAGCTCGTAAGAGAGGTGGCGAACATTATCAGCCCAGCCTGTCTCTAGAGAGCTGTATGGTGCTCAGAGGAGTGATGTCATCGTACCGAGAACCAAGGCGTTGGGTGGAGATTTCGTCAACAACATTATTCGTGGTGGAGGTGACCAGTGAAGAATTCAGTAGAAGAACAAAACTATGGTGCGTTTCAGTCGATCAACACGAATGAACCCCGGTTATGCCCTAATCTTGAAAAAAAAAACACGAGATTAATAAATACATTAGGGTGACCAGTTTCGATCGTCAAGCGATCATCATCAGATCCATTACACTTAGGCTGTTACAGGGCATAACCCAGCTCTTTTGGGTACATTCGTGTTGACCGACTGAAAAGCACCAAACTTTTGTTTACTAAGGCAACACTGAAAAATGGCTTCAAACCCCACAATGTTCAGTGGGAAAAATTGGAAAGTCCCCTCTTTCTATTTAAATTCTTTTTGTAATCCCGTGGCGCAAACATGCGCGTTGCAGAAAGCCAGGAGGTCTGGGGTTCGAATTTCGGCATTGAAAGTGGCTGTCTTGAGTGTGGTCTTTTCTGGTTTTCACCACATTCACTACTAGTGTGGGGATAACAAAAAATCTATTATCCAATTTTATGGTAGTACCCCGCAACAATCATGATAACTCTCACATTTACTGTTCAAATTCCATGAAACATTGCAAATTCATTACTTCGTACAGTTTTTAGAGGATATATTAAAATAAATAGAAATAATTTGAAGATCAGTGAAAAAGTGATAGGCTATAACGCGAGAATAAAGGAATAATCTAAAATTTTGCCATACTGAAACTTTAAAATTCGTACAAATTTTAGTAATTTTTTGTACTTGTTCATCCTCGGCTACGAGTGGTTTTATTCGTAAAAAGTCAAAATCGAATTAATATCCTAGGTATTTTTGCTAAAATCATGTTTTCTGTGGGATAATAGAGAATTTTTCAATATATTTTCATCATGCTACAAAAATATAATTTCGGTCATTAGATGCACATATGTTGTAGTTGTTTATTTAATAGTAATAATAATAATAATGTTATTTGTTTTATGTCCATTTAAACTACTGTGGCTTTTAGAGACGCCAAGGTGCCGGAATTTTGCCCTGAAGGGGATCGTTACCGTGCCAGTAAATCTACTGACACGGGTCCCTCGCATTTGCGCACTCTCAAATGCCAGCTGACTGCGCCAGGATTCAATCCTGCAACCTTGGCCACAGCAGGTGAGAACGTTACCTGTGAGTCACGCAGCCAGCACACGTGTTGCTTATTTAGGCCTAAGGGGCTGCAATATCGTGCTTGTATAGCCCCGTGAATTTGGGTGAGTGTGCTTGTGTGTGGAATTTGTGTGAGTGTGCTGGTGTGTGGAGTTAATGTGATAACCTGTGTTATTGTGATGACTGTACTAGTGTGTGTATTTGTAAATTGAGGCTAGATTTGGAAAGAATGTTACTGTGACCTTAATATAGGAACCATCCCGGCATTCGGTTGGGATAGAAGTGGAAAAGCCACGAAAAATCACTTCTAGGATCACCGAGGTGAAAATCGAACCCTCCTCGTCATAGTTTTGCCTCACGAAGCTGAGTGTACACCATTCCAGCTCTCAACCAGAATTAAATTTATTGGCTTCCGCAGAAATAGCCAAGAATGCAGGCCACTACGCAACGAGGTGGACTAGATACAAATAGAAATTCTTCTTTCTCGGTTTACATGAATAAAATTACAATTAAAAACTACCTAAGTAGAGAGTGTTGAACCATAACCATGTGAAGATGGCTGTGAGCGGTGTATGTTCCCCTTAGGTGAAGCAAAAGCAATAGGCTATGTTTGCCTCCAGATCTCCTGTATTTCAGCCCTCTTCCCAGTGGGACCACTATGGTTTCCCTATATTATTTTACTTGGCTTCTTAGACTGAATCGTTCTTAATAAAACTTGCTCAGAAGTATTCTCTTATTTATAGTTCCCATGGTTGTTTTATTTTCTACTCACAACCATTTTATTTTAGAATTTCTCTCGTACACCAAAGTTCAAAGGTAAAATTCAAGTTAAAAGTTCCCTCATTTTCGCCTCTACACTCGTATAAAGCGAGACTACGTTCCCAGACTTCTCTTGACAATAAGATTGCCAGATGTGAAACTGTTTTCTTGAAGAAACATGTACCGTATTGAAATCGCAGTACTTGACCAGATTACACAGGACTGCGAAATTTATTTTTTTGAAAAATTCAAGAGAAGTTTTCACTAATTTTTATGTTATTTGGTGTGCTTTTTCAAAAATGACCTCTACTTTATATCATGTCAGGGTTTTGTTTTGTAAAATCGGTATCGATATTGTTATGTCCCGGTGTTGGTTCGAGGCAAAACCGTACCAGACATTCAATCTCAGTTCAACCTGGTCAGCAACAACCATGCTGCCTTATTATAAAAAGCTGCGGACTCAGGTCTGAGGAGTCAGTCAGGCACTGCCGAGACGGAAGTCTGGGAGTGAGAGGTCGTTTGCCTGCCGATCGGGAGATCGGGCAAGTTGGGTTGAACGCTCGTTGACCAAGGGGCACGGAGCAGAGCCAGTACTTGAGAGCACCAGCTGAGATAACAGGTGAGAACCAATATTTCTATTTCCTTTCAAGATTGAATTATCAATTCAAATCTTGTATCTATGTGGTGGATTCCTTTACTCCCTTAAGGAATAAACTCGGAGTTAAGCTTTCAATCTCTTTTATTGGGGGAGCATTCCCTGATTCCTGAATTGAAAGTGTCTATTTAAGTCCGTAGTCTTCTTCCTTTGAAACTTCATCTTCTTCTAATATGTTCAATCTTTGGTAAATGTTCATAAAAATCCAACTACAACTGATTGTTTCAAGATAACGTGACTTGATAGAACTTTGTAATTACTATATGTAGATTGAGGCTTTCACGGCCCAGATTACTATTCAAATAGTTCAGGTTTTTTGGGCGAATTCCGTGTGAAATTAAATTAGATACCAGACGTTTCAAAGGAACCTTGCCTTCCTTTTCAATGGAATCAAACATGTAGCCAAAGTAGGTATATCAATGAGATTACAAAAAAAATACAAAAAATTAGATAAATTCCTCTGTTCGTCACCAGAGAGCAGCTACTACTACTATGTCCGCCGTTCTACCATGGTCCATACAGTAATTTCTGGCAGCTGCTCTCTGTTGACGAACAGAGGAGTTTATCTAATTTTTTGTAAGCTCATTGATGTACTTTCTTTGGCCACATTGTTTGATTCCATTGAAAAAGGAGGCAAGGTTCCTTTGAAACGTCTGGTATCTAATTTAATTTCACACAGCATTAGCCCAAAAAACATGAATTGTTTGTATACTTTTTAATTACTGTTTTCGAAATCAGCCCCGAAAAATACATAAAATTCATCGCTGGCCTGTGTTATTAAAATCAAATGTACATTTTTGTAATGATGCCTTCTTACGCACAGTACACTGCATTTTTCCTCTATCTTTTCCATTTACTAATTTTCTGTTGTAGAGTTTGTTGCCCCGGGCGTAATTAAGAATTGCTTTTCAGTCAGTCAGCACTTTTATGTGTCCCAATTAATTACGAACACATCAGTCAACCTGGAAAAAAGTACATGGATTAATTATGTACTTTTTATACACCTCTTGAGACTGGCAGCGTGGCGCAGCGATAACGGTCTCGTCTGCTATTGCCCAAGGTTGTAGGATTGAGTCCTGGCGCAGACAATTGGCATTTCAAGGTGCGTAAATACGAGTAGATTCTTGGCACGTTAACGATCTCCCTCAGGGGAAATTTTCGGCGTCGCAGTGTCTCTAAAAGCCACACTAGTTAAAGGGGGCATGAAAACCATAACATCATAATTATATATTGTGTAAACAAAGACGGGTCACACTTACAATGTTTTGTAGTGAAGACTAGGGCAATATTTTTTGTCTTTTAATGTTAATTTATTAATTTGGCCATTGGCTGCAATAAAGTTCTTATTATATTTATACAATAATTATTATAATTATTACTCAATATAAATAAAACACAGGAATAGAAATAGAAAAAAATGAAGCGGAGGAGTTTAGGATCGAGCTGGAATCTTTCAGTTTCATTGTCATTCTATGACGGTCGTGAGCATGCACTTAACATGCACTATGCTAGCATCTGATAATCTTGTAACTACGGTATAATCATAACCATGTATCGAAGGCCTAAGTAAATACCATACACGTGGTTACTGCAGTTGCAATGTTTATTCATAGATACATACACTCAGAACATGAAGGTAATCTCGCTCGTAGCCTGCTTGCACTAGTCTTATCCAGATCTAGTCCTTCTGTTATCTTAGCCATATCGTCAAAGAAAATCAGAATCACAATGAAATTAGATCCCAGATATCTCTAAAACAGCAAGCCTTCCGTAACAAGCAATCTCTATTATGTCAGCTTGCAATGTTCCTCAGCTCATGCAAACGGATAATGGAAACGTATTATTGGGCAGAAGTGTGAAGACCTGGAGGTGACTATTATGGAGAAGTAATCTAAGGTGTGTAAGATCATAAGAAAAGAAAATGGTTGCAAAATAATATTACGGTTCTTTGAAAATATGTCGATACTTGCTTGAAGTAATAATAATAATAATAATAATAATAATGGTTTTTCGTCCTTTTGAACTAATGAGGCTTTTAGAGACGCCACGCCAGGGTCCGGAATTGTGCCCCACATGGGATCTTTAGCGTACCAGTAAATCTACTGACACTGCTTGCTTTTGCGCATCCTCAAATGCAAACTGACTGTGCCAAGATTCGATCCTGCAACCTTGGAAGCAACAGGCGAGAAAGTTACCGCTGAGTCATGCAACCTGTCATTTACTTAAAGAACGATCCTGGTAAGTAATGTACAGTAGTCTAATAACATAGAATGGTCTAAAAGCATTATTTGTAACTTAAGGGACACTAGGACTGAGTTTTTAGGCAAAAATGACAATATAACTGTTTTTTTTTTCATATATATATATATATCTCTTATGGACCCCTGCGGACCATTTCAGTATAACAGTTTTCATGCACCGCCATTTTTAAAGGCTCAGCAGCATATGAAATTAGGCTATATTGTTAGAACTAGAAATTCTAGAAAGTCGTATGTTATCTCAAACGAAAGGTCTCTATGCTCTTTATCTCTACAACAAAACATTGTATTTTTCAGATTTTTTCCAACAAAGTTTCATTAGGTGAGCTAAACTGGTTAAATTTCATCCGATTATTTTCAAATTTGGTATATGACTTGGTGTTACCATTATAATTATGCAGTTTATGCAGTTTAATTTAATTTTCAACTCATTCTGATAAAAAATGTGGAAGTTGAAAATTCAGTCCTAGTGTCCCTTAAAACATTTTAAAGCCCGATGTTGTTGATGATTCATTGAGGGACTTGGCGACATTGTGGTCATTTAGCCCTGTGTATTTGGGTGACATATGGGGCTAAATGGCCACAAAGTCCAAGCCCTCAAATTAAATAACAACTATAACAACAACAGCAACAATACATATGCACATTTATATCGCATAAGACATATATTGTCAATGTAATGTTTGGCAGCAAAATATTGACGCCTATAGGAGATACTTGCAGTTAAATACGGAACATACAAGAGTGCGTAAATTCATGTTAATTGTGTCATTAATAATTTCCTAAAAATGCAGTTACAGTACTGTATGCTGGTTTAAAACTGTGCAAACCTTGGATTCAAAAATCAATTATGTTTTTTTCCAACAGACAGCAGCAATTGAGTTCTTTAAAAAAATTGCATTAAAATTTTCTGGTATAGAGCTTCGATCGTACCAAATTTGATTTCAATAGATACAGCCATTTAGAAGTTGATACCGCCACACCAGTGACGGCTCGTGTATGTTTGTTAAGAGAAGAAAAGAAGTTAACTGCATAAAAAGACACTATCATACTAATATATAACAAGTAGTTCCGTGAAGAACTATAGAGCCTATTTTCATATATCCTACTTATGTTAATTGCCTCTATGTACATACAAAATTTCAGTTTGATTGATGTAATAGATTCGTAGATATTGAGAACCGACTAAATATTTTGGATGGTCGCCATGTTAGATTTTATATATGTAGGTCCTAGAGTTATGTACTGTTACATGAAGATTATCGTGTACGTGTGGCATTCAAACTTCAATCGCATGATTAGGACATAAGTAGTAACAACGAGATTTTAAAAGTTCGCACAGCAGCCATCTTGTGGTTATGGAAACAATTGAAATAAATTAGATGCCAGTGGATTAACATTCGTATAAGGACTTACTGTACCAAGTTTCACTGCACTCGGATGGTTAAATTGCGAGAAACGTCCATGTTAATATTTATATTTCGCGTCGCCGCCATGTTGGATTTGTGATCACCAAGTTATTTAAAGTCCTATAGGTGAACTTAAGTTCATAGCCCCTATGAACATAAAAAATTCAGTTTGATTGCTATAATAGATTCGTAGAAATTCAGAGCCGTCTAACTATTTCGGATGGTTGCCATGTTGGATTGTTAAATGTATACGTCATAGAGTCATGTACCATTAAAGGAAAATTATTGCGTTGGTTCATTATATAAACTTTCACTTCGATTGCATGATTACGACACAAGAAATAAAAACTTAATTTCAAAATTTGCAAAGCCGCCATCTTGAGGTTATGTAAACAATTGAACTAAATGAGATACAAGTGCATTAGAATGTGTATAAACATTTCCTGTCCAGATTTCAGTGCGTTTGGAACAACAAAATCGCGAGAAAGGTCTATTTAAAATTTTCAAATTCGCTTGGTCGCCATGTTCGTTTTGTAGTTAACCGGTTTTTGAAAGTCTTATAGATGAACTTCGGGTAGTGCCCTTTATCTCCGTACAAAATGTCAGGGTGATACCCCTAATAGTTTCAGAGATATAGATTGCCGGTGAAATACTTCACACATCCGCCAACTTAAGGTTATGTAAACAATTGAACCAAGTTAGATGTCGGTGCATTACAATGTGTATAAACTACTGTACCAAGTTTTAATCCGTTTGGTTGGTTAAATCGCGAGAAACGTCTATTTAAAAGTCGCGAATTCGCGTGGCCACCATGTTGGTTTTGTAGTTACCAGTTTATAAAATGTCACATAGGTGACCTTTTAGTAATTCCCTTTATCACCGTAAAAATTTCCAGGGTGATATCGGGAACAGTTTCGGAGATACTGAATGCTGGTGAAATATTTCGCACAGCCGCCATGTTGGATTAGTGAGACGTAACAAAATTTGAAGGGCACGGTCGGGGTTGGCCGGAATAGTGCTATGAACTTACCGAGTTTCATTGAAATCGCTCCAGCCGTTTAGAAATTATTATGGGGCACACACACACACGCGCACACACACACGGACAAAAGGTGATCTCATAAGCCTCTTCTTTTCAAAATTTTAAATAGGCTAAAAATGAGATGATGTGTGTCTGTCTGTTACTCAATCACGCAAGAACCACTGGTTCGATTTAAATGAAATTTTGCATGGATGTAGCTGATTTACCAGGTTTACATGTAGGCTACTTTTGATTTTGATATTTTGCACTATTTAAAAATGACGACTATTTTCATATTTCCATTTCAAATAAAAAGAGAACGCTAAGAAATAGCAAACTTTTGATGGCATGTAGAGCTTTAGAATTTAATTTTCTATCCGAAAGGTCCTAATCACTTTCAGTGTATCTCCAACGGTTAGCGAGTAAAACCTAAATATGTGCTATAAGACACGGTCAACGCCGAGTGACGTTAGTCTATGTTAGTCTCTACATGAACTGTTTTATTTATAGAGGTAGTTTGTGGGGTCTTAAACGAGACGTGATTTTGAGTCTAATTTTATACTCTTAGTGCCGGTTATTGTATGTGAGTATTTGGATCTTTACGCTGTTTCACAATGTTATATCATCATCATCATCATCATACTAATATATAAAAATGAGATATATAATTTTCAAAAGAAAAATATGTATTGTCCGTTGAGCCATTATATATTTAAACACAAATTGTGCTAAATGTTCCGGCATAACTCAACAAAATGACAGTGTTTCGCCCCGGTGTGCAATTGGGCTCTTCAGTTGGTTAAAGCACACCTCACCAAGACACTGTCTAGTACACACTGAGAAGGCCATAGCAAGACGTATTTGATGGAGTATCGACTCCCATAGTGCACTGGCTTTGCTCGTGACGTGGATACACATGTATCAAATACGTCTTGCAATGGCCTTCCCAGTGTGTACTAGACAGTGTCTTGGTGAGGTGTGCTTTAACCAACTGAAGAGCCCAATTGCACACCGGGGCGAAACACTGTCATTTTGTTGAGTTATGCCGGAACATTTAGCACAATTTGTGTTTAAATAAAAATGAGATGGTATGTGTCTGTCTGTTACTCAATCAAGCAAGAACCACTGGTCCGATTTAAATGACATTTTTCATGGATGTAGCTGATTTACCAGGTTTACTTATAGGCTACTTTTGATTTCGATATTTTGCACTATTTAAAAATGGCGACTATTTTCACATTTCCATTTCAAATAAAAAGAGAACGCTAAGAAATAGCAAATTTTGATGGCATGTAGAGCTTTAGAATTTAATTTTCTCTCCGAAAGGTCCTTATCACTTTTCGTGTATCTCCAACGGTTAGCAAGTAAAGGCTAAATATGTGCTATAAGACACGGTCAACGCCGAGTGATGTTAGTTCATGTTAGTCTCTACATGAACTGCTTTATTTTTAGAGGTAGTTTGTGGGGTCCGAAACGAGACATGATTTTGATTCTAATTTTATACTCTTTGTGCCGGTTATTGTATATGAGTATTTGGATATTTACGCAGTTTCACAATGTTATAGTGCTTTCTACTTTGCACGGTACACGTTCTTTTTTTTATAGATTTGTTTTTTGTTAACTAAATATTTATGTTGGTCAATATTTATCTGCTTTTTGTCGTTTTTTACCATGATCAAAAACCCAAATTCACAGACGAATGTGTCGAAGACTACCGACTGTCACATTAGTTTATTTAGTGTTCATATTAATCTTACTGCAGAACTGGGCAAACTTATTTCAATAAAGTTGGTATTTTGCCTTTCACGGTCAATGAAACCCCGTACAAAACACGGCGTAAACCTAGAAAAGTTGCTGAGTTTTAATTGCTTGGCCCTGAAATTCAATATACAATCATTTTGGAAGCCTTTATAGGGAGGTGAAAGACTGTGTTAGCGTTTAGCTCTCGCAGTAAAGTAGCGGAGGTGTTCTAAATAAGAATTCAGGTATCGCGCAGTTTGTTACTCCTTTGGTAGTCCGTAAATAGACCACAAGGCTCGCTGATGAACCATCACGGAGTTACTAGGCGTCATCTCGCACAAGACACGGCATAAACTTAGAAAAATTTTCTGTGATTAAAACTGATTTTGTTATTATTACTTGGGACGATTGAAGTTTGTTTCGTTACTGTTACTCTTTATCATGACATGATACGTAGTTTCCGCAATATTACTTACTGCGGATATGATAATTGCTACCAAGTTTGATGTATTTTTAGCATAATGTTTATATGTTTGAATATAGTATGAAGACGTTAAACGATAGGTGTTCAATACTTAAGGAAGGTTATTTAACCTTTACTACATAGAAGCTGATATTTATTTCCAATATATAAACGCACTTTCCCACCTACAAAGCGGAGGCAGACAGACTTTTCTCCGGGTACTCCGGTTTTCCGTGTGACAATTTAATTCCAGCAACACTCTCCACGATCATTTCATTTCATCTGTCATTCATTTCATCATTGCCCCAGGGGAGTGCGACAGGCTTCGAACCGGTCGGTCGACTGATGGCAGGCTGTGGATTTTCACATTCCTACCTCTGATTAATAATTGGGTGAGTGAAAATGCATATTGTCTACACATATAGTTGATAACATGGAAATAACATAACTACATTACGAATGTGTGATTATATTAATGATTTAGGTCAGCAAGTACTAAAAGCCTTTCGAAGAACGGGTACTTCAGCTAGTATTAAATAAAACATGCAATAAATTAGCCTACATCCAGATGTACAATTTCAATCATCCATGTAATCCGACTATAGCTTTCAAATTATATTGAAAGTTTAAATTCATGTAAAATGCAATTAACAATATTCTTTTAAAAATGAAAATAACTCATATTTTCACAGCTCAGCTTGTAGCCATTAGCCTAATGGTCCCGGTAACTGATTGGATATAACGCCGCTAGATGGCAGCACTTGTAAGTTATCCACACTGCAAGCCAGAATTAAGACGTATGCTCAGAACAAGGGGAGGATATCCTCCTCTGGCTGCGTTAAAGCTGTAGTTCTTTCTCATGTCACTGGTGCGCCTGTGTCTATTTTGTGTATTAACTTCAGTACAGGAGGAAAGTAAGCGCTTTCTCCGTATAGACAACAAACCAGACTTTACAAGAAGAACAAGAGTGCATGTGGTTTAAAATCCGATAAATCATGTTCGTTTTATAGTTGTTAAATTAAAAATATCCAATCTACTGTATCTCGAATTTCAAGGTAAGCATTTTACATGTCAATTACCGAATAATGTGAGGAGGAAGTTCCAGTTTAAGTATATACCGCGATACGAACAGTACGTGTTTAGGGGATTTTTTTTAGTGTTGTCGATGACGTCACGGATGTCGTGTGGACGTCAATGTTCGTTTGTTTCATGCTGTGACTTGAATTACGCCAGATTGCTCAGCTATACAGTTTTCGAACAGTGCGTCGTTACATGCCGAAGTAGTACGACGCTAAGGTAGTGCGAGGCTTTGTGGTCAGTTATGAATGTTCAAAAATTAAGTTTAGTCGTGCATTAAGGTGTTTGAAGCCATTTTCAGTGTTGCCTTAGTAAAGAAAGTCTGATGCTTTTCAGTCGGTCGACACGATTGTACCCAAATGAGATGGGTTATTCCCTAATCCTGAAGAAGTTTACGCAATTTGATTGAAACGTTGCACTGTACTCTTCTAAAGCCATGGTGAGACAAAGCCATTGGTCGCTTCTTGGATAGACGACTGTCTGGGCAAAACCATTGGTCACTACTACGTCAGACGACTGTCTTGACGAAACTATAGGCCGCTACTAGGTTAAAGGATTGTCTGGATGAAGATTACTGCTTATACTGCAAGCTAGAGGGTCAGGTTTGTGTTAGTATGTAAACACACATAGAATTTTACTGTATACATCGTTTAGACCCTTAGTGTCGTCCATGACGCCATGGATGCCGCCATTTAGTGTCTAAGGCAATTTTGTAACATAAGGTATCGCGATCTATACTAATCCCGAAGTTCTTCCCTTCCCTCCCTCGAGCAATCGCTACTGCGCCACACACAGACAGAAGGACAGACATATTAACATTACCCCTAATTGATCTCATGCGTCTACTTTTTCAAGCATATTTCTGAAAATATGAAAAGTAGAAGTGCAATAAATGAGTATTGATCATCCACTCGGGGCATAGAAGAGAAGAAATGTTATGTTGTGAGTTAGCAAGTCAAGGTTAGCTCGTAAATTATGAAGCTGCTCAGTTAAAAATAAAACTACTGGTGACCCCACCCTAACGAGGTATTCTCTGGACAGCCGTGACGTCATGGGACCACATAGGGTGTCTGCCGTTTAGAACTGTCTAGGTGTATCTCACTGGAAGTGATAGCTACTGGCACGACAATATCCATGGTCGTATCTTAACCTCATGAGCAGGGATAGGATTGTAATCTAAAAATATAGTCTTTCCCTTTGCTTCTACATAACTAAACGCGTTAAATGTCCCTGAATTAGAACCTAGCTATCATATAATTACATTTCATCGTTACATATTTTACATACTTGATGATCATAACATTTTGTTTTACATATATTTTACTTTTTAAATGTATAAGGTGCGTTCAAAAAGTAACGAGCCGGAGGCATAATTTCAGAAACCAGAACTTGTATGTTATAAGTATTGGCCCTGGCTGTTGAGGCACTTGTCCCACTGTGACACGAGGCGGTGAATGGCTGTCTCATAAAATTCCCTGGGCTGCGATGTGAACCACGTACAGCTGGACGTCGGCGTCCGAGGTGAATCGTTGGCCCCGCAGAGCCCTTTTCAGGGGACCAAACATGGCGTTATCACAGGGAGAGAGGTCAGGACTGTATGGAGGGTGGCCGAGAAACTCCCATTTGAATTTCTGCAGGAGTGCCGCGTCTGTGTTGGCCGTATGAGGTCGTGCATTGTCGTGGACCGGCCACGGCGGCTATGGCGTTCACTGTCACTCGGCGGTCCTGGGTAATGAGTGCAACAACCAGCTGGACGTTGTCATCGGTAATGCATGGGGGTGCCCCAGACCGGTCAGCATCGGCTAACGACACCCGTCCTTCCCTGAAGCGCTTGTGCCACGCCTTGACCCTTGCAAGGGACATGCAGTGTTCGCCGTACACTTGTGACATTCGGCGATGAATGTTCGTTCCCTCTACTCCTTCCGCTGTCAGAAAAGAACAACACCTCTTTGCTCTTCGGTTGACGCCTCCATGTCACTGTCTGCAATGCTACTGGCAGCGTTAGACGATTTATGCATGCTGCTGCTCGCTTTGTATCGTCACGTGACGTGCACGCGTGCCCTCTAGCGACGGGCTGTGACCTTCCACACTCTGGTCGGAACCACACCTCGTTACACACGCCACGATTAGCCGATGTAGTCACCGGTTTGCGCATTCCAGCCTCCGGCTCATTACTTTTTGAACGCACCTTATATAAATACATTTTATGTTCGACCATGGCGAAATGTAAATATTATATGTCAGAAAGCTGTACTATAATGAGGCTCATTATAGTACAAGTTTTCATTATGATACAGTTTCTCCCACCAATCAGAGCTCAAGAAACAGTTGTGTGACGAATTAGGTAAGGATAGCATCGCACCTGCACAGACTTTCACGGCATCGTATTTAAATTTCACAGCGTGGTTAGTATCATAGTGGGGTATTCGAGGAGGCCGTGGTCGAATACAAGGAATTCTTTGGGTCCCATGTGTTCTATTCAGTACATAAAACTGGCGAAATATCGGCAGATATTTATGAATATTTATGCTAAAATAAAAATAGTTATAATTATCGTCGAACATGAACAGTCGTATGCAACTCCCCTATAGTGGTGATTAAGACACTCGCTTCGCTCGTTTTATAAACATACTCATGTCTTAATTATTGCCATTATAGGCTTGTTGCATAATGTACTATTCTGTCTCTTTATTTGATATGTTTGATTATAACGATATTTTATTTTACAAACTTTAACTTTTATCATGTAAAATTAGATATTCGGACTCTTACTGTTTAAAGAAGTATTTTTTGCAAGTTAAATATATGGTAATTCAAAACAGTCTCAATGACAATATTTGTTCACTAGAAACTCAGGTACATAAAACGGATTTTCCAAGCAATTCATAAACTGTTGAGAAAGGGCCAGGGAAGAATTCCAAGAAATATATTAGTGGAGATAAGGGGATTGGGAATTCACGTCACACCCTGCCAGAGACTCAGCGGTTGGACTTGGGTTTATTTCATTTGACCAGTGCTTACCTGAGACTCTACTTTTCAACCTGTTGTTCCTCCCACCCCGCAAACAAAAGTGACTCTTGCTATACTTGGAATTTATCTGTAAATTTTCCATAATATGGACATGCTTAATTAATTATTGTACCACACTTTTTGTGCAAAAATACAGTATCTCTACTTAGTATTAAACTAAGTCCCCGGTTCTTGGATGTTACGGGTAATCTCGAGAACCACTGGATGGATTTTGATACGGGTTTCACCATTCTGCAAAGGATGTCCCGAGGAAGGTTTCTGTCGAAAATAATTTATTTATGATCTAAGGAAGCCGAGCAGTAACGATTTCAGTGAAAAAGTCGAAAATAAAACCTAGCGTCCGTGCGCTTTGTAAGCTTACGCTGGGCAAACCGTTAAAAATATCTAAATACTATGAGCGTGAGTATTGTTTAGCATGGAAAGTCCTGGAGAGCATATCTCTATCTTCAATACATCGCCCACTATAAGTGTTTTTACGTTTTCATTTCTTCCAACAATCTCCATTTAATTACTGAGGTGACAGTTTACGAACTAGCTAGGGGCGAGCCAATGACCCCAGTTACAGCCTAGCTAGTGAACGAGCCTATTACCCTAGATACAGCAGCAAACTGTAAGACTTCAGAGAAGAGTGGTTGTGTTTGGAATTTCCCTGGAAGTGCAACTTGGCTTTTCTTCATTTCGTTCCGCAAAATACACAGTCAAGTTAAGATTGGACGAAAGGGGGATTTGTGATTCATTCACCTCGTCTGACAAGAATTCGTTGCACATGCTATCTCCATGATATTATAATTAATATTCCAGTCATTGATTTTAACTCATCATGCCGAGACGTAACGGATATAGGTCGTAGTTCATTGACAGAAAAATGCGCTTATCACGCAATGCATTCATAACTGTTCCCGGGCGAAGAGTCTTCAAGTAATATCATGTATAATATATCATTTATATAAAACTAAATTAATATTACATATTTTATTGATTTTTAATGCAATATTACATATTTCAACTAATATTAATACATAAATATGTACATATGTTTTATGTTGATATTAAATAGAAATCATAGCCCTAGTCGTGACCTCATGAGCCTGTCTTGGAGTCTACAAATACAGGCTATACGCCCGCCACTTTAGCTGCACATCTCATTAAAATTTCATCCCCGGGAATACTTACTTCATTGCGAATAGAACTCTTAGATCATAATGATTACATTTTCAAGTATTGGCCACCCCAATCGCCAGATTTGACTTAGAATATTTTATCTTGGCGATTCATGAAGTAATTCTTGTTATGCACATTTTTCGAGAATTATACGGCTATTAAGTTCCAGAATGTTGAGACGAATTAGGTTTTTGACAAGATGAACACGCCCACCAGCATTGCCAAATGGTGTGAGGCATGAAGACGGAATTGGAGATAGGAGGTTTGAATCTCATCACTGGCAGTGACAATACTCAGTGTATTTTTTCTCCTGGTTTTTTTCCGCAAGCTCACTGAAGCCAAATTATATCGTAAATTAAGTCTAGGGGCTCCTACTCAAATCCACAAATCTGATAATCAATTACAGTACATCACTCTTATGCTACTACAGTATCTCACAATGACATGGCGTATCACACAAATCCCATACCGCCTTCTGAGGTCTCTTGGTAAATATTGAGGCTTGAAGGTCCTGAGCTCGATCCACGACTCTGCCAAGAAATATATTAATAATAAATATTATAAATATAATTCTGCGTTTATTTCCCATCCCAGTCATCCTAGAAAAGATTTTCTGTGGTTTCTCAATTATACTCCAGAGGAATGCCGATATCTGATGTCTGATATTCGTGTGTGTGTTTGAAATTCTGGTGAGAATAGGGAAAGAGGCAGTCATGGTCTTAAGTTAGAAACCATCCCGGTATTCTCCTGGAGTGGACGTGGGAAACCACGGGGGGAATAATCCAGGTTATCTGAGGTAGGAATCTAACCTCCCTTATTATTATTATTATTATTATTATTATTATTATTATTATTATTATTATTATTATTATTATTATTATTATTATTATATTGGTTATACGCCCTGTTTAACTACTATAGCTTCTAGAGACGCCGGGGTGCCGGAATATTTCCCCAAAGGGGATCCTTAACGTGCCAGTAAATCTACTGACTCACCTCCCTCGCATTTCCGCACCCTCAAATGCCCACTGACTGCACCGGGATTCGATCCTGCAACCGTGGGTACAGCAGGCAATAACGTTACTGCTGAGCCACGCAGCCAGTCCTGAGTGTTCCAAAACCGAGCCCTCTGACATGATTTGAATTATTTGGCAGAGACGGGAATCGAAACTGAATCTCGGGGGTGACACGAGGTGGTCCCAGTCATGTATTATACTTGGCATTTTAATCACTAGGCATTTCATAAGTCTACATTCATAAATTGCCAAGTACTTTAAATTGTCGGTTTATGGGCGTCGTATTTGATGCCACATAAGCAGCAAGGAAAATTTATTGATATTTCAAACGACGCCTCCCAGCGACTCTGTTCCTAGCCATCTTGATTTATTGACTACTCATAACAGTATGGCTACAAGCATATGTCATCTGTCTCGCCAAACCAATGTTGGTAACCTTGTCAGTGTATTGTGTATGCCGGCAGTTCCGGCAATATAGAGTAACAACAAATATTGAACAGCTAAGAGTATAACATTAAGGAATAGATAGCTATGAAGCCATTTTCCAGTGTTGCCTTATTGACTGTTCATGTAGTTACTTTTCAGTCGGCCAACACAATATTGTTCCAATTATCGGGACATGCGAAAAAACAATAACCTGATAAAAGTTACTTGTGATTAAAATACAGTGTATAGGCCTATGTTACTGTATATATTTGTTATTGACTGCAGAAGAGAGAGAAAAATATGGGATATCATAAAACTCAGCAATTTTTCTAGGTTTATCCGTGTCTTGTGAGGGGTTTCGCCCAGGAACACCAAGCTGGCTCATCAGCGGGCTCTTGGTTTCTGTGCCCGGACCCCCACAAGAGAAGCGAACTGCGCGCTAACTCCCTTTTATAAAAAAAAAAAAAAAGAATTGCTGAGTTTTAGTTCACTGGCCGTGAAATCCAATATGACATCTTTTTGGAAGCCATCATACGGTGGTTGTGACCACCTGGTGGCGCAGTGGCTAGCATTGTTGGCTGTCACCCCCCCCCCCCCCAAGGTACCGGGTTCGATCCCCGGCTCTGCCATGAATTTAAAAGTCTTGGTATGATCTGGTACGGGGTCTCCCAGCATAGTCATGCAAAATGGGAACTTGCCGGATGCTATGGCAGGAGGAGGAGTGGAAAGGAACTGGCCACCCTACCACACACGAACTCCGGCTCGGGATGCCTGGTTAGTGATCCCTTGACGAAGTCAATGGCTCTAATTCAGGTGACCTACGTCCCTGGAGGGGATATGACACTCTATTTTTTTAATAGGGAGGTTAAGGCTGCTTGAGCTTTTAGCTCTCGCAGTAAAGAGGCGCAGGTGAGGATCATAAAAGAGGGAGGTAGGGCGCAGTTCGCCACTCCTATAGGGGTCCGGGCATGGACACCAAGAGCCCGCTGATGAGCCAGCTTGGTGTTCCTAAGCGAAATCCCACACAAGACATGGCATAAACCTAGTAAAATTCCTGAGTTTTAATTCACTGGCCGTGATAGCCAATATACCATCATTATGGGATGACATGTTTCGCTTGTCAAGCGAGCATCAGCAGATCCAAACATACAAGACAAAATAGTTCCACAAAACACTAAAAAACCAACAATGGTACCCAAAAATGGTCTCTACCCTTCTGAGACAAAATAACATGGCAAAAACTTAGAATATGTGGCTACTATTACTGATATATTCTTAAGTATTAAGTAGTCAACCCTCAGACTAGAATTAAATTTCTTGTCAGAACCGGGAATCGAACCCAGGACCTTTGGTATGAGAGTGTAAATACATATTCCGAGACAATAGAATGAAGACCTACATGGAAATAATATTATCGGACAAAGTATTAATATCCATGACTGTACCACCGACAATGGACGCTGAAGACGTAGCCCTTCATCCGAAAATCAGCCACTGTTCTTCTCTAATGTGTATGCCTTTCTTCAGAGGGGACGTAAAGCCGGCGGTCCCATGTCATTGGTTTGTGGCATGTAAAAGATCCTTCCACAGACTAAACTTGTGTGAAGCTAAATTTCTAGGTTAGATTTCGTTGGAACACTCTATCAAAGTTCCAACGTTCACCACTAGGTATCATTGACATCTGGTAGCCAAAGTTGGAACTACTTGAAATTGAACGGAACTTGTTGCTCACCCTATGGGTGTCCGTTAGAAGCAGCTACAGCCTCTGCCGAGCCGAACATGTCCTCGGACACTCCCGGCACTAAAAGTCATACGATAAATAAATAAAACCTTGCGGTGTAGTGTCTAATACTCTTCACTGTCACCCTAGCGGACCGGGTTCAATTCCCGGCTCTGCCTAGAAATTCAATTTTAGTATTATGGCTGGAACGGGGTACACTCAGCATCATGAGGCAAACCTGAGAAGATGAGGGTTTGATCAACACCTCAGTTATCCTGGAAGTCGGTCTTCATCATTTAACACTTCTACCCCAGGTAAATACCGAGACGTTGCTAAATTTATGGCTACGACCGTCTACTTCCCAATCCTCACTTGACTTACATATACACACAATAATACCACCACCATAATAAAACAGGTTATCAGACAAAGTTGATTGGTTGGTTCCTTAGCTTAGGGGCTGCGACAAAGCGGTCATGTAGCCCCGTGTACTATGGGTGTGTGTAGAATCTGTCTGATAACCGGTGTTAATTGTGATGGTTGTATTAGTGTGCGTTATCTGTGATTCAGGTAGAAGGACTGCAGACGATTAATTTCTTCAAGTAGTTCCTACTTTTGCAACCAAATGATTCCATCCACGACACTTAGCTGCGGACGTGGCTACTAAATGCCATCGCAGTTAGCACCTGGCAGCGAACGTTCGAACAAATATAGCGTTATCAAACTAACCTACAAATTTTAGCTTCCACGAGTGTAGTTAGAGGAAGGTTCTTTTTCATGCCATAAATCTATGATATGGGACCACCGGCTTTACTTCCCCTCCGAAGGAAGGCATACTTAGGGATTTTTAACGCTCTTAACAAATCCGACGAATCCACATTCAAGTACACGGGACAAACTGACCACGATGTCGCAAAGCCCCTAAACAACAACAACAACAACAACAAATTCCACACACACCCAAGTATATGGGGCTACATAACCATAACATCACAAAATACCTTAAATAAATCCAATCAAGGCTATTCCTCTCTCTCTCTCTCTCTCTCTCGGGGGACGTGGCGGTGCAGCGGTCAGGCTGTCTGCCTCTCACCAAGGTGGAACAGGTTCGATTCCCGGTCAATGCATGTGAGATTTTCGAAGTGAATTGCCATGTCTTGTGGTTCGGATTCCACGTAAAAAGGAGGTCCGGTGGCTCATGAACACGAGATTAATGGTCACGTTAAGCTATAGGTCTCCTTTCTCTCTCTCTCTCTCTCTCTCTCTCTCTCTCTCTCTCTCTCTCTCTCTCTCTCTCTCTTAGACTACCTTGTGATGTAACGGCTAGAGTTCTTGCCTATCGCCCCGGAGGTCGGGGTTTGATTTCCGGCTTCGCCAAGAAATGTTAAATCTTGTCTGAGGACTGGAATGGGGTATATTCAGCCTCGTTAGGCAAAACTGAGGAGGGTCCCATTCTCACCTCAGCCATACTGGAAGTGGTTTTCCGTGGGTTTCCACTTTTACTCCAGGCAAATACCAGAATGGTTCTTAACTTAAGGCCATGGCCATCTTCTTCCCAATTCTACCCCTAATTTGCAAATAGACGCACTACATAGTAACACAGGTTCTCTCACAGATTCCACACACACAAAAATACACGTGATGTCGCTGCCCCTAAAAAAAAAAAAAAAAAACTCTCTCTCTTCAACACCAACGCTGATTCCTTTCAATTCTTTAACTGCATTAGTGATTATATCCGCGTGTTTCAACGAACTCGTATGTGTGTGCGTGTTGAAATCTTGAGCTTGCGTGACGCATACCGCCCTGATAGCAACAGTGGCAGAAAGATTCAGAAAAGTAGTTAATAATCCTGGTATTTACTACAGGATCTGCGTGCCTACGTCCCTAGAGAGTTGTGTTTAAACTAATAATTGAATGAATTATTTCATTCTTAAGATTACCAGCACTGCAAACAAGGAATAAACATACTAATTTTGCGGGATTATTACGATATTTCCCTCTAATGATATAGGCGTGTTTCTGAACGGGAGGGGACGGAATATACGAGCCCGCAACACGCAAGCAGGCTAATACCTGCTGTGGCATTCTGATGGCAAGATCCTGACTTTTTCCATCGAACGCTTTCTCATGCATTCTGTTTTAACCCTTACAGTGTCTTTTCCAGAATATTCCGCTAGCTATCATAAGTTCACAATTAATTACGGCAGGTGGCAGGAAGGTAGTAGAAAACCTTAATAAACTCACCTGGAACCGAAAAAGACAACGTGACTAATTTGATTTTCATTTTTCAGGATTGGTTGGATGAATGAATCAGCAGATGTACAATATAAACAGTAAAATGGGGGTAGGTCATAAGACAAATATGTGGCTACAATTTGAAGGTATTTGGATGAATCGGATAGTGATCACAGTAAATTTGAAGACAGTGTTGAAGAGATTGCAGGTTTATCAAGTGACATTAATAATAATAATAATATCGTATGGCCTCGGGTGGCTGGGTGCAAGCTTTGTTAATTGACGCCCAGAGGGCAACTTGCATGTCGAATTGTATCGCTCCTTGAAGCGATATGAAAGTCAAGGAGGTTTTGATATCTAAGCTCCCTGACATTAGAGTGCTTGGCGGAAAATCCCGAGATTAATTTTGAAATTATGAGCATGCCCTACTTAATTCTAATGGGATATTTAACATGCCAACATCGTATGACATGCGTATCGTGATTTTTGTCGCAATTTAAAAATCACTTACCATGGCCAGGAGCGATCCTGCGAGCTTTGGGCTGGTAGCCCAACTCAATAACCACTCACCCACCGTGGCAAGCAATCAAGTGACAATGAAACTGATGGAGATACGAGCAGTGTTGGTTCAGATTCCTGCTTTCCGCGATGTGAATTCCCTGATTCCCATGAACTGGTTCATATTTTATACTAATTTTCCTCCTTTTAAATATCTTTCAAAACAACATAACGTTTTTTTAGCCTACTTTCGATTTTTGCAAAAAATGAAAGTAGACTTATGAGATCAACACAGGGCCAAAAATTGTGTGTCTGTCTGTGTGTGTGTATGTGTGTGGGTGAGTCTGTGTGTGTGTGTGTGTGTGTGTGTGTTAGTGTGTGTACTCTGAATGTCTGTCCCCCCCCCCCTCTATCAATTCGAACACGGTTAAACCGAATTGAACGAAATTTGGTACAGAGGTAGCACTGGCAAAGGGCACCTCAGTGTCATGTTTTATATTGCCGCCATCTTTACCAAAAGGTAATGGCGGCCAATCGAATGGTCAAAACTTAATAATGCATTACGACCAAACTAATCATCAGATCTTTACCAAATTTGGTAACAACCTACCTTCATATGGGACGCGTCTTGTGCCCAAACTACAAGGTCATCAAACGTACCATTTCAGTATGGCGGCCGTGTGAATTATGCAAAATTTATAATCCATAACATGGGACCCACCAGTTCCGATTATCGAACCAAGAATCGTTTAATCTGTTCTAAGCGACGTGGTTCGTTCGAAATTAAAAGTTTATATTGTAATATTATAATCTAGAAGTGACTTTAAAAATCTGAATCGTCTCGGCTATTTGACAAGATGGCAGCTGATCTCTCGTTCTGACCTATATTTTACTAATTTCAGTATGGGCCGGTTCTACCACATCCGGGTAAAAGTTGCGGGCAGCTACCCGGGTGATAAACTATCTGCCGGTGTAAACCTCTGTGCATCTTGGGCAGCGTTCTACCACTTCCGTGCAAGTTCCGGGCAGCTGCCCAGAATCTTATAGCAAAATACAGATAGTGGCTAGCCTGATTTTTGTAAAATTTGAGTAATCGATGAGTGAGCCACCTATCGTTAGATGCGTTAAGTTTCTTTTCGTTTCGCTTTTGTCCGTTGTTTGTTGATAGCACGTGTTCTTTTGGTTTCAACAAGATATAGGCCTAGCTTAGTACCAAAACCTCTCGCGACACTTCTGGGCAGTATAAACCTAGCATGTGATTCAGTTCTCGGAGGAATGCATCTGAATAACCATACCTAAACTCAATAATCGAAAACTTGACAAGCATGCAGTGCTTTTCAAGGAGGAATAGCCTGTGAAATATGTTTCTGGCAATAGGCTACTTAGCAGTCTGAATACAGGCTTAGGCCTATATGAGCTACAGACATGCTGTGACAAGGCTTGCAGTGCATAGGTTCAATCATAAAATGTATGTCAAATCAAAATCACACTCCAGGCGACAAGTTTTTTTGTAAACTCTGTAAAATGAATGGAACGCAATGCGCACATTTGTGCATAATTAGATAGTTCTCTTTGCTGTATTCTACGAGAGATTTCACTCTTTCTGCGCAGCTATAGAAGTTATCTTGGATAGGCCATGTTCAAAGTTCACATTTACACTTTTCGTTTGGCGGATGGAATGATTTTGTCACACATTTTATGATGAAAGCCATTGACCGTATACCGCGTCACCACAAGCCTAAGATCGTAGTTCTGTTTGTCAAAGTTTTAGTGATGTAGAAAACTATAAAATGCAATGCCCCAAATATCAGGTCTTATGCTGTATAAGCAAAACACCAAGTCAATGACAATGTATAGTACGGTACAGAACCTGAATAATGTCCTGTACACTCTGTATTTCTCATGCACACTTGTGCGAATTTATTAAATTATATGAGCGCTTCATACAGTATTCCTAAACATGTAATTGGGATAATATTTTGAAATCTATGATGGTTCCGTACGGTAATCACTAGGCGGTCGTATTTCATGTCCAATCAACCGCATCATATATAAAACTGTTGGCTTTTGCAGCCTGAACCGGACGAAGAACTCATTCGACCAAATTTCATTATGCTCCAGCCGATCTCTGTTCCGTCTTGGACGTGTGACTGCGTCTTCTTCTACGTCGACAAAAAAGTTGTACATTTCCAGGACGTCAATTAGCTCTTCCCTAACCTTAAAATAAAATATGCTCAGTAACTGTTACATCCCTTATAATTAATTAATAATTGTAATTATATCATTATGTGACAAAATTACCAAATGATTCTAATTGTATTATTAGTAATTTATGAAGAGGTTATGTACAGCATAGATGATACAAAGAAACCCTTACGCACGGCTCAAATCTGGCTGGTAATGCTTTATCGGCCTCTCGAAGCTCCCGAAAATTTACACTCCGGGTAAACGAAGTTTATACTGCCGATAGCGCTACCCGTTGATGGTCGAACGGAAATTCTTACTTATTCCGACGGGCAAGTTATCGGCCACTTTGCCCGGATGTGGTAGAACCGGCCCTATGTTGCATGCAATATAACCTACTGATAAAAATTATATGAACTTAATATGAAATGAACTCGGTTTGAAATATACTCCAGTGAAGAAATCTTCAGTCCAAGTGATTATTTGCTAATACAGTACGTTATATGTATTTGATCGATAACGCGTTAGTTATGAGTGTACGATTGGCCAGTTGGTCACTAGTCGTGGACGAGTGCGGTACGTGTGTGCGCGCTGTGTGACCGTTTTGGAAGAGTTTACGGTTCCTAATACCGGTGCTTCCTTAGTTCCACGTGTGTACTGACCTTCCGTGTGTCATTCGGACAATACTTTTTCAAGTAGCGTTCCAGATAGGACAACAAAACCAGAAACCCAGAAAACCCCGCTGAAAATCATGTCCGGATACCAGAGAAAAAACACTGTACGCTGCCAATGGGACAGGCAGAGTTCTCGCCCCTCACCAGGAGAAATTCACCGCTGGATTGGCGATACCCTCCGGTTGACTGTCGACCAAGTAGAAGCCATCCAGTTAAATGCGCACGAAAAAACCATGTACATCAAGGTAATCAGCATATCTATTTATCAGAAATTGTTAAATACTTTTGCAGATCCTATTAAATTTCAGTATGACTCAGGCGAAATGACAAATGTTAAGCTCTCCACAGAGGATTCCAATTTTACCACAGTGCGTATATTTAATGTCCCACTCGAAGTACCCCCTGAAATTTTCAAATCCGTCCTGTCGAAATATGGCACTGTGAGTGACGTCAGGAAAGAACAATGGTCTTCTGCTTATCAGTTCCCGGTGTATAATGGAATACGTGCCGTCACTATGGAAATCAAGCAAGATATCCCCTCCACTGAGACTTTTGGTGGCCATTCTGGCTATATAACGTATAATGGACAGAAACAGACCTGTGTAATTTGCAATGCTACCACACATCTACGTATTAACTGCCCAAAGAAAATGATTCCCCTCGGTATAACTCCTACACAACAACGACGTGTCCAATACTCGGAAGTTGTGACGCAGCAAACGTCATATGAAAACATGCTTATTGATCAGTCAGCTGGGACAACACCAGGAGTGACCTCGGATACATCTGACGCAGAACTGGTACCTTGCCCTGACCAGAGCTGCGAGACACAGAGTGCCCCTGTGCTATCGGCAACCTGTATCGCAGCCTTAGAACCAACTCTGCCGTCACTACAGGCTGCCACAGAAATTTTGTCTTCACTGCCCCCACCTTCGCTGGTCCCTACCGACTCACTTAAGAATGTTGATCGGGGATCCGAGAACGTCTCTAAGAAGATTAAAACAAATGCCTCGATTGCCGTACCAGCCCCGAAGAATCAAACTGGCTCTACAAACGTTCCCGCAGCTGTGAAAAAGAAACAAAATCTTCATTCTACGTCATCTAGGGACCCACGAACGCTCTCAACCGCTGACAGCCGGCCTATGAATGGCAGTCAAAAGGAACTATCTCAACCTAATTTGACATAGTGCACCAGTATATTTCTCACCTGTGTCTTTTTTTCTTTTTTCTTTTTTCTCGAGTCCAACTTCCAGTATGACTAGCACAACTTTTATACTTCTCTTAATGGCGCAATTTCTCACTGTGACCACTGTGAATATCAATGTAATAGAATGCCCTCTGAAATTTCAACTGTTGGAGAGATTCCTTCGAGATGCAGACATTGACATTGCCTTCATTCAAGAAGTTGCACTACCCTGTTTGCCCATATCTGCCTTCTACAAACAATACATCAATACCGGTAATACGAATAGAGGGACCGGATTCCTCATAAGACATGATATCCCACTCGAAGGTGTGCTATGTCATCCATCAGGACGCATAATATCTGGACACATAAACAATACCACCCTGATAAATTTATATGCCCCATCCGGGTCCAATAAACGTGTGGAACGGAAAATGTTCTTTCAACAGAGTATACTGCCTCATCTGCACGAAGTTAAGGAAAAACTTATTCTTGCAGGGGAATTCAATTGTATTCAACGCCCAGAAGATTCCACTAGCTCATACCAAGGTGTCAACCCGGCTCTCAGGACCCTTCTTACCTCCCTACACCTCATTGATGCTGTGGATAGTTTAAGGGTGCCCCTGCCCCATTATACCTGTATAAGTCACAACTCCTCATCACGACTTGACCGCATCTACTTTTCACAGGAACTTATCCAGCCTAGACGATACGAAGTGATACCTGCCAGTTTCACTAACCATCATGCTGTCGTATGTACAATCTCTTACCCCCATCCCATATTTCACATAGGAAGAGGTTATTGGAAGCTGAATTGCTCGCTGTTACTGGAGGAGGAATGCCAAGATATTTTCAGACAACACTGGGCTCGATGGGTCCAACAAAAATGCAAATTTCGCGACTGCACAGACTGGTGGGATATTTTAGTTAAACCAGGGATCCGCCGCGTCTTTAAGAACATATCTTACCAACGAGGTCGGGAAAGACGGGATACAGTTGAATTTTACTATCGAGTTCTTCGCCAGCTCCAGCAAAGATCTGATGCTGGGGAGCGTATATATGACCAGATCCGGGAAGTTAAAACCAAGCTCCTGTCTCTACAGCAACGAACGCTCGCTCATATCAACGTGGCTTTAAAAGATCGTACAGTGCTCCCGGACGAAAGTGCAAGTGTATACCATATCGCCAATGGACAACGTGAGCGGCAACGTAAATATATCCACCGCCTCCGCACCAGTACTGGAAGTGTCGTCACCTCCCCTGACGCTATACGTCGTGAAATATCATTATTTTATCAACGGTTCTACGCTAAGGCTCCCATTGATCCACAGCAGGTGACCCTATTGCTGTCATCTTGCAGTACCAAACTATCTCCGGACAACAAAACTCTGCTCAGCGCGGATATTACGGATGAAGAGATTCACTCTGTGGTTAAACAACTCCCAAACAACCGCTCACCTGGCATTGATGGACTGCCATATGAAATGTATAAACACTTCTGGCCTCTCATTAGCAAAGAATTTTGTCATGTCCTGCGTACCATTCTCCAACGTCGTGCTCTTTGTCAATCACATCACGAGGGTACCATAGTCCTCATACCAAAAACATCCTCTCCCATGGCAGTTGGTGACTTCCGACCAGTTACTCTGCTCTGCAGTGACTATAAAGTCCTTACCAAAGTACTTGCATGCCGATTGAAGACTGTTCTACCTGATATCATTGGTGATGAACAATGTTGCAGTATTCCTGGAAGAACTCTGTTAACAAACTTAGCGATACTACGGGACCTACACCTAAAAGCCGAAATGCTCCCCACTGAGCCAATGAGTTTTCTCACCTTAGATCTTGATAAAGCTTTCGACCGCATCAGTCATGAATACTTGTACATGGTCTTGCAACACTTCGAACTTCCTGAAATCCTCATTGACTACATTCGTATGATAAATTGTAATGCTACGTCTAGAGTGCTCGTCAACGGTTTTCTTTCCCCTCTGATTCCAATACAACGATCAGTTAGGCAAGGATGTCCCCTTTCTATGCTACTTTTTGTCATTGGCCTTGAACCGTTCATTCGGACTACCCAGGTGAAGCTACAGGGTTACAAACTGTCCACACATGTTTTTGGAATGTGCGCCTATGCTGATGACGTATCAATATTGATCCGCAATAAAGAAGACATCTCCCACATCGATAGCGTCCTTCAGCTATACCATATCGCCTCTGGAGCACAATCGAATCCCCAGAAAACTGCTTTGCTTCCGCTCAATACTAACTCAGTGATTACCCCACTGCCCTGGTTCCGGATAGTAAATGAGGTGAAAATTCTTGGCATTACCTGGAAGCAATCGCTTCTGGACACAGTGCAAGCAAACTGGACTAAGGTCATTGCCAAAGTTAGGGGAGTCCTGATCCAATTTGGTCAAAGAAACCTCAATATAGTGCAACGGGTCATGGTCCTCAACGTGTTTGCGCTCTCTAAAATATGGTATGTCGCACAACTTTTCCCACTTCCCAAAATGTTTGAGAGCCAATTGGCAAAATATACAGGTTGGTTTATATGGCAAGGATTTTTGTTCCGAGTACAACGGGAACAGTTGTATCTCCCATCCCGGCAAGGCGGGCTAGGGCTAACAGCTCATGGCATGAAATGCCGTGCACTCCTCTGCAAGAACGATATCACCATTCTTTCCCAACATGACACTTTTACGAAAGCGCTATACAAAGATATTCGAAACACAGCCCGTGGTTGTGATAGAGCTTTGCCGAAGATATTTAGGGACCATCAACAGCACCTTCTGGAAACTGTTCGCCAAATGCCTTCAGGGATTGTTCCAACGACGAAAAGTATCTATAACATGTTGCGGCAAGTGGTACACTCCAAACCGCGAATAGAGGCCACCACCCTCTACGTCCATTGGCCCACTGTTTTGAAAAATTTTGGGGCTATGACCATTTCTTCTGCTGTACACTCCCAAGTTTTTATCTTCCTCAACGATCTCATCCCAACCGCTCTACGGCGATATACCATCCATCTTGAAGCTTACCCATGGTGTACTATATGTGGTCAAACTGATACGGCGATACACCGCTTCACATCATGCACGCGAGTTGCCTCCACGTGGCTGTGGTGTAAGGGAAAAGTATGTCAACTATTAAATGTGCCCTCGGATGACCTTGATGACAGGAAGTTGGTTCGTTTGTCGGTGACCGCCTTCCCCCAAATTAAACAGACTGCCATTGTGTGGATAATGGGCCAATATGTACACTTCGTGATGGACAATGATCAACATTTCTCTTTCCTGGATCTCAGGTATCACCTGCAAAAAGAGCGTTGGAAGCTTAGTGAAAGTGGACAATTGTACGATAAATATGGACACTATCTGGATTTCTTGTGATGTATTAGTATGGTATTTATCATATCTGAAAATTCTGTAATTCTGTAAAGAGCTAATAAAAAAAAAGAAAATTGGCTGTGTGGTTAGAGCTCCCGTCTCTCATGTGGCTGGCCGGGGTTCAAATCCTATCAAAGTAGAACTTTTTTGCTTGATTTTTTTTATATTTATTGTTTCTTGAGTACTGAGACGTTATAAAATAAAGCGTTATATGGTGCTTTTTGCAATGGAAATTACATATTTAAAAAAAAAAACGACATTCTCCACCGGAGTGACATCTACAAGCCTTCAGTTGTACTATGCAGAAACTATAGATTAGAGCAGCGCTCTATACCGGCCAGTTAGTGAACCCAGTCTTAACGACTGCTAGGAGTAATAATACAGTAACATTCGTTTATTCCTTGTGCACTGAGGCGTTGTTGATAACCTCAAAACTTGCAATATGGATGATTTGGAGATGGATTATTTTGTTATACCGTGTATTTAAGATTAGCCTATAAATTAACGGGTTGCGAAGTTACTTCACTTAGTCCTATATCATTCGACGTCAGTTTCTGATCTTCTCTGATAGGCTATTACATTGCTGCAGTCGGGTAGTTGGCAGTCAAGGATAAAATTCGCGACTGCCAACTGCCAGCTACCAACTGCAACTTCATGTTGTGTATGGTGCCTATAGTATACACGGAGTCGATCGCGACTGCCGACCGAGGACTACCAACTACGGACTGCCGACTGCGCATTGTAGATAGGCCTTATTAGAGCAACGAAGTTTCAATTATTGTAAGTAGTCGGTGTTTGGAGTGTTTGCTGATGAAATTGCAAAATGCTGGGGTAAATTATAAACTATGGTTTGAACGCCACTGTTCAAATCCTGTGTGCCAATTTGCACTTCAAATAGGAAGAAATTAGGAGATGATAAGGACAGAGAGTTATAACTATACCCATACATTTAGGAGAAAGTAGGCTATATGTTCTTTCCCGAACATCTTGTTTAATAAGAAATTCTTAACAAAATTTCCAAAAATGATCACTCAACAATTTCAATGACACTGGAACAATGTGAAAAAGAAAGTTTTGAATCCATTCTTTCAGTGTTGCCTATACAAACTGTCAGTTGTAACTCTTCAGTCAGTCAAGACCAATTTGCCCAGAGACTGGGTGGGTTACAATTTACCCCATTATAATAGTGATCAAAACGAATACATGTATTTTTTCAGGAGGGTTATTTACATATTATTCATGTATTATATACATTGTACCCCGCGCAGTTATGGGGTAAATTCGTGTTGACTGACTGAAGAGTTACAACTGACAGTCAATGTAAAAAGTTATCTTTTTGCATGAACAATTTCTCACACAATGAATGTGCAATTGATAACTATTTTGGCCAAGTCACAATGGTGGATTTACACAAGTGGTATCAGGCAGCTACAGCAAATCCGGAGATCCCAGGTTCAAATCCTGAAAAGTAAACTGCTTCGGTGGCGTAGTCGGTAGCATGCTGAACTGCTATGTCCAAGATCGTGGGTTCAAACCCTGTCGAAGTCATCAGATTTTTAAGATTGCTAAAAGCCTTCGGTATGCCAACCTACCACTATAATTGGTAGTGTGTAGTCAAACTTGTAGGTTATATTTGGCTGTTTAGAAATGCTCCAATGTTCCAACGTTCGCCGCTAGGTGTTAGTGACACTAGCATCTGGTAGCCAAAGTTGGAACTACTTGAAATTAAAGTTCAATCAAAAATACTGGCCATTCGGCTGCAACTCTTATATAATTAAATCTATGTCATTAATATCACATTCAGCAGAGTAAGGGAAGAATTTATGTGAACTCTACCACAGAAGGCAGAGCCTTGTGGGTGGTATATTAGGCCTATGTACTCAATTATAACGTTAAGTGATCTTGTTAAAAAAATATATTGAAATCAGAATTGTGTAATAGCGAAGTAGAAATAGTGGTAATGCTAATTTACAGATTAAGCTACTTTAATAATGTTCCGCCCCTTAAAACAACAATACCGAACTAACTACTTTAATAATATCTTTAATAGAATTTCTATTCTCTCGAACATTATTTTGTACTAACATGACCACGCCTGTACTTTTTCCAATCACCACTGTAATGTAGCATAAGGCACTACATTTATGAACAACTGGCGAGCTAATGTATTTTTAGCTTTAGTTATCTGAATATCACAGTAGGATGTTCTCTACGAGTATAATTCTGCAACACTATCTAGATACTGTTATTGAAACTACAGTACAATAATTTTCAATTTGAAATATGAAACTCCAGTGCTTGTTTCAGGAATAAAAGTTGACGCCCACACGAACATAACAGCTCAATTGAATGATTACCATGATAATTTGTAACTGCGGTGCACAAAACGACGGCTATAAACCCACCCACTACACCCAGGTAATGTCGATAACTGAATATTCTACAATTACTCGGAACATGAACTATAGCCAGAGTTGGTTAGGGGACAATATACTATGCCTTTAGTTTTGTTTTTATTATTGAAAATACAGCGCACAAATTGTGCATAGGGTTAATAAATTTGAATATACATTAGTGTTTTCACCTTCCACCTTCACAAAATATCATAATGTAAGGTCTCCGGTTCTTACATGTGATTACGTGGTACCGACTACATTGTTTACCACATAATTTACAAATACAAGATACGTCTATGTCATGAAAGTACTCGGTGATGCACAGTTTATGGCGGTACCGATGTACCGCCATCGAGTTAACGAAGTGTCGTCGGTCTTCATTGGTTTCAGTCCATACCCTATTCGTCATGGCTTCCATTATGTAAAATTCGAGCCAGATGTCATTCCTCTTCTTCACTCTCCCATGCATTAGTCTTTTCCAGGCGTCCGTAGATGGTAGTCCTCTCTTCGTCCGTAGGTCCTCAATGAAGAAGTTCTCCTTGGCAAGTTCGTGCACTAGTCTAGATTTTGTATATTTTTATAATCCCAGGGTTGCTTTTAGGAAGTTTTATTTTTAGCATGAATACTTGTACACCATAAATCCACCCACAGAGATCACAACTAGTCCAAAGTGGCTGCCTATCACATGACCCCAGCTGAGTCTTCCATTTACTTGTTCCGGCCTCCATTAAGTCATGATTCCTGTCGACCTTCCTTGTTCACTCTAGTTCTAATAATAATGTTATTGGTTTGACGTCCCTTTTAACTACTGCAATATCATTAAGAATGCCTCGTGAAAATATTATCGCATATTCTACAGCGTATCCATGGGCGTTTAATAGCTCACCACGACTGCGATGGGGAGCTTTAGTAAGTCTGAAGATTGGAGATTTGAATCCCAGTGCAGACAGCGGCTATCTTTAGTGTGGTTTCTCATTAGGGTTTTCGATACTCCTTCCAGGTAAATGTCGAGATAGTACTGTACCTTATTACAAGTCACAGGGCAACTACGACATTCTTGATCCCAATAATTCAAGTTACACAACAAAGAAAAAGAACGAAAATGAATGTATTTATTTATTTAATCGTATGGTGAGTACAACAAGTAATTCATAAGTCCAGATCCAAGTTCTTCAACCACACAACAGCACTTTCTGAAAGATGATACAGGTCCCTGGGGCTTCCGGGGTAGGCATGAAGAGGGCAGCGCAGGATGACATGGTCCATGGTCTGCTCCTCTTCACTGCATTCACACATTGGAGAATCCATCCAGCCCCACTTATGGCGCAAGAAATTATAGCGTCCATGCCCAGTTCTCAGTCTGTTTTCTTGAGAGGTCGAATCCATTCATTTTCTGAGTTGGATTTAGCTCATGAGCATTAGTACAAGATGTTGAATTTGACCACTCTTCCCGCCAACTCTGGTTTAGGTTAAAATTGTCCCTCAAGAGTCGACCGGACAATATACTTGCTGGTCTCCTGGATCGAAGTCGTTGTGGCGATGGGTAACAAAATTCCTGATAAACTGGTAATGAGGGAAATGACCGGATCTTCTTTGCTTCTCTCAGCAGAGCTTCCTTTCTCCTCAGGTGGGGTGGTGGGATATGGCTAAGAACGGGTAACCAGTGGCGAGGTGTAGACTTTACAGTACCAGTTATGTAGCGCATGGTTTCATTCAACTTAGTATCCACTTTATGCACATGTGCACTTTCCAGCCATACAGGGGCACAGTATTCCGCTGCAGAGTAGACAAGACTAATGCCCGTTAATCGTAAGCAGTTAGCCTAGGCTCCCCATGAACTACCACAAAGCTTGTGTAGGATGTTATTCCTTGTAGTGATTTTGTGAGAGAGCTTGATGAGATATTCTTTGTAGCTCAGAATTATTTCCAGGGTGACTCCTAGATATTTCGGGAAAGGGTTGTACTTTACTTTATCACCAAGGAATAAAACAGATGGCTCGTATTTTGCGAGTCGGTTGCTAAGATGGAAACATGGAACCTCAGTCTTAGAAGCGCTTGGGATCAATCGCCAAGACTTGAAGAATGCCTTCTCCATTCTCAAAATTTCTGCTTTGAGCTACCAGTGCAATATCGTCTGCATAGATTAACTTAGTAGCTGAGATTGGTGGTAAGTCATGGATGTAGAGGTTGAAGAGAACTGGGACCAATACTGATCCCTGCGGCAAAACGTTATGTAATTTTCTTTTACGACTTTTAGAATCACTTAGGAATACTACAAACACTCTCTCACCGAGCATGTTGGAAATTAGGTTTGCAATTTCCAAGCAGGGAATTACTTCCAGCACTTTAATAATTAGTCCATGTCGCCAGACAGTATCATATGCACTTGTCAGGTCAATAAAGACAGCTGTTGATTTTAACTTCTTTTGGAAGCCTGCCTCGATGTGAGTGGTAAGAGCCAAAACTTGATCAGCACAGCTACGATTTATTCTGAAACCAGCTTGTTCTGGAGGGATCACATCTTCAATGAGTGGTGCAATCCTAGTGAGGAGGACTCGTTCCAAGAGTTTAAAAATGCAACTAAGAAGTGCTATTGGACGGTAGTTTTCAGGTCTCTGCTCCGACTTTCCAGGTTTCAGAATGGCTATCACCTTTGATCGTTTAAACTGCTTTAGCAGTCTGAAGGATGTAAGAATAAAGAGAAGTGATCCACTTTATACTATATGGACCCATATATCGAAGGAATTCGTTGTAGATATTATCTAGGTCAGCAGCCTTGCCGGTCTTTAGCATTTTGATAGCAGCTTCAACTTCCTGAATAGAAAATGGCCTGGACAGATCCTCATTCTTCTGTGATCCATGTTTAAGCTTACGCTTCACAGTTTTCGTATGGCATTTATCTCTCTTGGTTCGGGTGACTTCAACCATTCCATTAGCTATGGCATCTGGACTCAAGTTAGTGTACTGCTTTTTAGAATAATGTTTTCCAGTAACTCGATTCAAGACTCTCCAAGCTTTCCTGCTCGATTTTGCAAAGTCCATGTCTTTCACCGTTGCTTCCCACTTTTTCCTCCTATTCTTGTCTAATGACTGTAGAAGCTGTGAACCTACTTCATGACTACTTATTGTTTGATATTCTTCATACAGAGCCTCGCTTTCTGGATTCCAACCAGCACATAATAATTTCTGAAATCTCTCGGAACGTTTGATTTGGCAGTTGAAATGACCAAGCTGACGAATTCATCATAGTTGCTGGTAGTTGGTTCTAGATTTATAATAGACAGCTTCTGGTCAAGATCTTTAGAGAATTTATCCCAGTTTGCACGATTAAAATTCCATCTGGTTACAGGTACTGAGGTCACCAAGGGTATCTTCATACCTGCTTCCAACAGAACTGGTCGATGCTGGCTGTTTGGGAAACTCGACAATATTGTAGGTGTGATACTGAGAGTCTGATCAAAGCAATCCTTGGACACAAATGTCAGGTCAGGGTTGTAGTCTCTTCTCCAGCGAGCAGAATGGAAGATGCCCTTAACTTTCACATCAAAAACTAGGTTCAGATCGGATATTTCAACCAACTGAGATAATGCCTCACCGTCGTCATCAACAGTGTCATATCGCCAGTTAGTATGATGGCTGTTAAAATCTCCAGTGTAAATGCAGGGATGGCTGAAGGTTGGCTAAATGCTAGGAGGTTTATACACGTTAACAACTGTTAGGTTATCTATATATTTAAAACACTAAGCTGTTTTTTGTACACACGAGATTGTGAAAACGACTTAACCGATTGGCTTCGTAAGACATTCTAACGAAAGCTCTTGGCATGCAGATTTGCAGAGTGTCTCTAAAATAAACAAATATATTACGGTATATTTTTAAATTAATATAGAAAATAGCAGAATTCTAGGCCCTCACGCATGCGCACAATCCGCCTGGGGTCATGACAAAATGGCGGTGAGAAGTCCATTAAAATGTAAGTTATTTAATAAGCTTCCATGTAATTGAAAACATACATTAACCAAGTTCTGACAATAAAATATAATAACAGTATGAACGTATACGAATGTGCACCATTGATTTATTTGGATAATGAAATTGATTATTTCCTTCAAACAGCGGCTTTTGAATATAATGAATGGCTGCGTCTGCTGCTATACATGAGTGCGTCAGTAGCCATGTGGTTAAGGCGACTGACTGTGGTTCCAAGAAGCGCCGGTTCGATCCTAGCCCTCGCCAGTATTTTTTTTTTTACCACTGAAATATTGTTTAATCAAGGAGTAACAGTAAGGTTTTATGTCTGTTAAAGATACTTATTTCTACATTCCCTCTAAATACGTTTTATTTTCGTTTTACCATTGCATTGCAGCATGTAATCAAAAGAGCAAACTGTTGTCCGCAGTACGCCGTTTAAATATCTGCAATCAGTTCCTATAACTGACAACAGATGGCAGTAATTCGCCCATATAGTTCCATTAACTGACAGCAGATGGCAACACCATTGCATCGATATATTTAAAACACAAGACATGGCATGTTTTCACGTGATGGAAAATTATAAAGGAAGGGAATATTTAAGAAGGGAAATGTTGAGGAACATTAACCGACAGTTGAATGTGTAGGCTAGGTTGTTTATGTACCTTAATATTGCAATTTCTTCCCAATGCTTCGGTGGTCAAGTTATTAGCGTCCTAGACTAAAAGTTATAATTATGCATCGTCGATATTAAAGAAAAAAGTAGTTTTCCAGGCACACGCGCGTCTCCACAATTGCTTTCGCCATGAGAGACACTTGGCAAATATAATTCGTTTGAAGGACTCCGACATCTTGGTCACTCAGCCCCGTGTACTTGGGTGTGTATGTGTGAAATTTTCTTCTGATAACCTGTGTTATTGTGATGGCTGCATTACTGTGTGTATTTGTAATTAAGGTGGTAAATGGCAAGGAGACGGCCAAGGCCTTAAGTTAGGAACCATCCCGGTATTTGCCTTAAGTGGAAGTGGGAAACCACGGAAAACCACATCCAAGATTGTCGAGGTGGGAATTAAACCTTCCTCTTCTTAGTTATACCTCAAGAGACTGAATGTACCCCGATTTTGCCCTGAGACCAGAATTAAATTTCTTGGCAGAGCAGGAAATGTAACCCGGGTCTCCGGGGCGATAGACAAGAATAGGTGGGCCTCCATGTGTTAATACGATTTTTGACATGCACGGGACATAGAATTCAAAAACTGCCTCCATTAGGGTGACTATCGAAGTGAGTATTGAGTATAGGCCTATGGTCATTCCAGTAGTTGGTGAAGTGATTCTATGTTCCCCTGCAAAATGTACTGCCATAACCTATAACAGGTGATGGAAATTGCTTATTTAGAGCAGTTTCGTACTGTTTATAACAAAATGAAGAACGTCATTCTGAGCTGCGTTTTCAAGCTATCGCAAAAAATTTCGCTGGCAGGAACAATTATAAGGAATTTATTTTAAGCGATCAGTCTCATCGCATTCTCCTCACCAACCAACTTGAGTATGAAAGTCTCTGGACGGTCATGTTGAACTTCATTGTATAAGACAATTGTTTAATGATTATTTGTTTAGAGTACGGAGTCTAACTACGTAGTTGATTTCGGCAATGGAAGTATTATTTGCCATTTAATATTTAGCGACTCCGTTATTGCAGGACACTATAGTGTTATCGAATAATACGAAGCCACATTTAAAATCCAATATAAATGGTCCATTTCAGAAACAATTCCAGATATTATGCAATACAGTGTACTGTAAGGTCCTTGACGATCAAATGTAAACATTTTTCTACATTGTATTTCTCTTGCGTAAAATCTATGCGTGGTTACTTTGGTCTTTACTGTTGTGAGGGTAAAATTGATCTGCTGGAATATAAAATATTTGCCAAGCTGCAACAATGTAATGATATTAATTTAAAAGTCATTGAACTTATATCCAGCAGTTCAAACACATACATCAGCGTTAACAGATTGGATACTGAAGATGAAAGCCAGCTACTTCATGTCCCTATTATTGAATTTTTCAATTCCTTGGAATTAAGAGATTCGCCTCCACATACTTCGAACGTTTAAGCCGTAGATATTCTTCTTAGAAATCTGAACGTTTCCCAAGGACTCATATATGGTAATATATTAATTGTAAGAAATCGCTTGGATTCGGATATAATAGGTGCAGTAATAATAGGCAGAGAGCTCAAATCCTACGACTTGATTTAACACCTTCCGATAAAACACTTACAGGTAGCCTACAGTACATTTTCTTTTAATAGGCAACAATTTCCTATTCGCTCGGCCTACTTTATCAAAATCAATCAAGCTCAAGGAGAAACCCTTGAACGTATTGGGCTATTTACCTCATCACGTTTTCAGTCATGACCAGCAGGATAGTGAAGGTGCAAAAAAGGTCCTGTTTGGGATGGTAAAGAATAAGAGGCGGAAGGATCCTACGGATTATGTTAGAATGGTGAACAAAAGGGGACAAGAGATAGAAAATAGGGAAGAACTGAAGAAAATGTGGAAATAATATTTTGAAGAACTCCTGAACCCAAATGGAAACCACGGCGAGGAGGAAGAAATCGGGGAAGAGGTACAGTAGATGAACTGCAAACAGAAAAGGACTTAACATGGAAAGAAGTGGAAGATGCAGTGAGGAAGATGAAAGGAGGGAAGGCACCGGGTGTGGATGAGTTGAGTGTGGAGATGGTGAGAGCAGCAGGAGAGGTGGGGATACAATGGTTGTACCGAGTGATGAAGACAGCATGGAAGGAAAGGAAGACCCCAGAGGACTGGAAAAAGGGAATAATTGTCCCGATCTTCAAGAAAGGTAGTAGAACAGAATGCAGAAACTATCGGGGAATAACACTGATGAGTCATTGTGCAAAGTTGTTTGAGAAAGTTTTGGAAAGGAGAATTAGGACAAGGATAGAAGGAGGGATGAGGGAAGAACAACATGGCTTCAGATCAGGAAGGTCCACAGTGGATTTGATTTTTGCTGTAAGGCAGTTACAAGAACAGCACTATGAGTATGGAACAGATCTACTGATGGCCTTCCTGGACATTGAGAAAGCATATGACAGTGTATGCAGAAACAAAGTATGGAAGTCCCTGGAGGATAGAGGAATATAAAAATGGACTATAAGGAAGATAAAGGAGATGTACAAGGGAAGCGTGAGCTGTGTGAAAGTGGGAGGAGAGAGATCGGACTGGTTGGAACAGAGAAACGGCCTGAAACAAGGAAGTGCACTGTCACCGTTACTTTTCATTGTGGTGATGGATGACATAATGACCCGAGTGGCACAAGTAATTGGGGAAGGAAAGATGAAAGTAATGGTGCTTGCAGATGATTTGATGATTTGGGGAAACAAGGAGGAGGAGGTACAGGAACAGTTGGACGTGTGGGAAGGAATAATACAAGGTTATGGGATGAAATTTAGCATAAATAAGAGTGAGATGGTGATCACAACAAGGAAGAAGGAAAGAACCACAACGGAAATAACAATTGGTGGGGAACAGCCGAAGGAATTGGAGAGTTTCAAGTATCTGGGAAGCCTGATACAAGAGAATGGAAGAAACGATAGAGAAATAAATGAGCGGGGGAGACAGGCAGAAGCATTCCGGAGGAGTGTGAGAAGCATGTTATGGAGCAAGAATGTCCCTCAGAACAGCAAAAAGATCATATATCGGACGTACAATGTCCCTATCCTGACGTATGCCTCGGAGACCTGGGTTATGAAAGGAAGGGAGAAGAGCAAAATACAGGCCAGTGAGATGAGGTTCTTGAGAAGCAGTATTGGAGCTACAAAGATGGACAGAATAAGAAATGAGAGGACCGGAGAATTAATGAAGGATGAACCATTACAGACTGGTATAGAGAAATCTAGACTTAGATGGTATGGACATGTAAAACGAATGGAGGAGAAGAGGATACCCAGCAGGATACACGAGACGAAGTGGGAAGGAAAGAGACCAAGAGGGAGACCGAGAGACAGGTGACTGAAGGGGGAGGAAGAAATCGTGAAGAAGAGAGGAGAGACTGGACAAGGGTGGAGGCTGAGAGATGGTGGGAAGACAGAAGACGTTGGAGAGACTTGTGTTCCAAACAGACCCGGCCAGTGGCTGGAAACTGTGCAAGATGATGATGACCTAATCACGTTTTCAGTCATGACCAGCAATATATTGCAATGCTGAGAGTGCTATCTTTTGACGCCCTTAAAGTTGCAATAGTGCTAAAAAGTAATCGTACAAAGAATGTAACTTATATAAGAAGCTTCTTCAGTAATTTTGTTTTCCATTGTCCGTCATGTTTTGACGGGTTTCATCTAGTTAACCTGTAAAACTATAGAGAAGATGAGATCCTTGACACTTGACTCAACAGCTTGAACCCCTGTAAGACTGGATTTAACAACATTATACTCCCTAAGTAAACGAGCCTCAGAACTGAGGAAGGGAAATGTATCTACAGTATACCTTATACTGATTCATGGAACCTTGTTAGCCTACTTCCGATTTTTTGAAAAAAAAAAAGAAATGAAAGTAGACTTATGAGATCTACACGGGCCAAACGTTGTCAGTCTGTGTGAGTGTGTGTGTATATCTGCCCCCCCCCCCCCCCTCCTCTATCAATTCAAACACGACGAAACCGAATTAAACGAAATTTGGTACCGAGGTAACACTAGCAAATGGCACCTCAGTGTCATGTTTTATATGGCCGCCATCTTTACCAAAACTGAATGGTGGCCACTCAAACGTTCAAAGCGTAAAATCAAATTACCACTAAACTAATCACCCGATCTCTACCAAATTTAATGACAACATACCTTCGTATGCGATGCGTCTTGCACCCAAACTACAAGGTCATCAGCTGGACCATTTCAATATGGTGGCCATGTGAATTGTGCAAGCATTATAATTCATAACATAGGACTCACCGATTCCGATTATCGAACCAAAGGTTGTTTAAGCTATCCTAAAGGACGTGACCCGTTGGTTATTATAATTTTATATTTTATAATAGTACACTAGCAGTGACTATAATATTAATAATAATAATAATAATAATAATAATAATAATAATAATAATAATAATATAGTATGGCCTCGGGTGCCAGGTGCAAGCTTTGTTATTTGACACACAGAGGGTAGCTTGCATGTCAAATTTCGCTGTTCCTTGAAGCACTATGAAAGTCAAGGAGGTTAGATATCTAAACTCCTTGAACACTATAGCGCTTTTTAGTAGAGAAATGAGGAACTTTGTGTTGGCATAAACTCCCGAGATTAATTTTGCCATTATGTACACAGCCTACTGAATTCAAATGGTTTTTTTTACATGCCAACATCGTATGACATGTATGTCGTAATTTTTGCCGCCTTTTAAAAATCACTTACCACGGCCAGGAGCGAACCTGCAAGCTTGGGGGTTAGTAGACCGACAAGTTAACCACTCACCCATCGTGGCAAGCTACGAGCAGTGACTTAAAAGAGCTGATCCGTCTCTGTCATATGACAAGTTGCATGTGATATAGCCTACTGATAGAAATAATATAAACTTTGTATGAAATGGTTTGTAATGTAGATGTACTGCATAGAAGAAATCGTTTACAACAAGTCATTACTTGCTAGCACGTTGTATCTAAGTCGGTTGATAACACTTGGGCATAATGGACATTTTTGGCTCTGTGGTAAGGTGCTGGTCTCTCACGCAGTTCGAAACCTACTTGAGTCAGCTTGTTTTACTTGAATTATTAGCCTACTTTCGATTTTTGCAAAAAATGAAAGTAGACTTATGAGATCAACACAGGGCGAAAAAAGTGTGTCTGTCTGTGTGTGTGTATGTGTGTGTGTGAGTCTGTGTGTGTGTGTGTATGTGTGTGTGTGAGTCTGTGTGTGTGTGTGTGTCTGTGTGTGTGTGAGTGTGTGTACTCTGAATGTCTGTCCCCCCCTATCAATTCGAACACGGTGAATGCGAATTGAACGAAATTTGGTACAAAGGTAGCACTAGCAAAGGACACCTCAGTGTCATGTTTTATATCGCCGCCATCTTGACGGAAACGTAATGGCGGCCACACAAATGTTCAAAGCTTAAATCAAATTACGACTAACCTATTCATCCGCTCTCTACCAAATTCTGCAACAAGATACCTTTATGGGGGGAGCTTCCTTTGACCAAACCAATAGGTCATCAGCGTAATAGTTTGCGGATGGCGGCCATCTTTGTGTGAAAATCGATTCCCCCTATTAATTCGAACACGGTGCAACCGAATGGAACGAAATTTGGTACAGAGGTAGTACTAACAAAAGGCACCTCAGTGTCATGTTTTATATCGCCGCCATCTTGACGGAAACGTAATGGCGGCCACACAAATGTTCAAAGCTTAAATCAAATTACAACAAACCTAAACATCCGATCTCTACCAAATTTTGCAACAACATACCTTTATGGGGGGAACATCCTTTGACCAAACTAATAGGTCATCAGCGTAATAGTTTGCGGATGGCGGCCATCTTTGTGTGAAAATCGATTCCCCCTATTAATTCGAACACGGTGCAACCGAATGGAACGAAATTTGGTACAGAGGTAGTACTAACAAAAGGCACCTCAGTGTCATATTTTATATCGCCGCCATCTTGACGGAAACGTAATGGCGGCCACACAAATGTTCAAAGCTTAAATCAAATTACGATTAACCTAATCATCCGATCTCTACCAAATTTTGCAACTACATACCTTTATAGAGGAAGCATCCTTTGACCAAATGAATAGGTCATTAGCCTAATAGTTTGCGGATGGCGGCCATCTTTGTGTGAAAATCAATTCCCCCTATTAATTCAAACACGGTGAAACCGAATGGAACAAAATTTGGTACAGAGGTAGCACTAGCAAAGGGCATCTCAGTGTCATGTTTTATATCGCCGCCATATTGACAGAAACGTAATGGCGGCCACACAAATGTTCAAAGCTTAAGTTAAATTACGACTAACATAACCATCCGATCTCTACCAAACTTTGCAACAACATACCTTTATGGAGGGAGCATCCTTTGACCTATCTAATAGGTTATTAGCCTAACAGTTTGCTGATGGCGGCCATCTTTATGTCAAAATTGATTCCCCCTATTAATTCGAACACGGTGGAACCGAATGGAACGAAATTTGGTACAGAGGTAGCACTAGCAAACGGCACCTCAGTGTCATGTTTTATATCACCGCCATCTTGACTGAAACGTAATGGCGGCCACACGAATGTTCAAAGCTTAAATCAAATTACGATTAACCTAATCATCCGATTTCTACCAAATTTTGCAACTACATACCTTTATGGAGGAATCATCCTTTGACCAATCTAATAGGTTATCAGCGTAATAGTTTGCGGATGGCGGCCATCTTTGTGTGAAAATCGATTCCCCCTATTAATTCGAACACGGTGCAACCGAACGGAACGAAATTAGGTACATAGGTAGTACTAACAAAAGGCACCTCAGTGTCATGTTTTATATCGCCGCCATTTTGACGGAAACGTAATGGCGGCCACACAAATGTTCAAAGCTTAAATCAAATTACGACTGACCGTATCATCCGATCTCTACCAAATTTTGCAACAACATACCTTTATGGGGGGAGCATCCTTTGACCAAACTAATAGGTCATCAGCGTAATAGTTTGCGGATGGCGGCCATCTTTGTGTGAAAATCGATTCCCCCTATTAATTCGAACACGGTGCAACCGAATGGAACGAAATTTGGTACAGAGATAGCACTAACAAAGGGCATCTCAGTGTCATGATTAATATCGCCGCCATATTGACAGAAACGTAATGGCGGCCACACAAATGTTTAAAGCTTAAATCAAATTACGACTAACATAACCATCCGATCTCTACCGAACTTTGCAACAACATACCTTTATGGAGGGAGCATCCTTTGACCAATCTAATAGGTCATTAGCCTAATAGTTTGCGGATGGCGGCCATCTTTGTGTCAAAATTGATTCCCCCTATTAATTCGAACACGGTGGAACCGAATGAACGAAATTTGGTACAGAGGTAGCACTAGCAAAGGGCTCCTCAGTGTCATGTTTTATATCACCGCTATCTTGACGGAAACGTAATCGCGGTCACCCAAATGTTAAAAGCTAAAATGTAATTACGACCAACCTAATAATCTAGTCTCTACCAAATTTTGTAACACCATATCTTTATGTGGGAAACATATTCTGACCAAACTGCAAGAACATCAGCCCAATAGTTTGCAGATGGTGGCCAAGTATGTGTGCAAATCGATTCCCCCTATCAATTCAAACACGGTGAAACCGAATTGAACGAAATTTGGTACAGAGGTAGCACTAGCAAAGGGCACCTCATATTCATGTATAATATCCCTATAGCACGTTGTATTTCAACAAGCTACTACAATCAACATTCAATCATACTCCTTGAAAAGGACAAAGAGTTATAACAAAGCCCATGCATTTAGGAGAAAGTAGGCTATATGTTCTTTACCGAACATCTTGTTTTATATGTATGTTTTACAACTTACTGACTCAAGATATAGACGATACCTCTTATATGATGAGGAAATTAATTGAGGAATATCAAATGTGGGGACTAAATATCAATTACAACAAAACGGAATACCTTACATCAGAGAATAATGGTGGTGAGACACTGCAGATCGGAAATGCAGAAATTCACTAAATTTAAACATATGGGTTCAGTAATAGAAGCCGGGGGAACAAGTTTATCTAAAATTGAGAAAAGAGTAAGGAGGAAAGGAGAACAATTGGAGCATAACATTCCGTTGTATGGAGCAGAAATATTTTAAACAAAACTAAGAAACGTATATACAGTTCATTGGTACAAAGTATTATGTTATATGGAGCAGAAACTTGGACGTTAAACAGACAGCAAGCAAACAAGTTATTAGTAACGGAGATGGATTATTTGAGGAGGGCGGCGAGAAAATCAAGATTGGATAAAATTAGAAATGCGAGAATCAGAGAAATTTTGCAGGTACAAAAATGTACTGGAAGTGCTTGAAGGAAGAATATTACAATGGTTTGGACATGTGAAAAGGATGCAGAATAGTAGAATTCCAAATTTAATGTTAGTTGGCTAGATGAAGGCAAACGGAAACGGGGTAAACCAAGAGACAATGGATGGATGGTGTAAAGAGAAGTATGGCTACCAGAGGCTTAACCGAGGAAGATGCTGAACACTGAAATTTGTGGAGGAGTAGAGTATTTTTGGTTGAAGGAAAACTACTGCATTGTAGAATATTCCTAACAAAGAAAGAAGTTTGATAACTACTCAGACGTTATTAAATTAAGCGTTATATTGTTCATTTTACAATGGAAAATATGCAGGGTGGACCACGTAAGTTGAGACTGTACAATATCTCAAAAACTAAGCGTTGTATAAACAACTGTCTGGAATAAAAGTTCCGTGATATTAAGGGGAAAAGAACATGTTATATGTCGTAGTTTATTTGAGAACGTTTGGATGATAATTTGATGGTCACGTGACGTTTTTTAAATTGGAAACAACAATTTTTATTTCGTTTCCTTATTTCTCATACAAATCTTAACTACTTTTGTATAAAGCACTTGTTCGTACACCAACGTAAATAATAACGTCTAGTATGAACGAATTACATGAATGCCCCGCTCGGGATGTTTTAAATAATTACCATGATCGTTGGATAGATCCCGTTAATTGACTTTACTTCTCCACACTTTCTCTTACGGGGTTAGCTGATTTTTGAAAGGCGGCAAAAATTACGACACGCATGTCATACGTTGTTGGCATGCCAAAGAACCCATTTGAATTCAGTAGGCCATGTTCATAATAGGAAAATTAATCTCGGGATTTTCCGCCAACACAAAGTTCCTCCATTCTCTACTAGAAAGCGCTATAGTGTCAAGGAGCTTAGATATCTAACCTCCTTGACTTTCATAGTGCTTCCAGGAACCCTCTGGGTAAATTGTGCTCTGAAAGAAGTTCATTTTCCGTATTGACAGATTCACTATATAACAAAGGAGAAACTGTTCCGCCTAGTCAATACACCCTCTGGGTGTCAAATAACAAAGCTTGCACCAGGCACCCGAAGCCATATTATACTATTATTATTTCCTAAAAGATCAAGTTATTGTGAAAAAACAACTACTCCAGACAACATGAAGGCGCGGATACGAAATTCTTGTGCTAGTATTGACAGAGACATGCTTTTACGGACACATCAATCGTTCATTCACAGAGTTGGAAAATGCATTGAGGTGGAAGGCCGTCATTTTGAACATTTATTACGCTAAGGTCCGATCCGTATGCAATAACTGATATTACGCTGTGTACCTACCTGTCATCAATGTTGCATTGTCTACACCAGGGAGAGAATGATGTAGGTACTAATAAAATTGGTGTACGAAATGCTGTTTAGTTTTATATCAGAAATAAGGAAACACAATAAAAATTGTTGGTTCCCATTTAAAAAACACCACGTGACCATGAAATTACCATCTGAACGTTCTCCAAATAAACTACAACATATAGCATGTTATTTCCCCCTTAATATCACGCAACTTTTATTCCAGGCAGTTCTTTATACAACACTTTGTTTTTGTGATATTGTACAGATTCAACTTACGTGGTTCACCCTGTATATTTCATTAAAAGTCTGGGCTGTAGAACCTGGAATTTTTAGCGGCTGAAACCGTATTGAGCTAAGGTGTTCGATCACTGATTTCGCAAATCGTAATTACCTGCAAGATCCTAAGAATATAAAGCGCTTTCTGAGAGTAAGCAGTGTTAATACAACCACAGACCAGAAATTGCTGAGGCAGAGTGGTTGACTTTGTAAATCCCTGGCCTCCTGAAGTATATTACAAGATGGAGAAAGGTAATGTCAGAGGAATTGACATGCACACCATCTATAATTTGTGAGAGAAAGCAATGCATGAATGTATTTGTAAATTTAAATTTTATTATGGATTCTCCGTGCCAGATACACAGATATCGGGTATAGTCTACTCCTTGATAAAGACAAAGAGTTATAACTATAGACATATATTTAGGAGAAAGTAGGCTATATGCTCTTTACTGAGCTTCTTTTTTTTGTTATATTGTCGTTTATATCCGCAAGTTTAAAATAACTCCTTACTTAATGTCAGGTTCTATTACCCTATATTCTGAAACAAAACGCTATTGTACAGCACGACCACACCTCATCAAAGTGAATTCTGACTCATTGTTCTCAAGAGTAATTACTCTTTACGTAGAAAAGGAAACCTCGTCTATAGTGTCTAAATGTCACTAAATGAGCTTGATAAATGTAGGAAGGAATATGCAAAGTTTGAACAAAACACAATCGCTTCTTTCATAACAAAATATGTACTGTAAGTAGCATCCAAAGCCTGTTGTTATCTTCACTTGAATATTCTGATAATACAACGTAGTATCAAACAAGTAGTTTCGTGAAGAACTAAATAGCCTATTTTCATATATTTTACCAGTCTTTTCCAATTTAAAAACTCCCTCTCAGTGCGCCGGAAAGCGGAGTTAGATTTTACTGGGCAGAGAAAAATATTTCGAATTCACTAAATTTGCCAATTAAAGTTGGGTAGCTACAAACTTTCTACGTGTTTAGCATACGAGAAGCCCCATTTTATATATATATATATATATATATATATATATATGTACTAGCAATCCGCCCCGGCTTCGCCCAGGAACAGTTATGAATGCATCACATGATAAACGCTGGTGTTGTGTTTTTTTTTTATGTCAATGAACAACGAACTATATCAATTTTAGGTCTCGGCATGATGGGTTAAAAGCACTGACTGGACTATTAATTATATTATCATGGTGATGCATATACAACGAATTCTTGTCAGATGCAATTTAAGAATGGCGAGGTGCATGAAACTCAAATCCCCTTCCGTCCAGTCTTAACTTGACTGTGTACTTTGCGGTACGAAACGTTCACAGGCGAAATGAAGAAATCTGAGTTTCATTTCGAGGAAAACTCCAAACACAACCACTCTTCTCTGAAGTCTTAACTCAACACGACTCGACAGTTTGCTGCTGGCTGTATCTGGCGTAATAGGCTCGCCCGCTTGCTAGGCTGTAACTGGGGTTATAGACTCTCCCCCTAGTCAGCTAGTAAACTGTCACCTCAGTAATTGAATGGAGATTGTTGGAAGAAATGAAAACGTAAAAACACTTATAGTGGGCGATGTGTTGAAGATAGAGATATGATCTCGCGGACTATTTTGTAGAACTTTTCATGCTGAAGAATTCTTACACTCATAGTATATAGATATCTTTAACGGTTTGCCCAGCGTAAGCTTAAAACGCGCACGGATGCCAGTTTTTTTTTCGATTTTTTTTTTCACTGAAATCGTTACTGCTTGGCTTTCCTTTGATGATAAATAAATTATTTTTTACAGAAACCTTCCTTGAGATATCCGTTACAGAATGGTGGAAACCGCATCAAAATCCATCCTGTGGTTCTCGAGAATACCCGTGACATCCAAGAATTGGGGACTTTGTTTTATACTAAGTAGAGATATAATTTGCTGGGGCCATCGAGGACCACGTTAAGTCTTGTTGCCTTTGTCACTGAACTTAGCCTTCTACAGAGCCCAGATTTCCCTCATTCTTTGTGAGCCTGCTTACGCTCCTCTGTCCAAGAGGCACCGTATCTTCTCTTCGGTTACTCGACTCGGTTTAGCCCGTTCGTCAATATTTTCTTGCGGAAGAGATCTCTGTTAAAGGCGTCTTCAGCTGACATATTTATAAGTTGCAGGTCTTCTTTGGTATTTATAAATCAGGGAATATTGTGGTTTTGGGGTTTGAATCAAAAAAGTGAAAGATCTCTTTTTAGTAAACTTTCTACCGTCAATTCTTTTCATGTGACCGTAAAATCGTGCCCGTCTGTTTCGGAATTTGTCTGTAATTTTCTCCATTTTGCTGTAGACTTCCTCGTTCGATCTCTTTTGATGGATTCCATTTTTTTACTTTTATCCCAAGATTCCTCTCACAATTTTGCACCCCATCTTATTATATTTCCGAAAATACTTTCCTCATCTCTTGACATAAGGGTGGATCATATCAAAAAAAAACTTTCAGACAAAAGTTATAGGTATGTTTTAGAAGACCTCTCCATTTTGAACGGTTTAGATATTGTACCTATTAAGGAAGATTTTTTTTTCCAAAATCTTTACTCCGATAAGTTGTTGGCCCTTATCCGAATAATAGTATGAACTTGGAATGGATTCGATTTTTCACATACTAATAAAGTTATAGCGATATTTCACTTTTCCGAAAAAGTCCTCCCCCCTTCCCCCTCCCCCCCCCCCCCTCCTGGTCCGATTTTGCCCATTAACTAACTTGACCAAGATCTTATAGCGTAATATTTTATGTATACAGTACTTTTGAAAGTGATGGTGGAAAATGGCGGTAGTTATCTCGTCCACAGAAAAAGTGATATATAGATAGATATATAAATTATACTCATAAACTTTTGAACTGACGGAGCTTTTAGGGTCTGGGTGATGTGAAACGCGAAGATATGTCAAAATTTTCCGGTAGTCGCAGCATGGCACCCATTGCAATAGTTAGATTTCTAAAGAAATCTACCTAAAACTCTTCCACCTTTTGCGTTTGCCATATATGATGTACTAAATAGCTTTGCCGACACGACCTACATTGTGATAAAGTAACAATTTCAACAATTTCAAACTCAAAACTCAATGTTCAAACGTTGTAGCTTAATAATTTCAGGCAAGAGACAATAAATATCTTAAAACAGGAAAATGGTCTTCCTACAGTACTAGTGCTAACACTGCCTTGCATTAAACCTTTCATCGTTACACAAGATAAGTCACACCAATACACAGTCATCACTGGAAAATATATTTTCAAAGATGATGATTGTGGTTTTAAAGGGCCCACCCAGAGGGTAGCTTGCATGTCGAATTTCGAGGTTAGATGTTAGATATCTAAGCTCCTTGAACACTATATAGAAATGAGGAACTTTGTGTTGGCGGAAACTCCCGAGATTAATTTTGCCATTATGAACTCGGCCTACTGAATTCAAATAGGTTCTTTGACATGCCAACATCGTATGACATGCGTATCGTATTTTTTCCACCTTTCAAAAATCACTTACCACGGCGCGGAGCGAACCTGCAATCTTTGGGGTTAGTAGACCGACACGATATCCACTCACCCACCGTGGCAAGCAACATCTAGGTTATCGGCTCCTAATGGTTTGGGTTATTGTGAAAAATGAGATGAGAATGAAAACTAACTGCAAACTCACGTACTAGAAGAAGAAATGGTAAACGAATAAAGAATAAGAGGACAGGAAGAAAAGAAATGTCCTCAACTCTCGAATAATGAGGATTGACGAACTTGGAAGAAAGGAGAGCCATGAAAGGCAGATAGGAAAGGAAAGAGGAAAGGGCCCGCCCCAAGGTCAGAAGAAAAAGGGGGAAAACGGACCCAGCTGAGGAATCCCTCGGGGTCGCCAACTCCCAAACTCACCAGCCGTGAGCCCTTGAGGGTGTATCACCATCCAGGGTGCACCAGAAGTGGTGGGGCTACATAGGCCCTGCCTCCTCGAGGGCCTTGAGCAGAAGGCAGGAGATAATATGAAAAGAAAAAGAAGGCTGACCCCTCGAAGAATGAGTGTATCAGGAAAGATGAGACAAGGGCCAATTAAGGCGGGAAAGTGAAAGACTCCCTAGGCCTCGGATACTCTAATACCGTTGGGGTCGGAAGAGAACAAGAGGTGACCAAGAGAGGTCGACAGGAAAGCAGACGGAGAGGAGCCCGGCACAAGTAAGTGGAAGCAATGCTGGATTCAGCTGGGGTCCCGTGGTCGCCAACCCACGTTCCACTAGATGTGAGCCCCTGGGCGATGTTTTCAAAGACACAGATGAGGCTTCATGAATCCAACACTAAACAATTGTGTACCAGTTCATGGTACTCGTTTATCAACTGGCCAAGAGACCGTTTCAATAGATGTTGTTGTTGATTGATTTAGGGGATTTGGGACATCGTGGTACTTGTGTGTGTGTAATTTGACTGATAACCTGTATTATTGTGGTGGCTGTATTAGTGTGTGTGTGCTTGTAATTCTGAGGAGGATTGAGAAGGAGGCTACCGTGGCTTTAAGTCAGGAACCATCCCGACATTTGCCTGGACTAGAAGTGGGAATCCCAAGGAAAACAACTTCCAAGATGGCTGAGATGGGAATCAAATCCTCCTCTTCTCAGTTTTGCCTCTCGAGGCTGATTGTACCCCTTTCCAGCTTACAGAACAGAAATAAATTTCTTAGCAGAGCCGGGAATCAAACCTGGATCTCCAAGAATGCTAGCCGCTAGACCACCACGTGGTCTCGTTTAAATAGAACATCTTTTCGGAATGCGTATAACTTATAAATTACGATACATTAGAAAATTGAAGGGGTGCACATTACCTCGGATTTTTAGCCTACTTTCTATTTTGAAAAAAAAAAAGGCTTATGAAATCTACACAGGGCCAAAACGTTGTGTGTCTGGCTGTGTGTGAGTGTGTGTACTCTGTATGTCTGTCCCCTCCTATGAATTCAAACATGACGAAACCGAATTGAACCAAACTTGATACAGAGGTAGTACTAGCAAAGGGTACCTCAGTGACATGATTTATATTGCCGCCATCTTTACCAAAACTTAATGGCGGCCACTCAAATGGTCAAAACTTAAAATTATGTTACGGCCAAACTAACCATCGGATCTCTACCAAATTTGGTAAAAACATACCTTCATATGGGACGCGTCTTGTGCCCAAACTACAAGGTCATCAGACGTATCATTTCAGGATGGCGGCCGTGTGAATTATGCTAACTTTATAATCCATAACATGGGACCCACCAGTTCCGATTATCGAACCGAGAATTATTTAGACTATTCTAAAGGGCGTGGCCCGTTCGAAATTAAAAGTTTATATTGTAATATTATACTGCAGAAGTGGCTTTAAAAAGATGAGCCATCTCGGTTACAAGACAAGATGGCAGCTGATCTCTCGTTCTGACCTATATTTCACTAATTTGAGTATGTTGCATGCCATATAGCTTACTGATAGAAACAATAACAACTTGGTATGAAATGGGTTATAATCGATATATACTCCAGTGAGGAAATCGCTTAGTCAAAGTCATTATTTGCTAAGACGTTGTATGTAAATCATTTGATAACGCTTAAATTGGGAGGACATGTTTGGCTCTGTAGTTAGAGCTTTCGTCTTTCACCCGGCCGACCGGGGTTCAAAACCTATCAGTGTTGTATTTTTTGCTTGATTTGTTTTATATTTATTGTTTATTGAGTACTGAGACGGTATAAAATTGAGCATTATATTGTGCATTTTGCAATGGAAAATATATATTTAATTACAACAACTTTCTCCACCGGATCTGGACGAGTGACATCTACTAGCAATCAGTTGAACTTTGCGGGAGCTAACCACGGTCTACTAGATGCGAGCTGTGCTCTTTACCGGCCAGTTAGTGAACCCGTGCCTACGGTGTAATTGAAAAATTCCTCTTGTTTTCGATAGAGCGCACTCGCCCCTAAGGATAGGCGAGATTAAAAATACCTGTGCAGTAGGTATATTATACGTTTAGACCAACGAAGTTTCAATTATTGTAAGTAGTCGGTGTTAATATACTGAATTCCTACGTTGTTTGGAGTGTTTGCTGATGAAATTGTAAAATGCTGGGGTAAATTATAAACTATGGTTTGAACGCCGCTGCTCAAATCCAGTGTGCCATTTTGCACTTCGAATAGGAATAAAATAGGAGGTGATAAAGACAAAGAGTTATAACTATACCCATACATTTAGGAGAAAGTAGGCTAATGTTCTTTCCTGAACATCTTATTACCCCTTACAATATTTAGGACAACACCAGTACAACGAAAAATTGCATGCTATGAAGAACATATAACTTTCGGTATCGGTTAATGAAGATTCCTTCCGTGAGATGGCAACTTTCTGTGACGAGACATGGCTGTAAATTTTAAGAAAAGTCAAAGTGGAATTCAAACCCACACTCTCCCGATACCAGCGAGCGCGTTAGCACTCTCTGCCAGCATGGCCGGTCTAATGTCACTTATACCATATTTTAATATAAAATTCTTAGTAGTATCATATCAAGACTGCTCTTATAAAACACATTCATTAAGTCGTCGGATTTTTTAAGAGCGTTAAAAATCCTTCAGTATGCCTTCCTTCGGAGGGGAAGTAAAGCCGGCGGTCCCATGTCATAGATTTATGGCATGTAAAAGATCCTTTCACAGACTAAACTTGTGTAAAGCAAAATTTGCTAGGTTAGATTTCGTCAGAACGCTCTATCAAAGTTCCAACGTTTACCACTAGGTATCATTGCTATCTGGTGGCGAAAGTTGGAACTACTTGAAATTGAACGGAACTTGTAGCTCGCCCTTTAGGGTGTCCGCTGGAAGCAGCTACAGACTCAGGCGAGCCGAACATGTCCTCGGACACTCCCGGCACTAAAAGCCATACGATAAATAAATTAATTAAGTTAATGGTATCGTTAGTTAGCATTTCATAAATCCATTAGTCATGGAGTCAGGTGACGCATAATGGCTACAATGTAATGGCTGTATTAATATTCCATGCAACCAATTGTGGAACATCCATTACGTAGTACAAAGAAGTGATTATCCTGTCTCCTTTGATAATGGTGTATGACTTTAGGTGTAATTAATGTTGAACTGAGTTGGAATGTAAATATTAATCCATACACACCAGCGGCGAGGCATCTACAGTTCACACACTCTTGTGAGTAGGAGGTATATCAGGGACCCACTTTGTTCCAGCCCAGACTTCCAGGATGGCTGAGGTGGGAATCGAACCAACCTCGTCTCAATTTTTCGTCACAAGACTGAGTGTACCCCGTTCAAGCTATCAAGAATTTAATTTCTTGACAGAGCCTGGAATCGAACCGGGACCTCCGGGGTGACAGCCATGAATGCTAGCTGCAACAGCAGAAAGTGGTCTTAAATTTTAAGAAAGAATAGCCTCTTCACAGAACTCTGTTTAAAAACACGTGCTATCTTCAGTCCATTTACACAGTCATCGTTGTTGTTTCATTTGTTTCAACAGTGCGTGTTGTTATTCTCGTTGTCGTCATCGTCTTTGACGTCGAATCGCAGGGATTTGTGGCTGTGTGGTGACCAGCTGGTATACTACAGTGGGCGCCGAATCTATCCGATAAGTAACATTTTTGTTGAAATGTCTGTACAAGTGTATGTATTTGTAACTTGAAGTAGGATCGGGAACAGTGACGTAGCGAGGGTTTGCTTCTGGAGGGGGATGAGCTGCGTCAAAATTACATTGTGGGGTGAAGGGGGATGCTCGGACATTATGAGACATAGCAAACGAAGGCTATTATACGGTCTAGAAATTCCAAAACCTCCCATCTATATTTTGTCCGTGTTTGACTTCATTAACATTTGGTACGTTGTGTTTGCACTCGTCAATGTGCAAATGGTCGAAAATTGACATATTTTGACATTAAATTATGAAGTCCAATTTTCTTCGTGGAACCATCTGGCTTTTTATATTCCCCGACATTATATAAATATTAGTAAACTTCAGTTTACAATTTAAGTTCAAATTGTCGTGATAGAAGACTATTTGTCAGTGTTGCCTAATTCTTTAAAGAAAACTGTTCATATAACGGAACCGGACGCCACAAGGATCAGCTCTATAAACCAGATAAGTTGACATAACCTCATTGCATTGAGTGTATTTTTGTATTTGTGTATTCACCACACGAGATATTGCATTACAATTAGGTCAATAGTTTAAATAGGAACGGTTGATTCAGAACAATAATAACAATATAGTGTAGACAACTTAATTTAAATTATTCATAACTAGTGGGCCCGTGCGAGCTTTCGCAACGTGAATGTAGATTTATGGGGTAGTAGAGAAGAATGTGAGAGAACGAAGTTTTAAATATTGAAGAAATGTATTTATTGTTGTTAAACGGCATATGTAACCCAGCTTCCAATCTCAGTTGGCTTCTTAGATAACATGACAATCTTGGCGAGACCACACCGGAGCCATCTGCTGAGAGACTCCTCAGCTAGCAGTACACCGCGCTCCCGCCAGATGGCTGCCGCCGCCACGCCAGGTTACGGTGCTCCCATTGTAAATGTCATTTCTTAAGGTATTTAATTAAGCGTGAGGCATTTAAAGAGGAAGTTAGTGCGTTTCGGGCACATATGGGGTTATGCGGAACCTGTAGGTACCCCATATGTGTAGGTTGGTGTTAACAGGACCTTATTTTCGGTACAAAACCGGAATGGGACCTTAGCAGAATAATATAGGGAGGATGACAATTCGATAAACAACAGGCTACAGACGTAAGCCACATTAACAATAATAATAATAATAATAATAATAATAATAACGCAACAACCATAGAAGTGTACTATACTGTCTGTAAATAGTTGAGACAAACATATTATGTAATATAAGTATTGTAAATATATGTTTGGTGTTTTGGTGTAATTCATAAACTTCGTACAGTAACTAAGTCTAAGTGAACAGGATCTGAGGATGAACACGTGACGTTCGAAACATGTCAACCAATTAAGTAGGTATTTGTATATAAAAGCGTTTTAGTTTGTAACAAAACAAATAACCCCTGGCACTACAGCCCATGAAGGGCCTAGGCCTACCAAACGCCCAGCCATTTGGCCTGCAGATATTGGGGTGACGCGTGATCAGCGCATCGGGTCCCCTCGGCCGTTAATCTTGGTTTTCGTGATCGGGGCGCTTCCTCACTGTCAGACAACTACTCAATAAGTGCACCCCGTTCCAGCCCTCACGTCAGTTTCTAAAATCCCTGACGGAGCCGGGAATTGAACCAGCCGTGTTAGTTTGTAGGGTATGTAAATACTTGTTTCGCGCCTAATGTAATTGGGCACAATTTGTGTTGACCGACTGAAAAGCTTCCTTTAATAAAATAAATAATATAAGTTTAACTTAAAATGGCAAAACAAGTAAACATAATATTATTTACTTTACAAACAGAATGGCAACTAACAATTGGTGTATTTTTTGAAAGGGACGAGGAAAGATAGTAATAATACTTTTATTGCGGCCAAATAGCCATCAAAAATAAAGAATGAACATGTACACTAAAATTGCGCTCTGGCAATTTAAATTGCATTGCACAGTGGGTCAAAATCGAAATCTACGTTTTAATCATGAATTGAGAGTGAAAGCAAAGTATATAATTTGTTTACTTCATAATAAACATCAGTTAAGACCTTTTTTAAGCTACGTCTACACATGCAAGAAATTGTCTATGACTAGGAGTTGGATACAGCATTCAGTTTGTAACGGTTTTCCTTAGCCCTCACTTTTGCGTGTACAAATGTAATGCTTCAACTGGCCCTGCCTTGCACTTTGAAATCTTTACTCTGCCTAAGATATGTTGTTTTAATGGGCGCCAAGACCTCAACGCTATATTGAAATCTAAATTTATATTTAACAACACCTAGCTCTGGTAGAACACCTTCAAGAATCTATTCACTCAGATCGTGGTATGATTTGATCATTAACCCAACAAACAATTGTATCAGGAGAAGGAATTGGTGTATATCTAATGCTACCTCCTGAAAGCATAGATTGCATGGTTAAAAGAAATGAATTTATTATATAAAACAAGTATGGCAAAATTAATAGTAATAATAATATTGTTACGGCTGTGAGTTTGTGTCATCAGTCGCCGCGTGAGTCACAACTGCCCCAGGGCTGGGCTGTGCCCTGCCTCCTGTATTGCACGCGCCTTATGCAACAGGGCTACTAGGACAAAGGGATAGTCCAGAACATTCGTGACTGGACCAGCGCTGGAAACCTCGAGAAGCCGTGGACTCTGTGGGCAGCGGGCTCTGGCAGTTCACCGTCATGCCATTCGGTCTGTGCAACGCCCCTGCGACCTTCGAAAGGCTAATGGAGTCCATTCTGAGGGGACTACACTGGAAGACCTGCCTGGTCTACCTAGACGACGTCATCGTTCTGGGGAGAAGCTTCGAGGAGCACTACAGCAACCTGAAGGAGATCTTGTTGAAGCTACGGGCTGCCCAGCTGAAGTTGAGCCCCAAGAAGTGTCAGCCCCTTCCAGAAGCGGGTCCAGTACCTTGGGCATATCGTCTCCGAGGAAGGGGTGCGCACCGACCCAGAGAAGACCGCAGCTGTGAGGGGGTGGCCAGTTCCGAAGGACAAGTCTCAACTACGAAGCTTCCTGGGACTCTGCACTTATTACCGACGCTTCGTGAGGGGATTCGCCGACATCGCCAAACCTTTACATCGCCTGACTGAGAAGGACCAACTCTTCACGTGGACAGCAGAATGCCACAGTGCCTTCGAACAACTCAAGCAGGCTCTGTGCACCGCGCCTATTCTGGCCTACCCCAGACCTGGAACAAGGTTCATCGTCGATACCGATGCCAGCGACTTTGGCATAGGGGGAATCCTGTCGCAGGTAGTGGACGGCGAGGAGAGAGTAGTGGCCTACTTCAGCAAGGCCTTGTCAAAGCCAGAAGGGAACTACTGCGTCACCAGGAAGGAGCTGCTCGCCATCGTGAAGACCATTGAACACTTCCACAAGTACCTGTACGGGCAAGAATTTCTCATCAGGACCGACCATGCATCCCTGCGGTGGCTCCTGAACTTTAAGCAGCCCGAGGGTCAACTCGCGCGGTGGTTAGAGAGGCTTCAACAGTATAACTTTGAGATTCAGCACAGGAAAGGCCAACTGCATTCTAACGCCGACGCCCTGTCACGAAGACCGTGCCCCGAAGACTGCACCTTCTGTGCCCGAAGGGAGGAGAACACCGGGATACAGTGCCGAAGGACTACCGTGGAACTTCAAGGGAGCTGGAGCCGCGAATCTTTCACTTGGGCGCAAGCGGAAGATGATGACCTGGGACTGATAGCCGAATGGAAGAGGGCCTGTGACCCCAGACCCGGGTGGAACATTGTGAGTGACTGCAGCCCAAAGTTTAAGTCCTACTGGGCACAGTGGGACTCGCTGATTGTAAGGGATGGCCTCATCTGCCGTACCTGGGAGAGCACCGACGGGAAGACATCTCGGGAACAAGTCGTCGTTCCAAAGGCTATGACGGAGGAAGTCCTGAAGGAAGTTCATGGAGGATCATCTGGTGGACACCTAGGGATAAAGAAGACCCTGGAGAAGCTGAGAGAGCGGTTCTACTGGATCGGATGCCGAACAGACGTGGAGAACCACTGCGCGAGGTGCCACGATTGCGCAGCCAGCAAGGGCCCAGGACGAAGACGACGGGGTCCACTGAAGACCTACAACGTGGGCGGCCCCATGGAGAGAGTGGCCATCGATGTTGCTGGGCCATTCCCGTTAAGCGAGGCAGGGAACCGCTACATATTAGTCGTCAGCGACTACTTTACCAAATGGCCGGAGGCGTATGCGCTCCCTAACCAAGAAGCCGCGACGTTCGCAGAGACCCTGGTGAAGGAATTCGTCAGCCGGTACGGAGTACCCCTGGAGCTGCACTCCGACCAAGGGAGGAACTTCGAGTCGCAGGTGTTCCAGAACCTATGCCAGCTGCTGGGGATCCGGAAGACAAGGACAACGCCGCTACACACTCAGTCCGACGGGATGGTAGAGCGATGCAATCGCACCGTCGAGAACCATCTCCGAATAGTCGTCAGCGAGCACCAGAGGGATTGGGACAAGCATCTTCCACTATTTCTCCTGACCTACCGCGCCGCCGTGCATGAAGCCACCGGGTGCACACCAGCCCGGGCCACGTTTGGGAGGGAGCTCCGTCTACCTGTCGATCTTGCCTTCGGCCGACCTGGGAATGATCCGATCCCGGTAAGCCAGTATTGTCAAGAACTGGTCGACCAACTGGAGGACGTACACGCGTTCGCGAGGAGGAAACTGCGGATCGAGACCGACCGAATGAAGACCCGATACGACCAGCAGACGGATGCCGGCGGATTCCACGAGGACGACCTGGTCTGGCTCTTCAACCCATTACGGAAGAAAGGCCTGTCATCCAAACTGCAGAAGTCCTGGGAGGGCCCGTACCGAGTCGTGAAACGGATCAACGATGTCGTCTACAGGATCCAGCGGAGCCCGAGGGCGAAGATGAAGATCGTGCATCGAGATCGCCTGGCAGCCTACGGAGGGACACAGACGGACCAATGATTGATCGGGACGATCAGCCTTTTTAGGAAGGGGGTGGTGTTACGGCTGTGAGTTTGTGTCATCAGACGCCGCGTGAGTCACAACTGCCCCAGGGCTGGGCTGTGCCCTGCCTCCTGTATTGCGCGCGCCTTATGCAACAGGGCTACTAGGACAAAGGGATAGTCCAGAACATTCGTGACTGGACCAGCGCTGGAAACCTCGAGAAGCCGTGGACTCTGTATGGATCTAGAAGCATTTATTGAGTCACCGGCCGGCTATATAAGAGTGACCCGTCAAGCAGTGGTTGTTGTTGTGTTTTACGAGCTAGTGTGAGCGATTATCGAGAGCGACAGAAGTGTGGTGACGAAGTGCTGTGCGAGTTACGAAATCCTGTGACATTGTTTCTCCCAGCTTGTGAACAGCGTACATCAAGTGCTCGTAAGTAACTGTATTTGTTGTACCTGAGGAAGAGGGGCAGGTAGCTTCTGCCAAGGCCACCGGACTCATTAGGACGGATTAACTTCTGTGGTTTGTTGCAAGTGAAAGGGGCCAAGAGCGCATAAGGAAGAGACTTGAGGGAACTGGAGAAGGCTCCTAATTGCTTGTATTTGCTGATTAGTGTAATTTTCTGGCCACAATAAAGTTAATTATTTCTTTAAGCAGTAAATGGTGTTGTGCTTCCTAACCACCGTAATCCAGTTAACAAAAGTGCCACTAGGGGGTGGCACGTAACAATATATTCTGAATTTAAATTGGAGCGTTGCGATTTGAATATTACCGCTAGAAAATTACGTGAAAACGGAGTCGGATAAATTACTGATTTTACTCTTATTCCCAAGCTATGAAGTTACTGAAATACTGAAAATGAAAAAAAAAAGACGAGAGATTACGTAGTTCTGAGTCATTCGCGCTTACCACTGGAAATTGCCGAAGCATTTCCCTCGTACTGGATGTTGAAGAGAGCTTCCCACAGCCTCCTGGACGTCGTCATCTTCTTCGTTAGTTGATGAGATACTTGTAGATATGATAACTTTATGGTCCGAACATCGGAGCCAATCACACGTACAACCACACTGGTTAAGTTTTACAAAGATAGTCGCCTAGCCTCCACGGCGCGCAAACCATATATGCACTCATCGCCTCCCCTCTCTGGAGCCAGCTTCTTCTCGCCCGCTCTCCTCTGATTGGCTGAGCCACCACGCGCTACCCCCCCCCCCCCCTCCTCAGGGTCATTACACTCGGCGCGAGGATGATGTCGATTACCGTTCCAGACTATTTCGCCTTTTCTTGAAGCAGCAACCCAGGCTTGCGTCATGCTTCTTGACAAGAATAAGCCTGTAGCCGAATTCCCAGTGACTCACCTCTCTCATAATACCCTAACTGACAAAATTCCGTAAAATTCCGTATTCATATAATTTTCTATGATAATGTTGTTCGTAATAATTTGCTTGATAGTGTTTTCTATGACATAGAAAACCTATCTGTATGCTTATAATTTTATAAAATGCTCCAAAAAATACCTTAATAATAATAATAATAAGTTAATAATAATAAAAAATTAACATGAAAACTTCTCTTGGCTGAACAATTTGCCGCGTAAATAAATATAGAATGGCTTCCTACTGACTTATGTCAGTGGCATGAAATCCCCTCGAAAAACACGTTACAAGTTATCTCTTCAGAACAATTTTCTACCCCTAATTTACTTTTAACAAAGTCACAAAGTTCCACTTTTGACATAATCGCCGAACCCAGTGCTTCAAACAGTTGTAAACGTGTGAGAACTGATTGTGCGGCATCTTCTAAAACGTAAAATAACTAAGTTGCAAAATATGCAAAAAATCTTATAACAGGCGTAAACTACAAGACTTTATCGACATTTTAATATTAAGTAGAAAGTGACGCAGAGTGGCGTGACATACTAAAATCATATGTGAAAATATAATTGTAAAAATAATAGTTAAATATTATATAATGCAAATATAGCTAAAATTACGTAACAATTACGCCCATTAATAACTGAAACACGTTACAATGATCATACCTTCAGCTGCATGTTCCATCTTAAAGCATCACACTAACCACAAAGATAACCAAACTACAGTCACTTACATTCACCCTCCAATTCAGACTGCTCGAACAGTGGTGACAGATTTACACTATGATGCGTTTATATCCCAGAATAGTGAGCGGCAATTATATGAGAATGCTGTAGAAGTGATAAATTTTCTTTTTTTTTTATTATGAAAATAAATAATTTTGTCCTCCTAGATTTTGATTTTGACCCACTGTGCATTGTCTTTGATTCATTGTTTTCTTTTACTACAGAACTCTAAGTGGTAGCATACACATGCTTGCCCACATATTTGGCATACACGCGTCGCTGTAGGGTCATGGAAAGATTTGTTAATACAAATAAGGTGGTGAAAACCATGGACCGCCAGACATGTAAACACATGCCTCACAACTCAAAGTTGGATGTTGTCCACGTCCAGTTGATCATGGCTCTGGTTCCTAAAAATTCTTGAGGTATGTCTTCTCCTTCCCCCCCTCCCTCAATGATGTTAGTAGTTTTTCCGAGACTCTAGTGTTTGGTAGAAATAAAGAGTTTCTAAGGTTGCCAATACGAAATGATTCTCGTGCCAGGAGGTAGACGAATCGTGACCAGGTAGTTTTTGACACTCCGATTGCTTTTTTTTATGAATAATGCCTTCACTCTTCCCAGTGAAGAAGGATAGTGCTACACCCATCTCACCCCTCTGGCTAACTTAACAACCTACCATTTTGATCATTCAGTAAGTGTTAAGTTACAATAGTGAAAAAGAAACGTTTTCAAACATAATCCAATCATGGAGCAGATGACCTCGTAGTTCCACCCCTTTAAACAATAATAACTAACTATAATCCAATCATTTGTCATCCATCCAAAGATTAGTTTCATTCAAAAGTAAAAGTTTCATCAAATTTAATATTTTCATTATTTGCCTCTGGTGGGGGGGGGGGGATTGATCCCCATGATCACCCCCCTCCCACTCCGCCCTCGCGTAGTTACGCCACTGATCGGGAAGGAAGTGACTGTGACCTTAAGTTAAGCACTACCCCGGTATTTGTCTGTAATTGAAGTTGGGGAACCAAGCCAAACGATTTCTTGATGTCTGTGGTGAGAATAGAACCGTCCTCTGTTTAGGTATCCTTCCAAGGTTAAGTGTACCCCATTCCAGCCCATAGACCAGAATTAAATTTCTTACCAGGAACGGGATCTCAGAGGTAGCAGTCAATAACTCTATCCACTACACCACGAATTGATTATGGATATAGTATTGCGGATCATCTGGTCTACGGAAGCAGTGTGAGAATGGAAGTTTCAGCTAGACAATAGAAAGTCTCTGAGATGAGAGAAAATACCAGACTCTGCCATATGTCACAGCTGACAGAACAGACCATTAGGATTAGCACATTCAGCAGAATGTCTTCGTGCATTAGAACCACTTCACGCGTCTATTATGCAGATGTCTACTAGGTAACATTACGTTGAAATATATGGAGCAGTGGTTGGAGAAACAGACCTTGAATACCCTTAAATAACCCATATATCTGTTCACAGGATTCCTAAAGTTTTAATTTACCTCACCATGGATTTACTGAGATAGTTCCATTTTACCTTCCTGCACATCCATGAATGCTACTAAATTCTTTGCGGCTGTCGCCCCGGAGGTCCGGGTTCGATTCCTGACTCTGGCATGAAATTTAATTCTATTCTGAGGGCTGGAACGATGTACACTCAGCCCCGTAAGGTAGAACTGAGGAGAGATGGATTCTGTTTTATCCTCAACCATCCTGGAAGTGGTTTTCCGTGGTTTCCAATTTCTACTCCAGGCAAATGCCAGGATGGTTTCTTACTTAAAGCCACGACCGCCTACTTCCCAAACTTTATCTGAATTACAAATACACACACTAATACAGCCATCACAATAACACAGGTTATCAGCCAAATTGCACACACAAGAACACAAGGATACCAGTTTAGCTCCCATTTTGCACACCGTATCTTTAGTCTTTCGCGGATTAATTTTAAAATTCCAGTCCTCACAGTATTTCACAATCTCATCAATACTACGGTATGTTGTATATTAGGAGGCGTTAGAGCGAGCAGAATCTGAAAACACTAAGCCCGGGATATCATGATTGTCCAAACTTGGGTTGGACCGTTGCTGAAAGCCCTTGGATTCGAAAATGTCGTTAAAGAATAGCAAAAAGAGCACCGGTGATAATTTAGAGCCCTGTTTTAATCCTAAATTTGATTTTATCTCTCCCACAATTATATCCTCTTTAATTTTAATTGCACATTTCACTTCCGAATACACATTCTCAATTGATCTTATCGTCTTATACACGGGAATACATGACCACGATGTCGCAAAGCCTCTAACAACAAAAACGATAACTCTCATCAGAACATTATACTTTACAATTCAAATATAGCCCTAGATTCTCATTTTGAAATACTACAATATTGTCGCTAGTGTCAGCAAGCGAGAAACGTGAAGAAGTGTACAGTTTACGCACATTTCCTGGCCGGTCAGCCCCGGTTGCGCAATCGTGCAGAAGACAGTCAGCGAGTCTCAGGCATTTGCAATACTGATAGGTGAGTTATCACTTGTGCGGAAAGTGACTCACGTATCAATTGCACATTCCTGAGACTCACCGACTGTCCTCTGTATGATTGCGTAACCTGGGCTGACCGAACAAAAACTGTGCTGTAAACTGGATGACTCTATTACGTAAGAATGCAAAGTTGTCGCAGCCCCTAAACTGAGGAACCAACCAACCAGACTTTTCGATCCGCCCTCGTACACACGGTTCGGTTGGTAAGAAACAGGAAATTGCACGTAGTGTTAATACATATTTTTTTGTTTATTATTTTATTTTATTTTTAGCGTATGGCTTTTTAATGCCGGGAGTGTCCGAGGACAAGTTCGGCTCGCCAGTTTTGTAGCTGCTTCGAGACGGACACCCAATGGGTGAGCTACAAGTACCGTTGGGGAGGAAAGTTTTGGATGTAAGGACGAGGAGTTGGAAGGTAGCGGCTGTGGCCTGTAGTTAGGGACCAACCCCGGCATTTGCCTGGACGGAAGATGGGAAACCACAGAAGACCATCTTCAAGGTTGCCGGTGGGGGGATTCGAACCTCCTCGCCTCCCGGATGTGAGCGATTGCCAGCAGTCATGCCGTAACCACCACGGCTAACTCACCCGGTGTGTTAATAAATGAATCGTAGCCATAGTATCAATGATGTTAAATTGTGTGTGCTGTCAAGACTATATTTAGTTAGTTATTGTTGTTTTAAGGGATGGAACAGCTAGGTCAACTGTCACTCTCATGACTGTGTTAACGAAAGAAGAGAGAATTTTCGCTTTGAAAACCGCTGTGCTGTGGAAATGGTGGGAACATTTCGAGTTAAATCCACCAACACCTAGGACTGTTTACAGTGTAATTCATAAATTTGAAACTGAAGTTTCCGTTTAGGATGCACTTCGCAGTGAGCGACCTAGGACAGCACTAAATGATAATAATGAACTTGATATCCCTTTGGCTGTTCCGATTAGTTCATAGAAGTCCACGAGACAATTAGTGGCAGAATTCACAGAAATATTACGTTGGTCAATCCAAAGTATATTACATCCGCAGAACTTGAAAGTGTACATCCATACCTGATACATGGGTTGCTGAAAGATGATCCAGACAGGTGGCTACAATTTTGTGGAATTGTGTTCGATCAGTATCAAGTTGACCAGAATTTATTTCTGAACATTTTGTGGTCTGATGAGGCCATATTCATTTTGCTGGGTCATATAAATCGACATAACTGTTCCCATTAGTACACGGAAAACCAACATGTTGTTGGTACGGCTGGCTGCGTGGATCAGCGGTAACGTTCTTGCCTGGTGTGCCCAAGGTTACAGGATCAAAAAATTCCGACACCCCGGCGTCTCTAAAAGCCACAGTTGATAAAACGGACGTAACACCAATAGCATTATTATGTTGTTGGTAGGCCTGCATTAAGTATCATGTGGAAATTATTCAACATAAATTAAATTAAATTATTTAACATAGGTGAAGTGTGTAGTAACTTTTGCGCGCCCCTGTTTTTCATATTTTCCTTTTTCACCTCGGCTCATTTTAGGACCAATCTGGTATTCTGAACGCTCATTGTAGAATATGTGGTCTCTCAACCAGAGACATCTGTTCATCCCGTGAAGGTTAGGTAATTAACTGAACTAAGGCAGTTTATTGTAACGACACCCCATCATGCCACGGCCGATTAAATCTTGTGAAATACATTGCGCAAGCAAGATAATATCTCACCTGGTTAACTCTGAATGTGCTCAGATATCGTTAGAAACATTCCACTGAGCCTAGAAGTGGGTAGCAAACCGTACGAACAGTATTTATCCTTATAACCCTTATAGAGCCAGTGGACCAATATATCGGCTGCTCCGATGTTATACTTTAAAAAAATAGTTCTAGCTACGCATTGCTTTCAATGTTGTAATCAAGACAACGCGGGAATTATTCTTTCTCTGGACGTGCTGAATTACCAGTTAGCTGTTTGCTACCTCATCGCTGGGTTTTTTCATTTGCTTGTAAAAAATATATAGAAGCCACAACTTTTAACTTATCAAGGTTTAGGCTGGTTGGTTCCTTAGTTTAGGGGCTGCGACAACGCGATCATGTAGTCCCGTGTACTTTGGGTGTGTGTGTAGAATCTGTCTGATAACCGGTGTTAATTGTGATGACTGTATTAGTGTGTATCTGTTTTTTAATTCAAGTAAGGACTGCAGACTTTGAATTTTTCAAATAGTTCCTACTTTTGCCGCCAAACGCCACCGTCAACGACCACTACTTCAGAACTTAGCTACTAGACGCCACTGCAGTCGGCTCTTGGGAACGAACTTAGGGACCTACATTCTTAACCTATACAATTTAGCATCAAACAGGTGTAATTAGTGGAAGGTTCTTTAACATGCCATAAATCTATGACATGGGACCGCCGGCTTTACTTCCCCTCCAAGGGAACAACCAGCCGAAGTCGTCGGATTCTTTAAGAGCGTTAAAAATCCCTCAGTAAGCCTTCCTTTGGAGGGGAAGTAAAGCCGGCGGTCCCATGTCATAGATTTATGGCAGGATAAAAAAAACTTCCACTAATTTAACTTGTGTGAAGCTAAATTATAGGTTAGATTTGACTAACGATCTTAGGTTCCAACATTCGTCACCAGGAGCCGACTGTGGTGGCATCTAGTAACCAAGTTCAGAACTAGTTGGTCGTTGACGGTGGCGTTTGGTAGAAAAAGTTGGAACTATTTGAAAATCGAATATCTGGAGTCCTTACTTGATTTTTTTCTTCAGCCTATAGCTTTTAGTGCCGGTAGAGTCCAAGGACATGTTCGGCTCGCCAGTTTGTAGCTGCTTCTATGCGAACACCCATGGGGTGAGATACAAGTACCGTCGCATGTGGACTGTTATCTGGGGAGGAAAGTTTGAATGTAAGGACGAGGAGTTGGAAGGTAGCGGCTGTGGCCTATAGTTAGGGAACAACCCCAGCATTTGCCTGGAAGGAAGATGGGAAACCACAGAAGACCATCTTCAAGGTTGCCGGTGGGGGAAATCAAACCTCCTCGCCTCCCGGATGTGAGTGACTGCCAGCAGCCACGCCGTAACGACCACGGCTAACTCACCCGGTCTTACCTGAATTAAAAACAGAAAAAACACACTAATACAGCCATCACAATATTAACACCGGTTCAGACAAATTCTACACACACCCAAAGTACACGGGCCTACATGACCGCGTTGTCGCAGCCCCTAAACTGAAGAACCAAACAGACGTCTAGAAAATGCTCTATTAGTTACTTCGGGAAGCAAAATACTAAACTCAAATAGTACTGTATAATATTCAACAGATGGCAGAACTTGGCAGTCCTAGAGCGAACAAGGAATCTATATATATATAAAGCAGAAAGTTTGTCTGTCTGTCTGTCTGTTATGTATACAAATCTACACCGTTTCACCGATCTGAACCAAAATTTGTATACTTACCCTTTGGAACCCTGCGGGTAACCCTGTCAACATTAAATTTCGGACAGACCACCCTATGCCCTGCATTTAGGCCCTTTTGCACAAATCTACACCGTTTCACCGATCTGAACCAAAAGTTGTATATTTAACCTTTGGAACCCTGCGAGTAACACTGTCCACTTGAAATTTCGGACAGACCACCCCATTCCCTGCATTTAGGCCCTTTGGTCCAAATCCACACCGTTTCACCGATCTCAACCAAAATTTGTATATTTACCCTTTGGAACCCTGCGAGTAACACTGACCACTTAAAATTTCGGACAGACCACCCCATTCCCTGCATTTAGGCCCTTTGGTCCAAATCTACACCGTTTCACCGATCAGAACCAAAATCCGTATTCTTACCCTTTGGTGCCCTGCGAGTAACACTGTCTGCTTGAAATTGCGGACAGACCACTCCATTCCCTGCATTTAGGCCCTTTGGCCCAAATCTACACCGTTTCACCGATCTCAACCAAAATTTGTATATTTACCCTATGGAACACTGCGACTAACACTGTCTGCTTGAAATTTCGGACAGACCACGCCATTCCCTGCATTTAGGCCCTTTTTGCACAAATCTACACCGTTTCACCGATCTGAACCAAAATGTGTATAGTTACCCTTTGGAACCCTGCGAGTAACACTGTCTGCTTGAAATTGCGGACAGACCACTCCATTCCCTGCATTTAGGCCCTTTGGCCCAAATCTACACCCTTCCACCGATCTCAACCAAAATTTGTATATTTACCCTTTGGAACACTGCGACTAACACTGTCTGCTTGAAATTGCGGAGAGGCTACTCCATCCCCTGCATTTATGCCCTTTGGCACAAATCTACACCATTTCACCGATCTGAACCAAACTTTGTATACTTACCCTTTGGAACCCTGCGAGTAACACTGCCCACTTACAATTTCGGATAGACCACCCCATTCCCTGCATTTAGGCACTTTGGCACAAATCTACACCGTTTCACCGATCAGAACCAATATTCGGAAACTTACCCTTTGGTACCCAGCGAGTAACACTGTCTGCTTGAAATTGCGGACAGACCACTCCATTCCCTGCATTTAGGCCCTTTGTCCCAAATCTACACCGTTTCACCGATCTCAACCAAAATTTGTATATTTACCCTTTGGAACACTGCGACTAACACTGTCTGCTTGAAATTGCGGAGAGGCTACTCCATCCCCTGCATTTAGGCCCTTTGGCACAAATCTACACCATTTCTCCGATCTGAACCAAACTTTGTATACTTACCCTTTGGAACCCTGCGAGTAACACTGTCCACTTACAATTTCGGATAGACCACCCCATTCCCTGCATTAGGCACTTTGGCACAAATCTACACCGTTTCTCCGATCAGAACCAATATTCGGAAACTTACCCTTTGGTACCCAGCGAGTAACACTGTCTGCTTGAAATTGCGGCGAGGCCACTACATCCCTTGCATTTAGGCTGTTTGGCACAAACCTACACCGTTTCACCGATCTGACCCCAATTTTATATACTTACCCGTAGAACCCGACATGTAACACTGTTCACTTAAAATTTCGGACAGACCACACTATTCCCTGCTTTTTGGCTCTTTGGCAGAAAACTACACCGTTTCACCGATCTCAACCAGATTTTACATAATTACCCTTTGGAACTCGAAGAGTAACACTGTCCACTCGAAATTTCGGACAGATCACTCCATTTCCCGCATTAAGGCCCTTGGGTACAAATCTACATCGTTCACCGATCGAAAACAAAGTGTGTATACTTACCCTTTGGAACCCGATGCGTAACACTGTCCACTTGAAATTTCTGACATACCACTCCATTCCCTGCATGTAGCTCAGGAATTCCTCGGGGTTGCCAGCTTCTTAACTCACCAGTCATGAGCCCTTGAGGGTGTACCAGAAGTGGTGGGTCTACACACACCCTGCCTCTTTGAGGGCCTTGAGCAGAAGACAGGAGATATTATGAAAAGGAAAAGAAGCCAGACCCCTCGAAGAATGAGGGTATCGGGAAAGATGAGACAAAGCCAATTAAGGCAGAAAATTGAAAGACTCCCTAGCCCTCGGATACCCTAATACAGTCTGGGTCGGAAGAGTACAAGAGTTGACCAAGGGAGGCCGACAGGAAAGAGAACTGAAATGAGCCCGGCACCAGGAAGTAGAAGCGATGCCAGACTCAGCTGGGGTTCCGTGGTCGCCAACCCACGTCCCACAAGTTGTGAGACCCTGGGGGGCGTCAGTTGTGAGAATAGCTTACTGATTCATCGCGAGGTGACTTGAGAGTACTTTCCAAAGCCCGCCGTGTTATCTCCTGCTGTCTATGCTGATGCCAGCACAGGGCCGTTGCGAAACAGTGAGTGATTCCCGGTCAATCTGTATAGGACGGGGAACCCCGAACGTGTGTCATCATATTTCGTCATCATCTGCGATCATCTCAGGTTCGTGCAGCTTGGACCTATATTCTTTGTCTTGCAGTACGCTCTTTCACTAGACGCATCCAGTACAGGCCTAAGCCAGAAAATAAGGTTGAGACTTTGGAAGACATCGAAGCTAGACACCTGAATTACCTATATCAGTTTTAAAATAATACCATATTCGTTTAGTAGTCATTTTTTCATTGCCTTATTATTATCATCATAAGTGCAAATGACCTAGATGTTACGCGCATCATACCAATAATCACCGCCGCATAAAGTCTTTCTCGACTGTGATTTTTAAAATATTTATTTTTGGTTGGTTGGTTCTTAAGTTTAGGGGCTGCGACAACGCGGTCATGTAGCCCCGTGTACTTTGGGTGTGTGTAGAATCTGTCTGATAACCGGTGTTATTAGTGTGTGTTATCTGTTTTTTAATTTAAGTACAAACTGCAACTTAGAATTCTTCAAATAGTTCGTACTTTTGCCGCCAAGCGCCACCGTCAACGACTACTAGGCCAAGTTCGGAACTTAGCTACTAGACGCCACTGCAGTCGGCTCTTGGCAACGGACGTAGACATCTATGAGCGTTGTTTATCTATCCAATTTATCTTCACACAGGTGTAATTAGTGGAAGGTTCTTTAACATGCCATAAATCTGACATGGGACCGCCGGCTTTACTTCCCCTCCGAAGAAAGGCATACTGACGGATTTTTAATTCTCTTAAAATATCCGACGGCTTCGGCCGGGTTTGAACCCGCTATCTTGGGCATAGAAGCTCAGCATGCTACCAAATACGCCACCGAAGCCGCCATATAGTTATTTTTATTACAGTACATTGTGTACATTATACGTTGAAGTGTCAATTCAATACCGGTAGTAGTTTCCCTTATCATCCTCATCATAAGAGCAAATGACCTACAGTAGATGTTACGCCCATTACACCATTAATCACCACACACAATAAGTCTTCCTCGCCTGTGAATTTTGAAATATGTATTTCTATTACGGTAATTTGTAAGTTTGACGTGTCAATTCAACAGTATTTTTTATTATCATCCTTATCAAAAGGGCAAATGACCTAGATATTACTCCCTCATTGTCTTTGGGGGCAAATGACTTACATTTTAAGTCCATTATATTTCTAAGGAGACCTTAAAACATTATCATCATTCCACCGGGCGAAGCCGGGTACTACTGCTAGTATGATATAAGAAATAGTTCTTGTGCACCACCTGTAAGTGGGCGTAGCAATGGTGACCAGTCGCGACCGTCCATCTACAGGCTGGCGTAACATTCAAAGGGTTAATGGCACAGCGAATGGTATAAAATATAACATCATCTCTCAGTTGGGTGTGTGAACACTGCTGGGATTCATTCAGTCGTGTCACGAGTATTCAAGCAATAAAAGAAAAGTAACATGAGAGGTCATGGTTGTTATTGATTCGTTCAAGGGATTGCGACATCGTGCTCATTTAGCCCTGTATCATTGGAGGGTTGGTGTGTATGTGTTTATAGATGAGGTTTGGGTAGGAGACGCCCGTGGCCATAAGTTAGTCTCTTGGAGTAGACGTGACTTTGTTGTTCTTGGTTCGTTATAGGGGAATGAGGCATCTTGGTCATCATTCCCGTGTACTTCTGTGTGTGTGTTCAATTTCTCTAATAACCTGTGTTTCTGTGGTGACTGTAGCAGTATGTAAAAATGTAATTATTAGTGTCGGGCATGGGGTATATACTCCAGGATTTGAATTAAGGTACTAGCCTAGATTTTGCTTGAAGGGTGTGCAAAAAACATGGTAAACCCACACTTAGGATAGCTGCTGTCAGCTCCGGGATTCGAACCTGCAATCTCCGAACTTTCGTTAGCTTCATATTCAGGTCGAGTAGAAGTAAGATATCACAGGATAAACAACCGGGTGAGTTAGCCGTGGTCGTTACAGCGTGGCTGCAGGCAGTCGCTCACATACGGAAGGCGAGGAGGTTCGAATCCCCACGCCGGCAACCCTGAAGATGGTTTTCTGTGGTTTCCCATCTTCCTTCCAGGCAAATGCCGGGGTTGGTCGCTAACTATAGGCCATGGCCGTTACCTTCCAACTCCTAGTCCTTACAATCACACATTCCTCCCCCAGACAACACTCCACACGTGATGGTACTTGTAGGTCACCTCATGGATGTCCGCAAAGAAGCAGCTACTAACTTTGGCGAGCCGAACATGTCCTCGGACACTCCCGGCACTAAAAGCCATACGATAAAAAGAATAAAAATAATAAAATAAAAAACAGAATAAACACATCCAAGATGGCTGAGCTGAGAATCGAAGTAACCTCTTCGAATGGTTGCCTCACGTGGCTGCGTGAGTGTTTCAGTCCTGAGCCAAACTCAATTTCTTGGTAGAGCCGGGGATCAAACCCAGACCTCCGAGGCAACAGCCAAGAATGTTGGCCGCTACATCACGAGGTTATCTGCTTAAAACAGTCCGTGAACATATCGTATGTGTTCTTTATAGGTTAGTGGTTTATATATTATTCACCCGCCTAAGGAGATGTCATATTGTCACAGATGTTGATGGTTGAATCATTCAGCGATATATCAACAGAAACTCTTTTGGAAGTTTAACAATTTCTAAAAAGAACCTATCACTACAATTGGTAGTGTGTAGCTAAAATCTGTAGGTTATTTGGTTAGAAACGCTCTATGAAGTTCCGAGGTTCAGCACTGGGTGTCAGTGATAGTGGCGTCTGGTAACCAAAGTTGGAACTGATTGACATTGAACTTGTTGGGGAGCCCACGGGCGTTCAATTGAAAAGCCCCGCTATGGCCATTGGCTACAATTCAAATATAATAATAACATTTCTAAAATCAAAATATGATTTCTTTGTCTCCATGACCTAAGGTGGTTGATAAAAAATTATTATTTTAATTTAACAACATTAAAAGTAAAAATAATTTAATAAGTAGAATTTGTAAAATTAATTATAATAATAATAATAATGTTATTGTATTAATTTTGGATTATAAAAATTATATAAAATTAAATTAATAAAAATAAATATGAACATGAAAATGCCAAAGAAAAAAAATTATTAACAATACAAAATAGGCTAAAATAATTAATATTAAATTCAAATAAATACAAATAAACTACCTTCAATAATATTCTGGCCTATAAAGGATTAAGGCGGCATTCACTACAACAACAGAGGCCAATGAGTCCAACTGGACATCTATACTCTCCAGCACAGAAGCGATAAACTGAAGCATTCGTCCAGAGTGGTGGTAATGTGCCTCAATGTATTGCTCTTTTACAGACGTTCTCAACCTTTTTGAGACTGTAAACACCACCCTCAAGCCATACCAAGTACCCAAGCACCAATCAATCAAATATAATAATAGACTAATGATGGCCATAGCGGAGTATTTTAATTGAACGCCCGAGGGCTCCCCATCACAGATTAACTACTACTACAGATAGCCGACAGCCATGCTAATTCTTGGCACCTAAGACTTCAGTGCTGTCTGGTGTTTGACCGCGGTACTAGTTGAGCACGGCCGTGCGAGTAGCCTACCCCTCCCCTTCCCCTCGTTCCGCTAAATATTCTCGTCCTAACTGCTCTGCCCACTTCAATGTTCCGAAAATCACAATCTTCCCAATACTTATAGCACACGTTTTTAAGTGTGGAGATAATAATATGATCTACACGAAATAAATCACATTCAAAATAGCAATAACAGTTTTTTTTTAATAATACCAAAGTGGGAAATTGTGAATTCCGGAACTCTGAAATGAGCAATCACAGCATTTAGGACATGACCTCATCAATAATTTACATGTTTACATTTCTTTCAGTTGCAATTGGAGCATATTGCATTGACAAGAATTAGGCTACTATAAGGTCTGCAGCATATTATTACTCAATTTAAAAAAAAAATGGTCCCTTCCAATTAACCACTTTAGGCCCAATTATAACCGATTAGTTCCGAGATTAAACTAGAAAGGAAAAGTACTGGGAAGGGAGAATATTCATATCTTAAAATGCTTGATGCTGTTCGCAATAACAGGAAAATTTTAAGAGAGAATACTAAGGAAATAGGTGGTGTAACCTGATCCTCATCACACTAAAATTGTTAGTGTAATTAATGCCAAATTCATTAGTTTCAGAAAAATAATTGGATATCACAAAATTTATATACAGTAGTTCATTTGATATTCCCTTTAAAATATATCCATTCCACCAATTTTGAAGGGTGAAATACAGTAAGTACATGTACATAAACAAATTTCATGGCACACTAATACAGTAAATTCTATGACATGCTGTGAAGGGGAAAGGAGAAATAGGACTTTCAATGAAAAACAAGAAACACACTCAATACTGCTAGAAATCATCATGTTTTATTTAAAAAGTTTGTCAACTAAGAAAAAATAACAGGGAGAGCCAAAATCAAACTTAGCAAAAATACAGTAATCAAATCTGGTCCTTTTAAAAGTATGTGTTGAGGTATGTTCTTATTTCTTGCCAAGGTATAACGGTAGGCTACAGCACATGATAATGGACCTATTACCTCCTTGACGCCATGGCTGACACCGATGAACCGCAAATTCCTACAACACATGCAAGTTTGTATGTTGAAACAGTTAACTTAATAAATATGTAATGCTTGAAATGGAGAACTTGAATTTGCTGTTATGTGTATGTTTGCACCTACTATAACTATGTTTTAAAAGAATCTCTTATTGTAGAATCATTGTGTTTTTGATATTAATTTTAGGGCTTTTGATAACATATTCATTTAGCCCCATATATTTGGAAGTGTATAGGATTTATATGATAATCTCTGTTATTGTGGTATCTGTAGTAGTGTGTAGGCTATCTGTCTGTTAGGTAGTCAGCCCGAAGGCTGGTTGAATCCTCAAAAAGCACCACCGTTAGGTTATGTGGGTAGACACCCACAAAAACCCAAGGCAGCGCTATTTTGAGGCATACTAGGCAAGATGAGGAGTGAGGTAGTTTGCCATTGCTTTCCTCACTGAGTCAGAACAGCAGTATTAACTCTATGAGTAGAACCTTTCACAGCATCCACAGGCACTGACTGTGCCCTGAATGTCATTACTAAGCACCACCCATACCTCAGTAGCTTCCATATAATCACAGCCATGAGTGAGACTGAGACATCGGTGAAAAGCCAAATTTTACTCTAGCCTGTGCCAACAGACAAATGCAAATGTACTGCATTGATCAAGAGATGGCAAACAGGCCAGTGTAGGCTATACTTTCTGTAATTCAGATGAGGACTGGAAAGGTGGCAGCCATAGTTAGGGACATTTATTTTTAAGAATTTTTAATAATATGTACTAAAATGAAATTGAAATACCAACAGGAACAGTTACAAATTCCCTGTCCACTCAGCCAAGATATTCTGCAGATCTCTCCTGTGGGCCTCAACATTATTTTATTTTATTCCTTTCCTGATGGAAATCCGGTAGTACCTTATTTCAACTCCTGGGGCACCTCCCCAAGCCTGTCCCTTATAAAGCTACACACACTACTACAGTCATCACATAATCGGAGCAATTCTACCCACACCCAACTGCATGGGGCTGATGACCAAGATGTCCCAAGCCCATAAAATGAATTAACAGCAGACAAAATCAAGTCATTATGTTATTTTGTGTTGTGTTGGATTCTGGCACATGTATGCGTTTGACAGAGTGCCATTTAAGCTCATGAATAGGAATGAATGAATACGACTACCCTACTTGTTTACGGATTTACAGGAGGCAGTCAAGATAGGAATTACCTAGAAATTTATATTCTGTATGTGTGGGAACCCATGATAAACCACTTGCTGGGTGGCTAAGCGGAGAATCAAACCCATCATTTCCCGGTTTACCTCACTAGGCTGTGTGTACCCTGTTCTTACCCTCAGACTAGAATTAGATTTCTTGACATTCAGCAATCAAACATGGACCCCAGAAGTGTCAACCAGGAACTATACCACCTGGTTGGTCTCATTTATTTTTAAGAATAATATGTACTAAAAAGAAATTGAAATTGATCCAAGTTATTTATTTTTACTGTGCTTCGAATGGAGGTTGCGGCGTTGTGTATAGTGCAGCCATTATATCCAATGTTGCAATGAGTAAATGTTCCCCGATATTGGTATAGGACACATTACCTGTATGTACTCTGAATAAGTGAAGCAATAGAGCAACACTTAATTAAATTACTAGAACTGAAAGTACCGGTAACAATTCCATAGCCAAAATTGTGACGTGCCTTTTATTTCTTAGTTGTTTTGCAGAAAATACCATACTAAGAGTGTAGAGTTGAAATAAAACTTGAACAAGAACACGACAGCCTAGAATAAATACACACGAGACACGACAATAGAGCACTTTAGAACAGTAACGAGAACGAACTTTCAGTGGAGATGTTGGCAACCATGTGAATACAAACAATTTATGACCAGAACGTAAAACTATGCCAGCGCTCAGAGCATGTTAAAACAATTGGGATCAGTTCAGTCGTTTGCAAACGACTTGTTTATGTTACGGTGAGTAGTCGTTGAATTCATTCGACTGTTTTCTAAAAGCAGTCAAACAAGTCGATGGTTTTAACTTTTGTCAGTCGACTGCTGATGCCCATCTCTACAAACCAATTGACAACCAGAATCAATTTGAGCGTACACACCCTCCGACTTGCTAAAATGCTATTAATATTCGATCCCAATATAAAATATTTTCTGATTTAATTTTCCTGGAAAATCTATTCTATGTTTGCATCGATCATTACCATCATGCTATGGAGAGAATTTCATAATAATTTTCTTGTAATTCATTTATCACGCGGTAGAATAAATGAATGAAATTCAATCATAAAATAAATAGAACTCTAAGCCATAATTGGTAAGCCCATGTTCAAGTTGTGTAATAATTCAAGAATGCACCCAATTCTCATTAAAAGTGTATAGACTGTGTTAAGGAGTTCAAACATAACCTAAATATTGAATGCTTAACATTTCCAATGAAATGACATACATATATATTTGGACAACTGGACGTAGGCTATTTCATTGAAAGAATCTACGAACAAGAAACTGTATAAAACTATAGGCACCTACAGCCGTCAAGCTGTCCTCACAGTAGCCGCTGGAGATTTACATCACCACTCTATCTGTACGGTACCTCGAGATAAGCCTAAGTGCGCCAACTGTGAGGGAACACATACACTCTTCCATCCCTGCCCTCATGTATTTGCCACTAACCCCCTCCCACACAGCACGCCACTGCTCTGACACAGTTGTTAGGCCTGCTACAACAACTCTCAGCCATAACCCTCTAAACTACAGCTAAACCAAACCCAGAACCCCCTAATACACTTCATTTGCAGAGCAATAAAATCCATAAAACAACTCCGCAACGAGCTTCACAAAACCTAAATTATAAACGAAAAGACTACTCCACAAACACCAAAATCAGTAAACCTCCCTTATTTCAGCCACACTACACCTTAAACAGACATAGAAAGCATAGTCATGACCCCTTCATGGAGTAGGCTATTGTCTAAACACGATCATGTCTCTTTCAACTTTACTGAAGACTTCATTAAATTCTATTAAAAATTCATAAACTCATTCCACAAATCTTAAAATGAGTATACATCCCTCATTTCAGTTACTCTATTCAATAAACAAACATAGAAGGCGTAGCCATGACCCTTTCATGGAGTAGGCTATTGTCTAAATCTGACCACGCATACTACAACCTTACTCTAATTCAAAATTACAGCCAAATGATCCATCTGACTGGGAGGCTTGCCTGGGATGATGGGCCAGAAAACCGGTATCTGGAGTTCAAGCATAACCTAAATATTGAATGCTTAACATTTCCAATAACTTGGACAACTGGATTTAGGCTATTTCATTGAAAGAATCAACGAACTGTATAAAACTATAGGCACCGACAGGTATACTTAACTTATTAATTAAAGCTCTACAATAAACATACAGCACAATGAATTGTAGCATGAAGTTATCCTGAAGAAGTCGTTTGATTAGAACGACTACTTAAATTCGAATGATTCCATTCGTTTGGAATTAGTCGTTTGCCAACGACTTGTTTCATTCCAATGATTTTCAACGATTGTTTTGAGATCAGTCGTTTGCAAACGACTTGTTTATGATACGGTGAGTAGTCGTTGAATTCATTCGACTGTTTTTTTAAAGCAGTCGAATAAGTCGATTGTTTTAACTATCGACTAATTCGACTGTTTTCAGTCGACTGCTGCCCATCTCTACACGCAACTAATTTTCTACACCAGCCGCTACTGAGCACGAGCTGTGACTGGCTTAGACATTAGCATCCTACGTGTTGAAAAATATTGTAAGTAACGTGTAGGAATAAAATACTACCTATAGGTATGTCAACCATTACATTGGCATATAATAAATGAATTATATTCATCTTGTATCTATCTATCCCACGATATAACATAATACAAGATGAAGAGTCCTTTAAAACAAATTGTTTACTGTGATACTGGAAGAAACAATACAACACAGTGGTAATAGTTCTAGCCTGCACCTATTTGTTAATAAAATTTCATGTGATTTCACTCAGATCTCTGTTGTAGTGGCTTATTATATGTGCACCTTGTAACTTAATAGTACATTATGCAACGAGCCTATAATGACAGTAATTAAGACACGAGTTTTATAATTTCCATACGAGTGTCTTAATTACAATTATAGACGAGTTGCATACGACTGTTTATGTTCGACGATAATTATAACTATTTTATGTTCGAACATAAATATTCATAAATATCTGTCGAGATTTCACCAGTTTTATGTACTGAACAGAGCGCATGGGATGCAGAGAATACCTTGTATTTGACCATGGCCTCCTGGAATACCTCACTATGACACTCGCCACGCAGTGAAATTTAAAATAGGGGGCCATGGAAGTGAGCGCAGGTGCGATGCTATCCTCACCTAATTGGTCACACAACTGTTTCTTGAGCTCTGATTGGTGGGAGAAACTGTATCATAATGAAAACTTGTACTATAATGAGCCTCATTATAGTACAGTTTTCTGACATAATATTTACATTTCGCCAGTGTCGAACATAAACATATTAACCAATCTTCTTTACACTGTTTTATGAGTTAACACCACATCAAAACTGATGAGGATTTATTTTAGTTGGACACAGAAGCTTATTTATTAATGTAATAGACATCTATGATTGATGAAACCTATAAGATTGCCTCTCTCACCTTTCAGAAAATAACTAAAATTTTAATTCTGCGATTAATGTAACTAATCCACGTGTGTTTCTATTACACAACAATTAAGGGTAACTCCAGCATATCTTCTAGATTTTTGATGTGTCTGGTGAGTGGTTTTGTTACTGCTTCTGCAGGTATCACCCTTCTGTAAGATGTCTCATCGTTTCTAATTCTATTCTTAATCTTCTGCCAGAGGAGAAATAGTTTTGCAACGCATGAATAGTGCTGTAGCTGCTGAATTTTCTAAAAATAATTATGGAATGATGGGGGGAAAAAAATATAGCCTATTCTAAAATAACAACATACGCATAAAATGAAACCATTCTGATGAACTTAATATGCTTCAAATTCAGAGTACAAATGCGTTCACCATTTGGTGCTTCGTTCATTTGTATATTTGGACCAAAATGTAGACCTCTGAAATAAATTTTAATGTTGGACTTTGCTCCACAGAACAAGAGCACACAGCCACCCATAGGACCAGTGTGTGTTAAGATTTTAGAACCTGTAATTACAGTTCTACATCAGTAATGGCATTACTACATATTCGACCAACTGAATACTTGCCACTGCACCAGTAACTAACATGTGCAAGAACTGATCTTTTTTGAATACGGTACCAATAATTTGAAATTCAAGGAAGGGGAAAATATTAAAGCTTAGACACGTTGCCATGAGCCATGACATTTTTAATCTACCGCAATGTAAAATGAATTATTAACACTCCTCAAGAACTTCAGTACACATATGCAATAGGCTCATGGTACTGTAAGTTATGTATCTCTGCAAGATGTAATCAAGTTGAAAACATTACGGTAACATAGACTGTTACCTGGTCATTTCTCAAGAGAGTAGGCCTAATTGCCACATTCATCTGCTATTTCGAGAACAGCAATTTACGATTTGTTTGTTCACAGAATTTGGTAGGCCTACCTGTGGAATAAATAATAGTGAAAGTTAATTAATATGTCAAGTAGAATATCACCTGTACACTGCGTCTAATATCAATTCAAAACTAGGCTACCGGTACGGTATATTTTTCACAGGCACTACAGAAACAAGTTTTCACTTAAACTCTTAAAATAAGCGTACTTACTTGGCGTAGCAGAAGAAGAACTGTTCACTTCTCATTACCAAGAAGACGATTTGATGAAAGAAAGAACACAACATTAGCTTATTATAAAATATTAATGTACGGCCAATATTGTTTACACCAAGCACGACATAAACAGAGCGTCCATGTTGGTCAATGCCGCCAACCCAGTAGAAATAATGTTTATTTAATGATAAGTGCCGTAATTATCGTCGGTGAGCAAGATAATTGCAAGGAAATGTCAATTAGGAATTATGTGTATATTTATTGACTAAATATAGGGATATATTTGCAATTTAATTACAACGTGTATCATGCATATGTTGGCAAGACGATATACAGCGCTCCATATGGCTGGCCGCGCAACTACACCGATGGTACCAAATAATCCCTATCTGGTTGACACCCCCTGCTCCCCATCAAGTTCAATTTCAAGTAGTTCCAACTTTGGCTACCAGAGGAGCTACTGGCACTGACATCTAGCGGTGAAAGTTGTAACTTGATAGAGCGATTCTAACCAGCCAAATATAACCTATAAATTTAGCTACACACTACCAATTGTACATGCCATAAATCTATGGCATAGGCCCACCGGCTTTACTTCCTTTCCGAAGGAGGACATACTGAAGGATTTTAACGCTCTTAAAAATCCGACGAATTCGGCCGGGTTTGAACCCACGATCTTGGGTATAGTAGTTCAGCATGCTTCCGGCTGCGCCATCGAAGCCATAATAATATCAAAAATAATAATAATAACGCAACAATCAAGCTCCTCTCTTTCCTTTACCTCTCTCTCTCTCTCTCTCTCCCCTCTCTCTCTCTCTCTCTCTCTCTCTCTCTTTCCCTCTGAAGTGCTGAAATAGCTAGAGATTGACCCCTCACCAGGCACTCTGTAACTGCTTGCATAACTCGTGCAGATAAGATACATTTACGTATGGATAATCGAGTCAAATCAGCATCTTTCGTGTTACTCATAAAATAGGGATGTCCAATTATTTTTACTGTAGATACTACTTCACAAAATTATATCATTTCTGACGGACAAAATTTGTAGTAAAAGCACTATTATTCTTAAAACTCAGCATTTTTCCTAGGTTTATGCTATGTCTTGCACGGGGTATCACGTAGGAACACCACAGGAGTAGCGAACTGTGCACTACCTCCCTTCTTATGGACAACATTTGTAGTAAAAGCACTATTATTCTTAAAACTCAGCAATTTTCCTAGGTTTATGCCATGTCTTGCACGGGGTATCACGTAGGAACACCACAGGAGTAGCGAACTGTGCACTACCTTCCTTCTTATGGACAAAATTTGTAGTAAAAACACTATTATTCTTAAAACTCAGCAATTTTCCTAGGGTTATGCCATGTCTTGCACGGGGTATCACGTAGGAACACCACAGGAGTAGCGAACTGTGCACTACCTCCCTTCTTATGAAGCACATCTGCGCTTCTTTACTGTGAGAGCCAAAAGCTCAAGCAGCATTTCACCTCCCTATCAAGGCTTCCAAAAAGATGGTACAGTATATTGGCTTTCACCGGTACGGACACCAAGAGCCCGCTGATATACTTGTCTTGGTGTTCCTAGGCAAAGCCCCCACACAAGACACGGCATCATAAACCTAGAAAAATTGCTGGTTTTAATTCCTTGGCCGTGAAAGCCAATATACCAACTATTATTCTTGTTCGTGCAACAGAATTTGAATTGAATCAAGGATCTCAGGGAAGATTGTGTCCGCGAGCACTTTATTGGCTCATATGAAGAGAGCAATAAATGTCATTAAAAGAGCACAGTGGTGCTTGCGAGCACAAGGTTTAGAACACCTGCTCTGTTACAACCTGAGTTGTTCCTTATAATTGTTTAACATTACAGAGGTGTGAAAATTATTAGACTCAACGCCAGTTTTCCAAAATTTCAACTATACTTTTTATGATTTACTGCACTAAATATATTTACAAGGCGCTGAAGTTATTTGAAATATTTAACCATTAGTCTTAATTTCATTTTATTTTAAGAAATGTATAGTAAAATGATTTTATATGATTTCCACTAAAAGAGAGACCTTGTTAATGCAAAACGCCACACGTTTTGTTTTGATAACTATATTGTACTTTTCGTATGAACTTGGAGCTGAGAAATTCAAAGTGTTTTATACTGATCATCTGCTCTGGAACTATACAAAGATTAATGAACCATGGACTGTAATCACCTGATTTGGAGGGCACATTCCAAAGTCAATGAAAAGGAGAAAACACACCCAGCTCACGTATCCCTCGGAATGCCCAATTCTGAAAATGTCTAGTCGTAATTCCTTATGGGAAAAGTTATAAGTCTACAGGGGAGAAAACTTCACCAAGTAGGGTGATAAAGAATGTCTCAACAAAATGATTTTGAATAAAAAGAAGCTCACTGTTTTAAATTCTCTATTTGATTCTAATCATTTGCTCAGCTGTGTACGTCCTATGGCATATAAATTTCTGTCTTGAAATTCTGAAACCTCTCATAGGGTGGTAGTACTGTACTGCTTGACTCGTAGACGAATTACACGCGTAGTGACTAGCATACTTGGCTGTCTCCCTATGGGCTGATGGCTGAATAACCAGAACGGGTTCAAGTGCACGGAGGGAAGGCTACCTCCGTACTAAATGTTATTCATTTCGATCGCAAAGTTTAGGAATGGGCGTTTACACTGATGGACAAACGGACACATAGATAGAAACAACATACACACTTTTCATTGTTAATGAAGAAGGTTTTGCTGCCGAATGTTGTGTTTGAGTCTTCAGTCATTTGACTGGTTTGATTCAGCACTCCATTCCTCCCTTTCCTGAGCCAATCGTTTCATCTCTACATACCTACCACACCTTACATCCGAGGCAATCTGTTCAACATATTCTAACCTTAGTCTACCCCTACAGTCCTTGTCCTTAACCCATACATAACTAAGTTTGCTATTCGTGGGTGTCTTAGTATGTGTCCTACCAACCTATATCTTCTCTTCATTAGCAGTCACCAGAAACATCACTGCACGTCCAATCGTCTTAATACTTCTTCATTTGTTACTCTATCTACCCATCTGATCTTCATCATTCTCCTGTAACACCACATTTCAAACGCTTCTATCCTCCTCTTTTCTGCTGCGCCAACAGTTTCACTTCCATAGAGCGCCACGCTTAATCGAAGGCTTTCAAAAATGATTTTCTAATACCTAATCTATATTTACTGTCAATAGGTTTCTTTTCTGTAGAAATATGTTCCTTTCCTGAGACAATCTACGCGCTACCTCGTACCTCGCTGGCATCGGGAGTGCGTGGGTACGAATCCCACCTCGGCCGTCCTGAAAATGGTTTTCGTGATTTCCCATTTTCACCACCAGGCAAATGCCGAGACGGTTCCTTTCAATAGGTCCACGCCCGATTTCCTTCCAATATCCCTTCTCTGACCCGACCTGAAAAGAAAAGTACATGACAATTGGCTCTATTAATTAAATTATATTCCCTTTGCTTCGTCCATCACTGGTTACTGTGCTTCCTAAGTAGCAGAAGTATCCTACTTCATTTAGATTTTTACCAGCCAATGTTTCTGATTTCCTTCTGTAGCATTCCATAATTTTTGTTTTGCATTTATTGATTTTCATTGTGAATTCTTTCCTCGACGGAGTCCATACCATTTAAAAACTCATTCAAATCCTCTGGTGAATCACCTAATAGTCAGGAGGTTTAACCCTCCTACGGGGTGTTCTTGAACAGGATAACTGCCAGTATCATTCCACTACTTCTCCCCTTTTCTCCCTCAAGCAGCACGTAGTCACCTAGAATTATTTATTGTCCATGCTATCATCTACTGTCACATTTACCAATCAGGAAGCCACCATGATAGAGCGGCCTTGGATCGGCCAATACAAAGCACGTATACTCTGTACTTGACATTTGGCCGTAAATTCCACATCAGTCATCACCCCACTGCCTCTTGACCAATCCATGTACACATACGTAGTTGATGTCATTATACTCTGCGTTGCAATATCACAGCCCACGAGCTTCAGTGCCTGGTCAGTTGTATCTCTGTCTTGTACAGTTTGGCAACCTCGTTCCTCAGACCACATGGCGAGACAAGAACTGTCAATCGCATTCTCTCAGCTTACAGAGTATAAATACCTTCTATGGCTACACTTGAGTATGAAATAAAATTGGTTAACCGTCCAAGTTATTACCACGCCGACAATTGCTTATCTTCGGTGATATCACGGGATGGTATGCACAAAAAAAGCCTATTTGTTGGTGAAACAGAGTAAAATCTATAGCCTATATTCAGGGTGAACAAAAAATGCCGCACTTGGAGATCGGCATGCGGATCCTTGTCGAAATTCACGACAAAAGTTTACGTTGCAAAACCTAGTCCCGCCAATAGGTTTAACAGAAATGCGTGTTAAGAAACGAGGCTCTGGCAACTCTGTAACTGCATGCAGCGTGGCCACAAGCAGGTCGCAGGAACTCGGAGCTCTGCAGGAACTTTCTCTGTACATTCCGATGAACTGCAGGATGTGACAGAGTTGCCAGCTTCTCGTTTTCATACTTGTGTTTTCATACAGCACCCGATCCGAACTTGCTATTGAAACTTTTGTCTTGCAATTGGATGCGGAATCGCATGCCGACCTCCAAGTGTGGTATTTTTTGTTCACCCTGTATAAATCAATGTTACGAGATAGTTCGTTTGTCTGTCTGTCCCCTATGCGTTCATATACCATTCATCCGATTGCGATGAAATTTGGGTGAATTGTTGTGGGCACTCCAGGGAAGGTTTCTGGCTACAAATTATTTATGATTATGATTAATTTTAAATCACCACCTTCACGTCCGCTCAATCGTTAAATCAGATATAAACATAATACAAAGAGCTAGATATTAATCACTGTTTTAAAATAAAAATATGGACAGGAAATGTAATAAAATAAGAAAAATCAGCATCTTAAAATCACATAAATCTTTACTTCATTTCAAACTATACAAAAAACATTAGATGAAACTCTTTTCATTCCCTAACTATTGTGTGAGAAACACACTTCACATCACAAGATCTAATCTACTCATTGTTTGGTTGGCGTACTGCATGAGCTTGTTTTCAATGAATTCTTTTCTCACACGACTATTCTTGTCTTTGCTCGACACCCGAACGCTGCTGTTAAGTAGAATGTACGTGTCTGTCTGTATCTGATGTTATGATATTTGTTTACGTCATTGGGGATAACCCCTTTGACGGCCCCTTGCCAAAGCCTGAGCGGAGTTGAGGAACTTAGTTTTGGGTCCCTTGGAGGACCGGGTGGAATTGAGGAAAATCGGGCGGAATTGATGTTCGACCGAGGAGACTGTCAGCAGCCCGCCGTGTTATCTACTAATGCTGTCTATTCCAATTGGTCCACGCCACGGTTTTTGGCCAGGGCTTCTTAAAACTGAACTCAAGCTTGGAAAACCAAAAACATGATTAACCTCATTTCATTCTATCTGTCTTTGATTGGCATTATAATTATCTTTCTCTCCGTCTTTGATTGGCATTGCAACGCATGCCGGGTATAGCTAGTAATACTGTACATAAAATTAACTCTGAAATAAAAACCTGTATTGCTAGTTATTTTAGACTCGCAATCGTTGTTTTCAAATATGCAGAGTTATTCAAAGTGAGGTGCGAGGCGGGAGAATAAGGTATCATGTTAATGAGGCTGAGAACTTGACCTAGAGCCACAGGGTAGATATGTTTCGAGGGTCCTCATGGGAGCCAAGGTAATTAATTAGTCATGGAGACATGTCTGGCTTGGAACTCGTCTAGCAGAACCAGCAGGACCATAATGTCTTCATCTTGACGGTCCGCATTAATGACGATGCAAGACGAACTGCAATTTCATAGAATTGCTCGGCGTGAAACTCCAAACCGGTAACGGTGACCGAGAGCAGGGGCGTAGCCTACATACATTTTTTTTGGAGGGGAGGGGGAGGAGACTGACTATTCTGGAAAATTGTGAGTTTCTCAGGGGATTGTCACCGCCAAATACCCAGAAATATCAACCAATATCTTAGAGCATATAATTTTCTGTAATTATTTTAGATAATAGTTAATTGTAAAATTCTTAGTTTATGTAGCCTATAATTAGTGGCAATACAAAAAAGTTGTAAAATACAACACAACACACAATTATTTTTTTTTTCAAATTGATAATGTATTTCTCAAAAATTCCGTACTGTGGAATTCTCAGTTTCGCCTCACAAGGCTGAGTGTACCCCGTTACAACCCTCAGACCAGAATTTAAATTTCTTGGCAGAGCTGGGAATCGTATTCGGACCTCTGAAGTGGCAACCAAGAATGCTATCCACTACACCACGAGGTAGTCTAATTTCAATCTTAATATTGTTTATAACTTAGCCAATAAGTTAAGATTAGGGTACAACCAAATTTACAATTATTTTATGCTTTTACTAAAGCAACACTTTCTTAATTTTTATTGGCTTTTTTCAGGGGGGCCTGGAGCCCCCACAACTCCCCCCTTATATACGACCCTGGCTGAGAGTGCTAACGCGCTAGGTCGTGCTTCACTGGCATCGGGAGAGCGTGGGTTCAAATCCCTTCTCGATCGTCCTGAAAATGGTTTTCGTGGTTTCCCATTTTCACTACCTGGCAAAAGCCGGGACGGTTCCTTCCAATAGGCCCGGAGCCGTCTTCCTTCCAAAATTCTTTCCATGACCCTTCTTTAATTCATAGACCGAAGTTAGGGGTCGTCTTTTACCATCCCCAGTTGTATCTGCTGACAAAGTGTGTTCAGATCTCAGACATCGTCCTTGCGACGGTAGAGGAATGATCTCTTGCAGAGTCCGTGGGTGATGCCGATGTGGGAGGATAAGCGATTTAAAAAAGATAGTGAAATTCACAATCCTCCGGAAACTTAGAATACGTGTTGATCAATTCACAAGGAAAACGTTTGTGGTAGTAATTTGTCCCAAAATGTATTTAGGCCATCATTAAGCCTTCCACTTCCAAGCTCTCAGCTGATGGATATTCGATACATTTACCTAAATATGGATTCTGCAAATTATTATTTATTTAGCGAATGGCTTTTAGTGCCGGGAGTGTCCGAGGACATGTTCGACTCGCCAGTGTCTGTAGCTGCTTCAAGCGGACACCCATAGGTTGAGTTACAAGTTCCGTTCAATTTCAAGTAGTTCCAACTCTCGCTACCAGATATCACTGACACCTAGTGGTGAACGTTGAAACTTTGATAGTGCGTTACAACGAAATCTAACCTAGAAATTTAGCTTCTCACAAGTTTAGTTAGTGGAAGGATCTTTTGCATGCCATAAATCTATGGCAAGGGACCGCCGGCTTTACTTCCCCTCCAAAGGAAGGCAAACTGAAGGATTTTAACGCGCCTAAAAATCTGACGACTTCGGCCGGGTTTGAACCCACGATCCTGGGCACAGCGGTTCAGCATGCTACCAACTACGCCACCGAAGCCGCTGCCAATGAAATAAATAAATAAATGATATGAATGATGGATTCTGAACATTGACATCCTCACACTTCGATTCGGATAAATAAGTTCGTCTTATTCTAGTATAAGTCCTATAAGATAGCATTTCATTTCATTATAACTTTCCTCACTATTACCATATAGTGTCCGATAACCTAGATGTTAGGCCCCTTAAAACAACCACTATCATTATCAAACTCTTTGATTAACGCTGATATCAGGCATCAGACAAGAAATAAAAGAAATACGTGTAAAACTGTCGTTCATGGTCAATGATTGCAATAGATACCATCAACATGTTCTTCTTGTACTGTATATGCCCTGTCCATTTCTCCCGGACGTTGGCGATAGATATGGATAGCGTTCGTCTATCCTCAGGAACACGGTATAGTTGTTCAATCGTTTTATCATTTCAAATTATCTTGTCGACTTCATCGTTATGCTTAGGTCTACCGTTATGCGTCACGTTACGGCGTGTATGACGTCATCATGCTGTTCGGTACATATGCACCGAGTCTGAGTTTACTCCTGGGGTCTGGCGTTATGCGAACGGAGACGGCGAGTGCGTGACGTCATGCAGCCCCCGCTCGGGAAGCCTAAGTTAAAGGGTAATGGAGTCTGTTGAGTATGAGTTTACTCCTGGGGTCTGGCGTTATGCGATACGGAGACGGCGAGTGCGTGACGTCATGCAGCAGAGTGCAAAGAATCCTGCGGCACCGAGCGAAGCGAGAAGCCCTCCTGAGCCTTTCTAACATGTGTAGCATCTGTAGCATGCGTCATTTGAAATAATATATCAAGTCTAGTCTCTCAGACTGTATCGTTTTGTGCCAGTCCAGTCTTGAAGATCCCGAAGACAAGATGTCCTTTTCCTGCCTGCTCTTCGATGCCCGTTAATTTTGCCTTTTAAAATGATGTGTAATATTGCGTATTTTGCACCATTTAACACATGACCCAGGTATGCAATTGTCCTACATTTGATGGTAACCATCAGCCGCCGCTTAGAGTTTGCTCTGCGCAGTACCTGTTCATTAGAGATGTGATCAATCCCAGAGATTTTCAGCATCCTTCTATGGAACCACATTTCCAGAGCTTCAAGCCTTTATCGACCTGTTAGAAATACTTAATAACGTTACAAAGACATAAAATTGAAATCAGGAACGAATTAACTCCACATTAAGAGCAGAAATGTTAATGAGTGATTCGTGTGAATAAGGTGAGGAAGACATTACACGGGACTTCGCTCTATCTAATGAGGGACGCTGTTTGATAGTGATCACAAATTACAGCAATTAAGAGCCGCTATTTGTGCTAATGATGTACCAGATCATTAGCAATACCGCAATAGCAAGCAGGCTTTCAAATAGAGCAGCGCAAACCTACAAAGTGAACAAATCTAACTGCCAGCACCAAAGAGGAGTATCTTTGCTCCTACAGTAGATGAGTGAGGATATTGGGATGGCAAACATTGCTGGTTTTGTTTTATTTAACAGTCTTGAGACGAAGTACAATCATCTCGCTTTAGACGAACAGTTGGTGATATACAATTTCAGTAACGTACTGTAGGTCTTTCGCACCTCGCCTCAATTCTGTTTTATTAAAATTTATTGTTCGTTCCTATCCTGACCTGCTCTGTTTGTCGTTCGTTTGTTCTTTGTTTTTTTATTTGTATTTCTTCCTTGTTCATAGCATTGTTTTGTTTCGCTTTCTCTGGTTTCCTTATTGTATAATTGAAATACTATTAGTATTTATTAAGTTTGTACACCTTAATCAATAATGGTTATAAGTTATACAAGGTTCAGCCACATTGTGGTCTTCTTCAGTAAGTATTCTCTAAAAATAAAATTGAAACTTAATATAATCATGAGCAAAGTTGATAAATTATCAGCAACATTCATTTGATAGTAATTTTCTTTAAAAACGTATTCGAAAGCAGATCTGCTAACAAATGTGTGCTTTAAAAATATCTTTGATGATACATACTCATAAAATAATTATTTAGAAAAATGTGTTTTATAACTAGAAGAATACATTTAAAATAAAAAAATATCCTATGATGGTCCCTCATTGGATTAAAATTGGTTCCTTGTTGAGGGGAGCATTCGTGATGATGACGAAAAATCAGGAGTTTATTCTAGGTGAAAAGAGGAAAGGTGTTAACTCAAGATCATTTGTTGCTTTCAGGGCTCTATTTTCTTACCTATGTGAATTTTTGGTCTGTTTGTTTCTCGTTTAGTTTCTGCTTTTTTTTTTCCTGATTTCGCTTTGGGTTTTTGATTTTAGATTTTGGTTTTTAGTTTGGAGTTATATTTTGGAGTTCTTCTTTGGTTTTGATTTTAGTATTTTGTTCTTAGTTTGGTATTGTAGAGATTTGAAGCCATTCTTTTTCAGTTTTGCCTATACAAAATTGTCATTTATAGCTTTTCAGTCGGTCAACATGATTGTGCCCAATGAATGGGCGGGGTACAAGATATAAGTAATAATAATGTTAATAATAATGTTGTTGGTTTTACGTCCCTTTTAACTACACTGGCTTTTAGAGACGCCGGGGTGCCGGAATTTTGCCCCGAAGGGGATCTTTAACGTGCCAGTAAATCTACTGACACGGCTCCCTCGCATTTGCGCACCCTCAAATGCCAGCTGACTGCGCCAGGTTTCGAACCTGCAACCTTGGGCTCACAAGATATAAGATGTGGAGTGAGTTTACATATTTATATCTTGTACCCCGCCCATTTATTTGGAACAATCGTGTTGACCGACTGAAAAGCTACAAATGATAGTTTTTGTTTTGCATTTTGACTTGGTTTGTATTTTTGATTTCTTTGGTTTTGGGTTGGTTTTGGTTTAGCTTCATGGTTTTTGGTTTTGCTTTTGCTTTGGGCTTTAGGATTTTTAGTTTTGGTTTTGGTGTTTGGATTTTTGGTTTTTGATTTGGTTTTGGATTTATTTTTGGTTGTTGGTTTTGATTTGGGTGTGATTTGGGATTTTAGTTTTGAATGGTTTTGATAATGGTTCCTTAGTTTGGTTTTGGGCTTCCGGTTTTGGTATTGGTTTGTTAAATGTTTTTGGGTCTTTATTTCAATTTTGTTTATCTATTGTTCGTTATCGGAATTACTATTTCAGTTATGGGCCATTAATTTTCGTTCAAACAGTTGCTATTCCTAAAATACAGACGTACCAGCGTAGCCGAGTGGTGTGAGGCACGCTTCACGGGTGAACTGCAATCCTGGCACTGCCAGTGGTCTTCCTGAGTATAGTTTCTCCAGTGTTTTTAACACTCACTCTAAGCAAATACCGGGATGGTACCTCAATTGCTATGAAGCAGGAAAGAAGCTTGTAGTTTTAAGTGACCGTTAATCTGGCGATCATGAGCCACGCGACCGCTATTTTTACGTAGGATCCGAACCACAGGACGTGGTATTTCACTTCGAAAATCTCACATGCCTTGACCGTGAATCGAATCCGGTCTCGGTGAGAGGCAAGCAGCATGACCACTGCACCATTTCGCCCCCTCATTTACTCTAACTATGACACGACAACTGGGGAATGAGTTGAGTACTAATTCCATATCAGTTGTTCTACTGTAGAAGTGGTTTTCAGTGATTTCCCACTTCAACACCAGTTGAATGCCGGGATGGCACCTAGCTTTTCCCATCCTAGTACCCAATACACCCAATAGTACAGACACCACAAAATAAAATTTTCTACATCTTATAATTCATGCATTGGCAATCGATAAATAATAAGTTTCGGGTGGATAACCTGTGCTTGATCCACTTAGTCCAGGGCAAATTTCGCGTGATATGTTGATATAATACACTGCCGGGAGAGAAAAAACTCACCCTTTTAGAGGTAATCAATTCACTTAAGATTTATTGTGGCAAAAGTGCATATGGAGTACATGAAATGATTAAATATACAGATCATTAGGTCAAGCTGAAACACCCATATTAGTACGAGGTATAGCCTCCACGAGCGGCATCCAGTCGATCATACAGATGGCTAATACTGTCTTGGGATACGTTATTCCACGCCTGCTCGACCTTTCACATAGTTTTGTATGAGTTGTGGATGGACGAGTCGTACGAGTCACTTGTCAGCCCATCATGCCCGATTCCAGACCATAAGGCCTGGGGAGGGACCGGTGTGTCTTGGACGAATGCACTCTACGAGACAGCGCGCACCAGGTCTACATCGAACGCGCCAACGACCATGTCTTGCTTGCAGGCGAAATCGCTGAAGACCACGGTGTGCCATTCCATCTTCCAAGTGATCCTCTGACGGCACCAGCCGAGCCGTGCACGTCGATGCTGTGGCGTGAGTGGAAGACGGGCTAGAGGTGTGCGTGCCCGTTGTTCCACTGCTATTAACCGGTTCGCAAAAGTACGTGTTAACACTTCTGGGCTCACAAACCCTCGTATCTGTGCTGTGGAAGCTGTACGATCTGCCACTGATGCCCTTACAATACGACGATCCAGGCGGACGTATATTCTGCGTGGACATCCAGAACCTCGTCTAGGGGTGTGAGAATGTTCACGTGACCACTGGTACCAGCATCTTTGCACAACGGACACAGCACGTAAAACTTGTGTGGCAATTCTTCGAAAGGACCATCCCACAACCCCTTTCAAACTCGCTCTGTTGGCTGTAGGAAGCACGAGTTCGTCTCCGTGGCATTGTGCCTGCTTGCTTCATACGTTTGCACCACAATGAGCCGTATGTCTGTGAGCTTTTCCTATCAAATAGTAGACACAGATGGCGCTCTGGTAGCTATGCCACTACACTATATGTTGGCGGACGACGTTGAAACCCTTATCAGTACATCTACTATCCCCCAGGTGGCATCTGTCGTCATCGGATCGAAATTGACGTCGTCTTTTCAGGTGACCTAATCTTTTCCGGCAGTGTATTTAGTCCAACATAATAAATGATTGCATGACCCTCAAGTTCAATATCAATGTGCCATTTCAAAACTATGAGAAATATCCGTGTATTTCGTTGCATTACTTAGGCCAATATCCTCACATTTGATGGGTATCTCAACGGTCCCGTAAGGTTCGCAGTTAGTGAATATTTTCGCTTAATGTACCAAGGTGATTTACGTGGTTTTCATTCTTCACCTCTGTGTATTTATTTATCGTATGGCTTTTAGTGCCGGGAGCATAATTTGCCCATTGAATATAACCCATAACCCATTTATATGTCATGGAATCTTCCATCTAATGAATAAACCAAAAACCTATTCGCATTACAGTGCAGTAATGCAACAGGACTTCTTTAATTCAAGAGGTCTCTGGGCCGAGATAGCATTAGCGCTAATCAATACTGTACTTAAACTGCCATATCTCACGTAATTACCAACGAATCGCGAGGATTCTTCCTATGCATTGAATAAAATATATCTGTCCAGTAGTTGAATTATCAAAAAATACGATGATGGTAATGACATATCAATTCATTAAACACACTAAATTTGTCTTTGTATTGTTCTCTCCACATGTGCGGTATTTTAAGAATGCCGGTATATTACTGGTTCTTAATGGTGTTATTAATTCGTTTTAGGTGCTTGGTACATCAGTCACCCTGTTATGTCAAATCTAGACCTTGTGCACTAAAGTGAACATCAATTGAATACCACCATGTATTTATGAATGTAATTATTTTTTAACTAATTTAGTTTAATTTTATTTAGTTTTTAGTTTCATTAATCACAAAACAATCGTAAATGTCATCATCATTTAACTTAAGTTTTCTTTATCTTATGTTTAGTTAGAATATTTACCAAACATTTATGAATTTAATGTTCTTTTTAATTTAACATACAGTAAGTTTACATTAATTTTATATATTTTTCATTTTGATTCATCAAATATTAGAGAATTTTCGTTTCTTTTTAAGTTAACCTTAAGTTAAAATGGGCCATGATGTCCAATTCCCTCAAATGAAACATTGAAAAATATTATGGCAGAGAGCACGCTCATTGCCGCTGTGTACGGACCAACAAAGAAAGCTTCTTGTTATTGTAGCGGCTAGCATTCTTGATTGTCGCCACGGAGGTCTGGGTTCGATTCCCTGCTCTGCCAAGAAATGTTAATTCTGGTCTGAGGACTGAAATGAGGTACACTCAGCCTCGTGAGGCAAAACTCAGAAGAGCCATCTTGGAAGTGGTTTCCCATGGTTCCTGAGTTTGTTCCCAACTTAAGGCCATGGCCATCTCATTCCCAATCCGAACCTAAATTACAAGCATACACACTCATACAGCCATCACAATAATACAGGTGTTTAGACAAATTCCACACACACCCAAGTACACAAGACTATATGACCACGATGCCGCAAAGCCCCTAAATCAAACAACAACCAAAACAAACACATCACAAATTATCTTGTAATTTACGCCCCCAACCTTTTGTGTCGTGTGGCCTCCTCAGAGGCCGAATGCAGGTCTTTCTATTCGACGCCCGTGGGCGACCTGCGCGTCGGGATGAGAGATGGAATGGATGAAGATGGGCAAGGATGTGGAAGGAATCGGTCGTGGCCTATCAGAAGGTACCGTCCCAGCATTTGCCTGGTGTTGAAAATGGGGGAAACCACGGAAAACCATTTCAAGGACGGCCGACAGAGGGGCTCGAACCCACGCGTCTACCGAGTCGGCAGAGAGCTTGGTCCCATGACCTAACGCTGCGCTTTAGCCAGCTGAGCCCCTGCTGTCGGTAGAAAGAAAGTGGTTTAATGTGACTGTTAAGTAGATGAGTCTATTTGTAGAAATTAGTGTGTTCGCGGACCATGGGAATAAGCATACCACTGAATGAGAATGTTTTAAATTACATGTATGCTAAAGCCTAAACTGTGAGTGAAATTACACTCTAAATATCTGACTTTTGCTGGTATGAACTACTCAAACTAACCTTTGCAATACCTAAACAATTACGAGGGGCGTTATTTAAGTAATACCCGTTGTGATATTACGCCGTTGCAGCACTGCGGTCAGCATTCCGTGCAGGTGCACTGTGTATCTGCATCTATTGGCAAGGCTGAGACGCCATTACGACAACAGTCGCCCATGTGTGGGTGTGTTGACAAGCTTTTGAAATGGCATCGCCGATCGTGAGTGCCGCCGACTCGCAGAAAAAAGAGAAAACTCTCCTGTAAGATATGCCGCCATTTGGCCAACACTGTCAAGCATTTATTTATCTATTTATCGTATGGCTTTTAGTGCCGGGAGTGTCCGAGGACATGTTCGGCTCGCCCGAGTCTGTAGCTGCTTCCAGCGGACACCCTAAAGGGTGAGCTACGAGTTCCGTTCAATTTCAAGTAGTTCCAACTTTCGCCACCAGATATCAATGATACCTAGTGGTGAACGTTGGAACTTTGATAGAGCGTTCTGACGAAATCTAACCTAACAAATTTTGCTTTACACAAGTTTAGTCTGTGAAAGGATCTTTTACATGCCATAAATCTATGACATGGGACCGCCGGCTTTACTTCCCCTCCGAAGGAAGGCATACTGAAGAATTTTTAACGCTCTTAAAAAATCCGACGACTTCGGCCGGGTTTGAACCCGCTATCTTGGGCATAGCAGTTCAGCATGCTACCGACTACGCCACCGAAGCCGCTACTGTCAGGCAAATTGCGTGTAACTCCTAAACATACAGAGTTCTTCCAAAAAGATGGTATATTGGCTTTCACGGCCAGTGAATTAAAACTCAGCAATTCTTCTAGGTTTGTGCCGTGTCTTGTGTGGGGTTTCGCCTAGGACACCAAGCTGGCTCTTCGGCGGGCTCTTGGTGTCCCCGCCCGGACCCCCACTGGAGTAGCGAACTGAGCGCCACCTCCCTTTATATAAGGTGCAACTGCACCTCTTGACTGCGATAACTAAAAGCCCAAGCAGCGCGCAGTTCGCTGCTCCAGTGGGGGTCCGGGCGGGGACACCAAGAGCCCGCCGATGAGCCAACTTGGTGTCCTAGGCGAAACCCCACACAAGACATGGCACAAACCTAGAAGAATTGCTGAGTTTTAATTCACTGGCCGTGAAAGCCAATATACCATCTTTTTGGAAGTCTTCATAGGGAGGTTGAGGCTGCTTGGGCTTTTAGTTCTCGCAGTCAAGACGTGCAGTTGCACCTTATATAAAGGGAGGTGGCGCGCAGTTCGCTACTCCAGTGGGGGTCCGGGTGGGGACACCAAGAGCCCGCCGATGAGCCAGCTTGGTGTCCTAGGCGAAATCCCACACAAGACACGGCACAGACCTAGAAGAATTGCTGAGTTGTAATCCAGAGTACTCCTGAGTAAGCACGCAATTTGCCTGACAGTGGTGGCCAAATGGCGGCATATCTTAAAGGGGAATTTTCTCTTTTTTCTACGAGACGGCGGCACTCGCGATCGGCGATGCCATATCAAAACCTTGTCAACACACCCACACATGGGCGACTGTTGCCGTAATGGCGTCTCAGCGTTGCCAATAGATTACCTCATACAGCTTATGGTTGCAACTAACCTCTCTTTGCCAAGAGATCGCATTCCATCACGTCGATTTTCTTGAAGCCACTTTGTTTTGAAAAGGCTAAAATTGGATACAGGCTCTTCATTTATTATAGATCTACACGGATTGGTGAAGTATTGGTGTTCCATACTGAACCCGATGGGGTTATGCTGACTGGAATCGAACATGGTTCTCAGAGACTGTGATCTCAGTATAAAGGTTCCACCAGGAAGCGAACCAGAGATCTGTACAGGGAGTTTCTTGGTAAAAACCCCTCGAAAGAAATGTATATTTAATCACTGGTGTGATTTTTGATGAAATGGCATTATTTAGTAAAATAATGTAGGAAATAATGAGCAGATTATATCATTATAAGACGATTTGCTGTAAGCTATTGGAGGCTTGAAGCACGGAGAAGGGCAGAGCTGACATTTACTAATTGGCCCAGAATTGTGGGTTGGTCCCAGTGGAGCCACGTCCATCTCAGTCACCCCATTATGTCGTCTGGAGCAGGGGTGAGGCCTGAATAATGACATAGTTATTCCCCGACGGAGAATGGATTTAGAGTAGGGGCGGAGAAATGCCCAGAAGAATCATTGATTACTCGTGATTGGAGTAACGAATCGAGATGAGAGTTGCACACAGGTGAATATCTTGGCAAGAAGATAATTTTAGAGTCTTTTACCTGCGAAATTGGTGCATATTTAGTGATGTGCGTAAGGACTGTAAAACGACCATTGTTCGCGGATGGATGTGAAGATGTTGCCGGGGGTTTCCCGTTAGGTAGCGTCCCACGCCATGGAGAAAGGAATTAATATTAATTAATTGGACGAGCGATTCCTTTGCACACAGATAGTTTTGGGACCTGTGAAGAGAGAGGAACACAATGATCATGGTTTGAAGACCTGAATCATGCTGTGAGAGGAGCCAAGATTACGCGGGAAGATGTTGCTCTACTTTCTGTGGAAATCCGATATAAGGGAGTAGACCCCAGGAGGAGCTCAGCTATGCTCAGTTGTAAGTCAGTCAAGCGCAGTCGAAGTTGTATCTCAGTCTAACTCAGCTATGCTCAGTCTAACTCAGTTGTCACGCAGTCTACATGCCGCCAAGCGCAGTTACAGCCAGTTACAGTCTTACTCAATTGTCAATTGTAGCACAATGGCAATAATTTGCAATCAGTATACAGCAAATATGCAGCAGTACGAGACAGCGTGTAAGCCGCATACAGAAGTCTTCAAATAAGTTACGTGCAGTCTTCGAGTGAAACTTCAGTCAGCTACAGCCAGGTTGAAGCAAGTTCGTCAAGGCAAAACGCTTGACGGATCTATTCATCAAGACGCCGAACAAAGACTGGTATGTGTAAAAGAAACAGTAAACATGCTTGTATGAATAATAGTCGTGATACAGGCATAATCAGCAGCACGAACTATGACGTGTTCAGTTACGAAGCACCGTATAGACTAACGGTAGAACTATTGTATATAATTATTTGTGAAAGTGTTGAACTTTATTAAGCGCAGTGTGTATAGTATTAACTAATCGTATATGTATAACTACGATAGAATGCGCGAAAGAAACTCTACTAAGTGTTTGGTATTGCTATGAGAGTACCAGATGTTAACGCTCATGTTTGGGAGCCAGCGTATTGATGTAACGCAGGACGCTTACTGTAGGAGTAATGATATTCATAAAAAACTGTTGGAGAGTTCCGAGAGCAGATAACCAGACTTTCAATCAGGAGTTGGTAACGTAAGATGCCGTCGACACCTGCAATTTCGATCTCTGCTAGGGAATTTCAGCATTGAAGTGTGTATAAAGTGACGAGTGTTCAGTGTAATGCATATGTAAAAATATCATTTAAAGTAATGTTTGATGAAGTGTTTCACATGTTTGGGGAGTGATAACTTCCTGAAAGGTATGCAACGTGTCGTGTTGGTGATAGAAATTATGTGTAATCAAATGTGTGTAAACAAGAGAAATATGTCGCGTTAAACCCATTATGGCGGGCGACATGGAAGAATATGATTGGTCGGAGCCACCTTAGATGCCTATAGAGATGTAAGTACCCCACAAATTATGGTTATGATTATGTAGAAGTAAGGACCGCTGCATGTCTGTGATTCCGTAAAGATATTGTGAATTCCTTATAGATGCCAGTAAAAATCAGTTAGGAGGCTGATCCTCCATGTTTAATCAGTATTGAGTTGATTTTGATAGAGTTGAGATGTTGATTTGCATCATTAAGTGGAGTAATTATTCCCACTATGAATTAAGAATGGCAATCAGTTATGTAAATGCAACGAACGCGATTGTTCGAGTTTAAAACGTATAGCTATGTCGGAAATTTTGGTAATTTATGTGAGAATAATAACAAATAATGATTTTGGTCATTTATGTCAGTGAGAAATGATGATAATAATAATAATGGTTATTAAGAGTATGAATGAACACATCAGGAAACAAATAAATGTTGTAAGCGAGAATTATTAACGCTAAGTGCAAGACTTATCAATCTAAGCAGGAAGATGTTACAGTGAGATTACATTTCAGTAATTATGGAAAGAAGTTTTATATCAGAATATTGCATATATTCAGTAATGATACCAGTAATGAAAGAGCTTTTAGTGAATTGAATTTGCAGCTTAATTGAGAAGCTTATAGAGTAAATGTTAGATTTCTCTTAATATTATAGGTCGGAGTGTCGTAGCATGGAGCATTAGGGGCCAGATAGTCTATTCCACGTATGAATTCTCCTATGTCGTGGACATTGTTGGAGATATTAGTTATTCCAGAGTTGTAGTGTTGGACCCTAACTCTGAAGAAAGGATTGAAATGTGTTCCGGATTGGAATCTTGATAGAGTCGAGGAAACAAGGACACCTCGCAGCTCTATGATTTCCCGAGAACTTATTGATGAGTTATTTACGCTCGTTGGCAGCGAAACTCATGGCGACAGTGGTTTTCTGCGCCTATATTATACTTGAGACATCGGTCAAACCGCCAGGCTCATGCATTGCGAACCCCGAACCTTCATGTTGAATGGACCCATGTGAGGCCATTAATTAATCGTTATCCTCGATGTAGGAATAATTACAAAATCTCATTCAATACCTGTTGGCATAATAGTCAATTAAGATCCTTTGGGAACATGTGTGTCGGTCAGGACACAGTTTTTGTCTTGTAAATCTTCACTGCTTAGAGAGAGGGAGGCTTTCAAACTTTTAGAAAGGTCGAGATAATTGGTGAAACGACCCATTCCACTTTCTATTGTGTAGCGACTTCCTTAACCGAGGGTCGGTGCTAGCCACCCGGGCCGCTCAGGCAAGTTATAGAGGGAAGAGAGTCTAGACCTTGTTGAAATGACATATAATGCAAGATTGTTATGTTGAGTATTATGGCCATGTGGTTTGTGAACACATGGATAATTATAGTTCATCCTGATGGTTCATTATTTTAGCTATCTGACGAATAGTTACATGATATATTTGTACTGTCACTGGAGCCAAGTCATGTAGTTGGTTACCAGATGCCAATCGCCTTGAGCGCGAGGTAGTCTATCGTACAATCCGACATAAGCTATAACGTAACGTTTTATCTAGGAATCACAGACAGCATGCGGTGAAACCATATAATTGGAGGATGTGTAGGGGGTAGCTTACATAATTATGGAGTTGCACGTTGATTTTGGTGCAACGTCCAAATAGGTAAATGCATGCAAAGCATTTCATTGGTGAGAAGAAAAATATTAAAACACGCACGGCACACATAATTGTTTAACATAAAGAGGTTTAAGGAATAATCCTTGTTGTAATATTAAAGAAGTCACATTGTATGACTGTTATGTTAATGTACAGTTTGTTTTGAAGTCGTAGGTGCATCAGCGCACTAGTATATCCTTGTGAAGTTCACAGAAGGGTAAAGCCTTATGGCTAGGTATGACTTTGTTGTGATTTTTATATTTGTTTACTTGTGGATTGTGGAAGTAAAAATTTTGTTTGCTTTATTTTATGCTTTTTGGGTGTTGTTTTGTGTTTGAAGCCATGATTTATTTTACTGGATTAAAGTTTTAGAATAGAGTTGTGCCTTATCATTGTAGAGTTGATACCTTTTAGCCTCAAATCCAAAATATGCACTGCTAAATTGGGGTTACCGTACACGCCTGAGAGCTGATGCTAGTTGGAGGCAGATGCATATTATCCACCGGGATTACTCACATGGGTACATGGGAATTGATGTCCTATACTGTGATTTGAGCTAAAGGTACGACTAAAGTCGGTCAGATTTAATGCACACAACTCTATTAAAGTAAGAATTAACGAAGTAGGGTGTGACCGCTCCTAATCCATAGCTAAGTTCCGATACGTATATATAAATTTTGATAGATTGTGATAAATCCCTATAATTTATCATGGCGTGGCCTAAGTGGGGCTTTCGGCAGTAAAAACCACTCCCTGAACAGTTTTTATAGTAAATTAGAATATGGCCGATGTCCTACTAATACCACCCTCTGATATGATCTAATTTATCATGGCGCCCAGAATACGTGGAGCTTATGGGATTTAGGGAAAACCCATAGATTTTTTATGGTATTTCATGGGGAAAACCATAGTAATTGTTTTGCCTCAAACTGTGTTTGAGTGATTTTTGAATTCAGTAGGCTTTTGAGGTAACGCAGAATCTCTCTATTGAGAAGAGAATGGCCTAAGGGTACTAGCGTTACATACCCAATCCACAATCTACCATAGTATTATCAGGTTTTGTACGACTTCACAATATGTGTGCAGTGTTTGATGTTTCTCTTCGAAACGTATCCACATATTTTTCCAGGAAGCCTGCCTGCATATTTAAGTGTGTTATTGGAAAATGTCAGGTACGCAGGAGATCTTGCAAGTTATTGCAGGACTGAAACAGCATTTTGATGCTGCTCACGAGCAGAGTAAACTGGAAACCAAAGCGTTCCAGGATAGTATAAACACTCGGTTAGATGAGAACCAGAGAGAGTTAAATAACAGGTTAGATGCCAATCAGGAGGCAATTAATGCAAATCAGGTTGCAATGGATAATAACCAGATTGAATTAAACAACCGTTTAGATGCAAATAAAGCTGAATTGAGTAGTCGGTTAGATGCAAATCAGGTTGCACTAGATAATAAGTTAGGTCAAATGCAAGAAGTCATTAAGACCGAAGTAACAGATACTGTTGTAAGCATTGTATCGGAAATGCAGGTAAATACTGACAAACGTTTCGAGGCTATAGAAGCCAAACTTGAGGGTAATTTGCAAGCGTGTAGGCATGCTCAGGAGCAAACCAACAGTAAATTAGAGGCGTTGTCTAACGATATTAAGGATATTCAGATCCAAAATGAGGCGAATCTCGAACGCCAAGCGAAACAGTTCGCAGAGTTTACGAAAACAGTAGACCAGAGATTAGAGGAGAACGACTCCAAATGGGATCAGAAATTGAAAAGCTACGCTAGAGCAATTAACGGTGACCTCAAGAAACAGGACCAGAATATATTAGGTCAATGCCAGGAAATAGGCGAAATTAAGGCTATCGCTCATGAAAGTAAGGAGCTGGTAGGCAACGTGAAAAGTCAGATGGGTCAAGTTCATAAAGAACTGGACCAAGTGCAAAGCGACATTGTCATAGTCAATAAGAGGCAAGAGGAAAATAGGGGCGAGATCACCAAGGTCCGGAATGAATTGTCTAAAGTCAACGGACACATTCAAGATGAAATTAAAGGTCTGAGAGAAGAACTCGAAATAAGAGAAGGCCAGAAAACAGAGGCAAGCGACAAGACCCTTGCTCAAATTAAAGAGGACGTAGAGGATGAAATATCCCATATCAAACAAAGTCTGAAAGAAGACAAGGTGAAAATTTTTCAAGTAGCCGAGGAAAACCGAGATAGGCTTACAAGAATAGAAAAAGAAGTCATTACTCGCCTAGAAAGAGCAGAAATGCGCCATAACCAAATGGAGACTAGGATAATAGCACAGGAGGAGACACTTCTGAAATATCCTAAGTCAAGTGAAGGCAGCATAGAGGATATGAGAAAAACAAGGTGGGCAGACCTAGAAACCCAACCTATAAGCAGGAATGCTGCAGGCGCAGGAGAAAGTCCTTACATGACGCCAGGTGTACCAATTGCGGCATCGACGCCATATGAAAACGCGATGCACACCCAGGTGATAAACGTCATTAGGGCAAGCGAAGAAAATCCTAGGAAATTTTCAGGTAGTCACTGTAGTATGACACCAAAATATTGGTTAAAGGAAGTGACTGAATATCTCAATGATGCACGAATACCGCAGGAGCGTAGGCTACGTGCTATAGAGAAGTTAACAGAGGGGGAGTGCGCATTATGGTTTCGCAGCTTCCGTTACACTTTTGATACTGTTGAGGAATTCCGCGAGGCATTCTTGAAGAGATATTGGGACGCCGCGACTCAGCAGAATTTACGGCTGGATTTGTATGCCAAAAAGTACAGCACGAACAACCCGACGAAGTACGCAGAATTCTTCATATCGCAGATGTGTCGTTTTAAAGAGCTGGATCAAAAACCTAGTGAACTGGAGCTATGCATTGCTATCGCCAAACAGCTTCCATACGAGATCCAAAGGCTACTAATCTCGGCTAATGCGAAAACTGCTATGGAAATGGAGACAGTTCTAAGGCAACTGGACCTCACCACAGCAAATACTATGCGTCAGAGTCGAACCGTGGAACAAGTCCACGTGACCAACACACAGACTGACCAACAGCAAACTCCAAGGAACAACAAAGCCACGAGCACAGAAACTTTAGATTCCTATGGACGGCAATGGGAACAGGAACCCAGAAAATGGCAGTCAAGGTACAAAGGAAATGCTAATAAAGCAGGAAGAGGTCGAAGTTCGTGGAATAAACACAATAACAGGGGCAAACCGTACCATAACAATGGAGGTAATAATGGCCAGGAAGGCAATAATAGAAACTGGAGACCCCAAGAGAGAAGAAATAACTTCGATGACGAGGCAGAAGAGCGATATCATGCTTCTTTGCGATACCTCGAAGAAAGGGGAGATGAGCCCCAGAAACCACAAGTCCGCTGGCAAGAAGTCATGCAGGACAGGACATCGCCAGACAGATATGGAGATGGAGCTAAGAGTTTGGAACTACAGCGCAGCGAACAGGAGAGAAGGAACTCCAAAGGGGCGGGCGCTGAAGAAAAAAAAAACGCCAAAATTAGAAGAGCTCGAGACTGATGGATGGAAGTCTATTAACATCATCAATTGGATAGCCAAACCAGAAGAATTGATTGAGGATACAGAAGGACCACAGGTCATGGTCAAGAGAGAATTGCCTATTATAATTGTGAGAGTGGCAGGATTAAAAGTCAGAAGTCTGTTAGATACGGGATCAACAGTGAGCCTGATGACACAAGCTCTATATAATGAAATAGCCCGGAGAGAGAACATTTTGAAGATACCGATCTCCAGTGTCAAAATTAAAGGGGTAATTCCAGACAGAACAATGATATGTAAATACCAGGTATTCCTAGATTTACAGATAGGAGGCTCTATTTTCTCACAGAGTTTTCTGTTAGTAAACAAACTACCTTATAATCTACTTATTGGGGCAGAGTTTATAAGGGAATACAGAGTGATAATTGACCTAGCACAGGACAGGGTTATGTTCCATGTGAATGAAGAAGCTGAAGGCTTAGAGGTCGCACTCAATGAAATTGAACCAGGATCCAGTGAACAAGTATGGCATACATACAGAGATGTGGCTGATGAAGAAGTGTTAGCTATTGAGCAGTTAGAAGCGGAGCTCAAAACACTAGCCACAGACTTGGAAAAAGATCTGGAACCCAAATTGGAAGAATACATTTCGGAGAAGCTAGAAGAAGCGAAAATTGGGCTAAAAGAGAAGGAAAATTTAAAGCAGTTATTGCTGGAACAGAAGGAAGTCTTTGATTCGAGACCTGGTCGGATAAAGAACTTCACTTATGCTTTTCAAGTCAGTGATTGGACACCATTTAGGCAGAAACCCTACCCTATAGCTGAAAAGCATTATGCTAAAGTAAAAGAGGCAATTCAGGAGATGTTGGAGGCCGGCGTTATTGAGAAAACACCTACGCCTTATGTAAGTCCATTGGTAATTGTACCAAAGTCAGACGGATCTGTCAGAGTCTGCTTGAACCTGAGACGCCTAAATTTGAGAGTTATTCCGGAATTTGACCAAGTGCCACCTATTAAAGAGATCCTCAGGAAGTTTAGAGGGAAAACTATATTCTCAAATTTGGATATCACATCCAGTTTCCACCATCTTGAATTAGAGAAGAAAACTAGTCTGTTGACAGGATTTATGTTTGATCAACATACATTCACATTTTTAAGGCTACCTTTTGGGTTGAAAACAGCTGGTTCAGCCCTGATAAGAGCGTTAGATCGCAATCTATCAGATGAGGTTAAAGAGAGTACCATCAGATATGTAGACGACATTCTACTCACATCAGAATCTCTGGAGGAGCACATGAGAGACCTGAAGAAGTTGCTAGATGACCTTCGAGAAGCGAACTTTAAGGTCAATATCAAGAAATCGCACTTCTGTCAGAGGGAAGTTAAATTCCTAGGGCATGTTATTGATGCAAATGGAGTGAAGCCTAATCCAGATAAATTGGAGGTAATTCGGAATTTCCCTCGACCCACGAAAGTAAAGCACGTCCGACAGTATTTGGGAGTAATTGGATTCTTTTCGAACCACTGCCCAAACTATACTGCGACAGTAGCACCACTGCAGGACCTATTGAAGAAAGGCGGCAGATGGAATTGGACGGAGCAATGTCAGGAAGCATTCGTGAGGTCAAAACAAATGCTTTTGGAATATGTGAAACTGGGATACCCAGATTATACCCAGAAGTTCATCATACAGACGGATGCATCACTTATTGGGATTGGAGCGATGCTATTCCAGGAAAATGTTGACCAGCCTGAGAAGAAAGTTTTTATCGCCTTTATAAGCAGAAGACTGAGAGCCCATGAGAAAAACTACACGATCACAGAGATAGAATTGCTCGCAATTTTGTACGCGTTGCAATCGTGGCACAAACTCGTGTACGGCTTCCGAATAGTTCTGAGAACAGACCATAAAGCTTTAACATTTTTGTTAAAGACGGATTTGTCTAGTCAGAGATTGACAAGATGGTCCCTGTATATCCAGCAATTTAATGTGGAAATAGAATACTGTCCAGGGAAAGAGAATGTAATACCGGACATATTAAGTCGTTACCCTAGAGAAGAAGAAGTACTAGCGGTCCAGATTGAGAATCGAGATCAGAAGACGTTGGATGACTTAAGGAACATTACCAACCTACAACGCGAAGACCCATGGTTGAAGATGATAATCGATTACTTCGAGGGACGCTTAGCAAGGGGAACTGCGATATACAGAGAGGCGGAGGCATTGGCAACAGATTATGTATGGTATAATCAGATATTACACAAGTGGGACGATGTGGATCACACACGTCAAAGGATTGTAATTCCTGCATCTTTGCAGAGGAGATTAGTATGGCTAGCCCACAGAGCATTTGGACATCCTGGAATAGATAAAATTTGTGCTCTGTTGAAGGAAGCATTTACTTGGCCAAAATTGAGAGAAACGGTGAGAAATGCTATTAGAACATGTGATCTTTGCCAAAGGGTAAAGCCGAATCCCTTTTTAATGAGGCAACGACCTATCCCGTTATTGCCAGAGAAGCCAAGGCAGCTATTGAGTATCGACAACTTTGGACCATTGCCTAGAGCACGTAGAGGCAATAGACACATTTTTGTAGCCATGGATGTATTTTCGAAAATGGTGGTGCTGTGCCCCATTCAAAAGACAAGTTCAAAACAGGTCTTGAAGCGCCTGAAAGAGAGAGTTATTCCGATTCTTGGGAAGCCGGATAACATTCTCTCGGACCACGGAAGTTGCTTTACTAGTGCAGAATTTCGTCGAGAACTGGAAACTCTAGGAATTAGGCAGATTTTATCTACCATTCGCCATCCTGAGGCAAGTCCCGTTGAAAGAGTAATGAGAGAGATCCAGAAATACATGAAGATCTACTGTTCTGAAGCGAATTGGCGTTGGATTGAATTTCTAGAAGTCATTGAATACTGTATAAATAATACTGTACATGAGGCGACAGGTCAGGTTCCCGTTACTCTACATCTGGATCAGAGACCAGAGAGACCGTGGAATGGTGTTATTCCATTACCTGTAGACGCACAGCCCGGTAGAGAATTGAGGATCCAACGAACCTTTGAATATCTCAAAGCACAGGCGGAGAGACGTCAGAGAAGGAATCGTGCGAAGAGGTATCATAAACCGCTTCTCGTAGGACAGAAAGTTTTAATTAAGAAACCCGCCAGTTCAGATCCAGAGGCACGGAAGTATAAAAAGTTTAATTTTTCTTACCACGGCCCGTTCGAGGTGATAAGAGACCTCCAGAACAATGCATACAGGTTAAGGCATTTAGAGAATGGAAACGAGGTCGTTATGAACATAGCCAACTTAAAAGTTTATTACTCGCCAGAAGAATTCGACGAACCAGAAGAAGAATTAGTAACGCACACCCAACTCAACGTGGAGAGCGGAGGCAGCCAAGCAGGCAGACCTGAATGTTGGAACGGCGAGACGGGACGAGAAGCAGACAGTTTGCCCAGTGTAAGCGGAGAGCAGAAAGAATGCCAGTGTTTGCGAGAATTCTATGAAGAAATGGTCAGAGTGGCTAGAGAGGTTGAGGCTGTAAACGCGACCCTTCGCAGGGAGAATAGACAGCTCAGAAACAAGGCCGAGTGTGGAAGGGGGAACACTACTAACCCACTCGCAGCCAGACAAGGTGAAGGACCCCAGACGTAAACACAGACGGTGGTCGACAGTCAGCTGGTTACTTATATAAGCCACTTGCATTGGACTTTTATAAGTTTTGCAAGGGGAACATGAACCCGATGGGGTTATGCTGACTGGAATCGAACATGGTTCTCAGAGACTGTGATCTCAGTATAAAGGTTCCACCAGGAAGCGAACCAGAGATCTGTACAGGGAGTTTCTTGGTAAAAACCCCTCGAAAGAAATGTATATTTAATCACTGGTGTGATTTTTGATGAAATTGCATTATTTAGTAAAATAATGTAGGAAATAATGAGCAGATTATATCATTATAAGACGATTTGGTGTAAGCTATTGGAGGCTTGAAGCACGGAGAAGGGCAGAGCTGACATTTACTAATTGGCCCAGAATTGTGGGTTGGTCCCAGTGGAGCCACGTCCATCTCAGTCACCCCATTATGTCGTCTGGAGCAGGGGTGAGGCCTGAATAATGACATAGTTATTCCCCGACGGAGAATGGATTTAGAGTAGGGGCGGAGAAATGCCCAGAAGAATCATTGATTACTCGTGATTGGAGTAACGAATCGAGATGAGAGTTGCACACAGGTGAATATCTTGGCAAGAAGATAATTTTAGAGTCTTTTACCTGCGAAATTGGTGCATATTTAGTGATGTGCGTAAGGACTGTAAAACGACCATTGTTCGCGGATGGATGTGAAGATGTTGCCGGGGGTTTCCCGTTAGGTAGCGTCCCACGCCATGGAGAAAGGAATTAATATTAATTAATTGGACGAGCGATTCCTTTGCACACAGATAGTTTTGGGACCTGTGAAGAGAGAGGAACACAATGATCATGGTTTGAAGACCTGAATCATGCTGTGAGAGGAGCCAAGATTACGCGGGAAGATGTTGCTCTACTTTCTGTGGAAATCCGATATAAGGGAGTAGACCCCAGGAGGAGCTCAGCTATGCTCAGTTGTAAGTCAGTCAAGCGCAGTCGAAGTTGTATCTCAGTCTAACTCAGCTATGCTCAGTCTAACTCAGTTGTCACGCAGTCTACATGCCGCCAAGCGCAGTTACAGCCAGTTACAGTCTTACTCAATTGTCAATTGTAGCACAATGGCAATAATTTGCAATCAGTATACAGCAAATATGCAGCAGTACGAGACAGCGTGTAAGCCGCATACAGAAGTCTTCAAATAAGTTACGTGCAGTCTTCGAGTGAAACTTCAGTCAGCTACAGCCAGGTTGAAGCAAGTTCGTCAAGGCAAAACGCTTGACGGATCTATTCATCAAGACGCCGAACAAAGACTGGTATGTGTAAAAGAAACAGTAAACATGCTTGTATGAATAATAGTCGTGATACAGGCATAATCAGCAGCACGAACTATGACGTGTTCAGTTACGAAGCACCGTATAGACTAACGGTAGAACTATTGTATATAATTATTTGTGAAAGTGTTGAACTTTATTAAGCGCAGTGTGTATAGTATTAACTAATCGTATATGTGTAACTACGATAGAATGCGCGAAAGAAACTCTACTAAGTGTTTGGTATTGCTATGAGAGTACCAGATGTTAACGCTCATGTTTGGGAGCCAGCGTATTGATGTAACGCAGGACGCTTACTGTAGGAGTAATGATATTCATAAAAAACTGTTGGAGAGTTCCGAGAGCAGATAACCAGACTTTCAATCAGGAGTTGGTAACGTAAGATGCCGTCGACACCTGCAATTTCGATCTCTGCTAGGGAATTTCAGCATTGAAGTGTGTATAAAGTGACGAGTGTTCAGTGTAATGCATATGTAAAAATATCATTTAAAGTAATGTTTGATGAAGTGTTTCACATGTTTGGGGAGTGATAACTTCCTGAAAGGTATGCAACGTGTCGTGTTGGTGATAGAAATTATGTGTAATCAAATGTGTGTAAACAAGAGAAATATGTCGCGTTAAACCCATTATGGCGGGCGACATGGAAGAATATGATTGGTCGGAGCCACCTTAGATGCCTATAGAGATGTAAGTACCCCACAAATTATGGTTATGATTATGTAGAAGTAGGGACCGCTGCATGTCTGTGATTCCGTAAAGATATTGTGAATTCCTTATAGATGCCAGTAAAAATCAGTTAGGAGGCTGATCCTCCATGTTTAATCAGTATTGAGTTGATTTTGATAGAGTTGAGATGTTGATTTGCATCATTAAGTGGAGTAATTATTCCCACTATGAATTAAGAATGGCAATCAGTTATGTAAATGCAACGAACGCGATTGTTCGAGTTTAAAACGTATAGCTATGTCGGAAATTTTGGTAATTTATGTGAGAATAATAACAAATAATGATTTTGGTCATTTATGTCAGTGAGAAATGATGATAATAATAATAATGGTTATTAAGAGTATGAATGAACACATCAGGAAACAAATAAATGTTGTAAGCGAGAATTATTAACGCTAAGTGCAAGACTTATCAATCTAAGCAGGAAGATGTTACAGTGAGATTACATTTCAGTAATTATGGAAAGAAGTTTTATATCAGAATATTGCATATATTCAGTAATGATACCAGTAATGAAAGAGCTTTTAGTGAATTGAATTTGCAGCTTAATTGAGAAGCTTATAGAGTAAATGTTAGATTTCTCTTAATATTATAGGTCGGAGTGTCGTAGCATGGAGCATTAGGGGCCAGATAGTCTATTCCACGTATGAATTCTCCTATGTCGTGGACATTGTTGGAGATATTAGTTATTCCAGAGTTGTAGTGTTGGACCCTAACTCTGAAGAAAGGATTGAAATGTGTTCCGGATTGGAATCTTGATAGAGTCGAGGAAACAAGGACACCTCGCAGCTCTATGATTTCCCGAGAACTTATTGATGAGTTATTTACGCTCGTTGGCAGCGAAACTCATGGCGACAGTGGTTTTCTGCGCCTATATTATACTTGAGACATCGGTCAAACCGCCAGGCTCATGCATTGCGAACCCCGAACCTTCATGTTGAATGGACCCATGTGAGGCCATTAATTAATCGTTATCCTCGATGTAGGAATAATTACAAAAGCTCATTCAATACCTGTTGGCATAATAGTCAATTAAGATCCTTTGGGAACATGTGTGTCGGTCAGGACACAGTTTTTGTCTTGTAAATCTTCACTGCTTAGAGAGAGGGAGGCTTTCAAACTTTTAGAAAGGTCGAGATAATTGGTGAAACGACCCATTCCACTTTCTATTGTGTAGCGACTTCCTTAACCGAGGGTCGGTGCTAGCCACCCGGGCCGCTCAGGCAAGTTATAGAGGGAAGAGAGTCTAGACCTTGTTGAAATGACATATAATGCAAGATTGTTATGTTGAGTATTATGGCCATGTGGTTTGTGAACACATGGATAATTATAGTTCATCCTGATGGTTCATTATTTTAGCTATCTGACGAATAGTTACATGATATATTTGTACTGTCACTGGAGCCAAGTCATGTAGTTGGTTACCAGATGCCAATCGCCTTGAGCGCGAGGTAGTCTATCGTACAATCCGACATAAGCTATAACGTAACGTTTTATCTAGGAATCACAGACAGCATGCGGTGAAACCATATAATTGGAGGATGTGTAGGGGGTAGCTTACATAATTATGGAGTTGCACGTTGATTTTGGTGCAACGTCCAAATAGGTAAATGCATGCAAAGCATTTCATTGGTGAGAAGAAAAATATTAAAACACGCACGGCACACATAATTGTTTAACATAAAGAGGTTTAAGGAATAATCCTTGTTGTAATATTAAAGAAGTCACATTGTATGACTGTTATGTTAATGTACAGTTTGTTTTGAAGTCGTAGGTGCATCAGCGCACTAGTATATCCTTGTGAAGTTCACAGAAGGGTAAAGCCTTATGGCTAGGTATGACTTTGTTGTGATTTTTATATTTGTTTACTTGTGGATTGTGGAAGTAAAAATTTTGTTTGCTTTATTTTATGCTTTTTGGGTGTTGTTTTGTGTTTGAAGCCATGATTTATTTTACTGGATTAAAGTTTTAGAATAGAGTTGTGCCTTATCATTGTAGAGTTGATACCTTTTAGCCTCAAATCCAAAATATGCACTGCTAAATTGGGGTTACCGTACACGCCTGAGAGCTGATGCTAGTTGGAGGCAGATGCATATTATCCACCGGGATTACTCACATGGGTACATGGGAATTGATGTCCTATACTGTGATTTGAGCTAAAGGTACGACTAAAGTCGGTCAGATTTAATGCACACAACTCTATTAAAGTAAGAATTAACGAAGTAGGGTGTGACCGCTCCTAATCCATAGCTAAGTTCCGATACGTATATATAAATTTTGATAGATTGTGATAAATCCCTATAATTTATCATGGCGTGGCCTAAGTGGGGCTTTCGGCAGTAAAAACCACTCCCTGAACAGTTTTTATAGTAAATTAGAATATGGCCGATGTCCTACTAATACCACCCTCTGATATGATCTAATTTATCATGGCGCCCAGAATACGTGGAGCTTATGGGATTTAGGGAAAACCCATAGATTTTTATGGTATTTCATGGGGAAAACCATAGTAATTGTTTTGCCTCAAACTGTGTTTGAGTGATTTTTGAATTCAGTAGGCTTTTGAGGTAACGCAGAATCTCTCTATTGAGAAGAGAATGGCCTAAGGGTACTAGCGTTACATACCCAATCCACAATCTACCATAGTATTATCAGGTTTTGTACGACTTCACAATATGTGTGCAGTGTTTGATGTTTCTCTTCGAAACGTATCCACATATTTTTCCAGGAAGCCTGCCTGCATATTTAAGTGTGTTATTGGAAAATGTCAGGTACGCAGGAGATCTTGCAAGTTATTGCAGGACTGAAACAGCATTTTGATGCTGCTCACGAGCAGAGTAAACTGGAAACCAAAGCGTTCCAGGATAGTATAAACACTCGGTTAGATGAGAACCAGAGAGAGTTAAATAACAGGTTAGATGCCAATCAGGAGGCAATTAATGCAAATCAGGTTGCAATGGATAATAACCAGATTGAATTAAACAACCGTTTAGATGCAAATAAAGCTGAATTGAGTAGTCGGTTAGATGCAAATCAGGTTGCACTAGATAATAAGTTAGGTCAAATGCAAGAAGTCATTAAGACCGAAGTAACAGATACTGTTGTAAGCATTGTATCGGAAATGCAGGTAAATACTGACAAACGTTTCGAGGCTATAGAAGCCAAACTTGAGGGTAATTTGCAAGCGTGTAGGCATGCTCAGGAGCAAACCAACAGTAAATTAGAGGCGTTGTCTAACGATATTAAGGATATTCAGATCCAAAATGAGGCGAATCTCGAACGCCAAGCGAAACAGTTCGCAGAGTTTACGAAAACAGTAGACCAGAGATTAGAGGAGAACGACTCCAAATGGGATCAGAAATTGAAAAGCTACGCTAGAGCAATTAACGGTGACCTCAAGAAACAGGACCAGAATATATTAGGTCAATGCCAGGAAATAGGCGAAATTAAGGCTATCGCTCATGAAAGTAAGGAGCTGGTAGGCAACGTGAAAAGTCAGATGGGTCAAGTTCATAAAGAACTGGACCAAGTGCAAAGCGACATTGTCATAGTCAATAAGAGGCAAGAGGAAAATAGGGGCGAGATCACCAAGGTCCGGAATGAATTGTCTAAAGTCAACGGACACATTCAAGATGAAATTAAAGGTCTGAGAGAAGAACTCGAAATAAGAGAAGGCCAGAAAACAGAGGCAAGCGACAAGACCCTTGCTCAAATTAAAGAGGACGTAGAGGATGAAATATCCCATATCAAACAAAGTCTGAAAGAAGACAAGGTGAAAATTTTTCAAGTAGCCGAGGAAAACCGAGATAGGCTTACAAGAATAGAAAAAGAAGTCATTACTCGCCTAGAAAGAGCAGAAATGCGCCATAACCAAATGGAGACTAGGATAATAGCACAGGAGGAGACACTTCTGAAATATCCTAAGTCAAGTGAAGGCAGCATAGAGGATATGAGAAAAACAAGGTGGGCAGACCTAGAAACCCAACCTATAAGCAGGAATGCTGCAGGCGCAGGAGAAAGTCCTTACATGACGCCAGGTGTACCAATTGCGGCATCGACGCCATATGAAAACGCGATGCACACCCAGGTGATAAACGTCATTAGGGCAAGCGAAGAAAAACCTAGGAAATTTTCAGGTAGTCACTGTAGTATGACACCAAAATATTGGTTAAAGGAAGTGACTGAATATCTCAATGATGCACGAATACCGCAGGAGCGTAGGCTACGTGCTATAGAGAAGTTAACAGAGGGGGAGTGCGCATTATGGTTTCGCAGCTTCCGTTACACTTTTGATACTGTTGAGGAATTCCGCGAGGCATTCTTGAAGAGATATTGGGACGCCGCGACTCAGCAGAATTTACGGCTGGATTTGTATGCCAAAAAGTACAGCACGAACAACCCGACGAAGTACGCAGAATTCTTCATATCGCAGATGTGTCGTTTTAAAGAGCTGGATCAAAAACCTAGTGAACTGGAGCTATGCATTGCTATCGCCAAACAGCTTCCATACGAGATCCAAAGGCTACTAATCTCGGCTAATGCGAAAACTGCTATGGAAATGGAGACAGTTCTAAGGCAACTGGACCTCACCACAGCAAATACTATGCGTCAGAGTCGAACCGTGGAACAAGTCCACGTGACCAACACACAGACTGACCAACAGCAAACTCCAAGGAACAACAAAGCCACGAGCACAGAAACTTTAGATTCCTATGGACGGCAATGGGAACAGGAACCCAGAAAATGGCAGTCAAGGTACAAAGGAAATGCTAATAAAGCAGGAAGAGGTCGAAGTTCGTGGAATAAACACAATAACAGGGGCAAACCGTACCATAACAATGGAGGTAATAATGGCCAGGAAGGCAATAATAGAAACTGGAGACCCCAAGAGAGAAGAAATAACTTCGATGACGAGGCAGAAGAGCGATATCATGCTTCTTTGCGATACCTCGAAGAAAGGGGAGATGAGCCCCAGAAACCACAAGTCCGCTGGCAAGAAGTCATGCAGGACAGGACATCGCCAGACAGATATGGAGATGGAGCTAAGAGTTTGGAACTACAGCGCAGCGAACAGGAGAGAAGGAACTCCAAAGGGGCGGGCGCTGAAGAAAAAAAAAACGCCAAAATTAGAAGAGCTCGAGACTGATGGATGGAAGTCTATTAACATCATCAATTGGATAGCCAAACCAGAAGAATTGATTGAGGATACAGAAGGACCACAGGTCATGGTCAAGAGAGAATTGCCTATTATAATTGTGAGAGTGGCAGGATTAAAAGTCAGAAGTCTGTTAGATACGGGATCAACAGTGAGCCTGATGACACAAGCTCTATATAATGAAATAGCCCGGAGAGAGAACATTTTGAAGATACCGATCTCCAGTGTCAAAATTAAAGGGGTAATTCCAGACAGAACAATGATATGTAAATACCAGGTATTCCTAGATTTACAGATAGGAGGCTCTATTTTCTCACAGAGTTTTCTGTTAGTAAACAAACTACCTTATAATCTACTTATTGGGGCAGAGTTTATAAGGGAATACAGAGTGATAATTGACCTAGCACAGGACAGGGTTATGTTCCATGTGAATGAAGAAGCTGAAGGCTTAGAGGTCGCACTCAATGAAATTGAACCAGGATCCAGTGAACAAGTATGGCATACATACAGAGATGTGGCTGATGAAGAAGTGTTAGCTATTGAGCAGTTAGAAGCGGAGCTCAAAACACTAGCCACAGACTTGGAAAAAGATCTGGAACCCAAATTGGAAGAATACATTTCGGAGAAGCTAGAAGAAGCGAAAATTGGGCTAAAAGAGAAGGAAAATTTAAAGCAGTTATTGCTGGAACAGAAGGAAGTCTTTGATTCGAGACCTGGTCGGATAAAGAACTTCACTTATGCTTTTCAAGTCAGTGATTGGACACCATTTAGGCAGAAACCCTACCCTATAGCTGAAAAGCATTATGCTAAAGTAAAAGAGGCAATTCAGGAGATGTTGGAGGCCGGCGTTATTGAGAAAACACCTACGCCTTATGTAAGTCCATTGGTAATTGTACCAAAGTCAGACGGATCTGTCAGAGTCTGCTTGGACCTGAGACGCCTAAATTTGAGAGTTATTCCGGAATTTGACCAAGTGCCACCTATTAAAGAGATCCTCAGGAAGTTTAGAGGGAAAACTATATTCTCAAATTTGGATATCACATCCAGTTTCCACCATCTTGAATTAGAGAAGAAAACTAGTCTGTTGACAGGATTTATGTTTGATCAACATACATTCACATTTTTAAGGCTACCTTTTGGGTTGAAAACAGCTGGTTCAGCCCTGATAAGAGCGTTAGATCGCAATCTATCAGATGAGGTTAAAGAGAGTACCATCAGATATGTAGACGACATTCTACTCACATCAGAATCTCTGGAGGAGCACATGAGAGACCTGAAGAAGTTGCTAGATGACCTTCGAGAAGCGAACTTTAAGGTCAATATCAAGAAATCGCACTTCTGTCAGAGGGAAGTTAAATTCCTAGGGCATGTTATTGATGCAAATGGAGTGAAGCCTAATCCAGATAAATTGGAGGTAATTCGGAATTTCCCTCGACCCACGAAAGTAAAGCACGTCCGACAGTATTTGGGAGTAATTGGATTCTTTTCGAACCACTGCCCAAACTATACTGCGACAGTAGCACCACTGCAGGACCTATTGAAGAAAGGCGGCAGATGGAATTGGACGGAGCAATGTCAGGAAGCATTCGTGAGGTCAAAACAAATGCTTTTGGAATATGTGAAACTGGGATACCCAGATTATACCCAGAAGTTCATCATACAGACGGATGCATCACTTATTGGGATTGGAGCGATGCTATTCCAGGAAAATGTTGACCAGCCTGAGAAGAAAGTTTTTATCGCCTTTATAAGCAGAAGACTGAGAGCCCATGAGAAAAACTACACGATCACAGAGATAGAATTGCTCGCAATTTTGTACGCGTTGCAATCGTGGCACAAACTCGTGTACGGCTTCCGAATAGTTCTGAGAACAGACCATAAAGCTTTAACATTTTTGTTAAAGACGGATTTGTCTAGTCAGAGATTGACAAGATGGTCCCTGTATATCCAGCAATTTAATGTGGAAATAGAATACTGTCCAGGGAAAGAGAATGTAATACCGGACATATTAAGTCGTTACCCTAGAGAAGAAGAAGTACTAGCGGTCCAGATTGAGAATCGAGATCAGAAGACGTTGGATGACTTAAGGAACATTACCAACCTACAACGCGAAGACCCATGGTTGAAGATGATAATCGATTACTTCGAGGGACGCTTAGCAAGGGGAACTGCGATATACAGAGAGGCGGAGGCATTGGCAACAGATTATGTATGGTATAATCAGATATTACACAAGTGGGACGATGTGGATCACACACGTCAAAGGATTGTAATTCCTGCATCTTTGCAGAGGAGATTAGTATGGCTAGCCCACAGAGCATTTGGACATCCTGGAATAGATAAAATTTGTGCTCTGTTGAAGGAAGCATTTACTTGGCCAAAATTGAGAGAAACGGTGAGAAATGCTATTAGAACATGTGATCTTTGCCAAAGGGTAAAGCCGAATCCCTTTTTAATGAGGCAACGACCTATCCCGTTATTGCCAGAGAAGCCAAGGCAGTTATTGAGTATCGACAACTTTGGACCATTGCCTAGAGCACGTAGAGGCAATAGACACATTTTTGTAGCCATGGATGTATTTTCGAAAATGGTGGTGCTGTGCCCCATTCAAAAGACAAGTTCAAAACAGGTCTTGAAGCGCCTGAAAGAGAGAGTTATTCCGATTCTTGGGAAGCCGGATAACATTCTCTCGGACCACGGAAGTTGCTTTACTAGTGCAGAATTTCGTCGAGAACTGGAAACTCTAGGAATTAGGCAGATTTTATCTACCATTCGCCATCCTGAGGCAAGTCCCGTTGAAAGAGTAATGAGAGAGATCCAGAAATACATGAAGATCTACTGTTCTGAAGCGAATTGGCGTTGGATTGAATTTCTAGAAGTCATTGAATACTGTATAAATAATACTGTACATGAGGCGACAGGTCAGGTTCCCGTTACTCTACATCTGGATCAGAGACCAGAGAGACCGTGGAATGGTGTTATTCCATTACCTGTAGACGCACAGCCCGGTAGAGAATTGAGGATCCAACGAACCTTTGAATATCTCAAAGCACAGGCGGAGAGACGTCAGAGAAGGAATCGTGCGAAGAGGTATCATAAACCGCTTCTCGTAGGACAGAAAGTTTTAATTAAGAAACCCGCCAGTTCAGATCCAGAGGCACGGAAGTATAAAAAGTTTAATTTTTCTTACCACGGCCCGTTCGAGGTGATAAGAGACCTCCAGAACAATGCATACAGGTTAAGGCATTTAGAGAATGGAAACGAGGTCGTTATGAACATAGCCAACTTAAAAGTTTATTACTCGCCAGAAGAATTCGACGAACCAGAAGAAGAATTAGTAACGCACACCCAACTCAACGTGGAGAGCGGAGGCAGCCAAGCAGGCAGACCTGAATGTTGGAACGGCGAGACGGGACGAGAAGCAGACAGTTTACCCAGTGTAAGCGGAGAGCAGAAAGAATGCCAGTGTTTGCGAGAATTCTATGAAGAAATGGTCAGAGTGGCTAGAGAGGTTGAGGCTGTAAACGCGACCCTTTGCAGGGAGAATAGACAGCTCAGAAACAAGGCCGAGTGTGGAAGGGGGAACACTACTAACCCACTCGCAGCCAGACAAGGTGAAGGACCCCAGACGTAAACACAGACGGTGGTCGACAGTCAGCTGGTTACTTATATAAGCCACTTGCATTGGACTTTTATAAGTTTTGCAAGGGGAACATGAACCCGATGGGGTTATGCTGACTGGAATCGAACATGGTTCTCAGAGACTGTGATCTCAGTATAAAGGTTCCACCAGGAAGCGAACCAGAGATCTGTACAGGGAGTTTCTTGGTAAAAACCCCTCGAAAGAAATGTATATTTAATCACTGGTGTGATTTTTGATGAAATTGCATTATTTAGTAAAATAATGTAGGAAATAATGAGCAGATTATATCATTATAAGACGATTTGGTGTAAGCTATTGGAGGCTTGAAGCACGGAGAAGGGCAGAGCTGACATTTACTAATTGGCCCAGAATTGTGGGTTGGTCCCAGTGGAGCCACGTCCATCTCAGTCACCCCATTATGTCGTCTGGAGCAGGGGTGAGGCCTGAATAATGACATAGTTATTCCCCGACGGAGAATGGATTTAGAGTAGGGGCGGAGAAATGCCCAGAAGAATCATTGATTACTCGTGATTGGAGTAACGAATCGAGATGAGAGTTGCACACAGGTGAATATCTTGGCAAGAAGATAATTTTAGAGTCTTTTACCTGCGAAATTGGTGCATATTTAGTGATGTGCGTAAGGACTGTAAAACGACCATTGTTCGCGGATGGATGTGAAGATGTTGCCGGGGGTTTCCCGTTAGGTAGCGTCCCACGCCATGGAGAAAGGAATTAATATTAATTAATTGGACGAGCGATTCCTTTGCACACAGATAGTTTTGGGACCTGTGAAGAGAGAGGAACACAATGATCATGGTTTGAAGACCTGAATCATGCTGTGAGAGGAGCCAAGATTACGCGGGAAGATGTTGCTCTACTTTCTGTGGAAATCCGATATAAGGGAGTAGACCCCAGAGGAGCTCAGCTATGCTCAGTTGTAAGTCAGTCAAGCGCAGTCGAAGTTGTATCTCAGTCTAACTCAGCTATGCTCAGTCTAACTCAGTTGTCACGCAGTCTACATGCCGCCAAGCGCAGTTACAGCCAGTTACAGTCTTACTCAATTGTCAATTGTAGCACAATGGCAATAATTTGCAATCAGTATACAGCAAATATGCAGCAGTACGAGACAGCGTGTAAGCCGCATACAGAAGTCTTCAAATAAGTTACGTGCAGTCTTCGAGTGAAACTTCAGTCAGCTACAGCCAGGTTGAAGCAAGTTCGTCAAGGCAAAACGCTTGACGGATCTATTCATCAAGACGCCGAACAAAGACTGGTATGTGTAAAAGAAACAGTAAACATGCTTGTATGAATAATAGTCGTGATACAGGCATAATCAGCAGCACGAACTATGACGTGTTCAGTTACGAAGCACCGTATAGACTAACGGTAGAACTATTGTATATAATTATTTGTGATAGTGTTGAACTTTATTAAGCGCAGTGTGTATAGTATTAACTAATCGTATATGTGTAACTACGATAGAATGCGCGAAAGAAACTCTACTAAGTGTTTGGTATTGCTATGAGAGTACCAGATGTTAACGCTCATGTTTGGGAGCCAGCGTATTGATGTAACGCAGGACGCTTACTGTAGGAGTAATGATATTCATAAAAAACTGTTGGAGAGTTCCGAGAGCAGATAACCAGACTTTCAATCAGGAGTTGGTAACGTAAGATGCCGTCGACACCTGCAATTTCGATCTCTGCTAGGGAATTTCAGCATTGAAGTGTGTATAAAGTGACGAGTGTTCAGTGTAATGCATATGTAAAAATATCATTTAAAGTAATGTTTGATGAAGTGTTTCACATGTTTGGGGAGTGATAACTTCCTGAAAGGTATGCAACGTGTCGTGTTGGTGATAGAAATTATGTGTAATCAAATGTGTGTAAACAAGAGAAATATGTCGCGTTAAACCCATTATGGCGGGCGACATGGAAGAATATGATTGGTCGGAGCCACCTTAGATGCCTATAGAGATGTAAGTACCCCACAAATTATGGTTATGATTATGTAGAAGTAGGGACCGCTGCATGTCTGTGATTCCGTAAAGATATTGTGAATTCCTTATAGATGCCAGTAAAAATCAGTTAGGAGGCTGATCCTCCATGTTTAATCAGTATTGAGTTGATTTTGATAGAGTTGAGATGTTGATTTGCATCATTAAGTGGAGTAATTATTCCCACTATGAATTAAGAATGGCAATCAGTTATGTAAATGCAACGAACGCGATTGTTCGAGTTTAAAACGTATAGCTATGTCGGAAATTTTGGTAATTTATGTGAGAATAATAACAAATAATGATTTTGGTCATTTATGTCAGTGAGAAATGATGATAATAATAATAATGGTTATTAAGAGTATGAATGAACACATCAGGAAACAAATAAATGTTGTAAGCGAGAATTATTAACGCTAAGTGCAAGACTTATCAATCTAAGCAGGAAGATGTTACAGTGAGATTACATTTCAGTAATTATGGAAAGAAGTTTTATATCAGAATATTGCATATATTCAGTAATGATACCAGTAATGAAAGAGCTTTTAGTGAATTGAATTTGCAGCTTAATTGAGAAGCTTATAGAGTAAATGTTAGATTTCTCTTAATATTATAGGTCGGAGTGTCGTAGCATGGAGCATTAGGGGCCAGATAGTCTATTCCACGTATGAATTCTCCTATGTCGTGGACATTGTTGGAGATATTAGTTATTCCAGAGTTGTAGTGTTGGACCCTAACTCTGAAGAAAGGATTGAAATGTGTTCCGGATTGGAATCTTGATAGAGTCGAGGAAACAAGGACACCTCGCAGCTCTATGATTTCCCGAGAACTTATTGATGAGTTATTTACGCTCGTTGGCAGCGAAACTCATGGCGACAGTGGTTTTCTGCGCCTATATTATACTTGAGACATCGGTCAAACCGCCAGGCTCATGCATTGCGAACCCCGAACCTTCATGTTGAATGGACCCATGTGAGGCCATTAATTAATCGTTATCCTCGATGTAGGAATAATTACAAAAGCTCATTCAATACCTGTTGGCATAATAGTCAATTAAGATCCTTTGGGAACATGTGTGTCGGTCAGGACACAGTTTTTGTCTTGTAAATCTTCACTGCTTAGAGAGAGGGAGGCTTTCAAACTTTTAGAAAGGTCGAGATAATTGGTGAAACGACCCATTCCACTTTCTATTGTGTAGCGACTTCCTTAACCGAGGGTCGGTGCTAGCCACCCGGGCCGCTCAGGCAAGTTATAGAGGGAAGAGAGTCTAGACCTTGTTGAAATGACATATAATGCAAGATTGTTATGTTGAGTATTATGGCCATGTGGTTTGTGAACACATGGATAATTATAGTTCATCCTGATGGTTCATTATTTTAGCTATCTGACGAATAGTTACATGATATATTTGTACTGTCACTGGAGCCAAGTCATGTAGTTGGTTACCAGATGCCAATCGCCTTGAGCGCGAGGTAGTCTATCGTACAATCCGACATAAGCTATAACGTAACGTTTTATCTAGGAATCACAGACAGCATGCGGTGAAACCATATAATTGGAGGATGTGTAGGGGGTAGCTTACATAATTATGGAGTTGCACGTTGATTTTGGTGCAACGTCCAAATAGGTAAATGCATGCAAAGCATTTCATTGGTGAGAAGAAAAATATTAAAACACGCACGGCACACATAATTGTTTAACATAAAGAGGTTTAAGGAATAATCCTTGTTGTAATATTAAAGAAGTCACATTGTATGACTGTTATGTTAATGTACAGTTTGTTTTGAAGTCGTAGGTGCATCAGCGCACTAGTATATCCTTGTGAAGTTCACAGAAGGGTAAAGCCTTATGGCTAGGTATGACTTTGTTGTGATTTTTATATTTGTTTACTTGTGGATTGTGGAAGTAAAAATTTTGTTTGCTTTATTTTATGCTTTTTGGGTGTTGTTTTGTGTTTGAAGCCATGATTTATTTTACTGGATTAAAGTTTTAGAATAGAGTTGTGCCTTATCATTGTAGAGTTGATACCTTTTAGCCTCAAATCCAAAATATGCACTGCTAAATTGGGGTTACCGTACACGCCTGAGAGCTGATGCTAGTTGGAGGCAGATGCATATTATCCACCGGGATTACTCACATGGGTACAATACCTACCGTTTCAAGCTTCAATACGGAACTATTATTTGTCGCAAGCACCTGCAAGCTGATCACCGTCACCTTCTATTTCATTTCATTTTATTTTCTTCTTATAACCTAAATTTTATGGTGCACCATATTAGATTTAAATACGTCTCTTATTACTGTGCTACGCTTTGTTTTGTGTTTTTCAATAGCTGATGAAGGGGATAAAATGTAATTAATCCTCGAAACATGTACTGAAAACAAGTTTAATAATTATGTTTTCCTTTATAGTATTGATTCAGGCGTATGTACTTTTCTTGTTAATAACTATTGCCATTAGATGCATGCGTATGTACTTTTCTTGTTAATAACTATTGCCAATAGATGCAGGTACACAGCGCACCTGCACGGAATGCCAACCGCCGTGCTGCAACGGCGTAATATCACAACGGTTATTACTTAAAAACGCCCCTCGTACTTGATTATTACACTTAAGTATTATACCCTTCGTTTCATTAAAGAATAATTAGGAGGAGGGTGATTCATTCGTCATGCATACATTCGAGGAACGAAATTAAATTGTGCACGTCTAGTAGATGTGTTAGACATGAGTGATAGGCATTTCCTCTCCAATATCTACCGTATTGAGCTAACTTCGTTCTGACTGTGTTAGCCAGCCAACCTTAATCATGGTGTATAGCGAGATTGGACTGGGCTGCCATCAAGCCAGCATTAAATGTGACATCATATCTAATTAGGGAATGCCAGATAACTTCATTAGTGTGGCACACTCATAAAGACGACCCAAGGTATTGTCCACAGTTAATAGACATGATAAACCGTTTATAAACTTGTCACTATGGAGGAAGATTAAAGGGTAACACTAGAGGGGACCGGTACATACAATACAATTTGCCACACTAACTTACTCAAATTATGTATGGATTTGAAGCCATTCGTTTTGAGTGTTGCCTATACTCAATTGTCATTGGTAGCTCTTCAATCGGTCAACACAATTGTGCCCAATGAATGGACGGGGTACACGATATAAATATGTAACCACAGTCCTGGAAAAAATTATATGTATTAATTAGATTATCACAAATAATGGGGTGATTTAGAATTACGTGTTTCGATCCTCATGTGGCCATCATCAGATCCTCATCACTGTGTAGCGGTTAAAGTTTACACTAAATAATTCAGTAATTTTTAATTTGAATTGCTACTGCCGTATTGTAGTACTTCGTCTTGATTGAATTTCGTTCTCGTCACGCCAAACCACCACCAGCTGAGCAACACAAAGAACGAAGGAAAGGAAGTAAGTATGCGTTCATTGGTTTAACAAACAAAGACATTTAATCTCATTTGTTGGCCATTTTTAAACGAGATAATTGATAGCAAATACTCAATATAGAATCAATTGCGTGTGCTCTCGAACGTTTAAACAAATTTCGACCGTGTGCGCAAAATTTAAATTATTGAAACTGAATGATTTTACTTGACGAAAGAATACGGGAGAAATTCACCCAAAGAGACGGAAAATACAGGAGCCGGGAGATCGTGAAAAGGGGTCAAATACGGGAGATCCTGGGAAATACTGGAGAGTTGGTCACCCTAGGCATATTATGATTCACTATCCTTTCGGTGAGCAGAGTCCAATCCCAATTCAGTCTGAAATGTTCATTTTCAGCCATGTTCTCAGGAATATACTGGTAGTTTGGAACCTTGTTCTGTTTCAATAGCCGGAGTTCCCCAGATAGCTTTTGATGTAGGGTTTGTGATACAGTTATTATTATTAGCATTATTAATTAGTACATTTACATCTACTTGAGGCTAGAATTGGGAAGGAGGCGTTTGTGGCATCAAGTTAGGAATCATTCTAACATATGTTTGGAGGAGTAGTAGTGGGTAAACCTCGGAAAACCACTTCTAGAATGGAAGAAATGGGGTAACGAACCCTCATGCTCACGTTGCTGAGTGGACCCCACTTTAGGTCTCGGACCAGAATTAAATTATCTTCATAAGAATCATTTTATCAGGATCTCCGTCTGATAACACAGTGTTTGGTATCGGCTTGCTGCCAGCTGTCCCTGCCACAGGGGTGGAAATACTGATATAGGATTCATTGTCGCGAATAATTCCACTGTTATCACTTCACGCAACATGGCTTATTGCCACGTAACTCAGTATCTGTATAAATATTCTGGTTTTGTTATCACTAAAATACCCGTGTTCCCGAACAAGGGAAATTGTTGGTAACATCTGGGTGAATGACCCGCTGTATTTTTCTTGAGACATACCACTATGGTTCAAGTTCCCTGGGTGGTCGAGAGTCCACTTCCTGTTTCCAAGATCACGGATTCCATTTGGTTCATTCCTAAACAACTTTCATACCATGCATTGATGAATTGCATAATGTAAGGTGGGTGGGGTATTGCTAGGCAGCCGAGAACATACAATTCTCCAGGTCAGGATGGACTGAAAGACGTGACAACGTTTATTAGAAGGTTTCTGGTGTATGATAAAACAGGAAGAACTGCGTCGCGTTGTCACATTCGGCATCACCACATGCAAGTCTACAACTGTGTGTAAACCCGGAAAGCACATTAAGCACATACGTTTAGAAAGAAAATCCACAGTTTTAAACAGATTCCTCCGAAACTTTTACTACATCATGCATGAAATCCAACCATCATTTTTTTTTTCATCAGAAAACTTTGTTTTATGTTTTCAGTTCTCTGAATTTTTAAAATCAGAATAAAAATGTCAATTTTTAAAAATGCCCTAACATTACTACACATTATTCAATCATCAATGTAATTTTACCTAGTTCTTCCATTTAACGCAGATAATGTTCTTAACTAGAATCGTCAAGTTATCTGAAACAGACAGAGTGTATGAGTTCTTTTAATCACTTTTAAAAGAAGAAATGCAGTTCTACCATTGCTTTAAAACAACAAGGTGGCTAAAGTTTTCAAAGTATCCAAACGACACAATCTCAAATGAACACGTACTTATGTTTTGTTGTTGTTGACTATTTTTGGTCCTTTGCAACACCGTAGTAATGTAGCCCTGTGTACTTGGTGTGTGTAAAATCAGTCCGACAACCTGAGTCAATGTGATGGCTGTAATAGTGTGTGTATTTGTGATTGGGGCTAGGATTCGGGTAGGAATCAGCTGTGGCCTTAATTAAGTTACCATCCCAGCATTATCTTTAATTAAAGGTGAGAAAACGCCGAAAACCCTTCTAGGATGGACAAGGTAGGAATTCTCATTTCTGCCTCACGAGGCTAAGTGAACCCCGTTCCAGCCCCCAGACCAGATTTAAGTTAATTGGTACAGCTGTGATTTGAATCCGGACCTTCGCGGTGACAGCCTAGAATGTTAACCACTACACCACGAAGTGGATGGGGGCTGAAATTACCACGATGCCCAAGCCCTTAATAAAACAACAAATTAACATGTAAATGAGAAACAATACTTGCCCGGTTAATATCGAGGGTCGATCGAGAAATTAATCTTCTTGACGGTCTGGTATATTGAGTCTCGCTATTTTATAGTACTCACTTTGTAACCACGTTAGTTTCTGTATTCATCTGTATCTCTGTGTAGTATTGTAGCCCGAGGACCTGCCTACTCCCCGAGTTGAAGCAGAGGTCTTCCCTCCTACCTGTTCGAATGTTGGCCACGTTGTTTGTACTAGCCTACACCTCAATGCATACAAAGCTTCTTTGATATACTATAAGAGTACACACACTACAGTACTATAATTGAACACACAATAAGTTGCGGATAATGTTTGGAATAAATTTGTGGATAGATTTTAGAATACAATCCGGACATGTTGAATATCATGTATTCTTCTTCCGGGATTTAGTCTGATATTTCTAAGCAAAAATAGCACGCCTCATATACATGTTCATAAGTCTACGTCTACAGTGAGGCTCTTACCTATAGATCGGAGCTTTGCTTGCGCGTGAGGCGGGCGGAGAGTGATTTAGTCACCGCCACTTAACTAGCATTTAGCGATAACACAAGAGCAGGGTGGGAAGTCCTCAAGAGAGGTAAATAAGACTTCTGGTGAAGTACTGGCAGCTGTCTCGTATACCGTGATTATTAAATACGTTAAATAGTGTAAATGTGTTAAACTACAGGGTGCCGGGAAATGTTCTCCGCAGAAGCTACGTGCTGCTACGAGAAGTAGCGTCAGCAGTTTAGTCGGCAGCACGGATTCCTTGACAGGGTGAAGGCCACATGGGTGAGGTTTGGACTGTCGAAATCGTCAGTGTGTATTGATAGATTATTGGAAGAGTGCAAGAGTATACCGTATACAGGCGGTAATGTTTACTACTGAAGGGAGAGCCTTTTTGGTGGAATACGTTTCTTTCGTAGGCCATCGGTTTACAGAAAATGTAAAACTAAAATTTCAGGCACGGTTTCCTAATTCAAAGTGTCCAAACCAGGAAATGTCGTGTGAACGTCTCACAAACTAATCCAAAAACGATTGAACTAAAGGAGATTATTAGGGCTCGGATGTTGATGACATGTCATCTTTTTACTGAGCTGTCTGAAACAATGCTGAAGAACATAAAAACTCCAGACAAGCCACCCCGTATTCAAATATGTCATTTATATTTTGCATCTTTTTGCATGTTTTGCTATTTTTCCATTTTAAGAGCATTTTTTAAGTTTGGTAGATTTTTCTGGTCATATTTTAAATAAATCGGCCTTATAAGGTCATGTTTTTCCAATTTAGTCATGTTACAGCTTTATATGAGGGAGTTACGTCTCTCATAGTTAAGAAGAAGCTAGTAGCTGGTACAAGATAATCTATTTTGATTGACTTTTCCGTTTGAACGTAAGATGTCATTTTTGAAATATTGCTGAGTTTATTATTATAAGATCATTTTCTCCATTTTATAGTGCATTTGCTGCCAACGCAACTGGTGACGCTATCTCTCACAGCAGCTTGGAGGCACTGTGGAGAACATTCCCTGGCGCCCTGTACTGTAGTTGGGTGCTACGCTGCCGCTAGCACCACTGCCATGCTCGATATGCAGCTAGCCACAGTGCCCCCGGCTGTCAGGCGGCCATCGTGACTCTCCGTTCGATAGGGAAGAGCCTCACTATACCTCTGCCGTGGCCATAATTTAGGTACAATCGCAGCCTGGAGTAGAAATGTAGAAACCACGGAAATCCACTTCCTGGATGGCGTAGGTGGGAATCAAACCTAGTTGTTCCCATATCTGCCTCACGAGATTGAATGCATCCCGTTCCAACCCTCAGACTACTATTAAATATCTTGGCAGATTCGGGAATCGAACCGAGACCTCCGTAGTGGCACCCATGAATGTTAGTCACTATGCCACGAGGTAGACACTTGTCAATGTATGCATGAAATTCCTGTTTATAAGGGAATGGGGATGACAATTGGCATAATTTCTATGTGGTAGATAGATTTTACGAACGGGTGTCCTTGACGCCAACTTTACCATTTAAGGCCAATAATTTTGATCAGGCATTTTCAACTTTTTTGAGACTGTGAGCACCGACCTCAAGTCATACCAAGTACCCGAGTACCATTAAATTGAATACAATAATAATTATTAGTGCAACAAACATGCTTCCCTCTTTGCCTCTCTCTCTTTCAGAAGTTCTGGAAAAGCTAGGGATGCACCGCTCACCAGGCATGCTGCAACTGCGTGCATACCTCATGCAGATAGTGGCTTCGGTGGCTTAGTCTGTAGCATACTGAACTGCTATGCCCAAGATCGCGGGTTCAAACCCAGCCGCAGTCGTCGGATTTTTTACGAGCGTTAAAATCCTTCAGTATGTCTTTCTTCGGAGGGGAAGTAAAATCGGCGGGCCCATGTCATAGATTTATGGCATGTAAAAGAACCTACCACAACAATAATTGGTAGTGTGTAGCCAAATTTTTAGGTTATATTTGGTTGGTTAGAAACGCTCTATCAAGTTCCAACGTTTGCTGCTAGGTGTCAGTGACAGTGCCATCTGGTATCCAAAGTTTGAAGTACTTATAATTGAACTTCTTGGGAGCCCACGGGCGTTAAATTAAAATATCCTGCTATGGACATTGGCTGCAATTCATATCTCATGCAGATACGATACGATGAACCCACGGAAAGAACGGGGTAAGTCCATTTTTTTCGGAAATGAGTTTATGGCGCATTCGGGTGGCCGGCCATCGTCACTACAAATCATTTCAAATAAATTTCAAATAAACCGGCATGTCACCGAGATACAGAAATTTTTATTTTTAGTGGAAACGGAAAGAACGTCCCATATCCTCTCACCTTTTCATAATTTAACTTTAGTAGTTATTTGTTTTACACGTACTTCCTTTATAAGAATTACAATTCCCCAAAAATATATTGCTTACCCTCGATTGGGGTGTTTCAAGTATTTCGTGTTAGTGTTGAAAATTAAAATTCCCTTTCCTAAAATATTTACAGAATGTGACTTACCCCGTTTTTTCCGTAGAGCCTTCATACATTTACGTGTTGACAGTCGAGTCGAATCGCCATCTTACGTGTTACTCATAAAACAGGATTTTCAATTATTTTTACTGTAAATTTATATTACTATTTCACTAAATTTCTGACTGTCAAAACTCGTAATGAAAACACTATAATTCTGGTTCGTGAAACAAAATTTGAATTAAAAATGGATCTCATGGAAGCTTGGGATTGGGAGCACTTTTTGGCTCTTATGACGAGAGCACCAAATTTCATTTAAAGAGCTCCAAGTTGAGAACGCCTGATCTAGATGTTACATTTTGATATTATCATCATGAATCTGTTGTTGATTGTCCTATGCTTATCATTAGGGCTCGGATGATTAAGACCTAAAAAAAAGTCCTCTCGGCACGCCGGAAGGCGGAGGTAGATTTCACCGGACAAACTTGGGGATAGGCGAAAATAGGCAGAATATGCAGGTTTTCGTAGAAGGATCAGACCTCATTTATTGCGAGAAAGTATTTTATAATTGGAGATTAATTAACTTTGTTTTTCGTCATTTTATGCATATTTTAAACATTTGATTGTCTTATGATGACGGTAACCTTCTTGTCATTTGGAGTCCATTTTTTTACTTGTGGTCACACTGTCCTTATGCAAGGTTTCGACACTGATGTGTAACTATGTAACGGTCTGTTACTTCTTCACGCAAAATTATATCTCCCGCAGAGATTTTGGTTGGTTCCTCAGTTTAGGGGCTGCGACAACGCGGTCATGTAACCCCGTGTACTTTGGGTGAGTGTAGAATCTGTCTGATAAACGGTGTGAATTGTGATGGCCGTATTAGTCTGTAATTCAGGTAAGGACTGCAGACGGTCAATTTCAAACATTAGTTCCTAATGTTGCTACCAGATACTACCGTCACGACACCTAGCTGTAAACTTGGTTACTAGATGCCACCGCAACCAGCAACTCGCAACGAACGTTGGAACTTCCTCTCCAAAGGGAAGCATAGTGAGGGATTTTTAGCGCTCTTCGAAAATCCGACGACTTTGGCCGGCTTTGAACCCGCGACCTTGGGCGTAGAAGTTCAGCATGCTACGAGTTACGTCACCGAAGCCGCTTCACACTTAGTCAGATGGAAATTTGAATCTGATCTCGTGCAAGTGCGTTGTCATGGCAACGTCTGATGGCTCATCCCTCATCAATTTAGTAGTGTTGCCATGGCAACCACTGATAGGTAGCTCTTGGCATTTTCTTATAATTCCGAAATCATTTTTCTCATCCCTTGGCGTAATGGTGGGTCATATCAAAAATTCTTTCAGACAAAAGTTTTAGGTAATTATTAGGGGAATATTGTCCATTTTGTACGGTTTTGATAGTGTGCCTATTAAGAGAGATATGATTAATGTTTCCCGAAAAAACCCACTTTTTTCCACCCCTTTGGTCAGTGGTTGGTGCTATAAAAACTCTTCAAACATACATTTTTGGGCTTTATCCGACACATAGTATGAACTTGGAACGGATTCGATATTTCACATATTAAGAGAGTTATAGCAATAATTCACTTTTTCGAAAACGAAAGCCCCCCATTTTCACCCCCTTCGACCGATTTAGCCCAGTAACGAACTCGACCGAGATTTTATAGGTATACATATTCGGTAAAAAATTCAAAGAGATTGGTGCAAAATTACGGCAGTTATCGTGTCCACAAGAAACTGATGTGTATATATATACATAAATTATATATAAACTTTTGAACTGACGGTTGTTTTGGGGTCTGGGGGATGTGAAACGCGAAGATATATCGAAATTTTCCGGAAGTCGAAACATAGTTAGCTTTCTAATGAAATCTACCTAAAATAACCCGAATAAGCAAGCAAATATGACCTTAAATGACGAAATATGACTAAAAAATAACAAAATATGACGTGAAAATTACTGCAAAAATTATTTTTTTCTTTCTTTTTTTTTTTCATTATAAATCCAAGCGACAATCCCTTCGAGATAAAATGTTTAACTAAATTCTTTATTCCTATTTTCATATTAATTTTATGAATATAAATGTTTAAGTGGTTATTTACAGTCTATTTCTGTAAACACTAGTTCCCGTTCAGTTAGTTCAGCTGCCGTCAAACTACCGAAATGTGACTTCCTTACCAAAAAATGCTCAAAATATGACCTCATGGTAAAACAAGATGTTCAGTAAAGAACATATAGCCTACTTTCTCCTAAATGCATGAGTGTTGTTATAACTCTTTGTCCTTTTCAAGGAGTATGATTGAATGTTGGTTGTAGTAGCTTGTTGAAATACAACGTGCTATAGGGATATTAAACATGAATATGAGGTGCCCTTTGCTAGTGCTACATCTGTACCAAATTTCGTTCAATTCGGTTTCACCGTGTTTGAATTGATAGGGGGAATCGATTTGCACACATACTTGGCCACCATCTGCAAACTATTGGGCTGATGTTCTTGCAGTTTGGTCAGAATATGTTTCCCACATAAAGATATGGTGTTGCAAAATTTGGTAGAGACTAGATTATTAGGTTGGTCGTAATTACATTTTAGCTTTTAACATTTGGGTGGCCGCGATTACGTTTCCGTCAAGATAGCGGTGATTTAAAACATGACACTGAGGTGCCCTTTGCTAGTGCTACCTCTGTACCAAATTTCGTTCATTCGGTTCCACCGTGTTCGAATTAATAAGGGGAATCAATTTTGACATAAAGATGGCCGCCATCCGCAAACTATTAGGCTAATGACCTATTAGATTGGTCAAAGGATGCTCCCTCCATAAAGGTATGCTGTTGAAAAGTTTGGTAGAGATCGGATGGTTATGTTAGTCGTAATTTGATTTAAGCTTTAAACATTTGTGTGGCCGCCATTACGTTTCTGTCAATATGGCGGCAATATTAATCATGACACTGAGATGCCCTTTGCTAGTGCTATCTCTGTACCAAATTTCGTTCCATTCGGTTTCACCGTGTTTGAATTAATAGGGGAATCGATTCTGACACAAAGATGGCCGCCATCCGCAAACTATTAGGCGAATGACGTATTAGATTGATCAAAGGATGCTCCCTCCATAAAGGTATGTAGTTGAAAAATTTGGTAGAGATCGGATGATTAGGTTAATCGTAATTTGATTTAAGCTTTGAACATTCGTGTGGCCGCCATTACGTTTCAGTCAAGATGGCGGCAATATAAAACATGACACTGAGGTTCCCTTTGCTAGTGCTACCTCTGTACCAAATGTCGTTCCATTCGGTTCCACCGTGTTCGAATTAATAGGGGGAATCAATTTTGACATAAAGATGGCCACCATCCGCAAACTGTCAAGCTAATAACCTATTAGATTGGTCAAAGGATGCTCCCTCCATAAAGGTATGTTGTTGCAAAGTTTGGTAGAGATCGGATGGTTATGTTAGTCGTAATTTAACTTAAGCTTTGAACATTTGTGTGGCCAACATTACGTTTCTGTCAATATGGCGGCGATATAAAACATGCCACTGAGATGCCCTTTGCTAGTGCTACCTCTGTACCAAATTTCGTTCCATTCGGTTTCACCGTGTTTGAATTAATAGGAGGAATTGATTTTTACACAAAGATGGCCGCCATCCGCAAACTATTAGGCTAATGACCTATTCATTTGGTCAAAGGATGCTTCCTCTATAAGGGTATAATGTTGCAAAATTTGGTAGAGATCGGATGATTAGGTTAGTCGTAATTTGATTTAAGCTTTGAACATTTGCGTGGCCGCCATTACGTTTCCGTCAAGATGGCGGCGATATAAAACATGACACTGAGGTGCCTTTTGTTAGTACTACCTCTGTACCAAATTTCGTTCCATTCGGTTGCACCGTGTTCGAATTAATAGGGGGAATCGATTTTCACACAAAGATGGCCGCCATCCGCAAACTATTACGTTGATGACCTATTAGTTTGGTCAAGGAATGCTCTCCCCATAAAGGTATGTTGTTGCAAAATTTGGTAGAGATCGGATGATTAGGTTAGTCGTAATTTAATTTAAGCTTTGAACATTTGTGTGGCCGCCATTACCTTTCCGTCAAGATGGCGGCGATATAAAACATGACACTGAGGTGTCCTTTGCTAGTGCTACCTTTGTACCAAATTTCGTTCAATTCGCATTCACCGTGTTCGAATTGATAGGGGGGTCAGACATTCAGAGTACACACACTCACACACACACAGACACACACACACAGACTCACACACACACATACACACACACACACAGACTCACACACACACATACACACACACAGACAGACACACTTTTTTCGCCCTGTGTTGATCTCATAAGTCTACTTTCATTTTTTGCAAAAATCGAAAGTAGGCTAAAAATGTTCGAAATATGCATTTATATGACAAATAAAAACCACTGTATTGTGACGATAATCACTTGATTTGCATCAGAAACCAACCGAACATCAAAATAGAGACAAAAATATGATTTTCCTAAACTTCCGAGCCTTACTTACTGTATCATCCTGTGTCTATACTCCGAGTGCTTCCCTGCAATATCCAAATGAAGAGTCACTTCAGGAGTGAAGAGAAGGAAAGCCTAATAGAGTCATCAGTGCTGCGAAAATGAAATGAGGAAGCTAATTTAGATGTCAAGATATGAATGAAGCTGTTAACAGTATAGACATAAATCAACTTGGACTGCCTCCGCACCGGCTGACATCAAAGTGCAATCGCAAAAAGGAGCTGTTTCCAGTACTGCTCAATAAATTATACAACCTCGGCACCTTGTTGCCTTCTTAGATGAGTCTCCGTCACGAACACAGATGGGTGGGAGGAACAGGTTTCAGCAAATGGACACAGTAATTAGTTTGAACGATTTCTTCAGTAATTTGTGGAATCTAATGATCGTTTTAACTTGAATGCTGTCAAAATGTGAATTCGGAAAATGTGCAAAGTCTTCAACTCTTGAAAGGCCAAGCAAATTGCGATTTCTGTTCACATTTTGACAAAGTTCACCACAGTAATAATAATAGTTTGCTTACTATGTCTTGTTATTTGTAGCTCTTCAGTCGGTCAACACTAATTTGCCCAAACACGAACAGCTTCAATGAACTTAAATATTTTCTTACTTTTAACTGAAGTAGCATTGGGATGCTCATTCACTGAAGTGTTCTTGACCTATAATAAAAGAAAGAGTAACTACAGTCAATGCTTTCCTTCTTGTTTCCAGGGTCCGAGTAGAGTACTACGTCAACGAGAACACCTTCAAAGAACGTCTACAACTTTACTTCATCAAAAATCAACGCTCCAGTGAGTACTACTTCCATTATTCAACAGCATTAACAACACAGCGCACGGGATGTTATTTTTTATTTATTATTTAGGCTATCACTCGTGATACGAGTATGATTGTCTTCCAAGTTACATTTATGTAAATCTTCGCTGTAATCCAACATTAGGCCTAATCATATTGCGTGAGTTCTTTGGTGACTGTACAGTCCGATCCGAGAACCACAGACTCTTCCACAATATTGGCACACAAGGTCTTGAGCAGCCAATGGATCTTGGGGGTTGATCATTCTGCGAATCATGCGCTCTTTCCTGGCATTTCTTTTTTCAGCCAGAAGCCTTCTTCTCTCTTGTTCGAAGTACAAGTGGCCTTGATGGACGTTGCGGCGCCACTCTGATCTGTCGGATGCGACAGCTTCCCAGTTACCTGTATCAATTTGACATTTCTTCAAGTTGGTCTTCAGAACATCTTTGTAGCGTTTTTGTTGCCCACCCTGCTTTCTCTGACCGACTTTCAGCTGGCAATATAAGATTTGTTTTGGGAGGCGGGACTCAGGCATGCGAACTACATGTCCTGTCCATCGAAGTTGGTGTTTTATAATGAGAGCCTCTATACTAATAGTGCTAGCTTCCTCTAAAACACTTGTGTTAGTGCGCCGGTCTTGCCATTTAATACCAAGAATTCTCCTAAGGCATCGTTGATGGTATTTTTCTAAAGATACGAGGTGCCTTCTGTAAGTAACCCAGGTTTCGCAGCCATAAAGCAGAGTGGGAACTACAACAGCTTGATAAACGTATAATTTTGTTAGAATGCTAATGTCGTGGTTGTCAAACACGCGAACGAGCAAACGACCAAAGGCTGCACTGGCACATTGGAGGCGGTGTTGAATCTCAGCGTCAATGTTTGCATTTGTTGATAGGTGACTACCCAAATAGGGAAAATGATCTATATTCTTTAGTTTATGTCCATCAATCATGATAGCAGGAGCAGTAGCCCTGTCATGTGATGTAGGCTGATGAAGAACCTGTGTTTTATTGGTGTTTATATCCAGACCAATGCTTCTGTATGCCTCATTGAACACATTCAGGGTGGTTTGAAGATCTTCATCTGAATTTGCTAAGATGACATTGTCATCAGCATACTGGAGATCAAGAACGGATGTAGCTGACACTTTAGTTTTTGCACGTAATCTGTTGAGATTGAATAAACCTCCATCTGTCCTGGATATAATTTCAACACCCTTTGGAATCTTTTCTTGGACCAAATTTAGTACAACACTAACATATATTGAGAAGAGTGTGGGGGCAATCACACATCCCTGTTTGACACCCGTTGTAATCTTAAATGGCTCTCCAGGGCCATTGCTGTTAAGGACCGTGCCATTCATATCATCATGTAGTAATCGAAGAATTTGAATGAATTTTGGGGGGCAGCCAAGTGTGGCAAGAATCCTCCATAGCATTTCTCGATTGACCGAATCAAATGCTTTAACAATATCTATGAAAGCCATATATAGAGGGCGTCCTTGCTCTCGGGATTTCTCCTGCATCTGCCTAGCACAGAAGATCATATCAGTTGTGCTTCGATTAGGTCGAAAGCCACACTGAGTTTCAGGCAGTATTTCTTCGGCCAACGGCTTCAAACGGTTGGATAAGACGTTGGCCAGGATTTTACCAGCAACAGAAAGCAACGATATACCTCGATAGTTACCACATTGTGCCCTATCACCTTTCTTAAAGATGGTTATTATCAAGGCATCCCTTAGGTCTTTAGGTATGGTAATGGTAGTCCATATTTTAAGTATGAGTTGGTGTATGTGATGAACTAGAGTAGTATTCCCTACTTTAAAGAGCTCAGCAGGAATCCCATCCATGCCTGATGCTTTATTGTTTTTGAGCTGATTGATGGCAGATTCAATTTCTGATAGAGGCGGAGGATCATCAAGATGGTATTTAGGAGGTCTCTGATGAAGTCGGGTGAAAATGTTATTATCAACCTGTGTGTCCCTGTTGAGTAGCTCTTCAAAATGTTCTTTCCAACGGGAATTAATGGAGTTTGTGTCTCTAAGAAGTTCCGTGCTATCTTTAGACTGCAGAGGATTCAAACCATGATAATGTGGCCCATATATAGTTCTTGTTGCTTTGAAGAAAGCATGAGTATTATTCGTTTCGGCTAGATGCTGCATTTCACGGGATTTGGAGATCCACCATTGATTTTTCAAGACCCGAGTTTTCCTTTGCACTTCAGCCTTTGCATCTTTATACAGTTGCTGTTTGGAGATAGAAGTTGGATTGGCTTGCCATGCATGGAATGCTTTCCTCTTCTTATCAATAAGATTCTGGATTTCTGCATCATTCTCATCAAACCAGTCAGCATGCCTCATCTTGACGAAACCAATCGATTCTTCACACGCTGAGAGTATAGCAGACTTGACTGTTTGCCAATGTTCCTCAACCTGTTCAGGGTAATTATCTGGTAACTTTTCATTCAGAAGTTCATGAAATTTCCTTTTAGCAGTAACGTTTTGTAAACGTTCGGTGTTCACCCTGCGCCTGATGTGCTTTCTCTGTTTTCTGTGCTTTTGGAGAATTTGTAGAGTCATTACAGATCTTATTAATCGATGATCCGTCCAGCAGTCATCAGCACTTGTCAGAGCCCTTGTGAGTAGTACGTCACGCTTGTCTCTTGCTCGCACAATCACGTAATCAAGTAGGTGCCAGTGTTTTGATCTAGGATGCTGCCATGAAGTCTTAAATTTGTCCTTCTGTCGGAATAGTGTGTTTGTGATTACGAGGCTATGTTCAGAACACTTGGATAGAAGGAGTGTCCCATTAGAATTGCATTTCCCAACACCATCTTTTCCAATAACATCAGCCCATAATGCTGCGTCTCTTCCAACGCGAGCATTGAAGTCTCCTAGGAGGATGATTTTATCAGATTGCGGTATATCCTTCAAGATCACATCAAGTTGAGAGTAAAATACTTCCTTCTGTTCATCATCAGAGGTGAGAGTTGGAGCATATGCACTAATTACAGTCGCTCGTCGGCTGTTTTTTAACTTTAGTCGTAGTGTCATAAGCCTTTCATTTATACCATGTGGAAGTTCATCGAGAAGGTTGACAAGCTCGTTCTTAATGGCAAAGCCAACTCCATGAATACGTTGATCTTCAGTGTCTTTCCCTTTCCAGAAGAAAGTGTAGCCACCTCCATGTTCCTTCAGTTGTCCTTCATTGGCTAACCTTGTTTCGCTGAGTGCGGCAATATGAATGTTGAATCTTTTCAGCTCACGGGCAACAATTGCCGTTCGCCTTTGTGGTCGATTATGTGTGTCATTGTCCATCAAAGTACGGACATTCCATGTAGCAAAATTAATTTTCATTGTGGTTCGACCGCTTGTGGTGTACCCTCTGAACGCGGTTATCCAGTCGGGTGATATTAGGCTGACTATTTTTAGGGCACCTTTTTTAGCCCCCTCCCCATTCAGGGTAAGCAGAGTGGATCCTAAACAGGCCTGCTTAGTCACGAATGCAGCATACGAATTGCTCTACAGCCCATCCTCAAGCAAAGCGAAGATCACACATTCGTCGCCTACGTGCCGGTTCATCACTAGGAGCTCCCAGACAACACAATCCTGCTCCCGTCACAACTCCCCGATCGCCGCAGGACTTGTGATTAATTGGCGAATAGATTTTGTATCCTTCCTTCGTTGTTTAGAAGACGCCTGTGCGTGACATCTTTTAACGTGGGCATGTTGTTGCACATCAACAAACACACAGTACTTGACAGATACAGGGCCTTTATCCAGTGGCATAGAAGCTATGACGACTGGTGGTCCTGGACTGTTGCAGCCTTCATCCGCCTTCCCAACCGTTCGGGCAATACTAGTTGCTCATGCGCTTGGTCCACCGTTGAGGTCTTCTATGCCGTTGACCATTATTGGTTCATCCGCCTTAAGAGATAGTTTCCCATCTCAAGGGCAGGAGAGTGCCCTAACCTCAATCTGCTCATCCGCCTTACATAAACCGTTGGCAGGAGAGAGGGGAACTCCTTATCCCGGGAGTTATTCGGTCGTCAGAGCCTCGTCAGTATGGAGCAGGGTGTACCACGTGCAGGTGAGGATGACGTTTGGATAGAGAGAATTATAAGTTAATGATTCAAGACAGCTCAGAGTGGCACGTCCATTTCTCTGATCATCATTTTATAAGCTCGACAAACTTTCATTTTTAGTACCGTCGCGCCAAGCAGGCTTCTGTTGTGAACCGAGTTTCACTTCACCATCGGGGAGTAGTGGCATCAAATAAAATTGAGAATTATTACATAAACCCTTATTTATTGATTTAATTAATGTTATAATAGTGATTTTTCAGGTTTTTCAATTACACACACGCTAGAATTAACTTGTGTTGATGTGTTTTGGTAATCTTCTACCATAGGTTACGACACTACCGTTTTTCTTTCAATGACTTTTTTTTTCGCATCACTTCAAAATTTCTATTAAAGCAAGAACTTTGTAAGTTAAAGACTAATTACATAAATGTATTAATATTATTATTATTATTACTATTAATTCGATACAGCCATCTATGGTCTACAAATACACTACAATTATTCAGGTCTTCGTCTTCAAGGGGTTTTTTCCTTGCCGTTTGCTTCCTGACAGAGATTTTTCAATCTTTGACTCCTTCTCAATCTTTCATCTACTGAAAGTGTGAGTCTTCTTTTGGGGGAATCCTTCACCCTTGCAACTTTAGTTCTGAATCTTGTCCTGTCCCACTCTTCAACCAGTCCAATATTTGCACTTTTTAAGTCTTGATATACCTCCTGAAGCCATGGAGGTTGTACTGTATCTTCCACTTCTCTTGAAGGTTAAGAATGTTATTAGCTAACCTCTCAGTTCTCAATCGTTTAATATGCCCATAGAACATCAATCTTCATTTCTCATGCTGACAGAAATCCCTTCACATTTGTCATAGAGCTCTTGATTAGACCGCATTTGAAATGTATATCCACCGTCAGCTAATTTTTTGGGACCTACAATTTTCCGAATGAATTTCCTTTCTTTTTTCTCTAGTTCATGTTTCATGCCTGCTAAGGTTTCTGCCGCAAAGAGGCACTCTGGCTCAACAACTGTTATAGTGCATATACTCAGGGCCGGATTTAAGAGTATGCCGCCTATAGGCTTCAGTCCAATTGCCGCCCCCTCTATAGTACATATTTAATTAATACATTTGTTTAATACAACAAAAGGATAGATATCCTTGGCGTTTTCATCTTTTTTAAACATAAAGTTCATTGAGTTTAGATAAAACTACAATTTTAATGGTTTACATAATAAATTATATAATAAAATTAGTTATCTACTTGTTCTTTTTTACTTGCTGATTTAAAGATTCGTTAAAAAATTTAATGAGTTTCGAACTTGATTACCGTTCTTGGAGATCAGTGATAACTATTTTACAAATATTTTAATGCTAATGACTATCTTTTGCGTACTATTGAAGAACTGTGTTCAATTTGAATTAAGTTAGCCTACTTAGCCTATTTAGAAATACGGCCCTGCGGCTATACTTGGTTTGAAATGAAAGGTATTTGGACATGGTGAAATGAAATTATACAAAATGTAGTTAATTACCGGCACTGGTTTATTTGTTGAGAAATATACAAACTTCTCTAAAACAACTCACCCCACGTAATTTTGATGTTCAAATTTACATTGCTTTCTTACGAGATTTCTTAATGGCAAACTCGTTAATAATGTCCTCATATGAAAGTGTTTTTGATGTATTTGCCTCAATACAAAGTAATGAAAGTGAGTTTATGATGATGATGATGATGATGATGATGATAATTGTTGTTTTAAGGGGCCTAACATCTAGGTTATCGGCCCCAAAAAGTGAGTTTAACCGTATTTCAGAAATACTAGTTCGCAGATAGTTCTTAACTCTTCAAAGGCAGGAACAAATGTAGAATGACTAAAACATATTGTTAAGTAACATGTGTATTCTTAAAGTTTTTTTTTTCTTTTTTTCTTTTTTTTTATATAATAAAAAAATCTTAAAGTCGTACGGAAAATATTATTAGCGTCTGAAATACTTCATGTTAACTTTTGAGTAAATTGCCAAACTGCCGCTCTAGGCTGCAGCCTACTTAGCCTATTTAGAAATACGGCCCTGCGGCTATACTTGGTTTGAAATGAAAGGTATTTGGACTTATACGTGTTGATGCAAAGTCTGAACACCAGATCCAATTTCCTAGCCCTTGTTTCAATGGCTAATTTCTCATTAGAATCTGGAGTTAAAATTTCACCTAAATACTTAAATGTATAACACTTCAAAATGGTCCCATATTTAGTGTTACATAAGTGTATTATTATGTTTCCTTTTTAACGTATCTTTTAATAGTTTCATTTCTCATCTTGAATGGACTCCTGATACTTCGTTCGTTTTTTTTTTCATGGCAACTCATTTTGTTTGCAGTCTCCAATGCATTTTGTAAGCATTTTGAATTTCATTTGCACTTTGTGAATATTTTGGATTGGAAATGGGAACTTTCAATTTGAATTGCATTATGTATTTTCAATTTCAATTGCATTTTGTAAGTATTTTGAATATAAATTGCATTTTGTAAGTATTTCGACTCTATATTGCATTTTGTACGTATTTTGAAACTAAACTACCTTTTGTGCGTATTTTTCAATCTATTCCTTTTGTGAGTATTTTCGTTCTAAATTCCCTTTTGTAAGTATTACCACTCTCCATTCTGTGAGTAGTTTCAATGAGTTATTTTTGTAAGTATTTTACCACTCACTTAATTTTCGTTCTGGTTTCCACTTAACTTTCTTAACGTACAAAACACACTTCACATGCTGTATCTCAAGATAATATTGCTTATGGACATAAAATAAAGCTTTTGACATGATGATGAATTGTAGAGTATTTGTAAAAACATATTTAGACTAATTCATAGGAAAATGCAATAACAACTATTTACAATATACATATGTCATTTTAACAGAAATACCAATGAGTAATTAATATGTTAATTTCACCTCATTTCAATATAATTGAATTAATAGCATTAATTAATTATACTAGTTTCAGCCACATTATCGCCCACCTCAGTAATTGTGCTATTGTTAGAACCCTGCCGGATAAGCAAAACCTTTGTTATCCGAATCCGCTGGCATTACAATAATAATTTTGCAAAAATGAGGAAAAAGTAGACTTATGAGATCGATCCGGGAAAATGTGTGTCTGTCTGTCTGTCTGTCTGTCTGTCTGTCTGTCTGTCTGTCTGTCCTTCTGTCTGTCTGTCTGTCCTTCTGTCTGGCTGGCTGTGTGTGTGTGTCCCCTTATCAACTCCTAAACGGCTGCAGCAATCAAAACCAAATTTAGTATGAGTAAAGATGTGCACCGGAATAGCTCACGTCCATATTTGAAAATGATGTCAGTGCTACCAACTGCTGAAAAAACGCACTAGAAATTTGAGCTCCATGTTGGATATCTTGCAAGGTATGCATGGGAGGTATTCCAAAATTGGCACACATGTAGATAATACTATTTCAGTTTAATTTCCAGGAGGCCAACCATGACAGTGTTGCCAAAATAATTTTAAGCCTTCTGATAGGTCCAATGTTTAAATGCATATAACTTCTACACTATCAATTGGATTTCAACCAAATTTTGTATGTAATATCTGTACATAAATATATATGACTGAGCGTATTCGTAAGAGCCACCAGGGCTGCCAACTGTTAATAATTGCTCTCTCTATTGTTTTATCCAAATACCAATATATCAGAAAGTATGCAAGCCTACAGCTTTAAACTATGCACACGTATATTCTGACATTTTAGATTAATTTGGAGTAACTTATATACGTCAGTTCTACCAACATGATTATAGGCCTGCTGATAGTACCAATTTTTAAATACATGTAACTTCTATACTATCAGTTGGATTTCAACCAAATTTCGTATGTGATATGTGTACCATAACAGATATGACTATAAGTATTGTTAAGAGCAATCAGGGCTGCCAACTGTTAATAAATGCTGTCTATATTCTTTTTACCCTAATATCAATATATCAGAAAGTATGCAAGCCAACAGCTCTATACTTTGCACACGTATAGCACCTGACATTCTAGATTAATTTGGAGTAATTAATACAAGTCAGTGCTGCCAACATGATTCTATGCCTTCTGATATTTCCAATTTTAAAATACATGTAACTTCTATACTAACAAATGGATTTCATCCAAAATTGGCACAACAAGATATCATAATAATTCAGATTATTTCTGACCAGCACACGCATGGTATTGTTGGCAACATGCTTTTACGCGTGCTGATAGATCCAGTGTCTAACTGCATGTAACGTCCATTGGACTTCAACCAAATTTTGTATTCTGTACCTTAAGAGGTGGAACTAAGAATATATTCAGTCACCAGGGCTGCCAACTGTAGTGCTCTATTAGGCTACATTATACCAGGTATATTTTGAACTAATTAGATATTTCGATATTACCAACTTAATTTCATCATTATTCTAGATAGGTTCATGTACTGTAGAATAATCATTGGCATGAAAAGTAGGCTGTATAGTTCTTCACGGAACTTCTTGTTAGGTAAATAAATATATTTTTATGTAAATACATATTTTAATCATTTTTTCTATAAATACATAAATTCCTGCTTTTCACTTTTTAGCACATAAAAAGACATAATATTTAGATTTTAAATCAGTTTTCTAGATCTTTCAGTTAATTGCATTTTTGTTCTGTGTTAGTTCAACGTGGAAGAACCTGTGAGCTATCTAACCTTCATGCAGAGCGTATGTCAGCATGCAACTGTGTTATTCTTAACCTGTCGCCCCGTGCCACTCACTGTGGAAGCCGGGGATATCCTTGTCCACGTGCTAGACCTCCCTCCCCCAGATACCTGGAACCAGTGTCACTCACATGCAGCTCATTTCTGGCACTGTGAAGTGTAAGGCATTTCTACGATGCCTAAAGTAAAATCAACTACAAGTTATCGTCTGTTGCAGAATTTAAAGATAATTTTACTTCTGATGGGAGCGTTCTATTCTGCCAATTATGTTGGAAAGCAATCAGGGCTGAACAGCGATCTCAAGTTAAACAACACCTCAAGGGCAAGAAACATATTGCCACAGTTTCGCGCCTTTAGAATAAGTGTTTCGCGATATTCGTCGGTCATTTGTGATGGACAACCTGAAGATGTAACTCGTTGTGTATTGTAATTCTTCAGCAGTCAGTGAGACATAGCATAAATTGCATTCGTGAGTACTGCATATTGTTTATATTCACATTAATAAACTAAATTATAATTAAATATTTTTACTTTTTTGTCACATAATTCAGGTATTTTTAATACATAAAAAATAAATATTTTCCCAATTTTTAGCACCTAAAAATCCGAGCCCTAGTCATAAACAACCGCGTCCTAGTGATGATATTCAACAAATTCGGATTGTATTCTAAAAGCTATCCGAAAATTTACTCCAAACATTATCCGCTATCCGCACAACCATGCAAACTCTATCCGCATGGCGAAATATTTTGCGGATAACTGCGGGTTTATCCGCAGATATCCGAATCCGCGCACGGCTTTAGCTATTGAGTGTCAAAATACAACCATAAATTCTGAAACAAAAGTTCTTTGTCAAAGATAATTCACGCCAAAATTGCCATTGTAGCAGGAGGATTCATACAACACCCACAAATTCCAACCTTTGCTCATCTCCGTAAAGAGCTTATGGAGGTCACGCCCTGTTGACCATCACAGGATACTTTTTAAGAAAAAAAACCTTTAGTCTGTGGCGTGTGTAACGAGGTGTAGTTCCGACCAGAGCGTGAAAGGTCACACACAGCCCGTCGCTAGAGGGCACGCGTGCACGTCACGTGACGATACAAAGCGAGCAGCAGCATGCATCAATCGTCCAACGCTGCCAGTCGCATTGCAAACAGTGACATGGAGGCATCAGCCGAAGAGCAAAGAGATGTTGTTCGGTTTCTGACAGCGGAAGGAGTAGGGGGAATGGACATTCATCATCTTTTCTGGCAATTATAATGGTTTCTTTTAAGAAACAGTTTCTGATGAGGGCCATAATGAGACCAAAACTAGTAAATTAATTAATGTTATTAATTCAATTGTATTGACATAAGCAGTAGTCTAATAGAATTATTAAATACCCATTGGTATTTCTGTTATTTTTTATCATCAATTTAAGGCCCATAATTGTTGCAGATCAGATTTGTTAACTATTTTGATATATTTTTTAATTAATTTTTCAAAGGTAACATCCCAAGTATAATAATCGTCAATAAGGAAAACTATTAGATATGATTAGGTTCATATCACTACGGTTTTGCTGTGGCAATACAAACTCAGGATTCTGTTACTCTAGAATCTAACCAAGGTTTCAAAAATTACGAGGCGCACTCATAAAGTAAGTTGCCCTATTTTTTTAAGAGAACATAGTTATATCCAAACTTTTATTGGCAACAGGTACAACAGTATGTCAGCTATTTTTCGACACAGGCACCACACGAATTGTGACACTTGTCATATCGTGGTATCAACATTTGTAGTCCTGTGTCATAGAAGTCTGCCTCCTGCGAATGGAACCAGCGTGTGATATTCGTCTTGAGCTCTACATCAGTGTGAATAGCTGACCGAAAATTCTTGAGGTGCAAGGAAATGTGGAAATCACTGGGAGCAAGATGGGGACTGTACTGTGGATGATAAAACAGCTCCCAGCCAAACTTCTGCAGAACAGTTGCTGTCCTGATCTTGCTCCCACCTAAAGAATGTATGTTCTCCTGTCAGCATTTCCACACTGACGAAGATTTGAAGACGAATATTACAGCATAATCACTTCATAGAGCAGGCAAGTTCAGAGCTTGCATACTCGCCTAGCTTCAGAGTGCTTGGCCCGTGAATGAGCATACGGCAATCAGCCAAGTTTTTGATGTGTAACATCTTTCCACTCGGTTGTTGGATATTTTTGTGGGAGTGATTTTGAAAAATGGGACGGAACTGATTCGGACGGAAGTGTGTCAGACGCACTGCCAGTTCTATCACATCCCTCCTGGAGCAGCCAGAAGGGATGTGATCCAGCTGGCAGTGGTACCATGTGGAATGTTTACCACATACGGATTACTTTGTAACAGCAGAGTATCAAGAAGGCAGTGCGAGAGTAGAAATATCAAGTAGGCAGTGCAGGAAAAAAAAAGTCAGTCTCTGTTAACGTAACTTAGTTACTGGCAGGAGAGTGATGTAAGAGCAGAGTATCAAGAAGGCAGTGCGAGAGTAGAAATATCAAGTGGGCAGTGAAGAAAAACATGTCAGTCTCTGTTAACGTAACTTAGTTACTGGCAGGAGAGTGATGTAACAGCAGAGTATCAAGAAGGCAGTGCGAGAGTAGAAATATCAAGTGGGCAGTGAAGAAAAAAAGAGTCTTGGAATTGTTATGTATTATGAGAGTGTAAAAAATAAAAAGATCTTTTGTGTGTTGATGAATGTCAAGGATAATAAAAACGGTAACAACTTCAACGTAGGATAACATGTCAGATGTTACACATCATATGCGACTACTGTAAGGCTCGTATCTTTTTTTGTTTATACTCAATGCATGCGTATGTCACTAGGGCGACCATGTTGAGATCCTGCCCTTTATCTCCAAACGGTTACGATAATTTCTAAGTGATAACGACCCCGGGCTCTCAATGTTATCAATAATCATGCACCTACATGTAAAACATTACCGGTATATATTTTGCGATGTCTGTTTATTTTATTTTTTTCTCTCTGAGCTTTGAACATGTTTATTGTCTGCGCGCCAGGAGAAGTCATTTTTATACGCTGTGACGGGGAATAGGAGTTCGATTGTACGCATGTGCTGTCTGTCTATTCCTGACCTAAATACATCGACCGTCAGTTACATTATGCTTGATGTTCATCCAGCTTTAAGTTGTAGACTGTCACTGAAGGGCTCTTTCCACTTTTCCCATTCGCAGAGTACAGAGTACAAATAAAGTGAAAAAGAATACCTGAATGAGCGACGCTGGCAGTGACCGACTTGATGTTTTTTTTTAATGCGCAGTGTGCAGTACGTGGGAAGGCATCTGCATTTCAAACTCAGCTGACTTCTCCTGGTGCGCAGACAATAAGTTTGTAACAAACACAATTAGCGTATCCTGATGGTACAAAACTTCTGCACAGAGTGCATGCACGTCCTTTACAGTGGAGTGATTCTCGCGCGCAAAGCGTCAGATATGAGTCAAACCTTCAGCTATCACCACGTGTTTTCAGTGTTACGCTGGTTCTTGTTTCGAGTGAGAAATGCTGATTTGAAATTGAGGGAGAAAATGACTCAGATCAAATCCCACGTAGTAACCAGCGGTCGTACATCAAAATTGAAAGATTGCGGGGGAAAACACCTACCGAAATTCACAACGCTTTAATTTATTGAAGTTTGTGGCAATAGTGCACTGGTTCGGAGCACAGCGTCACGGTGGGCTTCCCGTTTCCGTGAGGGCCGGACAAGTACTGAAGACCATAATGACCCAAGGAGTGGGCGGCCGGTCTAAAGTCAAACTCATGATGATTATGGCTTATGACAAGAATGGAGTGATGGAAACAGATAAGAGTCCCTCAGGGAACCACTGTAACATGGTGATACTACAGGGACTTTCCGAAAAATGTTTTGCAGCCAAGGAAGGCCTGACACTTAAGCAGCTAGAGTTCTCATTCCGCATGATAACGCACGACCGCATATTGCCGAGCCAGTACGCACAGTTTTGGTTAATTATGTATGGGAAATCTTCCGTCACCCCTCCTATAGTCCTGATTCCATCAGACTTTGATTTGTTTCCAAAACGGAAAACAATTGCAAATCATTGAGGAGGCTTCTGATACAGTGACCCGAGTAATCAAATCAACAAAGATGGCGTCCTAAGGAGAACAATGGAGATTACATTGGAGGCCTATAAAGTCATTTTGTGAAATAAGAAAATGTTAAACCATAATTTTACGGTGTGCAGAATTTATGAAATGACCTCTGTTTAAGCATGAGCCGCTAATGGAATTCACGGATTATAACATTCAAGGAGAAGAGAGAATCGTCTTCCATGAACATTGTCTATCATTGAAGTGAGCATCTACATTAGATATTCATCCCAATTTCAATTATAGTGGCTATATGTATGCTTGAAGAGAGTCATATCCGAGGTTATTGTCTTGTAGGAAATTACTGCTAACATAGCACAATAGAGGATCTACATCACCAAGTAAGTTATCAACCATTCGTCAGCCGCGTAAAACATCACAGCGTGTTTATTTTACATTTGGGAGAGTCTGCCAAGCAAACAGTGGAGCAGAAGTGCAAAGACACTTGGTTGCAGCACTGTTTCTAGCAAATAAAACAGGGCTCTTGTGCCACCATTTATTGACTCCTTTCACTCAAATTATTTATTTTAAGCGAATTCTCAAAATATAAGGTGCGTTCAAAAAGTAACGAGCCGGAGGATACCTTTCCTACACTCATGTGGATGGCCTTGCCTTTTTTTTGGGTGGTGGTGACCCTGGATGCTTCCACTGGAGGCTTTGTCGTTTGGATTCTGGTTCGAAGTGATCACACCATGACTCATATCCAGCCACCACTCGTGCCAGGAACCCATTCCCTTCCCTCGCATAGCGCTTCAGATGACCAAGACAGTGGGCCATTCGAAATGCTTCCTCGTGTGGTTGAAGACTGTGGGTCACCCATTGGGCACTCACTTTGCGCAAGTGCAGTCGTTCCTTCATGATGGTGTGCACACTTCCGACGCTCAATCCGACCACGGCGGCTATGGCGTTCACTGTCACTCGCCGGTCCTGGGTAATGAGTGCATCACCCAGCTGGACGTTGTCATCGGTAATGCAGGGGGCGTGCCCCAGACCAGACATCATCGGCTAACGACACCCGTCCTTCCCTGAAGCGCTTGTGCCACGCCTTGACACTTGCAAGGGACATGCAGTGTTCGCCGTACACTTGTGACATTCGGCGATGAATGTTCGTTCCCCCTACTCCTTTCGCTGTCAGAAACCGAACAACACCTCTTTGCTCTTCGTTTGACGCCTCCATGTCACTGTTTGCAATGCGACTGGCAGCGTTGGACGATTGATGCATGCTGCTGCTCGCTTTGTATCGTCACGTGACGTGCACACGTGCCCTCTAGCGACAGGCTGTGACCTTCCACGCTCTGGTCGGAACCACACCTCGTTACACACGCCACGATTAGCCAATGTCATCACCGGTTTGCGCATTCCATCCCCCGGCTCTTTACTTTTTGAACGCACCTTATAAATGGAATACGTAAGCAAATAACTCAATCAACATTTTGGTGCTTCTTATTGTTCCAATAGCCTTTCATTCTTTCCGAGAAGGCTTGTTTACGTTCTCCTAGCACTTTGGGCTGTACTGTTTTTGTTTTGGTTGCTCTGTTATAACTTCCCATTTGCTTACTTTGTGTCTGAAGGTGGTCCTTTCTAAAATGTCTGTTGCACTTATGTTTGCTTTTTTGAGGTCCTTTCGAAGTTCTTCTAGCCAAGGTGTTGAGATCTTGAGTGAGATTACTTAATCTATTATCCGTTTTGTCAATCGATTTTCTGGTAGTCTAGTGAGATGAGCAAAGAATTTCATTCGTCATTTCTGAACATCAGTTTCGAGGTTTGAATAGTGTTCTGTTGTTTTCATTGATTGTAGCCTGTAGCCATCTTGGGTATATTTTGCTCCTAAGATTTTACTAATGATCTTCCTCTCTACTTTTTTGATTTCTTCAAGTTCATGATTATTATTATTAATATAATTATTATGGTAGGTGTTGCTTCATTTTGGAGATTTTGACATCATGGTCATAAATCCCATGTACTTGGATGTGTGTAGAATTTGTCCAATGACGTGTATTATTGTGGTGTCTGATACTGCTTATATTGCTATTCAAAAGTCAACCCCTGTATCCAGCCCATGACGAGCTAAGGCCGACCAAGCGACGCTGCCCAGCCATTTGGACTGCAGATATTGGGGTGACGCGTGATCATCGCGTCGGGTCCCCTCGGCCGTAAATCTTGGTATTCGTGATCGGGGCGCTGTCTCACTGTCAGACAGCTACTCAATTGTCCTCACGAGGCTGAGTGCACCCCGTTCCAACCCTCACGTCAGTTTTAAAATCCCTGACGGAGCCGGGGATCGAACCCGGCCTATTGCTATTAATACGTTCTATTTAGGAACCGGCCTTGGTGGCCAAGAGCGCTTACGTGCTAGCTCGGGCCTCACTGGAATCGGGGTGTGCTCGAATCCCACCTCAGTCGTTCTGAAAATGGTTTTCGTGGTTTACCTTTTTCACCCCCAGGCAAATGCCGAGACGATTCCCTTTAACATGTGCACCGCGGACCTCATTCCAAAAGTCCCTTCCAAGACCCTTCCTTAATTAGATCCATATTATCAGTCACCTGGGTGATCGACATGTCTCCATCCCCAGTTGCATCTGCTGACAAAAAGTGTTCAACTCCATACACTGTCTTTGTGACACGACGGTAGAATCCCTCGCAGAGTCCTTGGGTTAAGCAGAGCTGGGAGGAAAAGCGATATAGAAAATCTTTTTCTTTTATGATCTTGGGACATCTCGTTCATTAGATCTATGTACGTGAGTGTGTGGTAAATTTGTTGATAACCTGGGTTTCTGTGCTGTCTGAAGTGGTAAGTGAACTTGTAATTTTTTTATTATGATATATGAATCGCAGCCAATGGCCATAAGCTGGGCACTTTTGACTGAATGCCCGAGGGCTCCCAACAAGTTCAATTTCAAGTAGTTTTATCTTTTGCTACCAGATGCTACTGTCAATGACACTAGCGGCGAACATTGGAACTTGATAGAGCGTTGTGTAATAGCCAAATACAACCTATAAATTTTACTACACACCACCAATTGCAGTGGTAGGTTCTTTTGCATGCCATAAATCTATGACATGGGCCCGCCGGCTTTACTTCCCCTCTGAAAGATGGCATACCGAAGGAATGTAACGCTCTTAAACAATCCGACAACTTCGGCCGAGTTTGAACCAGCCATCTTCGGCATAGCAGCTCAGCATGCCACCAAATGGAGCAGGTGTTTCGGGACTTGAAATACCTGCAATAAGTAGTGGATTATCGATATTTTCTTTCTTCGGCTTTTCCCAATTAATTGGGTCACCGGAGCCAACCGGGCTCATTTTGGTTTTGACCGGGGATTCAAGGCCGGATGCCCTCCCTGACGCCACGTGATTTTCTCAGGTGAAAATTCCACCCCGTTGTCACCGGGATTCGAACCCCGGCCGTTCGGGTGAAAGACGAGCAGCTAAGCCACTGCGACATCACGCTCCCCAGTGGATTATCGATATTAATCTCTATATATAACAAGTAGTTCCGTGAAGAACTATAAAGCCTATTTTCATATATCCTACTCATGTTAATAGCCTCTATCAACATACAAAATTTCAGTTTGATTGTTGTGATAGATCCGTAGATATTGAGAACCGTCAAAATATTTCGGATGCTCGCCATTTTTGATTTTTATATATATAGGCCATAGAATTATGTAGCTACCATTAAAGGAAAATTATTGCGTAGCATCATTATTCAAACTTTCACTTCGATCGCACGATTACGACACAAGAAATAAAAACCTAATTTTAAAATTTCGCACAGCCTCCATCTTGAAGTTATGTAAACAATTGAACTAAATTAGACGTCAGTGCATTACAATATGTATAATCATTTACTGTACCATATTCCAATGCTCTCAGATCACGAGAAAAGTCTATTAAAATGTTTCAAATTCGCTTGGACGCCATGTTCGTTTTGTACTTTACAGCTTTTTGAAAGTTACATAGATAAACTCGTAGCAGTGCCCTTTATCACCGTACAAAATTTCACGGTGATATCTGTAATAGTTTTGGAGATATAGAATGCCAGTGAAATATTTCGCACAGCGGCCATTTTGAGGTTATGTAAACAATTGAACTAAATTAGACTCCAACGCATTACAATGTGTATAAATATTTGCTGTACCAAGTGCCATTACGTTCGGATGGTTAAATCGCGAGAAAAGTATATTTAAAAGTCTCAATTTCGCTTGGCCGCCATGTTGGTTTTGTAGTTACCAGGTTTTCAAATGTCACATAGGGGAACGTCTAGTGGTGCTCTTTATCACCGTACAAAATGTCAGGGTGATATCATTAATAGTTTCTGAGATACTAAATGCTGATGAAATATTTCGCACCACCGCCATGTTGGATTGGTGAGACACAATAAAATTTGAAGGGCACGGATGGGGTCGGCCAAAATGGTGCTATGATCTTACAGAGTTTCATTGAAATCTCTCCAGCCGTTTAAAAGTTATTAGGGGGACACACACACACGAATCACACACGCACACACAGACACACGGATGATCTCATAAGCCTTTTTTTTTTTTTTCATAAAATGAAAATAGCCTAAAAATATTTTTTTTCTTTGGTAGTAAGTTTGTTTGTTTGCCCCGTTTGAGTTCATATATCATTCATCCGATGAAACTTTGGTGAGTTGTTGTACACGCTGCCGCGAAGGGTTCTGAATTAGAAAATCCATTTTACAATAGATGGCGCGTGAGCTTTGGTGTGTTGTTGTGTTTGTATGTGGACTAAATTTGGAAAATCCATGCTTCTCACATGAACAGCTGTAGATTATGTGGCCTGCTCACGCGACAGAAAACCTTCTGATTTATTCATGTACGCACTAGACAGAAAAAGAAAAATCATCGTATTTTCAAATGCACTTCAATAAACAAACTTATAACACAAACACTTTCTTTAGGTCTCTCTTTCTTTCTTTTTTTCTTTCTTTCTTTCTTTCTTTCTTTAGTTCTTTCTTTTGTTCTTTCGTTTTCGTTCTTTCTTGCATTCATTCTTTCGTTCTTTCTTTCTTTCTTTAGTTCTTTCTTTCGTTTTCGTTCTTCCTTGCGTTTTTTCGTTTTCGTTCTTTCTTCATTCTTTTTTATTTCTTTCTTTCTTTCTTTCGTTTTCATTCTTCCTTTTGTTCTTTCGTTTTCGTTCTTTCTTTCTGTCTTTCTTTCTTTGGTTCTCTCTTTCTTTCTTTCTTTCTTTCTTTCTTTCTTTAGTTCTTTCTTTCTTTCTTTCTTTCTTTCTTTCTTGCTTTAGTTCTCTCTTTCTTTCTTTCTTTCTTTCTTTCTTTAGTTCTTTCTTTCTTTCTTTCTTGCTTTCTTGCTTTAGTTCTCTCTTTCTTTCTTTCTTTCTTTCTTTCTTTCTTTAGTTCTTTCTTTCTTTCTTTCTTTCTTTCTTTCTTTCATACATTCTTTCTTTCTTTCATTCATTCTTTCGTTCTTTCTTTCTTTCTTTCTTTCTTTCTTTAATTCTCTCTCTCTCTTTCTTTCTTTCTTTCTTTCTTTCTTTAGTTCTTTCTTTCTTTCTTTCTTTCTTTCTTTCTTTCTTTAGTTCCCTCTTTCTTTATTTCTTTCTTTCTTTCTTTCTTTCTTTAGTTCTCTCTTTCTTTCTTTCATTCATTCTCTCCTTCTTTCTTTCTTTCATTCATTCTTTCTCTCTTTCTTTCTTTCGTTCTTTATTTCTTTCGTTCTTTCTGGAATTACAACCCATGCCGGGTACAGCTAGTGTTTTATATTTTCAAGATGGCGGCAACTGATACGCGGGGGACGGGACATATAAACACACACAGACATTTGGCCCGTGTAAAGTCCACTTTAATTTTTTATAAATTTTGAAAGTAGGCTAAAAATACTACCCCATCGTTTAGCTGCTAAGATTCTTGGCTGTCGTCTTGAACGTCCTGGTTCGATTCCCTGCTCGATCAAGAAACGCAATTCTGGTCTGAGGGCTAGAACAGGGTACACTCAGTCTCGTGAGACAAAACTGTGAAGAGGTATGGTTCGAGTCTCACCTCAGCCATCCTGGAAGTGGTTTTCCGTGGTTTCCCACTTCTACTGCGGGCAATGCCGGGATGGTTAATAACGTAAGGCCACAGTCGCTTCCTTCCCAATTCTCGCCTCAATTGCAAATACACAAACTAAAACAGCCATTAGAGTAATGAATGAATGATCGTGCAGCCTCCGGAGAGGCCGAGTGCAGGTCTTTCGAGTTGACGCCCGTGAGCGAACTGCGCGTCGAAAAGAGGATGAAGTGATGATGAAGACGTGACACACACCCAGTCCCATGGCCATGGGAATTAACCTCAGGAGATTAATATCCCTGATGGCTCGGCTGGGAATCTAACCCGGGGCACTTCGGGCCAATGCCTAGTGCGCTAACCATTTAGCCACGGAGCCGGACATTACAGTAATAATAATAATACTAATATTGTATGGCCTTGGGTGCCGGGTGCAAACTTTGTTATTTGACTCCCAGAGGGTAGCTTGCATGTCGAATTTCCTTGTTCCTAGAAGCACTATGAAAGTCTAGGAGGTTAGATATCCAAGTTCCTTGAACACTATAGCGCTTTCTAATAGAGATATGAGGAACTTTGTGTTGGCGGAAACTCCCGGGATTAATTTTGCCATTATGAACAAGGCCTACAGAATTAAAATGGGTTCCTTAACATGCCAACAACGTACGACATGCGAGTAGTAATTTTTGCCGTCTTTCAAAAAATGACTTACCACGGCCAGGAGCGAACCTGCAAGCTTGGGGTTAGTAGACCGACACGATAACCACTCACCCACCGTGTAAAGCAGCCATTACTGTAATACTGGTTATCAGACGAATTCTACACACACCCAAGTATATGGGGCCGATAGACCACGATATGGCAATGAATCAACAACAACGTGGCCACTGATGCGAACTGACATTCAGGTATATTCAAAAATAACAAAACATTGAAACAATACACCTAACGCACAATAAACCACACAATTAAAAACGGACAGTCAAATATTAATTTAAGCTGAAATCATTGTCTGGCAAACGTTTCAGGGTCATTACACACAATGTTTATTGCTATCGTAATGAATGTGTTATGCGATGAACCACGAACGCCTGTCACATGAAACATTGCTCATCCAGGTGTGAGTCAGCTTATGCATACGGAAGAATGCTACTAAATAGAATTGCACGAAAAATATTCCATCTATTTTGAATGGTTCCCTTCAATCCCTCATTAGTGCATTTTTACCCCACCCATGCTCCGGACATAGCTCAATATGTCTCTATTTCAAAACTGGTTGATGTGGCATACAATCTTGAAACAGTGCACTGGTTCAATCCCCGTTTGGGCTATTATTCCGGAACTGAATGTCACCTAGAACACAGCAGGTTTAAAATCAGGAAAGTGATGGCATGACAAATGGATACAGCGACAAATGCCTTTATTGTATGCGAAATTTCTGACCAAAATCTGACTCTTGGCGAAGGATAAACGAAAGGTCCGAGTGAGGTGAGGAATATTGACAGTTTTACTGTTTTGTGTATATAGAAGAAGTATAACTCGGCAAGTTTAGCTGTAGTCCTGAGTGAGGGCGCTGCAGGCACGAGCGAGATCGATGGCAGCGATATACAACATGACACTGAGTTGTCCCTTACTCTGTGCCAAATGTGGTTTGATTGGGTTTTGTTGTGTTTCTATTGATAAGGGGGATCGATTTTCACACATATACGGCCGCTATATTCAAACTATTGGGCTGATGACCTTGTAGTTTGGTCAATAGACGCTTCCCATATAAAAGTATGTTATTGCAAAATTTGGTAGAAATCGGATGATTAGATTAGTCGTAATTTGATTTAACCTTTGAACATTTGGGTGGCCGTCCTTACGTTTTCGTCAAGATGGCGGCGATATAAAACATGACACTAAGGTGCCGTTTGCTAGTGCTGCCTCTGTACCAAATTTCGTTCAATTCGGTTTCACCGTGTTTGAAATGATAGGGGGGGACAGACCATAGCACACACACATAAACACACACTCACACACACAGAGACACACAATTTTTGACCCTGTGTTGATCTCATAAGTCTACTTTCATTTTTTGCAAAAATCTAAAGTAGTCTGATAACGTAGACAACATTACTACTGAAGTTATTCACAATAACAATTCAATGGATCACAGGCTCAGGAGACTTTGGAGGAGGAAGGCCGGTGGGAAGGCCACTTAATAGATGGGAAGATGGTGTATGTCAGGATGCAGCCCATATCCTCAAGATCCGAAATGGGAGAGTTGCGGCGCAGGATCGACAAGGTTGGCGGAGAGCGACTGGGGATGCCATGACCCGAACACGGGCCGACGCGCTATAGAAGAAGATCACAGGCTATGTACTTAAACCACATTAATAATAATAATAATAATAATAATAAAGCAACAAACATAGAAGTGAACTATATTTTCGGTAAATAAGTATGACGAGTTTTTACAAACTTATGTAATCTAAACATTGTATATATATCTATATACAGTAGCCTATATATTTGTGTTTTAATTGTAATTCATAAACATCGTATACTAATTAAGCCTAATTGAACAGGATCTGAAGATGAACGCCTGACGTTCGAAACAATGCCATCCAATTAAGTACCCCATTTTGTACATAAAAGCGTGTTATTTTGTAATAATATCTCGCTTTTTCTTCAGGTTTCTTTAATTGAACATAGATAGTAACTTCTCCTTGACGATAGTCCTTAAATAAATTTCTTTACAAGTTTCCCTTGTAATTTCCTCCTAATTAATGCACTTTCTAAGGGAATAATTGAACAACCCCAAAAACGAACTTGCCATTACTCATTCTCTTTCATAACATAGACAACCCAGTCTCTGATTAAAAACTCCAAGCACTCACTATAATTTTAAAGCTATTCGTAAGCTATCCCACACTTTTCTTATTCAATACAAGGAACTGCCTCCCCTAATCAATATTGATGAGCCTGAAACATTTACAGTGTATCGATTATAGTAGCCTCTAAAATTTGGGTGATTGGAAATTGTTTGCAATGTTTGATATTAACAAAACAAAACAGTAATAAGATGTGACATATGTGAACTTAAGTTCCACTTCTACGGAAAAAGTTTTGTTGCCGAGGAATAGCTGAATATAGCCCGTCCTGATGACGCTAGGCTTCTCCTTGAACGATTTCGAATTCTCTTCATGATCAGGCCGGAGAATTTTAACTTGCTATGTTTGATTCTGTTTGTTTTAAGACTTGGCCTTGACCATCATTTCATCTTCATCACGACGTGCAGGTCGCCCACGATAGATAACTGGAAAGATCTGCACTATGCCTCTCCAAAGGTCACAGTCCATTTAAGCTGAGTATTCATGTGTTGTGAAGTGTAATAGGTGCAAATATGATCACCCACAAATTCACGCATAACTGGCATACAAAATTTCCTGGGTCCTTTGATAAACAGATCATTTTGATTTTCATTCACTCTCGGGAATTGAACCCATATTACCCCTACTTCGAGCAGATCCACTAACCGACTAAACTGACGCCTGACCAAGGTTCACTTGTAGCTTTCGATGTTTGTTGACTAGCTTGAAATCACCTCACAAGTACACCAACATTCCTCCTCACTTTCTACAACATGTCCATGCTACAGGGTGATTTCTGGCTCGGTCGACGGGTCTCTCACAGCCCGAGTTGAGCACTCAACGCCCGAGCTACTTGCCACGTACCACCGCCTGCCAGCTATAACGAAGAAAAAGAATGCGTACTATTAAATATACGGTACTTATAGAAGAATTTGGAAGTGTTTTATCTCGGCTAGCAAGCTTTACAGATACATTCAGATGAATTTGCCGTTCACTCGATGCACTTAGTCAGAACGATATGGCCACACAGACGCAATTAACTTCTAAAACTACAAACAAAAAGTTTTTAGGATCGTGTGACCATCGCAGGAACTATAGAAAAAATGCATTAGTTATGATATTTTTCAAATTCAGCTTATGTGAATCACCCGCAATAGTGAACCATTAAATTTACATACAATCACATTGTGTGTGCCACTAGGAGGTCATATGCGTGTCACTAGTGGCACGCGTGCCGCAGGTAAATTCATTAATAGCCTCATTGTAAAATGAGCTAAAGAAGCTGATAAAAAAACGTTTCGTTTCCATAATAAACCAGGCCAAATTTTTTGCGTAGAATATTACAATCATATGTAATCACCGGCAGAGTTGGTGCTCAGACGGTAATTTATCTTCTGTGTGTTCTGGTACATAGAATGGGGGGCATATAAGGGGCACTTGGTAATGAATCTCTATTTCTGATGTTGTTCTTAATTCGGTCTAGGTGCTTTGAATATCTTAGCCATCAGCTAGGACTTGAAGCTTATTCTAGCTTTCTTCTGCTCTTGATCGACATCGTAAAAATTGGAAGCCTTGATCTTCCCACACACTCCTCATGACCAGTGGCTCTGCCAAAACAAATTCTTGTTTGAGGGCTGGAACGGGGTCAACTCAGCCTCGTGAGGCAAAACTGAAAAGAGGAGGGTTTGATTTGCACCTCAGCCATCTTGGAAGTGGTTTTCCATGGTCTCCCACTTATACTCCAGGTAAATGCCGGGATGGTTCCTAACTTAAGGCCACGGCCAGCTCCTTGCCAATCCTTATCCCAATTTCAAATACACACACTAATATAGCCATTACAATAATACAGATTATCAGACAAATTCCACACACCTAAGTACACGTGACTGCCTGACCACGCTGACGCAAAGACCCTAAATCAACATACAACAACAATCATCATAAGTAAATTGAATTGACTTGAGTCTTGTTATATATAGTAGCGCTTTGCACAATAAAATTAATATACATATTACAATACCTCTCCGCCTTCATAAATTTCATTACGCATTTTATGTCAGGGAAATAGAGAGTCATTACCTTGGGTCGCGCGGTATTTGTTTATCATTCTCGGGAGTTCATTCACCTCACCGGGTTTAGCAACCCTTTATTAAAATTGAATATCCCGTGATGCCATTTGCTTAACGTAATAAACATATGATATATGAGTCACAGGCAGGAAGTATGACCTTACCTCTGACATCCATCATTTATTCCACGTAATAATAGCCCGGAAATTGATTCTTTCATAATGAGCACATAAAGTTTTGCTGAATGACAGGCATTAATCGATAAATAATTCCATATGATTGAATTTTATTCTGGTTTCCTATTACATGCTCTGTTTTTAGCAGATAATTACGGAGTCGTTTTGTGTCAGTTTTTATATTAAAATACAGCTAAATTCCGCATTGCTGTATGAGGAAGGTCACACTGCCACAAAGGCCAAAGTAAAATGAAGGATCCTCAATTAAAAAGTTTTTTTTTTCACGCTTATATGATGTAGCGGTGTTTTTTGAGACTCTTGTTCCAAAGGTTTGATTCCAGGCTCTGCCAAGAAACCTATGTAGGTTTAATCTGAGTACTGAAACAAGATACTCATCCTCTTGAGAATACATGAGACAAAGTGGCATCAATTATCAACATAGACATTCTAGAAATGGTTTTCCGTGATTTCCTACTTCTACTCCCGGCAAAAAATGAAATTATACCCAACTTTCAGTTACAGCCTTCCCAATTCTAGTCCCAATTTTGAACAATACATAATATCACAATTATGAAGATTAAATCAGACAGATTGCACACATAGGCCTACGAGGGCAGATCAAAAAGTCTTTGCCCCTATTTATTCGCCTACTTTCGATTTTAGCAAAAAAATGAAAGTAGACTTATGAGATCAACACAGGGCGAAAAAAAGTGTGTCTGTATGTGTGTGTGTGTGTGTATGTGTGTGTGTGTGTGAGTCTCTCTCTCTCTCTCTCTCTGTGTGTGTGTGTGTGTGTGTGTGTGTGTGTGTGTGTGTGTGTGTGTGTGTGTGAGTGTGTGTACTCTGAATGTCTGTCCTCCCCTATCAATTCGAAAACGGTGAACGCGAATTGAACGAAATTTGGTACAAAGGTAGCACTAGCAAAGGACACCTCAGTGTCATGTTTTATATCGCCGCCATATTTAGGGAAACGTAATGGCGGCCACACAAATGTTCAAAGCATAAATCAAATTACGACTAACATAATCATTCGATCTCTACCAAATTTTGCAACAACATACCTTTATGGAGGAAGCATCCTTTGACCAAATTAATAGGTCATCAGCCTAATAGTTTGCGGATGGCGGCCATCTTTGTGTCAAAATGGATTCCCCCTATTAATTCAAACACGGTGAAACCGAATGGAAGAAATTTGGTACAGAGGTAGCACTAGCAAAGGGCACCTCAGTGTCATGTTTTATATCACCGCCATCTTGACGTAAACGTAATCGCGGCCACCCAAATGTTAAAAGCTAAAATGTAATTACGACCAACCTAATAATCTAGTCTCTACCAAATTTTGCAACAACATATCTTTATGTGGGTAGCATATTCTGACCAAACTGCAAGATCATCAGCCCAATAGTTTGCAGATGGTGGCAAATCGATTCCCCCTATCAATTCAAACAAGGTGAAACCGAATTGAACGAAATTTGGTACAGAGGTAGCACTATCAAAGGGCACCTCAGTGTCATGTTTTATATCGCTGCCATCTTGTCATAAACGGAATGACGGCCACCCAAATGTTAAAAGCTTAAATCAAATTACCACCATCCTAATAATTTGATCTCTACCAGATTTTGCAACAACATGCCTTTTTGTGGAAAGCATCTTATGACTGACTACAAGGTCATCAGCCCAATAGTTTGCAAATAGCGGCCATGTATGTGTGCAAATACATTCCCCATGTCAATACAAACACGGTGAAACCGAATTGAATGAAATTTTTTACAGAGGTAGCACTAGCAAAGGGCACCTCATATTCATGTTTAATATCCCTATAGCACGTTGTATTTCAACAAGCTACTACAACCAACATTCAATTATACTCCTTGAAAAGGACAAAGAGTTATAACAATACCCATGCATTTAGGAGAAAGTAGGCTATATGTTCTTTACTGAACATCTTGCTTTATTTTTTTAGCCAAAAAATCATACAGATAATTACAAATATATGAACTATTCTGCGTACCTTACACTATTGTTTCCACATAGTCGCCGCATTTGTTCTGACATTTGTCCCATCGCACCACTAATTTTGAGATGCTCCCCTGGTAGAATTCAGCCGGCTGACTGTCGAACCATTTTTGGACTGCTGCCTTGGTGTCATCTTTGCACGTGATTCGCTATCCTGCCAAGAACGTCTTAGGCGGACCATGACAATGTGGCAACCAGAACCGCCAACACGCTCCGGTCATTTCACTGGACCAACCACAAGACAGTCCGAACCTCGCTCCTAGTGATTTCTCTGCGGAGAAAAAGTGCAAGAATCATTGGTATGAGAAGTGGAACGCAGTTTCTCCGCTTTCAAGCACATTTTAACGGAAGACAGAAGAAGGTTTACACCTGAGATTCTTCCAAAGTACGAGTACTTTATTCTTTATTTTCATACTAGAAGTGTCTCTGAATACTGAAAACTTTGGTGCTGATAGTGTTAAAAATTAATTGTGTTTTTCAGTGTCATACTGAAGCAAAATGAGTCTGCTGAAAACTTTTGCGCATACAATGTTCGAAATTGAATTATGTGTTTTTCAGTGCCATACTTATGTTAGGTATATTGAAGTTGGTGCTTTCAAATACGTACTAAAGTTACATGTAATTTAAATTGTTTTAAAGGAAACAATGACATGCCGAGTGAGTTATACAAATATACATTCCAAAAAACTTATAAAAACCTAAATTAAACATATAAGGTAATATAAAATCCTAATATAGGCCTACTGATAGATAGAACCTATTTTTAGCCTATTTTCAATTTTGAAAAAAATAGGCTTATGAGATCACCTTTTGTCCGTGTGTGTGTGTGTGTGTGTGTGTGTGTGTGTGTCCTAATAAATTCTAAACGGCTGGAGCGATTTCAATGAAACTCGGTAGGTTCATAGCACTATTCCGGGCGACCCCGAACGCGCCCTTCAAATTTTGTTATGTCTCACCAATCCAACATGGCGCCTGTGCGAAATATGTCACCAACATTCAATATCTCCGAAACTATTACCGATATCACCCTGGAATTTTTTACGGTGATAAAGGGAACTACTAGAAGTTCACCTATGTGACTTTTGAAAACTGGTAACTACAAAATCAACATGGCGGCCACGCGAATTTGCGACCGTTAAATAGACGTTTCTCGCGATTTAACCAACCAAACGCAATAGAACTCGGTACAGTATATGTTTATACACATTGTAATGCATCGGCATCTAACTTCGTTCAATTGTTTACATAACCACAAGATGGCGGATGTGCGAAATATTTCACCGGCATTCTATATCTCTGAAACTATTAGCGGTATCACCCTGAAATGTTGTACGGAGATAAAGGGCACTACTGGAAGTTCAACTATAAGACTTTCAAAAACCGGTTTACTACAAAACGAACATGGCGGCCAAGCGAATTTGAAAATTTTAAATAGACCTTTCTCGCGATTTAATGTTCCAAACGCAATGAAATCTGGTACAGGAAATGTTTATACACATTGTAATACACTGGTATCTAATTTAGTTCAATTGTTTACATAACCTCAAGATGGTGGCTGTGCAAATTTTAAAATTAAGTTTTTATTTCTTGTGTCGTAATCATGCGATCGAAGTGAAAGTTTGAATAATGAACGTACGCAATAATTTTCCTTTATTGGTTCATGACTCTATGGCCTATACATTTAACAATCCAACATGGCGACCATCCGAAATATTTGGACGGCTCTGAATATCTACGAATATTTTACAGCAATCAAACTGATTTTTTTTATGTTCATAGGGGCTATGAACTTAAGTTCACCTATAGGACTTTAAATGACCTAGTGATCACAAATCCAACATGGCGGCGACGCGAAGTATAAATATTCACATGGATGTTTCTCGCAATTAACTATCCGAGTGCAGTAAAACTTGGTACAGTAAATCCTTATACGAATGTTAATCCACTGACATCTAATTTATTTCAATTGTTTCCATAACCACAAGATGGCAGCTGTGCGAACTTTTAAAATCTCGTTGTTACTTCTTGTGTCCTAATCATGCGATTGATATTTGAATGCTACACGTACACAATAATCTTCATGTAACAGTACATAACTCTAGGACCTACATATATAAATTCCAATATGGTGACCATCCGAAATATTTAGTCGGTTCTCAATATCTACGAATCTATTACAGCAATCAAACTGAAATTTTATATGTTCATAGTGGCAGTTAACATAAGTAGGATATATGAAAATAGGCTGTATAGTTCTTCACGGAACTATTTTTTAACTTTTTAGATCATAAAAATAAGGGGCTTGGTGAAGATTTGCTTTACAGGGCCGAGCATTATCACATGCATTACCACATGGCGTCAGCTACCGCTGCGTCGATTGTTTCATTCGGAATAATTCAGGCAATCTACTCTTCGATTTTGACGATTAACTACAAATCTTTTACGCGACCTGTGACTAAGGTTGCAATCTCTAAATGTGATACGAGAGATATTTTACGAGCTGATATCGTACGACTCGGAAGTGCCTTTATTTTGCCACCCTTTCCCGGCTGAAGAACAAACCCGTGATCTTGGACTAGAAGGCGCACACCACGTGTATTGATTGTTTAATAATCCAGTTAAGTATTATACCAAAGGTAACGGACTGGTATTATTTGAGAAGCAGTGGGGGCTCACGCTCTGAAATGAATATGGAGTAGTGGCGATGAACGCTGGTGTGGGATGGGAAGGGGGTAGTTTTTCATTCATTCCATGACATGCCTAACTTAATTATTATATTTTAAACTTTTAATTTTTAATTTTAATCTTTTATTTTTTATTTCAATTTTTATTTTTAACTTTTATTTTTATTTAAAAATTTTCAGTTTTGAACTTTTATTTTCTTAACTTTTATTTTAATTTTAATTTTAAATTTTTATTTTTATTTTTATTTTTTATTTTAATTCTTAATTTTAATTTTTTTTTTTTTTTTATTTTTTATTTTTTTTTTTTATCTTTTTATTATTTTTATTTTTATTTTTATTTTTATTATTATTATTATTATTTTCATTTTCATTTTCATTTTCAGTTTCAGTTTTATTTTTTAATTTCCTTCCCTCTGTCCTTCCTTTCTTCCCTCCATCCCTCCATCCCTCCTTTCCTCATTACATCCATCCTTCCTTTCCTCTTTACTTACTTTCCTTCCTTTTCTCCCTCTTTCCTGCCTTCCTCCCCTCTCTTCCTCTTTCCTTCCTTCCTCCAAATGAATAAACAAGAACTATATTGACACCTCTGCACAGACCAAATATTTGCTCAACGTTGGGAGCTGCGTGTTTCAAATATAATCAAGAATCGCCAAGTACGTAATGTATTTACAACACTGAATATACAAGTCCTAAACTTAAGCATTGATCTACATACTTGGTAAATAAGTGAATAGGAAATTCACTAGCCACGTCTGAGGAACCACCATTGAAGAGAAGGCCCATCACGTTGAAAAGATTTAGCGAGAGCAGTGTGCGCACTTTTATCAGCCCATCACAAAGACAGACAGGGCTCTTTCCTCGAATTACATCAAAGTTAATAGATTTTGAAGCTGAAACGGTGAGATCAAATAAATTTCATTCTCCGGGTAGCGTTATATTTCGTCATTTATGAGCTTAGAAAACGATATCACTCACTTCTACTCAAGAAGACTAAATTCACTTTAAAGGTATCAAGACATTTCGTTCACTGCTTGACTACAACAGCAATTTATTAGATCCATCTACTTATGTACACTGAGTGGCCAAAAGTCTTGGGAAGGGTAGTCCCATGTGAAAATGTGCCGTGTATGACTCCTGAGCGTTGCGGATAGCTGCGGCGGAGCAGAGCAGTCTGTTACAGACACGAGTGTGGTGAAGGTGGCAACACGTCGCGAGTTAACCGACTTTGAACGAGGGTTAATCATCAGCGCACGGCTCATGGGTCATAGCATTTCGGGGATTACACGTGAATTCGGGTTTCCGAGATCAACAGTGTCGAGGGTGGATCCTCAATATCGCAGAGATAATGTTTCCATCTGCGTAAACCACCGCACGGGATGATCACAGGTGTTTAACGAACGGACATCACGTCACCTCAGCAGAACCATACGGGGCGATCGAAGGTCTACTGTGAGTCAGATCACCGCCCAGTTGAATGTTGGGAGTCAGGAACCAATCTTTTCGAGTTAATGCCTCACCTAGTGCTGCCGTTTTGAGGGTTCATAGAGGAGCTACTCATATTCCGTGCCTTCCTACTAAGTGTAGGCTATATAACAATGTCAGACTTCGAACAGGAGATACGTTGAGTTAAGAGGTGGTTTAGCAAAACAGGAATGAGTTATGGCTATCGTAAGAATCGTCTTACTTTAACCACTAAAAGCTAAGTTATTAAATTTGTTTTTGAAGAAAATTTGTCGGCCGAGGTAAAGGTGCTAACATTTGATAATATTTTTTTCGCAACCTTCACAAAATCACGTTCTATAATAATAACATAGCAGTATGTCATTATAGATGCCATTATTTTACAAATCATAAACAAAAATTCGTAGTAGAATGAATATGCAACTAAGCAAATTCGGTTGTTAAGCTGCCTGTGGACTCGGTAGACGTGGGTTTGAACCCCACCGTCGGCCGTCCTTGAAATGGTTCTCCGTGATTTACCATTCTCAACTCCAGACAAATGCTAATAAGTCACGGCCGCTTCCTTAAATCTCCTTGTCCATTTCCATTCATCTTCATTCATTTTATCTCCCATTACCCCTCTCATGAGGTTGGCTTCAGGAAGTGCATCCGGCCGTAAAAACCATCCGCCACTTAGAAATTCATCGCATCTCATCTCCGACCCCTTAAAAACGGGAATAATAAGGGGGAGACATACAGAGGCCTACTATGTGTGTCTCCCTTCTTGGTGTAGCGGCTAGCAATCTTGGTTATCGCCCCGGAGGTCCGGGTTTGATTCCCGGCTCTGTCAAGAAATTTCATTCTGGTCTGAGGGCTGGAACGGGGTCCACTCAGCCTCTTGAGTCAAAACAGACAGGTGTTGGGTTCGATATCTATCTCAACTATCTTAGAAGTGGTTCTATGTTGTTTCCCAGTTCTACTCCAGGCAAATGCCAGGATTGTTCCTACAGAGGTGTGCAAATTCTTCTTCTTCTTTCTTGCCCGGTGTGAGCTTTGGCCTCGCCAACCACAGATTTCCATCGATCTCGATCTTAGACGGCTGTTCTCCAGGGTCGTAGGTTCATTGTTTGCAAGTCCTCCTCCTCTTCATCTTTCCATCGATTCCTTGGTCTCCGAGGGCGTCGTCTTCTTTCCATTCTGGCTTTATATATAATCTTTTAAAAAAATATATATAATCTTTATGTTCTTTTGTCTTCCATCCTTTCAATGTGGCCCAGCCATCGTAGTCTTTGTTACTTTATATATCAACGATGTCTTCGCTTTTGAGAATTTTATCTATTTCGCTATTAGTTCGTATCTTCCATTCTCCTCTATCCTATACAGCACCATAAATTCTCCGTATTATTTTCCTCTCAAACACCGTAAATTTATTGCAATCCTGAACCAACATATTCCATGTTTCTGAGCCATAAGTTAATACTGGTCTGATCAAGGTAGGCTATGTAAATTTTGAGTTTTGTTTTATGCGACAACAATTGCGACTTAATGAGTTTCAGATTGGCAAAATAGGCTCTGTTTGCATTAATAATCCTTCTATTTATTTCTTCACTCACTTTGTGCATAATATTAGACTCAAAGCCAGTTTTCCAAAATTGTAATCATACTTTTCATGATTTAATGCAGTAAATATGTTTACAAGGCGCTGAAATTATTTCAAATATTTAACCAACAGTCCTAATTACATTTGATTTTAAGAAAATCGTAGTAAAATTATTTTTTTGAATTTTCATTAAAAGAGGAGCCTTTTTAATGCAAAATGCCACACGTTTTGTTTTGATTAACATATTCTACGTTTCGTGTGAATTTAAAGCAGAGGCACTCAAAGTCCTTTTACTAATCAACCGATCTTGGACTATTCAAAGATTCGTGGAACATGGTTTGAAATCTCCTGATTTAGAAGGTACATTCCAAAGTCAATGAAACAAGAGAAAACGGACCCAAATCAGATATGCCTTGGAATATCCAATTCTTAATATTTCCAGTGGGAATTCATAATGGGAAAAGTTATAAGTCTACAGGGGAGAAAAAATTATTAAGTAGGGTCATAAAAGATGTCAACAGTTGGGCAATAAAATGATTCTAACTGAATTAAATTCTTTGTTTTATTCTAATAATTTACTCATCTCTGTAACTAAATGCCACGGCCGCTTCCTTTTCAATCATCACTTGAATTACAAATACACACACTAATACATCCATCTCCATAACGCAGGTTATCAGACAAAAACAGACACTCATGGGGCTGAATGACCACGATGTCCAAGCCTCTCATATGAAACAACATTAGTTACATACTGTGAGTATGCAATCTACATGGAGTGAAAATGTATCAATACGCGTTGTATTATAGGTTATGTTAAGCGTTGTTCTCTTGTGAAGATTGTTGACCTTGAATGAGGTCACGGTAGGAGGACGACAGAATACTTTTCACGATGAACTTTGTAAAGGTATGCTGGAATTCATCCAAGAAGGATGAATGGGACATAATCATCAACCGTAGTTTAGAACGTGGGGTATTGACTGGTATTCGTCTAACCTGGGTACATAACCAGGCGATGGAAGACAAACACACATGCACCATATAGAGCTTACTCAAGTCAGCGAGAAGAGAAGAAAAGTTATATGATACAGAGGGTGGAGAGGAGGTTGGAGAAAATGTAGATGAAGCCGTGCACCTTAAGAGAATGGCACAGTTCATAAAATCCGACAAAATAAGTAGCGGGAATTCTACCAGTATAAGTTTGTGCATAAATGGACCAAGGGCATTATTTGCGATTGCGTACTTCGTGCTCAAAATTGTAGACGATGTAAAAAGGTCAGAAAATGCAAACCACATAATATGCAAATTTATTTAATTTTAGATATGACCCATCTGTAGCATTCGGTAAGTTTGCGTGTCATTTCAAAATAGATTAGTGGCCTTGGATAGAAAACATGTAGGTATTACACTGTGAGCTGACAGCAAATTGAATTTCATCACAGAGCATCTCGTCCAATTGGAGATTAATTTGTAGACGAACCAGTGGCGGAATTCATCTACGAGTATTTTAACGATTTTAGCATATTGAAAGCATGTTGGTTATCAAATGGGAAATGTTCAACCCGTCAAAAGAAGGGAGTTTTTATCAGCCATCAACAAGGGTAGGCTGTTTAGTAATTTAAATTTTAGTATGACCGGTATTGTTACATATTTGTCATGTCTTACTTCAAAATAATTAATGCTTTCCAGTTATCCCAATCTAGTACCAGCGTATCACCCCGGTGTCCCATCATTCGGCTCATCAATTGGGGAGCTGCACCATACCAATTGATGAACCCAATGTTACATTGTAGTGAAGAGTTGGACGTCGATTGGCATGTCTGAAAAGATATATTGACATGATAATAAGTACGAAAAATTGAATATTGGTTCCATGTTGGATCATCAAATAAATAACTAAGTTACGAGGGAAGGAAGCTTGCAGTTTTACATGACCATTTATCTCGCGATCAAGAGTCTCAAGGCCTCCATTTGTATGTGAAATCCGACCCTCAAGACGTGCAATTCACTTCGAAAATCCGACATACATTGACTATTAAGTTAAATAAATAAAAATAATAAAAATATACTAAGAAATAAATTAATAAACAAACAAGTATCGTAATCATCATTAACAGGCCATTAAGACCCAATAAGAGCATAAAACAAAAAGAGGCAGTCAGTCTGAAAGACTGGACTTTATATCATTTTAAATGCTACAAATGCTGAAAAATGCTAGAAAGGCTGGAGGCTTCTCGCTTCGCTCGAAGTCAAAGACTCTTGACATGTTAGATGATCAAGAAACAATCAGAACGCTAGAAAGTTACAAGTCATGAGGGAGCTGGCTGGATGACGTCACGCTCGCCGTGTCGTTGCCGTCTCGTAACACCAGAGCTCACCAGTGAACTCAGTACACATGCACCAAGCGGTACTATGACCTCACACACCTCAGTGCATTCTCGGTACATTTCGTGACGTCACCGTAACGTAACGACGAAGTCGACTAAATCATTTAAAATGATAAAATATATAAAATAACACAGGCATTCAACAGGAGGGACTGATGAGACTTTTCACAAGTATCTGTCGCAGATGATCTTCCACCTTTCTCTGTTCCTTGCATCCTCCACAGTTGCTGTTGGTACCACCGGTGGCATTATCGCTCGATCCTTCCATCTTGTTCTAGGGCGGCCTCTCGGGCGTCTGCCAGTTGGTGTCGAGCTGAAAACACGATTGGATATGGAATCCTCAGCTCGAATGACATGTCCTAACCATTGAACCTCCTCCTCTCCAGAATCCGGTTGATGCTTGTCTTCCAAAAGCGTTGATAAAGGTCTTGGTGAGATCTTCTTTCCCACCTTTCTGTTTCTACATTATATAGTGGACCATATATTTTGCGCAAGACCATCCTTTCAGAAACGTTCCTCAAGTGTTGGAGGCGTGGCCCAGGTCTTACAGCCATATAGGACCACAGGTCTCACCAAGGTCATGTAGATTTATGTACCTTAATTTCCTGTGAAATCAAACGTGATTTGAAAAGATTGTTCAAGCTATAGAAAACACGATTCGCTGTAGTTATCCTTTGCTGTACTTCCTTTGCTATCTCATTCCTGTTCGAAAAGACCGATCCTAAATATTTGAAATACTCTACCATCTCAAAATTGTGCCCATCAATATTGATGCTATTAAGATTGTTCGGCCGACGAGACACCCTCAGATATTTTGTTTTTGAGTCGTTGACTACCAGACCCACCTTCCCTGCTTCTGTGAGAAATCTAGCTGTGTATCGTAAGAAATAAATAAATAAATAAATAAATATAAAAAACACGTAATGAATAAAACGTTAGGATTTCAGCCGATTCAACACCACTCTAATAGTAAAGTCAATAAAAGGGACGTGTTATGAACGCTATAATAGTCTTCATCAGCCAAAAAATAATTGGTGGAACATCAAAAAATTAATACATGAAACAGACACATATACAATGGATTACCTACTTTTGGCTGATGAAAACAAATAATAATAGTCAAAACATCTCCCTTTAATTGACAGATGTTGTTAATTAATTTTAGGGGCTTGGGACATATAGGTCATCAGCCCCGTGTACTTAGGTATGTGTTGAACTTATCTGATAACCTGTATTTGTGTAATGACTGTAGTAGTGTGTGTAACTGTATTACGGACAGGGACGAGGTAGTGTCCTGACACTTGAGGCAAGGTACAATCCTGGCATTGCCTGGAGGGATTATGGAAACAAGTAGTTCCGTGAAGAACTATACAGCCTATTTTCACATATCCTACTTATATTAGTTGCTTCTATCAACATGTAAAATTTCAGTTTGATTGCTGTAAAAGGTTCGTAGATATTGAGAACCGTCTAAATATTTCAGATAGTCGCCATGTGGGATATTTATATATGTAAGCCACAGAGTTATGTATTATTAGATGACTATTTTGCGTAGGTTCATTATTCAAACGTTCACTTCCATCGCATGATTAATACACAAGAAATCAAAACTTAACTTTAAAATTGCGCACAGCCGCCATCCAGAGGTTATGTGAACAATTGAACTAAATTACATGTCAGAGCATTACAATGTGTATAAACATTTACTGTACCATATTTTACTGCGTTCAGACGGTTAAATCGCGAGAAAAGCCTATTTAAATGATTCACCTTCACTTGGCCGCCATGTTCGTTTCATATTTTACAAGTTTTTGGAAGTCTCATAAATGAACTTCTAGTAGTATCTTTTATCACCGTACACAATTTCTGGGTGATATCAGTAATAGATTCGGAGATATAGAATGCCGGTGAAATATTTCGCACAGCTGTCATCTTGAGGTTATGTATACAATTCAACTAAATTAGATGCCTGTGCATTACAATGTATTTAAACATTTGCTGTACCAAGTTTCATTGTGTTTGAATGGTTGAATCGCGAGAAAAAGTATATTTAACAGTGTAAATTTCGCTTGGCCGCCATGTTTGTTTTTTAGTTAACAGTTTTTTGAAAATCTCATAGGTGACCTTTTAGTAGTGCCCTTTATAACCGTACAAAATTTCATGGTGATATCAGTAATAGTTTCGGAGATATAGAATGCCAGTGAAATATTTCGCACAGTCACCATGTTAAATTGGTGAGACGTAATAAAATTTGAAGGTCACGGTCGGGATCGGTCAAAATAGTACTATGACCTTACCGAGTTTCATTGAAATCGTTCCAGCCGTTTAGAAGTTATTAGTTGGGACACACAGACAGACATATGCACACACACACACACGGACAAAAGGTGATCTCATAAGCCTATTTTTCTTCATAACATGAAAATAGACTAATAGGCTAAGAAAAGTGGAGGGAAATCACACTCAGGATAGCCACTGTGAGTGCCAGGAATCAAACCTCCAATCTCCGGACTTGGTGCAGCTTTCCTCGCGGTCGTGGTGCACGATTTAACGAGCACGGATACGCCGCGGGATGGTCCCTTAAATTTGCTCTTATTTATTCATGAATTGATTTATACATTCATTTATTGTTAAGGGTGAAAATTAATGGTTTATTCCTAGTGAATAAGTTAGTTACTTCTGGAAAATATTAACTCTTCTGATCGAATACTCGCAGCCAGTGTGTTTAAATTCTCGTTTCCTCTGGGCTGTTCACTTTATATGAGTAAAGCTGTGAACAAGGAGGTTAAAATGCCCCGTGATATACTGTATTTAAGCTAACGTTGCTGTGCTCTCGGCTCCTGTTATCGGGGTGACTAACGAAGCTACTGTTAATGAGGCTGGCCTATATTGTCTGCCGGGTAGTCAAGCACGTTCTCCTTCAATTTTACCGTGGTGGTTGAGTGGTTATCGTGTCGGACTACCAACACCAAACTTGCAGGTTCACTCCTGGCCATGGTAAGTGATTTTTGAAAGGTGACAAAATCACGGCATGCATGTCATACGTTGTTGGCATGTTAAAGAACCCATTTGAATTCAGTAGGCCGTGTTCGTAATGGCAAAATTAATTTCGGGATTTTCCGCCAACACAAGAAGGTTCCACCTTTCTCTACTAGAGAGCGCTGTAATGTCAAGGAGCTTAGATATATAACCTCCTTGACTTTCATAGCGTTCCAAGGAACAACGAAATTTGACATGCAAGCTGCCCTCTAGGCGTCAAATAACAAATCTTGCACCCGGCATCCGAGGCCATGCGATATTATTATGATATTATTGATGTGTAACATCTTTCCACTCGGATGCTGGATATTTTTTGTGGGAGTGATTTTGGAAAAGGGACGCAAATGGGACGGAAATGCGCAAGAGGAAACAATGAGCGCGCGCGGTGGCGGAGATTGGTACCACGATGAACTGTCGGCCAACATACAGCCCTATGTGGAATGTATATCGCATACGGTTTACTTCAAGGTTTGGAGGCCCCATTGAAGATATTCCTACAATAAATCATTGGTACTACACCGTATCTCGCGCATGCACACCGGTCAGTATTTGGCACTGGTGTTTTACAAGTAGTTATTTCAATGACCAACAGAGTTCACTGTTAACAAGGGATTTGCGCTCCCGGCAGACACAAGTCACCCGGACGAGACTTGCATCATCGCTGAGCCATCAAAATTTCATAGCATGAGCAGAAATAATAGTAATGGGAACTCACCGAAGGTAATACCACGAAGGAATACTTCATGTTTGCTGGCACAAGGAAGCACTATGAATTCATTCTTAAAAAATTGACTTCACAAATATTTCATCTCGATTTCACAGTAGGTTAACATGTCAGATGTTACACATCATATGCGACTACTGTAAGGCTCGTATTTTTTATTATTATTACCGTGGTTTCCTGCTTCTACTGTTGTCAAATGCCGGGAATGTTTCAGATTTATAGCCAAGGCCGCAATAACACTGCTTACGAAGCAAATATCACATACACCCAAATTCACATGGGTACATGACCTCGATGTCGCTAATTCGACAAATGAATCAACAACTAGCTTAATTACCTGGATATCTAATTGGACATTAGTGAGAAGAACCTGAGCGCTACGCAAGGTTTTGGCGTTTTGAACAAATGAAGATGCTCTGGATTGTTCAGGGTTATTACTTTCTTTCGAGGTAGAAGGTACGAGACGGGTGCTGTAACGTTCCCAACAGCTGCCTGTCTCAATTGGGCGACCATCTGTTTTGGATGTTACAATCAATACTCCTAAAGCCATCTCACCGTTCTTATGTAACATTGGTCTGAATGCACAGACGACATATAATAATAAATAATAAATAAATACAGCCCTTTAATCCCCTAAGGGCAATGGCCTCCTGTCTAGGCAGGGATTTTGCTCCATTACACTCATTAGGTGAGCAGTCCTCAAGAGTAGAGAGGCACCTAGTGGTTCACTTTTCTGGCATGTTAGTCTCTGTTCTTGAATGTTCTTATAGATATTGATATACCTATTCCTAACCTAGTTACAGTATTGTCTATGTTCTGTACGCTTGTTCTTATCTAATATATAAAAGTGAAAGTCTGTATGTATGTATGTGGGTGGGTTTGTTCCGTATACAAATCTACACCGTTCCACCAATCTCAACCAAATTGTGCATACACATAGTTTAGGACCGAGAAGGAACGGCTGGCTACATGGATTTTCGATAGTCTTTCTTATTCTTCTGATATCGGCCTATTTGCACTCGAGCAAAGGCTAATAAATTCAGAAAATTAACTTATGAAGGAACGGCAAGGCCGGCCATCTCTATGGCAACAGTAGCACAAGACGGGTCCACCAAGTTTCATTCTATCTCGGTAAGAGGCCATGCCACTCAATTTTCTCAACGGCAACACTACCTCAAGAAGTGATCACCAGGTTTCCACCTGTCTCTGTAAGGGGCCATGCTACTCCATTTTCTCCATGACTACAGTCAAGATGTAACCACCAGGTCATGGGCCTCCATTTTCTATCCAAACCACGATAAGAACATTAGGAATCTGAACGCCTAAAAATCTGAATACGTAGTTTTTAAAAATTTTATTAACAGGGGTCGATGTAGGGAATTAAAATAATAATAAAAACAAATACATCGGCTAACCCTGCACGCGACCTAACGTAACAACGGCTATAGATATCATCACGAAGCTTAGTATTAAGATAAAATGAGCTTAAATGATTCTGTTATTGTTGAATGATTTAGAGGCTTGGCGACATCATGGCCATGTAGCCCCATGAACTTAAGTGTGTATGATTTTTCTGATAACCAGTGTTACTGTGATGGCTGTAGTAGTGTGTGTATTTGTAATTCAGGTGAGGATTAAAAGGGAGGTTTCTGCTGCCTTCAGTTAGGAACTATCCCGGTATTTTCTTTGAGTAGAAGTGGGAAACCACGGAAAACATCTTCCAAGTTTTGCCTCGGATGGCGCAGTGTACCCCGTTCCAGCTCTAAGACCAGAATTAAAATTTCTTGGGCAGAGACGGGATTCAAACTCTGACCTCCAAGGCATCAAAGCCACAATAAATACATTAAGAATTTGAACGCCATAAAAATCGGAATACGTATTTCCTTAAATGTTATTAACAGGGGTCATTGTAGGAAATTGAAATTAACATTGGCTAACCCTGCATGTGGCGTATTGTTACAACAGCAGGAGATATCATCACGAAACTTATTATTAAGATTAAATGAGCTCACCAGGTATTCATCTATCTCTGTAAAAGGACATGGCTCTCCATTTTCTATCAAAACCACAATAAATACATTAAGAATCTGAACGCCATAAGAATCTGAATCCGTATTTTTTGAAATGTTATTAACAGGGGTCATTGTAGGAAATTGAAATTAAAAAAGAAATACATTGGACAACCCTGCACGAGGCGTAACGTTACAACAGCTGGAGATATCGTCACGAAACTTCGTATTACGATTAAATGAGCTTAAATGATTCTGTTGTTGTTCATTAATTTAGGGGCTTTGCGACATCATGATCATATAGCCCCATGAACTTGAGTGAGTATAGAATTTTTCTAATAACATGTGTTACGATGATGGCTGTAGTAGTATGTGTATTTGTAATTCAAATGAGGATTGGAAAAGAGGTTGGTGTGGCCTTCAGTTAAGAACTATCCCGGTATTTATTTCGAGTCGAAGTATGAAACTACGGAAAACAATTTCCAAATGTTGCCTCGGGAGGCACAGTGTAGCCTATTTTAGATCAACCCCATGTATGATGATGATGATGATGATGATAATTGTTGTTTTAAAGGGCCTAACATCTAGGTTATCGGCCCCTGATGGTTTGGGTGATAGTGAAGATGAAAATGAAAAGCGAACTTAAAACTAAAACTAACTACTAACCTACATACTAGAAGAAGAAATGGAAAACTAAAGGAGAATAAGGCAAATAAAAGGACAGAAGGAAAAGAAATGCCCTCAACCCTCGGAGAAGGCGGATTGAGGGACTTGGAAGGAAGGAGAGCAATGAAAGGCATATAGGAAAGTGAAAGAGGAGAGGGTCCGCCCCAAAGGTAAGGGACAAAAGGGGAAAACGGACCCAGCTCAGGAATCCCTCGGGGTCGCCAACTCCCGAACTCACCAGCCGTGAGCCCCTGAGGGTGTAGCATTACCTAGGGTGCACCAAAAGTGGTGGGGCTACATACACCCTGCCTCCTTAAGGGCCTAGAGCACAAGGCAGGAGGTATAAGGAAGAGAAAAAGAAGGCTGACCCCTCGCAGAAGGAGGGTATCAGAAAAGATGAGACAAGGGCCAATTAAGGCGGGAAAGGAAGAGACTCCCTAGGCCTCGGATACCCTAATACCGTCGGGGTCAGAAGAGAACAAGAGTTGACCAAGTGAGGTCGACAGGAAAGAAGACAGAGAGGAGCCCGGCACAAGTAAGTGTAAGCAATGCCGGACTCAGCTGGGGCCCCGTGGTCGCCAACCCACGCCCACAAGATGTGAGCCCCTGGGGGAACCAACCCCATGTAGTAGGGTGTGTGTTAATTTGTCTGATAACCTGTATTTACAATAAAAATATAAGCAGCTTATACATAAGTGAATAATATGCATGGTTCGTTTGCTTATCTGGGCCGAGAGGAACAAACTACTGTTTTAACTGAAAAATGAAAATCCACAGCCTGCTTCCAGTCTCCGACCGGGTCAGGAATGGAATGAATGAAGCCCCCATCTAGCGGCGAGGATATGAACTGTGCCGGCTGCCGAGGCCTGACGCACTCCTCTGGGGCAATGATTAAATGAATGACAGATGAAATGAAATGATAGTGGAGAGTGTTGCTGGAATGAAATTTGGACAGGGAAAACCGGAGTACCCGGAGAAAAACCTGTCTGCCTCCGTTTTGTCCAGCACAGATCTCACATGGAGTGACCGGGATTTGAACCACGGACCCAGCGGTGAGAGGCCGGCGTGCTGCCGCCTAAGCCACGGAGGCTTACTGTTTTAACTATTTGGGGTTAACTTTACAGACGACAGGAACTTCTTTCACAATGCACGTGAGAAACAGAGCGACTGATGCATTAATAGCTATGAACAACATACAGCATTTACGTAAACTATCTTTAGTTACTGCTATGGGAAATTTGACCACGCCAAGAACACACCCTCTTTTCTACTTAGAACGTTGGGTTCGATTTAGTTAGAGGGACTACGGCAGCTCCCAGTTACTTAAACATGGCTACTTTCAAATTTACAACAAAATAATATCGTACGGGTTTCGTACATGAAAAAACTATGTAATATCATCATTGAATGAAATGAAAATCTTCACTGAAGCTAATAGAAAACCTCAATACCTGGGATGATATGGAATATTTCGAAGATCATGTGTGCAACACAAACTTAAAATTACATACCACGAGAATGCCTCTTTGGTATTTAAGAAGTTGGCTTCGGTTTATACATCCAATAGCAGCTACCTGTTTGAGCATAGCGATACTAAATCAGCATAGCTTTTGCCAAACTATAAAAATAAAAATTACGAGATGGCATTGCAGATGACGTGTGTCTTGCTATCTAGCGGTAGTTTTATAAAACTTGGCAAAAGCTTATGAATATAAATCTTCGTATATCCGTGACAACATAATCTGCCTAATATTACAAACTCAATGGAGGAGTCGATAAGTTCTATGATCGTTGCGCACAAGTATTGTATAAGTGTAGATAGATTTTGAACACTCAAGCAGTGTAAGAGTAACTTAGATAAATAGTGCGATACAATATCAATATTGGAAATACTGTATTGGATACTGACTGGTTACTGGTAACAACCTTCAACATTTGCGTAAGTTCGTTATATATTTCTAATTTCACGATCCCTGACCCCGTAAAAAAAGTGGATGGTAAGAGGTTAGGATATTACATTTCAACTTTCAGTTCACTCTATCAGGTATAATAATGATGGTCCAGTTACATCTCATGGTATGCATTGTACGTCCCTGCTACTATTTTGACTGTACAACCACAGGGGTTCGGAATTCCATCTTCTGGGGATTTTTTAACGTGCCTGTAGCGGTACTGACCATAGATGGTCGCATTCAGTTAGTTATTGTTCCTTAAGGGGCGGAACAGAATGGTTATCTGCCCCATGGTTGCATTTAATACACTACAATTGGACTGATCATGAGGCTATTATGCATTATTAGATAGAGTATGTACTCCACGAACAGTACATGAACAACGTATACTGTATTTGGCTGCTGCACGCTGGCTTCAGAACAGCTGATTAACCTACAAAAACCAATGGATCATAATTTAGTGAAGGGTAACACACGGACGTTAATGGCAGCTAACATCAAGCATTTCTATACCCATAATTCCTTGGTGTTCACTCAATTTGCCATAATGCCAGGCGGTTTCAAAGAATCTATAATAAATTGATGTGAATCGATGTTTAAAATTATGATTATTTCGACCTGTTTATTTTAGCCAAGGCAGAAATCGGAAAAAGAAATATAGCCTAGACCTAGGTTGAGAATGGATGTGCTGCAGTTTGAGAAGTTGACTGTTGTGTGGACTTAACTACAACTGTACTTTCTATTATGTTTATTCGTTAGGTCGCGTTAATTTCGGTTGTTGTTGTTGTTGTTGTAGTTGTTGTTGATGATGATTCATTTAAAGGCTTGCGATATTTGAGGTCATTCAGCTCCGTGAGCTTAAGAGTAAATAGGATTCTCTCTAATAACCTGCGTTGTTGATATGTCTGTGGTAGTGTGTGTATTAGGAAATGAGACCAGAATTGAGAAGGAGGTGACCATGATGATCAGTTACGAACCATTCTGGTTTTTGCTTGCAATAAAAGGGGAAAACCACGAAAAACTACTTGTAGGATGGTTGAGGTGGGAATCAGATCCACCTTTTCTCAGTTCTGACTCACAAGACTGAGTGAACCCGTTCTAGCCCTCAGACTAATACCTTGCGTTCTTGACATAGCTGGGGATCGCAACCCAGGTTCTTTGGGACCGGAAACTCAATTCGTACCCCGAGACCATACAAGGCGACTTTTACTATCTCTTCAGTCGTCTGTAAACTGCAGTAATTTTTTGTGAAGATATACAGGTTCATCCGTTTGGGATGTCAGAAAAGTATAACGTTATAGCTATTATGTTAATGCATATATATCTATGCAATTTTCTGTAATGTACGTGACAATACGCAGCAGAAAAATGGAACCCGAGCAACGCCGGGTATTTCAGATAGTATCTAATATTTGCAAAATTGTTAATGTTTCTAGCACGTTCACTTTATTTTAGTACAGTTTTAACTGTCCTCAATACATTATCGCTATTGTATTTAAGGGTTCACTATGTTGCACTGAGTTGCTCCTTTCCTTTCCTCGCATATACTATGTTTTGAAAAGGATCATCTCTAGGGTCTTCCACTCTTGTCTGTCTCTTGCTCTTCTTGTCCATTGTGGTCCGGCAAATTTCTTGGATGTGTCAGCCCAGCGTGTCCTCTGTCTTCCTACGTTTCTCCTGCCGGTTCTGGGGTCCCACATCGTTAGTCTGTGCGTCCACCTTCTATGCTCCATCCTCGCTACGTGGCCTCCCCATTTCCATTTTAGCCTGTCCGCTGTGTTGATGACGTCTTTAATACTGGTTCTTCTGCGTATCTCCTCGTTCCGTATTCTGTCTTTCAGCGTGATATTGAGGATTTTTCGTTCCATCCTGCGTTGGACTATCTGGAGCGTTTTTCTCTGCTGCGAAGTTAGTGACGACATATACACTTCTTTAAATAATACAGGTTATACAGGGCGCCAGTTATCATACAGATAACACATTAAAAATAAATTTTCCCCCAGAGGCTCACGACTAGTGGGACGTGGGTTGGCGACCACGGGGCCCCAGCTGAATTCGGCATTACTTCCAGTTATTGGTGCCGGGCTCCTCCCTGTCATCTTTCCTATCGACCTTCCTTGGTCAACTCTTGTTCTTTTCCAAAACCGACGGTATTAGGGTATCCAAGGCCTAGGGAGTCTTTCACTTTCCCGTCGTAATAGGCCCTTGTCTCATTTTTCTGATCCTTCATTCTTCGAGGGGTCAGACCTCTTCTGTTCTCTTCATATCGCCTGGCTTCTGCTCAAGGCCCTTAAGGAGGCAGGATGTGTGTAGCCCCACCACTTCTGGTGCACCCTGATAGTGCTACACCCCCAAGGGCTCACGGCTGGTGAGTTCGGGAGTTGGCAACCCCGAGGGATTCCTGAGCCTGGTCCGGTTCTTTTCTCCTTTTTCCATTGCCTCTGGGACGGACCCTCTCCTCTTCCACTTTCCTATCTGACATTCATGGCTCTCCTTGCTTCCAAGTCCCTCAATCCTCATTCTTCCAGGGCTAAGGGCATTTCATTATCTCCTGTCCTTTATTTGCCTTATTGTCCTTTTGTTTTCTATTTCTTCTTCTAGTCTGTAAGTGTGTTGTTAGTTCTAGTTATAGTTTACAATACATTCCCATCGCTCACTATCACCCAAATCAATAGAGACCGATAACCTAGATGTTAGACCCATTAAAACAGCAATTATCATCATCATCATCATCAACAACAACAACAACAATTATAATTAGCCATAACCGCTTCCTCGAGCAGAGATCTATTACCTGGGGATTGAGCAATGAATTTGCTCCTTGAACTACTCTTTGAATTTCAATCCTATATAGGCCTATCTACTTCCAATAAACAAAACATTTAACTGGTACTGGTTTATTTAAAACACATGCTTAATAGAATTCACTCTGAGGTTTCGAGTCATTTACATTATATTTTAACAATTCCCTAATTACTGGGCAAGATTGACTGTCTTCTTGCTGGCGGATCTTCCGTATAGATAACGACCTCCCAATGCACATACTGTACCGTGTTCTCGATGATTTTAGGGGCGTGGTGGCGCAGCGATTAAGCTGTATGCCTCTCACCAAGGTGGACCGGGTTCGAATCCCGGTCAATGCATGTGAGAATTTCGAAGTGAAATGCCATGTCCTGTGGTTCGGATTCCATGTAAAAACGAGGTCCCGGGGCTCATGATCTCGCGATTAACGGTCACGTTAAACTACAAGCTTGCTTGCTTGCTTTTTTTTCTCGATTATTCCTGCTGCTTGTAGTATAAGCATGACGAATAGAAGGAGAAAGTGAGGAGACTCCTGAAGTTCAAGCGCGCCTCGCCAGGCAGCGCTAGAGTGGGCAAGTTCCACACTGCCGGAGTCAGCTGGTCTTAGGGATGGTGCTAAGGGAAACGAATTACTTTGTAACTAATACTCATTTAAAAAGTAATTAGCGGTTACAATTAAAATAGCACGGCAGGGCACAGTGGAAAATATAATTCACGGAAATAAGAACTACGGTCTTCATTGCATGTTACGGAACGCACAGATTCCTGGAGTATACAGTCGGAGAAAGCCCATATCTTTCTCGTAACATCTGCAGGATTAAGGATGTGAGATTGTAGAGAGCTTGTCTTGCCACTGACTCCTAACGAATTCCTGGCCTTTGTATTTGATTGACTACCAACACAAGTAAAGTAAAGCCAGCCACCCTCGCCCCAGCCTCTTCTAACTGCAAAATCACCTAGACTATATTAGAATTTTTGCGAGAAAAACCCCTGGAGTAGCATTTTTGCTTGCATAAACAACAACTGGCTGCACCCAATTATGCACGAAAGGTACGAACTTGAACACTAGAACGTGATTTGCAAGTACGTTCTTCTGGAGGTCAGGTGTGTGTCCACCTAAATCAACTAATCCATCTCCTTTATCAGAAAAGCTATTTAACTTGATTTCTTCTCTTAGCTTCTCTTCTTCGAAAATTACAACACCGTAACGTGAATTATCATTCTTTTCTTCCTTAAAATAGTCTTAAATAGCATTTATACGATGCGTATTAACTCCATAAGGGCACTTAAGTCCTTTACAAAGTTTTCTCAAGTGACTTTCTGAAGGCACAGGCAAGAGATTATGTCGCCGACAATGACGGGATCCTTTCGGTGATTTTATTCTCAACAATGAACACTCTAAAATGAATTCATTGCTGTACCTCATTCCATTGGGAGATTTTTCCTGGCATTTCTTGCTAAGGTGTTCGTTATCAGGGGCGGATCCAGGGGAGGGCGAGGAGGGCGACCGCCCGGGCTCCGCGGTCCTAGGGGCCCCGCGCCATGGATTTTTCTACATTTAATTAATTAATTAATTAATTAAGTATACTTTTCAAACTAATTTATAATTCATCTTCCTTTCTTCAGTGCAGCTATGACCTCTCGAGACCGTTTAGCAAGTTAAGATTTCAGTGAAATAATACAAGTCTTCAGCCGGGAAAATAGTCGCAAAGTAATATTTTAATATTTCATTGTTTACATAATCTTATTCAAGGGGACTTAAAGGTTTCTTTCATATTATTAAAATAATGTACTGTAGTGTATTCAAAATATTGTAACTATTCTTTATATTATTATTATTATTATTACCAAACTATTTTCCATTTTACTCGATAATTTTTTTTCTATTGTTGTGGGCCCCACCTTATCATATCGCCCAGGGCATCGCAAGGCCTGGATCCGCCACTGTAATCGTTATCTTTGTAATTAAATGCCTATGAAATTCGAACCTGCTTCTCCAGCAAATTAATTCTCGATTTTGCTGAGTTGAGGCGGGATCTAACTCGAATTAAATTACGGTTAGCATTCTTTAGGCGCCTTTTGAGCAATATTATAGTCTTTTCAGCATCAGTAAGTACACTAGAATGACCCAAATTCTTATCAACATTGGACTGACCTTTTAATGCCTCATTCGTTGCTCCACTCCCATCTTCAATCTTCTTTTTCTGGTGGTGTCGAGATTCTTTTTCCTGTTGGGAGCTTTACGGGACTTATTCTTACAACTTCGGTAAATTAGGGGGAAAATGAGGCACTGCTCCAGGACGTAACTTCCACCACACACGAGAGATTTCCACTTCTTCACCATTCACTATAAAATTATCTGATTTTACTATCAAATCAGCAGAGAAATGAATTTGACAAATTCTACTACTACGCGTTAACTTCGTATCCTTTCGTGGAATAGCTCTGGCCCATTTTTCAAATTGATTTGTATCCTTCGGTGGTGAAAAAAATCGTATATCGTCAACTACTCGACCATACCCTGACTTACAGCCTGGTACAAAACAATAAGGCATGCTGAACTATTAAATGAACCAAGCCACATAAGAAATATGTTTGAAGTACACAAAACACAAAACGCTGATGTACACAAGACACAATGAACTGAATTTAAGAACTGAAAGCAAAGAAAATTCAATTTAATTCACACAAATATCTCACACAGTAACTTCTCACGCACTTTTTACGACCCGGCTCGACGGAAACACAGCACGTGTTGGACATAATCGCTTACAGTGCTTGTAGCGGCGGGACCAGAAACTACCGTGCTAAAATGGCGGAGTCCTCACACTAGGTCCTTCTATTCGTCATGGTATAAGTATAGCTCGTTATAGGTCTTACGTAGTGGCGTGTGGTGGAATTTTACTTAGGGTAAGCAATGGTTTTCTTTGCAAAATCATTGAACACCCAGTTGTAGAAGTTTGGGTTGTTTCGAACTTAGAATGTAAATCTATCTCAATTGAAATCAATGATAAATGTTTTGCGTTTAGTTAAAATACCGAATACAAGCTTTCACTTTCGTGTTAATAGGCCTACTCAATTATGGAGTTGGACGAATTCCTAATAAAATTAATATTTTGTTCTCAAATTTTACGCACATCACACGCTGTCATCTCTAGACCCAAGTCCCAGTGCCACATTTTTACAGATTTCTCACGCCTACTAGTGTAAACAAAAACGTCTGCTGCGTACCCTACTCCCTTATATTGCATTAGACAACATTATAGTCGCTGAACTATAAAACTGACGGCCTACCACTGTAAAACAATCACACGTTTTAACACAGCATATGAAAAGCTGTTTTACACAAACACTGACTCGCTTTTTCAAACTATAATGAGCGAGTAAACAGTAAACACACTATCTTTGAAAACTGACCGCTCCTTGTTTTCGGCCTAAGGTATGTAACTTAAGGAAATGCTTCCTAGCCTTCGCTTGCCTTCGCTTTCACTCACCCTGCAGTACCAAGAAATACCAAAAGAGGGCATGTCACGCTATTGTGCTGCTGCAAGCGGCACCGCAAGAAACTCGCCGTAGCCATCAAAGAACAACGAAGTGTGTATGGGTTCATTAAAACAATACAGGACTCAGAGGCTGGAATATCACTGTAACCAAAGTAAATAATTATTGTACTCGTCATTATTTTACTTGGGTAAGCGATGCTTACCTTACATCCATGGAATACACGCGCCTGGTCTTACGCCAACACGCTTTTACTGACCTGCGAAAACATATATTCTCACCTGACTAACTGTACTTTGTTGTTGTTGCAAATTACTTATACATGAGTGCCATGGTACGCAAATTTGAACAGCCCAGGCTACTCGATTGAATGAATATGAATCCATGAAAATGCATTAAGCCTTGATCATTATTACCGAAGTAATCGATCAGTAGTATGTTTCAAATTAACTAACTTGTGACCCTCCTCATAGAGGGACTGATAGTACTCGTGAATCAATGAATGATTCATTGAATGAAAGAATGAAATCTTGAACAAATTGACGAAGTCTATGAATGAAGGACTTGTTGCTCCGTGCTGGGCTTATATAGCCTACGTTTCCGAAAAGTCATGATGCCAATGTCGCACATCCGCGGCATATTTCCCCGCCATTTAGCTGACCATTCATAGCTAAGCATTTCTTAGTTTGTTTTGACGCGTTGATTCCATACGAGCGGGAACTCAGACCCGCGCTCTTTGAATGTTCCACTTCACGAACACTATTCAGTCTGTGCGCACGTCCAATTGCGCGCAAACTTGTCGTCATAACCAATGTCTCCACCCTGTCTGGCTTCGGTTCTAAATAAAATACATTTTGTTGCCAATTCTTGTTTCAACGTCCGTAACACATTCAAAACTTGCCCAACCCATCTGCATAAATTAAGTAATATAATAGCTCTAAACGAACCTCCGTGGCATATGCGGCAGCACGCCGGCCTCTCACCGCTGGGTACGAGGTTCAAATCTTGGTCACACCCTGTAAGATATGTGCTGGATAAAGCGGAAACAGACAGGTTTTTCTCCGGGTACTCTGGTTTTCTCTGTCACAATTTCATTCCAGCAACACTCGTCACTGACATTTCATTTCATCTGTCATTCATTTAATCATTGCCTCAGGGGAGTGCGACAGGCTTCGTCAGCCGGCGCAGGTCATATCCTCGCCACTAGGTGGAGGCTTCATTCATTCCATTCCCTGACCCGGTCGGTCGACTGGAAGCAGGCTGTGAATTTTCAATAGCTCTAGACCTCTATAAAACACAGTTTCCTAATCCTAAACCCTTGAAAATATTAAATATGACAGCGGTTTCGGTGGCGTAGTTGGTAGCATGCTGAGCTTCTATGCCCAAAGTCGCGGGTTCAAACCCGGCCGAAGTCTTCGGATTTTTAAGAGCGTTAAAATCCCTCAGTATGCCTTCCTTCGGAGGGAAAGTAAAGCCGGCGAGCCCATGTCTTAGGTTTATGGAATATAAAAGAACCTTCCACTAACTGAACTTGTGTGAAGCAAAATTTGTAGGTTAGGTTTGATTAATGCTCGTAAGTTCCAACGTTCGTCACCAGGCGTTGGTTGCGATGGCATCTAGTAGTAGCCAAGTTCACAGCTAGGTGTCATGGACGGTAGCAGTTGGTAGCGAAAGTAGAAACTACTTGAAATTATAGTCTGCAGTCCTTACTTTTAAAAAACAGATGACACACACTAATACAGTCAACATAATTAACACTGGTTATCAGACAGATTCTAAACACACACAAAGTACACGGGGCTACATGACCGCGTTGTCGCAGGAACCAACCAACCATTATTTATGACTATGGTGATGACGTGAATATGGTATGGCCCCTCCCTTGATATTAATCATACTAATATATAACAAGTAGTTCCGTGAAGAACTATACAGCCTATTTTCATATATCCTGCTAATGTCAATTGCCACTATCAACATACAGAATTTCAGTTTAATTGCTGTAACAGATTCGTAGTGAACCCTTCAGAATAGCAGTGTTTTATGCAAGAATCTTAGATCAAGGGGTCGCGTTCAGTTCATAGTGTGGTGTTTACGTCCGCCAAACTACGTGCTTTTCTGAGGCAAGGGTTATAGGATAAAAACTAAAACTAAGAAAGAAAGGAGACAAAACGTAAGATAATAACAAGATTTAATAACTAATTTGTGCATAAAAGAATAAAACAAACAATAATAAACAAAATCCTCCCTGAATTTTCCCCTGACAGGAATATTTATCACTTTGAGGAGTCAGATGGATCTCCCCTTTTCTAATAAAATGTGGATCCAAGTTCCACTATCTTGCATATGAATTTATGTTCGCGTGATGACTATCTACGAGAAATGAGTACTTGGATGATCATTCGTTCACAACGGGTTAACAGCCACGGTGCTCACGAACAATCACCTCGTAAATCAACTTTTATGGCTATGGGCATAACATTAATAAAAATCCTTAAATATAACTCTGACACACATATTACAACTCTACTATTTACAGGCATCTCTCTGAGACCCTTATTAGTGTGGTGACACACTTAACCAAATGAGCTGCCACAATGGCCAGATACTCAACAACAAGGAAAAACAGCGCCGCACGTGACTCACGGGCCACTGACATGGAAAAATAAACATAGAATAAACCAACAACAACAAACAACCTGAGTGGTTAAGATTACTTTATATTAACAAAACTGCATGTTAAAGATACGCTTCGAAGATTATCGTGTTTCGTAGGCAACTCCCATTTATTTAAACAATTTTACCATTGATCAGTTTCTCACATTTATTTATTTTCAAGTAATTGGGAGCCAGACGTGCACTCCACTAATGAGCTCTGCTTGCGAAACTCAGCCAGCCCTTGTGACAACAACTCACCCCTTCCACAATACCAGTCATGTCCCCCATCCAGTGTATATAAATAGCCGACCAGCTGAACTGTTATCTCAAGGAATCAACAGCCGCTAACATCTCCTCCCACTCAACATATGGTCAGACAATAATCACATATCCATAATTGTCCTCGCAAGGATACAATATTAATCTGGTACCAAGCTGACAGAAATCAGTCTCTGCTGAAATTCCCGCTTGTAATACCACAAAAAAAATACTCACAGTACACACATCTGGGACTGACATAACGCCTTTCACATGGGTCTGCTGAATTAGAGCTCGCAAACATTTAACACCATATTTAAAACCTACGATAGAGCTGAGTACTCTTCGTCACAAATTACATTGCTCCAAAGGCAATAATCACACTGAATCTGATCAATAATAATTCTCAACAACATTTAATTACCCTCCAATCTACTATATAATTAGATTAATTCAGTCCTACTTCTGAAACACGACATATCTCCGAGAGACGTTTTTAACCGCACTTCGTAACCTAGGCGAACACGGCCGTTCACGTAGCTACGTTAGTTAACACAACACGAAGAAAAGAACCTTCCATTAACTACCATTGTGCGAGCTGCTTCCAAACAAAAGTGTGTCAGATCAAACTAAATATACTACATTAATCACACAAGCAAAGTATTTACAAAAAATATGTCCCATAAACCATAAGTTAATTTAATAAATAATAAAATATTATTTTGTACTCATCTCTTGGTGTAGTCACCCGTCAAAGAACATCAGACGCCATTCCCCAACTGGATGGTTCTTTATCTCATAGCAGCCATCTGGACGGACTGTTGAGACTTCCACACTTCTTCTGCATTCATCGATGTCATCCTTGCGCTGATACAAAAATTAGGTTATTATGCACTTTATGTCTGACTATTAAATTCGCTTGTTCAGGTACTAAATTCCCTGTCACTGTTCGTTGGCGAATTATCGACGCTACTGTCCCTATAACTATAGTACTATGACTATCTATCACTGAATTTACCACTTTACAATGAATATCTTGTGTCCTCGACACAAATACAAGTCTATCTCTTCAGACGAACAGAATCACAGTCTACGTCCGTAGACGCACAGAATAATAGTAATGTCTCCTAGACACACGGAATGAAAGTCAATGTCTTGGCTCTTCGACACACTTATAAATGAACTGGCCCTTGGGTCTAGATGGAGGGGGATTTTATGTAAAAATTTCTCGAAATAATTGTGATACAGGAATGAAATAAATATCACTGAACTCGTAATATTGCACAGGTCAAGAATATGCCCATTAATCCTAGAATCGATCGTAGAGATTTTGTCTAGGCGATTTCCCGCGTGAATGCTAGCCACCGCGTACCCCAGCCGGAGTTGGCGCGCAAGTAGGCATTCCCTTCTCATTGGTTCTCCATTTTTCTGTAATTTGGCGGTTTCTAGTAGATCTTGGCGTCTTGGGAGTGTCTATTTTCTTCATCAGCCATTCACGTTACTGCATCATATTTCTTCTAGGCGCGAATATCACAATGAACATACCAGAACCATGTCTCACCGCGCGTCGCTTCTAAAATTGAGGTAGCCACACCTGTCCTTATGATACATCGCTCTGCTATTTCTTTTCATAGCTCAAGTACTTAGCCTTTTGTTAAACTGATGCAGGTATGTCCCTACTGTCTCCAACAAATGCTTGAAATTTCCTCATCACTGTCTGGCTACTTTCATGATGCTGGTTGAAATATTTATTAATTGAAGAAATAAAAAGTAGAATCATTTAACCAACATAGGGTAAAGGGTTCACAACTCTCCCACTCACAAAATTTCGAACTTAGGAATAAAGTCGACAATTTTACAATACTTCCGTAGGCCAATTTGTTTTATTTCCAGAATCACCCCTTTTTCTTACTTGGTCTAGGCGCTCCTGTCTTCAATGGCATTTACTCGTTTTCATATCCTGCTTGTCTCTTCCCCTTCCAATCTTGCGTGACGCTCGATGCCTGCGGCAACACCTTACTTGCCTCGTTAATGTTTGTCAACAACAGCTCTACTTCCTCCTTCATCACGTGCCGTATTTAACTGCTCCCCGTTGACTTTGTTGATAGTAGGACGTCCGTATATTCAAACAGCGTCATTATTTCGGCGCTACCATGGTTCACTTCGACGATATTTTTTTAGGTTGGCAGCGTTGTAAACTGACATTGTTCCTGTGCTCAATTCTTTCACTCTGTAAGCATTATTTCCAAGGTTTCTTACGATAGAATAGGGTCCTATGAATTTTTCGCAGAATTTACTAAAGATTTTCTTTTCTGGGTCCGATGTAGCAGGTCGTTTTACCAAAACGAGCTGGTTGACTTCAAGATCACCGTGGAACCTCTTATTTCTTACTCGCCGTAATCTGCGGTCTGCTTGTTTCCTCATGTGTGCTCTCGTTCTTTCAATTCTCAAGTCTGGTGCTATCATGGGATCTTGTGGACAGTTAATGATGCTTTTCCACGTTCTTACTGGATACTCGTTCTTGTGTAGGACCATAGGGATTTGTCCTGTTGACTCGTGCCTGGTAGAATTCATGCATGTCTCTACGTCCTTAATTTTATCGACCCATTTGTGGTGTTCGTTCGGAATGAAGATTCTCAAATATGCAGTTACAGATTTAATTACTCTCTCGCTTGGATTTGCTTGGGCATGTCGGATACTGCTTAAAACATGTTTTATACCCATGTCTTCCATTCCTTTCTTGAATTCGGCGCTTGTGAAATAACTGCCGTGATCTGATAATATAAACTCTGGTTTTCCAAGGGTTGGAATCACTCTATTACGAATGCGACTGAGTACCTGCTTCGATGTTGTTTTCTGAATAGGGCATAGTACTACAAACTTAGAAAATACATCAATGCACACTAGCAAATGACGGCAACCTCTCCTTCCCTTCGGAATTGGACCAAGACAGTCCACCGCCAGTAGCTCACATGGTTTCTGAGGTAGCAATGGTCTAGTATATTGCCTCAGTAAATAATTATTTGGCTTTGTCCTCTGACACGGGTCACAAGTTGTAATGACGTCACATATAGTTGTTCTCATACGTGGCCATGTAAATGTCTCTCCTATAGTCGCTTCGCACTTGTCTAAGCCCACGTGACCGTAACTTTCATGCGTATGCCATGTCAATCCTCGTTGTAACGATGCAGGTACTAATATGCGTAACTTGGTGTGGTCATTATCTACCCATTTGTGTAGCAAATTGTTGACATAAACATATCTTCCTTCTTTGGCTTTCGCTTCTCGAAATGCAGGTGTTCCTGTAGGTAGTTGCTTTTTGAAGTAATTAATTAATAGCATCATCCATGGTTCCGCTTCCTGTTCTCGCTGTATCTCACGTAACTCCTCCAAGAATTCCCGGTCCTTCGGTGTTAACTCCAAGTGTTGTACCATCGCTGTTTCTTCATTATCAGGCTCTGGGTTCCTGCTGAGTGCATCCGGTATCACGTTCATCTTCCCTGGACAATGTTCAATTTCAATGCTGAACTGCTGAATGTATATAGACCAACGTGTCACACGTTCGCTTGCCATTGACGTCTTAAACAAGAATGTTAGTGCCTTGTGGTCAGTTCTGACAACAATAGGGTAACCATAGATTATTCGTTTCCATTGTTGGAGCGCATGAAGGATGGCCAACAATTCTAGCTCGGTTACAGTATAGTTCCGCTCGTGCTTACGCAATTTTCGGCTGACAAATGCCAAATATGTTTTGTGCTGCAGGTTAGCTGGATCCTCTTGGTAGAGCATAGCACCTATCCCAATTAGTGAAGCATCCGCTTGGATTATAAATTTGAGCTTGAAATCTGGATATCCTAATTTAATGCAGTTTTCTAATAGCTGTTTTGTTGCTTGGAATGCCTTCTCACATTCCGCGTTCCATGACCATTTGTTATTTTTCTTTAAAATTTCTTGCATTGGAGCTACAGTCTCCGTATAACCTGGACAGTTTTCTTTAAAGAATCCCGTTACGCCTAAGAAAGCCCGAATGTGCTTGACTCTCGTTGGTGTAGGGAAATTCTTTATCGCATCAATCTTAGCTGGGTTTGGCATCACTCCCTCCTTGTCAATGACGTGACCCAAATATAAGATCTCGCTCTTGAAGAAATGCGATTTCTTCAGGTTTACTTTGAAATTCGATGCGTTTAAGTTGCCCAATACTTTATCTAAATTTCCATGTGAGTTTCAATGTTGTCGGATGCCAACAGAATGTCGTCAATGTGTCGCACCGTCATCTCCTTTACTTCCTCGGTTAGGTTCCGGTCCAGTGCTCGGATTAAAGCACAGCCCGCTGTTTTGACCCCAAAAGGCATTCTGACGAAACAATATGTCTGGTTATCGAATAAGAAGCCAGTTAGAAGCTGTGACTTCTCATCCAACTCAAGATGGTGGAACGAGCTCGTCAGATCGACTGATGAATAAATGCTCTTGTTTTTAAAGCCTTTTAATACGTCTCTGATAATTGGCGCTCTGTCATACTCAGGAAAAATGAGTCTCATGTTGATATTTCTGGCATCTAAACAAAGTCTAATAGATCCATTTGGTTTTGTGACTGCCAAAATCGCATTTAGATAAGGTGTAGGTGTCTTCCTTATCAGTCCAGCTTCTAACATCTCATCTATAATGATTTTAACTTGCCCACGATACTTTTCAGGAATTGGGTACAATCTGCTTTTGAAAGGTGACCAGTCCTCGACTTGCATAGAGTACTTGAAATTTAAAATTTTCCCAGGTACTGTATCAAATACTGTTTTGTGCTTCCTTAAAATCTCTTCCAACTGTTTTCTGTGTTCATCCCCAAGTTGAATGTTATTGAGCCGCTCCTGTAGTAACTCTTCAAATTGTGCATCACTGTCATCTCCTTCTGTTAATAAAGACCATATCTCCTGGGATTCTATCTCCTCATCTAGTTCCACAACAGCCCCTTCTATGATGTTATCTTCCGCCTTTCGTACCTCCTCTTCCGTCTCTTCTGATATTGCTTCCAATGCCCAAGAATTTACATCTCTTCCGGTAGTGATTTCATCCATATGCAATCCCACGTTTTTCAGCTGGTCATATTCTCTAAAACTGACTGTATTCTTGTGTAAATCTATCACTGCTTGATAGTCACAAATGAAATTTGCACCAAGAATTATATTGAAATTCATCTTTGCCATGATAATGAATGTTTGCCCAAAAGTGTGTTCCAATATGTTCAGCTCTAAGTATGCCTGACGTTTACAAGTAACGGTGCGTTCAGGAATAACACCCCTCACTTTGAGCTGTGGTACCGGAATTACAGGAATATTCTGAGTCCGTCCCAACTCTCGAACCAAGGCCTCCGATATTAGACTGATCTGTGACCCTGTATCCAATAAACATATATTAATTCCACCAATCCTTGCGTAAATAATGGGTAATTGCCTAATTACATCGTTCCGTGGTTTCACCGTCTCCTCCAGGCAGTCTTCTGGTAAAGCAATCCATTCTTGTATGTTCGCTACTATCCATCCATCTTCAACTTCCGACTGTTGTGTTTTGAGACTGTCTCCTTGATCCAAAATTAACATTTTTTTTAGCTCCATTTCGACTCCCATCATCCTTCTGTCGCTCATGTCCTTGATATTCCTCTTGTCTCAGTAGACTTCCAGCTTCCTCAGTATGTGTATCTGGGTTCTTTCTGTTCCCAATGGCCTTTTCCCACCTTCCTAGCTCTCCACCTTGATTAGCGTGTAACTCCTCTAAGTAATTTTGTGATTGAGCGTGCCTATCATCCCAGTCATCTCGATAGTTACGTTGATCTCCTTGATTTTGATCTCTCCTTCCTTTCCCTCTTTGATTGGCATTATAATCACCGTATCTTCCATAAGGCCTGTCATTCCTTCGATTATCACGCCATTGTTGATATCCTCTCTGTTGGTATCTATTGTTGCCCTGGTATCTATTGTTGTAGTAATTTTCGTTACGCTGATATGGTCTGTTTTCCCCTTCTTCCTGGTTTCGCCTAGGTGTGGAGGTGCTCGTATTAGTACCCTGCGTTTTAGTATTTCCCTGTTTTGTCTTTACGACCTCTGTAGTGTTGACTAATTCCAGTTGTCTTCCTCCTCTAAAATGACTATGAGATGAGGTCTCATCTATTTGCCGTAATATCTGCTCTGCATGTAGGGCCGTACTGACGTTTGCTGCGACTAGCACTTGCTGTACATTAACTGGCATTTGCCTTGCTATTGTCATCACCAAATCTGATTCGTTTAATGGGTAATCCAGATCGCGAAATTTTAGCATTTGCATGTTAAAGAAATCTGAGTATTTTGTCTGCTGGGTAGTTTGGTATTTTCTAGAGTAAAGCTCCATTCTTAAACTCTGTTGTATGGCGGGAGACCAGTATTTGCGCAGAAACGCTAAGTTAAAGTCTGACATGGTTCCAAATGTATATTTGAAACTTAAAAACCAGGTGAGAACATTCCCTGATAAAAATCTCTCCATCATTCTCAATCTACGTGCTTCAGGTACCCCAGTGTCATTGAAATGGTCTTCAATCTCTTTGATAAAGGCCTTAGGCGTTACCCCTGAGTTTTCGGTGTATTTCTGCGGTTTGTAGTCATTTGAGCGAATTACTTGAATAAGTTGTGTGGGCTGATGACCTCCTGTGGTGTTGAGCTTCTATCTACGTTCTTACGGAATCCTTCCGTGTTTGTTGTTAATGGGCTCTCTGCTTGAGTCTGACTTCCTGCTATGCTGGGTTGGGGACTATGTGAGTCATCCTGCTTGTCTTTCAATGCTCCCGTTTTAAATATAGACGATTGTTCTAATGAGCGAAGTTCGGCTTTAATGATCCTGTCTGTCTGCTCTTTAAGTCTATTTTTTACCTCTTGCTCCAAAGCTTGAATACGCGTGTGGTTTTCGCCTACTGTTTTAATAATGGTGGATCTTTCCTCTCTAGAATCAATATTCATTTTCTTCCAATCTTTCCTGATCTGTTCTTTAATCGTGCTTATTTTTTCTTCAATCTGGCTCTTATTTTCATCCTGATTATTTTCTATCTGGCTCAGCCTTTCGTCTAATGTACTCTTAAATTGTTCTTGTTCCGTTTCTAGGCTTTTCCACTGTTCCGCTGATTTTATCTCGAGACGGTCCATATCTTTAATTATGCCTGATATGTTCTCATCTACTGCTGATATTTGTCGTTGAATGACCCTGCCACTTTTCTCCATCTCCTTAAATCGTCCTTCCAACTTATCTTGAGCTATTTTGACCTCGCTTGTATTCATTGTGCATGCTATTTCAATCTGCTCTAATTTAGCTAACACCGTTTCATCGAGAATGCTAAGTTTTTTATCGAAAATACTCTCCATTTGTTTAATCTGCTCTAATTGTTTCTCATTATTTTTGCTTACATCAAGGGCCAGTAATATCATCTGTTGGTTTGTGTGCTCTTTCATCTCTGCGGTTAACGAAGCTAATTGGTTCGTGTTTTTATTATTTTGCGCCTCTAACTGTGAATTTATAGTGTCATTAATTTCACTCTTTAATAACCTAGCTTGTTCCGCCTGATATTCATTTTGCTCAATTCTACTGTTGTTTAACTGTGTCCGCAATGATTCACTTTGTTCTAACAGTTTAGTATTTAGCGATTCACTTTGTTTTGACATTTTCGTATTTAGCGATTCACTTTGTTCTAACAGTTTAGTATTTAGCGATTCACTTTGCTCTAACATACTAGTGTTTATTTGTTCAGATAATTTTGTATTCAATGCTTCACTTTGCTCTAACATACTAGTGTTTATTTGTTCAGATAATTTTGTATTCAACGCTTCACTTTGCTCTAACATACTAGTGTTTATAGATTGACTCTGTTCTGCTAGTTTAGTATCCAACAATTCCTGCGTTCTCCTCGCTGCACTTTCAATGATCTCCTGGATCCGCGCCACCGTTGCCATGTTTTATAATATATATGAGACATATGGGAAATGGCCTACGCCAATGCCCTTTGACACGCACATAAATCCAATGCACATTTAATTTCTTTATTCTACTCAGTTCATTTATTTTTACCTTAAATCCCATTAGTCGATTGCATCACTGAGTAGTTCTAGTTTTACTCAATTTAATTTTAACCCCAAGCACATATTTAGTCATTAAACAGTTATCCTGATCTGATATTAACACTGACTAATTAACACAGTATTAATTGTCATTTTAGGCTACAGCCTCCTAATATTTCCATGAGTTTGACTTTCTACACAAATCTAGTTTTAACTTTATCATTGGGCGCCCGGTATCACATCTTAATTTTACTTTAATTTAAAAGACAACAACGTGAACCGTATTTTACTTTGCAAACTCCTGATTTTAATTTATCTTTCACACATTTGGCGGTATCCACTTCGCCTCAACTACTTTTAATAAAATATCACTTCCCGGTGATTAAATACTGTCATATCTGCCTGCACTTGCGGCATGCCAGTTTTACTCAAATGCGCCACTATTGACATGTGTAATCTCCCCGTTACACCACAGTGAATTTCCCCACCGTTGGGCGCCAGTTTTCACCTATGAACCCTTCAGAATAGCAGTGTTTTATGCAAGAATCTTAGATCAAGGGGTCGCGTTCAGTTCATAGTGTGGTGTTTACGTCCGCCAAACTACGTGCTTTTCTGAGGCAAGGGTTATAGGATAAAAACTAAAACTAAGAAAGAAAGGAGACAAAACGTAAGATAATAACAAGATTTAATAACTAATTTGTGCATAAAAGAATAAAACAAACAATAATAAACAAAATCCTCCCTGAATTTTCCCCTGACAGGAATATTTATCACTTTGAGGAGTCAGATGGATCTCCCCTTTTCTAATAAAATGTGGATCCAAGTTCCACTATCTTGCATATGAATTTATGTTCGCGTGATGACTATCTACGAGAAATGAGTACTTGGATGATCATTCGTTCACAACGGGTTAACAGCCACGGTGCTCACGAACAATCACCTCGTAAATCAACTTTTATGGCTATGGGCATAACATTAATAAAAATCCTTAAATATAACTCTGACACACATATTACAACTCTACTATTTACAGGCATCTCTCTGAGACCCTTATTAGTGTGGTGACACACTTAACCAAATGAGCTGCCACAATGGCCAGATACTCAACAACAAGGAAAAACAGCGCCGCACGTGTCTCACGGGCCACTGACATGGAAAAATAAACATAGAATAAACCAACAACAACAAACAACCTGAGTGGTTAAGATTACTTTATATTAACAAAACTGCATGTTAAAGATACGCTTCGAAGATTATCGTGTTTCGTAGGCAACTCCCATTTATTTAAACAATTTTACCATTGATCAGTTTCTCACATTTATTTATTTTCAAGTAATTGGGAGCCAGACGTGCACTCCACTAATGAGCTCTGCTTGCGAAACTCAGCCAGCCCTTGTGACAACAACTCACCCCTTCCACAATACCAGTCATGTCCCCCATCCAGTGTATATAAATAGCCGACCAGCTGAACTGTTATCTCAAGGAATCAACAGCCGCTAACATCTCCTCCCACTCAACATATGGTCAGACAATAATCACATATCCATAATTGTCCTCGCAAGGATACAATATTAATCTGGTACCAAGCTGACAGAAATCAGTCTCTGCTGAAATTCCCGCTTGTAATACCACAAAAAAAAATACTCACAGTACACACATCTGGGACTGACATAACGCCTTTCACATGGGTCTGCTGAATTAGAGCTCGCAAACATTTAACACCATATTTAAAACCTACGATAGAGCTGAGTACTCTTCGTCACAAATTACATTGCTCCAAAGGCAATAATCACACTGAATCTGATCAATAATAATTCTCAACAACATTTAATTACCCTCCAATCTACTATATAATTAGATTAATTCAGTCCTACTTCTGAAACACGACATATCTCCGAGAGACGTTTTTAACCGCACTTCGTAACCTAGGCGAACACGGCCGTTCACGTAGCTACGTTAGTTAACACAACACGAAGAAAAGAACCTTCCATTAACTACCATTGTGCGAGCTGCTTCCAAACAAAAGTGTGTCAGATCAAACTAAATATACTACATTAATCACACAAGCAAAGTATTTACAAAAAATATGTCCCATAAACCATAAGTTAATTTAATAAATAATAAAATATTATTTTGTACTCATCTCTTGGTGTAGTCACCCGTCAAAGAACATCAGACGCCATTCCCCAACTGGATGGTTCTTTATCTCATAGCAGCCATCTGGACGGACTGTTGAGACTTCCACACTTCTTCTGCATTCATCGATGTCATCCTTGCGCTGATACAAAAATTAGGTTATTATGCACTTTATGTCTGACTATTAAATTTGCTTGTTCAGGTACTAAATTCCCTGTCACTGTTCGTTGGCGAATTATCGACGCTACTGTCCCTATAACTATAGTACTATGACTATCTATCACTGAATTTACCACTTTACAATGAATATCTTGTGTCCTCGACACAAATACAAGTCTATCTCTTCAGACGAACAGAATCACAGTCTACGTCCGTAGACGCACAGAATAATAGTAATGTCTCCTAGACACACGGAATGAAAGTCAATGTCTTGGCTCTTCGACACACTTATAAATGAACTGGCCCTTGGGTCTAGATGGAGGGGGATTTTATGTAAAAATTTCTCGAAATAATTGTGATACAGGAATGAAATAAATATCACTGAACTCGTAATATTGCACAGGTCAAGAATATGCCCATTAATCCTAGAATCGATCGTAGAGATTTTGTCTAGGCGATTTCCCGCGTGAATGCTAGCCACCGCGTACCCCAGCCGGAGTTGGCGCGCAAGTAGGCATTCCCTTCTCATTGGTTCTCCATTTTTCTGTAATTTGGCGGTTTCTAGTAGATCTTGGCGTCTTGGGAGTGTCTATTTTCTTCATCAGCCATTCACGTTACTGCATCATATTTCTTCTAGGCGCGAATATCACAATGAACATACCAGAACCATGTCTCACCGCGCGTCGCTTCTAAAATTGAGGTAGCCACACCTGTCCTTATGATACATCGCTCTGCTATTTCTTTTCATAGCTCAAGTACATAGCCTTTTGTTAAACTGATGCAGGTATGTCCCTACTGTCTCCAACAAATGCTTGAAATTTCCTCATCACTGTCTGGCTACTTTCATGATGCTGGTTGAAATATTTATTAATTGAAGAAATAAAAAGTAGAATCATTTAACCAACATAGGGTAAAGGGTTCAGTAGATATTGAGAACCGTCTAAATATTTCAGATGGTCGCCAGGTTGGATTTTTATTTTTGTACTGTTACATTAAGATTATTGTGTACGTGTGGTATTCAAACTTCAATCGCATGATTAGAACAGAAGAAGTAAAAACGAGATTTTAAAATTACGCACAGCAGCCATCTTGTGATTATGCAAACAATTGAAAAAAATATATGCCAGTGGATCAACATTTGTATAAGCATTTAACATGCAACGTTTTACGGCACTCGGATAGTTAATTCGCGAGAAACGTCCATTTAAATATTTATACTTCGCGTCGCCGCCACGTTGGATTTGTGCTCACCTGGTTACTGAAAGTCCTTTAGGTGAACATATGTTCATAGTCTCTATGAACATAAACAAATTCAGTTTGGTTGCTGTAAAAGATTCATAGTTATTGAGAACAGTCTATTATTTCGGAAGCTCGCCATTTAGGATTGTTATATGTATAGGCTATAGAGTTATGTACCATTCAAGGACAATTATTGCCTAGGTTCATTATTCAAACTTTCTCCTCGATCGCATGATTACGACACAAGAAATAAAAATTTATTTTTAAAATTTCGCACAGCCGCCATCTTGAGGTTATGTAAACAATTGAATTAAATTAGATGGCAGTGCATTACAATCTGCAAAATCATTTACTGTACCTCATTTCACTGCGCTCAGAGAGTTAAATCACGAGAAAAGTCTATTAAAACATTTCAAATTCGCTTGGTCGCCATGTTCGTTTTGTACTTTACAGGTTAATGAAATATACATAGGTAAACTTGTATCAGTACCCTTTATCACCGTACAAAATTGCAGGGTGATATCTGTAATAGTTTCGGAGATATAGAATGTCAGAGAAATATTTCGCACAGCCGCCATTTTGAGGTTATGTAAACAATTGAACTAAATTAGACTCCAGTGCATTACAATGTGTATAAACATTTGCTGTATCAAGTTTCATTACGTTTGGAGAGTTAAATCGCGAGAAAATTCAATTTAAAAGTCTCAAATTCGCTCGACCGCCATGTTGGTTTTGTAGTCACCAGGTTTTTGAAAGTCTCATAGGTGAACTTCTAGTAGTGCCCTTTATCACCGTACACAATTTCTGGGCGATATCGGTATTAGCTTCAGAGATATTGAATGCTAGTGAAATATTTCGCACAGCCGCCATGTTGGATTGGTGAAACGTAACAAAATTTGAAGGGCACGGTCGAGGTCGCCGGGAATAGTGCTATGAGCTTACCGAGTTTCATTGAAATCGCTCCAGCCGTTTAGATTTTATTAGGGGGACACACACACACACACCTCACACACACACACACACACACACGGACAAAAGGTGATCTCATAAGCCTATTTTTTCAAAATTGAAAATAGGCTAAAAATGAGATGGTGTTTGTCGTCCAGTCTGTCTGTCGTCCTATCTGTTACTCAATCACGCAAGAACCACTGGTCCGATTGAAATGAAATTTTGTATGGATATAGCTGATTTACCAGAGTTACATATAGGCTACTTTTGATTTCGATATTTTTCACTATTTTAAAATGGTGACCATTTTAGTGACGTCACTACATCCTTTGGTTTCAAAACTTCATATTTCCATTTCAAATAAAACGAGAACGCTGAGAAATAGCAAACATTTGATGACACATATGATCTTTAAAATTTAATTTCCTATCCGAAAGGTCATTATCACTTTTCGTGTATCTCCAATGGTTAGCGAGTAAATCCACATTTGTGACGTCACTACACCCTTTGGTTTCAAAATTTCATTATTCCATTGCAAATAAAAAGAGAACGCTAAGAAATAGCAAACTTTTAATGGCATACACTAGCTTTAACATTTCATTTTCTATCCGAAAGGTCCTTATCACTTTTCGTGTATCTCCAACGGTTAGCGAGTAAAACCTAAATTTGTGCAATAAAACACGTCAAAACCGAGAGGTGCAGTCTATCTCTATATATATAAAAATGAAAGTTTGCCTGATTTTTTTCTGAATTTCTACGGAAATTTAAGTTATTTACGCGTTTCAGACTGTTTTATGATGGATGCGCGCGAAAATAATTTTTGACTGTCTGTCTGTCTGTTTGTTTGTTTGTTTGTCTGTGGATAAATTTGTTCCCTTATAACTCGAGAACGGCTGGGTGTATCAACCTAAAATTTGGTACAGATATCCATCAGAGGCACGACACTAATCATTGATGTAACTCTTCTCCGTACCTCTCATAAAAGGGGGCCTACCCCCTTAAAATACATGCTGAAATAGGCGTATAAGGACGAGACAAAGCTCATTTTCAGCCCCTCAATGTGAGAGAAAACCACATACTAAGGCCCTAAAACCAACCGTTTTTGAGATATTCCCAGAAAACTAATTTCATTAACAAACTAATGAACGAATGCCAGCCGGTAGCCATGGCAACAGATTCCCACAGGTCCATCTATTGCTGTAAGACGCAATGCAATTCCATTAATTACATTAGTGCGAAAGTTTGCAAGGTTATCACCGAACCAAATTAAGCTGTAAAATTCATCAATACCTATAATGCGCTTAAGGGGGTCAAGGGGTAGTCTAGAATTTTATCACGCGATTTACACCTGCGGGTGTGGTACGGCAGGTCTATTATATTCCTATCCCTATATATTAGTAGTAGTAGTAGTAGTAGTAGTAGTAGTAGTAGTAGTAGTAGTATATTATGGCGTACAACGACGAGACAAAGCCTCTCGGTGCCAGAAACAAAACTCGGGGGCCCTAAAGGGTCCTCGAAAACTACATTATAAGGCTCTAAAACCAACAGTTTCTGAAATATTCCCAGAAAACTAATTTAATTTCACTTAACAAACTAAAGAAGGAATGCAAATCGGTAACCATAACAATATCTCAAGGGGTGGCATCTAACTTTCCACCTATTTCTGTAAGAAGCAATGTCACTCCATTTATTACCTTTCTGTGAAAGTTTGCAAATGGCTATAAGGTTATCACGGAACCAACTTAGACTGTAAATTCATCAATGCAGTTAAGGGGGTCAAGGGGTAACCTAGAATTTTTTCACGCAATTTTCACGTGTGACATATTATAATACAGAAGGTCTATTATATCTCCAAACAGCAATATTATTTTCAAAAATTCCTGATTTGATTCAGCATTTTTTGCGGCTTTTAAGAATTTGGGCCATTTGAGGCTAAGGAACCTGAATTTTCATGCACCACAAGCCTTTATAATTTATGAAAGGGGTCTTCCTGTGTATGGGGACCTAACACAACGTAGAGGGTCAGTTTTTATGTGACGTGTATTGCGTTTCGTCTACAAGACTTTCAATTTTATTTCACGTCAGGAAGTACACGTTAGGTGAATTTAGTTTGAGAGCATATTTTAACTAATATTTTTTTGTGACATACGGGTTCATCGTAAGGATGATTTTGTTTGATACAGTATGGTAGATATACCCATATTTGGATATCTGGGTGATATGTAGTAGACAATAGAATTGTCTGTCTGTCTTTCTGTGTATCTTTATGTACGTCTATAACTCGTGTTCGGATGCTTGGTGCATCGTAAAATTAGGTATGGTAACCATGAGAGTCAATACACCAATCATACTAATATATAACAAGATGTTCAGTAAAGAACATATAGCCTACTTTCTCCTAAATGCATGGGCATAGTTATAACTCTTTGTCCTTTTCAAGGAGTATGATTGAATGATGGTTGTAGTAGCTTGTTGAAATACAACGTGCTATAGGGATATTAAACATGAATATGAGGTGACCGTTGGTAGTGCTACCTCTGTAACAAATTTCGTTCAATTCGGTTTCACCGTGTTTGAATTGATAGGGGGAATCGATTTGCACACATACTTGGCCACCATCTGCAAACTATTGGGCTGAAGTTCTTGCAGTTCGGTCAGATTATGTTTCCCACATAAAGATATGGTGTTGCAAAATTTGGTAGAGACTAGATTATTAGGTTGGTCGTAATTACATTTTAGCTTTTAACATTTGTGTGGCCGCGATTACGTTTCCGTCAAGATAGCGGTGATATAAAACATGACACGGAGGTGCCCTTTGCTAGTGCTACCTCTGTACCAAATTTGGTTCCATTCGGTTCCACCGTGTTCGAATTAATAGAGGGAATCAATTTTGACATAAAGATGGCCGCCATCCGCAAACTATTAGGCTAATAACCTATTAGATTGGTCAAAGGATGCACCCTCCATAAAGGTATGTTGTTGCAAAGTTTGGTAGAGATCGGATGGTTATGTTAGTCGTAATATAACTTAAGCTTTGAACATTTGTGTGGCCGCCATTACGTTTCTGTCAATATGGCGGCAATATAAAACATGACACTGAGATTCCCTTTGCTAGTGCTACCTCTATACCAAATGTCGTTCCATTCGGTTTCACCGTGTTTGAATTAATAGGGGGAATTGATTTTCACACAAAGATGGCCGCCATCCGCAAACTATTAGACTAATGACCTATTCATTTGGTCAAAGGATGCTTCCTCTATAAGGGTATGTTGTTGCAAAATTTGGTAGAGATCGGATGATTAGGTTAATCGTAATTTGATTTAAGCTTTGAACATTTGTGTGGCCGCCATTACGTTTCCGTCAAGATGGCGGCGATATAAAACATGACACTGAGGTGCCTTTTGTTAGTACTACCTCTGTACCAAATTTCGTTCCATTCGGTTTCACCGTGTTCGAATTAATAGGGGGAATCGATTTTCACACAAAGATGGCCGCCATCCGCAAACTATTACGCTGATGACCTATTAGATTGGTTAAAGGATGCTGCCTCCATAAGGGTATGTAGTTGCAAAATTTGGTAGAGATCGGATGATTAGGTTAATCGTAATTTGATTTAAGCTTTGAACATTCGTGTGGCCGCCATTACGTTTCAGTCAAGATGGTGGCGATATAAAACATGACACTGAGGTACCCTTTGCTAGTGCTACCTCTGTACCAAATTTCGTTCCATTCGGTTCCACCGTGTTCGAATTAATAGGCGGAATCCATTTTGACATCAAGATGGCTGCCATCCGCAAACTATTAGGCTAATAACCTATTAGATTGGTCAGAGGATGCTCCATCCATAAAGGTATGTTGTTGCAAAGTTTGGTAGAGTTCGGATGGTTATGTTAGTCGTAATTTAACTTAAGTTTTGAAAATTTGTGTGGCCGCCATTACGTTTCTGTCAATATGGCGGCGATATAAAACATGACACTGAGATGCCCTTTGCTAGTGCTACCTCTGTACCAAATTTCGTTCCATTCGGTTTCACCGTGTTTGAATTAATAGGGGGAATTGATTTTCACACAAAGATGGCCGCCATCCGCAAACTATTAGGCTAATGACCTAGTTATTTGGTCAAAGGATGCTCCCTCTATAAGGGTATGTTGTTGCAAAATTTCGTAGAGATCGGATGATTAGGTTAATCGTAATTTGATTTAAGCTTTGAACATTTGTGTGGCTGCCATTACGTTTCCGTCAAGATGGCGGCGATATAAAACATGACATTGAGGTGCCTTTTGTTAGTACTACCTCTGTACCAAATTTCGTTCCATTCGGTTGCACCGTGTTCGAATTAATAGGGGGAATCGATTTTCACACAAAGATGGCCGCCATGCGCAAACTATTACACTGATGACCTATTAGTTTGGTCAAAGGATGCTCCCCCCATAAAGGTATGTTGTTGCAAAATTTGGTAGGGATCGGATGATTAGGTTAGTCGTAATTTGATTTAAGCTTTGAACATTTGTGTGGCCGCCATTACGTTTCCGTCAAGATGGCGGCGATATAAAACATGACACTGAGGTGCCTTTTGTTAGTACTACCTCTGTGCCAAATTTCATTGCATTCGGTTGCACCATGTTCGAATTAATAGGGGGAATCGATTTTCACACAAAGATGGCCGCCATCCACAAACTATTACGCTGGTTACCTATTGGTTTGGTCAAAGGTTGCTCCCCCCATAAAGGTATGTTGTTGCAAAATTCGGTAGAGATCGGATGATTAGGTTAGTCGTAATTTGATTTAAGCTTTGAACATTTGTGTGGCCGCCATTACGTTTCCGTCAAGATGGCGGCGATATAAAACATGACACTGAGGTGTACTTTGCTAGTGCTACCTTTGTACCAAATTTCGTTCAATTCGCATTCACCGTGTTCGAATTGATAGGGGGGGACAGACATTCAGAGTACACACACTCACACACACACAGACACACACACACACAGACACACATACACACACACACACAGACCCACACACACACATACACACACACAGACAGACACACTTTTTTCGCCCTGTGTTGATCTCATAAGTCTACTTTCATTTTTTGCAAAAATCGAAAGTAGGCTAAAAATGAGATGGTGTGTATCTGTCTTTCTGTCTGTCTGTCTGTTACCTAATAACGCAAGAACCACTGGTCCGATTTAAATGACATTTTGCATGGATGTAGCTGAAATACCAGGTTTACATATAGGATACTTTTAATTTCGATATTTTGCACTATTAAGAAATGGCGACCATTTTAGTGACGTCACTACACCCTTTGATTTCAAAATTTCATATTTCCATATCAAATAAAAAGAGAACGGTAGGAAATAACAAACTTTTGATGGCACATATGAGCTTTGAAATTTAATTTCCTATCCGAAAGGTCCTTATCACTTTTCGTGTATCTCCAACGGTTAGCGAGTAAAACCTACTTTTGTGACGTCACTACACCCTTTGGTTTCAAAATTTCATATTTCCATTTCAAATAAAAAGAGAACGCTAAGAAATAGCAAACCTTTGATGGTATACACGAGCTTTAGCATTTAATTTTCTATCCAAAAGGTTCTTATCAATTTTCGTGTATCTCCGACGGTTAGCGAGTATAACCTAAATTTGTGCAATAAAACACGGTCAACACCGAGCGGTGCAGTATATCTCTCTATATATAAATAGAAAATTTGTCTGGGTTTTTTTTCTGAATTTCTACGGAAATTTGAGTTATTTACACGTTTCAGACTGTTTTATGATAGATGCGCGCGAAAATAATATTTTGGTTTGTCTGTTTGTTTGATTGTCTGTGGACAAATTTGTTCCCTTATAACTCGAGAACGGCTGGGTGTATCAACGTAAAATTTGGTACAGATATCCATCAGAGGCACGACACTAATCATTGATGTAACCCTTCTCCGTACCTCTCATAAAAGGGGGCCTACCCCCTTAAAATGCATGCTGAAATAGGAGTAGAAGGACGAGACAAAAATCATTTTCATCCCCTCGATGTGAGAGACAAAACTCGGGGGGCCTGAAGGGTCCCCGAAATCCACATTTTAAGGCCCTAAAACCAACCGTTTTTGAGATATTCCCAGAAAACTAATTTCATTTAATAAACTAATGAACGAATACAAGCCGGTAACCATGGCAACAGATTCTCAGAGGTCCATCTATTGCTGTAAGACGCAATGCAATTCCATTAATTACATTGGTGTGAAAGTTTGCAAACGGCTAGAAGGTTATCACGGAACCAAATTAAGCTGTAGAATTCATCAATACGTATAATGCGCTTAAGGGGGTCAAGGGGTACAGTAGAATTTTTTCACGCGATTTACACCTCCGGGTGTGGTACGGCAGGTCTATTATATTCCTATCCCTATATTATATTATTATTATTATATTATGGCGTACAACGAGGAGACAAAGCCCCCTCGGTGCCGGAAACAAAACTTGGGGGCCCTAAAGGGTCCTCGAAAACTACATTATAAGGCCCTAAAACCAAAAGTATCTGAAATATTCCCAGAAAACTAATTTAATTTAACAAACTAATGAAGGAATGGAAATCGATAACCATGACAACATTATCTCAAAGGGTGGCATCCAACTTTCCATCTATTTCTGTAAGAAGTAATGTCACTCTATTTATTACATCTCTGTGAAAGTTTGCAAATGGCTATACGGTTATCACGGAACCAACGTAGACTGTATAATTCATCAATGCAATTAAGGGGGTCAAGGGGTAACCTATATTTTTTTCATGCAATTTATTTATTTATTTATCGTATGGCTTTTAGTACCGGGAGTGTCCGAGGACATGTTCGGCTCGCCTGAGTCTGTAGCTGCTTCCAGCGGACACCGTAAAGGGTGAGCTACAAGTTCTGTTCAATTTCAAGTAGTTCCAACTTTCACCACCAGGTGTCAGCAATACCTAGTGGTGAACGTTGGAACTTTGATTGAGCGTTCTGACGAAATCTAACCTAACAATTTTGCTTTACACAAGTTTAGTCTGTGAAAGGATCTTTTACATGCCATAAATCTATGACATGGGACCGCCGGCTTTACTTCCCCTCCGAAGGAAGGCATACTGAAGGATTTTTAACGCTCTTAAAAAATCCGACGACTTCGGCCGGGTTTGAACCCGCTATCTTGGGCACAGAAGTTCAGCATGCTACCGACTACGCCACCGAAGCCACTTTTCATGCAATTTTCACGTGCGACATATAGTACAGAAGGACTAGTATATCTCCAAACATTTGCAAAGTGAAATACCATGCCCTGTGGTTCAGATTCCACGTAAAATGGAGGTCCCGTGGCTTTTGATCTCGCGATTAATGGTCACGTAAAACTACAATCATCCTTTATATCTCCAAACAGCAACATTATTTTCAAAAATTCCTGAATTGAATCAGCATTTTTTGCGGCTTTTATGAATTTGGGCCATTTGAGACTAAAGAACCTGAATTTCCATGCACCACAAGCCTTTATAATTTATGAAAGAGGTCTTCCTGTGTATGTGGACCTAACACAACGTAGAGGGTCATTTTTTATGTGAGGTGTATTGCGTTTCGTCTACAAGTCTTTCAATTCTATTTCACGTCAAGAAGTACAAGTTAGGTGAATTTAGTTTGAGAGCAAATTTTAACTAATCTTTCTTTTGTCGACATACGGGTTCATCGTAAGGATGATTTTGTTTGATACTGGATGGCAGATATACCCATATTTGGATATCTGGGTGACATGTTGTAGACAATAAAATTGTCTGTCTGTCTTTCTGTGTATCTTTATGTACGCCTATAAATCGTGTTCGTAGGCGTGGTGCATCGTAAAATTAGGTATGGTAAACATGAGTCAATACACCAATCATACTAATATATAAAAATGAGATGGTGTGTGTCTGTCTTTCTGTCTGTCTGTCTGTCTGTCTGTTACTCAATAACTCAAGAACCACTAGTCCGATTTAAATGAAATTTTGCATGGATGTAGCTGATTTACCAGGTTTACATATAGGATACTTTTGATTTCGAAATTTTGCACTATTAAAAAATGGCGACTATTTTAGTGACGTCATTAGAACCTTTGGTTTCAAAATTTCATATTTCCATATCAAATAAAAAGAGAACGGTAGGAAATAGCAAACTTTTGATGGCACATACGAGCTTTGAAATTTAATTTCCTATCCGAAAGGTCCTTATCACTTTTCGTGTATCTCCAACAGTTAGCGAGTAAAACCGACATTTGTGACGTCACTACACCCTTTGGTTTCGAAATTTCATATTTCCTTTTCAAATAAAAAGAGAACGGTAGGAAATAGCAAATATTCGATGGCACTTACGAGCTTTAAAATTTAATTTCCTATCCGTAAGGTCCTTATCACTTTTCGTATATCTCCAACGGTTAGCGAGTAAAACCAGAATCTGTGCAATAAAACACGGTCAACACCGAGCGGTGCAGTATATCTCTCTAGATATAAAAATGAAAATTTGTGTGTTTATCTCTGAATTTCTACGGAAATTTGAGATGTTTACACGTTTCAGACTGTTTTGTGATGGATGCGCGCGAAAATATTTTTTTTGTTTGTCTGTCTGTTTGTTTGTTTGTCTGTGGACAAATTTGTTCCCTTATAACTCGAGAACGGCTGGGTGTATCAACGTAAAATTTGGTACAGATATCCATCAGAGGCACGACACCAATCATTGATGTAACTCTTCTCCGTACCTCTCATAAATGGGGGCCTACCCCCTTAAAATACATGCTGAAATAGGCGTAGAAGGAGGAGACAAAACTCATTTTCAGCCCCTCAATGTGAGAGACAAAACTCGGGTCCCCGAAAACCACATTTTAAGGACCGAAGACCAACCGTTTTTTAGATATTCCCAGAAAACTAATTTAATTTAATAAACTAATGAACGAATGCAAGCCAGTAACCATGCCAACGGATTCTCAGAGGTCCCATCTATTGCTGTAAGACGCAATGCAATACCATTAATTACATTAGTGTGAATGTTTGCAAACGGCTAGAAGGTTATCACGGAACCAAAGCCGTAAAATTCATCAATACGTTTAACGCACTTAAGGGGATCAAGGGGTACTCTAGAATTTTTTCACGCCAATTACACCTGCGGGTGTGGTACGGCAGGTCTATTATATTCCTATCCCCATATTATTCATTCATTCATTCATTCATTTCGTATAGGCCATCTATGGACCGCGTCATTCCAACAGTCTCCTACTGGCTTTGATGTTTGCCCTGTACGCCCGCATTCGTTCTCGGTGGACTTCCTTCCGTTCCTGGGTCCATATCTTTCCCGTTTTCAGCTTCGGTTTTTCTTGGAAACCTTTACAAGCTTGAAGTTTCCCTTTGAGTGGGACGCACTCCTGAATGTCTATTGGTGTAATCCCCACTTCTTTCAGATCTTTATCCAGTTCAATGAACCAGGCCCATTTTGTTTTCCTCTCCTGAAAGTAAGTTATGTTGCGGTTGGTCAGTCTCGCTGGGCTCATTCGTTTCACATGCCCAACAAATGGTAACCTTCTCTTCCGGATGACGTTGCTTATCTTCTCCACATGAGTATATAGGTCATGGTTATGCCGTTTTCTGTATTCCCCATTGTCTTTGATGGATCCCAATATCTTTCTCAAAATTTTTCATTCTTTGGCCTCCAGTTTCTCGACCAAGCCTTTTTTTGTTTATCGTGAGGCATTCAGAAGCATGCAAGACATCCGGACGGATGACACTGCAGTAATGTTTTAGTTTTGCGTTGAAGGATATTGACCTTTTCATATAGATGTCCTTAGTTAAATGGTAGGCCATTTCCATTTTGCAAGCGCGATGTGAATGCTTCTTTCTCTGATAATATCCCTTCCCTGACCCGTCCTGAAAAGAAAAGTCCTCGAAAACTACATTATAAGGCTCTAAACCCAACAGTTTCTGAAATATTCCCAGAAAACTAATTTAATTTAATTTAATTTAACAAACTAATGAAGGAATGCAAATCGGTAACCATGAGAACATTATCTCAAGGGGTGGCATAAAACTTTCCATCTATTTCTGTAAGAAGCAATGACACTCCATTTATTACATTTCTGTGAAAATTTGCAAATGGCTATAAGGTTATCACGGAACTAACGTAGACCGTATAATTCATCAATGCAATTAAGTGGGTGAAGGGGTAACCTAGAATTTTTTCATGCAATTTTCACGTTCGACATATAGTTCAGAAGGTCTATTATATATCCAAACAGCAACATTATTTTCAAAAATTCCTGAATTGAACTAGCATTTTTTGCGGCTTTTAGGAATTTGGGCAATTTGAGTCTAGAGAACCTGAATTTTCATGCACCACAAGCCTTTATAATTTATGAAAGGGGTCTTCCTGTGTATGGGCTCCTAGCACAACGTAGAGGGTCAGTTCTTATGTGACGTGTATTGCGTTTCGTCTACAAGACTTTCAATTGTATTTCACGTCAGGAAGTACACGTTAGGTGAATTTAGTCTGAGAGCACATTTTAACTTCTTTTTTTGTCGACATACGGGTTCATCATAAGGATGATTTTATTTGATACTGTGTGGTAGATATACCCATATTTGGATATCTGGGTAATATGTTGTAGACAATAGAATTGTCTGTCTGTCTTTCTGTGTATCTTTATGTACGCCTATACCTCGTGTTCGGATGCTTGGTGCATCTTAAAATTAGGTATGGTAACCATGAGAGTCAATACACCAATCATTTATAAAACTCTTCACCGTACTTTTCATACAGTAGAAGGGTGGATATAGAGAAAAACTTCTCAATATATGCTAAAATATGCGAAATATAAAAATTATCCTACAAGGACGACCAAAGCATATGTTGCGCTTCTCAATGTGAGACAGATAATTCGGGAATCTATAAAGGGTCTCCGAAAACTACATTTTAAGGGCCTTAAATTAACAGTGTGTGTGATATTCCCAATAAACTAACTTCGTTCTGATAAACTTGATGGAATGACAAACCGCTAACCATTGCACAGTAGCTCAATTGATAATGTCTGGTGTTAACTACGAACACCGTTCGAAGAACGGGTACTTCTGCTAGTCATTTATAAAACTCTTCAACGTACTTTTCATACAGTAGAAGGGTGGATATAGGGAAAAACTTCTCATAATACATGCTAAAATAGGCGAAATATAAAAATTATCCTAGAAGGACAACCAAAGCATATGTTGCGCTTCTCAGTGTGAGACACAAAATTCGGGATTATTTAAAGGGTGTCCGAAAACCACATTTTAAGGCCCTTAAATTAACAGTGTGTGTGATATTCCCAGAAAACTAACTTCGTTCTGATAAACTTATAAAGGAATGACAAACCGCTATCCATTGCCACAGTAGCTCAATTGATAATGTCTGGTGTTAACACCGAACACCGTTCGAAGAACGGGTACTTCTGCTAGTAGGTGAATAAAGCGATTTAACTGTGATATTACAATAATAATAATAACAATTACATAATGACTTTAATAATAATACAATTTGTACCGTAATCATAATTACGTTACAGTGCTGATGACCTCGATTTCTTGTGCGATGTAATATTAAATGATTCAGTATCAAACTGGAAAGATCACGACGCTCGTTATGTTGAGTAAAAGTGAGCCTTACGCAGCGCTAGTGAACAATGTAGACCAACATGTGCCGTGGATCAGCCATTGTGTTTTTATGGCTTGGACAGCCACTTGAGTAGCTGTTAACTGCAGTAGGCACTCAGCATGACATCTGGTCGATACTCGTTTATCGATTCTCATATTCAGCTGCACTAATCGGCTGACCCACCAACACCGCGAGACACACACTCCGATCGACCGCATAATGCAAACATTTTTAAATATGTATTTACATTATTCTCAAGCCCGCGGCCATCCGCAAAATTTTTTGGATACGCGGATATAGTTTGCATGGCTGTGTGTATAGAAGCGTTTGAAGTGTGGTATTACTGGAGATGTTTCCTCTAATGAAGAGAAGACATAGGTTGGTTAGGACGCATACTAAAACACCCAGGAATAGCAAATTTTGTTATAAAAGGAAGGGTCTAGGATAAGAACTGTAGGCGTGAGACCAAGGTTAGAATATGTTAAACAGATGGCCTCGGATGTAGGATGTGGTAGCTTTGTAGAGACGAAACGATTAGCTCAGGACAGGGTGGATGGGGAACTGCATCAAACCAGTCAATAGACAGAAGACTCAAACAACAACAATAATAACTACAACAACAATAATACAGCCATCACAATGCCACAGATTATCATACGGATTCTACACACATCCAAGTACTCGATGCTTCATTACCACGGTGTCGCGAAGCTCGTAGATGTATCAATAACAATAACGCTTTTGAGAGTTTCTGAGTTGGTAGTGATAATGAACTGGCTGAGGTCAAAGGTATTGAGAGAGAGAGAGAGAGAGGGAGAGGAAGAGACGAATTTCATTTCCGGGATGAACCAACCACGCCGACTGTAACGTGTAGCCTGAAGGAATTCTACAGATTAAAGAGGATGTATGTCCCATTCCCATACAACATAGGTGCTTCCTCTCAATTAGCATTTAAATTAATCTTGAAATCTGATGAATAATCTACAGTGCAATTTAATTGAATAATTCAACGCAATCTATGGTAACAGCCAAAATATACCATTCGTGAAGTTAAGCCATTTCATGGCGTCACTGTTGTACAGTAGCTTGAGGGAGTTCAGATTGGAAAGTAGGCTACTTCTTTTCACCAGATATAGAGAGGTTATTTTACATGATAAATGTAGCACAACGTGTACAAATGTACTGCGATAGAGCACAGTTTAGGAGAAGAATATTATTATTTTTGTTATTATTGTAGTTGTTGTTATTATTATTATTATTATTATTATTATTATTATTATTATTATTATTATTATTATTATTATTATTTGAATTATACTCGTTATGATCCAAATTTAGACTCTAGAACATGTATTGATCACATATACTATCGTAGGAGACTAGATCATTATACTTCTGCAGTCATACAATCAGACATCTCTGACCACTACATAACATATGCAGGTATCTGGCTAAAAATAAGACACAATTACAAGGTAATGAATCGTACATTACGCTAATGAACGATACTATAATACACACAAGCCTTAACAACTCAGACTGGACAGATTGCCTTGAATTAAAAAATCCTAATGACATATATAACAATATAACAACCAAATTTAAGGAAATCTACCAAAAAGCATCTTACGTAACCACACGTAAACACAGTAAAAGCAAACAATGGTTCACATTTGATCTAAAAATACAATGTAAGGAAAGAGACAGACTTTACAAAACAATGCTCAGAAACAAGGATAATATTACAATAAAAAATGAATACAAAGCTTTCAGAATCAAATTAAATAAGCTAATAAACAAAACAAAACATCAATATTATAAAAATAAGATAAATAGTTCCAAAAAAGGTAATAAAGGAATGTGGAAAGTCATTAATGATATAACAGGTCGGAAAACACAAACTGTCAATGAAGTCATAAACAAACATTTAAGAATACATTTTACTAGAAGTGATAGTGATAGTCAATATATTCAACAGTACCATTAGTGAATAAATATACAGCCTAGCTCATAACTGTAATATCAACACATGGCAATCAAATAGAAACACATTAATGAATTCCTTTACATTACTTGAAACTGATGAATATGAAATAGAGAACATAATTAAGGAATTATAAACAGACATATCGCCTGGAGCAGACAATATACGCTTGAAAGAGATAAAGGCAACATCCAAAAAAACTATACCAATCATAACACATCTCATAAACAAGATATTCGAATCAGGCATATTACCAAAATGTCTGAAATACACAATTATTAAACCAATATATAAGAATGGCGATCACTTAGACTTTGGCAACTACAGACCAATATGCATTTTATCAATCCTACACAAAATAATGGAAAAATGCTTGGATTAGAGATTGAACAATTTCCTAAATAAATATGATATTTTAAAGGGACACCTATACGGTTTTAGGAATGGAAATAGTACTGAACTACTCCTGGCTGAATTTGCAAATGTAATAAATAATGCCTTAGATAAGAACAATCACATAATGGTACTTTTTCTTGACTTTTCTAAAGCATTTGACACAATGAATCACAATAAACTACTTGCTAAATTACACGATAATGGAATAAGAGGCACGACTTACAAACTACTTGAAAGCTATCTGAAAAACAGGGAAAAGGCAGTTATGATCAATAACACTATCAGTGACGCAGCAGAAGGAACACAGGGTATTCCTCAAGGCAGTATTATTTCACCTACACTATATAACCTGTTCGTTAACGACATGAATGAAGCCATTAAACACAGTAAAATATTTATTTATGCTGATGACACTGGGTACAATATATACCATACATAAAGACTCTAAAACAGCTTTTCATAGACTTCAAGAAGACTTCAATAACATCACAAGATGGTGTCATGACAATAATTTGTATATAAATACAACCAAATCTAAAATAATGCACGTCAGGATTGATCACTTCACACAAGAAAAATACAAACTAACGCACCACAGCATATCATGCATACACCAAAACATCCTGGCAGGTTGCAAATGTAACACCTTCATAAATAGTACTTCAACACAAAAATACCTAGGAATTATTACCCTTGATGAACATTTGAAAATGAACACACACACAGTAAATATAATTTAAAAAAACTAAGAGCAAACCTCTACACCTTCTACAATCTCTGATTCTATGTAGATAAGAAAACTTACAAAACCATTTATAGTGCTCTGATTTAAGATATGCTATAGCAGCTTGGGGAAATCAAAACACAACTTTAATTAATAATCTTCAAGATAGTCAAAACAAGTTCTTTAAATATTTCACTGATATCCCTTATCTTAATATTAAAGAGTTGTTTCAAATTACTGTACTGAATCTTTACTACCATGATCCAAGATTCAGGCATAAGGTCTCTCACAACATACAAACAAGAGTCACAACAAGTACTAAATATGTAAAACATTTATGTATAAATAGCTATGGTTTCAAGAGACTAGATTATATTATACCATCACTACTTAATGAACTACGACCTGGATTGACGAACATTAACAGCAAACAACTAGCTATAAGTCGCATTAAAAAATATTACTTAACTAAACATTAACTCATAACATAAATTTATTAATATAACTACCATAGTGTAACTTTTTGAGTCTTTAATTATTTACATTAATATTTGTATCATTATCACCATTATCATTATCATTACAAAAAATGCATGCACTCTAGTATTGAAATATAATATGTATATATGTTGTAAATAATAATTAATATATCTCACAGATAATCTGTACTGTCATCAGATTCATGAGACATATCACAATAATGTAACATAAATAGTGTTTAATAAATAAATTAAATTAAATTAAATTAAATTACTATTATTATTATTAGACTTAATTTATGACTTTATACCTAACTAAGTAGCGCAATTGAACCTATTTCACAGATGAATTTGAATTAGATTTCTACTCTTCCCATAATCTCTTCATTCTCTCAATACACTGTAATGTTTATTCCCTTCAGCTGACAATGCAGTGGTGGCTCTCAATCGGAGGTTTGCAGCAAAATTATGTTTGTTCACCAACAATCTGAATCTAGGCCTGTCCCATAAAATTTTCTCTGTTACGTTGATTTCTTGAAGGTCATTTTCAATTTCTATTATCCAGATTAAATGTCATTTTAGTAAGTCATTCATTGTCCATTCTTTGAATAAATGTCCTTAAAATTATTATTATTATTATTATTATTATTATTATTATTATTATTATTATTAATATTATTATTATTATTGTTATTATTATTATTATTATTATTATTATTATTATTATTATTATTATTATTATTATTATTATTATTATTATTTGCGAAAGAACGCAAGTACATTTACTGGAGGAAATCGGAGGTAGGTTTACAAAATGCAAGACGAACAGCAAGAGTACAAACCTTTCATAATTGACAGATCAAATGGGAGCAAGGACACCGAAGCCAGTGGACTAGGTAAGACAATGATACCCCAGGTGCAGGTTTGGACAGAGAGGAAACATGGTGAGGTTGGTTATTATCTCACTCAGTTCTTGACTGGCCATGGATACTTCTGTTCTTATCTTAAGAAGATGGGGAAGGTGGATTCAACAAGATTGTATCTACTGAGTTAATGAGCTAGATAATGCTAATCACACCTTCTTCTCTTGTGGACGGTGAGTCGAAAATAGACAGCCTCTTCAAGAGCACATTGAGGTAGAGATATCTCCTGACAATATTGTTGCGGTGATGCTGCAAAATGAAGAAAATTGGAAGCTGGTTGAAAGAATTGTTGAAGATATCCTTTGAACAAAGAAGACAGATCTGGATCGCCATTGAAGATAATTCAATGCGGAAGAGTGCACTAAGGGCAAAGATAATCTTACTCTAGCCCGAAGTAATGTGATAAACGGTTCCAAGCTAGTGGTCAGAAGTAACGGGGGGAGGGGAGAGGGAGGAGGCTGGGGATGATGGGGGTAGTCGGTAGTCTGCCACTCAGAAGTCCGACACTATGTGCGTAAATGCGTTTCTTCCCCCATACCAAAATATATATATATATTGAACCCTTTAGTATTGCAGTGTTTATATGCAAGAATCTAAATCAAGGGGTCGCGATCAGTTCATAGTGTGATGTTTACGTTCGCCAAACAACATGCTCTACTGAGGCAAGGGTCATAGGATTAAAACTATAATTAAGAAAAGAAGTGACAAGACGTAAAGTAAATATATAATTTAATGACTATTTGTGCAAAAATGAAATGAATATAAACAACAACAATAATATTCCTCCCTGAGTCTTCCCATGACAGAAATATCTATCAGCGTTGAGGAGTCAGACGGATCTCCCCCTCATAAAAATGTGGATCCAAGTTCCACTAACTTGCATTGGGATTTTATGTACGCGTAATGACTAACTACGAGGGATGAGTACTTGGATGACTGTTCGTTTACATCGGGTAACAGCCACGATGCTTACGACCAATCATCTCGTAAATCAACGTTTACGGATATGGGACACAACACTAATAAATACCCTTAAAAATTAATGCTGACACACAATCTAAAATCTAATATTTACAGGAATCTCCCTCGAGACCCTCCTTCAGTGCGATGACGCATCTGACAAATGAGCTGCCAACACGGCCAATTGCTCAATACACAAACAAGGAAAAGACAGCATCGCACGTGACTGCACGGGTCACTAATACGGAACATAAACATGGAATGGAACCAACAACAACAAAAGCCTCACCGGCTGAGATTACCTTATATGAACAAAAATGCACGTTAAGCTAACGCTTCGGAGATTATAGTGATTCGTAGGCAACTCCCATTTATTTAAACAATTTTTACCATTGATCAGTTCGTATTCTGTATTTCAAGTAATTTTACGGAGCCAACAAGCACTCCACTAATGACCTTGATGCAATCTTTTCAGCCCGCCTTGTGAAAACAGCTTCCCCCTACCACAACTCTTGTCATCGTCCAACTCCAGTGTGTAAAAATAACTTGACCATCTGTCCCGTTATCTCGTAGAATCAACAGCAACAAATCTCAACCACATAAACATATGGTAAGACATTAATCGATATAGCCACATATGTCCTCGCAAGGTAACCATACGGACTCGGCACCAAGCTGACAGAAATCAGTCTACGCTGAATTTCCCGCTTGTAATGACCAATACAATACACACACACACACTGCTGGGAATGACATAACACATTTTTCACACAGGTCGGTTGAATCAGAAGCTTACAATCTATTTAAAAATATTAAAACCTACGAGAGAGCTGACTGCTCTTCGCCACAACACATATTGCTCCAACGGCAATAAACTCACAGAATCTGATCATTAATAAACATTACAAAGATTAATTTTACCCTCCAATCTACTGTATGATTATATTAATTCAGTCCTACTTCTGAAACACAACATATCTCCGAGAGACGTTTCTTAACCGCATTACGTGCACATATGCAAACACGGTTGTCCACATAACCACGTTAGTTTAAAAAAAAAAAAGAAATTATGACTAAGAAAAATTGTGCGAGCCGTTTCCATGCAAAAGGTGTGTCAGACCAAAACTAAATACACTACGTTAATCAACACAAGCAAGATATTTACAAACAAAATATGTCCCATATACCATAAGTTAACTTGTCAGATAATAAGAATATTATTCAGTACTCATCCTCGGCCAGTCACCGTCAGCGAACATCTGCTGCCATCTCCCTACTTAATGCTGCTTAGCTCGTCTCAAACATCTCGACGGAGTGTTGACAGTTCCAAACTTCTTCCAGGATAAGCGAAGTCATCTCTCGTGCTGATGCAAAAAGTTATAGATTATTACACACTCGATATCTGACTACTAAATTCACCGTTTTAGGTACTTATTTCCCCAGAACAGTCTGTTGGCGAATTGTCGAAGATACTGTCCCTACAAAATAGTACTGTGACTATCTATCACACTGAATTTAACACACATTTGTATTAATAAAAATCTGTGTCCTCATGACACGCAAAGTACAAGTGCCTACGTCCTCGGACGCGCAAAATGTAATAATAACCTGTGTCTTCCGACACACAAAATGTAATAGGTCCTACGTCCTCAGACGCACAAAATGTAATAATCCTTGGCTCTTCACGCCACTTATAAATGAACTGGCCCTAGGTATCGATGGGGGGGAAATTATTTAAAAATTTCTCAAAATAATAGTGGTACAGGAATGAAACAAATATCACCGAACTCGTAATATTGCGCAGGTCAAGAATATGCCCATTAATTCTAGAATCGATCGTAGAGATGTTGTCTAGCCGATCTCCCGCGTTAATGCTCGCTATCGTGTGCCCAAGCTAGACTTGGCGCGTTCGTAAGCATTCATCTCCCATTGGTTCCACTTTTTCAATATGTTCGCGGTTTTTATCAGACCTCGGCCTCGTAGGAGTGTCCAGTAGTACCATCAGCCACTCACGTTACTGCATTATATTTTTTCTAGGCGCGAATATTACAATGAACATGCCATAAGCGTGTCTCACCACGCGTCCCTTCTATTTTGAGGCAGCCACCACCTGTCCTTCTGAAACATAGCTAGGCTCTTTCTTTCCACAATCCTTAAGTATTTAGCCTATTGTCAAACTGCTGCAGGTATGTCCCCGCTGTCTCCAACAAATGCTCGAAGTTTTCTCATCTTCGACTGGCTATTTCATGACGCTGGTGGAAATATTAATTAATTGTAGAAATAAAACATCGAATCATTTATCCATCAGAGGATAAAGGGTTCACAACTCCTCCACTCACAAAATTTCGAACTTAGGATAAAGTCGATAATTTTTAAAAGACTTCCATAGGCCAATTTGTTTTATTTCAGAATCACCCTTTTTCTATTACTTGGTCTAGCCGCTCCTGTCTTGAATGGCATTTGCTCGTTTTATTTCCTGCTTGGACCACACCCTCTCAACTGCTTGCGTTACGCGCTGATGCCTTAGGCAACACTCTGCCCGTCTCGTTAATGTTTGTCAACACCATCTCCAGTTCCTTCTTCACGTGCCGTACTAAACTGCCCCCCGTCCACTTGGTTGATATTGGACGTCCATATATTTAAACTGCATCATTATTTCGGCGCTCCCATGGCTCACTTCTTCGATACGTTTTTAAGTTGGCTGCATTGTAGACCGACATTGTTCCTGTGCTTAACTCTTTCACTCTGTATGCATTGTTTCCTAGGTTTCTTACAATAGAATAGGGTCCTATGAACTTTTCACAGAATTTGCTGAAGATCTTCTTCTCTGGATCCGATGTAGCGGGTCGTTTCACCAAAACGAGCTGGTTGATTTCTAGATCACGGTGAAATCTCTTATTTCTCAATCGCCGTAATCTGCGATCTGCTTGTTTTCTCATGTAGGCTCTCGTTCTCTCTATTCGCAGGTCAGGTGCTATCATGGGATCTTGTGGGTAGTTAATGATGCTTTTCCACGTTCTCACTGGATACTCGTTTTTGTGTAAGACCATAGGGATCTGTCCTGTTGACTCGTGCCTGGTAGAATTCATACATGTCTCTACATCCTTAATTTTATCCACCCACTTATGATGTTCTTTGGGAATGAAGATTCTCAAGTATGATGTTACACATTTTATTGCTTGCTCACTTGGATTAGCTTGGGCATGTCGGATACTGCTTAAAACGTGTTTTATAACCATGTCCTCCATACCTTTCTTGAATTCGGCGCTTGTAAAATAGCTGCCATGGTCTGACAATATAAATTCTGGTTTTCCAAGGATTGGAATAACTCTATTTCGAATACCACTGAGTACTTGTTTCGATGTAGTTTTCTGAATGGGGCATAATACGACAAACTTAGAAAACACATCAATGCACACTAGCCAGTGACGGCAACCTCGCCTACCTTTCGGGATTGGGCCGAAACAGTCCAGGGCCACTAGCTCGCAGGGTTTCTGAGGTAGCAATGGTCTAGGATACTGCCTCATTAAATAGTTATTGGGCTTTGTCCTCTGACAAGGATCACAAGTCGTAATGACGTCACATATAGTTGTTCTCATACGTGGCCATGTAAATGTCTCTCCTATAGTCGCTTCGCACTTGTCTACTCCGACGTGTCCGTAACTTTCGTGAGTATGTCATGTCAATCCTCGCTGTAAATATGCAGGTACAAGTATGCGTAACTTGGTGTGGTCATTATCTACCCATTTGTGCAGCAAATTGTTGACATAAACATATCTTCCTTCTTTTGCTTTCGCTTCTCGAAATGCAGGTGTTCCTGTAGGTAGCTGCTTTCTAAAGTATTGAATTAATAGCATCATCCATGGTTCCGCTTCCTGTTCTCGCTGTATCTCACGTAACTCCTCCAAGAATTCCCGGTCCTTCGGTGTTAACTCCAAGTGTTGTACCATCGCTGTTTCTTCAACATCAGGCCCTGGGTTCCTGCTAAGTGCATCCGGAATCACGTTCATCTTCACTGGACAATGTTCAATCTCAATGCTAAACTGCTGAATATATATAGACCAACGTGTCACACGTTCGCTTGCCATCGACGTCTTAAACAAGAATGTTAGTGCCTTGCGATCGGTCCTGACAACAATGGGGTATCCATAAATTATTCGTTTCCATTGTTGAAGCGCATGAAGGATGGCCAACAGCTCTAGTTCCGTTACTGTATAATTGCGCTCGTGCTTACGCAATTTTCGGCTGACAAATGCCAAATATGTTTTATGTTGCAGGTTAGCTGGATCTTCTTGGTAGAGCATGGCACCTATACCAATTAGTGAAGCATCCGCTTGGATTATAAATTTGTGCTTGAAATCTGGATATCCTAACTTAATGCAGTTTTCCAGTAGCTGTTTTGTTGCTTGGAACGCCTTCTCGCATTCCGTATTCCACAACCATTTATTATTCTTTTTTAGCATTTCCTGCATTGGAGCTACAGTCTCCGTGTAACCTGGACAGTTTTCTTTAAAGAATCCCGTTACGCCTAATAAAACCTGAATGTGCTTGACTCTCGTTGGTGTAGGGAAATTCTTTATCGCTTCGATCTTAGCTGGGTTTGGCTTCACTCCCTCCTTGTCAATGATGTGACCCAAATATAAGATCTCGCTCTTGAAGAAATGCGATTTCTTCAGGTTTACTTTGAAATATGATGCATTAAGGTTGCCTAATACTTTATCTAAATTTTCCATGTGAATTTCAATGTTGTCGGATGCCAGCAGAATGTCATCAATGTAGCGCACCGTCATCTCCTTAACTTCCTCGGTTAGATTCCGATCCAGGGCTCGGATTAAAGCACAGCCCGCTGTTTTTACTCCGAAAGGCATTCGGACGAAGCAAAACGTTTGGTTATCGAATAAGAAGCTAGTTAGAAGCTGTGACTTCTCATCCAATTCAATATGGTGGAAACTGGACGTCAAATCAACTGATGAATAAATGCTCTTGTTCTTAAAGCCTTTTAGTACGTCTCTGATAATTGGCGCTCTATCATACTCAGGAAAAATGAGTCACATGTTGAGATTTCTGGCATCTAAACAAAGTCTAATAGATCCATTTGGTTTTGTGACTGCCAAAATCGCATTTAGATAAGGTGTAGGTGTCTTCCTTATCACTCCAGCTTGTAACATCTCATCTATAATGACCTTGACTTGACCACGATATTTTTCCGGAATTGGGTACAATCTACTTTTGAAAGGTGACCAATCCTCGACTTGCATTGAATATTTGAAATTTAATATTTTTCCAGGTACTGTATCGAATACTGCTTTGTGCTTCCTTAAAATCTCTTCCAATTGTTTTCTATGTTCACCCCCTAGTTGAATGTCATTGAGCCGCTCCTGTAGTAACTCTTCAAATTGTGCTTCACTGTCATCTCCTTCTGTTAATAAAGACCATATCTCCTGGGATTCACTCTCCTCATCTAGTTCCACAACAGCTCCTTCTATGATGTTATCTTCTGCCTTTCGTATCTCCTCTTCCGTCTCTTCCGATATTGCTTCCAATGCCCAAGAATTTACATCTCTTCCGGTAGTGATTTCATCCATATGCAATCCCACGTTCTTCAGTTGATCATACTCTCTAAAACTGACTGTGTTCTTGTGCAAATCTATCACTGCTTGATAGTCACAAATGAAATTTGCACCAAGAATTATATTGATATTCATCTTTGTCATGATAATGAATGTTTGCCCAAAAGTGTCTCCTTCTATGATGTTATCTTCTGCCTTTCGTATCTCCTCTTCCGTCTCTTCCGATATTGCTTCCAATGCCCAAGAATTTACATCTCTTCCGGTAGTGATTTCATCCATATGCAATCCCACGTTCTTCAGTTGATCATACTCTCTAAAACTGACTGTGTTCTTGTGCAAATCTATCACTGCTTGATAGTCACAAATGAAATTTGCACCAAGAATTATATTGAAATTCATCTTTGCCATGATAATGAATGTTTGCCCAAAAGTGTGTTCCAATATGTTCAGCTCTAAGTATGCCTGACGTTTACAAGTGACGGTGCGTTCAGGAATAACACCCCTCACTTTGAGTTGTGGTACGGGAATCACAAGAATATTCTGACTCCGTCCCAACTCTCGAACCAAGGCCTCCGATACCAGACTGATCTGCGACCCCGTATCCAATAAACATCTTATATTAATTCCACCAATCCTCGCGTAAATAATGGGTAACTGCCTAATTTCATCGTTCCGTGGTTTCACCGTCTCCTCCAGGCAATCTTCTGGCAAAACAATCCATTCTTGTATGTTCGCTACTATCCATCCATCTTCAACTTCCGACTGTTGCGTTTGTAGACTGTCTCCTTTATCCAAATTTAGCATTTTTTTTTAGCTCCGCTGCGACTCCCGTCATCATTTTGTCGCCCACGCCCCTGATATTCCTCTTGTCTCAGTAGACTTCCAGCTTCCTCAGTATGTGTGTCTGGATTCTTCATGTTCCCAATGGCTTTCTCCCATCGTCCTTGTTCTCCACCTTGACTAGCGTGTAATTCCTCTAGGTAATTTTGTGATTGAGCGTGCCTATCATCCCAGTCATTTCGATAATTACGTGCCTCTCCTTGATTTTGATCTCTCCTTCCTTTCCATCTTTGATTCCCATTGTAATTACCGTATCTTCCATAAGGCCTCTCATTTCTTCGATTTTTACGCCATTGTTGATACCCTCTCTGTTGATATCTATTGTTGCCTTGATATGACCTATTGTTATAGTTATTCTCGTTACGCTGGTACGGTCTGTTTTCTACCTCTTCCTGGTTTCGCCTAGGTGTGGATGTGCTTGTATTTGTACCCTGCGTTTTAGTGTTCGCCTGTTTTGGTTTTATGACCTCTGTCGTATTTACTAACTCCAGTTGTCTTCCTCCTCTATAATGATTATGAGATGTAGTCTCATCTATCTGGCGTAATATCTGTTCTGCATGTAAGGCCGTACTAACGTTCGCTGCGACTAGTACTTGTTGCACGTTGACTGGTAATTGCCGCGCTATAGTCATCACCAGATCCGCTTCATTTAAAGGGTAATCAAGGACGCGAAATTTTAGCATTTGCATGTTAAAGAAATCTGAGTATTTCGTTTGCTGGGTAGTTTGGTATTTCCTAGAGTAAAGCTCCATTCTTAAACTCTGTTGTAATGCCGGCGACCAGTACTTGCGCAGAAACGCGATTTTAAAGTCTGCCATAGTTCCAAATGTATATTTGAAGCTTAAAAACCATGTAAGGACATTTCCTGATAAAAATCTCTCCATCATCCTTAACCTACGTGCTTCAGGTACCCCAGTGTCATTGTAATGATCTTCAATTTCTTTAATAAAGGCTTTATGTGTCACCCCTGAATTCTCCGTGTATTTCTGCGGTTTATAATCGTTCAAGCGAATTACTTGGATAAGTTGTGTGGGCTGATGACCGTCCTGTGGCGTGGAACTCCTTTCAATATTCTTGCGAAACCCCTCCGTGTTTGTCGTTAATGGGCTCTCTGTCTGAGTCTGACTTCCTGCTGTGCTCGTACCCTCCGGGCTATTTGAGTCGTCCTGCTTATCTTTCATCGTTCCCGTTTTAAATATCGAGGATTGTTCTATCGAACTCAGTTCAGCTTTAATGATCCTGTCTGTTTGTTCTTTAAGTTTACTCTTAATTTCTTGTTCCAATGCTTGAATACGAGTATGATTTTCGCCTACTGTCTTAAGGATGGTTGATCTTTCCTCTTTAGAATCGATATTCATTTTTCGCCAATCTTTTCTTATTTGCTCCTTAATTGTGCTTACTTTCTCCTCAATCAGGCTTTTAGCGTCATCCTGATTGCTTTCTATCTGGCTCAGCCTTTCGTCGATGGTATTCTTTAATTGATCCTGATCTGCTTCTAGGCTTTTCCATTGCTCTGCTGATTTTATTTCGAGACGGTCCATATCTTTAATTATGCCGGATATATTTTCATCTACCGCTGATAATTGTGGTTGAATGACCTTGCCGCTTTTTTCCATTTCCTTAAATCGTCCTTCCAACTTATCCTGAGCTATCTTGACCTCGCTCGTACTCATAGTGCATGCTAGTTCAATTCGCTCTAATTTACCTAACACCGTTTCATCCAGAATGCTAAGTTTTTGATAAAATATAATTTCCATTTTCTTAATCTGATCTAATTGTTTTTCATTGTTTTTACTAACGTCTAGGGCCAGCAATACCATCTGTTGATTAGTGTGATCCTTCATCTCTGCGGTTAACTCCTCTAACTGCGAATTTATAGTGTCATTGATTTCACTTTTTAATAATCTAGCTTGTTCCGCCTGATATTCTTTTGTTCAATCCTACTGTTGTTTAATTGTGTCCGCAATGATTCACTTTGTTCAGATAGTTTTGTGTTTAGTGATTCACTCTGTTCGGATAGTTTAGTTTTTAGTGATTCACTCTGCTCAGATAATTTGTTTATAGACTCACTTCGTTCTAACATAGTATTGTTTAGTGATTCACTTTGTTCGGATAGTTTAGTTTTTAGTGATTCACTCTGCTCAGACAATTTGTTTATAGACTCACTTTGTTCTAACATAGTATTGTTTATTGATTCACTTTGTTCGGATAGTTTAGTGTTTAATGATTCACTCTGTTCCGCCAATTTAGTGTCCAACAATTCCTGTGTCCTCCTAGCCGCATTTTCAATGATTTATTGAATCTGTTCTACTGTTGCCATGTTATACACTTTATATGAGACATTAGGGAAATGGCATAAAGCAATGCCCCCTGACACACACATACAATCCCCATGCACATTTAATTTCTTTACCCAACTCAGTTCATTTATAAATTACATTTAATCCCATTAGTCAATCGCATCTCTGAGTGGTTCTAATTTTACTCAATTTAATTTAAACCCAAACACATATTCAGTCATTAAATTGTTGCCCTGATCTGATATTAACACTGACTAATTAACAAAGTATTAATTGTCATTTAAGGCTACCAGCCTCCTAACATTTTCATGAGTTTGACTTTATAAACAAATCTAGTTTTAACTTTAATCATTGGGCGCCCGGTATCACGTATATTATTTTTACTTTAATTCAATAGACAAAAACGCGAACCGTATTTTACATTGCAAACTCCTGATTTTAATTTATATTTCACACAGTCGGCGGTATCCTCTTCGCCTCAATTACTTTTAATAAAATATCACTTTCCGGTGATTAAAATACTGTCATATCTGCCTCCACTTGTGGCCTGTCAGTTTTACTCAAATATGCCAGCTAAATATGTTCCAGCAGCGAACCAGCAACAAAAATACACCTTCATTGTTGCGTCAGTTTGTAAACCCAACTACGCTTACATTCACATGTGCAATTTCTCTGCCGTTACACCACAGTGAACCGCCCCACGTTGGGCACCAGTTTACCTCCTATGAACCCTTTAGTATTGCAGTGTTTATATGCAAGAATCTAAATCAAGGGGTCGCGATCAGTTCATAGTGTGATGTTTACGTTCGCCAAACAACATGCTCTACTGAGGCAAGGGTCATAGGATTAAAACTATAATTAAGAAAAGAAGTGACAAGACGTAAAATAAATATATAATTTAATGACTATTTGTGCAAAAATGAAATGAATATAAACAACAACAATAATATTCCTCCCTGAATCTTCCCATGACAGAAATATCTATCAGCGTTGAGGAGTCAGACGGATCTCCCCCTCATAAAAATGTGGATCCAAGTTCCACTAACTTGCATTGGGATTTTATGTACGCGTAATGACTAACTACGAGGGGTGAGTACTTGGATGACTGTTCGTTTACATCGGGTAACAGCCACGATGCTTACGAACAATCATCTCGTAAATCAACGTTTACGGATATGGGACACAACACTAATAAAAACCCTTAAAAATTAATGCTGACACACAATCTAAAATCTAATATTTACAGGAATCTCCCTCGAGACCCTCCTTCAGTGCGATGACGCATCTGACAAATGAGCTGCCAACACGGCCAATTGCTCAATACACAAACAAGGAAAAGACAGCATCGCACGTGACTGCACGGGTCACTAATACGTAACATAAACATGGAATGGAACCAACAACAACAAAAGCCTCATCGGCTGAGATTACCTTATATGAAAAAAAAATGCACGTTAAGCTAACGCTTCGGAGATTATAGTGATTCGTAGGCAACTCCCATTTATTTAAACAATTTTTACCATTGATCAGTTCGTATTCTGTATTTCAAGTAATTTTACGGAGCCAACAAGCACTCCACTAATGACCTTGATGCAATCTTTTCAGCCCGCCTTGTGAAAACAGCTTCCCCCGACCACAACTCTTGTCATCGTCCAACTCCAGTGTGTAAAAATAACTTGACCATCTGTCCCGTTATCTCGTAGAATCAACAGCAACAAATCTCAACCACATAAACATATGGTAAGACATTAATCGATATAGCCACATATGTCCTCGCAAGGTAACCATATGGACTCGGCACAAAGCTGACAGAAATCAGTCTACGCTGAATTTCCCGCTTGTAATGACCAATACAATACACACACACACACTGCTGGGAATGACATAACACATTTTTCACACAGGTCGGTTGAATCAGAAGCTTACAATCTATTTAAAGATATTAAAACCTACGAGAGAGCTGACTGCTCTTCGCCACAACATATATTGCTCCAACGGCAATAAACTCACTGAATCTGTTCAATAATAAACATTACAAAGATTAATTTTACCCTCCAATCTACTGTATGATTATATTAATTCAGTCCTACTTCTGAAACACAACATATCTCCGAGAGACGTTTCTTAACCGCATTACGTGCACATATGCAAACACGGTTATCCACATAACCACGTTAGTTTTAAAAAAACAAGAAATTATGACTAAGAAAAATTGTGCGAGCCGTTTCCATGCAAAAGGTGTGTCAGACCAAAACTAAATACACTACGTTAATCAACACAAGCAAGATATTTACAAACAAAATATGTCCCATATACCATAAGTTAACATGTCAGATAATAAGAATATTATTCAGTACTCATCCTCGGCCAGTCACCGTCAGCGAACATCTGCTGCCATCTCCCTACTTAATGCTGCTTAGCTCGTCTCAAACATCTCGACGGAGTGTTGACAGTTCCAAACTTCTTCCAGGATAAGCGAAGTCATCTCTCGTGCTGATGCAAAAAGTTATAGATTATTACACACTCGATATCTGACTACTAAATTCACCGTTTTAGGTACTTATTTCCCCAGAACAGTCTGTTGGCGAATTGTCGAAGATACTGTCCCTACAAATTAGTACTGTGACTATCTATCACACTGAATTTAACACACATTTGTATAATAAAAATCTGTGTCCTCATGACACGCAAAGTACAAGTGCCTACGTCCTCGGACGCGCGAAATGTAATAATAACCTGTGTCTTCCGACACACAAAATGTAATAAGTCCTACGTCCTCAGACGCACAAAATGTAATAATCCTTGGCTCTTCACGCCACTTATAAATGAACTGGCCCTAGGTATCGATGGGGGGGGGGGATTATATAAAAATTTCTCAAAATAATAGTGGTACAGGAATGAAACAAATATCACCAAACTCGTAAAATTGCGCAGGTCAAGAATATGCCCATTAATTCTAGAATCGATCGTAGAGATGTTGTCTAGCCGATCTCCCGCGTTAATGCTCGCTATCGCGTGCCCAAGTTAGACTTGGCACGTTCGTAAGCTTTCATCTCCCATTGGTTCCACTTTTTCAATATGTTCGCGGTTTTTTATCAGACCTCGGCCTCGTAGGAGTGTCCAGTAGTACCATCAGCCACTCACGTTACTGCATTATATTTTTTTCTAGGCGCGAATATTACAATGAACATGCCATAAGCGTGTCTCACCACGCGTCCCTTCTATTTTGAGGCAGCCACCACCTGTCCTTCTGAAACATAGCTAGGCTCTTTCTTTCCACAATCCTTAAGTATTTAGCCTATTGTCAAACTGCTGCAGGTATGTCCCCGCTGTCTCCAACAAATGCTTGAAGTTTCCTCATCTTCGTCTGGCTATTTCATGACGCTGGTGGAAATATTAATTAATTGTAGAAATAAAACATCGAATCATTTATCCATCAGAGGATAAAGGGTTCAATATATATATATTATTATTATTATTTTGTTGGAAGCCACTCTTCAGTGTTGCGTCAGTAATCGAAATCAATGCTTTTCAGTCGGTCAACACGAATGTACCCAATTGTAAAGGGTGTTTCCCTAAACCTTAAAAAATTAAATAAGATTAATAAATAAATTCACTGGTTTAATTTATTCATTAATTTATTTATTAATCTCATGTACATTTTTCTTCACGTCTAATAGACTGCCCAAATTATAATTATGATTCTAGTGCTTCAAACGATTTTATTTGTAAATTTATTTTGATACGTTTAAAAAGTTTTGAAGTAATGCATTTTTCTCAAGATAAATACTACAGCCATTAGTCCAGGTCAGATTAATGCAGAAATGCCCATAAAGATACTCTGATAATTTCAAGTAGATCGGTGCACTAATTTCTGAGTAAAGGCACCTTGTTTGCATAACAATAAAAGTAGTAAGAAATTGATGTCAAAGAAATGTCTGCATAGGTAGATGAATACATTTAGTAGATATTTGTCAATGTTGACAAACTCAAAACTAACTTACGATATTGTTATATCCCGGTGTCGGTTCAAGGCGAAACTGTACCGGACATTCAACCGCAGGTCAACCTGGTCCGCAACAACTGTGCTGCCTTATTATAAAACGCTGCGAACTTAGGTGTGAGGGGTCGGTCAAGCACGGAAGTCTGAGAGTGAGAGGTCGTTTGCCTGCCAATCGGGAGATCGGGCAAGTTGGGTCGTCGAACGCTCGTTGACCAAGGGGCACGGATCTGAGTCGGTACTTGAGAAATCAGGTGAGAACCAATATTTCTATTTCCTTTCAGAATTGAATTATCCATTCAATCCTTGTATCTATGTGGCGGATTCCTTTACTCCCTTGAAGGAATAAACTGGGAGTTAAGCTTTAAATCTTTTTATTGGGGAGCATTCCCTGATTCCTGAATCTCCTCCCACTCCCATTTCCTTGTGGTGTGCTGTAATCGCTATCAGAATCTATCGGAAGGACACGATAACGATCCTGGTACTTGATCTTGGAGAACCCCTTATCGGCCTATGGCTTAAGTCCGTGCCATCAGGTGGGGACACAAGGCTTGGTGGAGGCGCAACAATATTTCAATATGCTGAATAACCAAAACATCAGAAAAGAGAAAACTGCATTTTTCAACCGAAACCTTAGTTAGTACCACCTTAATTCAAGGTCGGATTTGTAAAACGTTTCTGACTACAATGTTCTGACAACATCGAATACAATCATTACTATGGATTTCAACTGCGTAAACCTGCGCAGAATGCAGGTGAAGAGCCTGAGGTGGGCTTAGGACCTGCCACAACAAGATGTCTAAGTACACACAAAATGCGCCTGCTGAAAAAATGGGAATAACGATCTTTGATGACGTCGGGTGAGAGGAAGAAAGAGAGAGACTTTAACACAAGCATTTTCTTATTAGTACGGAGGAAATGAGCAAATCAGAAAGCAATTAATTCCTCGCCAAATGTAGGCAGTAGACCTGTTTTTTTTTTTTTTTTTTTTTTGTTTTTTTTTTTCAGACTTTGGTGGAACTTCCCTTTAAATACATAATATTTAACTCCTTAACTGCGTAAATTTGTTGAAGAATTATAAACAGCTTTGGAGAACTAGGTTGCCACGGTAGGTGAGTGGTCAACGTGTCGGTCTACTAATCCCAAGCTTGCAGGTTTGCTCCTGGTTGTGGCAAGCGATTTTTGAAAGGCGGAAAAAATTACGACACCATGCCATACGATGTTGGCATGTCAAAGAACCCATTTGAATTCAGTAGGCCGTGTTCATAATGGCAAAATTAATCTCGTGAGTTTCCGCCAACACAAAGTTCCTCATTTCTCTACTAGAAAGCGCTATAGTGTTCAAGGAGCTTAGATATCTAACCTTCTTGACTTTCATAGTGCCTCAAGGAACAACGAAATTCGACATGCAAACTACCCTTTGGGTGTCAAATAACAAAGTTTGCACCCGGCACCTGAGGCCAAACGATATTATTATTATTATTATTATTATTATTATTATTATTATTATTATTATTATTATTATTAGAGAACTAAAATCTAATCTAATCTGCATATTAGTGGCATCGGCCATTTGTTGAGAACCACTGATCTATCATGTATGAATCATATTTTTCTTAACATACATAAATATATAGACTACATGTATGTATGTCTACCCACTAAATTGTCTCAAAGCACAGCAATGACGCTATTCTACGTAAAGGTCCTTCAAGTTCAAACTTGTGTGTTGGAAGTATTATGGGATTACCTAACTCTATCCGACCTCAGTGTAGAAAATGTCAAGGCGTCATTCTTGAAAAAAACTTTGGAAATCTAAACAAGATGTCCAGTAAAGAACATATAGCCTACTTTCTCCTAAATGCATGGGTATTGTTATAACTCTTTGTCCTTTTCAAGGAGTATAATTGAATGTTGGTTGTAGTAGCTTGTTGAAATACAACGTGCTATAGAGATATTAAACATGAATATGAGGTGCCCTATGCTAGTGCTACCTCTGTAGAAAATATTCATTCAATTCGGTTTCACCGTGTTTGAATTGATATGGGGAATCGATTTTCACACAAAGATGGCCGCCATCCGCAAAATATTAGGCTAATGGCCTATTAGTTTGGTCAAAGGATGCTCCCTCCATAAAGGTATGTTGTTGCAAAATTTGGTAGAGATCGGATGATTAGGATAATCGTAATTTGATTTAAGCTTTGAACATTTGTGTGGCCACCATTACGTTTCCGTCAAGATGGCGGCGATATAAAACATGACACTGAGGTGCCCTTTGCTAGTGCTTCCTCTGTACCAAATTTCGTTCCATTCGGTTTCACCGTGTTCGAATTAATAGGGGGAATCGATTTTGACACAAAGATGGCCGCCATCCGCAAACTATTTGGCTAATGTCCTATTAGAATGGTCAAAGGATGCTCCCTCCATAAAATTATGTTGTTGCAAAATTTGGTAGAGATCGGATGATTATGTTAGTCGTAATTTGATTTAAGCTTTGAACATTTGTGTGGCTGCCATTACGTTTCTTTGAAGATGGTGGCGATATAAAACATGACACTGAAGTGCCCTTTGCTAGTGCTACCTCTGTACCAAATTTCATTCCATTCTGTTTCACCGTGTTTGAATTAATAGGGGGAATAGATTTTGACACAAATATGGCCGCCATCCGCAAACTATTAGGCTAATGACCTATTAATTTCGTCAAAGGATGCTCCCTCCATAAAGGTATGTTGTTGCAAAATTTGGTAGAGATCGGATGATTAGGTTAGTCGTAATTTGATTTAAGCTTTGAACATTTGTGTGGCCGCCATTACGTTTCCGTCAAGATGGCGGCGATATAAAACATGACACTGAGGTGCCCTTTGCTAGTACTACCTCTGTACCAAATTTCGTTCCATTCGTTTTCGCCGTGTTCGAATTAATAGGGGGAATCGATTGTCACACATAGATGGCCGCCATCCTCAAACTATTAGGCTGATGACCTATTAATTTGGTCAAAAGATGCTCTCCCCATAAAGGTATGTTGTAGCAAAATTTGGTAGAGATCGGATGATTAGGTTAGTCGTAATTTGATTTAAGCTTTGAACATTTGTGTGGCCACCATTACGTTTCCGTCAAGATGGCGGCGATATAAAACATGACACTGAGGTGTCCTTTGCTAGTGCTACCTTTGTACCAAATTTCGTTCAATTCGCGTTCACCGTGTTCGAATTGATAGGGGGGACAGACATTCAGAGTACACACACTCTCACACACACACAGACACACTTTATTTCGCCCTGTGTTGATCTCATAAGTCTACTTTCATTTTTTGCAAAAATCGAAAGTAGGCTAAAAATGTCACCCTCCAGGCTACCATGTGAACTAGCTGAAGAAACTTTTCTTATTGAGGACTTAAAAATTCGACTACAATTACCTTCTACAAGACAAAAAACAAGATGTTCAGTAAAGAACATATAGCCTACTTTCTCCTAAATGCATGGGTATTGTTATAACTTTGTCCTTTTCATGGAGTATGATTGAATGTTGGTTGTAGTAGCTTGTTGAAATACAACGTGCTATAGGGATATTAAACATGAATATGAGGTGCCCTTTGCTAGTGCTACCTCTGTACCAAATTTCGTTCAATTCGGTTTCACCGTGTTTGAATTGATAGGGAGAATCGATTTTGACACAAAGATGGCCGCCATCCGCAAACTATTAGGAGAATGACCTATTAGATTGGTCAAAGGATGCTCCCTCCATAAAGGTATGTAGTTGCAAAATTTGGTAGAGATCGGATGATTAGGTTAATCGTAATTTGATTTAAGCTTTGAACATTCGTGTGGCCGCCATTACGTTTCAGTCAAGATGGTGGCGATATAAAACATGACACTGAGGTGCCCTTTGCTAGTGCTACCTCTGTACCAAATTTCGTTCCATTCGGTTCCACCGTGTTCGAATTAATAGGGGGAATCAATTTTGACATAAAGATGGCCGCCACCCGCAAACTATTAGGCTAATAACCTATTAGATTGGTCAAAGGATGCTCCCTCCATAAAGGTATGTAGTTGCAAAATTTGGTAGAGATCGGATGATTAGGTTAATCGTAATTTGATTTAAGCTTTGAACATTCGTGTGGCCGCCATTACGTTTCAGTCAAGATGGTGGCGATATAAAACATGACACTGAGGTGCCCTTTGCTAGTGCTACCTCTGTACCAAATTTCGTTCCATTTGATTTCACCGTGTTTGAATTAATAGGAGGAATTGATTTTCACACAAAGATGGCCGCCATCCGCAAACTATTAGGCTAATGACCTAGTTATTTGGTCAAAGGATGCTTCCTCTATAAAGGTATGTTGTTGCAAAATTTGGTAGAGATCGGATGATTAGGTTAATCGTAATTTGATTTAAGCTTTGAACATTCGTGTGGCCGCCATTACGTTTCAGTCAAGATGGTGGCGATATAAAACATGACACTGAGGTGCCCTTTGCTAGTGCTACCTCTGTACCAAATTTCGTTCCATTCGATTCCACCGTGTTCGAATTAATAGGGGGAATCAATTTTGACATAAAGATGGCCGCCACCCGCAAAATTATTAGGCTAATAACCTATTAGATTGGTCAAAGGATGCTCCCTCCATAAAGGTATGTAGTTGCAAAATTTGGTAGAGATCGGATGATTAGGTTAATCGTAATTTGATTTAAGCTTTGAACATTCGTGTGGCCGCCATTACGTTTCCGTCAAGATGGCGGCGATATAAAACATGACACTGAGGTGCCTTTTGTTAGTACTACCTCTGTACCAAATTTCGTTCCATTCGGTTGCACCGTGTTCGAATTAATAGGGGGAATCGATTTTCACACAAAGATGGCCGCCATCCGCAAACTATTACGCTGATGACTTAATAGTTTGGTCAAAGGATGCTCCCCCCATAAAGGTATGTTGTTGCAAAATTTGGTAGAGATCGGATGATTAGGGTAGTCGTAATTTGATTTAAGCGTTGAACATTTGTGTGGCCGCCATTACGTTTCCGTCAAGATGGCGGCGATATAAAACATGACACTGAGGTGTCCTTGCTAGTGCTACCTTTGTACCAAATTTCGTTCAATTCGCATTCACCGTGTTCGAATTGATAGGGGGGGACAGACATTCAGAGTACACACACTCACACACACACACACAGACACACACACACACACAGACTCACACACACACATACACACACACAGACAGACACACTTTTTTCGCCCTGTGTTGATCTCATAAGTCTACTTTCATTTTTTGCAAAAATCGAAAGTAGGCTAATAGGAATTCCTAAGGATGAGACAATGAAAGCGAGCGGAAATCGACCTGGAATTATATTGGACTGATGCCATGTCTAACAGAAATTGGACCGAACATAACAATGAAATGAGGAGTGCTCTGAATACACTGGCTGTACACAACTTCCATCATAAGCTGTGCGTGCGACGTGGCTTTCATGAATCTCCTGTACAGTGTGTGTGAGTAGTATATGCTAAACGGTGTGGTCGATACCATTTTAGTGAATGCTCTAAAACAGTGTGGTCCAACCCGCGGCCCTCGGGCCACATGCGGCCCACCTGTTCATTTTTGTTGGCCCTTGCCCTTCTTACTGCCCTTCACTCTTCGACAGTTATAATCCGTGGCGTGCCTACTTTAATTTTCATTTTCATTCAGTAATGTTACGAAGAGGCCAGGTGGGAAAGGAAAGATCCCGAAAAATACGCCAGTAATCAGAATTGTCTTTCCACGTATGGCACGAGACGCGTATTCCAGGCGACAACTGGTTGGCTGCCAGTGATTGGTTGCCGATAAGTTCGCGATCGTTCGCGTGCTGCGGCGGATTTCCCTATAAAAGGGAGTGCAGGGCTGTTCGAAGAGGTTGTTTTTGACGAGAGAGGTTGTTCGAGAGATATAGTATCACTAGAGTTTGTTGTCGTAGTTATTGCGAGGGCGGTACTTTATATGGCGAGACTTAATAAACGGCGTGTTGAAGATGAGAAACGACAATTTCAGTCAAAGAGGCAGGAAAGTTACTTTTTAGTTGAACATAATGGAAAACCACAGTGTGTTATCTGTTCTCAAGTCTTAGGTGTTTCGAAGGAGTATGACATGAATAGACACTATATCAGCTTGCATAAATCAAAATACGATCGATACCAGGGAAGTGCCAGAAGTTGTGTGTTGAATGATCTGAAGCTGAAACTAACAAGACAAAAGAAAATATTTCAGCAACCATCAAACACTGCCTGTTTAAAAGGCATCTTATCAGGTATGTTTAGAGCTAGCTAAAAGTAAAAAGAATTTTAGGGATGGTGAACTCATTAAGTGATGTGCTGTAAAAATGGCATCTTCATTTGGCGATATTAGGATGGCGAAAAATTTTGAAACAGTTTCCTTGTCTCATCAGACAGTTAAGTAGAAGAATTAATTATATGGCTGGTCAAGTTTCAGGTTCTCTCAAGAACATTTTGGAAAAATGTGAATTTTACTCTCTAGCTCTAGATGAGAGCACATATATAGCTGGCACCGGCCAGCTCCTTATCTTTGTCGGGAACAATAAACGAAGAATTTGAAATTCATGAAGAACTGCTGGAATTAAGATCATTAGAAACCAGCAAAAAGTATTGACATATTCAACGCTCTGGATGATGTCGTTTCTAAATATGGAGGTTTTGTGAAGTGCTCTGGCATTGCCACAGATGGAGCTAAAACAATGGTTGGACCTAACATTGGTTTAGTAGGACTGTGTAAAGAAAAAGAATTGATTTTTTTGTTTTTCCACTGCATTATTCACCATGAGGCTCTCTGTGGAAAAATTATAAGGCTCAGTGAGACAATGAAAACTGTTGTAAATACTGTAAATTTAATAAGGGGAGGCAATAAAGCCGGTAGACACAGAGCATTTATTGCATTCCTGGACAATTTGGAAGCTGAGTATGGTGACATTTCATTGTACTGTGATGAGCGTTAGCTAGGTGCTGGAAATCGCTTGCAACAATTTTTTGGGTTAAGGAATGAAATTCTTGCTTTTCTCAAATATGAAAACATTGGACATGAGTGTCAAGAAAAACTGGAAGAAATCTAGTTTTTAAATAATCTTGCTTTTCTGACAGATTTAACATCCCATCTAAATGCTTTACACCTGAAACTACAAGGCAGAAAACAAAATATATCCCAGCTTTATGGACATATTGAGGGCTTCCGCAAAAAACTTTATGTAATGCAAATTGCATTGATGGCAAATAATATGGCACACTTCCCATCTTGTCAGCGGTTGAAAGAAGAAAAAAGTGACATAAATTTTCGTATGTTAAATAATAATAGATATCAAGAAAGAGTTCCAGAACAGATTCCAGGAATTTGACTCCCTAAAACCAAAACTTGCACTGTTCAACAACCCCATGGATATTGAAGTGAGTGAGTTGCCCTGCGACCTTCAAATGGAAATTTGTGATCTTCAGGCAGACCCATTCTACCAGTGTGATGTCCCTGAACATTTCTGGAAACTGATTTCTAAAGAACGTTTTCCTAAACTGCTTAAATTCTCTCTGCAAGTGTTATCGCTGTTTGGCAGTACGTATGGGTGAGAAAGTCCTTTTTCTGCTCTCAAACAAATTAAATCAAAAACGAGAAATCGAATTGAAAGTGCTTCACTGGAATCGAGCCTGAGACTTCGCCTTACTGAACTTACAGTGGACATTGATACACTTGTATCAGGAAAGCAGTGCCAAACATCACATTGATTTCTCCACTGTAAAATGAAGTGGTGTATTAAACTAGTAATATTAAACTTCTTTTAATATAAATTTTAATAAATGTTTTTGAGTAAAATATGTAATACGTTTTCTTTCTGGAATGTCTCTGGCCCTCACATTCCTATACAAAAATTGTATTGGCCCTCGGATAACTAAAGGTTCGACCACCCTGCTCTAAAAGAACACTTTCCTTATAGTGTAAGAAGAATAGGGTAAAGTGAGGAAAATTAGTTTATCAAGCTAAAAATTGGTGGAGAGGTTCCTTGAATAGCCTGGATCAAAATACTAAAAGTCCCAAAAAAATCCCTCTTGTGGAACATGCCGCCATCTTGGAAAAATGGCCGGCATCTTGGATTTCGTGTCCAGCATCGCATTGAACGTCATAATTCGGTACATAAGGGTGATATGGACATGCGGTTTGGTCAGGATAACTTACCAGAATGCAGGCTATCATTTTGACACCACTTAACCTAGATAACAATCAAAATAGTTATTATAAATCACTTAAACAAACTCTCATAGGGTAGCGTTAAAATACATCTTGATGTTCAATGTCGATTTTTCACCTTTTACTGTCATGGGATTGAAAAAAGTACTGAAATAAATGTTGTTAAGCACATCAAAACGCACAAAAATATGTGATCAGCACTTTCGTAAACCAACACTTACGGGTGTGAGAAGTTGTCAAACATGCGCATGCAACTCGAGGAGCGGCCCGCCGAGGACGGGGGCCTTCACAAAGCCGCTGCAACTGGTGATGTAAACATATTCTTCAGGCGCAACTAAGCCCCTTTTTTAATGACAAGTAAAAATTTGACACTTTTATATAGAAGGATAGCATCTTATAACCTAATAAATAATTTAAATAAACAATAATTAATTTGTTAATACAGTAACTTAGCGATTTAAAACTCTCTTTCTTAGCTACGTATATTATATTTATATAGAAATGGAATGATAAACGTTACTATTAGAAAATAAATTAAGCAGCTATTTGCTTATTTGCTATCTTATAGCACACCTTCAACACACTAACGTTTAAGCACATTATAATTTATTTTGTACAAACACGAAAAACACGGAAAAGAGGATATTCTGCTGCCACGGGACGCTGTAGTGCGGTGTGCCTGTAAAGGAATAAAGCCAACTATTAATTATATCGTACGTGTTTAATATTGGTCATGTGTTGCTAAAAAAAACGTGACACTTGCCTTAATCTTGACGCTTTTTCTTTGGTAAGGTTGAACTTTCAGAAGAGTCTACTCTGCGGCGAAGAGGTGGCGAGGATCTGCATGGCAATTCTTAGGGGTTGTCCTCCTGTTCCTCACTCACCATATCGTCAAGAGTATCTGGCTCTGGCATGTTAGAACAACCATCACCAGTGCAATTGCTGCACATTGCTGAACAGGAGAGACCTTGTCTTCGGCAACCGCAAGATCTGCTGCCGCATCCTGTCTTGCACTCTCAGCTGATGAGGTTCAGGAGGAAGTCAGGTGCGGGAGAAGATTCAGTTGGAATCGGTAAAAATTTGCCGATTCTGTTCTTCTTCCATCCCCACTCTGTAGGTGGAAGAGAGATTCCACGCCATTCCTGCACTTGGTGGTTAACTCTTAGGCTATGCTGTCGAGATGCTGCTGATGTTGGTGGAAGACTTGAGAGGTCTAAGTCTGCATGGAGACGTTGTTTGGCAATGGTCTTAAGGTACTGACTATACCTTGTCTTGTTTAGGCTATCTGTAGTTCTACCTCCGTATAACGCTACGAAGATTTCTTCCCCTGCCTTCACGACCTCTTCCACTGCAGCGTCTGCGCTGTTACAAGCAGCAATTCTTTGGCGAAGACCTGGGTTATTGTTTAAAGTCTTGAACGCGTGTAACCCCTTCCTGTAGGGAGCCGAAATTGTGTCGCAACCGGACATGGCATGGAGGAAGAGAAGATTGTCGGTCATGTCCCCAAGAGCCTTCTGCAATTCCGTAGAGCCAAGAGTTTCATAAGATGGGCTTTTGATGGTGCCACCAGCATATAGACGTTTCTATCGGGTTCTGCAAGGCTCAAAAGAAATACCAACAAATCGGTATCCTTTCCAACAATTGCTTCATGACCTCCCTCCTCTGCTTCCTTGATCGCTGTTGTCACGATGAGACGATCAGCATCGTACTTGGCATGAATAGCTGGAATCCCCTTTTCTTCGAAACAACGACCTAAAATGGCGACGAATCTTGATTTGATTGAAGGATTGGCTAGGAACTGATTCTGCGACGAGACCACTTGCACTTCCAAATCCACCAAAACTTCAGAAGATGACGTCTTGGCACGTCGTCTCATATGCTCCACGTCTTTCGTCGAACACTAAGTTACAATAGCTTTCCCTTGATAGTTCGCCTCGATGTACGAAATGTAGTTCTTACAAACATCATCGAAGGTTCCTGATTTAGGCAATACCACCCAGTGCAGGAGATCTCCACCGTCAAATACGTAGGTAAGGTCTTCGGGAAGACAGCTCATTGGTGCACACAACTTCTCTATCACTGTCCGTAAAGTTGATTTTGTACCTTTTCTGATAGTTGAAGCATCAAACAGCGCTGGCGGCAGTAAAGCCAACTCGTATTCAAAGCAAGATTCAAGGTCCTCTTCATTGCGAGCGACACGCGCAATTCGATGAAACAGCTAGTTCGGATTTACAGGCACGGTCTCACCTCGGACAACAAAAGCTGCAAGAGTGACAACTTTGTCCTTTCGTTGGAGTTTAACGTCGGTGAACGATTTCCCTTCCAGTTTCTTCAAAGTCACGGTTCCTATCTCCCAAGCTGAGTCGCAGGTCACAGTTTCGTCACCTATAACACCGGTTGATTAAGACACCAAAATATCCTGAGGTTTGTCGAAAGAAAAATGTATACGTAGCCATTCTATGAATTTTTCGAGATGCTTGAACTCTCGCCTTTGGCAAGTTTGCCCAAGTTCCACGTGTTGCATAGAATTTAATGGTAAAATCGTTTTTGATGTAGGACATTTATAAAGTACAGGAAACGGCATTAACTTTTAAACCGGATGGTAAACATCGGCAAAATAAGCATAAAGGGACAGTTCTAACTGAAACACACATTTTTCGCTTGTATGATTATTTTCTGTGGCGTACCGTTTAAGATAAATTTTATGATAAACATTACCGTAAAGATGTTCATTTCGGCCGTCCGGCGCCACTGCTAAGCAACACAGGGAAGGTGGAGTGGGGGAACGAGAGCGCTCTGACGGCGCAGCAGGGATGTCGCTCGGCAACGCGTGGACGGACAGTCCATTCTTAGTTCAATTACATACGAGCGTAGCGCAAAAAATGCTTAATTACTAATATTAAAAGGAAATATTCCTTTCTCTTTATACATACAATATAAGTAGCTAAGAAAGAGAGTTTTAGCACGAAAAGTTACTGTATTAACAAATTAATTATTGTTTTTTTTATTATTTATTAGGTTATAAGATGCTATCCTTCTATATAAAAGTGTCAAATTTTTACTTATCATTAAAACAAAGGGGCTCAGTTGCGCCTACAGAATATGTTTACATCACCAGTTGCACCGGCTTTGAGAAGCCCCTCTCCTGGGCGCGCCGCTCCTTGAGTTGCATGCGCATGTTTGACAACTTCTCACACCCGTAATTTTTGGTTTATGAAAGTACTGATTACATATTTTTGTGCGTTTTGATGTGCTTAAAAACATTTATTTTAGTACTTTTTTCAATCCCATGACTTTAAAAGGTGAAAAATCGACATTGAACATCAAGATGGCTTTTAACGCTACCCTATGAGAGTTTGTTTAAGTGATTTATAATAACTATTTCGATTGTTTTCTAGATTAAGTGGTGTCAAAATGATATCCTGCATTCTGGTAAGTTATCCTGATCAAACCACATGTCCCTATCACCCTTAGGTACCGAGTTATGACGTTCAATGCGATGCTGGATACAAAATCCAAGATGCCGGCCATTTTTTTAAGATGGCGACATGTTTCCCAAGAGGGATTTTTTGGGACTTTTAGTATTTTGATCCAGGCTATTCAAGGAACCTCTCCGCCAATTTTTAGCTTGATAAACTAATTTGCCTCACTTTGACCATATTCTGTCTAATATTCCTGCACTATTATTGGATTACTCCAAAATGTAATGCACATTCGTGCGCAGTTCCTTAAATTATGATTACTATTATCATTTTCAACGGGGTCGGGGATGTGATTCAATGAAATTGTATATGGCGGATGGTTTTTACGGACGGATGCCCCTCCTGACGCCAACCTCGTGATAGGGGTTAATGAGATATGAAATGAATGAAACTGGTCAAGGAAATGGAAGGAAGCGGCCGAGGCCTGTCAGAAGATACCATTCTGGCGTTTGCCTGGAGTTGAAAATGGGGGAACCAAGGGAAACCATTTCAAGGACGGGCGATGGTGGGGCTCGAACCCACGTCTACCGAGTACGCAGATAGTTTGGCCCCATGGCCTAACGCTGCGCGTTAGTGAGCGTAGCTACTGATGTCGATACGATTATATAAAAAATAAATGAATAAATACATAAATAAATTTAAGTTCGACGATGTCGAAATGTAAATATTATAGTCAGAAAACTGTACATTAATGGGGGCATTATAGTACTAGTTTTCATTATGAAATAGTTTCTCCCACCAATCAAAGCTCAAGATTTTCATTATGAAACAGTTGTCTGACCAATTAGGTACTTGATAGTTTCGCACATGCACACAAAATACAACATGTCGGACATAAATTACATGATTTGAAAGTTGACAATGTGCAGGATATCCGATCAATGCATAAACAAACTGGGGAATATGACAAAGAAATAGCACTGTACCCTAATATCGCCAACTCCAATTTCTACACAGGGCATTGCGTACGATTTCGCCGACAATTTTAGTGAATGCTGTTGTTGATATAAACACACCAGAACGTCATGGAAGCAGCAAGCATATGACATTAGATCCACGGAAATCAATCAATAACGCAGCTCTCTTCAGTAAAGGGATTTATTATGCGAAACTTTTCCGCCAGTTGCCATGACTATTCTATTTGGGACTCCATTGATTTGCCTTCCATTGACATTCTATACGCATCGAATTTGAAGAATAACTAGTTGATAATACGATACATTTTAATTTTAAAGCATTTGTAACAGCCTGTTGTGTGTTATCTGACCAAAATAACAAAATGATCCCATATAGTACCTGTGCGCTATGTGTTGGTGCTAGTTCGGGATAAACACAAAGCTTTGGAATTCGTTATTGGGTAGAGAGCAAATGCTGATACCACACAATTCCCAAGAAGAAGAAGAAGAGAAGAAGAATAACAACAAAGCTTTGGAAGATCTTTGATCCTCAGCGGGAGTCCAGCACATGCGCTCGGTTCACTAAAGTCAACTGACAGAATCTCGACAGATATTTATGAATATTTATGTTCAAACATATAATAAAGTTATAATTATCGTCGAACATAAACAGTCGTATTCAACTCGCCTATAATGGTAACGAAAACACTCGTATGCAAATCATAAAACTCTCTTTGCTTATTTTATAAACATACTCGTGTCTTAATTATTGCCATTATAGGCTAGTTGCATAATGTACTATCAATTAATTATTACATAAATTAATTAATACATAAATAAATTCCCAACCAGAGCATGAATATTTTAATCTGGTATGGTTAATTATCTTAACTCGTGAACTGGGTGTTTGTGACAACTTGATCATCATTTTTTCCTCCTTACGTCACACTATTCCCCCATGGGTGTCACCCTGAAAGACCCGCACCAGGCCTCCTAGAAGGCCGTACATCTCATTTTATCTATGTGGCTTTCACTCAAAGTATACAACATAACCTAGTAGCAGGAAGCGTCCTTGATTTGTAAAGAAACAAGTAGTTCCGAGAAGAACTATACAGCCTATTTTCATATATCCTACTCATGTTAATTGCCTCTATCAACAAACAAAATTTCAGTTTAATTGTTGTGATAGATTCGTAGATATTGAGAACCGACTAAATATTTCAGATGGTCGCCAGGTTGGATTTTTATTTATGTACTAGTACATGAAGATTATTGTGTACGTGTGGTATTCAGACTTCAATCGCATGATTAGGACACAAGAAGTAAAAACGAGATTTTAAACTTTCGCACAGCTGCCATCTTGTGGTTATAAAAACAATTGAAATAAATTAGATGCCAGTGGATTAACATTTGTATAAGCATTTAACGTGCAAAGTTTCACTGCACTCGGATGGCAAAATCACGAGAAACATCCATTTAAATATTTATAATTCGCGTCGCCGCCATGTTGGATCGGTGCTCACCAGGATACTGAAAGTCATATAGGCGAACTTATGTTCATAGCCTCTATGAACATTAAAAATTTGAGTTTGATTGCTGTAAAAGATTCGTAGATATTGAGAACCGTCAAAATATTTCGGATGCTCACCATTTTGGATTGTTATATGTATAGGCCATAGAGTTATGTACCATTAAAGGAAAATTATTGCGTAGCTTCATTATTCAAACTTTCACTTCGATCGCATGATTACGATACAAGAAATAAAAACGTAATTTTAAAATTTCGCACAGCCACCATATTGAGGTTATGTAAACAATTGAACTAAATTAGATGCCAGTGCATTACAATATGTATAATCATTTACCGTACCACATTTCACTGCGCTCAGACGGTTAAATCACGAGAAAAGTCTATTAAAATGTTTCAACTTTGCTTGGCCGCCATGTTCGTTTTGTACTTTACATGTTTTCGAAATTTACATCGATAAACTTGTAGCAGTCCTCTTTATCACCGTACAAAATATCAGGGTGATATCATAAATAGTTTCGGAGATATTGAATGCCAGTGGAATATTTCGCACAGCCGCCATTTTGAGATTATGTAAACAATTGAACTAAATTAGACCCCAGTGCATTACAATGTGTATAAACATTTTCTGTACCATGTATCATTACGTTTGTATGGTTAAATCGCGAGAAAACTCTATTTAAAAGTATCAAATTCGCTTGGCCGCCATGTTGGTTTTGTAGTTACCAGGTTTTTGAATGTCTCATATGTGAACTTCTAGTAGTTCCCTTTATCACCGTAAAAACTTTCAGGGTGATATCGGTAATATTTTCGGAGATACTGAATGCTGGTGAAATATTTCGCACAACCGCCATGTTGGATTGGTGAGAGACAATAAAATTTGAAGGACACGGTCGGGGTTGGCCAAAATGGTGCTATGATCTTACCGAGTTTCATTTAAATCGCTCCAGCCGATTAGAATTTATTAGGGACACACACACACCATCACACACACACACACGCACACACACAGACACGCGGACAAAAGGAGATCTCATAAGCCTATTTTTTCATAAAATGAAAATAGGCTAAAAATTATGGATAAAATCAACAGTGCACAACAGCAGAACATCAGTCATGTTAGTTCAGTGACTTTCTACGACAATATTTCACCTATTAAGTCGCACCATCAAACGTTTACTATCACCATGATTAATTCCTACATGCTCCATAGGCATGGCTTATAATCACTGTATGGTTCTTATAGTGTACAGCCTGTTCTTTAATAAGCAATGTCACATTTCTGTTTTCTTCTTAAGAAGAATTATATTATGGTTGATTCTTTTAGGGAGTTTGAAAAAATATCGTTACCGGTACCTACAGAGCTGATGACCAAGATGTCCCAAGCCCCATAAATGAATTAACAACAAAGTGAATTAACAACAACAAAAGTAAAGCGTTTCTTACCTTTGGCCAAGGCCATCTCTCCAGTTTTGCAACATCGTGGTCATGTAGCCCCGTTTACTTGGTGTGTGTAGAATTTTTCTGCTAACCTGTGCCACTGTGATGTCTCTACTATTGTGTGTATTTGTAAATCAGATGTGATTTGGATTAAAAGTGGCCATGCCTTAAGTTTAGTACCAACCCGGCATTTGCCTGGAGTAGAAATGGGAAACCACTTTCAGGATGGCTGAGTTAGAAATCTCACCCGCCTCTTCTGAGTTTTGCCTCACGAGATTGAGATTACCCCGTCCCAGCCCTCAAATCAGAATTAAATTTCTTGGCAGAGTCGGGAATCGAACCATGAATGCTAGCCAGTACGCAACGAGACAGACACAGTGAGAATAACTGCGGAGTGGTGGGCCTAATTCCTACCTGTGCCATCCCAGACGTGGTTTCCGGATTGGTAGGTTTGCCACGGCCGCCTCCTTCCTAAACTTAGCTTCAATTACTAGTATGGACACCATAATAATGTACGTCAAGCAAATTGACCGTGAAAGACAAAATCATTGCTTCACTTTAGTGTCTCCATAAGAAGCAAACCAGTGCTAAAGAGCCGAAAGCTATCAGTCCTTTTTTCTTTTTCTTTTTCGAGGACATGTTCGGCACGACAGAGTTTGTAGCTGTCTCTATGTGGACACCCATGGGGTAAGCTACAAGTACCGTCGCGTGTGGAGTGTTGTCTGGGGAGGAAAGTTTGAATGTAAGGACGAGGAATTTGAAGGTAGCGGCTGTGGCATATAGTTAGGGACCAACCGCAGCATTTGCCTGGAAGGAAAATGGGGAAACCACAGAAGACCATCTACAAGGTTGCCGGCGGGGTGATTCGAACCTCCTCGCCTCCCGGATGTGAGCGACTGCCTGCAGCCAAGCCGTAACGACCAAGGCTAACTCACCCGGTATCAACTCCCTTAGCCAAGAAGCATTGCAATGTGCTTCATAAATGGGATGTAACATGCAGTTGCCATCATACAAGAGGTTCACACAGGGTGTACCAATCGTCTTCTGACGAGCCCGATTGGTGCATATTAGCGAAACCTCCACAAATACGGCATAATACCTAGAATAATTTTCTGTATGTAACGAATGTTTTGGTATATTGGCTTTCACGGCCAGTGAATTAAAACTCAGCCATTTTTCTAGGTCTGTGCCGTGTCTTGTGTGGGGTTTCACCTAGGACACCAAGCTGGCTCATCAGTGGACTCTTGGTGTCCCCACCCGGACCCTCACAGGAGTAGCGAACTGCGCGCTACCTCCCTTTTTATGAAGCGCGCCTGCGCATTTTATCTGCGAGAACGTAGAGCTCAAGCAGCCATAACCTCCCTATGTAGGCTTCCAAAGAGATGGTAGACTTATATTGACTTTCACGGCCAGTTAATTAAAACTCAGCATTTTTATAGGTTTGTGCCGTGTCCGGGCGGGGATATAATGAGCCCGCTGATGAGCCAGCTTGGTGTCCTAGGCGAAACCCCATACAAGACACGGCACAAACCTATAAAAATTGCTGAGTTTTAATAAATATTTTGATGGCCCTGTGCGAGTTTATGTCCCACGAGGGCAAACACGTGGCTACTCACAGAACGGCTGTGCTGTTCGTGACTACGAGCTCATTCAAGAGCTAATTTCACTTCTTTATCAGGCTGGCTTAAGATTACCTTCATTTTTAGCGCCCATTATCGAGATTGGATGCATTTAACACGATTCTACTCTACTCGTGCAAGATTTATCTGCATGTCGTCACAGCAATCGTTCTAACAGCTTCTGGAATCCAGGAGAAAATTTATGTCTTTAATCCCTTGCTATTGGCTTGGAGAACCCTTTAATTTGAAGGAAAATGGTCATTGATTTGCGACAAAAGAAGTGAGTAAATCTCCATATAAATATCTAAGAGAAAATGAACAAAATGAAACAACCGCACATGCGGCGTTATTCTATGACGAAAGCATTTTTAGTCTACTGTTCACATTTGGCAAAAATGAGGAAAAAGTAGACTTATGAGATCGATCCGGAAAAATGTGTGTCTGTCTGTCCTTCTGTCGGTCTCTCTCTCTCTCTCTCTCTCTCTCTCTCTCTCTCTCTCTCTCTCTCTCTCTCTCTCTCTGTGTGTGTGTGTCTGTGTCTGTGCCTGTGCCTGTGCCTGTGTCTCTCTCCCCCGTATCAACTCCTAAACGGCTGCAGCAATCGGAACCAAATTTGGTATGAGAAAAAATCTATACCAGGACATCTCAATTCCATACAGGAAAATGATCTCAGTGCTACCAACTGCTGAGAAACCGCAATTGAAATTTGAGCTGCATGTTGGATATCTTGGAAGGTATACATGAGAACTATTCCAAAATTGGCACACATGTAGATAATAATTTGTCAGTTTAATTTCCATGAGGCCATATATGAAGGTGTTGCAAAAAGGATTCTATGCCTGCTGATATGTCCAACGTTTAAATGCATGTAACTTCTATACTAACAAATGGATTTCAACCAAATTTCGTATGTACTATGTGTACATAAACAGATATGAGTAAGCAAATTCTTAAGAGCCACCAGGGCTGCCAACTGTTAATAAATACTCTCTCTATGTTTTTATCAAAATACTAATATATCAGAAAGTATGCAAGCCAACAGCTTTAAACTTTGCACACGTATAGTACCTGACATTCTAGATTAATTTGGAGTAACTAATGTATGTCAGAGCTACCAACATGATTCGAAACCAGCTGATAGGACCAATTTTTAAATATATGTAACTTCTATGCTATCAATTCAATTTCAACCAAATTTCGTACGTGCTATGTGTACCTTAACAGATACGGCTGTGGGTATTTTTAAGAGCAAACATGGCTGCCAACTGTTAATAACTGCTGTCTCTATTTTTACCCTAATATCAGTATATCAGAAAGTATGCAAGCCAACAGTTCTAAACTTTGCACACGTATAGTACCTGACATTATAGATTAATTTAGAGTAACTAATATACGTCAGTGCTGCAAACATAATTCTAAGCCTGCTGATAGGTCCAATTTTAAAATGCCAGTAACTTCTATACTAACAAATAGATTTCATCCAAAATTGGCACAATACATCATAATATTTCAGATTATTTCTGACCAACACATGCATGACATCGTTGCCAACATGATTTTACGCGCGCTGGTGGATCCAATGTGTAACTGCATGTAACGTCTATGCTATCCATTGGACTTGAACCAAATTTTGCATTCTGTATCTTAAGAGATGGAACTAAGAATATATTCAGTCACCAGGGCTGCCAACTGTAGTGCTGTATTAGGCTACATTATGCCAGGTATATTTCGAATTATAAATTTCGATAACACCAACTTAATTTCGTCATTATTCAAGATAAGTCCATATTGATTAATCATTGGCATGGATCTTAAATTTTAAGAAAAGGGGGCTCTTTAGTTCGTCACGGAACTTCTTGTTAATAATACTGGTTCGCCGCAATGACAAATATTTGGGTTACTGTAAAGAGAAGTGGTTAATGTGTGTACAATCAAAGGGAAAAAATCTTTACAAAGTAATATTAGTCTTTGAGAAAAATATCGGTACCTATGGGGCTGATGACCAAGATGTCACAATACCCTTAAAATAATTTACAACAACAAAAGAAAATTGCTTCGTAGCTTTGGCCGAGGCCATTCCTCCAGTCCAAAAATTTCAAGAAAGCAAGCACAATACATCAAGAATACGTTGGAAGTATGGCACTCTGTTACTGGCCATTTTGTATCCATTAGGCAGTCTTACAGTAACCAACACTAACTGTTATATATTGAGTAAGTACTCATGAATCAGTCGCCTCCGAAGCGTAGCGGTCAGCATGGTTAGCTGCCACCCCGGAGGTCCTGGGTTCGATTCCCGGCTCTGCCACGAAATTTGAAAAGTGGTATGAGGACTGGAACGGGGTCTACTCAGCCTCAGGTGATCCAAATGAGTAGAGGGGGTTCGATTTCCACCTCAGCCATCCTCGAAGTGGTTTTCCGTGGTTTCCCACTTCGTCTTCGTGCAAATGCCGGGATGGTTCCTCCTGTAAGGCCACGGCCGCCTCCTTCCCTCTTCCTTGCCTATCCATCCCAATCTTCCCTTCCATCCCTCATGAGGCCCTTCTTCGCTTTTCAGGTGAAGCCGCCTGGGTGAAGTGCTGATCACACCTCCCCAGTTGTATCCAATCCGACCAAGTGTTCCCAGCTAAGGCGGTAGTGGTGGGATCCCTCTCTGAGTCCTTGAGAACCACCAACCTGGAGGGTAAAATTGACTTTTAAAAAACATATACTGTACGCTACACTGAGAAAAATCTAATCATAGATATATTATTATTATTATTATTTATTCAATTCACCATTACAAACATGGGTTACTCTAAAGCACGGGTTAAACCAAGTGCTTTACAACAATACATACAAACTATAATAAAAACTATAATACATATCATGTATATACAAAATATAAGAGTTCATTATCACTCATTCATTAGCAAGGAAGGATCGCACAATATTGCATGTGGACAATAGGACCGAATGCTGCATCCTCTTGTAGATGGTCGGCGGAAGATCCAATTCTTTCAGACTCTTGTGGAGTGTGTGAGGTATGAGGCCGTTGACTGACAAGATTACAGGCACTATCCGGACGCAGTTCATCTTCCATATCCTCTTGATTTCTTCTGCAAGCTGTCTATACTTGGAGATTTTTTCATTGTGTTTACGTTCGATGTTGGTGTCGTTGGGGACTGCTATGTCTATTATGAATGTAGTGCCATCAGCCTTATTTACTACTATGATGTCTGGTCGATTGTGATCTATTGTTTTATCTGTCACAATACCAGTGTCCCAGTATATTTTACACAGTTCATTTTCGAGGAGGGATGGTGGATGATACTTGTAGTAAGGGATATACTCCTCAGTTAATTTATATTTCTGTGCGAGTGCTTGATGAATGATGCCTGCAACCTGATTGTGCCGCTTTGTATATTCAACTGATGCTAGTATTGGGCAACCTGCAGTGACATGGTCAATGGTCTCGAGATGAATGGCGCATCGCCTGCATTTGTCTGAAATTACACTGGTATCTTTGATGATGTATTTCTTGTAATTTTTTGTAGCAATGACTTGATCTTGGATGGCAATTGCAAATCCCTCTGTTTCTCCAAACAGTCGACCACTTTGTAACCACATACACGATGCGTTTTTATCAATACTCTGTTGGGATAGGTTGCTGTAGTATTTTCCATGGAGGGACTTTTCTCCCCATGCCTTTTCTTTTTCATGTAAGTGTAGTGGCTGGCTGATATGATCATCAGAAGATGTACGAAGGTTCAATACTGTGTGTTTATCAGCAAGTACAATGGCTTTATGGAGAATGTTGTTTTCCTTTCTTTGATAGAAATATCTTCTAAGGGTTTTAATTTGGTTCTGGAGCAAAATTTGTAAATCCAGTACTCCTCGACCTCCCATCTTTCGTGGAAGAGTGACCCTTTCTTTACAGGCGTTTGGATGGTGTAAACGGTAAGTAGTGAGAAGGGTCCTTGTTTTTCTCTGCAGGCTTTCCATTTCTGTTGCTGACCATTTCAGAATCCCAAATGAATATACTAGGGTTGGTATAGCGTATGTGTTGATAGCTTTAATTTTGTTCTTTGCACATAGACTGGTTCGCAGCACTTGATGTAGTCTTGTGGTATATTTTCCAATGAGTTCATCTTTGATACTTTTATGATCCAAAGTTGTATTTTGAGCAGATCCCAGATATTTGTAGGTTTCTATTTCAGTCATTCCTTCAATTAAAGATCCTTTGCGTAGCTCATATGGTTCAGAAGTTGCATATTTACCTCTTCCAATTGTCAGACGCTTGCATTTCTTCACTCCCAGCGTCATTCGGACATCGGATGAGTATGAATCTATTATATTTAGCATGGCATTCATTTGAGTCTCACTGTGTGCATATACTTTGAGGTCATCCATATAAAGGAGATGAGATATTCTGTATTTCCTATTGTAGTATTTGATGTCAAATCCGAAACCGGTGGATTTTAGAATTTTAGAGAGAGGATTGATGGCTAAGCAAAACCATAATGGGCTTAGCGAGTCTCCTTGATAGATACCACGCTCAATTTTTATTGTGTCAGATGTGACACATTCATTGTCTGTCTTAGTATACAGTACTGTTTTCCAATTATCCATCGTGACCTCCAGGAAGTGAATTACAGCAGGGTTAATCTTGTACATATGGAGGATTTCTTTCAGCCATGAATGCGGGACTGAATCAAATGCTTTCTGGTAATCTATGTATGCCGTATATAGATTCCGTTGATTATGTATCGCCTGTTGTGTTATCACAGAATCAATAACTATCTGTTCTTTGCATCCTTGCGACAGCTTCTTGCATCCTTTCTGTTCCTCAGCCAAAATGTTATGTTTGTCGAGAAACTTGTATATTTCGTCCGCAATTATGGACGTAAATAGTTTGTAAAGTGTTTGGAGACAGGTGATAGGTCTGTAGTTTGATGGGTCTTTAGTATTTCCACTTTCTTTTGAGATTAGATATGTAATTCCAGCAGTAAGGAAATCAGGACATTCCTCAGGATGATGGATGAGGTAAGTAAATTGCTGGGCTATCTTCTGGTGCACGCACGTGAAATGTTTGTACCAATAATTGTGAATTTTATCTGTGCCCGGCGCTTTCCAATTCTGAGTTCTCCTTATAGCATCATACACATGCCGTTCTTCAATGGTATCAAAATCCATTTCTTCATATACATTATTGCTATTTCGTTCTTCGTTGATCCAATTTGCATTTTCATTGTGCGGTGACTTTGCAGCCCATACACTTCTCCAAAAATCTTCCGTTTCTTGCGTGCTAGGAGGTTCTGCTTTTGTCATGGATTGTTTGTTTCGTTTGATCATTCTGTAGAACTGACCTTCATTGTTGGAGAAAAGTTTGTTTTGTGTTTTCCTCGCTCGTGATTCCTTGTACCTCCTGAGTCTCGCTGCTTTTGCGCATAATTTTAGCTTTTGGTTGTCAATGTATTCCTTGATTTTTTCTGTGTGATCATATTCCTTTATATGGCTGTTGATTTTTCTGAATATATTTCTCAGCTTTCGATTGGTTTTGGGTTTAGTTTTATTGTTTAAATATGCTGTTAGTTGGCCTATGGTTTTCCTCAGTTCCTTGATGTCATTTTCTAATCGACGCTGCCAGGGTGGAATGTATTCTGCATCTGCACCTTTTCCACGAGAGCTTCCAGACAAAGGTATTAGTTTCTGGTTGTTCAGCCTTATCACAGTTACTGCTGCACAATATACAAGAGAGTTTGTTTCTTCTAGATTATCGGATGTTTCCACATACTGTTTTAGGATGTTATCTGTCATACTGACAAGAGATTTACTCTTTGCTGTTTCTAGGAGTTTGGGGAGCTTTGGTCGATAGTCTACTTTAAGGCCCATAAATTCTGTCATTGCCTCTTTAAACACATGTTCAATAGAACTTGTTTCATCAGAACTCGAGATATTAGTAGGGATAGTTGGTTCAATAATTCCCTCTTCCCCTGTGTCATTTCTGCAGGTTACTTCCTGAACAGCTTGAATCAATAATGTGGATCTGCTTTCATTGTTGGATTCTGAAGCTAGAATTTCTGCTGCTTCCTCTTTAAGACTTTGAATCATTATTGCAGGAAGTCTATTGTTCCTCACTATTACACGTCTTTGGTCTGCAATTCTTTGTTCTGTAACGAAAGAGTAGTCAGGAAAATTCTCCACAAACAACTTGTGCAAATCTTTCCTATATGTTGTGAGGTCTCTCTCTAAGTTTGTAACAATAAAGTAGGAGCGCATTATGAATTTGTTCATCTCATCAGTCCACTTTAAGCGCTGCCTCAGTTTGCCTGCCTTAGTGGTCAGTTGAATGTTTGAAACACTTTCGACAGGGGGAGATGACGGCTGTTGGGTTCTCCTATCTGCGTTGTCGGCTGTAGAATTTTCGGGTGACCCTACATGTGCCCGCCTGTTCAGCATCATGTCACTGGTGGTTCGCCTGCTGTCACGTTCAGCACCAGCTCCAAACGTGCCCCGACGCACCTCGGGTAGCGTCCTTTTCCGAGGCTCATTATTCTTTGACATTTTCTCCATTATTAATGGGTTGCGTTTTATACCTACTGCCAGGATTTCATTTAGGCCGCCCCTAACATGGGGTACAGACGCCTTTCACAGCCGCCCCTAACATGGAGTACAGACGCTGTTGGCTAGTGCTTATGGCGGCACTGACTCGCCTTGTCACATTGCTGTCTTTGGATATATGTGGCATTTTATAGAGACTGTGGTGCCATCCACAGACCCACCACATCCTGTTAGCAATGCCGCTGTTGGTCCGGGACTGCTTATTCGTCAGGTTACCCTGCTTATGTCGCAGCTACCCTCCATATCTAGAGGGCGATCCACTATCCGCCACCTGTGGACCCGTCCGGCCGTAGTCAGCTCTACGTCCTCCTCGAGGCGGATTATTATTATTATTATTATTATTATTATTATTATTATTATTATTATTATTATTATTATACATCTTTCGAATGAAATACTTTTATCAATGTTACGCTGAGGAATGAGAATATTTATGCTAACTACTAGGGGACCTGTGTGAGAAATATCGCATGTTCATTAACCACCCGCCCGGCTTTACTGTTATGCGGGCTTCTATAAATATGTTTATTTGTTTAAACGCATTTTTTTAACAAATTGTCGATTTATGAAATCAGAGTGCAATTCGTCACTGTTGCGGGTAATTCCGTTTTAATATTCTTGTCAATGCACAAAGGTTGTGTGCGCATCATGTGTACAGATTACCCAACCGGATCTAGTGCTAAGCGGGCTGTACGCGACACAGTTCTTCCCGGGGCTATCGTCTCGTTTATTTGTTTAAAAGCACTTTATAAACAAATAAATATATTTCCGTTGACTCATCAAGAAATGCAAGATTTTTCCTGTACTATTGAGACGATTTGGAAGATTTTGGTACAAACCACACCTTGTAACTCCCTCTGGTTTAGGAGCTAGAGTTTCGTGAAACATACACCTTAGCGTATTATTTATATATATATATATATATATATATATATATATATATATATAGTCTATCTAATTATAGATTGGAATTGGTGCGTTCGACTTTTCAGTCAACAATGTTCGTATTTTCCTGCATATCTCTTCCATATCAACAGGGGACCGTAGATATGTTGGATGGTTCCTCATTTTAGGAGCTGCGACAACGCAGTGATGTAGCCCCGTGCACTTTGGGTGTGTGTAGAATCTGTCTGATAATCGGTGTTAATTGTGATGGGTGTATTAGTGTGTTATCTGCTTTAATTTCGAGTAAGGACTGCAGACATTCGATTTTCAAGTAGTTCCAACTTTTGCTAACAAACGCCACCGTCAACGACAAACTAGTTCTGAACTTGGTTACTAGATGCCACCGCAGTCGGCTCCTGGTGACGAACGTTGGAACCTAAGAGCGTCAATCAAATCTAACCTATAATTTAGCTTCACACAGGTGTAATTAGTGGAAGTTTCTTTATCACGCCATAAATCTATGACATGGGACCACCGGCGTTACTTCCCTTCCGAAGGAAGGCATACTGAGGGATTTTTAACGCTGACGACTTTGGCCGGGATTGAACTCGCTACCTTGGGCACAGAAGTTCTGCATGCTACCAACTACGCCACCGAAGCCATCGAGGGTTCAAACCCGGCCGAAGTCGACGGATTTTATAAGAGCGTTAAAAAGCCCTTATTATGCTTTCCTTCGGAGGGGAAGTAAAGTTGACGGGCCCATGTCAGAGGTTTATGGCATGTAAAAGAACCTACCACTAACTAAAACTGTATGGAGCAAAATGTGTAGGTTAGATTTGAATAACGCTCGAATTCCAACGTCCGTCGCCAGATGCTGGTTGCGGTGGCATCTAGTAGCCAGGTTCACAGCTAGGTGTTGTTGACGGTAGCATTTGGTAGCAAAAGTAGGAACTGCTACTTGAAATTGACCGTCTGCAGTCCTTACCTGAATTACATATAATACAGCCATCACAATTAACACCGGTTATCAGACAGATTCTACACACACCCAAAGTTCATGGGGCTACATGACAGCGTTGTCGCAGCCCCTACAATGAGGAACCAACCAACCTCTCTGTGGGAGATAAAATTTTGCGTGAAGATGTAACAGACCTTTATATAGTTACGCATCAGTGTCGAAACCATACATAAGGGCAGTGCGACCACCAGTATAAAAATAGACCCCAAATGACGGAAAGGATGTTAAAAATATGAATAAAAAGACGAAAATCAACGTTTATTAAGCTCCAATTGTAAAATAATTTCTCATAATGAGAGGTACAAAATGTGTTCTGGTCCTTCTATGAAAACCTCCATATTTTGCCTATATTCGCCTATCCCCTAGTTTAACTAGTGAAATCTACCTCCATCTTCCGGCGTGCCAAGAGGGATTTTCTTTCCTAAATCAAAATAGGCTAATAATGGAATGCAGCCGAAATCAATCAGAAACCCCTATGGACGTAAAATTGTCGGTTTAGAAATTAAAGAAGTAGGAGACTTCTGTTACTTAGGAGGCAAAATAACCAGTGATGGATGAAGCAAATGGGATATAAAAAGTAGGTTTGCGCCGGCAAGGAAAGCATTTCTACAGAAAAGGAATCTGTTGCCATCGAATATGGAAGTCATTTTTTATAGCGTTTGTCTGGATCGTGGCACTCTATGGAAGTGAAATTTGGACTATTGGCGCAGCAGGAAAGAGGAGAATTGAAGCATTTGAAATGTGGTGTTACAGGAGAACGATGCTGATCAGATGGGTAGATGGAGTAACAAATGAAGAGGTATTAAGACGAGAGGAGAGATATTTCTGGCGACTGCTAATGAAGAGAAGAGATAGGTTAGTAGGACACATACTAGGACACCCAGGAATAGCAAACTTAGTTATGAAAGGAAGGGTCGAGGACAAGAACTGTAGGGGTATACGATGGGTGTTCTTCTTTTTCGGATGCCTATCCATTAATGGATGTTAGCGACCACATTTTGCATCTTTTGCTTATGAACTGCGATGTGGAATAATTTATCGATGCTGGGTAATCCTGTCCACTGTTTTATGTTATCCACCCAGGAAATCCTTCTTCGGCTCCTTCCTCTTTGACCTTCGATCTTTCCTTCCAGTATCAACTTGAGAAGTCGATATTTGGGGTTCCGCAAGATACGTCCCAGGTATGCAGTTTTTCGTCTTTTAAAGGTGCATAGTAAGTTTCGTTGTCTGTTCATTCTATGCAGTACTTCAATATGTAGAATATGTTCAATTGATATTCTTGTATGTTAAGTGTGGTAGCTATGTAGGGATGAAACGATTAGCTCAAGACAGGGGGCGCTGCATCAAACCAGTCGAAAGACTGAAAACTCAAACACACACAGGCTTCTTTAAGCAAATCGTGGTCGTATCCTCCATTCTCTGACCCTTAAAGGAAGAACATCTACTACCAAGGACAAACACCCACAGCTAGAATGCCCATAATGGCACAGGGTGAATGTAGAGTCCATTGACCTGTCGCGTGACGGTCGGTGCCCCCAGACGCTTGTTGCCACGCAACCAACATTCTACCTGCGTGGACGCGTCGCGTCGCGCTGCGGTGTAGGCTGATTTGCATGTCGCAGGTTCCCTTCCCTTCCTTCTCTTCCTTCCCTTAAAGCAGAGCGGAACAGAGTGGAGCACGAACATGTCCCTGCGGGTTATAAATAACTTACACGTGTTGTTGCCCACTCAAAGGTGGGCTAAATCTGGAACACGCCGTTCTTATTTATATCGACCTTTTGTTGTACGGCACGTAGAGAATTTTTACGTCGACATGCGATTCTCTAGTAATAAGGTATCCATAATAACAAAGCAACTACATTACATCATACAAAAATTACAACTGCACACAAAATTAGTCAATAAAAATTAATGAAACTCATCACAAAGCATTGTATTTTAGTATCAGTCGATAAATTATTGCGTTGGTGGTGGTGATCGTTGATTACAGTGCGTTAAACTTAGTGATGAGGATATATTCAGCCACCTTTATTTATTTATTTATTTATTTATTTATTTATGTGTGTTTTCGTGCTTTTTTAAATTTTCTGTTTTGTTTTCTGTATATATTTTTGTGTATTTTGTGTTTTTGTGTTAATGTTGTGTATTTGGTTTACTGTTTCTGCTTTGTTTCCTGTATTTTGTTATATTTTTGTGCATTGTTTTATGTGTTGTTGTTTTGGGTTTGATTTTCTGTTTTGTTTTCTGTATTTTGTTATTTTTGTGTATTTTGTGTTATTGTTTTGAATTTGGTTTTCTGTCTTTTTTTATGTTTTGTTGTTTTTTGTTTTCTATTGTTTCTTGATTACAGATACACATTCTTCCCAATCTTAATCTCAATTATTTTAAATACACACACTACGCGTACAATAGACATCACAATAACGCAAGTGACATTTTCTACTCATATACCTACGCACACGGGGCTTATGATAACGATGAAGTGACAATACCAAGACCCGGAACTGCAGAATGCTAGACCTATATGTATATGCCGTTAGGTGACATGTCGGAAATTATTCCCGCCCCTTTATCGATGGAATTCCGCCTGCAAGAGTGGTCGCTTCCGCTTTAACACGTAGGTAAAGCTGCACTAGTGACCCGCACTTATCTTGTTGGATATAGAAATAATTACTTATGCTTTTGTGTCGGTGAATCCACATTCCAACATTTATAGTTTAATAACGAAGGGGCTGCCACCGTTGAAGAAGCTATCACTTATGCTATGATGTTGAAAGTCTTTCCTCAAACGAGGCGGTCACCACAGATAATGCCTTCCCACAGACCAATATAAGCAGAGCCTTTAAAAAGATATAACTAAAGACAAGTTAATGTATTCACTGTTAAACCTTTATCGGGCAGACCTAGTTTTTCAAATGGTTTGGTTTGTTTGCCTTTTTTTTGTTTTGTTTTTGTGTTTTATTCAGTTTTAGTTTTGGTTTTGTGTATTGATGTTTTTTGTTTTGGTTTTGTGTTTCTTGTGTTTAGTATTTGTTTTGGTGGTTTATTTGTTTTGTTTTTGGGGTTTTATTTGTTTTGGTTTTGTTTCTTTTTGGTCTTGCTTGTGTTTCTAGTTTTGTATTTTGTGGTTTCTGGCTTTTGTTTTTTGTTTTGTTTAAGTTTTGTTTGTGTTTTTGTTTTGTGTTTCTTGTTTTGTGTTTTGTTTCTGGTTTTATTAGTTGTTATGTATTGATTTTTTTATTTTGATTTTTTTTTTTTTTTTGCTTTGTGTAGTTTTGCTTTGTTCTGTGCAGTTAAGTTTAGTTTAGTTTAGTTTAGTCTAGTCTAGTTATGATTTGGTATGTGGTTTTTGTTTTAATATTTGCTGTTGTGTTTGATTTTGTTTTCGTATGTTTCTTGTTTTTGTCTTATTTCTTTGTTTTCTGTTTTTGCTTTTGTGGTGTCCTGTAGATCAAGGAGATCCGGGAAATATATATGGTTTCCATAAATATTAATTAATACTTCCACAAGATAATTAGTTACAATAATTCTGAAAGATCCAACCACCAGAACCTATGGTGCTATACTCCTACATTGGCTTTATGATAGTAATATCATATTTTCAAATGATAAGTTATATCTCGTTCTGTTTTGTTTAAATTTTGGCCTTCAACGACCATTCCTTTACTGCATCCACGTCAGTGTGCACCCACCGCGCCGTGTGTGTTGGCACGCTGTAAGACCGCTTCGCCCGCCGTGTACTCAGCAGCATCTCCTCTCTGCCTGCAATCATGCCTCGGTGGGAGTGTGTAGAAGGGGGGAAGTAAAATCGCACATTTTGCCAGCCAAGGACACACAAGACAGCACAAGTAGCTCTGCAATGTGTTAGTAGTGACTCACTCAGGCTCTATTTCCGCCGGAAAAACAATGGAAGAGCGTAATTTAAATATGTCAAGACGAGACGTAGCCAGGATTTCATTTCGGTGGGAGGATTTTAAATGAAATTGTAATTCATCCTTTCCCCATTTACCGGTTTGGTCGTCTTCTCGCACATGGAAATTGAGAGCCTAATAGTTTTGGAGTTACATCAAACTGAGATGCCGAAGAAAAATGCCAAGAATGTTATTTTGTTTGGAAATTAAAAAGTGAACGTTAAAAAATTAAATAAGAACAGTGTGAAATGAACATAAATATTTACATATTTTCTAAATAAGTCAAATTTAGTGAAACCCAAATATCTAATTGTTTATCTACACACATCATATTGCAGTTGATACAAACGAATGAAATAGTCACAGTATCGTCGAAAAGTACATTTTATGTTCGACCCTCACTATTATGTGTCAGAAAACTGTATCATAATGATGGTCATTATAACACTGGTTTTCATTACGATACAGTTTCTCCAACCAATCAGAGCTCGTTCATTGACCAATTAGGTAACGATACCTTCGCGCATGCGTTCAAAATCCAACATGTCGGACATAAACACAACATCGAACTATAATAAATTACCGACATGGAATACGCACCGTCCATATGTTCGCGTAAATAAACTGGCGAATATGAGACAAGAAATAGCACTGTACCTTAATATCACCAACCCTAATTTCTACATAGCGCATTGCCTTCAAACGACTCCGGTGATAATATTACTGAGGGGGCGGCAGATGTAAACATATGGCCTGCATAATATGGCATTGCAAGCACACAGAGCGCATGCGCCAGTCGTTCAGAGATCTTGAAAGACAGAGATATTATACCTAGCGCTCGCTCTCCGATCACAAAAATCAAGTGGCTGACTCTCAACAGATATTTATGAATATTTATGTTAAAGCATATAATAAAGTTATAATTATCGTCGAACATAAACAGTCGTATGCAACTCGCCTATAATGGTAATTAAGACACTCGTATGAAAATTATAAAACTCGCATACGCTCGTTTTATAAAAATACTCGTGTCTTAATTATAGCCATTATAGGCTCGTTGCATAATGTACTATTTAATAATAGGAAAAGATGAAAAAATGTGCACAATAACACTTCTTCATGAAATTACAACTCAATTGCTGTATGGTACACTAATACTACTGTACTTACTAGTTGTTATTGTTATTCTTGTTCTTGTTGTTGGCGTCGTTGTTGTTGTTGTTGTTGTTGTTGGTGTAGTAGTTGTTGTTGTTCTTGTTGTTGTTTTTGTTTAAAAAGTGTGTTTTTAACAAATAAACAAGAAGCCCGCATAACATTATAACCGGGCGGGTGGTTTATGCACATGCGAGTATTCTCGCACAAGTGCCCTAGGAAAATATGAATATCTGCCCAGCGTGTATCTTGTGTGAACATCTTACAATAGAGTTCGACCCAAGTTCCTTCCGACAGATTGTTGAGACGTTGAGTGGTTAGCAAGATGGAGTGTATGTTATCCTCGGTTGGATATTGGAGAGAGTACAAACAAACTTTCCCCGCAGCACAGGCTATAAAAACCTCCCACACGCCCTTCAACTCAACTCAGTGGAGACTTTCTCTCAATATTCATGACCAGATTTCAAGTTACGTGTAAAATCCTTTCCTGGGAACAGATTTATTTTTAAGAGACATGTATACTGAAGCACTCAACAACCTGTTGATACCTTCCGGAAACCTCAAAATTCCCCCTGCCTTCTTCCCTCAAGGTCTCACAAATATATCCTCAGGGGATCACATCTAGTGGGACGTGGGTAGGCGACCACGGGACCCCAGCTGAGGCCGACATTGCTTCCACTTACTTGTGCCGGACTCCTCTCCGTCTTCTTTCCTGTCGACCTCTCTTGGTCAACTCTTGCTCTCTTCCGACCCCGACGGTATTAGGGTATCCAAGGCCTACGTTGTCTCTTCCTTTCCTGTCTTAATTGGCCCTTGTCTCATCTTTCCTGATACCCTCCTTTTACGAGGGGTCAGTCTTCTTTTTCTTTTCCTGTTATCTCCTGCCTTCTGCTCAAGGCCCTAAAGGAGGCAAGGTTTATGTAGCCCCACCACTTATGGTGCGCCCTGGATATTGCTACACCCTCAGGGGCTCACGGCTGGTGAGTTTGGGAGTTGGCGATCCCGGGGGATTCCTTAGCTGGGTCCGTTTTTTCCCCATTTTGCACCGACTTTCCTGCTTTAATTTGTCCTCGTTCTTTCTTCCTAGATATAGCATTCTTGGCTGTCAACGTGGAGGCCCGGGTTCTATTCCCGGCTCTGCCAAGAAATGTAATTCTGGTCTGAGGGCTGGAACGCAGTACACTCAGCCTCGTGAGGCAAAACTGAGAAGAGGCGCGTTCGATTACCACCTCGGCCAACCTGGAAATGTTTTCCATGGTTTCCCCATTCCTAATCCAGGCGAATGCCGGGATGGTTCCTAAATTAAGGCTACGGCCCCCTCCTTCCTAATTCTCATCTGAATTACAAATGGGGCACTCACAAATAATCGATCGTAACAAAAGACCATTCAAAAAGAAAGAAAATGCTGCATTGACGAATTACACTCTGATTTGATAAATATTGACAATTTGTTTAAAAAGTGGATTTAAACAAATAAACAAGATGATAGCCCCTGCCAAAACTGTGTCGCGTCGACCCGCAAAACATTAAAGCCGGGTAGTTGGTTAAACACATCCGTGTTTTTCGCACAGGCCCTCTAGTTATTATTATTATTATTATTATTAGACTATTATTATTATTACACAGATTCATAAATTCCTCATTTTACAATGATACAATGACTGAAAATACAGACTAATGTCAAGCACTTTCAGAGCTCATACTACATTTAGAAATCGTCGCATTGTATGGCAAGTGTTCAAGATCACCGACTTTTGAATCTGTCCCAGCCTCTGCGCCATTCCGAGAGCCTGTAGTTGGTCCACCAGTCTTGAAGGTACAATTCCAGTTGCAGACAAAATGAGAGGCTGGAAGTACACCTGCTTTAGCTTCCACGTTTGTTTTACTTCAATGGCCAGTTCGGAGTATTTGTTGACCTTTGGTACTGTACCCAACTGGCGTTGGTACAAGGACCGAACTTCAGATCTTTGAGATGTAAATGTACAGTTCATGACACACCAAGGAGTGGACATTGCAGAGGGTTACGTCAGCCATGCATGAATCACGCCTCACAGCTGCCTTATTAAGACAAAGTTAAAGGAGTAATAAATATATTTATCAGTGACAGGAGCCGAGAAATATAAACAAGATAAGAATAATTCTGCATACTCATAAGCGATAAAGCCATGGGCAAGAAGTCATTAAAAATCTTAATATAAGCGGGTCTTAATCGAATTTATGACAGCATAACTGTCAAAGTAAAGAGACCAACGCAGCATTAATTGCGATATGAGAGTCAGGGAGACCCCCAAACAAATGTTAATCAGTGTTAGGGATTAACATGACAGAGGAAAAACACTATAGTCAGATAGCAAGCGTATAGACACACATAGGGACCATACCTTTTAGTAGGTTGTCAACTATGAAAGCTGACACGGGGAAAAATTGCATCGTCAACATTACGTCATTGTTAGTTAAAACGCAAGGATATGGGAGTTAAATAAAATCATCCACCGGCCCTGTAGAGAGGATAATAATCATTTTAATTAATTAGAAATAAACTTGTGATTGAAAGTAAATCCGCACGAAATAAATGTTAGAATTAGCATATTCTTCAGCAGCACACAAAATATCAAGCAAGTGGAAGCCCAGTTAGAAGAAATAAGCTCCGCATGGAATATGGGAACTACTTTTTTGTAGATATGAATAAATAGAGGCTGGGACGAAGCAAAGGCATACAGTTGCATCCAGTTGCAGTTCAGTTTAGACAGGCCCGGAGAGGTTCTGCGCGGTTTCACACCGTACACAGTAAGCAGTACGCAGCATCACAGTCCGCCTGAGACGGAAGTTCTTCGTCAAGTTGATAAAAACTCACCGCACTCCTGTATGGAGAAGTCGCGTCGAGTTACTCAGTTCGTTACCGACCGCTAAAGTGGATCGTGTTAAGTCAAGTTAACAAATCGTCAAGTATTCGTGGTGACGGAACATGGTGGTTATTAGACAGCCATTCGACAGAAACAATTTAGAACGCAGGATTATTTCACTGCTACTTCAACTAAAAGTTCGAGTGTGCGTAGTAACATTATACGTTACATCATAAAGTACTGTGTTTTTTTTTTAATGATCATTAAGGCGCTTGCGCCAGATCAAGTAAGATTTACGCTACACAGAAGTCGCGACGAAAATAAGTTGCACCGCGTCGAGTTAAAGAACATTACTTCAGCCTGAAAACACAGGTCCAGATCAGTAAATACGCTACGAGGAAATCATCGGTTCGAGACTACAGACAGGTCTTCGTAAAAATCAGGTGAAGTAAAGTGACCACATTATTAAGAATCAGGTATCAGAACGGAATCCAGAAGTTCAAGTAAAGGGACACGGGTTCGATGCATATAGCGTATTCAGTGAACTTTAGTGAAGCTACAGTGTGTCCAACAGAGACATAGCCAGAAAAACATTCTCATAAGAGAAAGAAAATAAATCTCGTCGCAGTATAAAAAAGACAGATTACGGTCAAGAATTGGGAGGATCGCAGGTTCGATAGACTGCCATATAAGCGTAGGGGCAAGTGAAGGACACTTAATCGCTTATAGAAGCTATAAGGGAAGCCGAGATTGACGGTTAAAAGCAGAGAAGATACTAAAGCCGGTGTAGGACTAGAAGCTGTTCGAGCTAATCACACGTCCGATGCAGGGTCTTGGGATCTCATCGAGGTGTCGATCGCCAACAGGAAGTGCCGAAGATCACTGAGATATGGTGAAGAAAGTGCAGTGTAAATAATGTAAAAAAAATATTGTTAGTGTTAAATATAGTGTTTTTAAAGAGTGATAATGTATGTAAATGTATGTGAAGGTCGATTGTGCCTAAGTGAAATGCAGTTAACGAAAGAAAGTGCCATGGAAAAGTGCTAAATATGTAATTAGATGGGCGAACCTGTCTAAGAATGAAACGAGAGCAGCACACGGGTGAGTTATGATATTTAATTAAATTTGCAGCTGTACTATGCACTGACCCAGTAGAATCGATCGTGACTGGGGAGTTTAACGATTGATTCACTGGGTAGTTGAATGCACTAAATGATTGAAATGTGGGGATAATAATAATTGTTAACCTCGAGGGTGACCTCGTAAGAAATAAAATATGAATGGGATCAGTAGGTATAAAGTAATGAAAACCCGAGAAATGAAATAATAAGTAATAAATAACTTGAAAGAAGGAATCGAAATAATAACTTAAATGCCTTAAAATTGTTGCCATAGTAAAATTAAATTATGAAATAAATATGCACCATACTGAAATTGTTAAAAGTCAAAGAATAAGTTAAGATAAAAATGGTTTGAATTGTATACCATATAATCAAGTGGAAAAATAACTAAGCGTTATAATGAAATAATTGAACATTTGAAATAATAATAATAATGACGATTATCAAGTTGTTACACTCTAAAAATAAAAATTGTGGTTAAAAATCGTAATGAGGAACTCAAATAATAAAATAGAGCAGAATAACTAGTATTTTGACGTATTGTTGTCATAGTAATCAATTTATAAATCTCTAAAGTAATGGGTGGAACGAAACACCTAAAGAGTGGAAATGTTATATTGTAGGCTACCAGGCCAAAATTGTAAGAATAAAGTAATAGGGAGACCAAGGTCTCACCGCTATAAAATAAGCTTTTTATATAAGAGATTAAATAAATCGCGAATATCCAGGCAAAGTTGTGTTGCCGAAAGGGCCTAATAATGAAATAAGTTTAGCTTCAAGCTAATAAAAAGTGCGTTAATCAGGATATATTTATTCGGGAGATGGAGAGTATCATCGTAGTATCGTGGATGAAAGATTCCCATTAAAGTATTGTTGTCGTATGAAACGTTGTGTTGTATTGTGGAGGTGAAATTCCCACTAAAGTATTGCCGTATTGAAGCGTCGTAAATGATAGTTACATGTGAGTCCAGCCGAATGGATAGTGTTCCTGGCCTGGCATTGTTATAATAAAATATTGTAGGCAATAATCGTCGAAATGAAGCCTCGTATGTGAAATATACAAGTAAGTCCGTTGGATGGATAGGATCCCCGACTAGGCGTTGTTAAAATATAGTATTGTAATAAGACGCCATACAAGTTATTGTTTAAGTTGTTGTAATCAACAATTATACGAGGCACGTCCAGAAAGTAAGCTCCGTTTGGTAATAAAATTAAATTGGGTACAGATACAGGAAAATTATTTATTGCACAACATTCTACACCTCTTAAACTACTTTTCTACATAACTGCCGAACTTTTGCAGGCATTTGTCATAGCGTGGCACAAGTTTTTGGATACCTTCCTCATAGAAGTTTGCCGCCGACCCGTAAACGAGAGTGAAGACTCCCCTGTAATATATCCCACTGTTTAGCCACCACTGTTAGGCAAATTGCGTATGTGGTCAGGAGAACCCCTAAACATACGCAGTTCTCCTGGTAAGCACGCAATTTGCCTAACAGTGTTGGCCAAACGGTAGAATATCTTACAGGGGAATCTTCACTCTCGTTTACGGGTCGGCGGCAAACTTCTATGAGGAAGGTATCCAAAAACTTGTGCCACGCTATGACAAATGCCTGCAAAAGTTCGGCAGTTATGTAGAAAAGTAGTTTAAGAGGTGTAGAATGTTGTGCAATAAATAATTTTCCTGTATCTGTACCCAATTTAATTTTATTACCAAACGGAGCTTACTTTCTGGACGTGCCTCGTACATCCTCTCCGAAATAAGTAACCAATATCCTGAAAACACGAAATATTAATGATAATAATAATAATGTAATAATGAAGCAAGTATTTGCATAGGAATTGAAGCTTGGATGATCATACTTTTGAAAGAAAATAACCATATGTTTAAAAGCAGGACGGTCCACGAGACGTCATAAATCAAGTAAAGTGTCGAGGGGAAAGGGACGGCAAGCTAGGCCTGACCTACCCTAGTGAATGAATGGAAGAGACCATTTAACGAGTTCCGCGGTCAAGTAGGGTCTAACAAAGACTAATAATAAAGAAGGCACTGTATGCAAGTTTTTATTAAAAGGTGCGAGCTCAAAATAACCTATAAAATCATAATGCTGAGATTGAGAAAATTCTCTAGAGTATAAGTTTGAAGTGTTTATATAGATTTTGACGGATATTGTCAAATATTTTCATTGTTGATAAAAAGGATTCCTTCTTCAAAAAGAATGAAATAACGGGTTATGAAACAATGAAGTTTAATATGAATAAAGATCCCACTATGATAAATAACACAGTGCATGGTGCAATGCTGGAAAAAATACCTGATGCATGGAAGAGTAACTGGTGGAGTAAGGGTTCGACCACGATATAAAGGGCATGTTTGTAAGATATTGTATTGTATTTTAAATACCTAAGGCTTTGTGAAGAGTTGTTGTTAAAGTCAAGGAACTTAATAACTTATAAATGAGTATGATATGAACAAATGTAGGATAAATAGAGCCTTGAAAAGCATATATAAGTAATGTGAACATCCAAAGCCTTAGATGAATTATGTGACTAAAGTGATAGGCGCGCTCGACGCCTAAGTGAAACAAACTTAAAAATAAAAGATAAATGATAAAAGTGATTAGGTTATGCAAGACAAAAGGACTCAAAGATTTTCACAGAATAATGGAATGACATTGTAATAAATTCTAGTGAATCTAAACAGTGAATCTTTCTCACTTGAAAGGAAAATACCGAGTGAAGGTTGATTTCGGATAGTGATTGTTTTGGAAATGATATTTTCTTTAGTAAATAAATAGTTTGCATTGTAATGTTGAGTTTTTCATCTATCCTTGTGAACCTTAAGTATTCCATATCTGAATGTGCAGTCATATTGTGACTAATCATTCTCTGTATAAACGGGCACAGTACATAGACTGTGTGAAGGTTGTGGTTGAGTGGTACGGATATATCGATTATCACATTTCTATCTTCTGTCGATCAAGGAGGAGAATATCAGGTCCGTTGGCTTCTTCGATTTGTCAGTGCGGATTACTCTGTCCCAGTATAATATATGGGTTCCATTGTCCGAAACATCTTTTGGATGGTACTTATAATACGGAAGCGAGGAGTCATCTAGTCCTGTAGTTTTATCCATCTCCATGTGCACGATCTTAGCAACAGTATTGTGGTGCTCAGTGTAGTCCATATTTGCCAAGGTTTATTATTATTATTATTATTGGTGTTGTTGTGGTTGTTGTTTTATACAGTACATATATCAAATTGCTGGTACATCACAACATAACTATACGGGCTTCAGAGAACCAAAGTATAGTTACTGGAACAGCCACTTCTAAGCTGGAAAGTCGCTACCCATGAACTTCCCAATGATTCGGGTTGTTGAGAGAACTACTGCCTTCGGCATTAGTTTGTACAGTTGCGTATCTAGATCCAGTTCTTTAGGGTCTTGGAGCAAGGTACTTGGGATCACGCCCGTACTTGACACAATGATAGATATGGTCTTTACCCGTTCTACATGCCATTGCCTGACCAACTCGCTATATTTGCTGATCTTTTCTATGTGCTTTGACTGGAGATTCTTGTTTTTAATATAATTATTATTATTGGAGGAGGGCGGCAAGAAAATCAAGATTGGATAAATTATAAATACAAGAAACAGATAAATTATGCAGGTGAAAAAATGCACTAGAAATGGTTGAAGAAAGAAGATTACAATGGTTTGGACTTGTGAAAAGGATGCAGAATAGTAGAATTCCAAATGTAATGTTACTTTGGCAAGCTGAAGGCAAACGGAAACGGGGAAAACCGAGAGAAAAATGGATGGATGGTGTAAAGTGAAGCATGGCTACCAGAGGTTTAACCGGGGAAGATGGTGAAGACCGAAATGTGTGGAGGAGTGGAGTATTTTTGGGTTGAAGGAAAACTACTGTATTGTAGAATATTCCTAATAAAGAAGTATTATTATTATTATTTATTCCATTCACCATTACAAACATGGGTTACTCTAAAGCACGGGTTAAACCAAGTGCTTTACAACAATACATAAGAACTATAATACAAACTATAATACATATCATGTATATACAAAATATAAGAGTTCATTATCACTCATTCATTAGCAAGGAAGGATCGCACAATATTGCTTGTGGACAATAGGACCGAATGCTGCATACTCTTGTAGATGGTCGGCGGAAGATCCAATTCTTTCAGACTCTTGTGGAGTGTGTGAGGTATGAGGCCATTGACTGACAAGATTACAGGCACTATCCGGACGCAGTTCATCTTCCATATCCTCTTGATTTCCTCTGCAAGCTGTCTATACTTGGAGATTTTTTCATTGTGTTTACGTACGATGTTGGTGTCGTTGGGGACTGCTATGTCTATTATAAATGTAGTGCCATCAACCTTATTTACTACTATGATGTCTGGTCGATTGTGATCTATTGTTTTATCTGTCACAATACCAGTGTCCCAGTATATTTTACACAGTTCATTTTCGAGGAGGGATGGTGGATGATACTTGTAGTAAGGGATATACTCCTCAGTTAATTTATATTTCTGTGCGAGTGCTTGATGAATGATGCCTGCAACCTGATTGTGCCGCTTTGTATATTCAACTGATGCTAGTATTGGGCAACCTGCAGTGACATGGTCAATGGTCTCGAGATGAATGGCGCATCGCCTGCATTTGTCTGAAATTACACTGGTATCTTTGATGATGTATTTCTTGTAATTTTTGTAGCAATGACTTGATCTTGGATAGCAATTGCGAATCCCTCTGTTTCTCCAAACACTCGACCACTTTGTAACCACATACACGATGCGTTTTTATCAATAATCTGTTGGGATAGGTTTCTGTAGTATTTTCCATGGAGGGTCTTTTCTCCCCATGCCTTTTCTTTTTCATGTAAGTGTAGTGGCTGGCTGATATGATCATCAGAGGATGTACGAAGGTTCAATACAGTGTGTTTATCAGCAAGTACAATGGCTTTATGGAGAATGCTGCTTTCCTTTCTTTGATAGAAATATCTTCTAAGGGTTTTAATTTGGTTCTGGAGCAAAATTTGTAAATCCAGTACTCCTCGACCTCCCATCTTTCGTGGAAGAGTGACCCTTTCTTTACAGGCGTTTGGATGATGTAAACGGTAAGTAGTGAGAAGGGTCCTTGTTTTTCTCTGCAGGCTTTCCATTTCTGTTGCTGACCATTTCAGAATCCCAAATGAATATACTAGGGTTGGTATAGCGTATGTGTTGATAGCTTTAATTTTGTTCTTTGCACATAGATTGGTTCGCAGCACTTGATGTAGTCTTGTGGTATATTTTCCAATGAGTTCATCTTTGATACTTTTATGATCCAAAGTTGTATTTTGAGCAAATCCCAGATATTTGTAGGTTTCTATTTCAGTCATTCCTTCAATTAGAGATCTTTTGCGTAGCTCATGTGGTTCAGAAGTTGCATATTTTCCTCTTTCAATTGTCAGACGCTTGCATTTCTTCACTCCCAACGTCATTCGGACATCGGATGAATATGAATCTATTATATTTAGCATGGCATTCATTTGAGTCTCACTGTGTGCATATACTTTGAAATCATCCATATAAAGGAGATGGGATATTCTGTATTTCCTATTGTAGTATTTGATGTCAAATCCGAAACCGGTGGATTTTAGAATTTTAGACAGAGGATTGATGGCTAAGCAAAACCATAATGGGCTTAACGAGTCTCCTTGATAGATACCACGCTCAATTTTTATTGTGACAGATGTGACACATTCATTGTCTGTCTTAGTATACAGTACTGTTTTCCAATTATCCATCGTGACCTCCAGGAAGTGAATTACAGCAGGGTTAATCTTATACATATGGAGGATTTCTTTCAGCCATGAATGCGGGACTGAATCAAATGCTTTCTGGTAATCTATGTATGCCGTATATAGATTCCTTTGATTATGTATCGCCTGTTGTGTTATCACAGAATCAATAACTATCTGTTCTTTGCATCCTTGCGACAGCTTCTTGCATCCTTTCTGCTCCTCAGCCAAAATGTTATGTTTGTCGAGAAACTTGTATATTTCGTCCGCAATTATGGACGTAAATAGTTTGTAAAGTGTTTGGAGACAGGTGATAGGTCTGTAGTTTGATGGATCTTTAGTATTTCCACTTTCTTTTGAGATTAGATATGTAATTCCAGCAGTAAGGAAATCAGGACATTCCTCAGGATGATGGATGAGGTAAGTAAATTGCTGGGTCTGGTGCACGCACGTGAAATGTTTGTACCAATAATTGTGAATTTTATCTGTGCCCGGCGCTTTCCAATTCTGAGTTCTCCTTATAGCGTCATACACATGCCTTTCTTCAATGGTATCAAAATCCATTTCTTCATATACATTATTGTTATTTCGTTCTTCGTTGATCCAATTTGCATTTTCATTGTGCGGTGACTTCGCAGCCCATACACTTCTCCAAAAATCTTCCGTTTCTTGCGTGCTAGGAGGTTCTGCTTTTGTCATGGATTGTTTGTTTCGTTTGATCATTCTGTAGAACTGACCTCCATTGTTGGAGAAAAGTTTGTTTTGTGTTTTCCTCGCTCGTGATTCCTTGTACCTCCTGATTCTCGCTGCTTTTGCGTATAATTTTAGCTTTTGGTTGTCAATGTATTCCGTGATTTTTCTGTGTGATCATATTCCTTTATATGGCTGTTGATTTTTCTGAATATATTTCTCAGCTTTCGATTGGTTTTGGGTTTAGTTTTATTGTTTAAATATGCTGTTAGTTGGCCTATGGTTTTCCTCAGTTTCTTGATGTCATTTTCTAATCGACGCTGCCAGGGTGGAATGTATTCTGCATCTGCACCTTTTCCACGAGAGCTTCCAGACAAAGGTATTAGTTTCTGGTTGTTCAGCCTTATCACAGTTACTGCTGCGCAATATACAAGAGAGTTGCTTTCTTCTAGATTATCGGATGTTTCCACATACTGTTTTAGGATGTTATTTGTCATACTGACAAGAGATTTACTCTTTGCTGTTTCTAGGAGTTTGGGCAGCTTTGGTCGATAGTCTACTTTAAGGCCCATAAATTCTGTCATTGCCTCTTTAAACACATGTTCAATAGAACTTGTTTCATCAGAACTCGAGATATTAGTAGGGATAGTTGGTTCAATAATTCCCTCTTCCCCTGTGTCATTTCTGCAGGTTACTTCCTGAACAGCTTGAATCAATAATGTGGATCTGCTTTCATTGTTGGATTCTGAAGCTAGAATTTTTGCTGCTTCCTCTTTAAGACTTTGAATCATTATTGCAGGAAGTCTATTGTTCCTCACTATTACACGTCTTTGGTCTGCAATTCTTTGTTCTGTAACGAAAGAGTAGTCAGGAAAATTCTCCACAAACAACTTGTGCAAATCTTTCCTATATGTTGTGAGGTCTCTCTCTAAGTTTGTAACAATAAAGTAGGAGCGCATTATGAATTTGTTCATCTCATCAGTCCATTTTAAGCGCTGCCTCAGTTTGCCTGCCTTAGTGGTCAGTTGAATGTTTGAAACACTTTCGACAGGGGGAGATGACGGCTGTTGGGTTCTCCTATCTGCGTTGTCGGCTGTAGAATTTTCGGGTGACCCTACATGTGCCCGCCTGTTCAGCATCATGTCACTGGTGGTTCGCCTGCTGTCACGTTCAGCACCAGCTCCAAACGTGCCCCGACGCACCTCGGGTAGCGTCCTTTTCCGAGGCTCATTATTCTTTGACATTTTCTCCATTATCAATGGGTTGCGTTTTATACCTACTGCCAGGATTTCATTTAGGCCGCCCCTAACATGGGGTACAGACGCCTTTCACAGCCGCCCCTAACATGGAGTACAGACGCTGTTGGCTAGTGCTTATGGCGGCACTGACTCGCCTTGTCACATTGCTGTCTTTGGATATATGTGGCATTTTATAGAGACTGTGGTGCCATCCACAGACCCACCACATCCTGTTAGCAATGCCGCTGTTGGTCCGGGACTGCTTATTCGTCAGGTTGCCCTGCTTATGTCGCAGCTACCCTCCATATCTAGAGGGCGATCCACTATACGCCACCTGTGGATCCGTCCGGCCGTAGTCAGCTCTACGTCCTCCTCGAGGCGGATTATTATTATTATTATTATTATTATTATTATTATTATTAGTATTATTATTACCCATTCCCAGTTTGTAAAACAATAATTCGATGAGGACAAAGAGAGTTCAGGACACAAATGGTGAGGCTTTGTACACAGGTCGATTTCTACAGCTGTGACCCTATTATCAACACGGCCAAGCGAACGGCATTGCTATGCATGGTGGCACAAAGCTGAAGAGAATCGGGTGAATGAATCCAATTAATTCCCTCTTAAGTCCTGCATTGGAAATGCGAATTATTGTCTCTGTCGTTATTATACGAAATTCTCTCTCCTCTCCTTTCCTCTCTTCTATTGTCTGCCTCGCGTTTCTATTCCGGTTATTCATAACAAGCTCTTTCTTCCGTTGAAACTTCTCAAGTGATCCATTTAATCTTGACTTGCTTATTCACCTTTTCAAACAATATTACAGAAAAGGTAAGAATATCTTAATCGGGTCTTCAATTTAGTTTTTATTTAATATGTGAAATTAAACTTCGAGTTGGAGTTTAGATTATTTTCTTTCATAAAGTTACATCGGATGAATAATTATCCATATTTCAAGTTCCATGATCGTATCAGTGAAGCAGATGAAAATTTTAATTTCCATTTACTCTTGTTGTTGTTGTTGTTGTTGTTGATGATTCTTTTCGGGCTTTGCGACATCGTGGTCATGTAACCCCGTGAACTTGGGTGTGTGTCGAATATATTGATAACCTGTGCCACTCTGATGTCTGTACTCGTGTGTGTATTTGTAATTGAGGTAGGATTTGGGTAGGAAGCAACCGTGGCCTTAAGTTAGGAACCATCCTGGCATTTGCCTGGAGTAGAAGTGGAAACCACGGAACCTTCCTCCCTCCATCCTTTCCCCCCATCTTCTTGGTCGAACTTCAGGCGTAACTTCCCAACTGTGGATCTTATGTCTGAATGTCATTCGATCCTCGATGTCTGTTGGTGTGATATTGGCACTCCTGAGGTCAATTCGAACCTGTGTAATCCAGACTGTTGTCACTTTAAGTTAACTTAACCCTCCAGAACGCGCATGGAGTACTGTTACGCGAGAACACGCGCGCGGTGGAAAAAAACGCAATTTACTTTACGTAGTCCTATTTTGGTAGTATTTATTTTAATGGTATTAATGTTTTTTGTTGTGGTTTCATTTATTTTTCGTGGAATGAAGGCACATAGCCCTTTATTTAACCCAAGTTCACATATAAAATACCAATGATACAAATGATGCTTCTTCGTTTAAAATCATACACACATATTTAAATACAAAAAACTACAATAAACCTAAAAAGGTAAAATTATGTAAAACTCGGAAATCTAAAAGTAGATATGCACAGTAAAGCTGAACACTGAGGAAGTCTGGCACAATCCTCGGTTCCAGCGCCTTCTTCACTATTAGCCGAAACTTCCGTGTCCGAGTCTGTGTCATTGGATTGCCTCTTATAAAAGATGACAATTCCATCCCATATCCGTTGTCGTCGTGAAAAAGTCTCTTCGTAGCAGCAAATTGTTCTCTCAATAAAATTACATTCTGTCTTTCTTCCTTTTCAACAATATCAAGCAAGTAATTTAACCTTTTTACTTCTTCTGGATTCATTTCACATCACTGCGATACGTCTGTCTGTTAGGTAGTCAGCCCGAAGGCTGGTTGGATCCTCAAAAAGTACCGCCGTTACGTTATGTGAGTAGATACCCACAAAAACCCAAGGCAGCACTATTTTGAGGCGTTCTAGGCAAGAAGAGGAGTGAGGTAGTTTGCCATTGCTTTCCTCACTGAGTCAGAACCGTAGTCCTAACCCTATGAGTTGAACCTTTCACAGCATTCACAGGCACTGACTGTGCCTCGAATGCCATTACTAAGCCCCACCCATACCTCAGTAGCTTCCATATAATCACAGCCATGAGTGAGACTGAGACATCGGTGAAAAGCCACCTTTTACTCTAGCCTGTGCCAACTGACAAATGCAAAAGTACTGTATTCATCAAGAGATGGCGAACAGGCCATACTGCGATACGTAAGTTGGTGGAAAGCATCGCGCGATAACTTAACAGTCCACACAGACAACAGATAGCGAACTGAAAGGAGAGTGTTGTAATAAGCCGAATGCTAGAGGCCCGAACTAGGGAATGGTACCATGGGAATGCCCATCAATCAACTATTCACTGGACTGTAGCACAAAACACATATTTGCGGTCGAAAAGCCTCAGCGCGTGTACTGGAGTTTTTTTTTCTATTTGTATTTATTTACTGTTCTTACTCTCAGCATGCGCCACTACATAAGTAGTACAACATGCACTTACAATACATTTTTACAAATGAACAAAATAAATTACATTTTAATAATTAAATTTCTAGAAGACTGTTAATCTTAGCAATATCAAACAATATTAGTCTTCGTTTTTCTTAAGAGCTTGAATATCCAGAGGATTAACAAATTTAGAAAATGCCTTTAAATACTTTTTAATAGCACAGATTTCTGCATCGGCCAGTTATCGTCTCTATTAATCAAGAATTGCCTAATATTTTTCACTTCACTGCACACGAAAATTATATGATCTATAGTCTGAGGGCTGCTTTTACAGGAACACTCGGGATTACGTATATTTTAAGTCTGTGTAAGTACGAAGCAATATTTCCATATCCAGTCAGTATTGTAGTCATATTAGGTGTTAAGGTGATTTTGGATTTTAATCTACCTGAAACTGTTGGAAAGAATTATTTTGTAAGTGTGTCTTTTGAAGTTTGTTCCCATTTTTGCTGCCATTCATGAATTGATTCTTCTTTTAGATGTGTTTTTAATTGTTGAGATGGGTATTCTATCCAAACAAACCTCACTTAATTTTGCATCCTCCTTTGCAATTTTATCTGCCAGTTCATTGCCTGCAACACCTGTATGTGCCTTAACCCATTCAGATTTTACTATCCATTTTTTTTTCTTTTTAGAATAGCTGTAGTCCTTCTTATATTCTCAATTAGTTGGAGGGTTAAGTATGTTAGAAATCTCATTGTTAATCGGGTGTCATTCAGTCTCATGATATGGTCGTAAAATCTGTGGATCTTATGTCTGAATGTCATTCGATCTCGATGTCTATTGGTGTGATATTGGCACTTCTGAGATCAATTTGGACCTGTTGTGATCGCTCTTCAACACAAACAAATATCATTGGGCGCCACTCATATACACAATGGGAATGAAATAGAGAACACGTAATCTCTCCTCCCGGGCAGAAGGACAATAAAACTTGCTTATGGCAACCCCCCCCCCCCTCTTGTAGAAATAATAAATTGAAAGAATAAATATGGAAATCACAAAATAACAACAATACATTCGTGTTGACCGACTGAAAAGCACAAAACTTTTGTTTTTTTTTGTTTTGATAACAACTACGGAGTAGAATGATAGAAAGAAAAGTTAATATATTCAATGAATCAATATATAAATTACTATACGGAAAGTGCCGTGCATTACATGTTCCATTGGCTACCTAGGCTTACTTGTGGTTGGGGTATTATGTATATTCTGATGTACTTTATGTTCCGCAAACTTGCGACATATCTGCTTTACCTCTCAAAGCATCAATTCATGGAGACATCTCCATTATTTAGAGATACAATTCTTCTCTTTTAATAAATTACAGTCACCAGGACATGTGAAATATCGTCAAATTTTTAACAAAGAATCACTTCTCTACCAAACAATTATATAAGAAAAGAACTTTTACCAAAGTTTGTATTTAGCCAGTCACCGACACCTAGATCACTGTCGATTTCTAATCAATGCATTAGTTCGACGTTATACCTTGTCGCTCCTTAATGACCTTTACATCGTGGTAGGATTTGCTTCGTATTGAGCATAATGCCATCAGACAGCAGCCTGGTTACTTATTTCTATTCCTTAACTGGGCACTTTCCAAGCCTCCGTGGCTTAAGCGGCAGCACGCCGGCCTCTCACCGCTGGGTCCGTGGTTCAAATCCCGGTCACTCCATGTGAGATCTGTGCTGGACAAAGCGGAGGCAGACAGGTTTTTCTCCGGGTACTCCGGTTTTCCCTGTCAAAATTTCATTCCAGCAACACTCTCCACTATCATTTCATTTCATCTGTCATTCATTTAATCATTTTCCCAGAGGAGTGCGTCAGGCCTCGGCAGCCGGCACAGTTCATATCCTCGCCGCTAGATAGGGGCTTCATTCATTCCATTCCTGACCCGGTCGGAGACTGGAAGCAGGCTGTGGATTTTCATTTCAACTGGGCACTTTCCGATTAATTAACATAAGATAAACTATACATGACAATTAATGATGAAGAGTGACTGTGCAGATCCAAGATCTGTCACACTGTGTAACCCAGACTGTTGTCACTTAACGTTTCCTTAAGTATGTTAGAATTCTCTTTGTTCATCGGTCGTCATTCAGGCTCATGATATGGCCGTAAAATCTCTGTCATCGTTTGAGGAAAACTGTTTGACTCATTAATTTTAAATCTTTATTATGGTGCTCGTTAAGACATTTAATCTATCATTCCTTATAACATTTTAGTCAAAATCATTTGATGACACATTCTAGAGTTACACAGTTAACTACTGAAACATTCTCTATTTATACGTCTTTAACCCTGACCCCATTCCGAGTCAAGATACGTAGCAGCAAGGTCAGGTGTGGATATATTGGACCAGAATAGCCTAAATGATTGATTGTATAACAATGTTCCATTGTAAGAAAGGAACTGTGTCGTCTCCATTTATGCTGCACACAAATGTCATTCATCAATCAATATAAAAACCTAGGTCACAGCTTCGAAATATTCTAGTAATGGATGATCGTATTGCCCATAAATGGTAATGGATTTCTGGAAATGTGAGTCAAAGATCTTCATTTAAAAGATGGTATAGTGGCTTTCACGGCCAGTGAATTATAACTCAGCAATTTTTCTAGGTTTGTGCCATGTCTTGTGTGCGCAGTTCGCTACTCTTGTGGACCCCCCAGGTGGGGATACCAAGAGCCCGCTGATGAGCCAGCTTGGTGTCCTAGGCGAAACCCCACACAAGACACGTCACAAACCTAGAACAATTGCTGAGTGAAAGCCAATATACCGTCTTTTTGGAAGCCTTCATAGGGAGGTTATGGCTGCTTGAACTTTTAGTTCTCGCAGTGAAGAGGCGCAGGTGCGCTTCTAAAAAAGGGAGTTCGGGCAGGGAAACCAGGAGAACGCTGATGAGCCAGCTTGGTGTCCTAGGCGAAACGCCACACAAGACACGGCATTTGCATTTTATCTTGAACATCCTAGGCTTGAGTCCGCCTCTGTCATGGATTTTAAAACTGATGTAAGGACTGGAACGAAGAGCTCTCAGCCTCACGAGGACATTCGATTAGTCCGGTAGGAGAGGCCGCAAACCTGATCAAGAGAGTCTAGATTAACGACCGAGGGTACGCGGTACCTGACCACGCGTCAGCGTCTCCCTGAAATCCGCAGGCTGAGCCGAGGTCACTACTTGGTAGGCCTTCAATAGGCTGTAGAGCTACGGTCTTCTTCTTCCTCTTCTTGTTTCGTTGCGGCCAACTAAGGACCGCGTCAGTTCAACTGTTCCCTTTTAACTTTAAAACTAGTCTAGTAATCCTTCACTCGTAGACGGTGTTTTCTCTCTCTCTCTATCTCTCTCTCTTGTCCACGCCTTTCGCTCTCTCTCTCTCTCTCTCTCTCTCTCTCTCTCTCTCTCTCTCTCTCTCTCTCTCTCTTGTCCACGCCTTTCCAGCGTCGGCTTTGGTTGGAAATTCAGATGTTCGAAGAGTTTTATCATAAGCTGGTCACACTTCTGCATGCCTTCACATACTGTAAGATCCTAATTAATATTATTAATATTATATTCTTCGTCTTCTTCTGTTGATTTTGGTCTACTATGGACCACGGTAAACAATCTCTCGACTTGCTAATGTCTTTTTCTCCTCCCAGAATCTCTTCATACGGTCGCTAAGTATTCTCCTTTACCTTCAGACCACACGACCTTGTTTTTGAACTATGATTTTCATCATAATAATAATAATAATAATAATAATAATAATAATATCGTATGGTCTCGGGTGCCGGGTGCAAGCTTTGTTATTTGAGACCCAGAGGGTAGCCTGCATGTCGAATTATATTGTTCCTTGAAGCACTATGAAAGTCAAGGAGATTAGATATCTAATCTCCTTGAACTCTATAGCGCTTTCTAGTAGAGAAATGAGGAACTTTGTGTTGGCGGAAACTCCCGAGATTAATTTTGCCATTATGAACACGGCCAACTGAATTCAAATGGGTTCTTTGACATGCCAACATCATATGACATGCGTGTCGTAATTTTTATTATTATTATTATTATTATTATTATTATTATTATTATTATTATAATCTACAAAATCTACAGACAAGCACCCACTGGAAACCAAGTATGGAAAAATAACACAAGTGGAAAGTTTCAAATATCTAGGAGAGATTATACAGAAAACAGGACTGAACTTGGCATCCAATGAAGACAGGATCGCTAAATTGCAGAAAGCATGCCGACTTACATGGAACCACTACAATAAAAAAAAAAGTATTTCCATCAATGCCAAATTACGACACTACCGTACAGTAGTCTTACCAGAGGCCTTATACGCTTCAGAAACGACAGCAATCAAGGGGCGAACAAAAATCAAGGAATTAGAAAAACAAGAGAGAAAAATTCTGAGAAAGATCTACGGGCCAGTTCAGAAAGAGGGAATATGGATGAAGAGACCGACAATAGAACTGTACAAACAGACAGAGACGATTACAAACAACATAAGGAAAAGAAGGGCAAAATTTTATGGACATATACATAGGATGACCGAAGACAGACTGACCAAAAAAATTTTTAATATAGTTACGAATAGCACACTAAAAACCAATTGGGTAAAGGAAACCGTGGAAGACCTTAAGAAACTAAACATCTCTACAGAAGACATCGCAGACAGGAGCACATACAGAGAAAAACTTAGACTACAGAAGTTTGAGCAAACTCCCAAAGAGAGACAACCAGCAAAGAGGTGGACAGAAGAGAGAAAGAGGAAACATATGTGTATATGAGAGGTTTTTGGGAAAAAAGAAGAAAGGTCCAGAATGAAACATGAAAATTGATTGTGTTGTAACGCTCTCCTTATGGGGAATTAACGAATAAATAAATAAATAATTATTATTATCACCTTCCGTGGTCTAGGGGTACGTAGTGCGTCTCCTGTCCCGAAGGTCCAAGGTTGATTTCAGACCTGTGAGTCTGCTGAAGTAATGAGGGCGGTGCACAATGTTCCGTGCGCGAAATCCACAGGTTGCTCGCTAACTTGTTGTACTTGGTTCATAGATTCGCCTTTCCGCTGCCCGAGCTCTGAGGAAATGAGTGGAGTCATGCAAACCATCGATTGGAACATGCTTCATCACTTAACTGCTCTTAGGAAGAACTAGCTCCATAGAGACGTATAGGCGCTCAAGCAAAAAATGAGCACACTCTCAGTAACTGCATATGGAATTAATTAATCCATGTATACATCCATCTACTTGATTGATTGATTGATTGATTGATTGATTGATTGATTGATTGATTGATTGATTGATTGATTTATTGATTGATTGATTGATTGATTGACTCCAACACAAAATAATCCAATTTACTTGAGACCGATCAATATTACACAGCATGATAACAATTACATATTAAATATTATATAACACATACAATAATAATATTACCTCGTGATATAGTGGCTAGCGTTTTTGGCAGTCGCTCCACAGGGCTGGAAGGGGTACACTCAGTCTCATGAGGCAAAACTGAGAAAACGGGGGAGGTTGATTCCTACCTCGGCCATCCTGGAAATAGTTTTCCGTTGTTATCGCACTTCTAATCTAACCAAATACATAACTATAGGCCACGGCCGCTTCCTACCAAAATTCTACGTTAATTACAAATAAACTAGTATAGACATCGCAGTGACACAGGTCATCAGACAAATTTTACATATACCCAAGTACACGGGGCTACATGGCCACAATGTCGTAAAGCCCCTAAAAGAATCAAAAACAATAACGTTTAAGAATATATGCTTAATTCTAAATCATTTTTGTCGCGGAGTTTTTGTGAATACCTTTCCATGTCCTGTGTTTTATCTGCTGTTGGACATGTCTACCATGGGAACAAAATGCCACAAACTAATAGTTCACGTGTGAGGTAACCTTATGACAACAGAGAAGATGTATGTTAATTACACAGTAGTTCTCTGTTTGCAAGCATTTAATAGCTTACTCAATCAATGTCAGTGGCACAGCTATCGATTGTGGCTCTCGCTTGTGTGCAATACCCACCTCGAAGGTAAACACAGTAGGAATTCGGAATAACATTAACATCATGCATGAATAACAGTGACGGCTGGCGAATAATTGTCCTGGGTGTTGCACTACTTTCAATAAGGGGGTAGGGTAAACAACTGCTTGATGTCAGCGAAAAACTGTATTCAATTTTGCGGTAAAACGGATGTAGCTCATTCATTACGAATGGCGCATTTCAGAGAACATCATATTGCCATCGGATTAAATCACTGGTTCTTAACCGGTGGTCCGCGGACCACAGGTGGCCCATGAGTGCCTCGGGAATGGTCCGCGGGAGGAAAGGGTCCACCAGCAAGTATAAAAAAAGTGGCCAATAAATGGGGATTTCGAAAACGACGTGGTTGAACGAGAATTGTCCGAATGTATTCGCGGCGATGACTATCAAGTTTTGAATTGAAATATCTTTAAAATAAGTGTTTTTGAGCAAAGGTTACAACTGATAAGGTGTATTGCTTGCCACGGTGGGTGAGTGGTTATCGTGTCGGCCTACCAACCCCAAGCTTTCAGGTTCGCTGCTGGTCGTGGTAAGTAATTTTTGAAAGGCGACAACAATCACGACATGCATGTCAAATAACCAATTTGAATTTAGTAGGCCGTGTTCATAATGGCGAAATTGATCTCGGGACTTTCCACCAACACAAAGTTCCTCCATTCTCTACTAGAAAGCGCTATATTTTCAAGGAGCTTAGACATCTAAGCTCCTTGACTTTTATAGCGTTTCAATGAACGACGAAATTCGTCACCGGAGGCCATACGATATTATTATTATTATTATTATAAGGTGTGTTGGGGGGGGGGTCCGTACATGATTCAATTTCAGGCTGAGTGGTCCGCAGACTTCTATAGGTTCAGAACCTCTGGAATAAATGGATCATTAAGTTAGTCTACATGAAAACCTTCACGAGAACATAACAACGTATGTTAGACAAGGGCGAGAAAGAACCGCGCGTGTCACAAGTACGCGCAAATTACATTACGAAACATGATATCGGCAGTTGACGGAGCACCACAGATGTCTCCGTCCGCGCCTTGGCTCACTTGTTGCAATCATCAGGCAACGACCAGCCGAGTTAACTGTTGGGATAGGACCTACTCGGTCTAGCATCTCTGCTATACCCTTCACTATTGAGATCTGTCGGTGCTCGGACCTGGCAAGGCAACGACCAAACGGACGAGCACTCCTAGACGGTTGGCGGGCTTCGCTTTCTCAGACAGTTCACAGTAACATACTACAGAATATTTCCTGAATTATTAAAGAACAAAATTATGAATCCAATACTTATAAAAGAAAACGTACAGCTTTTATTACTAAAAATATTTTTACATATTTAATTTTTTTCTTGAATTATTGGTGATCATGATGATGATGATGATGATGATGATGATGATAATTGTTGTTTTAAGGGGCCTAACATCTAGGTTATCGGCCCCTAATGGTTTGGGTGATCATGAAGATGATAATGAAATGTAAACTATAACTAAAACTAACTACTAACTTATATACTAGAAGTAGCAATGGAAAATCAAATGGAGAATAAGGCAAATAAGGGACAGGAGAAAGAGAAATGCCCTCAACCCTCGAAGAATGTGGATTTAGGGACTTGGAAGGAGGGAGAGCCATGAAAGGCAGATATGAAAGTGAAAGAGGAGAGGGTCCGCCCCAAAGGGAATGGATAAAAGGGGGAAAACCGGACCCAGCTGAGGAATTCCTCGGGGTCGCCAACTCTCAAACTCACCAGCCGTGAGCCCCTGAGGATTTAGCAATATCCAGGGTGCTCCAGAAGTGGTGGGGCTACATACAGTACACCCTGCCTCCTTGAGGACCTTGAGCAGAAGGCAGGAGATAACATGAAAAGAAAAAGAAGACTGACCCCTCGCAGAAGGAGGGTATTAGAAAAGATGAGACAAGGGCCAATTAAGGCGGGAAAGGAAGAGACTCCCGAGGCCTCGGATACCCTAATACCGTCGGGGTCGGAAGAGAACAAGAGTTGACCAAGTGAGGTCAACAGGTTAACAGGAAAGAAGACGGAGAGGAGCCCGACACAAGTAAGTGGAAGCAACGCCGGACTCGGCTGGGGCCCCGTGGTCGCCAACCCAGGTCACACTAGATGTGAGCCCCTGGGGGGTTTCTTGAATTAATCTGGTCGTTATGCAACACTGCAACCTTATTACCGTTCGCCACTGGTGATTATAACGAGTTGTGTTTCATAATCTCAAAAGAATGTATTGGGCGTTCTAACTGCATACGCACACGGTGTTGCCAGATCAAGTGAATTTTGCACTGAAAGTCATAATGTAAACCGCGTTATACGAAGCAGGATCCTAGATGATGTTATTGCGACATCATGGTCATATAGCTAGGGTTGCCAGACGTTCCATTTTACCCTGAACAATTCCGATTTTTCTTGTTTTGTTCCGCGTTCCGTTTGAATCTTTAACGGAACGCCAAATATTCCGTTTTTATCAACCTAAATGATCTTGTCGACTTCGTCGTTACGCTACGGCGACGGGACGAAATGTACCGAGAATGCACTGAGGTGTGTGACGTCATAGTACCGCTTGAGCTTCCTCCTTTCCCCGCGCGCTCCGGTGAGCGTGACGTCATCCAGCCAGCTACCTCCTTTGACCTTGGTTTGCACTTGCTAATGGAGTTTGAGTTCACGCAGTTCGCTGCATGATCATGACGCTTTCACTCAGCATTTTTCAGCATATGTAGCATTTAAAATGATATGAAGTCTAGTCTTTCAGACAGACTATCACTCTTTTTAGGTTGATTTCATTAGAAAGCTAACTATTGCAATGGGTACCATGTTTCGACTTCCGAAAAATTTCGACATATCTTCGCGTTTCACATCCCCCAGACCCCAAAACCACCGTCAGTTCAAAAGTTTATATATAATTTATGTATATATGTATCTATCTACATATATATATATATATCACTTTCTTGTGGACACGATAACTACCGCAATTTTGCACCAATAACTTTGATACTTTTACATAATATGTATCCCTATAAAATCTCGGTCGAGTTCGTAAATGGGCACAATCGGTTGAAGGGGGTGAAAATGGGGGCACTTTTTTCGAAAAAGTGAAACATCGCTTTAACTCACTTAATATTTGAAATATCGAATCCATTCAAAGTTCATACTATGTGTCGGATAAGGCCCAAAAATTTTAGTTTGAAAAGTTTTTTGATAGCACCAATCATTGACCAAAGGGATGAGAAAAAGTGGGTTTTTCGGGAAACATTAATCATATCTCTCTTAATAGGCACAATATCAAAACCGTACAAAATGGACAATATTCCCCTAATAATTACCTAAAACTTTTGTCTGAAAGAATTTTTGATATGGCCCACCATTACGCCAAGGGATGAGAAAAATAATTTCGGAATTATAAGAAAATGCCAAGAGCCATCAGAGGTTGCCATGACAACACTACTAAATTGATGAGGGATGAGCCATCAGACGTTGCCATGACAACGCACTCGCCCGAGATCACATTCAGTTTTCCATCTGACTAATTGTGAAGCGGCTTCGGTGACTTAACTGGTAGCATGCTGGACTTCTATGCCCAAGGTCGTGGGTTCAAAGCCGGCCGAAGTCGTCGGATCTTCTAAGAGCCCTAAAAATCCCTCAGTATGCTTTCCTTTGGAGGGAAAGATTCCAACGTTCGTTGCGAGTTGCTGGTTGCGGTAGCATGTAGTAGCCAAGTTCACAGTTAGGTGTCGTTGACGGTAGTGTTTGGTATCAACATTAGGACCTATTGCTTGAAATTGACCGTCTGCAGTCCTTACCTGAATTACAGACTAATACAGCCATCACAATTCACACCGTTTATCAGACAGATTCTACACTCACCCAAAGTACACGGGGTTACATGACCGCGTTGTCGCAGCCCCGAAACTGAGGAACCAACCTAAATCTCTGCGGGAGATAAAGTTTTGCGTGAAGAAGTAACAGACCGTTACATAGTTACACATCAGTGTCGAAACCTTGCATCAGGACAGTGTGACCACAAGTTTAAAAATGGACCCCAAATGACAAGAAGGTTACCGTCCCCATAAGACAATAAAATGTTTATAATATGCATAAAATTATGAAATACAAAGTTAATTAAGCTCCAATTATAAAAAACTTTCTCGCAATAAATGAGGTCTGATGTTTCTACGAAAACCTGCATATTCTTCCTATTTTCGCCTATCCCCAAGTTTGCCCGGTGAAATCTACCTCCGCCTTCCGGCGTGCCGAGAGGACTTTTTTTTATATAATATACCGTATTGAATTTCACACCAATTTTCAAATGTCCCGTTTGTAATTGATTGTAATATCTAGCTTGTTTTCCGGTGGTACAGTTACAAGTTTGAAAGAGAAAATGATTTCTATGTCTGTGTCAGATAGATGGGTACATGTTATAGATTTACTAGGGGCAACTTAGTCCTTGTGAAGTTAATACTCAGCATTTTCCCCTCCAATGCTTTTACGGAGAGAGATGTTCCTGTCATGAATATCAAATGGGGAGATGATAGAAACAGAAGCTCCATTAGTTTGATAAAACAAGAATTGTTCACATATTACAATTATGACGAAAATTGTAGTGAATTTTATCAGAAGGTACTTAAAGATTAAAAAAAAGTCCTCTCGGCACGCCGGAAGGCGGAGGTAGATTTCACCGGGCAAACTTGGGGATAGGCGAAAATAGGCAGAATATGCAGGTTTTCGTAGAAGGATCAGACCTCATTTATTGCGAGAAACTATTTTATAATTGGAGCTTAATTAACTTTGTTTTTCGTCATGTTATGCATATTTTAAACATTTTATTGTCTTATGGGGACGGTAAACTTCTTGTTATTTCGGGTCCATTTTTAGACTTGTGGTCACACTGTCCTTATGCAAGGTTTCGACACAGATATGTAACTATCTAACGGTCTGTTACTTCTTCACGCAAAATTGTATCTCCCGCAGAGATTTTGGTTGGTTCCTCAGTTTCGGGGCTGCGACAACGCGGTCATGTAACCCCGTGTACTTTGGGTGAGTGTAGAATCTGTCTGATAAACGGTGTGAATTGTGATGGCTGTATTGGTCTGTAATTCAGGTAAGGACTGCAGACGGTCAATTTCAAGCAGTAGTTCCTAATGTTGCTACCAAATACTACCGTCAACGACACCTTGCTGTGAACTTGGCTACTAGATGCCACCGCAACCAGCAACTCGCAACGAACGTTGGAACTTCCCCTCCAAAGGAAGGAATACTGAGGGATTTTTAGCGCTCTTAGAAAATCCGATGACTTCGGCCGACTTTGAACCCGCGACCTTGGGCATAGAAGTACAGCATGCTACCCGTTACGTCACCGACGCCACTTCATTTTTAAGAGCGTTAAAAATCCCTCAGTATGCCTTCCTTCGGAGGGGAAGTAAAGCCGGCGGTCCCATGTCATAGATTTATGGCATGTTAAAGATCCTTCCACTAATTGCACCTGTGTGAAGCTAAATTGGATAGGTTATTGTAAACAACGCTCTTAGGTTTCTAAGTTCGTTGCCAAGAGCCGACTGCGGTGGCGTCTAGCAGCTGAGTTGTGAACTTAGCCTAGTAGTCGTTGACGGTGGTGCTTGGCGGCAAAAGTAGGAACTATTTGAAAAATTCTAAGTTGCAGTACTTAAATTAAAATAACAGATAACACACATTAATACAGTCATCACAAGTAACACCGGTTATCAGACAGATTCTACACACACCCAAAGTACACGGGGCTACATGACCGCGTTGTCGCAGCCCCTAAACTTAAGAACCAACCAACCAACAACACATAGTCAGATGGAAAACTGAAAGTGATCTCATGCAAGTGCGTTGTCATGGCAACGTCAGATGGCTGATCCCTCATCAATTTAGTAGTGTTGCCATGGCAACCTCTGATGGCTCTTGACATTTTCTTATAATCTGAAATCAGTTTTCTCATCCCTTGGCGTAATGGTGGGTCATATCAAAAATTCTTTCAGACAAAAGTTTTAGGTAATTATTAGGGGAATATTGCCCATTTTGTACGGTTTTGATATTGTGCCTATTAAGAGAGATATGATTAATTTTTCCCGAAAAAGACACTTTTTCCCACCCCTTTGGTCAATGGTTGGTGCTATCAAAATTATTTTCAAACAGAAATGTTTGGGCCATATCCGGCACATAGTATGAACTTCGAATGGATTCGATATTTCAAATATTAAGAGAGTTATAGCGATATTTCACTTTTTCGAGAAAAAAAAAGCCCCCCATTTTCACCCCCGTCGACCGATTATGCCCATTAACGAACTCGACTGAGATTTTATAGGGATACATATTGTGTAAAAATTTCAAAGTGATTGGTGTAAAAGTGCGGTAGTTATCGTGTCCACAAGAAAGTGATATATATAGATAGATAGATAGATAGATACATATATACATAAATTATATATACACTTTTGAGCCGACGATGGTTTGGGGGTCTGGGTGATGTGAAACGCGAAGATATGTCGAAATTTTACGGAAGTCGAAACATGGTACCCATTGCAATAGTTATCTTTCTAATGAAATCTACCTAAAAGGGTCGTTCAAATGAAAAGCATTTGTAAGTTGCTGGTGTCATAGGCCTATTATCATATGCCAGCAATATCTAGTAATAATTTTGTGTATTTGATTATGTAATGCTTAACAAATTCACAATGAAATTTAATAAAATGGTCCGGTTAACTCAAAGCAGTTGCCAGCGTTTCGCCCCAGTGTACCATTGGGCTCTTCAGTTGGAATTGGTACACCTCTCCAAGACGCGTGGCTAGTACATACTGAGAAGGCCGCTGCAAGGCACAAATGTCACCACGAGCAGCGCCAATGTACTACGGAAGTCAAAACTTCCTTTCAAAAATAATGTTAGCTTACCTTGCTAATCCAAATTGGAAATATCTGTTCTCGAAAGAAACAGGATGTCAATTGTCCGATTGAGTTATGTATATTAACAAATTCACAATGAAATTTGATAAAATGGTCCGGTTAACTCAAAGCAGTTGCCAGCGTTTCGCCCCAGTGTACCATTGGGCTCTTCAGTTGGAATTGGTACACCTCTCCAAGACGCGTGGCTAGTACATACTGAGAAGGCCGCTGCAAGGCACAAATGTCACCACGAGCAGCGCCAATGTACTACGGAAGTCAAAACTTCCTTTCAAAAATAATGTTAGCTTACCTTGCTAATCCAAATTGGAAATATCTGTTCTCGAAAGAAACAGGATGTCAATTGTCCGATTGAGTTATGTATATTAACAAATTCACAATGAAATTTGATAAAATGGTCCGGTTAACTCAAAGCAGTTGCCAGCGTTTCGCCCCAGTGTACCATTGGGCTCTTCAGTTGGAATTGGTACACCTCTCCAAGACGCGTGGCTAGTACATACTGAGAAGGCCGCTGCAAGGCACAAATGTCACCACGAGCAGCGCCAATGTACTACGGAAGTCAAAACTTCCTTTCAAAAATAATGTTAGCTTACCTTGCTAATCCAAATTGGAAATATCTGTTCTCGAAAGAAACAGGATGTCAATTGTCCGATTGAGTTATGTATATTAACAAATTCACAATGAAATTTGATAAAATGGTCCGGTTAACTCAAAGCAGTTGCCAGCGTTTCGCCCCAGTGTACCATTGGGCTCTTCAGTTGGAATTGGTACACCTCTCCAAGACGCGTGGCTAGTACATACTGAGAAGGCCGCTGCAAGGCACAAATGTCACCACGAGCAGCGCCAATGTACTACGGAAGTCAAAACTTCCTTTCAAAAATAATGTTAGCTTACCTTGCTAATCCAAATTGGAAATATCTGTTCTCGAAAGAAACAGGATGTCAATTGTCCGATTGAGTTATGTATATTAACAAATTCACAATGAAATTTGATAAAATGGTCCAGTTAACTCAAAGCAGTTGCCAGCGTTTCGCCCCAGTGTACCATTGGGCTCTTCAGTTGGAATTGGTACACCTCTCCAAGACGCGTGGCTAGTACATACTGAGAAGGCCGCTGCAAGGCACAAATGTCACCACGAGCAGCGCCAATGTACTACGGAAGTCAAAACTTCCTTTCAAAAATAATGTTAGCTTACCTTGCTAATCCAAATTGGAAATATCTGTTCTCGAAAGAAACAGGATGTCAATTGTCCGATTGAGTTATGTATATTAACAAATTCACAATGAAATTTGATAAAATGGTCCGGTTAACTCAAAGCAGTTGCCAGCGTTTCGCCCCAACTGAAGAGCCCAATGGTACACTGGGGCGAAACGCTGGCACCTGCTTTGAGTTAACCGGACCATTTTATCAAATTTAATTGTGAATTTGTTAATATACATAACTCAATCGGACAATTGACATCCTGTTTCTTTCGAGAACAGATATTTCCAATATGTAATGCTTATTTAATACATATGTGTATTATATTTTATTTAAACAAACAACCTTTGTTAAAAATACAATGTTTGGGGACGTGTGTTCCGTTTTTCCATTCTTGAAATCTGGCAACCCTACATATAGCCCCGTGTACCTGAATTTGTGTGATAGCCTGTGTTATTGTGATGGGTGTACCAGTGTGTGTATGTGTAAATTGGGGATATGATTGGGAAGGTGGCCTCCGTGGCTTTAAGTTATAATTAGTTTGTTAGTTAGTGTTGTTTTAAGAGGAGGAACAGTGAGGTCATCGGTCCCTCGAAGAAAGAATCCGAATCCGCACCAAGATACTGCAGTGAGAAAAACCGAACTTTGGCGGCTTCGGTGGCGTAGTCGGTAATATGCTGAGCTTCTATGCCCAAGATCGCGGGTTCAAATCCGGCCGAAGTCGTCGGATTTTTAAGAGCGTTAAAAATCCCTCAGTATGCCTTCCTTCGGAGGGGAAGTAAAGCCGGTGGTCCCATGTCATAGCTTTATGGCATGTTAAAGAACCTTCCACTAATTACACGGTGTGAAGCTAAATTGTATATGTTAAGAATGTAAACAACGCTCTTGGGTTCCTACGTTCGTTGCCAAGAGCCGACTGCTGTGGCGTCTGGTAGCAAGTTCTGAACTAGTAGTCGTTAACGGTGGCGTTTGGCGGCAAAAGTAGGATCTGTTTGAAAAATTCAAAAGTCTGCAGTCCCTACTTGAATTAAAAAACAGATAACACACACTAATACAGTCATCACAATTAACACCGGTTATCAGACAGATTCTACACACACCCAAAGTACACGGGGCTACATGACCGCGTTGTCGCAGCCCCTAAACTTAAGAACCAACCAACCGAACTCACGTTTCAGTCCAATGGCACTTGAAATAAGCCAGCTAACAATCCGGAAATAACGCAACACTGTTTCACCGCATACAAATAGTGCTAATCAAAATTAGTTCACCATAAATATAGTGAAGAAATTCAAATGAGATTCTGTTCTCAGCCAGCACGTCCTCAGAGAACGATTTCCGCAATATGCATGCAGTAAGGCAGAACCTTCAAGACGAAGTTTTATTCAAAGTTAGTGACTGATAAAGGTGAACTCTCAGTCTGTGTTTCTGGATCACGATTTAATGTCAATTTATGGATATTGGAGAGAAGTACGGGATAATCAGCTAAGTCCGCAATATTAAGGGGTTGATGGTAAATAATATAAATTAAGGGAAAGGTTTCAAAAAATTAACGTTGAAATTAAGTTACTACTAGTTGTGATATAAATTCAATTCTTAAAACTCAGCAATTCTTCTAGGTTTGTGCCGTGTCTTGTGAGAGGTTTCGCCTAGGAAGAAGCCAAGTTGGTTCATCAGCGGGCTCTTGGTGTCCCCGCCCAGACCCCCACAGGAGTAGCGAACTGCCCTTTTTATGAAGCACACCTGCTTTTATTTTACTGCGAGAACTAAAAGCTTAAGCAGCCGTAACCTCTCTATGGAGGCTTCCAAAAAGATGGCATATTGGCTATCATGGCCAGTGAATTAAAACTCAGCAATTCTTCTAGGTTTGTGCCGTGTCTAGTGGGGGGTTTCGCCTAGAACACCAAGCTGGCTCATCAGCGGGCTCTTGGTGTCCCCACCCGGGCCCCAACAGGAGTAGCGAACTGCGCGCTACCTCCCTTTTTAAGACGCGCACTTACGCCTTTTTACTGCGAGAACTAAAAGCTCAAGCAACCATAACCTCCTAATGAAGGGTTCTTAAAATTTCATCTGGTTTGTGTTATCTAAATCAATTAATAACACTTTCGTGAAATTTGAATTTGGTAACTTTTTAAGTTTTTAATGTTGAAACCATTTTTAACAGACAAAGTACAGTAGTCATTCTTAGCTAAAACGTCAGATTAAGCAATTCTCAATTGTACCAAACGTTGAAGGGCTAAAGGGCACTGAAATATTTCAAATTATCAAACTTAAAAAAAACAAATTTCAAAAATCACTTCCAGCAGTTCCGGATAAACAGCCTAAAATCGCTTGTTTCTTTACTCGTTTTCTTTTTAATTTTTCTTTAATTCAAATCCTAGCCAAATTAACTTATGTACAAGGTACAAGGTTTTCGTGGTTTCCCATTTTCACTACCAGGCAAATGCCGGGACAGTTCCTCTCAACAGGTCCATGGCCGATTTCCTTCCAATATCCCTTCCCTGACCCGTCCTAAAAAGAAAAGTACATGGCCATTGGTTGCATTAATAAAATTAAATAATTCCTTCTTTAATGTATTCCTTGGTTCAATACCCTCAGGAGTTTTTTCGATATTTTGAAAATATCTTCACACCAGAAGTAGTTATAAGGGCTTAAGTGAAACTGTGCGCTCGTAGTGCTTAGAGCCCTGCGCGGATAAATAAGACGTTATCAGCATCCGCACGTTTGTTATCCGAATCTACTGGCATTACAATAATATTTTCAATTACATAAAATATTAAAGCAAGACATTTTGTTTTGAGGAGAAAGTCGTTTCCTTAGGCTATTGTATGTCAAGTTCTATGTTTAAAATGAATGCTATAAAGCCAGAATTGCAACCCTTTTCAGTTCGGAGTGTTAATTGTGCTTAATGGCATAATTTGAATGAGATAAGCGTAAATCATCATCTTTCATTTGTCATGAAAAGAAAAGATACGAGCCTTCCAGTAGTCGCATATGATGTGTAACATTTGACATGTTATCCTACTATGAAATTGAGATGAAATGTATGTGAAGTCATCTGACATGTTATCCTACTCGTATACTACACAGTTTGGATTTTTTAAATGTTAATTCACGCTCAGTATTCATACTGGTACTATGATGAATGTATAGATTGAATTGTAGATATGCTACGGTCACACTTGTTTGAACAAACATCACATATTATATTGTAAATTAAGAGGTGGAATGAAACCATAGTCTCTAGCCTATCTATAGACCGCTAGAAATAATGTTCAATACAATCAAATTTCCCAACTCCTGCTTGGTGCAAACTATTGTAATTAAAATTAGATAAATTGTAATTTCATGTGGATTCTGTTATAAAATGACGCATAATGTTATGATACATATCGTTTAAATCGATAATCCGGTAGCAAGCTTGCCATGGTGGGTGAGTGGTTATAGTGTCGGACTACCAACCCCAAGATTGCAGGTTCGCCCCTGGCCATGGTAAGTGATTTTTGAAGGCGACAAAAATCACGATACTCATGTCATACGTTGTTGGCATATTAAAGAACCCATTTGAATTCAGTAGGCCGTGTTCAGTGGCAAAATTAATCTCGGGATTTTCCGCCAACACAAAGTTCCTCCATTCTCTACTTGAAAGCGCTGTAGTGTCAATGAGTTTAGATATCTAACCTCCTTGACTTTCATAGCGTTCAAAGGAACGACGAAATTCGACATGCAAGCTACCCTCTGGGTGACAATTGACAAAGCTTGCACCAGGCACCCGAGGCCATACGATATTATTATTATTATTATTATTATTATTATTATTATTATTATTATTATTATTATTATTATTATTATTATTATTATTATTATTATCCGGTAGCAAAAATAATTGCCGGGACTGGGGTTCGAACCTGAGACCACATGATTCGCAGACCAAGATGCTATCCACGCAGCGATTACAACCACACACATTTCGAGTTCAAGACAGGTACTCATTTTCACGTGCCTGTAATAATATGGAAGTATTTTTTATGCTCCATTAATATTTTGCTTTTTTTTTCGATAATGTTCCAGCGTGGAATTGAATTTTAAATTAGTTATGAATACGCCTACTTGACAGTAAAGGGAATTCCTATAGTGGTCTATGAAAGGCTAGCCCAATTCCCGCATAAAAGCATCGATATATATTACATTGATCACTGCATTACCGCAATTTGGGTTAATATCTGAAAAGCCATTGTGCAAAAACATAATACCGGCTTTGCCGACTAGTTACAATGTTTCATAATAAGCGTATCATCATTTAAATACTGATACGAAGACTTTTAACATGTGGTTTGTGTTTCAATCTGTTGACACCAGAGTTCGCTCCGCTATCCGCACAGCCATGCGAACTATATCCGCAGGCGAAACATTTCCGCTTCCGCGCAAGGCTTAGCTATAACTCGGAAGGCGCCACGATCTCGACAGTTACATTTCTCAGTCTAGCATTCAAGTGAGCTCCCATGAGTACAAGTTTCTGAGAATTGTGTTCGTTGCACCAGTGAGAGAGAGTATGGTGTTGTCACTCAACAACTTTGTGGCAAGTGTGACAAACAGACTTCACACTCCATTGTGACTCGCTTCAAGCAAGCCTGTCATTTGCAAATATGTGGACTCAGAAACACAGGCGCTTGAATTACGAACACAGCGCTGTTTTTAAATAGGTTTATAACTCGCGATGCGAAAGCTCATTTTTTAAGAAGTAAGTCTGAGGTGAATGTTACCTCCACAAATGAGGAAATTAGTGCATTAGTTTCTTACAGAAACACGTTACATTGAATAACAAAATGGTATATACAGGGTGTCACAAAAATATACGGCACACAATGCAGGGCACATTCCCCACACGTAGACGAAGAAATTATGTTATATGAACATAAGTCCCGAAATGCTTCGTTTCCATTTAACACCTCATTGTCTCCAACTCATTAATCATGAAAACACACAAGAACGGAACGTATCAGCATACAACATGCAACTCATTCTCACAGGAGATGTCTAATATGCCCTCCGTGCACATTGTTGCATGCATCAATCCACCATCGTAGTGAATTTCGGAAGCGCTGATGTATACCTGGAGTATTGCGTATGGTTTCCCAGCCTTCCATAATAGACTACGGGCACGCAGACTCTGAGCATCTTGTACAGGGGTTCGACACACAAGAGCTTTCAAATGCCCTCACAAATAAAGGTCCAGTGTGTTTAGGTCCGGAGATCGTAGAGGCCAGGCAATTGGTCCACCTCTACCTATTCATCTGTCACCGAATCTGTTAGGCAGAAGCCGACGGACATTATCACTAAAATGAGGTCGTACTAATCACTGGAACAGTTGATGTTACCGCAATGTCGCATGGCAACAGGGCCATGTAAAATAAAACACTGGCGGTGTACCTACGATAATGACAACGTAACCAGACGTAACCAAGAGTGCATGTTCCCCCTGATTCGAACGTTCTGTTATTGTGTGTTCCCATGATTAATGAGTTGGAGACAATGAGGTAGGGGCCTATAACATGGAAACAAAGCGTTTTCGAACCCATGTTCGTATAGCATAATTTCTTCGTCTACGTGTGAGGAATGTGTCCTGCATGTTGTGCCGTACATTTAGTGACACTCTGTATATATATTTCTATAAGAACATCTGCCCGGCATTCCGGACGACCATAAAGATCCAGAATAGCATACATTTTGGGTTCTACGGAGTACACATAGTCTAGTGAGGACCATTAAGTAGCTGTCTGACAGTGAGGTATAGCCCCGGTCAGAAATACGAAAATTATCGGTTCAGGGGACCCGATGACGCGCTGATCACGCAGCATCCCGAAATCTGTAGGTTAAATGACTGGGCAGTGGCTGCTTGGTAGGCAAAGGCTTTTCATGGGCTGTGCTGCCATGGGGTATAGGTATTAAAAATATGTTTTATGAACACTCCTTAATGCAAAATATTTCATTAGCTCTCAATTCCATTCCGAGTGACCACCTCGAGGCTAGCATGCTTGGCTGTCAACTCGGAGGACCGGGTTCGATTCCTGGCTCTGTCAAGAAATTTAATTAAGGTCTGAGGGCTGGAACGGGGCACACTCAGCCTCGTGAGGCAAAACTGAGGAAAGGTGTGGTCAATTCCCACCGCAGTCATCCTGGGAGTGGTTTTCCATGGTTTCCCACTTCTACTCCAGACAGACGTCACGATGGTTCTTAACTTAAGGCCACGGCCACCTCCTTCCCAATCCTAACCCGAACGTACAGTAATACAGGTTATCAAACAAAATTCCACACATGGTTAAATGACCATGATGACCAAGCACCTCAAATGAAACAACAACAACAACAAATACCATTCCGTGTTATCGATATTAATTCTGGATGACAGTTGCACGTAATGTTAATGGTTAGCTACATGGAGATGGATACAAATTCCAACTGAGATCAAACCAAGAACTCTATGACAAGTTTGAAGGGATTTCTGTCTGCATGAGAAAGAAGAGGTTGATGTTCTATGGACATATTAAACGATTGGGGACCAAGAGATTGGCTAACAAAATTCTCAACCTTCATGAGAAATGAAAGGTGCCACCTCCATGACTTCAGGAAGACCATCAGGACTTAAAACGGGCAAAGATTGTACCGGCCGAAGTCTGGGACAGGACAGGATTCAGATCCAAAATTTCAGGTGTGAAGGATCCCCCCAAAGATAGACCCGCGCTTTCAGCTAAAGAACGATTGAGAAGGAGCCAGAGGCTGAAAGATCTTTGGCAGGAAGCTAAACGACAAGGAAGAAACACCTTAAAGAAGAAAGCCTGAACGGTTGTTGTGTAATTGTAGTCCATAAGTGGATGTATCAAACAATAATAATAATACAATTACTACGTCCTAAGTAATCTAATATGTGATTGTCTAGCTTACTGTTGTATTCATAAATAATGGATGACGTGCGTGAGTCTGAGTATGTCCCAAAAGTGAATCACTCTAACACGTAACGTAATTAACAAATCTAATCGACATTTTGTAGGGTGAATTGTATAATAATGAGAGAGCTCTGCTATTCAGAAAGGTGTAAGGCAAGGCTGCAACATCACCCATACTTTTCAATCCGTACATTGAACGAGCTATGAACGATATTAGAGAAAATTTTAAAATAGGAGTAAAGATTCAAGGAGAAATAATTTAAACAGTGAGATTTGCTGATGACATTGTTATCTTAGACTATTCTCCAGAGGATTTGAATGAGTTTCTAAATGGCATGAACTTGTATTAAAATCAATAATTGAAAACAAAAGTAATGGAATGCAGCCGAAATAAATCAGAAAACCCTCTTGACAGGTGAAAAGTTAAAGGAAGTAGGAGACTTCTGTTACTTAGGAGGTAAAATAACCAGTGATGGACGAAGCAAAAAAGTAGGTTGGCTCAGGCAAGGAAAGCATTTCTAAAAAAGAAATTATTGATATCAAATATAGAATTAGGTATTAGGAAGTCATTTTTGAAAGCCATGTCTAGAGCGTGGCACTCTATGGAAGTGAAACTTGGACTGTTGGTACAGCAGAAGCGTTTGAAATGTGTTGTTACAGGAGAATGATGATCAGATGGGTAGATAGAGTAACAAATGATGAGGTATTAAGACGAGTGGGGGAGGAGAGATGTTTCTGGCGACTGCTATTGAAGATAGGTTGGTAGGTCACATATTAAAACACACATGAATAGTAAACTTAGTTATGGAAGGAAGGTTCGAGGACAAGAACTATAGGGATAGGTCAAGTTTTGAAACAGATTGTCTCGGATGTAAGATGTTTGTTTATTTATTCGTGTCAGAAGTGCAAAAAAGACATAAACATGAAAACATGAAAGAAACTATAAATAGACACAAGATCATGCAACTTACAACAGTTCATGCCCAATACTTAGCTACTTCGAGAGCATTTGAATTTGCTAGAGTCAAATCACTCATTGTACATCTAGATGGGCACAAATTATTAAATATTAAATTTAGCTGCTATTAGTTTTACGATTCACTTTATTACTAATTACCAATAAAACTTCCTTCGTCTTTTCCCAATTAATTGGGGTCGCCGGAGCCAACCAGGCTCATTTTGGCTATGGCCGGGGATTTAAGGCCGGATGCCCTTCCTGACGCCACGTGATTTTTCAGGTGAAAATTCCACCCCTCTGTCACCGGGATTCGAACCCAAGCCGTCCAGGTGAAAGACGAGCAGCGAAGCCACTGCGCCATCACGCTCCCCTATTACTAATTACCAATACTAATCATTAATGCCAACCTTACATCTTTCATTGCTATTGTATTAGTACCTAAAAATATGAATCTAGTTTTACATTATGTGACCAAATATTAAAAATCATGCTTCATTTACTGTTATTGCGACTATTTATTGTTAACAATTTCTTTTCCTTCAATTTTAATTTTTAATTTTAATTTTCAAATTATTAATTTTTAATTTTTATCTTGTATTCTAATGTATTTTCATGGCGCTGCCCTGTTGCGGCAATAAATAAATAAATAAATAAATAAATAAATAAACAACGGACAACATAAGAGTTGTTCTGTTGTTTGAAATTCGCCACAATCTCATAGAACCGTCTTGGTCGGAAGGTGTGGTAAGTGTGTACAGATGAAACGATTACCTTAGGCGGGAATGGAGAGCTGCATCAAATCAGTCAAAGGAATACAGACTCAAACACAATACATAATAAAAAGCAAAGCCAACTCCGAATAGGCCATGGAGGCCCTGGGAGTACTGAAAGGTAGAGGCTTCCAGTCTTTGTGACAACAACACTGGATGAGATGGAGCCCGGCCGTCTTTGCTCCCTGGTACTCATTTCTGGTGTAGACTGAGTAAACCCCAGGGCTATTTATGTTCCCAAAAGTGGTAATTTTGTTTCTAAAATCCATTACCTGAATGGGGATCAAACGCACTCCTTCCAGTTAGAAGCTCAGCACCTCTACCGACTGCCCTACGCAGCCCCCCAACACATAATAAGTTTAGTATTTTTCTTGTGTGGCGATGTGAAATGATAGATTTTGTAATGACAATGACCTCCTATTGTTTCAGGTCTCCGAATCCGTATCGCGAACCTCGTCTTCAAATTACTAACATGCCTGCTGTACATCATAAGAGTCGTGGCAGACCCCGAGCCCCTGTCAGCCACGTGGTAAGTACTCTACTCTCCACAATCAAACTGATTCATGGGGTTGTAAGGGGTTTTTATTTGCACAACTCGTAACATCGAATGGCATCTACTGGAACTGTTATGAGGAGTAAATAATACAATCAGTTGAAATATAAAAGTAAAATGCAATAAATCTATTAATATGTATTGCTATATCGTCACACAATCTATGGAAACTTAGTTAAATAAGTAATGGAAGAATACTGTTGACGGCAGGCATGTTTTTATAAATTTCAAAATTCAAATATATAAAGATGGCGCTAGTTGTACAAAACAGTTCAGTTTCTTAATATTATCCTACCACACAAACTACTGAATAAATTAATGTTATGATCATTTATCAACATTTACCTACATAAAATAAAATAGTTAAATTACTGAAAAGGCAATATCATTCACTGTCACCAACATTACAATTAATAAATTGTTAAAAACAAAATATTATGCATAAGGTACATTTATGACCTTACTGTTGAAGTTAAAGATTTGAAACTGAATACACTTGAGGAAGATTTCATGGCTTGCAATCCAACTTAGAATCATGGTTCGAGTTTTCCAAACTTATTATTTGTAAACTTTTCTTTGATAGGTTTAAAAAGAGCTTTGTTTTTGAAGCAATGCATAAATACTGCAGCCATTATTCCAGGTCAGATTAGTGCACATATGCGTATAAAGATACTGTGAAAATTTCAAGTAGATCGATGCTATAATTTCTGAGATTATGTAGGGCCTACCTTATTTGCATAAAAATGAAAGTTGTGAGGAATGACTGTCAAATAATTGTCTTCAAATAGATTAATAGAGAGTTGGTAGATGTTTTCCAAAGTTGGCAAACTTCGAAAACCATTATCTCGGAAATTGATTAACATTTTTACTCCAAACAAACTTCCAATGATATTTCAATATGTTGACAACCCAAGACATCAGGAAAGAGGAAATGTATTTTCTCCAACAAAACCTACTGTAAGTTAGCGTCACATTCATTGACGATGATGTGTTCGTATTTAACTCAATAATCTACTTTACAAAAGTTGAATTTTCCAACATTCATGCGTGGTTAATAAAATGAATTACATATAATAAGTATTACATATTTTGTCATATTCACAGCCTTAAAATGGAAGGGAATGAGAGTGTCAATAATAATTAAATTGCCAAAAATATTGAATATATTTCTTGACAACGTAACAAACAATGTTTTAAGTAGAATTGCAACCGCTTAGTTCCCCAAAATAGGGATGGGGAATCTAAGTAGAGATGTCTTTCAAATTGTCCCACAGGCTTTTACTTTAAACTGTGTTAGTCCTAATTACTGTCCGCGATTACAATTGTCCAGAGACCGATCCTTCTGATGTAACAAAGCCTACTGAGGTTTCAAGATTCCATTATCGTCCGCGGTCGTGAGAACAATACTTCTGAACTTACACAAACTACTGAGGTTTCCAGATTCAATTACAGTATTGTCCGGGTTCACTATTGCCTATGACCGATTCTTCTGAAGTCACAGATCCTACTGAGATTTCCAGATTCAATTATTGTTCGCGGTCATTTTGGCCTGCGATTGATTCGCCAAAAGTTATACAAACTACTGAGGTTTCCCGGTTCAATTATTGTCTATGGTCCCAATTGCCACAAACCAATCTTTCTGAGGTCAAGAACCTATTGGGGTTTCCAGTTTAATTCCCATAGCTCTGAAATCCTTTAAGTTGCATCTTATGACGTTGAGTCTATACGTAGGTACCACTCAGAGATTTAACACCAGTAACATAATCTTTGAATGAGGAGGGAGTTGTAGACCTGAAATTCTGTCGGGAAGACACAATGGGGACGGAAATCGTTAACTCTTGTGGAGCGAGCTCTCACTAGAGATGAGATAATAGGAGACGTTCGCAACTTAACAGAGTAAATAGACTTCCCGTGTGAACATTCACTGTCTCTCTTCATTACAGGACTCTCTCTCCTAGCCACCAGTATTTACGCACACATTCAACACACCATCCTCCAGGGAGAGAATCAGTTTCCCAGATGCACAGTCTGACTTACATCATTTTTAATCTTAATCTTAATCTTAATAAAGCGATTTAGCCGAAATTCAAAACATCGAAAATGCAATAATGAAGTGATGGATATTGACATTCGAAAACGTTTCTTGTTGAAGGTTACGGGAGCATGGTGGCGCAGTGGTCAAGCTGTTGGTCTCTTACAAAGGTGGACTGGGTTCGATTCCCGGTCAATGCATGTGAGATTTTCGAAGTGAAATGCCATGTCCTGTGTTTCGTATTCCACGTAAAAAGGAGGTCCCGTGGTTCATAATCACAAGATTCACAATCACGTAAAACTACAATCTTCTTCTTCTACTTCTTGAAGTTTAACTATGATTCAATATTAGAGGAATTTGAAGAAAACTCTACTTTGTTTACTTACAGTGTATAATAAGACAGATCTCCCCTGTGTTTAAAAAAATGTCCAAAGTCTCCTTCCTGGTACACTTTTTTAAGTCTCTATGACGTTTAAAATCCCACAGAGGTCTTGAAGTTCCCTCCATGCATGCCACTTGCATGTGGATTTATTTGACTTATTATCACTTTATTGTGTGTGTTGTGGGGTTTCGCCTAGGTGAACCAAGTCAGACTCATCAGTGGGCACTTGGCGCTCTGCCCGGACCGCCGCTGGGGTAGCGCTTCTTGCAATACATCCCATACATATAGCACACAGCTGTGCTACTTTGCTGCGGAAATCAAGTGCTCTCACTGCTTTTCTCCTTCCTATAGAGGTTTTCAAAATGATTGCTGGATCGAATCTGGGGACAGTCAGTTGTCATTTGCGAGTGCGCCAGTAGATCAATGGCGTCCAGCATTTGGACGCTTGGTGTGGTAGCTATGCTGCGTCGAACGCTTGCAGGCTGGCTCCTATCTCTCTTGGCCGGGCTGCCTGCCGTGACTGCCGGCGCTACAACAGCCCTTCACCGCGTCTGGACGAGTCAAGTTGGGATCACTAGCGCACCGGACGTAATGTAAATCAACAAACTGTTCGTCCATTACGTTGGTTGTCCTACACATGTACATTGTGTTTCACGCGTTTCTTCGCGCTCCGGTACTTGAAGATTATGTGTTAGCATAAAAACAGTCAGAATATCTATAAGGTAACATAGAACTCACTTAAGGCATTAAAACTTCTGTCACATTATTGCTCTTTTGTTTATATCTTCCTTGCTTTCGTTTTGTTTCAATTTGTTTTCATATATACAATATGCTGAATACCGTTTGATCGTTCAAGCACAACACAGTGAAGGCAGTACACGAGGGAGTGAGACAGGAACGTGAGCGAGAGAGACAGATGTATAGTCTTCCCCTCCATCGCTGCAAAGCCATCTCCGCCAGAAGCACGCCGGCGTGGCGTGGAGATGGCGCATCAGTACGCCCGGCGTGCTGTAGATTTACTGGCACGTTGAAGATCTCGTTCAGGGCAACATTCCGGCACTCCAGCGTCTCTGAAATCTGCAGCAGTTAAGAGGGACGTAAAACCAATACTATTATTATCATTATGATTGCTGGAGTATAATTTAATGGTCGTGAAAGCGAATATGCCACCTTAACAGTATTTTATTGCTTACGAAAAGAAGCATCAAATGAAGAGCCAGTTGGAGGAAATATGAGCAGGGAAGAGGATGAAAACATTACAGAGTTCCTGGAATGAACACAAGGATATCAATATGAATTTATGCATCCAATACATCATTGCTGTTTTGTAGCTCTTTATTTTTATTTATTATACTATCTTCTTTGTGCGGATAAAATTGTACTAGGGTGTGTATCATACACACCGAACATTTCTTTAGTTCTAACTTGATGGATTGGTCGCGAATGTTCCGCGATTGCCTTGAGGAAATGAACCGTTCCCGGGTTTCGGCACCAAAATGTTATCTTACAAATTACGTATTGAAACAACTAGGTCGCCATCTTACTCAACCTCTTTATTGCTTTATTCTTTTTTTTAACAAAAACATATTTATCAGAGTCATCGACAGTTAATTATGAGTTCTGACGGAAGACGTCATCTTTTACTGCCCTTTGTCCTCCACAATCTATGTAGACATGAAACGATTAGCCTATAACAGGGAGGCTGCATCGAACCAGTTAAAAAACTGAAGACTCAAACACACAGGATTATATGATGTCGACCGACTGAAAAGTTGCAATATCAATTGTCAATAAGACAACACTGAAAAATGGCTTCATAGATCTCTATATTTATTTTAAAGGTATCCGTCGGTCGCTCAAAAATGTGGGATCGAGCAGTATCATGGAAAAGGATAATAACATACGATAACATTCCAGGGTGTTTCTATTTCTACCTCGTGGTGTAGTGGCTAGAATTCTTGGATGTCACTACGGAGGCCCGGGTTCAATTCTCGGCTCTGCCAAAAAATGTAATTCTGTTCTGAGGGCTGGAAGAGGGCACACACATCCTCGTGAGGAAAAACTGAAATGAGGAGGATTTGATTTCCACCACGGCAATCCTAGAACTAATTTTCCGTGGATCCCTATTTCTAGTCCAGGTATGTGCTGGGATGGTACCTACATTAAGGCTACGGCCACTTCCTACCCAAATCCTAACTTCAATAAACACACTAGTACAGCCATCACAATGGCTCAGGTTATGAAAGCTTTCCACACTGGGCTACTTAACCACGAAGTCACAAAGTCTCTAAATGAAACTTCGATAGCTGTTGTTTGTCGATTAGTAAATTATAACCGGTTATACTTCAAATGCAACGAACTTATTTCTATTAAATATATAATTGTTCAGGATTTCTTTTCTCAGTAAAACCTGCCTTCAGCTGAATCGAAAGGGACTCGCATTTTTTTCCGTAAAAGATAGGTTTCCGGTTAAGGGAGATTGGTCTTTGCTAAAATAATTAAACCAAAGGAATATAATGGACATACTGAGAAAAATAAAATTGTTTACATACCTTATTTAATGTTGTATTTACACATTTCTGCTACGAATAATACAGTTGCCTACTGTATTACTTTTACTCTCTTATTTAGGAGCAGATGACCTCGCTGTTCCACCCCTTTTATACAACAACAATATCTAACTCTTGTAGCTTCCCAAAGTTAGTGAGTCGTTATCGTGTCGGACCACCAACCCCAAGCTTGCAAGTTCGCTCCTGGTCATGGTAGGTGATTTTTGAAAGGCGACAAAAATCACGACGCGCATGTCATACGTTGTTGTCATGTTAAAGAAACCATTTGAATTCAGTAGGCCGTGTCCATAATGGCAAAATTAATTTCGGGATTTTCCGCCAACACAAAAAAGTTCCTCCATTCTCTATAAGAGAGTGCTCAAGTGACAAGGAACTTAGATATCTAAGCTCCTTAACTTCCATAGAGCTCCAAGGAACAGCAAAATTCGACATGCAAGCTGCCCTCTGGGCAAAAATAACAAAACTTGCACCCGGATCCCGAGGCCATACGATATTATTATTATTATTATTATTATTATTATTATTATTATTATTATTATTATTATTATTATTATTATTATTATTATTATTATTATTATTATTATTACTAACTCTTGTGTTAAGACCAAGCAAAAATGTTTCTTCCGAAGCCTTAATTACTACTGCTGAACTATGTCAGCCATGTAAGTTTAGTAGTGCTAAGTTAAAAGCTGCATTCTAAGCTCATTGGCAAATACAGGCATTTGTTGATTGACAACTCATTAAAGAGAGCATTAGGAAAGGCTTGGAGAACAGGAAACAGACAATTAGCCGTACAAATTTGAACTGTAAGTTCGAGTACAAAATAAGGAAGACATATTTTCACATTCCTTGTTAGCTACAGAATCAACTGTTACAGCAGACAAGGTAGACTTTCACAGGGTGCCAGAAAATTGTCTAAACACCGCATTCCGGAACTTGGAAATCGTCCATTAAAATGCATATTTCAATTTCTCTTGTCCTCGTAGCTCAGTTTCCGTTCAATTAAGGGAATTTAACACGCTTTTCACCCCTAAGTTCGACAAAATTCACGGCACGCATGTCATACGTTGTTAGCATGTTAAAGAACTCATTTGAATTCAGTAGGCCATGTTCATAATGGCAAAATTAATCTCGGGTTTTTCCACCAACACAAAAAGTTCCTCCTTTCTCTACTAGAAATCTAACCTCCTTGATTTTCATAGCTCTCCAAGGAACAACAAAATTCGACATGCAAGCTGCCCTCCGGGCGTCAAATAACAAAGCTTGCACCCGCCACCCGAGGCCATACGATATTATTATTATTATTATTATTATTATTATTATTATTATTATTATTATTATTATTATTATTATTATTATTATTATACCCCTAAGTTCACGGAACCGTTAAAGACAAGCTTCCGTTTAACAAAGGGTCTGTTTAGGACAGGTTTTACTGTATGTATGAAACGACCTACAACAATACTGTCACTGAGCGAATGTTGTACAAATGTGGAAGAAATATATATATATCTGCTGAGAATAGGTATGAGAAATGATCTACAATCTTGAAACATAGCCCAATAAAGCGTCTCGTGTGGCTGGTTCAACACTCAGCCCCTTCGTTCTCATTATATACTAAGACCGGAAGAATTGCTTCTCCTCTCTGAAAAGCTCTCCCATTTATCTCAGACGTGAACATCATCCCACGAACTGGTGGGAACAGCTCTCAAATCCTTTCTGAACCAACACAGAATTGCAATGGGAGAGCGCAGAGTTTATGCGTTAAATAAAATATTTCTCCATTAACTATATGGAAGTTATTCACACCAACTAAAAACGTTATCCTAATACAGCACAACAGTACAGCTGGTCTAGTAATAACATTCGTGATATTTCTAACACTTTCTTGGCGATACAGTTTGGTAAGTTAACTCTTTATAGATTACTGGTCTGTATATTAAATACCTTATCTAATATAATTGCCGGCCCCGTGGTGTTGGGGGAGCACGCCTGCCTCTCACCCGGAGGCCCCGGATTCGAATCCCGGCTCCGTCAGGGATTTTTAAAAACTGACGTGAGGGTTGGAACGGGGTGCACTCATCCTCGTGAGGACAATTGAGTAGCTGTATGACAGTGAGACAGCGCCCCGATCACGAATACCAAGATTAATGGCCGAGAGGACCCGACGCGCTGATCACGCGTCACCCCAATATCTGCAGGCCAAATGGCTGGGCAGCTGTCGCTTGGTCGGCCTTAGCCCGTCATGGGCTGTATAGTGCAGGGGTTGACTTTATCTAATATAATTTAGAGCTATACTCCGTGGCTTCGGTGGCAGCGCGCCAGCCTCCCACTGCTGGGTCCGTGGTTCAAATCCCGGTCACTCCATGTGAGATATGTGCTGGCTAAAGCGGAGGCAGACAGGTTTCTCTCCGGGTACTCCGGTTTTCCCTGTCACAAATTTAATTCCAGCAACACTCTCCCCTATAATTTCATTTAATCTGTCATTCATTTAATCATTGCCCCATGGGAGTCAGCCGGCACAGTTCATATCCTCGCCGATAGATGGGGGCTTCATCCATTCCATTCCCTGACCCGGTCGGTCGACTGGAAGCAGGCTGTGGATTTTCATTTTCATCTAATATAATTTAGGTATTAGTAAGTATTTTTGAAGGCCTCTGTCTGGAGCGTGGCACTCTATGGAATTGAAACTTAGACTGTTGCCGCAGCAGTAAAAAGGAGAATAGACGCATTTGAAATGTGGTGTTGCAGGAGAATTATGACGATCAGATGGGTAGAAAGAGTAACAAATGACGAGGTATTAAGGCGATTAGGAGAGGAGAGATACAGTAGGTTGGTAGAGGACACATACTAAGGCACCCAGAAATAGCAAAGTTACATATGGAAGGAAGAGTCGATGACAAGAACTGAAGAGGTAGACCGAGGTTAGAATATGTTAAACAGATTGCCTCGGATATTGGGTGTGGTATATACGTAGAGATGAAACGATTAGCTCAGGACAGGGAAGAATGGACAGCTGAATCAAACCAGTCAATAGACTGAATACTCAAACAACACATTATCAAATATAGATTTAGGTATTAGAAATGGTGGCTTTGGTGGCGTAGTTGGTAGCATGCTGAACTTCTATGCCCAAGATCGCGGGTTCAAACTCGGCCGAAGGTGACTGATTTTTTAAGAGCGTTAAAAATCCCTCAGTATGCCTTCCTTCGGAGGGGAAGTAAAGCCGGCGGTCCCATGTCACAGATTTGTGGCATGAAAAAGAACCTTCCACTAACTACACTAGTAGAACCTAAAATTTGTAGGTTAGTTTGATAACGCTATATTAGTTCCAACGTTCGCCGCCAGGTGCTGACTGCGATGGCATTTAGTAGCCACGTCCGCAGCTAGGTGTCGTGGATGGCAGCATTTGGTAGCAAAAGAAGAAAGTACTTGAAAAAAAATTACGAGCCTTACAGTATTCGCATATGAGTGTAACATCTGACACAGAAGAAACTTCACGTGAAATTGTTGATACTCCGGTATTTTATACTACTATTGGCATAGATATTAATCTATTGTAAAAGGGAGTGTTTTACAGATATTGTAGTTTATAATACGGAACTCATTTTATTAGATGATTTGTAGCTTCCACCAGCACCAGCCTAAATAAAGAATACGATATGGATCAACTAGATTAATAGACGCGACACCGCTCATAACCTTAAATTCCTTATAAACAGGTCCTCTTGATTCACAAACCAACACGTAATTTCATATGGATTCTGTTAAAATGAGTCATATTGATATGATAAATAGTCTATCGTTTAAAATGATAATCTGGTAGCAAAAATATCTACCCCGCCCAGGATTCGAACCCAAGATCTCTAGATTCACAGCCATACACAATAACCCCACGGCTATTTCGACTACGCAAATATTGTGCACAAGATGGTGACTTATTTCCACGTTCCAATAATAATGCATTACGGAATTAAGTTTCATTTATATTTTGCTTGCTTCGATAATGTTCCTGAGTGACATTGAGTTTAAAATGCCTTATGCCAATGCAATGCCGACTACTTACAATGTTTGATATTAAGGCATTTTACCGTTTAAAAATACTGATACGAAGACTTCGAACATGTACCATGTCATTTGTTTAAATCACTTGACACCAGAGTTCGCATGAGCATTAAGCACCCGAAAAAATATATATTTAATCTCGCATAACTTAGAAATTATACTATCCCATTCGTCTTGCATCTTTGGATCTGATGATGCTCACTTGATGATCGAAACTCACTTGTCGCAGCCCCTAAACTAAGGAACCAACCAAACCATAAGCTATACTCTTCTCTGAAGTATTCACTCGACACGGCTCGACAGATTGATGCTGGTCGAAGCTACCCAAATTTCGTTGTTCCTTGAAGCACTATGAAAGTCAAGGAGGTTAGATATCTAAGCACATTGACACTATAGCGCTTTCTAGCAAAGAAAGGAGGAACTTTGTGTTGGCGGAAACTCCCGAGATAAATTTTGTCATTATGAACACGGCTTACTGAATTCAAATGGGTTCTTTGACATGCCAACATCGTATGATATGCGTGTTGTAATTTTGCCACCTTTCAAAAATCACTTACCACGGCCAGGAGCGAACCTGCAAGCTCGGGGGTTAGTAGACCGACACGTTAATCACTCACCCACCGTGGCAAGCACAATATTAATTAACTCTATGGAAGTGAAACGTGCGCAGCCGAAAAGAAGAGAATAGAAGCATTTGAAATGTGGTGTTACAGGAGAATGATGAAGATCAGATGGGTAGATAGAGTAACATATGACCGGTTGGCAGAGCCGGGAATCAAACCCGGGCCTCCTTGGTGACAGCCAAGAATGCTAGCCACTACGCAACGAGGCCGACCTGTTGCAGAAAATGAGTAGTACAGCGTTTCACAACATCCGACATACTTCACGTTCTAGCGCTCCCTTGAAAACAGCGATCATGCATCACGTCCACCATTTGTGCGTGCGGGATTCTTATACGTAGAAATAACGGGGCAAAAGGGCTACCTGAAGCTCTTTTTTTACAGTCTCACCAGGGAAATGACAGTATGGTATTTGATTTCAAGCCCCGTGTCACCTACCTCAAACCTAGACTTACAGTCACCAAAATAGCACTGATTATCAGACAAATGCAATAGGTACATAAGTATCAAAGCACTTGAATTAAACAGCAGCAGAAACAACAACAACAATAACAAAAATAAAGAGGTAGATATTCACACTTAAGGCCACGATCTACGGAACTCTCAGCTTTAAAAGAATGTTCTTGTTGATTATTTTAGGGGCTTTGCGTCATTGTGGTCATATAGCCCCGTGTACTTGGGTGCGTGTAGAATGTGTCTTATAACCTGTGCCACTGTGTTGTTTGTACTAGTGCGTGTATTTGTAATTCGGGTAGGATTTAGGTAGGAAACGGCCGTGGTCTTAAGTTAGGTACCATCACAACATTTGCCTGGATTAGATGTGGGAAAATATGGAAAACCACTTCCAGGATGACTGAGGTAGGAATCGAAACCACCTCTTCTCAGTTTTGCCTCACAAGGCTGAATGTACCCCATTCCAGCCCTCAGAGCAGAATTAAATATCTTGGCAGAGCCGGGAATCAAACTATGAACGCTAGCCACTACACAAGCTTTAAAAATTAAAGCAGATGCCGTACCCTATTGTAAAAATGTTACAAGCAGTGGAGAGTAAAGAAACCTTGCCCTATTATATTCATACCATTATATTTCCCAGGTCCTTTACCTATATCCGATTCTAGTTTCCGCTTGAAGATCTTCTCATCACATTGTACCATTTTATAGGAGGTCTGCCTCTTGAACGCTTCTTGTTCCAGGAAATCCAATATAAAACTCATTCTGTCCACCTTCCGGCCGTCTGCCTTGCAAATTGGCGTACCTCGCTCTCCATTTTATCTTCTTTGCTGGAGAATGACGTCACTTGCTAGTATATTTGATTGAACAAAAGCATACACAGTTCTGTAACTACGCCTACATGTCAGTGAAACCAAGATAGTTAAGGCACGCTAAAGCCCCCAGGGGCTCACAATTGGTTAGACGTGAGTTGGTGACTATTGGATTTCATATGAGCAACCCCCACCCAGGGACTCGCACCAAGTGGAGCATGGGTTGGTGACCACGGTACCCCACCTGAGTCTAGCATTGTTTCCTTATGTCGGGCTTCTCTGTATCATCCTTCCTGTTGACCTACCTTGATCAACTCTTGTTCTCTTCCGACACCGATGGTATTAGGATATCCGAGACCTAGGGTGTCTTTAACTTTCTCGCCTGAATTGACCGTTGTCTCCCTTTCCTGATTTCTCATTCTTTGCGGAATAAATCCTCTTCTTTTTATTTTCATGGCATCTCCTGCCTCATGCTCAAGGCCCTAAGGGAGGCAAGTTGTGTGTCGCCCCACCACGAATGGTGCACCCTCGATAGTGCTACACCCTCAAGGGCTCGCGGCTGGTGAGTTCGGGAGTTGGTAACGCCGAGGAATTCCTGAGCTGGGTCCAGATTTTCCCCTTTCTCCAGTGATTCTGGGGCGGACCCTCTCTTCTTTCCCTTTTCACCCCTTTATTCTTCTTTATTCTTCTTTCCTTCCTCAGAACTTCTCATAGGCTCCTTCTCACAAAAGAAACGGATCACAAGATCTACAGTATTTGCTTCTGTCTAATTACTGCAACTAGGCCTACCTGTTACAACAATAATAATAGTAACAATAACACACAATTTACTATTCCTTGAGCAATTCAAAGTTCAAGACCATTTGGCAGAAAAGTGACACAGTCTGAAAGACTAGACTTTGTATCATTTTAAATGCTACAAATGCTGAAAAATGCTAGAAAGACTGGAGGCTTTTCGCTTCGCTCGAAGCCAAAGCCTCTTGACATGTTAGAAAATTATCTGCATAATACTTATCTTGCTTATCTTGTTTCAAATTACTCGCGAACGGCAAGTGCAATCCAAGGACAAAGCAAAGTCAAGCGCGCGGGATGCCGTCACGCTCACCAGATGGTGCGGGGACGTGCCCCTTCCATCCAGTCTAAAAACACTTATAGTGGGCGATGTATTGAAGATAGAGATATGCTCTCGCGGACTTTTTTGTAGAACTTTTCATGCTGACCAATTCTTACGCTCATAGTATATTGATATTTTTAACGGTTTGCCCAGCGTAAGCTTAAGAAGCGCACGGACGCCAAGTTTGTTTTCGACTTTTTCACGGAAATCGTTATTGCTTGGCTTCCTTTGATCATACATAAATTATTTTCTACAGAATCTTTCCTCGAGATATCCTTTACAGAATGGTGAAAACCGCATCAAAATCCATCCAGTGGTTCTCGAGATTACCCGTGACATCCAAGAATCGGGGATTTTTGTCTTATACTAACAAAGTAGAGATTGTCGGGGTACACATGCACCAAGCGGTACTATGACGTCACACATCTCAGTGCATCTGGGTACATTTCGTCCCGTCACCGTAACGTAACGCCACACCCCCAGCGTAACGACGAAGTCGACAAGATCATTTAAAATTATAAAAATAATTGTAATGACGTTACTATATTCAGTTTATTGTAAATCGGGCTAACCTCTTCCACTGAACACACACTAGAATTTACCTGTTCACTCACTGGCTTTGAACTGACTGCAAAGGTCTGGCTGAATTCAAGTCAACAATGGCGGAAATAAAAGAATATATTCATTTAAGGAAGTGGTGGTCACATTTTCAACCGGCTTATTGTCATTAGTGGTTGTTACGTGTTTGTTGAGGAGATATAACTGCGGGTGGCGGGTGACAGGGTGCTTTGTGAGAAATATTACTCTACAGCTTTTCTTAGAATTTCTGCCGGCAGGATCTACTGGTCAGCTCTTGTCGAATAAGACAGCCAAGTACGAGTTTATCAGTCTTGAATGGTCGTGGGAGCTTCCTGCCTATTATAGGTTCATGGATATGAGGATAGCAATATTTGTTACAGTATATATATATATATATATATATATATATATATATATATATATATATATATATATATATTGAGACCGTTTAGTTGATGTCAACAACCACGATGACTCAACTAACGACACATAAATCGAATAAAAGGTACCGTGAGGATCAGGTGACCTTCCAAAAAGGCTAAAGCGGCACGAGAGTCCGTAGTCCACAGGGATCGTGGTACATGGTGACGATGGTCATAGACCGCCTAAGGAAAGGTTCACCTTAAAACTAGACTGAGAAAATAAACATCCAGACTCATGTAAAACACCGTGAAAATTTATTAAAATTCACAAGCCCCTAGCCTAGTTCGGAGGGTTATAATCGGCTAGTCCGCAAATTAATAAATAAACTAAGATAAAGAACAGGTCCCCTACCTGAGAAGTTACTGAAAACCCTCGCGAAAGATCTAACTCACAATGATAAGGCAACAACAGCAACGCTAGGAATATGGCACGACGCAAGTCCCTAGTTCAAGTTACAAGATCAAGCTAATATCTGAATTTACATTTAACAGGGTAGCAAAACAAATCTAGGTTAGGATGGTACCATTTCGACATTTAAATTTAACATTAATTCAACTAGCTAAGTCCTATCAATTAACAAAATTTACGGCGATGACGTCCGTAAAAGAAAACAATTACATCCAAAAGCTAAGTGTACAGCCATGAAAAACAAACAATTTAATTATGCTTAATAACTATGTGCTAACAGCACACAATAAAGTAACATGTAGGGTTTAATACACTTGACATCATAAATTAATAACGAAATAGACACAGTAGTTTTATTAAAAATTCCTGCCTACACCTTGGTTTACTCTTTGTAAACCATAGTCATCTAATGTGTATAGTTACGGTGACGAATGCGCAGTTGAGACCACGTCTGACATCGCATGGCCTGAGCTCCACAAGCTACGAACTCTAGGTTCGCACATGCTTCAGGTCGCTACAAAAATGTCAACTGTCCTAGTCATTTCCTCACAAGGAAATTATCTTCAACTGCACGGCTATGTCAACAGTTCCAGAATGCAAAGAACAAAGTTAGATAGAAAGAATCGTTAGTTAGGCTTGTTTTACAACAATTATGCATTTTATTATTAGAATGTCGGTTTATAGGTTTATCGTAGGTTTATGGCGAATAACATTGACAATAGCCTGGGCACGGAGTGTCTCCAACTGAGATCATTCTCCACCAAAAAGCCTCGACTCAACAGTCGGAATATAATCAACGAGCATAACAACTCGGACACACAATAACACGGGTTACCAGCGGCGCTAAGCTCGCGTTCAATAACTCTGGGATAGGCCTGTACAACAGTTACCTTCCAGTAACATCTGGTCAACGGGATCATCCCCGGACAAAGCATACAATAACATCCTGCTATAACAGGGTAGACTTCACCATCCTATAGAAAACCTTACATAACTGTTCCTGTCATGCGACAATACACGCAACAGAGCGTTAAACTAACAAAAACCGATCCATAAAACAAGTGATCAAATACAAGAGTGGAAACTGGTTTCCATAAGCAAAATAGCAATGAAAGGAAAAGCGAATACAAATTGTACTCTGTCCTCGTCTATAGTAGTTTTGTCTCACAATGAAGCAGGCGTGCTCTAGGTCACTGGGTTACATAACCAGTTTATTCAAGGCCGGCGATTTAATCAATACAAAACCTGCACTTGGCCGGTTCATAAAAAACTTTACCATAAGTTACGGATCTCTACAGAGTCCGTGTATCAAATGCACGCTATAAATCTGAGTATAGTAACACACTCCCGTCTTTCTACCAAAGACGTCTAAATGAAAGTAAACTTACAATAACTGAAGCTCTTTGCTTTAAAAATGCAACTCAGTAGTTGCTAGAACATCAAATAAAAACGTGTCTCACACGACACAAGAAAAATATGATAAATGTGGCACAGATTCACACACTAGATCTGCTTAATGATACGTTGGGAACCGCGTTCGATGCTAGGCAACGAAACATTCCTTCTAGTTGTTAGGTTCAAACATGACCAAGAATAGCTTCTGAGCTTATTCAAAATGAAATATAATGCATTTACAAACTGGTAGTTACTGTCGACTACCTAAATGATACGACCGTTCTAACGACAGTCAGGGGTGTAACAAATGATGGCTGCGAAGAATGCAGTCAATTAATAACCAAGGCATCTGATTGCCATAACTACAGTCAGCAAAGACTTGAAAATTACCCCAAGTAGGGTTGAACAAAATAGCCTCAAAATGACTACGATCAGGTTCAGCAAAAAGGTAGGCATTGACGTTCCACGACGTTCACCAAGCTGCACCAGGGCTGACCAAAATGTCTGACCCCAAAGGTGTCTCACTCTAAACTGAAATAAATGACATCTAACTAATCTAGTTACATCCCTACCTAGAAAAATGGCTGACACTGAGTGTGGTTGATTCACAAACTACATTAAAACTACTATACCACCAGAAACTAGAACAAAGAAGGGGTGTGTCAAAAACTCACGAAATGGAGGAGCTCTCACTCAGCTCTCTATTCCACAACAAGGGTTGTACATAAACCTCTCTGGCTCTCTGGATCGGTATCCTCCTCATCAGGATTCCCATCTGGACTCCCCCAAAGACCAGGGTTCGATTTGTCCCTGTCGACATCTTCGTGGATATGCCTGGAAATGGCATTTTGGCTCCTTCCCTCTCGTTCATCGTTCTGGAAGTTCCACCATCATGCTGGTTCCTGTAGAAACGTCACCCCCCCCCCCATACTGGGATGGTATTAGCCCATGGTGACTGCTTCAACCATGGTGAATAAAAGTTCAATCACGTGGGTAGCGAAATAAGTTGCGTGATTATTCATCCTCTCACTTCCAAAATTATAATGTCCGTCGTGACTATTATAGGCTTCAATTATAAAATATGACACAGCCTTAATCTTGCAGATGTGGATTAGCATGTGAGCTAATACTATTTTATAATGCTGCACGTGCTAGTGACGCTACTTTTGTATCACGCAGCATCCGTGAATTATATGACGTTTCAAAGATGAAATTTCCACTCTGGCAATTTAAATATCTCACACTATAATAATCACACTTATTCAGGATAATTGTAACACTATTACCTGTATATTTCCACTAGGCATCTGCCCTCCACATACGCGTGGGTAATATGTGATGTCACAGCAATGTTGTGCAATACACTATACTTGCCAATAATTATTTCCCAAGCTTCTTATTTAATTCACTGGACTTCATCGACAGTGAATATTAGTATTTGCTTGCTCGATGGCACCTTATAATCACTTTTTAACGCTAAACAGCGGATATTCTTCTACGTCTCGTAGGACAAATGTAATTCCACGCCTACACAAGGCGGATTCTCAAGACGCAGTGCTCCGGTACTGGGTGTCTCTAGAAAGTAGGTCGTCAAAACGAAAACGTTGAGCGACTACTTACGTTCCTTTTTGCGTATCTGCAAGGGTATTACCTTACCTAAAGTAAAAATAAACATTCTCCAAAATGTTTTAATAATGCAGCATGACGAAATGGAATATTCTGAGTCTCGTAGGAAAGATAAAACTAATTAATAAGACCTCAGATAATAATTAGCAGTTTACACCAAAGTCAAAAGTGCGATTCACCGCTACTTCAAAGTATCGCGTGATCTCTCAGCTTCACGTGGCTTCCTGGGTGTGTTCAAAAGTACAACATCCCCTCATAAATGCTCTGTCATAAAAAATATCACATGAACCATAGCTCAGCGGGTTCAATATATATATATATATATATATATATATATATACACCGCGGACAGGCCAACAAGGACCACGCAAATATCACTTCTTTATATGTCTAGTTTCCTTCTTTCTCTTCCAGAAGTCTTTCATCCTGGTCGACTGCGCAGCTCTTCTTTTAGCAGTCCATTCTCCTCTGCTGAGATTCTTCTTCTCCCCGACAAGAATTTTGAGGCCAAAAAATTTATTTCTGTACTCTATTCGATTTAGACGATCTTCTTCAGTAATTTTGAATTTTTGAAGTTCTTCTTTAATTTGTTTTACGTAACCTCCTTGCCCTTTATAGTTCCAGATTTTATCAAAAATTTGTTTGTTTAACCTTGAGCAATCCATGCGGACCATATGTCCGTAGAACTGAAGTCGCCGTTTTCTGATCATCACTTCAAGGTTGTCGATTTTACTATAAATTTCTGCATTGGATCTCAGTCTATAACCATCCTGTGTTTTCCTAGGACCATAAATCCTTCTTAAAATTCTTCTTTCTATCTTGAGCAAATTCTCCATTCCGGTTATATTTGTAGTTTCCATGCCGTACAAGATGACTGGTCTAACCACTGGATTAAAATGTCGTAATTTTGCATTGATAGACAGGTTCTTTTTATTGTGTATATTTTTTGTACAAAAATTTAATCTTTCCAATTTCCCTTTTTTGTTCTCAATTGCCAATTTATCAGTCCCATTGCTACTAATTATTTCTCCAAGATATTTAAATCGGTCAGTGACCCTGATGATCCCATAATTCGTTTTTATCATTTTCTTAGTGTATTTGTGATCACTTGTCATCATGTCTGTTTTTGCCAACGAAATCTGTAAGCCCGCTTTTTCCGCCGTTTCTTTTAACTGATCAATTTGGTTACAGTATATTAAATATAAATATTTATATCAGAGCCGGCGTCCCCCACTTTGAGTACCTCTGCTCTACAGTACAGCTGGAGTTCATATGTGATGTAAACTAGCAAGTTCTTCTCGCCACCGATTTTTGATCAAAGAATCCCTCAGTTATTAACTCATTATAGGATAGTAGCCTGTATATTAACCACCTACTATAAAAAGAGTTTGTAGGCTATTATCAAAGGTGCTAATAGTTGAAACTTTCAGCCTAATCAAAATTTCTTGTAGATGTAATATTTCTGATAAGTAAGTATTATACAGTAGTTTTATGGTGCTGGATAAATTTTCAACTAGTAAATAAAATCAAAAATATTAATATTAAACAATAAAATAAAACATAAATATACAAATTAAAATAAAACACATTAAAAATTAAAATAAAACATAAAGGACACTAAACATTAAAATAAAACACACTAAAAGGAAAGATTATAAAATTAAAAAGTAAAAATTATACAATTAATAATAATAATAAATAAATAAAAAATTCAAAATTTATTTTTAAAAGAAATTGAATATTTAAAATCAAATTAAAAATTAGAACTGATATGAAAATTTAAATTTAAAAAAATAATTAAAAATTAGAAAAAAATAGTCTGCTCTATAAAGGGTTAACCAGTGCCGAAAGTGAAAATGAAGACGGTGATGTATTATTTGCCTACTGTTGTTGGGCCCTTACATTACATTACAAAAGATATGCAGTACAAAAGATATTCCATGAAATAACAATGTAGCGGCTTCGGTGGCGTAGTTGGTAGCATGCTGAGCTTCTATGCCCAAGATCGCGGGTTCAAACCCGGCCGAAGTCGTTGGATCTTTAAGAGCGTTAAAAATCCCTCAGTATGCCTTCCTTCGGAGGGAAAGTAAAGCCGGCGGTCCCGTGTCATAGATTTATGGCATGTTGAAGAACCTTCCACTAATTACACCTGTGTGAAGCTAAATTATATATAGGTTAAACATTCGACAAACGCTCTTAGTTTCCGACGTTCGTCGCCAGGAGCCGACTACGATGGATCTGGTAATCAAGTTCTGAACTGGTAGTCGTTGACTTTGGCTTTTGGCGGCAAAAGTAGGAACTACTTCAAAATATTCAATGTCTGAAGTCCTCACTTGAATTGAAAACCGATAACACACACTAATACAGTCATCACAATTAACACCGGTTATCAGACAGATTCTACACACACCCAAAGTACACGGGGCTATATGACCGCGTTGTCGCAGCCCCTAAACTGAGGAACCAACCAACCGAAATAACAATGAAGAAAAAAATCAGTGATTCAATCACAAGAGGCATGTTTCTGTTCACAATTACAAATATTTATTGCAGATCCTGTTTCACCTCCTTCTATCTGTAGCATCACCAAGGGAAGCTTTGGTTTTACATCTTCCAATGCCACCATCACTTTATCTATCCACCCAGTCAGTGCTTTTTAGGGGGTACTCGGGGGCACGCGTACCCCTTAAACATTTGAAAACTGTTTAAGAAAAAATATTGGTACATTTGTATCAAGTCCGGCAAATATAACTTCCGACTTGAACGTTCATCGTCAACGCACTGTTCACAACAGCTGGAGGAGATTTCGAGTAATCCTCGATTTAAATCGATGTATCGAATCAGTTTCTTTTGGTCGGCAACTTGGCAAGCAGGCTAGTGTTTGGAGGCGGGATAGGTTGTTATTTTGTGCATGTGGTTAGGTTTGAAGGATGAAGAAAATAACGAACTATTTAACATCCACTCAGGCATCGAAAAAGCTGAAAGTTAATGATTCGAACACAAACAATGACCGGACTTTGCAAATTGCCGAAAATTTCAAGATCGTGATGTTTTGTCGACTACAACTGAGAGTCTCCCTTAAATTCCTTTTAGAAAGAAAGCACTGCGACCTAGTACTTAGATGGCCTATTGGGCGTTTGCCAATCAGCCGGGAGTTAAAAACTCTGTTAGTAATAGAAAATATAATAATACATTAAAAAACGCATAGTTTCGAATTTTCATTTAGATACACAAAGAACTAACCCTATAAACATTTTTAGCCCCCTGATAAGTTAACAAGAAGTTCCGTGACGAACTAAAGAGCCTACTTTTCTTAAAATTTAAGATTCATACCAATGATTAATCTATATTGTCCTATCTAGAATAATGACGAAATTAAGTTGGCAATATCGAAATTTCTAATTAGTTCGAAATATACCTGGCATAATGTAGCCTAAGAGAGCACTACAGTTGGCAGTCCTGGAGATTGAATATATTCTTAGTTCGATCTCTTAAGGTACGGAATACAAAATTTGTTTGAAGTCCAATGGATAGCATGGACGTTACATGCAGTTATACAATGGATCTATTAGCCGTCGTAAAACCATGTTGGCAACAATGTCATGCATGTGTTGGTCAGAAATAATCTGAAATATTATGATCTATTCTTGTGCCAATTTTGGATGAAATCCATTAGTTAGTATAGAAGTTACATGTTTTTTAAAATCGGACCTATCTGCAGGCCTAGGATCATTTTGGCAACACTGTCATGCATGGTCTCCTGGAAATTAAACTAAAATCTATATGTGGGCCAATTTTGGAATAGCCCTTATGCATACCTTCCAAGATATCCAACAAGGAGCTCAAATTTCAAATACGATTTTTCAGCAGTTTTTCATATTTGGCCTTGAGATATTCAGGTATAGATCTCATACTCATACCAAATTTGGTTTCGATTGCTGCAGCCGTTCAAGAGTTGATGGGGGGGAGGGATGGGGGGGTTGAGGGGATGGGGGGGGGGGACACATACAGGCAGACAGACATTTGCCAGGATCGATCTCATAAGTTACTTTTTCCTCATCTATGCAAAATGTAAAAAAGTAGGCTAAAATTTACGAATTCAACATTTCCTTTACATGCGTATGAAAAGAAAACAGCATGGAGGTCGTAAACAGCTACAGGAACTGCTAACTCAGCACTTAAGGTTAAACTATGGTGTGTACTGTAATTCGCTATATTTATAACGCAATACCTTGGAGGAATAGAAGCGTCCTTCCCGTATGCCCACATCTTATTAAAATGGAGCAGTGGAAGTAATCTCCACAACGAGGTGGTGCTGCTTTGTGCCCCTCGCTCTGCTCCGACTAGCAAACATAAAGGAACAGGGAATTGTATGTGAGAGTCCCAGCTGCTGAGGAGAACGGGAGTCCATTAAGCTGTGAACACATAGGAGAAGATATGCACGTGCAAAATCCCCTCGTCACCCAGATTTTCACTTCACCAGTATACAACAGCACTCTCTCTCTCTCCTCTTTCACTCACATACCTGCTGTAATCTCGGGATACCTATTGATATATTTTTATTGTAACGTGGAAACGTAAATCATAATAATAATAATAATAATGTTATTTGGTTTACGTTCCATTTAACTACTGCGGGTTTTAGAAACACCGGGGTGCCGGAATTTTGCCCCCGAAGGGGATCTTTAACGTGCCAGCAAATCTACTGACATGGCTCCCTCGCATTTGAGCACCCTCAAATGCCAGCTGACTGCGCAGGATTCGATCCCGAAACCTTGGGCCCAGCAAGCGAGAACGGTACCCGCTGAGCCACGCAGCCAGCGAAACGTAAATCAAAAGGAGAGCAAAATAAAGATATTATTTTATTAGTGGTGATGGTATTTGTTGTTTTCAGGGGTGAAATATATAAATCCTAATAATGTTATTGGTTTTAATTCCCTTTTAACTACTCTGGCTTTTAGAGACGCAGGGTTGTGCCGGATTATTGCCCAGGAGGGGATCTTGAACGTGCCAGTAAATCTACTGAAACTGCTTCCCTCACATTTAACCCTCAAATGCCAAATGACTGCGCCGGGATTCGATCTCCCTATCTTGGGATCAGCAGGCAAGACCGTTACCGCTGGGCCACGCAGCCAGTCTGAAATATCTAGGTTATCTTCCTCCAAATAATATGGATGTTGACTGTTTGATAATGAATGAAGAAATGTAATTCTGGTCTGAGGGCTAGAACGGGTTTCACTCAGCCTCGTTAGGCTAAACTGAGGAGAAGCAAGTTCGAATCCCACCTCAGCCACCCTGGAAGTGGTTTTCCGTGGTTTCCCACTTCTACTCCAGGCGAATGCCGGGTTGGTACCTAACGTAAGGCCACGGTCACTTCCTACCCAAATCCTATCCTCAATTACAAATGCACACATCAGTACAGATATATCAGTCACACAGGTTATCAGACAAATTCTACACACACTCAAGTACACGGGGCTACATGACTACGATGTGGCAAAGCCCCTAAGAGAATCAACAACAACAACTTACTATTAAGTTATAAATCCAAGAACATTCAATACTGTTGTTGTTGATTCATTTAGGGGCTTTGCGACATCGTGGTCATGTAGCCCCGTGTACTTGGGTGTGTATGGAATTTGTCTGATAACCTGATTAATTGTGATAGCTGCATTAGTAAGGAAAGGAAAGGAAGCTTGAAGTTTAACGTGACCGTTAATCTTGAGATCATGAGCCACGGGACCTCCTTTTTACGTGGAATCCAAACCACAGAACATGGCATTTCACTTCGAAATTCTCACATGTATTCACCGGCAATCGAATCCGGTCCAACATGGTGAGAGGCAGATAGCTTGGCCGCTACGCCACCACGTCCCTGGCTGTATTAGTAAGTATTTATTTATCATATTTATCGTATGGGTGTTAGTGCCGGGAGTGTCCGAGGACATGTTCGGCTCGCCTGAGTCTGTAGCTGCTTCCAGCGGACACCCCTAGGGTGAGCTACAAGTTCCGTTGAATTTCAAGTAGTTAAAATTTTCGCTACCAGATATCAATGATACCTAGTGGTGAACGTTGGAACTTAGATAGAGCGTTCCGACGAAATTTAACCTAACAATTTATCTTCACACAAGTTTAGTCTGTGGAAGGTTCTTTTACATGCCATAAATCTATGACATGGGACCGCCGGCTTTACATACCCTCCGAAGAAAGGCATACTGAAGGATTACAACGCTCTTAAAAAATCCGATGACTTCGGCCGGGTATGAACCCGCTATCTTGGTAAGTGTAGTTGTAATTCTGATGAGGATTGTAAAGGCAGTGGCCGTGACCTTAATCTAGGAACCATCCCGGCATTCGCCTGGAGTAGAAATTGGACACCATGGGAAACCACTTCCAGGATGGCTGAGGTGGGAATCGAACCCACCTCTTCTCACTTTTGCCTCACGAGGCTGATTGTACCCCTTTCCAGCCCTCAGACCTGAATTCAATATCTTGGCAGAGCCGGGAATCGAACCCGGGCTTCTGCGGTGACAGCCAAGAATGCTAGCCCCTACGCAATGAGGCGAACTGACATAAAGATTAAGAGAACCTTAAGATATAATTCCTTATCAATTTGTCCCTTTTATTTATCTAAATGATGGCTTCTGTGGCGTAGTTGGTAGCTTGCTAAGCTTCTATGACCAAGGTCGCGGGTTCAAACCCGGCCGAAGTCGTCGGATTTTTAAGAGCGTTAAAAATCCCTCAGCATGACTTCCTTCGGAGGGGAAGTAAACCCGGCGGGCCCATGACATAGATTTATGGCATGTAAAAGAACCTTCAACTAACTAAACTTGTGTGAAGCAAAGTTGGTTCGTTAGGTTTGATTAATGCTCTTAAGTCCCTACGTTCGTCACCGGGCGCTGGTTGCGATGGCACCTAGTAGTAGCCAAGTTCACAGCTAGGTGCCGCGGACGGTAGTATTTGGTAGCGAAAGTAGGAACTACTTGAAATTATCGTCTATAGTCCTTACTTGAATTAAGGGGGGATATAACCGACAATGCATAGCTGATTTTAAAAGTTCACTGAGTTCACAATATAAGACATAGAACATTGAAACTTTGTATTGTTGTCTAATGGTGTTTGATAGCAACAGCTATCTTGTGTGGCAAAATGGCACCAGTACAGTCACTGCAAAATGTTTGTTGCATCCTCTTGTTTAGGTACACTTTACAACATAACTACCGTATAAAAGATCCTGGTTTAAATATATGTCACTGTCTCTAACTTTATGTAGAACTAGTAGAAGTACCCGTTCTTGGAACGGCTTTTAGTACTTGGTGGCCTAAATCATTAATATAATTACACACTCGTCATGTAGTTATGTTATTTCCATGTTACCAACTAGGCTACATGTGTAGACTACATGCAATATCACTCACCCAATTAGTAATCACCGGGTGAGTTAGCCGTGGTCGTTACGGAATGCCTGCAGGCAGCCGCTCACATCCGGGAGGCGAGGAGGTTCGAAACCCCCCGCCGGTAACCTTGAAGATGGTCTTCTGTAGTTTCCCATCTTCCTTCCAGGCAAATGCCGGGATTGGTCCCTAACTATATGCCACATCCGCTACCTTCCAATTCCTCGTCCTTACATACAGACTTTCCTACCCAGACAACACTCCACACGTGACGGTACGTGTAGCTCAGCCCATGGGTGTCCGCTTAGAAGCAGCTACAAAATTCTGGCGAGCCGAACATGTCCTCGGACACTCCCGGCGCTAAAAGCCATACGCTAAAAAATAAAAAATAAAATTAATCAGAAGTAGGAAAGTGAAAATCCACAGCCTGCTTTCAGTCGACTGACCGGGTCAGGGAATGGAATGAATGAAACCCCCATCTAGCAGCGAGGATATGAACTGTGGCGGCTGCCGAAGCCTGTCGCACTCCCCTGGGGCAATGATTAAATGAATGACAGATGAAATGAAATTATAGTGGTGATTGTTGCTGGAATGAAATTGTGACAGGGAAAACTGGAGTACCCGGAGAAAACCCTGTCTGCCTCCGCTTTGTAGGTGAGAAAGTGCGTTTAAATATTGGAAATAAATATCAGATTCTATGTAGTAAAAGTTAAATAACCTTTCTTAAATATTGAACACCTATCGTTTAACGTCTTCATACTATATTTAAACATATAAACAGTATGCTAAAAATACATCAAACTTAGTAGCAATTGTCATATCCGCAGTAAGTAATATTGCGGAAAGTACGTATCATGCCATGATAAAGAGTAACAGTAACAAAACAAACTTTAATCATCCCAAGAAATAATAACAATATCAGTTTTAATCACAGCGTATTTTCTAAGTTCATGCCGTGTCTTATACGAGATTTTGCCTAGTAACTCCGAGATGGTTCATCAGCGAGCTCTTGTGGTTTATTTGCGGACCACCAAAGGAGTAGCATACTCCGCGATACCTCAATTCTTATCTAGAACACCTCCGTTACTTTTCTGCGAGAGCTAAACGCTAAAACAGTCTTTAACCTCTCTATAAAGGCTTCCAAAATGATTGTATATTGAATTTCAGGACCAAGCAATTAAATCTCAACAACTTTTCTAGGTTTGCGCCGTGTTTTGTGCGGGGTTTCATTGGCCGTTAAAGGCAAAATACCAACTTTATTGAAATAAGATTGCCCAGTTCTGCAGTAAGATTAATTATGAAAACTAAATAAACAGTCAGTAGACTGTCACATTCGTCTGTGAATTTGGTTTTCTGATCATGGTAAAAAACTGGCTTTTAGAGACGCAGGGTTGTGCCGGATTATTGCCCCGGAGGGGATCTTTAACGTGCCAGTTAATCTACTGAAACTGCTTCCCTCACATTTAAGCACCCTCAAATGCCAAAAGACTGCGTCGGGATTCGATCTCGCTATCTTGGGATCAGCAGGCAAGACCGTTACCGCTGGGCCACGCAGCCAGTCTGAAATATCTAGGTTGTCTTCCTCGATATAATATGGATGTTGACTGTCTTGTACACATTCGTCTGTGAATTTGGTTTTCTGATCATGGTAAAAAACGACAAAAGCCAGATAAATATTGGCCAACAGAACTATTCAATTAACAAAAAACAATTCTATAAAAAGTCAGAAAGCATAACAGCGTAAAGATCCAAATACTCACATCCAATAACCGGCACAAAGAGTATAAAATTAGACTCAGAATCACGCCTCGTTTCGGACCAAACAAACCACCTCTATAAATAAAACAGTTCATTTAGGGACTAACATAGACTAACATAGCTTGGCATTGACCGTGTTTTATAACACAAATTTAGGTTTCTCGCTAACCATTGGAGATACATGAAAAGTGATAAGGACCTTTCGTATAGAAAATTAAATTTAAAACCTCATATATGCCATCAAAAGTTTGCTATTTCTTAGCGTTCTCTTTTTATTTGAAATGGAAATATGAAATTTTGAAACAAAAGGGTATAGTGACGTCACTAAAATGGTCAACATTTTTAAATAGTGCAAAATATCGAAATCAAAAGTAGCCTGTATGATAACCTGGTACATCAGCTACATCCATGCAAAATTTAATTTAAATCGGACCAGTGGTTCTTGCGTGATTGAGTAACACACAGACAGACAGACACACACCATCTCATGTTTAGCCTATTTTCATTTATGAAAAAATAAGCTTACGAGATCACCTTTTGTCCGTGTGTGTGTCTGTGTGTGCGTGTGTGTGTGATGGTGTGTGTGTGTCCCCCCCCCCTAATAACTTTTAAACGGCTGGAGAGATTTCATTGAAACTCGGTAAGTTTATAGCACTATTCTGGACCACCCCGACCGTGCCCTTCTAATTTTGTTACGTCTCACCAATCCAACATGGCGTCTGTGCGAAATATTTCACAAGTATTCAATATCTCCGAAACTATTACAGATATCACCCTGGAATATTTTACGGAGATAAAGGGCACTACAGGAGGTTCACCTATGAGACTTTCAAAAACCGGTTAACTACAAAACGAATATGGCGGCCATGCGAATTTGCGACTTTTAAATAGATGTTTCTCGTGATTTAACGAACCAAACGCAATAAAACTTGGTACAGTATATGTCTATACACATTCTAATGCACCGACATCTAACGTCGTTCAATTGTTAACATAACCTCAAGATGGCGGCTGTGCGGAATATTTCACCGGCATTCTATATCTCTGAAACTCTTACCAATATCACCCTGGAATTTTGTACGGAGATAAAGGGCACTACAGGAGGTTCACCTATGAGACTTTCAAAAACCGGTTAACTACAAAACGAATATGGCGGCCAAGCGAAGTTGAAAATTTTTAATAGACTCTACTCACGATTTAATGATCCAAACGCAATGAAACTTGGTACAGGAAATGTTTATAGCCTACACATTGTAACGCACTGGTATCTAATTTAGTCCAATTGTTTACATAACCTCAAGATGGCGGCTGTGCAAATTTTAAAATTAAGTTTTTATTTCTTGTGTCGTAATCATGCGATCGAAGTGAAAGTTTGAATAATGAACCTACGCAATAATTTTTCTTTAATGGTGCATGACTCTATGGCCTATACATATAACAATCCAACATGGCGACCATCCAAAATATTTAGATGGATATCAATATCTACGAATCTATTACAGCAATCAAACTGATTTTTTTTATGTTCATAGGGGTTATGAACATAAGTTCACCTATTGGACTCTCAATATCCTAGTGATCACAAATCCAACATGGCGGCGACGCGAAGTATAAATATTCACATTGTCGTTTCTCGCAATTTTAACCACCGAGTGCAGTGATACTTGGTACAGTAGATCCTTATACAAATGTTAATCCACTGGCATCTAATTTTTTCATTTGTTTCCATAACCACAAGATGGCAACTGTGCGAAATTTAAAAATCTCGTTTTTGCTTCTTGTGTCCTAATCATGCGGTTGAAGTTTGAATACTACACGTACACAATACTCTTTATGTAACAGTACATAACGCTAAGACCTACAGGTATACAAATCCAACATGGCGACCATCCGCAATATTTAGTCGGTTCTCAATATCTACGAATGTATTACAGCAATCAAACTGAAATTTTGTATGTTGATAGAGGCAATTAACATAAGTAGGATATATGAAAATAGGCTGTGTAGTTCTTCACGGAACTACTTGTTATATAATGTATTAGTATGGATTATCCAAATACCATGAACAAGTTTTTTATGGTCATTTGAATTTTGGATTCTCGGTTAAAAAAATGAATGTAAATGCATGAAAATTCTACAAATGGTTAGATAGAAGCATAATTCTACATAAATATGTGTATAATCACTCTATAAACAATCCCTGAAAATTTCAGTTATGTAGCAGTTCGGGTTTCAGAGAAAAGTGTACGGGTACCTATGTGGTGGAAAAATTGATATTGGGAAAACATTTGAAAGTTGGATACGTTCTTTTACTCACGTTTAAGCAACTTTGTCTATAGGCATGCAGCATCAGACATAAATTGTTTTAAAAATACTTCCAGTTGAGTAATGAGCTTGAAATTTTTACACAAAGTATAAAAGAGGCCATACATACAAAACATCTCATATTTCAAAATTTTGATGACACCTCATCGGTTACATCCTTCCCCCCCCCCCCCTTAAAAACAGATAACACACAGTAATACAGTCATCACAATTAACACCGGTTATCAGACAGATTCTACACACACGCAAAGTACACGCGGCTACATGACCGCGTTGTCGCAGCCCTTAAACTAAGGAACCAACCAACCATTATTTATCTACATAGGGTATTTATTACGTATTGTAATAATTACTCCGGGTTCTCCTCGTATTCCAAGAAGGCTAGTAAGGGGGTGTTGGACCTCAAAGGGAGGTCATGTGCTCAATAGTTTTAGAACTACTCAAGGGAATCGAATGTACAGAAGTATGGCAGTTAAGGCCGTGTTCGATCGACTGTACTAGACATGACCATGTGCTCAATAGTTTTAGAACTACAGTACTCAAGGGAACCGAATGTACAGACGTATGGCAGTTAAGGCCGTGTTCGATCGACTGTACTGTACTAGACCTGAAGCCCTTGGGAGGAAAGAAGTGACTGCTGATAACGACACCACAGAGACAGAATAAGGTCAAAGGTCACGGAAATGTAAGGAATATGCTCCGCAGGAAATAATAGTATTTGCGATAGAAATGGTATTGATGTATTCAACGTGTCTCTTTCATATGCGTTGTAGCGTTCGGGGGACTTTCAACGACGACAATAAGAATTCCTAGATACAAAATATACTCTGAGAAGTACACCCATTGTTTGAGGAATTGTTTCAATTCGTCTATCGATGAATTCGCGATACATATGTTAACACGTCCATCACGTAGCGTAGTGGCTAGCATTCTTGGCTGTTACCGCGGAGTCCCGGGTTCTATTCCCTGCTCTGCTAAGGAATTTAATTCTTGACTGAGGGCTGGAACGGGGTACAGTCAGCCTCGTGAGGCAAAACTGAGAAGAGGCAGGTTCGATTTGCACCTTAGCTATCCTGGAAGTGGTTTTCCATGGTTTCCCATTTCCACTCCAGGCAAATGCCGGGATGGGACTTAGCATAAGGCCACGGACGCTCCCTACCCATATCCTATCTGAATTACCAATACACACACTAGTAATCTACAGAGATCACAGTAACACAGGTTATCAAACAAATTCTATACACACACTAGTACACGGGGCTACATGACCAGGAAGTCGAAACTCCCCTAAATATATTATCAAATCGAAATTTGATGCTTTTCAGTCGGTCAACACGATTGTACCCACACACACTCAGGTACACGGGGCTATATCGCCAAGTCCCTAAATATTTTGCAACAACAACAACAACGATACAAATGAAGGCCTTCAGCTAATAGCACAAATCATTATATTTGAATGGCCATATTTTTATATTTATTGAACCCCCGAAGGCGTTTGTGTATGTAGTTCCAACTTTGACTACCTGAGATGCCACTGTCACTGACACCTAGTGGCGAACGTTGGAACTTGATAACCAAATAACCTACACACTACGATTTGTAGTGGTTGGTTCTTTTACATGCCATAAATCTATGATATAATCCCACTGTCTTCCCCTCCGAAGGAAGGCATACTGAAAGATTTTGACACTCTTAAAAAATCCGATGACTTCAGCCGGGTTTGAACCCGCGATCTTGGGCATAGCAGTTCAGCATGCTACCGACTACGCCACCGAAGCCGTTAATAGCACAAATAGTGCAAGCTAATAGTTGAAAGTCTTCATTTGTATCATTGTAATCATGAAAGTCCAATTCTTGGATTCTGCGTATTCGATGTTTTCACAAAGAAAAGAGTTTGTCGTGCCTTGTCATCTCGTGATTATCAAAGCATGAGGTAAGTGCCCTCCTCAGTTGCTCACGACTAGTGTGACGTGGGTTAGCGACCATGGGACTCCAATTGAGTCTGGCATTGTTCCCACTTAGTTTTGCCAGGCTCCCCTCTATCATCTTTCCTGTCAACCTCCCTTGGCCAATTCTTGTTCTCTTCCAAACCTGACGGTATTAGGGTATCCGAGACAAAGGTTGTCCTTCACTTTCCCGCCTTAATTGGTCCTTGTCTCATCTTTTCTGACCCGTCATTCTTCGAGGGATCAAATCTCTTCTTTTCTCTTGATAATATCTCCCGCCTTCTGCTCAAGGCCCTAAAGGAGGCTGGGTGAATGTAGCCCCACCACTTATGGTGCACCCTGGATTGTGCAACACCGTCAAGGGCTCACGGCTGGTGAGTTTGGGAGTTAATGACTGCGAGGGATTCCGGAGCTGGGTCCGGTATTTTAACTCTCTTTTCCCATTGCCTCTGGGGCGTACCCTCTCCTCTTTCCCTTTCATATCTGCCTTTCATGGCTCTCCTTTCTTCCAAGTCCCTCAATCCTCATTCTTCGAAGGTTGAGAACATTTCTTCTCCTCCTGTCCATTATTTAACTTATTCTTCTTTTGTTTTCAACTTCTTCTTCTTCATCTAGTATGGAAGTCCGTAGTTATAGTTTTCTTTACATTATCATTTTCACGATCCCACAAACCATTTGGGGCCGATAACCTAGAGGTTAACTATATATTCCAAATTTGTATTGTCTAACCTCGTAGATCCGCCCCTTAAAGCAACAATAATTAACCAACTCCTCTTTCCTCTCTTCCTGATCCGGTAAATCGTATGTTGCCGGCTGTCTATTCATACCTTCACTCATCCTGTATACATGAACTCATTTATAGAGATGACATTGGCTCCAGTGAGTTGTTGTAATTGCTGTCTACTGTATGTCTGTTTCAGCTACATGTGTACAACAGCGAACAAGACGATATATTTGGAATCTCGGAATTTGACGGACGAGGAGTTCCAAGAGAACCCCATCATCAACTGGGATGCCATCTGGTGGGTGAGACGTACACTCCTTCTATGGATCATCCAAGTCATCCTAGCGATCATCAGCCTGACGGAAGCTCTGCTGCTCGCATACCTGGGCTACAAGGTCAGTCACATCCTCACTCGGCTCTGCGTCTGCTTTCTTAGACTTGCACTCTAGGCGCTGGGAAGTGGGTTACTAACCGAATGTAAGATTGTGTCAGTACAAGCATTTTCTTCTGATTTATTTAGCTGACACCATCTCTCAAACAAGTAAATGATTACATTATACAGACTGCATTCATTTTTCAGACTTAGCGTCATTGAGGATTTTAAAAGAATATATACAGAATGTTTCATTAATCCACGGCAATATTCCAGGGTTAGAATACACACGTGTAAAGGGTAAAATGTTAATAAGCAGTGGTCCGGATATGAATGTTAATTGAAATATCTGACATGGAAGTAGATGGTGCCCCTGCCCACTTAGTCGTCCGTTCCGTGCACACCTAAATGAGTGGTATCCTAATTGTCGAGTAGATGGAGGTGGGCCAATAACTTGGCCTCCACACTCACCGAACTTCAACCCATTTGGCGTTTTGGTGTGGTGGCATTTAAAGTTGATGATTTAGGTACTGTACTTATTTACTGAGCCTTTCCTCCCCAGACAACACTCCACACTCGACGGTACTTGTAGCTCATTCCATGGGTGTCCGCATAGAAGCAGCTACAAACTCTGGCGAGCCGAACATGTCCTCGGACACTCCCGGCACTAAAAGACATACGCTAAAAAATGCTGTGTAGGATGAAGGAACGAATTGTTCAGCGCTGTCAAAGCATACTTACAATCCCAGGCATTTCTGTGTGTGTTCGTACCTCAATACGACGATGACATGAAGCCTACATCATGGCAGAGGGTAGACACCTCGTGGAAGATACTGAGCATTGTTAACATAAACTGGAGCTGGTATGATATTAAATACTACTTCCATTGCTGATATCTGAATAAAATTAATTTTCGGTTGCATATGTATGTATGTAACATTTCTTGACCCTTTTCACGTTTGTATTCTAACACTGAAATATTACAGTGTATTAATTAAACACCCTATATACAGGGGGTTTTATTAATACACAGCAATATTTCAGGGTTATAATACACATGTGTAAGGGTTCAAATGATCAATGTTGGGTAAGTTACTACGTTACATTTAGCGTCACTCACCAAATTAATAACTAGGTTACCGTTACAGTTACTCTGTTTGAAATAGTCAACGTAACGCATCGTTATATTTCCGTTACTATGTCGACTATTAAAATAAATCAAACATTGAATTATTCGAAGATGATAAGTGCCCAAACATTACAGCAATTTGCGTAAAAAATACAGAATGTCCAGTGGAGGAATTGTTCGTAGCAGGGGTGGATCCAAGGGGGTAAGATTAAATTATGTATTTATTTTTTATTTTATTTTTAATTTTTTATTATTTTTTATTTTAATTGTAATTTTATATTTTAAATTTAAAATTTAAAATTTTGAAAATTTTAAAAAAATGAATTTTAATTTTAAATTTCAATTTTTAAATGTTAATATTAATGTTTAATTTTTATTTATTTTTTCAAATTTTAACTTTGAACATTGAAAAACAATTGAAAAAATGGATAATTAAAAAAAATAAACATAAAAATTTAAATTTTAAATTTCTAATTCCAAATTTCAAATTTTTAATTTTTAATTTTAAATGTTTGAATTTTTATTTTTTATTTTTGACTTAAAATGTATTTATTTATTTCAAATGTTAATGTTTTTAGTACTTTTTAAATTTTTTATTTGTTTATTTTGTTTTCAATTTTCAATTTTAAAATTTAAATTGATTTATTTGACTTGTTTGTCTACCATTTAAATATTGATTGAATAGTTGGTTTCTTTCACTAATGCGAATATTTTGTGATTCGAATAGGTTGAAAATTCGAATAATCGAACTAATTCGTATATTCGAAACAAATATTCCTATTCAAACAATTTGAATGATTCAATGTTTAAATATGTACTGCCGTAGCCTGTACTAGCGTGCGTACTGTGATTGGGAAGGAGGTATCTGAGACCATAATTTTAAGTGTTTTGTAGAAGGCCTAGACTGTAAAAGTAATAATGTTATGGGTTTACGTCCCGTTTAAATACTGCGGCTTTTAGGAGACTCTGGGGTGCCGGAAATTTGCCCTGAAGGAGATACTTAACGCACTAGTAAATCTACTGACACGGTCTCCACAAATTTAAGCACCCCCAAATACCAACTGACTGCCCCTGGATTCCATTCCGCAAGCGGGGCATATAGGCGAGAACGTGGCCGTTGCTCCACGCAGCCAGCTGGTAGTAAAATAAGAAAGTCATAATCACGTCTAGGATGATTGTGGTGGGAATCGAACGTACCTCGTCCCTGTTAGCCTCACGAATTTGGGTATTCCCCCATTGCAACCCTCGCATTACATTTAAGTTTCTTGGTATAGCCGATAATAGAACACAAGAACGTTTGGAACAGAAGTCTCAATGCTTATCCTCGGACAAAAAGATGACTGTCATTTCGTTTAGTACTAACATTTAAAAACCAAGGATTTGAGTCCACGCTCGAGCAAAGAGTTTAAACCTTGCGTTCGTGTCTCCTGTCATTAGAGAAAGAAATCAAGCCGTTTGTGTTGGAAACGGTGAAATCATTACTAGGTACGCGTGGCAAAAGCACATACAGCTCAAAGTATATCATTACACTTAGTCAGAACGCTCCCGTCAATACTGCCAGATAATCGATCCGTTCCTCCGCAAGCAGTGGCATATACCCACATTACTGACTGCATTATTTACTTGTTGCTGTTTTTCCATACGCACTTCCGTAACCATGATCGTTAGGACATACCCCGCGGCGATAAATCGCGCAACACGATAGTGACGGCGAGCTGCAACAAATCCAGTGATTGGTAGTTCAAACCTCGACACTGACTGTGGTCATTCTGAAGGTGATTTTCCCAGGGTATTTCCATACTCCTTCAAGGTGAATGCTGAGACAATGCCTTAATTCAAGTTCTGGTGTACCTACCCCATCCTTGTCTATAATACAGCTCACACACTATTACAGTCATCACAGAAAACACGGGTTATTAGACAAGTTCAACACACACTCAAGTACGGGAGTTGTGACTAAGATGTTCCTAGTCCCAAAAATGTATTATTATTATTATAATAATAACAACATTTGGACACGCTACTTAATAAAATGCATAGACATTAACCAACAAGAGTTTAGTGCTTTTCAATCGGTCAACACGAATATACCCAAAAGAGCTGGGTTATGCCCTAATCCTGAAATAAATTACATGAGATGAATAAATACACTAGGATGACCATTTTCGATCGTCAAACGATCATCATCAGATCCATTACACTTAGGCTGTAAAATCTATGTGTGAAAATACAAGTGAAAATATTTACAATATGTACAATTATTTACTTGCAGTAGCCTAAGTGTAATGGAACTGATGATGATCGCTTGACGATTGAAACTGGTCATCCTAGTGTATTTATTCATCTCATGTAATTTATTTCAGGATTAGGGCATAACCCAGCTCTTTTGGGTACATTCGTGTTCACCGACCGAAAAGCACTAAACTCTTGTTTACTAAGGCAACACTGAAAAAATGACTTCAAATTAACCAATATGAAGATGGTACTAAATATTATCCGTGTTTACTGATATTAATCTCAAATATATGCATAACGACAGATGTTGTTCAGCAGGTTTACAGTATGTCCTGAAGCTAAAAGTGACTGGTATCTCAGTTGGATGTGGTGCGTTGTTCAAACTTCTGATTAATACATTATGTACAAACGACAGATGTTTTTTCAGCAGGTCAATGTCCTGAATCAAACTTTTCCACGTGCAAAATGTATTGAAGTGACTGATATCTCACGTCAGGTGGATGTGGTGAAATGTTATCGTTTAATTTACGGTTGGAATATCAATGCCCAAGTAGTTAACACATCCTTTAATTATTTATTAATTATCTTTTGTGACCTTTCATTTATTTAAATTAATGACTTTTCGTAAGGATAACCATTTTCCTTTTGGATTTTGTTAAGATAGTTTCTAAGAGTTTTTCACGCTGAATAAGTTATCATTGATGTAACGAAACATGTACGTGTTAATTTAATTATTAAACCACTTTCTAGTGCTTGACAATGTGGCTACTTAATAAAACTAAAGTTTGCAGTGTACATGAAATAATTTAAATGAATATCAGGACGGACAAGTACGTATAAAGCAATAGAAGACAGACTGTGTAAGCGGCATGTCTGGGAAGTATTGTGTTTTGAAAAAATACGTGGTTGTAAAGATGTTACGAGACTTCTAAAAACAGGCGGTGAGTATGACTGTGCATGACCTTAGTCGGAAAGATAGCAAGCGTGTGACCAGTATTGGTAGCAGAGTAGGCAGCGGGAGATGATGTGCAAGTGACTGATACAAAACAGGCGTATGTGAAAGATGTTCGTGACCAATATTACAACATACAGTACAGTACAGGGTGGCTACAAAGTTCCGTTACCCCCCCCCCCCCCCTCTTATAACCAATAGAAACCCCGAAACCTAGTTAAATACGTTGTACACCGTTTCTAAGAGAGGTTTTCTTATGAATATACGGCATTTAGAGTCCAAACCATCAGTCTGTGCACCATCATTTTCATGGCAAAGGATAATACGGCGCCAAGTTCTGTGCGACATTCTTCGGAGCATTGCTGGTGTGACTTTAGTGAAAGCTTGTCTCACAGCATCTTTCAGTTGATCCGTTTTGTGAAACGGTACCCTTTATGAACCCCCATAGCGCATTATCACATGTGGTAAGGTCTGGGTTTCGTGGTGGCCAGGCAAGTGCCGGCAGCACAGGAGAACCATCGGAAAAGAGCACTTGCCTCGTTTTGGTATTGTGTCGAACATCTGAAGAAGTGCCTCACATGCCTCCATCCGATACTTCCGGGATGAGCGTAGGCCGGTATGGGCGCAAGCCTAAGTCTTTCTTCATTGCCGACATTGTCGCAGTTCTTCCAGGGCGATGGATGGGTCTCGTAATGCCGTAGGCCTATATTCCTAAGAAAACCTCTCTTAGAAATGGTGAACAACTTATTTAACTAGGTTTAGGGGTTTCTATTGGTTATAAGAGGGGGGTAACGGGACTTTGTGGCCACCCTGTACATCGTTTGCTTCACATGCATAATATTTAAAGTCACATAGTCCAGGCAATGAATACTTTTTGTCGAAATAAATCAGAGATAAGCTGAATTATTGCCAGTTGTTAGGAGCAGGCCTAAGAAGGAGAGTATTTCCTCAACAATTCCCGTCCCTCCCCTTTTTGCTTCCTCCCCTACCCCCTTTAAAACATCCGTTTTGAAGTCGCTTTAGTTATCGAGTGGAAAATAGGAAGCATTTGGAACTTAAAGTCTATTCGCCGAGTCGATACAGTGCCTCTGGCTACCTGGGCAGGGAAACACGCCCAGTTCACGTCATCGGCTCTGCCGGACAGGGGTAGCCAAGAACCTCCGAGATCATTAGTCATGCTGTAGTCCTAGAAAAGACAAGACTTGCTGCACTGTATATACAGCTGGAATGGTTTTGTTTCAAAAACTGTGCTATGGTTGGCATTTTGTAAATCGTTAGAAAAGCACAAACAAAGCTTAACTCTTATCTAGGTTGGCAACACCTCACATAAACACATCGCTATCACTCCCCACAGCACGTAGGAGCAGGGGGGAGAAAGCAGGGAAAAACCAGTCGTTAAGATAACCACCGCAGTCTACCGCATAGTGAGTTCCAGTGAGCACGAAAACTGCGAGTAGCTGTTATACGGAAGACAATCAGATAAGTAGTTAGCCTAAATTTTATAGTTTAACCATAGTTTACAACCATATAATCTCTCTAAAGTACAATCTACGGATAGCTATCACCATTTAGCATTTCACCTAACATATATACTGCATTTAGCATACACTGACAGTTGCAGTACCAATACTGCAACTAAATAATTGTACATATTGTAAATATTTTCACCTGTATTTCAAACATAGAGTTTGTAGCCTAAGTGTAATGGATCTGATGATGATCGCTTGACGATCGAAACTGGTCATCCTAGTGTTTTATTAATCTCATGTAATTTATTTCAGGATTAGGGCATAACCCATCTCCTTTGGGTACATTCGTGTTGACCGACTGAAAAGCACTAAACTCTTGTCTAAATTTTAGAATAATTCGCACGATCATTTTGTCGGAAAACACAAAAAACATTGAAAAGCGTTTTTCTCTGAATCGACATATTTTAAAGAAAAGATTTTTAAACAATAAATGTAGAGGACATTGTCACCTACAATTCGTCTCATTGAGGTCATGTCATACGTTTTGAAATGCAGAAGCTAGGTGGCGCCAAAGTTTCCAAAAAAGTGGGGTTTTTTTTCACTTTTTGTCCTAGAAAAAAATAGTTGTTTTTTTTTACAAAAGAGTGAACCAGAAATTTGTTCCTCTCAAAATTGTCTGCAAGATTTATTTAAACGTTTGTTTCCTCCAACTTACCGTTCCAAAGTTATAGCACAGCAAATGCAACGCTGCGTAGTCAAGGCTACTATTGTTACTGCGGAGAGAGCGGTGGGCATAATAAGACAGGGACCGGTGTCGGACAGCTGCCTAAGGTTCGGTCAAACAGGACGCGGGCTGTGTATGTTAATTAGCTCAAACAATCATATCTATTTCAATCGCAAAGTAACAATCATAACTGTACACATATTAACCTTTGTGCCATCTGAATAGGACAATTTTCACACTTCGGCAGACTATAACTTTGGAACGGTACGGCGGAGGAAAAAAATGTTTCAATAAATGTTGTATACAATTTTGAGAGGAACAAATTTCTGATTCGCTCTTTTGTGTACAAAACATTTTGTTCTAGGATAAAAAGTGAAAAAACACTTTTTTGGAAACTTTGGCGCCACCTAGCTTTTGCATTTCAAAACGTATGACATGACCTCAATGAGACGAATTGTAGGTGACAATGTCCTCAACATTTTTTGTTCAAAAAACTTTTCTTTAAAATACGTCGATTCATAGAAAAACGCTTTTCAATGTTTTTTTTTAGTTTTCCCACAAAATGATCGTGCAAATTATTCTAAAATTCAGAGTTAAGCTTTTTTGTGCTTTTCTAACGATTTACAAAAAGCCAATCATAGCACAGTTTTTTGGAACAAACGGGTTTTTTTCTGTGCAGCTGTCCTGTACTAATACTGTTGCCTGTCATAGGAAGTTAAGAACTTATTAATTAATTCATGTAATTAAATAATTAATTAATTACAGGGGCCGATAGCCTAGATGTTAGGCCCCTTAAAACAACAATTATCATCATCATCATCATCAATTAATTAATTAAATACATAAACGAACAATAAAAGAACACGCTGTAGCATGTAACCGATAAGTCAGCCCGCTTCACATGTAGGGTATTCACAGCAGTGAAGTTGGCGTACGTTCAACAGGCACAGCTCTATGCACCCCTAGCTTGCAGCCCTGCAATCACCTGTACAACTGTGTTTACTTCCACTATCTCGACTCGGCGAACAGACTTTATTTATTACGGTAATTCGATTTCTCCGTCATTATTTATATTATATTCATACATTTTATACCGTTTTATTTATTAAAATTGCTATTATGACTTGTTTTCAGTAAACATAATACTTACACGAGAATTCAGTAAACTCGGCAAATTTCCTCAGTTTTCGGTAACAATGGTTTTCTTACAGCAATTTGTAACGTCTGACTCATTCCCCTCAGACAGTCGGCATGCAGAGAACTAATTATAACACTTCCTGCTCCCTCTCCCAATACTTTAAAAATTTAAAGGTCCTTAATCATAGTGTTGATGACTACGATGAACAAGAGTGGCAATTATGTGGGTTCTTGGTGCACACCAACATATATGGGGAAGTCTCCTAATAAACCAGCAGCTGATCGTAACTGGCTACACGCATTTTGATGAAGAAGCTTGACACATTCTACCAACTCTACAGGGACATCGTGGTCAGCGGTCAAATGCCATTTCCAGGTCAAGGAAGATATAGTCTAGGAATTTTGATTTCTCGCAGTGCTTTTCGATGAGAAGGCGAATGGCAAGGATGGCATCGACTGTTCCGCATCCCTTAACAAAATCACACTGGTTGATGGTCAGGCTAACAAATTAGTGGATCCTCTTGTTAAAGATTAGCTCAAAGAACTTCATTGTGTGTGATACATAGGCGTTTTGGACGGTAGTTGGAACACTCTGATGGACTACCTTTCTGCGTCCAAACAGGAACCGTCAAGCTGTGGACCCCACTCATTAGGTATCTTTTTCTCCGCCATGATCTTAATGAAGAAACTGGTCAATTATTGAACGGAATCCCAGTGTTCGGATTTCCACAACTCTGCAGGCATATCATCAGGTCCAGTTGCCTTCCTAGGTTTCATTTCGGAGAGAGCATCCTTCCCCTCATCTGTGGTGTTAGACATAATGGGTCCTTGTACTGGCTTGGGATTGGGGCATATGGGAACTCTTCGCCAGAGATTTCCTTGAAGTACAATCGTCATCGCTCGGCCACTCTCTTCCAATTGGTGAGTAGTTGTTCATCACAGTCATTGATACCAAAAAATTCTGATATCATCTGATTGTCTATGATGCTCCATTGCAAGTCGGTAGATCCCTCTCTTGCCATCCGGTGTATCTACCTTTTCATATATTTCATGTGTGAGACGATTCTGCTGCTGCAACCGCCTTCTTTGCCTCGCATCTGATTTCACGGTAGGCATTCCTGTTTTCAGGGTTCTTTGCAGCTAAAATCTTATTGGAAAAATTATCTTTGGCTTGCACTTCATCCTTGACTTCCATTGTTCATAGCCATGTTTGACTGTCTGTTGTACCACAACCTGGTTTTAGTTAGTTATTGCTGTTTTAAGGGGCGGTACTACGAGGTCATCTGCCCCTCTTAACACAGATTAAAGTATACAAATTTGGAATTGAATTTAACATTTATAGGTGGACAACTAAATTTGAAAAGACCGGAAATTAATAAAACAAAAAATTAAATAAAACGAATAATCATAATATAAACAAAAATTACGAAAAGACAAAAATTCAGCATTCAAAAACGAACAATTCATTGAGTCAATGTACACTGGAAAATTTAGATTGCTGGCCCTACAACCTGGTTTTGTTGTACCAAGATATGTAAGGGAATCTGTACAGTGACCTTCAAAGAGATTCATTTCTCAACTTGGATTGGTGGAAGGGAGATGCTGAGAATATTTCTCTCTTGTTCTCATTGAATCGTCCCCATTTGATCCCCTTTGGGCCATTCAGTTTTACATTATTTTGAATAGATGGTGTACTGCACATCCAAACAATTACAGTATTATTATTATTTATTTATTTATTTATTTACAGCGTATTTTCCTAATATTGGAAAGCGTTAAGCACTTTGACTCAATTCTTGACGTTCTTCTTGTTTTGCCAGTATTGTTTCTGTTGGAGAATGCCAATTCTCTTTCGTCAGACCATTGAGGTCTGTAAGGTGTAGGTTTTGCTTGCTCTGGTTGGACTTCCCAGTTGTTACTTTGTTACGGAAGGAGTCTCTGTCTGATGTGTCGGTTATGTTAGCAGTTTGCATGTCTTTTTTACTTCTTTCATCCATGGTTTTGTTCTTTTGAGTAATGATATGTAATCTAGTATTATTTTGGTTAGTCGCGTATTTGGCAGTCTACTTATGTGCCCGAAGAATTTCAATCGTCTTTTTCTGATGTCGACTTCGATGTTTGAGTATTTTTCAGTTGTCTTGATAGACTGTAGTCGGTACCCGTCAGGAGTGAGTCTTGCTCCTAGTATTTTCCGAATGATTTTTCTTTCTTCTTTCTTGATGTCTTCAAGTTCATATTTCTTATTGAGTGTAAATGTTTCGCTTGCGTAGAGACTTGCCGGTTTGATGACAGTGTAGTAGTGTCTTCTCCTTCGTTATTCCCATTCAAAGGGCGTGTTTGAACTTGTTAGTTGGCCTGATGGTTTTCGCTTTCTTATCCTCCCAAAATCTCTTCATGAATGCACTGTGTTGCATCTTGTGTTCTCTGGACCACTTTCTACCAGTTTTCTTTTTAGGTTTCTCCACGAATTTGTGCTTGCCTACTATTGCAATGATGTCGTCTAAGATATTTATTTATTGGAGGTCTGCGTTAGTTACTTCTAGCCAATTTATTTTGATCTTCTTTGAGTTGATTACTTCAAATAATATTTGGTTAGTCGGTCGCTGACCATTCTATAGATATGCCCTTGGAATTTCAAGTGTCTCTTGCGTACGGCATCTATGAACCTGTCCTGGGAAAAATATACATGTATTAGCTATGATGACTATTATAATTTTAGGATTGCGCGTTTCGACCTTCAAGTGGTTATCATCAGATCCTGATCACGGTGTTTAGATTCAAATTTATAAACAAATATCATCTAACTACAATAAGTGTACTGCGTTTAGTTGGTATTTATATCACGATTCACATTTTGAATCTTGTTATATAAGGTTAGTTTGTTTTATAATGGTTTGTGAATTGAAAAATGAAAATCCACAGCCTGCTTCCAGTCCCTGACCTGAGGCGAGAATATGGACTGTGCCGGCTGCCGAGGCCTGACGCACTCCTCTGGGGCAATGATTAAATGAATGACAGATGAAATGAAATGATAGTGGAGAGTGTTTCTGGAATGAAGTTTTGACAGGGAAAACCGGAGTACCCGGAGAAAAGCCTGTCTGCCTCCGTTTTGTCCAGGGTTTGTGAATTACGTATGAAAATTATGCACGTGTATACAGTTAGAACAACATAATATGATAAATTATAAAATTAAATCTCCTTGAATTATACTACGTATCGACTTAAAGCAAACACCGAATTATACCGTCAGTTGGAACCAGCCACTACTATCATGCGACGGAGACGACTAAAATTCTACGGGCATCTCTTTCGGATAGGAAACGATAGAATCACCAAGAAGATCTTCAACTTGATTAATGGCTACAAGACTGGCAGCTTGTGGCGTAATGAAGTGAAACAAGACTTGAATAACGTTGGCATTTTGGACTGTGATATTCTAGACCGTTCCAAATTTTGTGATAGTGTTAACACTTGGTCCCCACCACCCAAAGTGATTAAGACCCGACCACCCCTCACACAGGAGAGGAAGGACAAGTTATTGGCTGGACTGAGGAGATATTTGAGAACAAAGAAAGCATCGCAGAAGCACTAGTCAAACGCGCTCCTTAGTGGGCTATAATCACTAATACTAATATGTATATGATATTCAACAAAAGAGCCTCTCCCTTAATGCCAAACTACAACACTACAATGCTGTGGTAAAACCGGTGATCTTATATGGTGTGGAGACGGCAAATTTGATGAACCTTGAAAAGCTTCTGAAGATTGAATAGAGAATATTGAGGAGGATTTACGGCCCAAAAGTGGTACTGGGAACCTACAGACTATGATCAAACAAGGAGATATATGAAAGGGTGGAAGACCTGGAAACAACAATTATGAAAAGACGTTTACGTTTCTATGGACATATGGTTAAAATGGATCCAACAAGAATAAATAAACACATTTTTGATAAATTACATAATCTGAAGAGCCAAGGGGGTTACACCAAGCAGATGAAGGAAGAACTCCGGAGGCTAGGAATTACAGATGACGACTGTCGAGACAGAACACAATTCAGGGAAATGCTTTCGAACACAAAGGTTCTTGTGGGAGAAAAGAGAGAACGCAGGGGAGGAAGATGGACAGCAGAAAGGCGCAACACTCTGAAAGAATGAAGGAAGTTTGGAGGAAGAGAAAGGAAGAAAGAACTATGAGAAGGAAATGAAATTATATTTGCGTGGTCCTTAGTTTTGGCCGGTTCGCATAATGTAATGAAATGTAATATGTATATGACTACTTATCTAAGCAGAACCGTTGGTTGCACAGTTGTTACGCTATCACGGGTCTACTCCCAGCCTCAACACTGTGATCATGATCTGATGAAGGCCACTCGAGGGTCGAAACGCATAATCCTAAATTGCCCCATTTAATAGTAATGATTAACTAATACATGTATGTTTTTATCCAGTAGTGTATTTACATATTTATAGCTTGTACCCCCAGCGGCTTCGGTGGTGTAGTTGGTAGCATGCTGAACTGCTGTGCCCAAAATCGCGGGTTCAAACCCGGCCGAAGTCGTCGGATTTTTTAAGAGCGTTAAAATCCTTCAGTATGTCTTCCTTCGGAGGGGAAGTAAAGCTGGCCGTCCCGTGTCATAGATTTATGGCATGTAAAAGATCCTTCCATAGTCTAAACTTGTGTGAAGCTAATTTTCTAGGTTATATTTCGTTGAAGCGCTCTGTCAAAGCTCCAATGTTCACCGCTAGGTGTCAGTGGCATTTGGTAGCGAAAGTTGGAACTACTTGACATTGAACGGAACTTGTAGCTCACCCCATGGGTGCCCGCTTGAAGCAGCTACAGCCTCTGGCGAGCCGAACATGTCCTCGGACACTCCCGGCATTAAAAGCCATACGTTAAATAAATAAATAAATAAATAAATAAATAAATAAATAAATAAGCTTGTACCCCGCCCATTAATTGGGCTCAATCATGTTGACCGACTAAAGAGCTACAAATGACAATGTTTTATAGGCAACACTGAAATAATGTGCATTTGTACTCGAGAATGATGACCAATTGTTTTAATCCTCTAATTGAAGAATCAACAACAAGAATAACGACGTGTTTGACAGCAGACTGTACTCTGAGAAACGTAGATAACTTACCAATCTTTTGATAATATAGAGTTGTAACTTGTCATTCCACTTGCGTTTCATTAGTAAATGTGTCCCTAATGTAAAAGCGTAGCCTATCACCTCGAAGATCAACAAACAGAAATAAATATTAGTCAATCCCCTAGGGTAACACCTGGCTAATAAAATGGACACGCACACGAAAAAAAAAGAGTTGTTCATTTGTTCTATCAACATTTCCAATTCGATTCGAATGTCATACGATTAATGAGAAAATAATCTCCGGCAATTTGTTTAGTTGATGAAGTGTGAAATTGCTTCGCTCCGATGCGAAGCGAGGATCACATAGGTTTGGCTGCTACATCACTGAATGCTCTGCCTGTCTGTCTGTTTGACCTGTTTTTAATATGCTAAGCACCCATCCTGAAGTTCCATAAATTGGCTTGATGCATACTTCAAATATATACTCCCTCTCGTTCAACAAAATCGGTAACAAAAACTTCAGCAGAGTTGTTACAACAGCCAATTGTAATGTTTCTAGAAACATTTCTGATGCATTGTACTTTCTGTTAACACTCTATAGGTATTGTTGTCACAGAAATGTGTTCCAAATATTATAGCAGAAGCTGTTAAAAGTCATCAGTTGAGCAGAAACAAAGACTTGAGCTTGAATATGCATGTGTGTATCGTCTGAGTTACGACTGGCGAAATGAGAACAGTGAATACACCATAGTTAGGGACTACCATTCTACTTTTTGTATTTTTGTTTGTCCAAATATTACCTAACTATCCTCATCACAGAACACAAATGAATGTGCACACAGGTGATTGCAGGATGAGTGGATATGAGAGCAAATGTTTGTCCTAGTATTCTACCGGCCTTATCAATCGCAAAGCGAACTATTACGCCACTCCATAAGAAACAAAAACTCAACAGCCTAATTGAATCGCCATCATCATATGATTATTTTGGAAAATATTATCTACTGAAAACATAAAATTATGAAATTAATCGGGGGCTTTTTGTGTGTCTGCCTGTCCCTCCCCGCCCCCTTTCCCTCGCCTGAACAGAAATCGACCAAAATTGGGAAGCTTGAAGTCCTCTTTAGAGACATCTAACTTTAAATATGCCATACTGTGCCACTGCAGCAAAATGCAAATAAGACGGAATTTTCAATGTTGATACTAGACCCCATAGCTCCAAAACCATCTACGAGTACCGTAATGAGACTAAGTTTAAATATATTGATGCAGCACGCAAGTAAAAGTTGTTTTGTAAAAAGGCAGCTACATTGTTTTAAATATTACGTGAATCCACTATTTTGAATATAGCAATTATTAAAATTAATAATTCACCATCTAATGAACGTAAAATTTCAAAACTTTTCTACAAGACAATATCATCAGGAGGTTCACTCTGCTAGAGGAAAAAGTCCCTCGAATCGATAATTCAGTGTCTAATTAACTTGAAACTTCGAAATTTCTCAAGAAGATCGTGCTGTACAATAACTTCACTTTGCTGAAGGCACAAGTTCATCACCTTTGTACATTCAATATTGTGGCCATGCATATTATTGAAACATACATTATCGCATAATTGAGCAATTAACGCAAACGTTTATGTAAGGGGAGTCATTTATAAGACACTATGCTTGTATAAGTCTCTACAATATCATCCTGAATATTACGCACAACCTCCATCGTGAATATATAAATATTAGTATCTATATTCATATTGTAGTAAGCTTTCAGTTTCAAAACATTTCAATGTGGAAGTATCATGCTTAAGTTCCACTCCGATTAAGGCAAGCGTCCATTAATTTTATGTACTTAAAATTTAAAAAATTGACAAAATGTGGAATTTCTAACAGGCTTACTGCTCTCAAAGTTCAATAAAGTCGCTGAATTTAAAATTATCAACATTTATTATATTCTCAATATAGTGACTAAGCCACCTCTTGAACCTTACAAAGTAAACACACAACTGAATAATATTATTCTGAAGACATTCTCATAAAGGATGTTTAGCAAAAGACTTCAGCAGTCCCAAAAATTGATTTGATGAAAGTTCAGGTGCCTATTTTTGTACTGTAAATATTGAACAGGACATCTTTGGGTATCATTGTATAGGTGAGAGTTATTTGGATTAGTACGGCTTTACTTGGCAGCCTCCGTGGCTTAGGCGGCAGCACGCTGGCCTCTCACCGCTGGGTCCGTGGTTCAAATCCCGCTCACTCCATGTGAGATTTGTGCTGGACAAAACGGAGGCGGTAGGTTTTTCTCCGGGTACTCCGGTTTTCCCTGTCACCAATTTCGGGGCCGATAGCCTAGATGTTAGGCCCCTTAAAACAACAATTATCATCATCATCATCACCTATTTCATTCCAGCAACACTCTCCTCTATCATTTCATTTCATTTGTCATTCATTTAATCATTGCCCCAGGGGAGCTTCGGCAGCTGGCAGTTCATATCCTCGCCGCTAGATGGGGGCTTCCTTCATCCCATTTCCTGACCCGGTCAGTCGACTGGAAGCAGGCTGTGGGTTTTCACGGCTTTACTTGGCTTGTGTCTTCTTCACCAATGTGGACTTAAGGAACTTATTACGTTCGCAAGGTATTTCTACTGTGTGGTGTCAAAAATATCACTACAAAAATTTTACTGGTTTTAACTGTATAAAAATATAATGATGATGTGTCAAATTTCGAAATAAGATAGGTACAGTACACCTTGTTAGTTTTATACTCACCGTTTCATTAATTTTATTTACTGTTATAACTTACTTCTTCACAATTTATCAACAAATTCCTTCCGAAGATCTACTTCATTCATTAATTCATTACTGTGAGACCCCAAAATATCTAGGAGTGACACTTGACAGATCTCTTACTTTCAAGAAGCACTGCATGAACTGAGAGTCGAAAGTTTCCACCAGGAACAATCTTCTACGGAAACTAGCCGGATCACAGTCAACCTGATACGATCCGAACCTCCGCAATGGCTCTATGCTATTCTGCGGCATAGTAGCCTGTCCTGTTTGGTATAATTCAACACATGCCAAACTGGTGGATGTGGCTTTCAACCACACCTGCTGAATTATAACAGGTTGCTTGAAATCCACTCCAGTTGAATGGTTTTACCACATCGCATGAATAGCACCACCTCCTGTTCGAAGATAAATAGCTGCGAACAAGGAAAGAAAGACAGTGGAGTAGGAATGAACCCATCCTCTGTATGGGCATGAACCGTACCCGCAACAACTGAAGTCAAGGAAGAGGTTCCTTAGAACATCGAAGGAACTTAGAACCATTGCTGATAAAGCTAGGTTGAAACTGTGGAGGGCTACGACCTACCTTTCCCCCTGATTGAAAAGAGTCTCTGAATCCTTACCTCCTGGCTATGACCTCGCAGGAATAGCATCACCTCCTGTTCGGAAATAAATAGCTACGAACAAGGAAAGAAAGATAGTGGAGTAGAAAAGCAACCATCCTGTTTGGGCATGAACCGTACCCGCAACGACTAAGTCAAGGAAGAGGTTCCTTATAACATCGAAGGAACTTAGAACCACTGCTGAAAAGGCTAGGTTGAAACTGTGGAGGGCTACGACCTACCTATCCCCCTGGTTGAAAAGAGTCTTTGAATCCTTACCTCCTGGCTATGACGAGGAATGGACGACTAGGAAGTCCCTGAATAGACTGAGATCTGGAATTTACAGAGGTGTGCAAATTATTAGACTTGACGGCAGTTTTCCAAAATTCTTTTTATAATTTTCACGGCTTAATGCACTAAAATATGTTTGCAAGGCTTTGAATTTACTTCAAATGTTTAACCTTGTGTCTTAATTATATTTTCTTTTAAGAAACTCAAAGTAAATGATTTTTTTAGAAGTTCCACTAACACAGGAGCCTTGCTAATGCAAAATGCCACACGTTTTGTTATGATTACTTCACTCTACTTTTCGTGTGAATTTAGAGCAGAGGGATTTGGGGTCGTTTTTACTGATGATCCTTTCTTGAACCATTCAAAGATTCATGAACCATGGATTGAAATCACCTGACTTAGAGGGTACATTCCAAAGTCAATGAACAATAGATAACGAACCCAGTCAGGTATCCCTCGGAATTCCCTATTCTTAAAGTTTTCAGACGCAATAACTTATCGAAAAACGGGCGAGAGAGTATTACTAAGTAGGGTAACGAAAGATGCCAGCAGTTGATCAATAAAATGTTTTTGAATAGAAAATTGTGACTGGTTTAAATTCTTTATTTGATTCTAATAATTTGCACACCTATGTAATTTGGCAACACTGATCAAGATAATATTCAATGTGACTGTGGAGAAGAGCAGACTGTTCGACCTATGATTCAATGTCGACTGTATCCAGCCTCCTGTACAGAACACGATCTTCATCAAGGAACAGAAAAATCATTGGAAGTGGCCAAGTTTTGGGCTAAAATAATATAACTGTGTAAAATGTGTATGTTTCTGATACACGAATAATAATTAATTCATTCATTCATTCATTCACTTATCTTTGTCTTTCATCGATCATTCAGTCTGAAAATATAAGTCAATGAATAGGGCACAGTCCAATTGCACCAGTTAATTACACTGATAAAATCGGACAGACTTTTGACGCCGGTGTGATCTGCGCCTTCGATAATGCATAGTCCGATTGCGCCTACCATAGGCCATTAGTAACTTCCCCTCTGTTCCCCCACTCTGCAGCCAACACATGTTCCAAACATTCGTTATAGAGATTGTTGGAGGGGAAGTGTCTCTCAGTTTGACCCTCCAAGGGGTGTCAATTACTAATGTCACATAACCTATACGACCTAGCGTTTAGGATATGCTATAAACTATGAGAAGGAGTTTTATCCAATGTCATAGTTAAATAATAAATACATATGTTTCAGTAATTTGCGCTAGATCCCAATGTATTTTGTACAGTCTGGCATGGCAGTTTACAGAAAATTCAAGAGCCAGCCGGTCATTCTGCAAGCTCAAATAAGAATATCTTCGGCTTTGGGTTTTCACAATGGTATTAGTGGGGACGGTTGGTAGGATAGTTTCAGCGGAAGAACCAGAACTTGACCTGGGACAAGTGGCGTGAAAGGATCGTGCGATGGAGTGACAAGATAAGAAAGATCAACTGGGAAGATTAGCTGGCGCAATTCGCCAACACGGAATAAATGCTTTCCTCTCAACTCTCTATAAAGGTATGCGATGAACTCGCTGACCCAAATACAGTAAAATTCAAAACGCGGAAATACGTATGCTTTTACACTAATGAAATAATGGAAGATTGCTGCAATAAGTTAAGGGCCATATCAACTTAGTTCCGCACAGAATTGAAATCACCAAAACTTTCACGCAAAGTTTCTTAATTGGAGTTCAAAAAGTTTGTTGGAACTTCACGTGACCTTACGATGTAGATACTGTAGTTATAGTATCGTGAACTTTATTCCAGCAAATGCTGTTCACAAGAAAAGATTGTCAAATACATAGCCTCAATTACTCACGAGTACATACACCAAATCAACAGACAGATTCTACACAAACACAGAGTGAAACACAAGAAGCTGATGTCCACCATGTCCCAAGACTCTAGAAAAGGGTCGACGAGGAACTTGACTCACGTCCTAAGGTCTCCCTGCTAACCGTCGAGATCTCCTTCTTCCTCGTCATTCCGCTTCACCTCAGCAGATAAACAAGCCAGTCAGAAACGAGCAGTTGGGTCAAAATCATGTGACAGCGTAATAGCGAGCTGGATCTGACATGTATTCTACTTGGCACGCAAGCAACACACTCCGTTCACGTGAACTTTTGTACAGCGTGACCATCTGTGCCCTGCATGAAAGAACAACAAAAATATAGTCACTGTTGAAATGAAACTTCTAGTTTTTGTCACCAGTCCAATGCTCGTTGTTTTCGAAAGTTTGTTTCACCGCACACTGTAACCTTTTCTTCATTGTTTGTTGTTGTTGTTGTTGTTGTTGTTTCATCTGAAGGGCTTGGACATAGTGGTCATTTAACACCGTTTACTTGGGTGTGTGTACAATTTGTCTAATAACTCAATCGCTGCGCGGATGCGCATATCCGCAAAATATTTCGCCATGGGGATATAGTCTGCTGTGCGGATAGTGGATAAGCAGCGGATAATATTTAGAGTAAATCTGCGGATAGTTTTTAGAATACTATGTTGAACTGGATATTTTTTTAATAATTTTAGATTTTGCTAAGATCTACGCCTTTCACATTCCTTGCTATTTCACTATTTGCTTTCAATTGGATTGTATGAGAAAACTCGAGAAGTGAGAGAAGTCAGTCATGGAAATACCCTCAATTAGAGATGACTTATGCCAAAAAGAAGTCCTTTATACCTGCTCTTGCCTATGTGGGTATATCCAACGACTAAGAAAGTGCTAAATAGCCACCAGCTATTTCCCATGCCGTTACTCAGAGGGACAAAACTCAGTCAATAAGTCTTACGATTCACACATAACCTAGGGGAACGAATTTCTCCTCAAATGTCTAAATCTGTTGCTTTAATACTTTATGCTTTATTTAATAAATTAAAAATAGCATTGTAATGTCAGCAGATTCTGATAACAAACGTAAAGTTTTGTTTATCCGCGCAGGACTCTACTAATAACCTGTGTTATTGTGATGTATGTAGTATGTGTATTTGTAACTCAGATGAGGATTGGGAAGGAGACGGCTGTGATGTTAAGTTATGATTCATCCCAGCATTTAACTTACCTGGAGTAGAAGGGGGAAACCACGAAAAATCACTTCCAGGGTGGCGAGGTGGAAATCGAACCCACCTCTTTTTAGTTTTGCCTCACGAGGTTGAGACCTCCGGGGCATCAGCCAAGAATACCAGGTGTTTATTTGTTTCTTGATTAATGTTCAAATGACCTTGTTTGACGTTAAACTTGTGACAAAAATAGCTTTATATTCCTAGAATAACCTCGTAGGTCACAAAAATTAATATCTGAGGAAAATTATTTTTGAAGACTTACGAGGTTACTCTAGGAAGGTAAAGCTATTTTTGTCACAAATGTTATTAAGTAATTCTCAATATGGCCAAAACTTGACTTACGAGGTACCACTTTTAGACCAACGGTTTGGCTCATGTTCCCATCTTTCTACTGATATTGTGAGGGTCTCACGCAACATATGCATCATCTAACGGCTGTATAATAAATCTGTGAACTCCTGCTTCAACTCTGGTTAAATATTCCAACGTGAGGAGGAATATGTCATTCGTGAGAACTTTATTACTTGACATTTTGAAGCTACCTTGTATAAGGGTGACCAGTCATAGGGAAAGAGACAGACAGTCAACAGAGTGCTCACAGTAGAATGGAGAATTCAGTATGCATAGATTTTACGTTTCAAGGGTTCAGATTCTCTAGGGTCCTCGAGAGAAAGAGAATTCTATATCCGCATAGCTCAAGCTTCAAATTGAAGTGTGCTGAGGAGTCTGCTTCATCAGACAACCCTTTCCATTATCTGTGCTGACATCCAACAACTTGTTATTTTATTTAGAGACTTGCGATATCGTGGTTATCACCCCTATATACATAAGAGGGTATTCAATGTATCTCACAACCTGTGTTTCTGTTGTGACTGTAATCGTGTGTGTGTAACTGTACTTATTGCAGTAGGTGCCACGAGATTTAATATGGTGCCAGCCATCCCAGCATTTTCCCCAAGGGAGTGGGGGGGGGAACTGCGGGAGGGGGAGGAGGGGGACGGACTACACTTAGGATGGCCACTATCAGTTATCCTCACATTAAAATTAAATATCTTGGCAGAGCCGGGAATTGAATCCAAGACCTTCAGGTCATCACAAATGTCTCAATAGACTACGTACATCCTTCGGAGGGGAAGTAAAGCTGGCGGGCCCATGTCATAGATTTATGGCATGTAAAAGAACCTTCCACTAACTACAATTGTGTGAAGCTAAATTTGTAGGTTACATTTGATTAACGCTCTATTAATTTCCAACGTTCGTGGCCAGGTGCCGGTTGCAGTGGCATCTAGTTGCCAAGTTCGCGCCTAGGTGTCGTTGACGGAAGCATTTGGTAGCAAATGTAGGAACTACTTGAAATTAATCGTCTGCAGTCCTTACCTGAATTACAGATGACACACACTAATACAGCCATCACAATTAACACCGGTTATCATACAGATTCTAGACACATCCAAAGTACATGGGGCTACATGACCGCATTGTCGCAGCCCCTAAACTAAGGAACCAACCAACCAACCTTCCAGACATGACGGCGGATAGTGATTTGTTAATAAGAGAACATGAGCTGTTTGTTAATCCAGACTAACACCAGTAGCGTGCCAGAGCTCTTGAATAACTTGTCGATTCTCCAGCAAACAGCACTGAAAGCCTTACCGTGTGAAGCTCATGTATTCCAAACTAGGGCATAAATACGTACATAGGTCAAAGTTCAAACTGGGCTACCTTTTCAAAATGAACGAGGTGGAAGGGGGATTCGTCCACTGTAGAAATGATTGTCGGGCAATCTAATCTTCCTATCATGAAACTCTTGAAAGAAGGTGCTTTAGATAAATACTGTACGAGGGAAGTTCAGAAAAAAAGTTTCGTCATTTTATTGCACGAGCAGTTGGTACACCAGGTAACACAACAAACAACCACCATAAGAATCTACGCCCGTGGCTAGATCAATGACGGAAAGAGCGTCAGCGGAGGAGGACTTACGCATGCGCAGAGCTCCGACGAAGAGAGAGGAGCAGCAGACCGGCGTGCCCAATATCATTCGGTCGGTTGCTGGTGATTCATGTTCAGTGAAGTACGGCAGAGTATGGTGGATGAAGATCGAAGTAGGCGTCCCTCCGCATCCACGACTTAAACTAGCATTGTTCGAGTACAGGACATGGTGTTAGCGGTCAGGCGCATAACGGTGGCAGACGTGGCGTCCACACTGCGTATTGGTTGTGCCTGGGCCCATCACATGCTCCATGATGTGTTAGGTACCGAAAAGTGTCCGCAAGATGGGTATCGAGAAACGTGACCCCGGAGCAGGCTGTGCGACAATTCCTTGCATCGCAGGGCACCGAGTTTTACCAGAGTGATTGTTTTTTTTTTTTGCAAACTGATTGCACGCTACGACAAATGTTTCAATGTCGGTGACGACTGTGTCGAAAAATAGTGCAAGGTGTCTAGTTCACGATGCCATGGTGTATGTAAGTTTGGCAATAAAGGGTCCCTGGGACGAAAAATGCTGCATGCCATAGGTGAATCGGAACCTTCGAGGTGAAGTGTTATAGAAGAGTGCTACGAATATCGAGGGTAGCAAGAAGAACAAATAAATATATTAGGAAGGAGCTAAGGATTGCTCCTAAAGCACGCTTACTCCCAAACATCCAAAGGCAAATATTGAAATTTTGCGGCCATGTCATTCAGCGAGACGGCATTGAGAAGTGTATCGTCCAGGGTAGAATTGACGGAAAACAGCTGAGGTGACGTGCCCCTAACCGGTACCTTGACCAGATAAAGAGTCTGACTAAACTGCCACTTCAGAAATTAATGTATACAGCAGAAGGCCGCGGAGTATGGCGGGGTATTGTTAACAGAATTGCGTGAAGGGTCACGACGTTCGAAATCGAACTACGACCAAGAAGAAGAAGAAGAAGAAGAAGCAGGGACGAAAACTACGAAACTTATTTTCGGAACCTCCCTCGTACATGAATAAAGACCAACCACGCTATCTTGAATTTGAAACCCACTGCCGGTTGTCCTTGACATACTTTTCCGTGATTTCGCATTTTCAACAGCACACAAATACCGGAACGGTGTCTTCTACTTGATCACGACCATTTCCACCCATCTCCTTATCCTGTTACATCCCATCTTCATTCATCTCTGCTTAGGTTGACGTCAAGAAGAGCAGCCAGCTTTACTAATATTTAGTGCAGCAGTGTACCCCGTCGACATAACCATAACAAACAACGATTGAGCTCAAAGGCATAGCGAACAATGTAAATTTATGTATGGCGAGAATTTTAAACTTTTGCGGTGCAAATATGTTATCACTTAACAGTTATCAAAATTTTCGTGGACAGAGATAAAATGAATATAGTACAATTAATTCATTCGTTCGTATCTTATTTCACTTATTGATCAGTCTCAGCTCCAAGTTACTTTGCAAACATCAGTAAAAAGACTTAAAATATTTCTACCACCTTGTATGATTTCCAACGCAGTGACTGACATTGGACTTGTATGTCTTGCGATTATGTTGCATCGTGTGTTTAAATAAGCCTTTTATGTGTTCCCATTTCATTGTGTGAATAAAATTCTGCAGTATATACGAGTATGAAGTGCCTCAATTACGCGAGGAAAAAAGGTGGGTGGTCTATCAAGATTCAAGAAAGGGTTATTTATTTTTCATTTACTGATCAAAGCACAACGTGATCCCTTCATGCTTGTACAAATAACAGACATTATAACAATTAGCGAAAATATAAAATTAAAAGGAGAGAAACGTAATAATAAAACAAGTTCAGATCAGGAGCCAATAGAATATCCTTGCTCGTGCCGTGTTGCCAATGACCAAGATGACAGCTCCATGTGCAGTTTAAATTTCTGTTTACTTGCTCCAAAATTGGCTTTTTGATTATGAATATGTCCAACTCGTCATATTGTTGTACAGGGCCGATAACCAGCAGAGGTGTGCACGTTATTAGACTCAAATAAAGAATTTTATGTTGATCCCTGACTATTATATGTCAGAAAACTGTACTATAATGAGGCTCATTATAACACTAGTTTTCATTATGAAACAGTTTCTCCCACCAATCAGAGCTCAAGAAACAATTGTTTGACCAATTAGATAATTAGATGCGCTGATTTCCACGGCCTTCTAATTTGAATTTCACTGCCTGGCCTAGTGTCATAGTAGGGTAATCGATGAGGCCATGGTCAAATACAAGGTATTCTCTGCGTCTCATGCGCTCTGTTCAGTACATAAAACTAGCGAAATCTCGACAGATATTTATGAATATTCATGTTCAAACATAAAATAGTTGTAATAATTATCGTCGAACATAAACAGTCGTATACAACTCGCCTATAATGGTAATTAAGACACTCATATGCAAATTATAAAACTCGCATACGCTCGTTTTATAAACATACTCGTGTCTTAATTATTGCCATTTTAGGCTCGTTGCATAATGTACTATAAATCACTCTCAATGTTTTATTCAAAATCATGTTATTGACCATCTGCTGAAATCCTTTATTGTTCTCCCCTATGGATTTACAACTTTTCCCTTAATGAATTGCGTCTGGAAATTTTCTAAATTGGGGATTCCGAGGGATAACTGAGCTGGGTATGTTTTCTCTGTTTTCATTGACTTTGTAAAGCACCCACTAATAATTTAAACCTATGGTCTACGAATCTATGAATTGTTTAAGAGCTGGCCATCAGAAAGAAGACTTCTATCCTTCTGCTCTTAATTCACACGAAAAGTAGACTAAAGACATTAAAACGAAGGGTGTGGCATTTTGCATTAGCAAGGCCTCTTTTTTTTAGTGGAAATTCTATAACAAAATATAATTTTACCATGAGTTTCCTAAAATAAATTATAATTAAGACCATTGGTTATTTTTCGGAAATAACTTCAGCACCTTTCAAACTTATTTAGTGCAAGTCTAAAAATGAAATTTTGGAAGACTGGCGTTCAGTCTAATAATGTGCACACCTCTATAGATATTAGGTGCTAGGAGAAGATGACCTCGTAGTTCCGCCACTTAAAAAACAATAACAACAGATATTAGGTCCCTTAAATCGACAAATATCATCATTATTATCAACTGTTTTACAGGGATGAGAACCAGGAAAAGGGTATGTCTAGGAATATGACAGGGAATGCAGCGAGACCCGGTTTAAATCCCCCGCGCAATATCATAGTTCTGGTCACCTGTAAGAGAATGCGCTAGTGTTTGGATTACAATCATCATCTATGCATTTCTATCTCTCTTGATCACGACTGGAGTCGTGGGAATTACTTTACACCCCACAGTTATTGTTTTGACTTATATTCTTTGGTTTACACTATACAGCAACGCTCTCGTGCGATATTGGTGTTTAAATTGATTGTACAAAATATTATGCAGGAATATTATAACCGGGTTGTAGGATTCACAATAGTCTGATCACAGTCTAAGTGTGCGCATGCTATGACCGAATAAGCTCTAATAATGGCCCTGTTTCCATTTGTTCCAGGGCAACATATGGCAGCAACTTTTGTCTTTCCATTTTATACTCGAACTTGTAAACACCATCCCCTTCACGTTAACGGTAAGTATTGGTCTTTGTTTATACTCTCAGATCATAATATGTTAGTGATCATTTATTAAATATAACAGTATTTGTTTTGTTTGGCTTGATCAATCAAGTGGATGGAATATTATGTATCTTATTTTATATTTTATGTTGGGTGTTATTATTTATTATCATTTATTTTTGTTTGTTCGTTTGTTTTTTTGTTTGTTTCTATTTGCGAAATGACTCCTTAGGAAGCTATAACTTCATTTGTTTCTTATATGGAGTTTCCTCTGTCTCCACACGTTCACTGAACCACTGCCTTTTTTCTTCCGTCCAATCTCTTCCGGTCTTTGTAACTCCTCCTTTGTCTTGAAACACCTCCAGATTTTGTACTGTTATAATTTATTTATTTATTTATTTATTTATAACAATTAGGTAAAATATGAAATTAAAAGATAGCAATAACAAAACAGGTCCACATCTAGAGTCAATAGAAAGTCCTTCCTAACAGTTAGATCTTTTAAGGTCTTACCGAATATCCATAGTCCACTTCGTAGAGGTCCTCATGTTCCAGATGTGGGCTATTCGAATATATTTTTGGTTAGCCAAAGTCCATTGTGTACAGGTATCTAATAAGTGTCAGCCACCTTTTCCTCATGGTCTCAAAGATTTTCTCTACAGTCTGGTAGACTTCCTTGTAAGTCAAGAGTTTCCATCCGGCATCAGTTTATGTTTTGCCCATGATTTTCCATGGGTTTCTCCTTCAACTTCGGATCATTCTAAGGCATTCGCTGGCCTACACGTATATTCCATTAACTACAATTTTGTAGTGTCGTGTTTTGTCATTGCAGAATAAGTATCTCATGCTCACTTCAGAACCCAATGGTATTACGGTATCCAAGACCTAGGGTTTCATTCATTTCTCTCTCTCAATTGGTCACGTCAATGAGGAAAGTCGTTTTCTTTTCGTTTCCAAGTTCAACACAATGTCTTGTTACGGTATGCTCGGTGGCTTTTCTACGAGAACTACTGTCGACCAAAGTATTATGTGCACTCGAGTTTGAAGGTTGTTTGTGAAGTAACCAATAGACCTACATAAAATCTAATAACATCATCATTTTCGTCGTTCTATTACACGTTAGTTCAGGTAGGTTTGGAATTTTTAATTTATATTTTAATATTTTTGTCGCAGTTGGAGCACAAAAAGTGCACGTTTTTAAGCGTGTTTCAACCATGCGTCACATTTAAGAATTATTCTCTCAAAAACCCGTCATCAGATCGAAACCAAATTTTAACACATATACATTGGAATGTTGTATAACTGGATTATTAATTTCAAAATTTTGCGTGTCCAAGAAAAAAAGTTGTTATCATTTTTGTAAGGTAACTTTTTCTTGTCCAAGTAGAACATCTGCAATACCTCTTACACTTCTTCCTCGCAATCGTCTTGGGAGATGGTATTTGTTATGGTCATTTTTGTAATATTATTTGTATAATTATTATTTATTTAATTAATCCAATAACACTTTTACACAACACGTCAAATCAATACTTCAATTCTTGCTAAATGTCTTCTTCCTCTCTGCCCACATTTGTAACATCCACTCTGATCTCTGCTTCCTGAGTTGTTCCAAGTCACGTAGCTGGATTCTTCTTCTTTCTTGTTCATCCCTGAAGATCACTTTGAAGCTTGCCTCTTAGTAATAATAATAATAATAATTCATGTTATATTATATTATTATATGCCCAACTAAGGAGTACGGATGAGCCAATTTAACCGATGGATATAATTTTGCTTTCTTCTCTTCACGAAATCTATTTATTATCTCACTATGGTTTTTCGTCCTTTCTTCTGTCCGTGTAGTGGTGACTCTCATCTGGGGGTTTGCATCAAACTTCGCCTCTTACCTTGATTTCTTGAAGGCCATTTTCAAATCCTATTAGCCAGTTATTCTTTACTTTTAATGAGTAAGTCTTTCATTGTCAATTCTTGAAATGTCCATAACATTGCAGTCTTTTTTTTTTTTCTAATACTGATATTTTCTCGGAATGTTGGTATTATTAGTATTATTATTAGATTGTTATTATTACCGACAGTAGTGGCTACACTGGCTAACGCGCAGCATTAGGTCATGGGGCCAAGCTCTCTGCTGACTCGGTAGACGCGTGGGTTCGAGCCCCACCGTCGGCCGTCCTTGAAATGGTTTTCCGTGGTTTCCCATTTTCAACACCAGGCAAATGCTGGGATGGTACCTTCTGACAGGCCACGGCCGCTTCCTTCCACATCCTTGCCCAGTTTCATTCACCATCATTCATTTCATCTCTCATTAACTCCTCTCATGAGGTTGGCGTCAGGAAGGGCATCTGGCCGTAAAAACCATCGCCACAATGACTTCCATCGCATCTCATCCCCGACCCCGTTGGAAAACGGGAATAATAAGGGGTAGACATGCATACATTAGATTGTTATTATTATTAATAATAATAATAAATTTGTTTATTTTTTTGACATTATTATCACGGCAAATACCTGGTTACATTTTAAGTTACAGCCTGGTTATTATTGTTATTATTTTTATTGTCACAAGTTTACCGACAGCGGTAGCTATACATGCTAATGCGCAGCTCTAGGCCATGGGGCCAAGCTCTATGTGGACTCAGTAGACGTGGATTCGAGCCCCACTTTCGGCCGTCCTTGAAGTGGTTTTCCGTGGTTTTCTATTTTCAACTCCAGGCAAATGCTGGGACGGTACCTTCTGACAGGCCACGGCCGCTTTCTTCCACATCCTTGCCCAGTTCCATTCATCTTCATTCATTTCATCTCTCATTAACTCCTCCCATGAGATTGGCGTCAGGAAGGGCATCCGGCCGTAAAAACCATCCGCCACATTAGAAATTCATCGCATCTCATTCCCGACTCCGTTGAAAACGGGGATAATAAGGTGTACACATACATACATTATTATCAGAAGTTAACGATATTATGGGTACAATTTCTCGCTGATGAATAGCGTGAAAATTCCACAGATTTCGCCTACCACATTACTTGGCCCTGAAATGGCTACCTCGAAGTCCAGTTTCTTTGATAGTTGACAGTGGATAAATGAAGGTCAAAATTGGTAAATTGATATAAAATAATATGGATGTAACATTGAATTGACTGTGTTTCCCTATCTTGTTTCAGTTACTATATCCACCGCTAAGAAACCTGTTTATACCCGTGTTCCTCAACTGTTGGTTGGCGAAACATTCTCTGGAGAATATGTTCGTAAGTACTTAATAATTTATTATTCCATTCTCTGTGTCTGATCTGTGTTTTTTTTTTCTCCTTGTTGGCTGAAATACACCCTTGACATACCTCGCTTGTCGTGCTAAGAACCTCGGCATTGTACGGTACATCCTGTGTAACATTAGCTATATACTTTTGCAGAGGCTTAAGATTAATGTGTTCAGGAATTGGCAGCCCCAAGCTATTCCTGAGATACGTTCGTTTTTAACCTTTTCTCATTGACTTTGGAGGTTGTCCATCTCCTATTTTCCGTTCATTTCTTTCTAGTTCCCGAAACCCTCAATATTTATTATTACTGTCTATTATTTCCTTATCCCTTAATTTTGTCCTTTTATTCTTCTAGTATGATAGTACTTTTAATAGTAGTTTTCATTTCATATCCATTATTCACTATCACACAAATCATTAGGGGAAGATGATCTAGTTGTTTCGCCCCTTAAAACAACATTAACCACTACAAAACTTGCGGTCTCTCTTGCCAAATGAAGAATAGAAGTGGTGTTAACATGGTATTACAACGATATCTCCAGGAGATGACTAATTTCTTGTCAGGTGAGATACCTTTATAAATGTTGTTGTTGTTGTTGTTGTTGTTGTTGTTGTTGCTTCATTTGACGGGTTTAGGCATGATGGTCATTAAACCCCGTGTACTTTAGAGTGTATGTGTAGAATTTGACTGATAACCTGTGTTATTGTGATGCATGTTGTAGTAGTAGTAGTAGTAGTAGTAGTAGTAGCATAATAATATTAATAATAACACTGTTATTGGTTTACGACCCTTCCAACAACTGCGACGTTCAGTGACGCTGGTGTGCCAGAATGTTACCCCTATGGGGATCTTTAACGTATCAGTAAATAAACTGACACAGCTTCCTCATTTTTGCGCACCCTCAAATGTCAACTGGCTGCGCCAGGATTCGATCCTGCAATCTTGGGCACAGCAGGCGAGAAAGTAACCGTTGAGCCACGAAGACAACCGTCTGTAGTATCGTGTGTATTTGTAATTCAGTTGAGGATTGGGAAGGAGGTAGCCGTGGCCTTACGTTACGAACCATCCCATCATTTGCCTGAAATAGAAGTGAGAAATCACGGAAAACCACTTCCAGGATGGCTGAGGTGGGAATTAAACTCACCTCCTCTCAATTTTGCCTCACGAGGCTGAGTGTACCCCTTTCCAGCCCTCAGACCAGAATTAAATATCTTGGCAGAGCCGAGAATCGAACCTGAACCTTCGTGGTGATAGCCAAGAATGATAGCTATTACACCAGGAGGTGGATACGTTTATTTTATAAAATAGGCATGGATGTGCATCCCATTATTGCACACATTTTTCTATGTACAGACTGTACGAGTCCTACCTACGGATAGCATCATAATCCTCTTATTTTCACATGGTGTAGCCCAGCTATTGTGGATTAGCCCCCACTGTAATAACAATTAAAGATTATGAGGTCATGAGCTGCGATGCAAACATTCCTCGATATTCAACAAAACATTCACATATTAATGTCAATGCAGTAATCATACAGATCATCCAATAATCTGTTAACAACATACTGATTTGTATTGCCACTACTCTAGCGTTATGAAGAATAATTAAAATTAAAACCGACGATGGTAGCTCAGTGCGCTGAAAATCATCGGGAGATAACGGGAGTTCAAATCCATAAAATGGTTTTCCATTAATTCTTATGTAACGATATGAACTTTATATTCTACGATGTCGAAAATTAAATATTATATGTCAGAAAACTGTATCGTAAAGGGGTCATTGAAGTACTACTTTTCATTATGATACAGTTTCTCCAACCAATCAGTGCTCATTCATCGACCACATGTGCTAAAAATCCAACATGTCGGACATGAATTACATGATTTGACAATTGACAATGTATATTGGATCAACCATTGTAGTTACAATCCCAAACACAAAGACAAAATCAGCATAAACCTTTACGGTAACAGGAAAATACTATGAAATATGCAGGAAATTTAGGAATCTACGTCCAGGAGTTTGCAATACACCATCCTTATACCCTAGCCTATACCGACATGGAACGTGTGCACCGTACGTAATGTTTGTTTAAACAAACTGCAGAATATTGCAAAATAAATAGCACTGTACCTTAATATCCGCAACTCCAATTTCTTCACAGGGCATTGCATTCGTAGGATTTCGCCGACAGATTTAGTGAATGCTGCTGTTAATGTAAACTCACTAGAACGCCATGGTACAGATCGGCACGCTGTAAACATATGGCATTGCCAAGCAGACAGAGAGCATGCGTGGGTCAGAGAAATGTAAAGCACAAACAGCAAACTCAGCGCTTGTACTCCGATCACTAAATTCAAGCGACTGAACCTCAACAGTTATTTATGAATATTTCTATTCGATCATAAAATAAAATAAAGTTATAATTATCGTCGAACATAACCTGTCGTATGCAACTCGCCTATAATGGTAATTAAGACACTCGTATGACAGATCTGTTTATTAAATATGTTTTTATTTAAAAAAAAATAGGAAATACCAAGCCGGTACTGTGGTGTTGGGATAGCGCGCCTGCCTCTTACCCGGAGACCCCGGGTTCGATTCCCGGCTCCGTCAGGGATTTTAGAAACTGACGTGAGGACTGGAACGGAGTGCACTCAACCTCATGAGGACAATTGTGTAGCTGTCTGACAGTGAGGCACCGCCCCGGTCACGAGAACGAATATTAACGGCTGAGGAGACTCGATGCGCTGACCACGTGTCACCCCAATATTTGCAGGGCAAATGGCTGGGCAGCGGTCGTTTGGTAGGCCTAGGCCTTTCATGGGCTATAGTGCCAGGGGTTATTATTATTATTATTATTATTTCTTTATTATTATTATTATTATTATTATTATTATTATTATATTATATAAGAGGAATTTGAATGAGAAAGCGTCAATCGAAAATAGATCAACAAAGTTAAGAGAAGCGCAATATATTACTTGGTCTAGTTACAACAAAAAAACACTCTCCATAAATGCCGAATTACGACATTACGAATCAGTTATTAAACCGGAAGCAATATATTACAGAAGACTGATAGAAGAATTCTCAGAACTATAATTAATAAACAACATCAGGTGGATGGTCAATGGCGTCTATTACCAAATGAAATGGTTTATAAAGAAACTGAGTCTATAGTCGATACTATGCGAAAAAGGCGAATTGCTTTTTTTTAATCATATCTCATGCCTGCCGGATACCAGACAGTTAAAAGTATTATTTAATTATTTTTTCAATAGTGTGCCCTTTTAGCAAGAAATATGCCAATCACAGTATACCAGCGTAGCTCAATTCGGAATTTTCGGGGCAGCGGTAAGTTCCCCCACTCTGTGACTCACATATTTTGGATTAATTAGAGGATACACTTGCAAAAATAACAACAAAATCAACTCCTATTTTTAACACATTTAATTAATAAAATTAATGGCGCTACAAACATTTTAACAATTTAATTACTGACCCATAATCATCTACTTGCTCCAAATGAACAAGGAATCACAAATATAATAAAACAAATATTGTATTTAAAACATATGGTTTCCACATAAACCAACAATTCCTACTTAGTCTTACTTCCATAAAGCATCAACTGTAAGTTTTATATAATTCCGAGCTCTTTTAGCTCCATGCTTTACATAATAATGGGGTCAATCTATGTACATCTCAAATACTACTTTTATATTTTCTTAATCCTCAAAACAAATGTATAATTACATTTAAAATTTTATGTTAATTGGTTGGTTGGTTGGTTCCTTAGTTTAGGGGCTGCGACAACGCGGTCATGTAGCCCCGTGTACTTTGGGTGTGTGTAGAATTTGTCTGATAACCGGTGTTAATTGTGATGACTGTATTAGTGTGTGTATCTGTTTTTTAATTCAAGTAGGGACTGCAACTTTGAATTTTCAAATAGTTCCTACTTTGGCCGCCAAACGCCACCGTCAACGACTACTAGGCCTAGTTCAGAACTAGCTACTAGACGCCACCGCAGTCGGCTCTTGGCAACGAACGTAGCAACCTAAGAGCGTTGTTTACATTCTTAACCTATCCAATTTAGTTTCACACAGGTGTAATTAGTGGAAAGATCTTTAACATGCCATAAATCTATGACATGGGACCGCCGGCTTTACTTCCCCTCCGAAGGAAGGCATACTGAGGGATTTTAACGCTCTTAAAAAATCCGACGGCTTCGGCCGGGTTTATGTTAATTATCTAACTCAATATTTTGGGCATGTTCACACATTCAGCTGTTATCATCTCTCTTTATTTTCACAAATATATTAAGGTAATCAGGAAATTACTTGTGTACTCCAGAGTGTGAAGATACTTGACACAGTCAAAAACTATAGTTACTCCCGAAACCTAGTTGCCTTCAATTAACTCGTGGAATCCTACTTCCATACACCATTACAATAGGGATTGTTATTTATCTCTTATGTCTTATAAGACCATTATCACATAAAAAAAACTACGATCTGAACAGGCAAACGAAAATATCAATCTACAAGGACCTCGGTTCAACGCCCGGGTCGTTAACAACTTTAAACACTCACGGTGTCTTTACTACATCTTACGAGACGGTCTCGGCCCACCCTCACTCTAAGAGAGCCAGGCCATTATACTCGGGCGCGATTTATGACAAGGAGGGTGACTGGGCGACTCTCTGTCTAACCCACGTTAGCAGCTCCTTTCCAAGGCTTTCAAAACAAACCTTCACATTATACTCAGTCCTGGGGAGAGACCGGGCTTTTACTGTACTGTATCCATTCAAACAAATATTCTTTGGTTCATAGACCACTTTCGTAACCTTGGCATTTATTAATTATGAGAGGGTCCTCATTGATTGGGGAAGATTAATACACATTCGACGACGGAGAATTAAGGGGCTTTTACCATAAGAGGATTCTGAGTTCGAATCTCTTCACATGCCTCGGGAACCATTCCCTTATAGAGGACTTATACAAGACGCGATTTAAAGTCGGCCGTGGCCTACATGACATACGCTCAATAATACCATACATTAGCTCCCTTTCAATACATACACAATGCCTCGTGATACTACGTCACAAATAGAGGACTTATACAATTATCAATTCACTACAACCAACTACCCTCCATAAGTAATTTACCAAGTATTTTAACTTCTACGCTTTCCTAGCGTGACATTTTAATATTATTTGCGCTCCTTTGCGCTATGCATTATTTTAAGCCGAAATGTCTTCCCAAGAACTGATAAATCTCATTAGTAACAATTCATATTATTTTTAATTCTTATATTAATCTTTTCCGTTGCCGATAAATCGCTCCCTTTTAAAACATTCCCTTGAACATCATATCTTACACATATATTAAGGCTTTAACGCTCTTATGTTCACATCAATTTATTTGATCTTTATTTAATATTTCCATACTTAGTTATTAGTATTATCTTTATTCTTTACACAAGCTCAAAAGCTATTTCTTTCATATCTCAACTTTACTTTATTTAAATATCTTTCATGATAATTACTGATATTTCGCTTGCTCTTATGACATTCGTTAAATACATTAACGTTTTTATTCACATATTTCCTCTACGGAATTTATTCTTTACATAATTATTTATAATTTCTCAAACTTCTATTATTGTTCAGACCGCGTTCTTATTTATTCAGTATTTATTTATTAAAACACATCCCTTTTACTCAAAAACTCCGGTGGATTTGTACACAACCATTTCCTGACACCAAAATAGAATGAAATTCAGTACTCACATGTTTTTAAGATCGTCCCATGATCTTTATTCTTGTGCGGTGTTTCATTTTGGGCCCACTTTGAACTTTTACTCCATATTAAAGAAATTCATCTTATGTACAAACACTTCTTGACACATATTTAAGACACTTAACATTGACGACATTTTTATACACTGATGTGTCCCTTTAGAACACATAATAAACACTAAAAATATTAATTTAACACACAATCTTGATAAATTTACACTTCACAATTCTTGATCACTAGGCCATATTTCTGAGCCTATCACACGTGACCTCTTAATTTCCCGTTTCCAAGGGTGAAATTTATTCAATGTCGGCTTCCTATCCTGCAGAATACGAAAGTCTCGAAACATCTACTGTTCCCTGGAATCCAAATTCTTCTACTCCTATCCTGGATGACCGGCTATTTATCTAGCTTGAACGGCTTCTTTGTAGATCTGGCTTATCGATCCTAGCGAAAGTCTATTCGGATCGAGGTCTCCTCAATAACCTCTCGATGACCTATGGATTTAGTTTATAGCAGCTAGTACTTCTCGAGTCTAGTACTTTTAGAATAGTTCGCCTGCTTTCTGGAGATAATGTTTATAGTCTCCGTGCTTCTTTATTTGATCGGTTCTAGCACTCCTACGTTTCTGAAATACGTTCCGAACCTTATTCTGTTCTTCCCTTTTTGGGTTCTTTAATTTAGATAACAGTTTATCTTTCTGGTACGGTACTTCCGTACGTTATGATATATTCGTTCGTCTATTTAACGACCTATCGCCTTAAGTCCGACGTTCGCAGCCTGCTTTGACTATATCTTACGAACTTTTCACTATAACTTGTATACTGTCGGGCCTAAATCCTGTAACTAGGATTTTCCTACTCTTTCAACACGGCGATACTTTAAATTTCTTCTTTACCACTCCTTATGGAGGCAAGCAAGTTGTTAATACTGCGACGCCTATGGCTATCGGATATTACTTCTGCGGTGTAACACAGCGTTTCTCCCCTCAAGGAGTACTAGTAACTGTCTTCGATGTGACGCAGAGTGACGCCCCACACGGCCGTCTGAATACTGATGCGTAGTAACACCCTCACGGGTTGTCAGAATAACTGCATTTACTGTTGATGCTCCAGCGTCACGTCCCCCTGGACGGACTTGTACTGCGTGATGCGTGGCAACGCCCCCTCGGGCTGTTCGAGACTGCATTCGGTGTGATGTAGCCTAGTGACGTGCCTTCCGGCCGTTTGAGACTGCATGTGCTGTGATGTAGCCTTACGCCCCTCACGGGCTGTCGGAACTGCATGATTGGCTTGGTGAGGCCAGGAGTTTTATACCTTTTCGCTACAAAAAGATAAGACTCTAGTCCTTTCTGTGGCCAACTTCTAAAATAATGGTGGCACAATTATAACAATTATACCTTCCGAAAGCTCGTCTTCTCAATGTCAAATAATCTCATTGCACCTAAGAATCGATCGTGCAATTCGGAGATATTAATTAATTTCTCGTCCTCAATTGTGTGGGTGTTGCTTTTCTTTTGCTTTCTCCCCTCCACACAGGCCTTGGTAATTCCCCGATGACGTCGTCTTGCGTTTGCAGTTTTCTCCTGTGCAATTATTAAATGGTTTCTCTTTACTAAAAAATCTCTCATTCGAAATGATTCACTGTACTGTACTTGTTTACTCATTTTTATACTTGTAAACGGGTTAAATTTAATTATTCCTCTTCTGGCGCATAAGCGGTGTTGTCAATTTCCAGCAACGTAAGGTCGATTTCCGAGTCAGGCTTCCTTGTTTAATCTTGGGAACTTTCCACTCGGTTATTAATACTCATGACTCGCTCCCTTCTGAATGTCAAGAGGGGTGATCTCATCTCACGAACACCTGGTCCTCGCCTCTTGCACCATATTAGGCTAGCATCTTAGCTGGATCTTTCTTTAAGTTACATTAGAAACTATACGTTTCTTTCATTTCTTCCCCAAATGCATGGATTCGCCCTCATTGGACCCTATGGCACATGGGTTCATCTCACCCTTCCTTAGGATAAATAAATTTTCGAAAAAAATTTTGAGGAAATGTATTTTAATTAATTTTATCTTTCTTTTTCCGTCGAATCCATCATAACGTCGTCCGTATCTACTGTTGCTTTATTTCCTTAAAGTTCCTTCCACTAATTGTGTAGGTTGGGTATGCTCTGTCTCTACCCTTTCTTTCTCCTTTATTACATTGAAATTTTCCTTTTCAATAAAATCAATTACTTCTTTAAAGTTCCCTTCCTCTCTGGTCTATGTTTAGGTTGGGTCTTCAAAAGGTCCCATTCATTCATTCATTCCCCTAGCGGACGTCTCCACTTCAGGGTCATAAATTTCTTGTCACATTCGGTGGTTTACAACATCTACCCTCGTCTGGTGCATGCTTCTCCAAACTCGAGTCAAACAGTTGGCTTCCTTTCTTCTTTTCTTAAGACGGACTTCTAGTCGGTCTGTTCTCTATTCATTTTATATTTTCAACTTAATGACTTTATTTTAAATTACCTTGCGGGTGCAATTAGCTTTACCCGTAACTTCATTCATAACAATTCTCAGACTTCAAGTCTGTTACACTTCATTTGATTTTTAAGAGCTCAGTCTCACCTCACCTGACTCTTTCTGGTTTTCTTCCCCCTTCCTCATCTCTCTTTGAGATGGTATTTCAAACACATATTATTATTCCCTTTATTCTTCGACGGTTGCAAATGGCATAACCCGTCGGCTTATGATGGAATAATCCTTTTCCTTCACCTCGTATCGAGATGGCATTTCCAAAGAGTATTTCTTTTTTCGACTCTTCCAGTTCTTTAGGTCCTTCAGATCTCCTTTCTTTCTCTTCTTTTTATCGCTCCCTTTCTTTTTACGGAGCTTCCAGCTGAAATATGCCTGGACATCCTCTTCCTCCAAGGCATCGTATGTTATTCCACCTCCGTTCATTGTTCCCATGGGGTATCCATTTCCTGGTACACCAACTACCAATTTCGGTCTTCCTCTTTCTTGATTTTCTTCAGAGACGTCTCCTCTCATTTTTTCATTGTTTCCAACAATCTCATCTTTTTCCTTTAGGTTTTCTTGGCTCTTGTTTGGACCTGTTTTCCTTTCTCTTTTCTTTTGTTGCCAGTCCTGGTATTTAATCAGCAATTCAAGGATCTGAGCTTTCAATGTTGGTCCTTCTAATGCCGTTTTATCTTCTTGATCCTCCTGAATGTCTTCTAGGTTTTCTTTTTCTACCTCCTCATTTTCTTCGGAGTTTTCTTTTTCAATTCCTGTGAACTCTTGAACCTCTGTTTCCATCGGTGCTTCGTTGATATTTTCTATATTTATTTCATTTAATTTCTCTGTCTCTTCAGGAATTATTATTTCCGTTTCTCCAATTACCGTTTCTTTAGTTATCTCCTGTTCCGAGATTATATCTTGCTCTTCCAGCTCAACCTTTCCATCAAAATGAGTCTCTTCAGTTTGCAGCTCGTTTTCATTTTGGCTGTCCTCCTGGTCTGGACTTACTATTTCCTCTTGAGTCTCCATATCTTCTTCAAGAAGGATTTCCAAGTTTTCTTCAGTTTCCACTGGAGTCATTATAACTTCTACTTCTTGTTTTTCTTCTTTAATATCAATTTTGGGCTCCTCTGGCACCGTTACTTCTTTTTCTTCTTTAATTTCAGCTTGTTTTTCAACTTCCGTCTGGACAACTGTTTCATTTATGACTGGGATAGCCATTTCTTTTGCTTTGAGGTCCTCTGCTAATATGTATTCATCATATTTCTTTTGGACGGTCTCTAATATTTCTTCGTATTCCGAAATCTTAACCTTTCTCAATTCAGCTATCTCCTGAACAGTTATTATATCTAGTTCATCATACATATCCAAATAAAAGTAATACATATCATCCCTTTTTTCCTTTATATACTCCATCTGTTCCTTAAGGTATTTCTTCCTATTGTGATCCTCGTAATCAGTCTTCCAGAAAATCTTAGTCCATTTTCTTTCACTATCCCGTAATGAGTACTCCATTTCTTTTACGTCGCCAGCCAATGTATCTACCTGTTTCCATGAAGCTAGTTCTATTCTTCCTTCTTTCTCCATACGTTTCGCAAATTCCTTCTTCGTTTCTCTTAAAGACTCCTTCACATTAGGGATTTCTTTGTACAATTCATCTAATTCCTGTTTGGATATTTTATAGTTATTTATACTGGCCCTCTTACGAAGTTTGTCTATCTTCTCCCTTTCCTTAGAAATACTTTCTCTCTGTTCCTCAATTCCTTCCTTCTTTCTTGAATTGTAATCTTTTAATACCCAAAGTTCATCATCCATCTTATGATACTTATTGTCCGTTTCCCGAATTATATCCAAGAATTTCTTTATTTCATCCCAAGTCGCCATTTCTACCTTTTCCTGATCCTGAACGAAAAAACTATCGTTCTTTTTTCCTTCGTTTTCCGAGCCTACTTGAACCTGCATTTCTACGTGAGACTTTGAATTACCTTTACTATTATCATCCTCGGTATTAATTACATTTTCCCTTGGAATCGGTGTACAATTTTCTTTTTCCATTTGGAGCTCTAAAGGCTCAACATTTACCCTTTTGTCTGTAGACATGTTACCTTCTCTTCGTGTAACTATGTCTCCAGGTGCACGCATGCTTTCTACAGAAACCTTTACAATTTCATTATTTGGGTACTCTTTCTCACCTGTAGTTTTACCTTTATCTGGGCTCTCGGCCCTTACATTTTCAGAGAGCCTCCGCCTCTCTTCACTTAACAACATCATATTAGAATACAGTGGGCCACTAATGCCACCACACTAGTACACGCTTGAGAGATGATACTCTGAATCATTGTGTCCCAATTTCTTTAAAAATTTACTTTGGTACGGGTTTTACTACAACGTACCCTTTGATACTTTTATTCAATTTCATAAACCTTTATGGAAGTATTTAAAATTCAAAATTTCGAAAAACCTTTTTTTTTCAAAAAATGAAAATTTTGATTTTTCGAGAAAAACTCGGGTTTTCCCTAGGAAAACTCAGCCCTGCGTACTGGGCGCCATGAAATGTTTGCTAGGGGGGTTGATAATATAATTCAGGGCTGCTCGGTATGAGTTTCCAAGGACCCATGCGGTCAGTTAATATTTTATGTTGTAGCTACTCCTATCATTACTTTACTTTACATGATATGACCGTCTTAAGTGTTCCTCTAGTTATTAATCCAGCACATTACTTATATGCCCCCATGTGCCCTTTTAGCAAGAAATATGCCAATCACAGTATACCAGCGTAGCTCAATTCGGAATTTTCGGGGCAGCGGTAAGTTCCCCCACTCTGTGACTCACATATTTTGGATTAATTAGAGGATACACTTGCAAAAATAACAACAAAATCAACTCCTATTTTTAACACATTTAATTAATAAAATTAATGGCGCTACAAACATTTTAACAATTTAATTACTGACCCATAATCATCTACTTGCTCCAAATGAACAAGGAATCACAAATATAATAAAACAAATATTGTATTTAAAACATATGGTTTCCACATAAACCAACAATTCCTACTTAGTCTTACTTCCATAAAGCATCAACTGTAAGTTTTATATAATTCCGAGCTCTTTTAGCTCCATGCTTTACATAATAATGGGGTCATTCTATGTACATCTCAAATACTACTTTTATATTTTCTTAATCCTCAAAACAAATTTATAATTACATTTAAAATGTTATGTTAATTATCTAACTCAATATTTTGGGCATGTTCACACATTCAGCTGTTATCATCTCTCTTTATTTTCACAAATATATTAAGGTAATCAGGAAATTACTTGTGTACTCCAGAGTGTGAAGATACTTGACACAGTCAAAAACTATAGTTACTCCCGAAACCTAGTTGCCTTCAATTAACTCGTGGAATCCTACTTCCATACACCATTACAATAGGGATTGTTATTTATCTCTTATGTCTTATAAGACCATTATCACATAAAAAAACTACGATCTGAACAGGCAAACGAAAATATCAATCTACAAGGACCTCGGTTCAACGCCCGGGTCGTTAACAACTTTAAACACTCACGGTGTCTTTACTACATCTTACGAGACGGTCTCGGCCCACCCTCACTCTAAGAGAGCCAGGCCATTATACTCGGGCGCGATTTATGACAAGGAGGGTGACTGGGCGACTCTCTGTCTAACCCACGTTAGCAGCTCCTTTCCAAGGCTTTCAAAACAAACCTTCACATTATACTCAGTCCTGGGGAGAGACCGGGCTTTTACTGTACTGTATCCATTCAAACAAATATTCTTTGGTTCATAGACCACTTTCGTAACCTTGGCATTTATTAATTATGAGAGGGTCCTCATTGATTGGGGAAGATTAATACACATTCGACGACGGAGAATTAAGGGGCTTTTACCATAAGAGGATTCTGAGTTCGAATCTCTTCACATGCCTCGGGAACCATTCCCTTATAGAGGACTTATACAAGACGCGATTTAAAGTCGGCCGTGGCCTACATGACATACGCTCAATAATACCATACATTAGCTCCCTTTCAATACATACACAATGCCTCGTGATACTACGTCACAAATAGAGGACTTATACAATTATCAATTCACTACAACCAACTACCCTCCATAAGTAATTTACCAAGTATTTTAACTTCTACGCTTTCCTAGCGTGACATTTTAATATTATTTGCGCTCCTTTGCGCTATGCATTATTTTAAGCCGAAATGTCTTCCCAAGAACTGATAAATCTCATTAGTAACAATTCATATTATTTTTAATTCTTATATTAATCTTTTCCGTTGCCGATAAATCGCTCCCTTTTAAAACATTCCCTTGAACATCATATCTTACACATATATTAAGGCTTTAACGCTCTTATGTTCACATCAATTTATTTGATCTTTATTTAATATTTCCATACTTAGTTATTAGTATTATCTTTATTCTTTACACAAGCTCAAAAGCTATTTCTTTCATATCTCAACTTTACTTTATTTAAATATCTTTCATGATAATTACTGATATTTCGCTTGCTCTTATGACATTCGTTAAATACATTAACGTTTTTATTCACATATTTCCTCTACGGAATTTATTCTTTACATAATTATTTATAATTTCTCAAACTTCTATTATTGTTCAGACCGCGTTCTTATTTATTCAGTATTTATTTATTAAAACACATCCCTTTTACTCAAAAACTCCGGTGGATTTGTACACAACCATTTCCTGACACCAAAATAGAATGAAATTCAGTACTCACATGTTTTTAAGATCGTCCCATGATCTTTATTCTTGTGCGGTGTTTCATTTTGGGCCCACTTTGAACTTTTACTCCATATTAAAGAAATTCATCTTATGTACAAACACTTCTTGACACATATTTAAGACACTTAACATTGACGACATTTTTATACACTGATGTGTCCCTTTAGAACACATAATAAACACTAAAAATATTAATTTAACACACAATCTTGATAAATTTACACTTCACAATTCTTGATCACTAGGCCATATTTCTGAGCCTATCACACGTGACCTCTTAATTTCCCGTTTCCAAGGGTGAAATTTATTCAATGTCGGCTTCCTATCCTGCAGAATACGAAAGTCTCGAAACATCTACTGTTCCCTGGAATCCAAATTCTTCTACTCCTATCCTGGATGACCGGCTATTTATCTAGCTTGAACGGCTTCTTTGTAGATCTGGCTTATCGATCCTAGCGAAAGTCTATTCGGATCGAGGTCTCCTCAATAACCTCTCGATGACCTATGGATTTAGTTTATAGCAGCTAGTACTTCTCGAGTCTAGTACTTTTAGAATAGTTCGCCTGCTTTCTGGAGATAATGTTTATAGTCTCCGTGCTTCTTTATTTGATCGGTTCTAGCACTCCTACGTTTCTGAAATACGTTCCGAACCTTATTCTGTTCTTCCCTTTTTGGGTTCTTTAATTTAGATAACAGTTTATCTTTCTGGTACGGTACTTCCGTACGTTATGATATATTCGTTCGTCTATTTAACGACCTATCGCCTTAAGTCCGACGTTCGCAGCCTGCTTTGACTATATCTTACGAACTTTTCACTATAACTTGTATACTGTCGGGCCTAAATCCTGTAACTAGGATTTTCCTACTCTTTCAACACGGCGATACTTTAAATTTCTTCTTTACCACTCCTTATGGAGGCAAGCAAGTTGTTAATACTGCGACGCCTATGGCTATCGGATATTACTTCTGCGGTGTAACACAGCGTTTCTCCCCTCAAGGAGTACTAGTAACTGTCTTCGATGTGACGCAGAGTGACGCCCCACACGGCCGTCTGAATACTGATGCGTAGTAACACCCTCACGGGTTGTCAGAATAACTGCATTTACTGTTGATGCTCCAGCGTCACGTCCCCCTGGACGGACTTGTACTGCGTGATGCGTGGCAACGCCCCCTCGGGCTGTTCGAGACTGCATTCGGTGTGATGTAGCCTAGTGACGTGCCTTCCGGCCGTTTGAGACTGCATGTGCTGTGATGTAGCCTTACGCCCCTCACGGGCTGTCGGAACTGCATGATTGGCTTGGTGAGGCCAGGAGTTTTATACCTTTTCGCTACAAAAAGATAAGACTCTAGTCCTTTCTGTGGCCAACTTCTAAAATAATGGTGGCACAATTATAACAATTATACCTTCCGAAAGCTCGTCTTCTCAATGTCAAATAATCTCATTGCACCTAAGAATCGATCGTGCAATTCGGAGATATTAATTAATTTCTCGTCCTCAATTGTGTGGGTGTTGCTTTTCTTTTGCTTTCTCCCCTCCACACAGGCCTTGGTAATTCCCCGATGACGTCGTCTTGCGTTTGCAGTTTTCTCCTGTGCAATTATTAAATGGTTTCTCTTTACTAAAAAATCTCTCATTCGAAATGATTCACTGTACTGTACTTGTTTACTCATTTTTATACTTGTAAACGGGTTAAATTTAATTATTCCTCTTCTGGCGCATAAGCGGTGTTGTCAATTTCCAGCAACGTAAGGTCGATTTCCGAGTCAGGCTTCCTTGTTTAATCTTGGGAACTTTCCACTCGGTTATTAATACTCATGACTCGCTCCCTTCTGAATGTCAAGAGGGGTGATCTCATCTCACGAACACCTGGTCCTCGCCTCTTGCACCATATTAGGCTAGCATCTTAGCTGGATCTTTCTTTAAGTTACATTAGAAACTATACGTTTCTTTCATTTCTTCCCCAAATGCATGGATTCGCCCTCATTGGACCCTATGGCACATGGGTTCAATAGTAAAACAAAGAACTCTTGGTTTACGGAAATTCAAAATGATCTGGATGAACTCGGCTCGACAATGTCCCAAATTGCTATCAAAGATGAGAAGAATATCTTGAAAAACAAGAACATCCGACTTCCCTTAAAAACCTTTACCCGCAAAACTTACACCATAAGCGATGCAGAGAGAGCGGCAAGGTCGACTAGAATGAATATGTTTTGGGAAAGGAAGAAAAATAAGAAGCTGAATCTTTTATATTGTTTTTGAGACATGTATATACTTGTTTTGGTTAAGTGCTCCAATGAGGGCGTAACATATGTAAATAAATAAACAAGATGTTCAGTAAAGAACATATAGCCTACTTTCTCCTAAATGCATGGGTATTGTTATAACTCTTTGTCCTTTTCAAAGAGTATGATTGAATGTTGGTTGTAGTAGCTTGTTGAAATACAACGTGCTATAGGGATATTAAACATGAATATGAGGTGCCCTTTGCTAGTGCTACCTCTGTACCAAATTTCGTTCAATTCGGATTCACCGTGTTTGAATTGATAGGGGGAATCGATTTGCACACATACTTGGCCACCATCTGCAAACTATTGGGCTGATGTTCATGCAGTTAGGTCAGAATATGTTTCCCACATAAAGATATGGTGTTGCAAAATTTGGTAGAGACTAGATTATTAGGTTGGTCGTAATTACATTTTAGCTTTTAACATTTGGGTGGCCGCGATTACGTTTCCGTCAAGATAGCGGTGATATAAAACATGAAACTGAGGTGCCCTTTGCTAGTGCTACCTCTGTACCAAATTTCGTTCTTTCGGTTCCACCGTGTTCGAATTAATAGGGGGAATCAATTTTGACATAAAGATGGCCGCCTTCCGCAAACTATTAGGCTAATGACCTATTAGATTGGTCAAAGGATGCTCCCTCCATAAAGGTATGTTGTTGCAAAGTTTGGTAGAGATCGGATGGTTATGTTAGTCGTAATTTGATTTAAGCTTTAAACATTCGTGTGGCCGCCATTACGTTTCTGTCAATATGGCGGCGATATTAATCATGACACTGAGATGCCCTTTGCTAGTGCTATCTCTGTACCAAATTTCGTTCCATTCGGTTTCACCGTGTTTGAATTAATAGGGGGAATCGATTCTGGCACAAAGATGGCCGCCATCCGCAAACTATTAGGCGAATGACCTATTAGACTGGTCAAAGGATGCTCCCTCCATAAAGGTATGTAGTTGCAAAATTTGGTAGAGATCGGATGATTAGGTTTATCGTAATTTGATTTAAGCTTTGAACATTCGTGTGGCCGCCATTACGTTTCAGTCAAGATGGCGGCGATATAAAACATGACACTGAGGTGCCCTTTGCTAGTGCTACCTCTGAACCAAATTTCGTTCATTCGGTTCCACCGTGTTCGAATTAATAGGGGGAATCAATTTTGACATATAGATGGACGCCATCCGCAAACTATTAGGCGAATGACCTATTAGATTGGTCAAAGGATGCTCCCTCCATAAAGGTATGTAGTTGCAAAATTTGGTAGAGATCGGATGATTAGGTTAATCGTAATTTGATTTAAGCTTTGAACATTCGTGTGGCCGCCATTATGTTTCAGTCACGATGGCGGCAATATAAAACATAACACTGAGGTGCCCTTTGCTAGTGCTACCACTGTACCAAATTTCGTTCCATTCGGTTCCACCGTGTTCGAATTAATAGCGGGAATCAATTTTGACATAAAGATGGCCGCCATCCGCAAACTATTAAGCTAATAACCTACTAGATTGGTCAAAGGATGCTCCCTCCATAAAGGAATGTTGTTGCAAAGTTTGGTAGAGATCGGATGGTTATGTTAGTCGTAATTTAACTTAAGCTTTGAACATTTGTGTGGCCGCCATTACGTTTCTGTCAATATGGCGGCGATATAAAACATGACACTGAGATGCCCTTTGCTAGTGCTACCTCTGTACCAAATTTCGTTCCATTCGGTTTCACCGTGTTTGAATTAATAGGGGGAATTGATTTTCACACAAAGATGGCCGCCATCCACAAACTGTCAGGCTAATGACCCAGTCATTTGGTCAAAGGATGATTCCTCTATAAAGGTATGTTGTTGCAAAATTTGGTAGAGATCGGATGATAAGGTTAATCGTAATTTGATTTAAGCTATGAACATTTGTGTGGCCGCCATTACGTTTCCGTCAAGATGGCGGCGATATAAAACATGACACTGAGGTGCCTTTTGTTAGTACTACCTCTGTACCAAATTTCGTTCCATTCGGTTGCACCGTGTTCGAATTAATATGGGGAATCGATTTTCACACAAAGATGGCCGCCATCCGCAAACTATTACGCTGATGACCTATTAGTTTGGTCAAAGGATGCTCCCCCCACAAAGGTATGTTGTTGCAAAATTTGGTAGAGATCGGATGATTAGGTTAGTCGTAATTTGATTTAAGCTTTGAACATTTGTGTGGCCGCCATTACGTTTCCGTCAAGATGGCGGCGATATAAAACATGACACTGAGGTGCCTTTTGTTAGTACTACCTCTGTACCAAATTTCGTTCCATTCGGTTGCACCGTGTTCGAATTAATAGGGGGAATCGATTTTCACGCAAAGATGGCCGCCATCCGCAAACCATTACGCTGATGGCCTATTGGTTTGGTCAAAAGATGCTCCCCCCGTAAAGGTATGTTGTTGCAAAATTTGGTAGAGATCGGATGATTAGGTTAGTCGTAATTTGATTTAAGCTTTGAACATTTGTGTGGCCGCCATTACGTTTCCGTCAAGATGGCGGCGATATAAAACATGACACTGAGGTGTCCTTTGCTAGTGCTACCTTTGTACCAAATTTCGTTCAATTCACATTCACCGTGTTCGAATTGATAGGGGGGGACAGACATTCAGAGTACACACACTCACACACACACACACAGACACACACACACACAGACTCACACACACACATACACACACACAGACAGACACACTTTTTTCGCCCTGTGTTGATCTCATAAGTCTACTTTCATTTTTTGCAAAAATCGAAAGTAGGCTAATAACTAAATAGGAAAGACGTGCCAGTAAATGTACTGACACGGCTCCCTCGCATTTGCGCACCCTCAAATGCCAGCTGACTGCGCCAGGTTTCGAACCTGCAACCTTAGGCTCAGCAAGCGAGAACGTTACCCCTGAGCCACGCAGCCAGACAAAAATGGGACTCACTCATATTCGTGAGGTAAAACTGAGGAAATATGGTTTCGAATCCCAACATACCCATCTTTTTTCCATGGTTTCCTATTACTACTGTAGGAAAAATGTCAGAATGGTTCCTAATATGTCTAGCCCCAAGCGCATCATTACCCAACGATAGAATCGCAATAAGACTGATTATCTCAGTATGCCTTCCTTCGGAGGGGAAGTAAAGCCGGCGGTCCTATGTCATAGATTTATGGCATGAAAAAGAACCTTTCACTAACTACACTTGTGTAAAGCCAAAATTTGTAGGTTAGGATTGATAACGCTATATTAGTTCCAACGTTCGTCACCTGGTGCTGGCTGCGATGGCATCTAGTAGCCAAGTCCACAGCTAGATGTCGTGGACGGTAGCATTTGGTAGCAAAAGTAGGAACTACTTGAAAATTGATCGCCTGCAGTCCTTACCTGAATCACAGATAACGCACACTAATACAGCCATCACAATTAACACCGGTTATCAGACAAATCCTACACACACCCAAAGTACACGGGGCTACATGACTGCGTTGTCGCAGCCCCTAAACTAAGGAACCAACCAACCAGATCGATTATCAGACAAGTTGATGGCCACGATATGCAAATTCTTCAATGAAAAAGAAACTATTTCTACAAGCTGTGACTCACATCCTCAGCCCTAGGGGGTGCAGAGGTTATAGGAAGACGTACCTGACCATGAAGTTCAGATGAGTTTAACCATCTCACCAAAATGCTAGTCTTGCTACATTGTCAACGTATTGGCTAAAGGATGACTGAGATTACTGCGCCGATCCCTGAGCAAATTCATTGGGATAGGTGCTCCGGAAGCTGAAACAACGTAACATCATTTGTAGATTAAGGCATTCCGGACCGGATTAAAATTGTTCATATGTTTGGGATATTGCCGTGTGAAAATAAAAATTAAAAATCCCTAAACGTTTCGAGAGGAACCGTGCTTCCTTTTTCAATAGAATTAAAACAATGTGGACAAAGAATGTGTGTCAATGAGCTTGCAAAAAGAACTAGAGAATTTCCTCTGTTCGTCACCAGATAGACGTCACTGGAGGAGTTTCCATCTGTTGTTTTGATGATGTCTGTATGACGTTGGGTACCGTACAAATACACTTCTCCTTTTGTTTCTATTTCCTTATATCCGCCCCTCCTTTCCCCTTATTTGGGCATCCTCTTTCTTCGAGGCGTCTCAATATTTTCCCCTGCCCCCGTTTTCTTCTCCTTCCTTACTACTCTTTCCACCGTTCTACGTAATATGGCGCGTTTTTCTACCAAGGTCCATACAGTAGCGTCTGGCTGCTATCTGGTGACAAACGGAGGGATTTCTCTGTTGTTGTTTCTTTGTAAGCTCATTGACACACATTCTGTGGCCACATTGTTTTAATTCTATTGAAAAAGTAGGCAAGGTCTCTCTCGAAACGTCCAGGATTTTTTAAAATTTATTTTCACACGGCATAATCCCAAAAATATGAATAATTTGAATAAGGTAACTTCAGTCTACCACTGAGCTACCTCTATGGTCACAGGGAACGTTTAAGACTCCTGTTCCAAAAGCCCTGGGTTTGATTCACGACTCTCCCAAGGAATTTAATTCTAGCCTGAGGTGTAGTGTGGCGTGCAATTAGCCTTGTGAGGCAAAACTGAGAACCGGATTTAATTCCAACATCGGTCATTCTAGAAATAGTGTCCTTTGGTTTCCTTCTTCTACTTGTAGCATGCTGAGCTTCTATGCCCAAGATCGCGGGTTCGGCCAAAGTCGTCGGATATTTAAGAGCATTAAAAATCCCTCAGTATGCCTTCCTTCGGAGGGGAGGTAAAGCCGGCGGTCCCATGTCATATTTTTATGGCATGAAAAAGAGCCTTCCACTTCCGTTTGATAACGCTCTAATATTTTAGTATTTGAATGGTTCATTCTGGTTCCGTATTGATGCAACAATTAGTATTAATATTTTGCAAAAGTTCCGCCTAATCAATACCTTTATTGTATCTTGCTTTTTAGCTATTATAGCCTGGCTTGCTAAAAGAAAGCAAGATACAATAAAGGTATTGATTAGGCGGAACTTTTGCAAAATATTAATACTAACGCTCTAATAGTTCAACGTTCGTCACCAGGTGCTGACTGCGATGGCATTTAGTAGCCGCGTCCGCAGCTAGGTGTCGTGGATGGTAGCATTTGGTGGCAAAAGTAGGAACTACTTGAAAAAATTAATCGTCTGCAGTCCTTCTACCTGAATCACAGATAATACACACTAATACAGCCATCATAATTAACGCCGGTTATCAGACAGATTCTACACACACCCAACGTACACGGGGCTACATGACCGCGTTGTCGCAGCCCCTAAACTAAGGAACTAACCAACCAACTTCTTCTACTTGGGTTCCTAATATAAGTCCATGGTCACCTCCTTCCCAATCCTAGCCTCAATCACAAATATTCAACACTATACAAACACCAAATCAACAAGTGTTCAGACAATTGTCTATGTAATGACATGAACTTAAACATTTTAAAAGTTTCCTCATTGACGTCTCGCATATCCATGAAAACAACAAACGAAAACCAAAACACACAATAGCACTTGTCAAAATACAACTTTAAATTCTGAAACAATAGTTTATTTTTGTCAAAGACAATATTCACGTCAAAATTTCCATCGCATACATAACCTATAAATTCCAACCTTTGCTCCACTCCGCAAAGAGCCTATATTCGACTTATGGACGTCACACCCTGTTGACCGTAACAGGATATTTTTTTAAGAAAAAAAGGTTATGTCTGATTTTAATAATATACCATCACCAACTGTTTATATATGTCATTTTCACTAAATTATGTTAGGTTATCATCAATTTAAGACCCTTAATTTTTACAAATCTGATGTTTTTTACTATTTTGGTGTATTTTTTATTAATTTTTCAAAGATAAAACTCCAAGTATAATAATCAACTTTTCTCACAATCATAATGGTTTCTTTTAAAAGGCAATTAATTGCTGAAGAGGGCGATAATGTGGTCAAAACTAGTATAATTAATTAATGTTATTAATTCAATTTTATGGACATAAGGTGCAATTAAATTATTAAAAACACATTGGTATTTCTGTTAATTATCTATGAAATCAGGGCTCAATGTTCAATATCTTGAATTAATACGATTCACGTTCATTTCATTGAAGACAAGGGGCCGATAACCTCGATGTTAGGCCCCTTAAAACAACAATTATCATCATCATCATCATCATCAACATTGAAGACATCACACAAAGCCCCGTGAGGTAGAATGAGTTGGCAACTTAACGAACACAGATGTATGGCGGACAGTATATGCGTTGGTGCTATAGGCGCATTACCTATGGGGTGTGATTCCGAGGTGTTAGCAATCTTTCCTACGATGGATTAAGAAGTTTCCTACCAAATTGTTGACTGACAGAGCAGGACAGTTGGCGATACGAGATAATTGATTATCAGAGTATGTGCTGAAGAACTGGATAGGATATTTCAGAATGTACTTTCAGTGTATTCAGAGTGAAGGCAATGATACCAAGCATATACCAGGTGAATCAGCTGCCCATAATAATATTGTTTTATGCAGCCCAACGAACGCGTGTTATCAAGAAGAGAATATCGACCTTCCTAATAACAACGCTAGTTGTACTGCATAAAACAATATTATTAGGGGCAGCTGTTTCACCTGGTATACCACGACTGCCTCTTCCTCACATCTCTAAACCATGTCATAGAACGTGTGAAGTGAAAGGAAGGACATCAGGCCTTCATTTCCCAAATAAAAAGATAGAACTAGCACCTTTTGGGGGCGTGTCTAATGGAGAAAAATTCAAAATCGCGCATGTTTATGCAGCTTTTTTCCAGGGGTAAAGCTGTCCTTCACAGGTTTCCTCATAACTTCCCAGTTTACAGGCATGTTTTAACCTTTTATTTTTCAAACACACGTTAAACCTTCAGTTACAAAATAAACTTACGTCATTTACACATCTGTTTATCAAGCATTATTACTTTATTTTCATTTTTAATAACTAAAGAAATGTCTTTCAAAAAAGAGTTGTATAGAAGGACGAATTAAAGCACTAATGGTCTGAGTGAGGTTCGATTTGTAGCTGCACCTAAAAGAACTGTATGGGCGATTTGAAGGAAAAGGCAAAAAACAACAAGGGCAAATCTTTAAGATTAAAAAAATGTTAGGCATCTTAAAACTACAATTATCATCATAATCATAATCATCATCATCATCATCATCATCATCATCATCTTAAGTTATATCTCGCCCGGTTTAAATTCTTTGGATACGTCTGATCTAATAATTATACGTGTACAAGGACGATCAAAAGTGCCAGTAAGCACATTCACACAACATGCTGTCTCTAATTATTACTGTTTAGCTCCGATATCAGGAAAACTAGCTGAATTAATCACAGGACATGAAACAGTGTTTGCGTCTTATTCGAGTAGTTTCCATTGTTTTCGAAACTCTTCTCACGCAATGATATGATTCAATAGTTGATTTATTTTAAGATTAACTAAAGACCTATTATTTTGTCTCCAGGCAAAGACCAAAACTATGTGAGCTTGCTTGGCGACTTTCTGGTTGAGACGATATGTTGCAGGCCTTGCGGATAGGCTTAGTGGTCCATAGCTTCCACCATTACAGCAAATCGGTACGTGCACTACCCAATATGTTTCAAAAGGTTGAGTGGCAAAAGCCGATTTTTCAGGGGCCCATATCATGGGTTCTATTGGTCATACAAGACTGGCTGCGTGGCTCAGCGGTAACATTCTCGCCTGATGATCCCAAGATAGTGAGATCAAATCCCGGTGAAATCAGTTGGCATTTCAGGGTGCGCAAATGCGAGGGAGTCGTGTCAGTAGATTAACTGGCACGTTAAAGTTCGTCTTTGGAGCAAAATTCCGTCACCCCGGTGTCTCTAAAAGCCGCAGTAGTTTAAAGGGACGTAAAACCAATAACAGTATTATTATTATTATTATTATTAGTCTATTATTATTATTATTATTATTATTATTATTATTATTATTATTATAATTATTATTATAATCACAAGATGGTGTCATGACAATAATTTGTATATAAATACAACCAAATCTAAAATAATGCACATCAGAGTTGATCACTTCACACAAGAAAAACAAGATGTTCAGTAAAGAACATATAGCCTACTTTCTCCTTAATGTATGAGTATAGTTATAACTCGTTGTTATTATCAAAGAGTATAATATAACTATTCTTTGTTGAAGGCCATAGAAACGATTTACCTCTACCAAACGCCACAATCTAGATAAGAACTGCTACCATCATTGAAGAAAGAAAGAAAGAAAGAAAGAAAGAAAGAAAGAAAGAAAGAAAGATAAGAAGTATATCAAGAATGTTATGGATCTGGAGACATAATCGACCGGACTGGCTGCGTGGCTCAGCGGTAACGTTCTCGCTTGCTGGGCCCTAGGTTGCAGGTTTGTATCCTGGCGCAGTCAGCTGGCATTTGAGGGTGCACAAATGCGAGGGAGCCGTGTCAGTACATTTACTGGCACGTTAAAGATCCCCTTCGGGCCAAAATTCCGGCACCCCGGTGTCTCTAAAAGCAGCAGTGGTTAAAAGGGATGTAAAACCAATAACATTATTATTATTATTATTATTATTATTATTATTATTATTATTATTGTTTTAATGTGCTAAACGGTTCCAGGCTAGTGTTCAGAAGTAAAGGGGGAGTTTTAGTCGGTAGTCTGCTGCTCAGTAGCAGGAGCCCGACACTCTGTGCGTAAATGCATTTCTTCCTCTAAAAAAAAACAAAAAAATGTATTATTATTATTATTATTATTATTATTATTATTATTATTATTATTATTATTATTATTATTATTATTATTATTATTACATATACGACCTGCCGTGGGCAACATCCAACTTTGAGTTGAGGCATGTCTTTACACGTCTGGTTGTGCAGGGCTTTCACAACCCTAATTGAAAAAAAAAAGGAAGGAAGATTGTAGTTTTACGTGGCCGTGAATCTTGTGATTATGAGCCACGGGACCTCCTTTTTACGTGGAATCCGAACCACAGGACATGGCATTTCACTTCGAAAATCTCACATGCATTGACCGGGAATCGAAAACCCTAATTGAATTAACAAATCTTTCCATGACCCTACAGAGACGTGTGTATACAAACTATGTGGATATTTTCGATTGCTATTTGCCTGAAATAAAAGTAGTAATTAATACCTGAACTAACACCAACGGCTTGAACTCAGTTACTATGTGAAATCGTTTTGTTCTTTACTTCAAATAACATTTTCAAGTAACGCAAAATAGGCTGTTACAAACCCTTTAAAATAAAAAGTAAAAATGTATCGTAGTATCATCTTGTCATTCTTCAAATTCGATGCGCATAGAATGCCAATGGCATAGTAATCAATGGAGCCCCACGTAGACTAGTCGTGAAATCTATTGGTGAAATATCGAACAGTATAATCCTAACAGAGCGAGTGCATTCTAGCGGCCAGAAGAAGAAACTTTTCAATAAAATCTGGAAGTTAATAAGTATGTCGGCGTGCAGTTACCTTTTTGGCAGCTAGATGTCTCGAGTAAATCTGCTGGCGAATTATGTTTTAATTAAATATATATTTTACACCATAATATGCACAATATAACGCTTAATTTTAAAACATCTGAGTCATTACAAAACAATAAACATATAACATTTCAAGCAAAAAATCTAGCTCTGATCGGGTTTGAACCATAGGCATTTAAGCGATAGGCTAACGCTCTACCACTGAGCTAATTGAGTCAACGAATATCGTTCTATATAAAATGACTTACATAGAACTTGTTAGCAAATAATGATTTATACTAAACGATTTCATCACTGGAGTATATTATTTATATATAAAGCATTTCATACAAAGTTTATTTATTTTGTATCAGTACGCTCTATTGCATGCAATACTCAAATTAGTGAAATATAAGTCCGGCACAAGATATCCGCTGCCATCTTGTCTTATTACTGAATCAGCTCAGCTTTTTAAAATCACGTCTGCACTATAGTATTACAAAATAAACTTTTAATTTCGAACGTGCCTCTTCCTTTAGAACAGTTAAAACGATTCTCGGCTCGATAATCGGAACTGGTGGGTCCCATGATATGGATTATAAAGTTTGCATAATTCGCACGGCCGCCATCCTGAAATGGTATGGCGGACGACCTTGTAGTTTGGTCACAAGACGCATCCTATACGAAGGTATGTTGTTACCAAATTTGGTAGAGATCGGATGATTTGGTTAGTCGTTATTTGATTTTACGTTTTGAACGTTTGAGTGGCCGCCATTCAGTTTTAGTAAAGATGGCGGCGATATAAAACATGACACTGAGGTGTCCTTTGCTAGTGCTACCTTTGTACCAAATTTCGTTCAATTCGCATTCACCGTGTTCGAATTGATAGGGGGGGACAGACATTCAGAGTACACACACTCACACACACACAGACACACATACACACACACAGACTCTCACACACACATACACACACACACAGACTCACACACACACACATACACACACACAGACTCACACACACACATACACACACAGACACACTTTTTTCGCCCTGTGTTGATCTCATAAGTCTACTTTCATTTTTTGCAAAAATCGAAAGTAGGCTAATACAAACTAACGCACCACAGCATATCATGCATACACCAAAACATCCTGGCAGGTTGCAAATGTAACACCTTCATAAATAGTACTTCGACACAAAAATACCTAGGAATTACCCTTGATGAACACTTTAAAATGAATACACACACAGTAAACATAATAAAAAACCTAAGAGCAAACCTCTACACCTTCTACAATCTCCGATTTTATGTAGATATGAAAACTTACAAAACAATTTATAGTGCTCTGATTGAAAGCAAATTAAGATATGCTATAGCAGCTTGGGGAAATCAAAACACAACTTTAATTAATAATCTTCAAGATAGCCAAAACAGGTTCTTTAAATATTTCACTGATATCCCTTATTTTAATACTAGCAGTAGTACCCGGCTTCGCCCGGTGGAATGATGATAATGTTTTAAGGTCTCCTTAGAAATACACACATCAAAAAAAGTTTTGCATCACCTCGGTTCCCAGATCTCCGGCATATAGACGTTGACTGTGTATATTGTATCAAAGATACAGTCCCTTTGACTGTTCATAGATGTCACTAAAACTGCTCAAAGATGTAAACAACCATGCATGAGCAGGGCCTATTAGACGGAGGGGGTACGACAGCCGATCAGTTCCAGTCATTCCACCAGGACGAAGGTACGCTGCTCATGTTGTCTGTAGTTCTACCATGCCTAGAAGGTCAATACCGCAGTTCGATCGCGTCCGCATTGTTACTTTGTGTCAAGAAGGGCTCTCAACAAGGGAAGTTTCCAGGCGTCTCAGAGTGAACCAAAGCGATGTTGTTCGGACATGGAGGAGGTACAGAGATACAGGAACTGTCGATGACAGGCCTCGCTCAGGCCGCCCAAGGGCTACTACTGTAGTGGATGACCGCTACTTACGGATTGCCGCTCGGAGGAACCCTGACAGCAATGCCACCATGTTGAATAATGCGTTTCGTTCAGCCACAGGACGTCGTGTTTCAACTCAAACTGTGCGCAATAGGCTGCATGATGCGCAACTTCACTCCCGACGTCCATGGCGAGGTCCAGCTTTGCAACCCCGACACCATGCAGCGCGGTACAGATGGGCCCAACAACATGCTGAATGGACCCCACAGAATTGGCATCACGTTCTCTTCACCGATGAGTGTCGCATATGCCTTCAACCAGACAATCGTCGGAGACGTGTTTGGAGGCACCCTGGTCAGGCTGAACGTCTTAGACACACTGTCCAGCGAGTGCAGCAAGGTGGTGGTTCCCTGATGTTTTGGGATGGCATTATGTGGGGCCGACGTACGCCACTGGTGGTCATGGAAGGCTCCGAAACGGCTTTACGATACCTGAATGACATCCTCCGACCCATAGTGCACCCATATCGGCAGAATATTGGAGAGGCATTTGTCTTCATGGACGACAATTCTCGACCTCATCGTGCACATCTTGTGAATGCGTTCCTTCAAGATAACGACATCGCTCGACTACAGTGGCCAGCATGTTCGCCAGACATGAACCCTATCGAACATGCCTGGGATATGTTGAAAAGGGCTGTTTATGGACGTCTTGACCCACCAACCACTCTGAGAGATTTACGCCGAATTGTCGTTGAGGAGTGGGACAATTTGGACCAACAGTGTCTTGATGAACTTGTGGATAGTATGCCACGACGAATACAGGCATGCATCAATGCAAGAGGACGTGCTACTGGGTATTAGAGGTAGTGGTGTGTACTGCAATCTGGACCACAAATGCTGAAAGTCTAGCTGTATGATGGTACAACATGCAATGTGTGGGTCTCATGAGCAATAAAACGAGCTGAAATGTTGTTTGTGTTGATCTCTATTCCCTTTGTATTTAAAGGTTCCGGAACTCTTGGAACCGAGGTGATGCAAAACTTTTTTTGATGTGTGTATAATGGACTTAAAATCTAAGTTATTTGCCCCAAAGACAATGAGGGAGTAATATCTAGGTCATTTGCCCTTTTGATAAGGATGATAATAAAAACTACTGTTGAATTGACACGTCAAACTTACAAACTACCGTAATAGAAATACGTATTTCAAAATTCACAGGCGAGGAAGACTTATTGTGTGTAGTGATTAATGGTGTAATGGGCGTAACATCTACTGTAGGTAATTTGCTCTTATGATGAGAATGATAAGGGAAACTACTACCGGTATTGAATTGACACTTCAACGTATAATGTACACAATGTACTGTAATAAAAAATAAATATATGGCGGCTTCGGTGGCGTATTTGGTAGCATGCTGAGCTTCTATGCCCAAGATAGCGGGTTCAAACCCGGCCAAAGCTGTCGGATTTTTAAGAGCGTTAAAAATCCGTCAGTATGCCTTTCTTCGGAGGGGAAGTAAAGCCGGCGGTCCCATGTCAGATTTATGGCATGTTAAAGAACCTTCCACTAATTACACCTGTGTGAAGCTAAATTAGATAGGTAAACAACGCTCAGATGTCTACGTCCGTTGCCAAGAGGCGACTGCAGTGGCGTCTAGTAGCTAAGTTCCGAACTTGGCCTAGTAGTCGTTGACGGTGGCGCTTGGCGGCAAAAGTACGAACTATTTGAAGAATTCTAAGTTGCAGTTTGTACTTAAATTAAAAAACAGATAACACACACTAATACAGTCATCACAATTAACACCGGTTATCAGACAGATTCTACACACACCCAAGGTACACGGGGCTACATGACCGCGTTGTCGCAGCCCCTAAACTTAAGAATCAACCAACCAAAAATAAATATTTTAAAAATCACAGTCGAGAAAGACTTTATGCGGCGGTGATTATTGGTATGATGCGCGTAACATCTAGGTCATTTGCACTTATAATGATAATAATAAGGTAATGAAAAAATGACTACTAAACGAACATGGTGTTATTTTAAAACTGATATAGGTAATTCAGGTGTCTAGCTTCGATGTCTTCCAAAATCTCAACCTTATTTTCTGGCTTAGGCCTGTACTCGAAGTGTCTAGTGAAAGAGCGTACTGCTCGGCAAAGTCAAAGAATATAGGTCCAAGCTGCACGAACCTGAGATGATCGCAGATGATGACGAAATATGATGACACACGTTCGGGGTTCCCCGTCCTATTTAGATTGACCGGGAATCACTCACTGTTTCGCAACGGCCCTGTGCTGGCATCAGCATAGATAGCAGGAGATAACACGGCGGGCTCTGGAAAGTACTCTCAAGTCACCTCGCGATGAATCAGCAAGCTATTCTCACAACTGACCCCCCCCCCATGGTCTCACAACTTGTGGGACGTGGGTTGGCGACCACGGGACCCAGCTGAGTCTGGCATCGCTTCTACTTCCTGGTGCCGGGCTCATTTCAGTTCTCTTTCCTGTCGGCCTCCCTTGGTCAACTCTTGTTCTCTTCCGACCCAGGCTGTATTAGGGTATCCGAGGGCTAGGGAGTCTTTCAATTTCCCGCCTTAATTGGCTTTGTCTCATCTTTCCTGATACCCTCATTCTTCGAGGGGTCTGCCTTCTTTCCCTTTTCATAATATCTCCTGTCTTCTGCTCAAGGCCCTCAAAGAGGCAGGGTGTGTGTAGACCTACCACTTATGGTACAACCTCAAGGGCTCATGACTGGTGAGTTAGGAAGCTGGCAACTCCGAGGAATTCCTGAGCTAAATGCAGGGAATGGAGTGGTATGTCAGAAATTTCAAGTGGACAGTGTTACGCATCGGGTTCCAAAGGGTAAGTGTACACACTTTGTTTTCGATCGGTGAACGATGTAGATTTGTACCAAAGGGCCTTAATGCGGGAAATGGAGTGGTCTATCCGAAATTTCGAGTGGACAGAGTTACTCGTCGAGTTCCAAACGGTAATTATGTAAAATCTGGTTGAGATCGGTGAAACGGTGTAGTTTTGTGCCAAAGGGCCAAAATGAAGGGAATGGAGTGGCCTGTCCAAATTTTAAAGTGGACAGTGTTACTCATCGGGTTCCAAAGGGTAAGTATACACATTTTGTCTTCGGTCGGTGAACGATGTAGATTTGTGCCAAAGGGCCTAAATGCGTGGAATGGAGTGGTCTGTCCGAAATTTCGAGTGGACAGTGTTACTCGTCGAGTTCCAAAGGGTAATTATGTAAAATCTGTTTGAGATCGGTGAAACGGTGCAGTTTTCTGCCAAAGGGCCAAAAAGCAGGGAATAGTGTGGTCTGTCCGAAATTTAAAGTGAACAGTGTTACTTGTCGGGTTCCTACGTGTAAGTATATAAAATTGGGGTCAGATCGGTGAAACGGTGTAGATTTGTGCCAAACAGCCTAAATGCAAGGGATGGAGTGGCCTCGCCGCAATTTCAAGCAGACAGTGTTAGTCGCAGTGTTCCAAAGGGTAAATATACAAATTTTGGTTGAGATCGTTGGAACAGTGTGGATTTGGGACAAAGGGCCTAAATGCAGGGAATGGAGTGGTCTGTCCGCAATTTCAAGCAGACAGTGTTACTCGCTGGGTACCAAAGGGTAAGTTTCCGAATATTGGTTCTGATCGGTGAAACGAAGTAGATTTGTGCCAAAGTGCCTAAATGCAGGGAATGGGGTGGTCTGTCCAAAATTTTAAGTGGACAGTGTTACTCGCAGGGTTCCAAAGGGTAAGTATACAAAGTTTGGTTCAGATCGGTGAAACGGTGTTGATTTGTGCCAAAGGGTCTGAATGCAGGGAATGGAGTGGTCTGTCTGCAATTTCAAGCAGACAGTGTTAGTCGCAGTGTTCCAAAGGGTAAATATACAAATTTTGGTTGAGATCGGTGGAACGGTGTAGATTTGGGCCAAAGGGCCTAAATGCAGGGAATGGAGGGGTCTGTCCCCGATTTCAAGCAGACAGTGTTACTCGCAGGCTTTCAAAGGGTGAGTATACAAATTTTGGTTCAGATCGGTGAAACGGTGTTGATTTGTGCCAAAGGGCTTGAATGCAAGGAATGGAGTGGCCTGTCCGCAATTTCAAGCAGACAGTGTTACTCGCAGGGTTCCAAAAGGTAAGTATACACATTTTGGTTCAGATCGGTGAAACTGTGTAGATTTGTGCAAAAAGGGCCTAAATGCAGGGAATGGCGTGGTCTGTCCGAAATTTCAAGCAGACAGTGTTAATCGCAGTGTTCCATAGGGTAAATATACAAATTTTGGTTGAGATCGGTGAAACGGTGTTGATTTGGGCCAAAGGGCCTAAATGCAGGAAATGGAGTGGTCTGTCCGCAATTTCAAGCAGACAGTGTTACTCGCAGGGTACCAAAGGGTAAGAATACGAATTTTGGTTCTGATCGGTGAAACGGTGTAGTTTTGGACCAAAGGGCCTAAATGCAGGGAATGGGGTGGTCTGTCCAAAATTTTAAGTGGACAGTGTTACTCGCAGGGTTCCAAAGGGTAAATATGCAAATTTTGGTTGAGATCGGTGAAACGGTGTGGATTTGGACCAAAGGGCCTAAATGCAGGGAATGGGGTGGTCTGTCTGAAATTTTAAGTGGACAGTGTTACTCGCAGGGTTCCAAAGGTTAAATATACAACTTTTGGTTCAGATCGGTGAAACGGTGTAGATTTGTGCAAAAGGGCCTAAATGCAGGGCATGGGGTGGTCTGTCCGAAATTTAATGTTGACAGGGTTACCCGCAGAGTTCCAAAGGGTAAGTATACAAATTTTGGTTCAGATCGGTGAAACGGTGTAGATTTGTATACATAACAGACAGACAGACAGACAAACTTTGTGCTTTATATATAGAGATTAAAGAGTTGTTCCAAATTACTGTACTGAATCTCTACTACCATGATCCAAGATTCAGGCATAAGGTCTCTCACAACATACAAACAAGAGCCATAACAAGTACTAAATATGTAAAACCCTTATGTATAAATAGCTATGGTTTCAAGAGACTAGATTATATTATACCATCACTACTTAATGAACTACCACCTGGATTGACGAACATTAACAGCAAACAACTAGCTATAAGTCGCATTAAAAAATATTACTTAACCAAACATTAACTCATAACATAAATTTATTAATATAACTACCATAGTGTAACTTTTTGTGTCTTTAATTATTTACATTAATACTTTATCATTATCATAACAAAAAAATGCATGCACTCTTGTATTGAAATATAATCTATATATATGTTGTAAATAATAATTAATATGTCTCACAGATAATCTGTACTGTCATCAGATTCGTGAGACATATCACAATAATGTAACATAAATAGTATTTAATAAATAAGTTAAATTAAAAAAATTATTATTATTATTATTATTATTATTATTATTATTATTATTATTATTATTATTATTATTGGTCGTACAAACAAGGAGTCAAGTGTTTTGGTTAACCCTTGGGTCAGCGACCATTTTTATATCCATCAACAGTAACGGTGACACTTTAAACATTACACACTTCCTCCAGCCTAGGAAAATTGACCAAATTGATTGGTTCATTTTGCATTGAATTTAGTCTAGGGTGGTCATTAGGCGGCTAAGTGGGCACTATTATTCCATGGGCGGTTCCTGAGAAAACCAAAAGTAGCAAATGTTGCTCCAACAACTTCTGTACTTTCTATTCGCAGAACATTTTCAAAATTTTTACCTTGTGTTCCTAAGAAGTAGTTCTAAGAGAACCTTATTTTTTTATAATTATCCGTTATCTAGATACAATGGTTCAGAGTTTCCCTATATCTATGTACAAAGTTATAAGCAGAATTCCCTACTGTATCAAATAAAAGAAGGGAACCAGCGGAAAAATTCTCCTATGTTGGGAACCCTAATTCTCCGTCAGAGTATTTTAAAGAGGAGCATATTTGCTTTTGTTGTGCTCCGTTAGGAGTCAATAATGAACCTCCTTCAGATATATACCATTGTGGTGCAGTCTATTAGCGCACTTCCCTAGTGCCTCATAGTGACCGGTACATGGATTCAGAGTTCACTTCGTGTACTTGTGTGTGCAAGACCAGATCTGGCACAGAGTACGGCTCATTTCCCCGTTAGCAGTAAAACAAACGAGACTGGGAAAAGGTTGACATTGTGACTGGACATGCGTCAACCGAGCCAGAATGCTACCTGGCACAAGATGTCTCTTTATCCTAGATAGAACCTGCGATCATACGCCATGGATCAAATGCTCGAATTTCTAAGTAATTTGGAATTACATAAAAGAACAGTAACGTTCCACTATTACTCATTCAGGATTGTGAATAATCCCCCTCTTTCTTGGACGGTAGTAGCTCTATAACCACCCTTGGCTAGAAGTATGTAAAAAATATAAAATTGAAGCGTAAGCCTCGATGGTATCATATAACCATTTTCGAGTTTAACACTAAATAAAAAGTTTTGCAAAAAATAACTTTTATGAATATCTACCAAAATATATTGCCAAATATCAGTTAAATGTACAATATAGCATTGCATTCTTCTACCTGCAGTGTTGAATTATTTCTCACGTGTATTGCTACAGTAATACCAGGAAACATGATCTGCCAATGCATACACCAACAAATAATGGCGCAGTGTATATGTAAATGTCCCATCAGTTTCAATTTCCTTATGCAAATGTAACAGCACACCTACAGTGTTCAGAAAACAACATACAGTATAAACGTCCTCACTCATATAGGTGCTCGTGACATCATGATATTCATTTGTAGTTCTTCAGTCGGTCAACACGATTATGCCCAATGAATGGGCGGGGTACAAAATATAAATACGTATAAAAATACACTCCAGGAAAAAATTACATGTATTAGTTAATTATCATAATTAAATGGGGCAATTGTGACAATTAACTAACACATGTATTTTTTCCCATGAGTGTATTTTTATACGTATTTATATTTTGTGCTCCGCTTATTCATTGGCCATAATGGAATGCAGACGAAATAAATCAGAAACCTCTATGGACATCAAATTGGCAGGTGTAAAACTAAAGGAAGTATGAGACTTCTGTTACTTTGGAAGCAAAATAACGATTGATTGACGAAGCAAAGGGGATATAAAAAGTAGGTTGGCTCAGGCAAGGAAAGCATTTCTACAGAAGAGGAATCCGTTGACATCGAAAATAGATTTAGGTATTAGGAAGTCATTTTTGAAAGCCTTTGTCTGGAGCGTGGCACTATATGGAAGTGAAACTTGGACTATTGATGCAGCAGAAAAGAGGAGAATTGAAGCGTTTGAAATGTGGTGTTACAGGAGAATGATAAAGATCAGATGGGTAGATAGGGTTACAAACGAAGAGGTATTAAGACGAGTGGGCGAGGAGAGATGTTTCTGGTGACTGCTAATGGGGAGAAAAGATAGCTTGGTAGGATATATACTAAGACCCCCACGAATAGCAAGCTTAGTTATGGAAGGAAGGGTCGAGGACAAGAACTGTAGGGGTAGTCCAAGGTTAAAATATGTTAAACAGATTGCCTCGGATGTAGGGTGTGGTAACTATGTAGAGATGAAACGATTAGCTCAGGACAGGGAGGCATGGAGAGCTGTATCAAACCAGTCAAAAGACTGAATACTCAAACAACAACAACAACAATCGTGTTTACCGACTGAAGAGCTACAAATGACAATATTTTACAGGCAACACTGAAAGAATGGCTTCAAATATCTACATCATGATATTCAATCTAGACTCGTTATGTGTGGTACAATTGGAGGTAAACAACATTATAAAATAGCATTCATTGCGATAACACCCCCTAGGGTCTCACAACAAGTGGAATGTGGGCTAGTGATCACAAGACCCCTGCTGAGCACAGATTTGCTTCTACTTACATGTGTCGGGCTCTTGCCTGTTGATCTCACTTGGTAAACTTTCCTTATCTTCTAATTCCTGGTGGTATTAAAGTGTTTGAGGGGTCTAGGGTGTATTTCATTTTCCGGACTAAAATTGGCCCTTAGCCTTACTTTTCTCATACCCTCGTATTACGAGGGGTCAGACAATTTCTCTCTTTTTTTTACTATAATCACTGCCTTTTGTTTAATTTTATGTTTATTAATTTTAGGTTTTATTCATATTTCTGCGCCCACTCTAAATTATAAATTGTATAATTAATTGTATATGTGCCTCCCCTTAAAACAACAATAAATAACTAACTTCCCTGCCTTCTATGAAAGTCCTTAAGGTCCCCAAAGAGAGAGGATATGCGTAGCCCACCACGCATGGTACACCCTGGATAACACTAAGCTGTTAACAATCTCAAGGGCTCACGGCTAACGAACTCTGGAGTTGGCAACCTCAAGGGATTCAGGAGTTGGCCCGTTTACTTTTCTCTTTCCATTGATGTTTGGACAGACCCTCTCCTGTTTTCCTTTCCTTTTTAGTTACCGTGGCGAAACTTATTTCCATGTCCCTCGTTCCTCGTTCATCGAGGGTTGAGGAGGGCGAATCCTTCCTCTTTATTTTCCTTGTAGTAGACATTTTCATATTTTACCATTGTGTCTGGCCCCTTTCTGCTTTATGATACAATTTGCTCTTTCATACTTTGCAGAACGACCTTCACAGAGCGATGCAGAAGTCGCAGTCTGCTCTTTCCCAGCAGCTTATGATCTTATCAGCCACCTTATTGTGCCTAGTATTTACCAGGTGAGTCAACTACACAGTATTACTACAACTACTACACTAGTCTAGGAAGATTTTCCTTGGAACATCGGAGCCACTTAGAACCACTGCTAAAAAATTACAAACAATAAGTTTGAAGAACTCGAACCATGATTCTAAGTTGGATTGCAAGCCATGAAATCTTCTTCAAATGTATTTAGTTTCAAATCTTTAATTTCAATAGTAAGTTAATAAATGTACCTTATGTTTAATATTTTGTTTTTAAGAATTGATTAATTGTAATGTTGGTAACAGTGAATGGTATTGTCTTTCCAGCAACTTAACTATTTTATCTTATATAGGTAAATGTTGATAAATTTCCTTTACATTGATTCAGTAGTTTGTGTGGTGGGTTCATATTAAGTAACTGAACTGTTTTGTTTAACTATTCAGTTAGCGTCACCTTAACGCGCATAAAACGCAATCCTACGTTTAAATTTGCAAAAGTATAACAACCTGTGAATTATTATTCATCATCAAAATCAATTTTGGCGGAGGAAGATGTCCGTACCACCTGATCAAACAGCGGGCTCAGGATAGAAGACCTTTGGACGAAGATATTCATGCTACCCACCAACCGCCAGGTTGAGGAGAGAAAGAAGAAGAAATCGATTTTGTCCAACTAAGGACCTCGTAAATAACTCATGACTTCAGTTTTCTTTGACGCCAGTATTCCTTCATTCTCTTGCGCACAGCTTCTTTCTTTTCAGCTGTCCAATATTGTTTATTCTTGGTCTCTGTTTCTGGCTCTAGGAACCACTCAAATGTGTGTATCTTATTTCTGAAAGTGGTTCTGTTGCAGATTTCTTGATCAGTGATGTTCATTTCTTGTAGATCCTTCTTGGTGTTAGCAAACCATTTTTCATAAGTTACCTTTTCTATTGGGCTTGTTGAAGTGGTTAAAACTTTTCTTAGTGAGCCCGTCGTCAGGCATTCTTGAAACATGTCCAAAGAATGTAACCCTTCGTTTTCGTATGGTATATGAGATTCTGCTGCATGTTGTATATACTTCTTTGTTACTACGTAATCGGTATGTGTCAGCACATTTTTTGGTCCGAGAATTTTTTTAATGTCTAGTTTAGTTGTTAGTGCTAGGCATTCCGAAGCATACAGGCACTCTGATGAATTATTATTATTATTATTATTATTATTATTATTATCATTGTTGTTGTTGTTTCAAGGACTTTGACACAGGGACATTATTTGATCAGATGGGAAGCCCACGATCCCAGAAATGCCTCTCGTAAGAGCCCGCCTCCCAACGACCGTAGCGACTAACACCGAGCCGCTTCTCCTTGCTCCCCGGGGAAATCTGGAAGTTCGTTGTCAGTGATTCCATGTACAGTCGTATTAATAATTATTTCCTTGAATCCTCGTCCTTTAACCTATTTTCCATTACCGACGTAAAGCCCCTCTAAGGTACATAATACCGTTCTAAATCTTAATCGTAATTAGGTCACGCTGATGCAAGCTAATAAAGTATGCAGTAGAAATAACAGAGAAGGGACGGTCAACTAATTCTGCTGTAACAGTTGATTCTGGAGCTAACAAGGAATGTGAAAATAGACCTTCCCCCTTTTGTTCTCCAACTTACGCGTTAAAGTCTATACGAGTATTAGCCTGTTTCCTGTTGCCCAAGCCTTTCCCAATTCTCGCTTGAATGAGCTGTCAACTAACAAGTGCCTGTCGTTATGTTCATTGTAAATTTTACTTTTAACTACAACAAACCTCAATATTTATTATTATCTAGGAGAAATACTGTGGAGAAAGATAAATATATACATTTATTTATAAATCTAAATGGGGTGAATTTTGAGAGGTGTGAAAGTTTCAAGTATTTAGGAGTACTAGTTTCTGAAGTTAATAGCACAGGAGAAGAAATAAAAGCAAAAATTGCAGCCGGTAATAGAGCTTATTGGGCACTGATAAAAATCCTCAGAGCGCGCATCCTCAGTAGAAGATCAAATGTGACAGTGTACCGAACGGTTATAAGACCAGTGGTAAAGTACGGCTCGGAAACATGGACTATGACCGTGACAGAAGAGGTGCTTTTGAAAAGATGGGAAAGGAAAATACTGAGGAAGATTTATGGAGCAGTGAATGAGGCAGAAAGATGGAGTATACGGGAAAACAAAGAATTGGAGGAACTATATGGTCATCCTGATATAGTTTCGGAAGTAAAGAGTAATAGGCTAAGATGGCTGGGGTATGTGGAGAGAATGGCAGGTGATAGAGTGGTTAAAAAGACCTATAGAGGAAATCCAGGTGGAAGAAGATGCAAAGGAAGACCTAGGAAACGATGGTTGGATTACGTGGAGGACGACTAACGCAAGATGGGAGTAAGAAGATGGAGAAAACGTACAGAAGATCGTCAGGATGGGGTAACGATTGCTGGAGGGGCCAAGGTCCTACGTGGAGTGTAGCGCCGAGGAGTAAGTAAGTTTTACTTGTACAGTACTGTATTAATTCGTAGCAAAAACATGTAAATGCAACACTGAATAAAGTATGTACACCATTTTATATTTTCTCAGTATGTGCATTGTATGCATGTTCGTGGTTTAATATTATTTTAGCATAGGCCTGCCTCCGTTAACAAAATAACCCGTGCCACTACAGCCCTTGAAGGACCTATGCCTACCAAGTGACCGCTGCCCAGTCATTTGGCCTGCAGATATTAGGGTGACGCGTGGTCGGATCATCGGGTCCCCTCAGCCGTTAATCTTGGTATTCGTGACCGGGGCGCTGCCTCACTGTCAGACAGCTACTCAATTGTACCTCCGTTAACCGGAAATCTATATTTAAAGGAAATATTTGCGAGTCCCGTTCGTTTCCAATGAAGGCAGGTTGTCCTGTATTGTAAAATTCCAAAACTATCCATTCTATGTAATTCTGTTAAGATTCCAAATGTATCCATAATCACAGATAAGTTCATATATCATTTTCTTTTTATTGTTGAACACATCTCTTAGCAGGCAAAGTAGGGATCCCCATCTTACTAGGGGAGTACCAGGTAACACAGGTCGAAACCTATCTTGAAACTTTGTGGACGTAATCGTTGTGCTATAAGAGGACAACGTGCGGAAAATCAGCTGCCAGATTGAACTGCAAGGCTCCAAAATCATGTGGCGATTCTCTCATATAAATCAATGGGAAGTAGCGAGTACCGTACATGTTGGAATGGGCAGCCCTGACCGCCCAAGCACTCAAGGCCGGTGGGAAGGAGCCGCACGCTCCAGTCAGCCTCGTTACTACTCTGAGTGCCACAGGGATGTCCAGCTCCTTCAGGCGTCATGGCTGCGTACCAGGATGCCGGGTACGATTTCGGAGCGTTGCACTTCAATTTGGCGGCTGATTTTCTGCACGTTGTCCTCTTATAGTACAACGATTATGTCCACAAAGTTTCAAAATAGGTTTCGACTGTCTTACCTGATACTTCCATTGTTAGCAAAAACGTAAAATTAAGCAATTTCCTGAATTGTGCCAAAAGTTAAAGGGATAAAAGGCTCGAATAGGTTTTAAATTGTGAGTCTTGAAGAGCTATATCAAACTAAAAAATACAAATTTTGAAAATCACTTCTGGCCTAAATGCAGCTCCGGAAAAAAGTCAAAAATCGCTTGTTTCTTTACTCGTTTTCTTTTTGATTCGCTGGCTGCGTGGCTCAGTAGTATCGTTCTCGCCTGCTGTTCCCAAGTTTGTCGGATCGAATCCTGGCGCAGTCAGCTGGCATTTGAGAGTGCGCAAATGCAAGGAAGCCGTGTCATTAGATGTACTGGCACATTAAAGTTGCCCCCCCCCCCCCAGGGCTCACATCTAGTGGGACGTGGGTTGGTGACCATGGGACCCCAGCTGAGTCCGGCATTGCTTCCACTTACTTGTGCCGGGCTCCTCTCCGTCTTCTTTCCTGTCGACCTCCCTTGGTCAACTCTTGTTCTCTTCCGACCCCGACGGTATTAGGGTATCCGAGGCCTTTTTCATTTTGCAAGTATTGACAATCCAAATTGCATTTTGTCAGTATTTCCAATCTGCGTTAGTTTGCGTTCTGGTTTCCATTTCATTGTCATTTTCGCTATCACCCAAACCATTAGGGGCCGATAACCCACATGTTAGGCCCCTTAAAACAACAATTATCATCAACGTTAAAGATCCCCTTCGGGGCAAAATTCCGGCACCTCGACGTCTCTAAAGCCACAGATGTTAAATGGGACGTTAAAGAAATACCATTATTCTTATTATCTTTTTATTCAAATCCTAGCCAAATTAATTTGGGTACCGTACATAATATTCTTTCTTTAATGTGTTCCTTATTGTTAGTTCAATACCCTCAGGTGTTTTTTGATTTTTTTGAAAATCTTCACACCGGAAGTAGTTATAAAGGCTTAAGTGAAACTCTGCATTGGTTCACAATAGCACTCGTAATGGTAGAAAAGACAAACTGCTAATCTAATCGACCGGATATGGTTGAGTTTCCGTTGAACTAGTCTATGAAATTAAAGGATGTTTTCAACATGAGTTGCTTGCCTGAAGCTGTGGATTTTTTATGGTAGTCTGAAATTAATTCTTGTTTCGTCCATGTGTTGTCTAGTGTCTGTGGCATCCAGCACTTCCAGAGAGCGGGTCACCGACATTTGAACCTGTTCCAGTCCACATATTACGTCGTAGTCACCTTCTCTACAGTGGGGTATGGAGACTTCGTGCCAGACATCTGGCCATCGCAGTTATACATGGTCATTATGATCTGCGTAGCTCTAATCGTCCTTCCCACTCAAGTAAGACATTGGTGGCACAGTCATTCTTTAAAATAATTTAGGCCAAACTTATACAGAGATTTTCCAGGGAAACACAACTCACCAACTCTCTTGCCGACTGTATCCTGTCACACTCTATTTCAGATCATTTAATAACGGTACAGTAATAATAATAGTTATTATTGTTTATTATAATAAGACAGTGGAAATATAAAATACAGCAATAATAAAATACTGTACATTAATGAAATATTGTTTCCAAATTGATTTTTCACCTCACAACTCATCTCCCGTCTACAGCGCTGTTTCGCTTATTACGCGTTTAAACCAGTGCCTCTTGAAGAGCGTAATAACGGGGTTTCACTATATATTTATATTTTGATTTTGATTTCTTTTATTTCTTTTTAATTTTTTAATTTATGATTTTCTTTATTTTAATTACAATTATTTTTAAATTTTCAATTTTCAATATTTTAGGCCTAGTATTATATTTTTTAATTTTTGTTTGTAATTTCAATACCGTATTTAATTTTAATTTTTAACGTTAAACGTAATTTTTAAGTTTTATTTTATTTATTTGTATTTTTTATTTTTATTTTGTATTTCCTTTTTTATTTTCACTGCTTTTCTTTCTATGCAGGTATGCGCCCAATTACGTTTCTCTTGACACATCAAGTTCAAAAATACAAAATGCATCAATGAAGAAAAGATAGAAATAAGAGTAGACTACATAATAGGAGAACAAAATGAAAAGCTACAAATAAAAATATGAAAATACACATTAATTATTAGAGAAAAAACTGTACAAATAGAATTAAAAGAAACATATAAACTTTTACAAACAAACTAAGTAAATAGAGAAGAGTATTCCACGGTTAGATTTTGGGTCCTACGGGGAAATTAATTTCGAACACCATAGTAAACAAGCATTAATTTATTTCTTGGAATAGAACAATTAAAATAATTAATGTACGAATCAACAAACACCGGAGCTTCATAAAGTGCCTCGGCTGATAATGTAAGATCATTTCTTGCACCATCTGCCTATATCGATCCGTCACTTCATGAAGAAACACGTCAGATCGTGGAACTATCCCTTTTTACATCATATGCCGACTTTTCATGAAACGCCTAGTGTTTTCATGAAATGACGGATTTCACTATTTGAAAACATATACGACATATACACTATGTTTGTTACAGAAGTATATTGTAAACATGTGTAACTTGTCAGCTCTGTTAGTATTATGTGATTCTTTTGTTTAGTAAATGTTAGTGGCTGTTGACCTTCAAGTTTACTTGTTTATTGAGTTGTTGTTTGAGTCTTCAGTCTTTCGTCTGGTTTGATGCAGCCCTCCATTCCTCCCTGTCCTGAGCTAATCGTTTCATCTCTACATAACTACCACACCCTACATCCGAGGCAATCTGTTTAACATATTCTAACCTTGGTCTACCCCTACAGTTCTTGTCCTCGATCCTTCCTTCCATAACTAAGCTTACTATTCCTGGGTGTCTTAGTATGTGTCCTACCAACCTATCTCTTCTCTTTATAAGCAGTCACCAGAAACATCTCTCCTCTCCCACTCGTATTAATACCGCTTCGTTTGTAACCCTATCTACCCATCTAATCTTTATCATTCTCCTGTAACACCACGTTTCAAACCCTTCGATTCTCCTCTTTTATGCTGCACCAATAGTCCAAGTTTCACTTCCATAGAGTGCCACGCTCCAGACAAAGGCTTTCAAAAATGACTTCCTAGTACCTAAATCTATATTCGATGTCAACAGATTCCTTTTCTGTAGAAATGCTTTCCTTGCCTGAGCCAACCTTCTTTTTATATCCTCTTTGCTTCGTCCATCACTGGTTATTTTTCTTCCTAAGTAACAGAAGTCTCCTACTTCCTTTAACCTTTCACCTGCCAATTTGATGTCCATAGAGGTTCCTGATTTATTTCGGCTGATAAACTGTAATGGTCATGTTGGTGTTCTAACTTGAATATGGATTGAAGTAAGTTACTTAGCTGGTTATTTGGGCTATGTGGTGTTAATTAATTTTAAGGTTTAGGGACTAACACCCATTACAATTTGGGTACAATCATGTTGACCGACTGAAAAGCATTTAAATTTCATGAATATCTTTGGTTTGTCCACAGTTCGAACAGCTTGCTTTCACATGGATGGAACGCCAGAAACTGGGTGGATCCTACTCTTCACATCGAGCCCAGTCAGAAAAGCACGTGGTGGTATGTAGCACAACGCTGCATGCTGATACCATCATGGACTTCCTGAATGAGTTCTACGCACATCCCCTTCTTCAGGTAACTACACTTTTATTGTATTACTCATATCAAATCATGCCATAAACCACTAGGTTGTCAATATGCATCCCCCATGTGCCTCTCCTTCAGTGTTTCCGAAGTTTCTTTCAAATGCGCTTTTAATGGAAAGGAAAAGGAACACAAGGAAAAACTTACAGCATTGTTAAATATTATAACGACCACCTCGTAGGGTAGCGGCTAGTGTTCTTGGTTGTCACCCCGGAGGTCCTAGTTCGATTGCCGGCTCTGACAAAACATTTAATTCTGATCTGAGGGCTGGAACAGGGTCCTCAGCCTCGTGAGGCAATACTGAGTAGAGGTGAGTTTGATTCCCACCTCAACCATCCTTAAGGTGGTTTTCCGTGGTTTCCCAACTTCTACTCTAGGCAAATGCTGGGATGGTTCCTAACTTAAGACCACGGCCGCCTCCTTCTCAACACTAGCCTCAATTACAAATACACATCACAGTGACATTGATTATCAGACAAATTCCACACACACCCAAGTCCACGGGGCTACGAGACCTCGATGTCATGAATCAACAAGAAGTATATGTTCAGTATACAGAAAAGAAATGTAAAATAGTTTTCACTAATTTCACTAATTCACAATGAGTCCATTCTATCTAAAAAATGTTAAGAAGAGAAATTGAATAATGAGGGACAATTTCGGTAAGTTGAATACGATTACTAGGCTTATGTAACCACGTTAGTCCATTCCATCCCATTATTCTCGTTCGTAAAATTGGGTACAATCTATGACGCACACGCACACTTGTAAAATGCAGTTGCTGTTCTGAGCTTCACTAAATATTAAAGAAAACATTTTAGGAAAGATAGAAAACCAAATTAACGCAATACTACTCTCTGGGTGAAACAATCGCTAACCCCTGGAAATTATACCACTAGCCTATCCCCACCTCTTCGCATCTTGCCTACATTCAGATGTGCCTCTTGGAGCACATCAGCGCAGCAGTGACGTTTCGATTCTGAACTTAACAAAACTACAACCAACTTTACGCAATGCGCGTATAAGCGAGATAGCAATGCTGTCAAAATTACCAAGGAAGGGGCCTATTGTTGAAACATACTGTACATATAGACATACAGATTAATAGTGATGCACATCAATATTTAATAATCATTTTGAAATCCATCAATATAAATTGATTACTCTTAGTACAAAACTTGAACTTATCCAACAGCTTATGACCTAGTTTATGAGAAGTTATAAATTCAGAATGCATGGTAGATGTGAGTGATATTCTTATTCTTATAGTTTGTGAGAAGTTATAAATTCAGAATGTGTGGTTGATGTGAGTAAAATACTTTAAACCTCAACAAATTACCATATTGTGTAGAGTTTTTTTTTTTTACTTTCCGTTCAGCCTTATCACATGATAGATCAGAAAGTATATTTTATTTAAGCATTCAACATTTATGGGGTTAGAAAAATAGGTTAATGTATGCCACTTGAGTCAGCATATTGCATATTACATTTCTCGCAATTTAACGTATTTTTTGGAGATTGTAGGATTTCAGTTTTATGTTGGAGACAACCTTTTAGAATATGGCATAGTGTCTGCCAGCTATCGACTATATTGCTCATCTTTGAAGATGGAGGTTGTCCTTCTTCCTTATCATTCTTCGTTTATATCCTATCCACTGTGTGTATCCTTGTTTTATATCACCACTCTTTCTCTGTCGTCTGATTCTTTGTGCTTTTTGCAGGACTACTATGTAGTACTTCTATCCCCCATGGAACTGGATACCACAATGAGGATGATCCTCCAAGTTCCCATTTGGGCTCAGAGAGTCATCTACATCCAGGGGTCTTGTCTAAAGGACGGTGACCTAGCTCGAGCGAGAATGAACGAGGCGGAAGCGTGTTTTGTACTTGCGGCTAGAAACTATGCGGACAAGACTGCAGCAGTAAGTACAATTATGTGTTAAATTTATAAATGTGACAAAGAAAGAATAATGAATGAATAAATAATTATTATTTTCACTACAATTGTTACAATCTATACAGAAACCAGACAGCAGTTATTCGAGCCTAAGGCTATGAGTTAGAAGCTGGTATTCAGAAAGGAGTAAGGCCAGGCTGCAATTTGTCACCCATACTTTTCAATATATACATTCAACTAGCAAACCGACCTAGCTTCGCCCGGGAACAGTTATGAGTTCTTGTCAGACGTAAAAATGGCGACGTTCATGAAACACAAATCCCCCTTCCGTTCAATCTAAAATCACTTATAGTAGGCGAAACATTGAAGATAGAGATATTCTCTCGCGGACTTTATTGTGGAGCATTTCATGCTGAACAATTCTTAACCTCATAGTATATCGATATTTTTAACGGTTTGCCCAGCGTAAGCTTAAAAAGCGCACGGACGCCAGGTTTGTTTTCGACTTTTTCACTGAAATCGTTATTGCTTGGCTTCCTTTGATCATAAATAAATTAATTTCTACAGAAATCTTCCTCGAGATATCCTTTACAGAATGGTGAAAACCGCATCAAAATCCATCCAGTGATTCTCGAGATTACCCGTGACATCCAAGAATCGGGGACTCTGTTTTATACTAAGTAGATGATGATGATGATAATTGTTGTTTTAAGGGGCCTAACATCGAGGTTATCGGCCCCTGTATACTAAGTAGAGACAAGCAATGAAGAAAATTAGAGAAAATTTTAAAATACGAGTCAAGATTCAAGGAGAAATAATTTCAACTCTAAGATTTGCTGATAACATCATCATCTTAGCCGACACACCAGAGGATTTGAATGCGTTTTTAAATGGTAGAGACTCCGTCTTGAGGAAAGAATTCATGATGAAAATCAATAAATATAAAACAAAACAAAAAATAATGGAATGTAGCTGAAAGACATTAGAAAGCCCTTATGGAGCTCAAATTGTCAGGTAAAAAGCTAAAGGAAGTAGGAGACTTCTGTTACTTAGGAAGAAAAATAACTGGTGATGGACGCAGCAAAGAGGATAAAAAATAGTAGTTTGGCTCAGGCAAGGAAGGTATTTCTACAGAAAATAAATCTTTGGCATCGAACATAGATTGAGGTTTTTGGAAGCCATTTTCTGGATCATGGCACTATATGGAAGTGAAACTTGGACTGTTGAAAAGAGGAGAATAGAAACATTTGAAATGTGGTAGCCTATTACAGGAGAATGATGAAGATCAGATGGGTAGATAGTTACAAATGAAGAGCTATGAAGACGAGTGGGAGAAGAGAGATGTTTCTAGCGACTGCTAATGAAGAGAACAGATAGGTTGGTAGACTACTAATACATCCAGGAATAGTAAACTTAGCTATGGAAGGAAGGGTTGGAAGTTAGATCAATGTTAGAATATGTTAAACAGATTGCCTCGGATGTAAGGTGTGGTAGCTATGTGGAGATGACACGATTAGCTCAGGATAGAGACGCATGGAGGGCTGCATCAAACCAGTCAAAAAAACTGAAGACTCAAACGACACACTACAAATCACACAGTCCTAGTAATGAGTCTCTTTTTACCTATTAGCCTACTTTTCACATTTTGCAAATATGAGGAAAAAGTAGACTAATGAGATCGGGCAAATGTGTGTCTGTCTGTCTGTCTGTCTGTCTGTCTGTCTGTCTGTCTGTCCTTCTGTCTGTCTGTCTGTCTGTCTGTCTGGCTGTGTGTGTGTCCCCCCTCCCCCTATCAACTCCCAAACGGCTGCAGCAATCGAAACAAAATTTGGTAGGAGTAAAGATCTATACCTGAATATCTCACGGCCATATTTGAAAATGATGTCATTGCTACCAACTGCTGAAAAATCGCAATCGAAATTTGAGCTCCATGTTGGATATCTTGGAAGGTATGAATGGGAGCTATTTAAAAATTGGCACACGTATAGATAATAATATTGCAGTTTAATTTCCAGGAGGCCATACATGACAGTGTTGCCAAAATGATTATAAGCCTGCTGATAGGTCAAAATTTTAAATGCATATAACTTCTACCCTATCGATTGGATTTCAACCAAATTTCGTATGTGCTATGTGTACATAAACAGATGTGGCTGAGCGTATTCTTAAGAGCCACCAGGGCTGCCAACTGTTAATAAACTGTTAATAAATGCTCTCAATTTTTTTAATCCAAATACCAGTATATCAGAAAGTATGCAAGCTGACAGCTTTAAAACTATCCACACGTATAGTACCTGACATTCTATATTAATTTGGAGTAACTAATATACCTCAGTGCTGCCAACATGATTCTAAGCCTGCTGATAGGTCCTATTTTAAAATGCATGTAACTTCTATATTAACTAATGGATTTAATTCAAAATTGACACAACAATAGATCATATTATTTTAGATTATTTCTGACCAATACATGTATGTCAATGTTGCCAACATGATTTTACGCGCGCTGTTAGATCCAATGTTTAACTGCATGTAACGTCCATGCTATCCATTGGACTTCAACCAAATTTTGCATTCTGTACCTTAAGAGATGGAACTAAGAATATATTCAGTCACCAGGGCTGCCAACTGTAGTTCTCTATTAGGCTACATTATGCCAGGTATACAGTACCGACAGTAGTGGCTACGCTGGCTAACGCGCAGCATTAGGTCATGGGGCCAAGCTCTCTGCTGACTCGGTAGACGCGTGGGTTCGAGCCCCACCGTCGGCCGTCCTTGAAATAGTTTTATGTGGTTTCCCATTTTCAACACCAGGCAAATGCTGTGACGGTACCTTCTGACAGGCCACGGCCGCTTCCTTCCACATCCTTGCCCAGTTTCATTCACCATCATGCATTTCATCTCTCATTAACTCCTCTCATGAGGTTGGCGTCAGGAAGGGCATCCGGCCGTAAAAACTATCGCCACAAAGACCTCCATCGCATCTCATCCCCGACCCCGTTGGAAAACGGGAATAATAAGGGGTAGACATACATACATGCCAGGTATACAGTATTTCGTCTCTAAAAGCCAGTGGCTTAGTATACAGTATTTCGAACTAATTAGAAATTTCGATATTACCAACTTAATTTCGTCATTATTATAGATAGATCCATATAGATTAATCATTGGCATGAATCTTAAATTTTAAGAAAAGTAGGCTCTTTAGTTCGTCACGGAACTTCTTGTTTTTCTTGTGTGTTTGTAAAAATCTATCTATATTAAAATTAAACAAATGATTCCTCTTTTCATATCATAATAATTCCAAAAGTAATTTCTATATTAAGAATTTTCCACAATAGCATAAAGGGAATCTGTTTATACAAAATTATTGAGTTGAAAATATTTGCTCACTTGTGAATAAACAAAGTTTTGCTCATTATTAATCAAATGGAGTATCACTCGGCTAAAATGTCCAGACAGTGGACGCCTTCAGTTAGTGTATAGGCAGCTATGTCAATGAAGTGCCAGAAAATGTTGCAATATCAAATTTTTACCGGTGATCCAAAAGCTCCACAAAAGCTCATAAATCCCATATGATTACTCCATTTCTCAATTCAATAAATTTGTCAAATCGAAAGCTGGTGAGTTTGCCCCAAACACCTCTTCACAAAGTATAAAAATTTTAATGACAACTCATATCACCTCACCCCCTCCTCTCCCTACCCTCGACTCTGTGAAAGTTGGAATAATAACTCATATCACCTCACCCACTGCCCCTTCCCCTCGACCCTATAAAAATTGGAATATAACTCATATCACCTCACACTCTCGACCCTGTAAAAATTGGAATAATTACTCATATCACCTCACCCCCTGCCCCCTCCCCTTGACTCTATACAAATTGGAATATAACTCATATCACCCCACCCCTTGACCCTGTAAAAAATGGAATAATTACTCATATCACCCCACCCCCTTGACCCTGTAAAAATTGGAATAATAACTCATACCACATCCCTCCATCCCCCCTCGACCCGTTAAAAATTGGGCTATTTACCCATATCACCTCACCCACTCCGCCCCCCTCGACACTGTAAAAATTTGAATAATTACTCATATTAACCCACCCCCTCGACTCTGTAAAAATTGGAATAATAACTCATATCATCTCACCTCCCCCTTCGACCCGTTAAAAATTGGAATACTAACTCATACCTCCTCACCCTCCCCCCCCCCTCCCCCTCACCCCCCCTCCCCCCACCGTGACCAGTTAAAAATTGGAATACTAACTCATATCACCTCATCGCCTCACCCCGCCCCCTCCCCCTCGACCATGTAAAAATTGGAATAATACCTCATATCACCTCACCTCCTTCCCCCCCCCCCCATCTCCTTAACCCTGTAAAAATTGGAATGCTAACTCATATCACCTCACCTCCTCCCTCTCGACCCTGAAAAATTGGAATAATTACTCATATCATCTCATCCTCTCCACCCACCCTCGACCCTGTAAAAATTTAAATAATTACTCGTGTCACCTCACCCCCAAACCCTACAAAAATGGGAATAATAAGAGGTGTAAATACTGCACACACCTACATGGAGTGAGATAGCCGTCCATATATCACAACTTGCAAAGATAAACTTTGAAGATTGTTTTTTATTTAGCAGAAAAAGTCATGTTGAACATTTAGGTTCTAAAAGTTACCATTTAATTCCATTCTCAATTAAAAATTTGATAATTTTAAATTATCAATCAGATATTCCTTTTGTATAGGCTACCTAGACGCACTATATCCTACCTATGCCATTATCATATTACAATGTTTTCATTTTTGTGTTCATTTTAGGATGAACATACGATCCTGAGATCGTGGGCTGTGAAGGATTTTGCGCCGAATGTGCCTCAATATGTGCAGATCTTCCGACCAGAAAATAAGCTTCATGTAAAATTTGCTGAGCATGTAGTATGTGAAGATGAATTTAAATATGCATTGCTTGCCAATAATTGTACATGTCCGGGTGCATCGACACTCGTCACATTGCTCCTCCACACATCCAGAGGACAGTAAGTTTCACTTATTCAGTCAGTAACTCAAAAATTGTAAATAATTTAAGTAACTACTGTACTTTAAAGATCTGAGATAGAATATCTATAAATTAAATAATATAACTCTTTGCAAGTCTTTTTTTTAAATAGAAGTGCAATAACAACTTATGCAGTATCTGTGTTTTCTTATTATGCATCAATATTCTACCCTCAAATGACTCTTTGTTATGAATTAAATCAATGTTTAGTGTTGATAGGAGGGTCATTTACTAATTATTTGTATTTAATCAAAACAGGTAAGAAAAACATACTTTATGTTCGACGATGTCGAAATGTAAATATTATATGTCAGAAAACTGTACTCATTATAGTACAAGTTTTCATTATGGGACAGTTTCTCCCACCAATCAGAGCTCATGAAACAGTTGTTTGACCAATTAGGTAAGGATAGCATCGCACCTGCGCTGAGTTCCAATGCCTTCTAATTTGAATTTCACTGTGTGGCCTAGTGTCATAGAGGGGTAATCGAGGAGGCCATGGTCAAATACAAGGTATTCTCTGCATCCCATACGCTCTGTTCAGTACATAAAACTGGCGAAATCTCGACAGATATTTATGAATAGTTATGTTCGAACATAAAATAGTTATAATAATTATCGTCGAACATAAATAGCCGTATGCAACTCGCCTATAATGGTAATTAGACACTCGTATGGAAATTATAAAACTCGCATACACTCGTTTTATAAACAAACTTGTGTCTTAATTATTGCCATTATAGGCTCGTTGCATAATGTACTATTTCGGAAATACAATTTATTATTAGTTAGTTATCGTTATTTTAAGGGGCGGAACTACGAAGTAATCTGCCCCTAACAATGTATTATGTTACTATGATTTAGCTGAGGGGAGGAGAGTGAGAATTAGCTTCCATATAATATGTGAATGTGTTTAGCTATAGTGCTAGAGACAAGAATGCAGACTTTATTGAAACACTTTAAACAGGGAAAATACACGACCAATCGTGGTACTAGAATTTCAAACGTACTAGGAGGGAAAACAACTTACGCGCGTACACATTAGTGAGGTAAATTTTGCGGCATTTAATATTTAGTTGTAGATATTGCTTTAACTGTAATTGTGATAAATATTTTGTTAGTTTTGTAAATTTTCTGTATTCTTCAGAAAATATTATCTTCACTAAGATACCGGTACTTCGTCAGTTCTATAATCGGTTAATCGTGAATCATTACTAAGATTTTCAAATTTTTTACTATGAGCACAACTGGGGTTTCTTTTAATCAGCTATTGACTTGAGTTGACATCTTAGACCATTTTTGCAATGGGTGTTTTTCTCAAAGTTATCCTTAGGTTTATCATGATATTTAACCTCACATTAGTACAATTTCTCCAAATTTTACGTTATGTACTTACTTCCCTTTTACGGTATCCTATCTTGTTATTCTTTTTGATACTTGAAACTAAATCTAATTTAATTTTCTTACAGAGAAGGCCAAACATCGCAAGAAGAATGGCATAGACTTTATGGAAAATGTTCTGGAAATGAAATATACCATATTGTATTGGGAGACAGCAGATTTTTTGGTGAATATGAAGGGAAGAGTTTCACCTATGCTAGCTTCCATTCTCATAGAAAGTAAGTTATTTTTGAAACGTTTAATCTGACTTGGTACAACAATCATACGATAGGAAAATAGAATAACACTACTACGGTATATTTTCCATTGACTTATTTTCTGAGAACTTTTACCATGGTTTATTGTTATTATTATTATTATTATTATTATTATTATTATATAAAGGTTACGGATAACATTTTAGCACAGACAATGGGTTTTACCAGAGTGTGAGGGGTCTGGTGTGGAACCAGGAAGTTCCCGATAAATGTAAAAGTATCTTGTATTCACCATATTTCACACCTATATTGATACACGCAGCAGGCACGTGGACAACTAAACGGGATGAAAGTTGAATTCAGGCAGCAGATATGAAGTTCCTTAGAGGTATAATTGGAGAGGCTCGCAGAGACAAAATCAGAAACAAAGAATTTAGGGAAAAAACAGAATTCTCGAAGTTACAATACAAAATCGAGATCAGTTAACTAAAATGGTATCGACAGTCCTTGCTAAGAGCGTTTTGTTGTGCCGCATTGGCTCATTGGCGGACAAAGCCAAAGGTTTCGGGTTTGTTTTCTGAACCCAACATGGCATTTTTAATTTCTATATTGCATACTCAGGATGTTACAAAACTAAATGGAGATTATCGGGGTTGGATCCCTTGCATGAAAAGAAGAAATAGAGGTCATATACAAGTGGGTCTGGAAATCCACACTCTCAGAGGTATGACCCTTTGTTGAATGCCTTGTAATGGGAAGGTTTGGCTGATGGATGTTCTAGAGCAAGATTGAGGGATATATTTTTATTTTAGCCTACTTTTCACATTTTGCAAAAATGAGGAAAAAGTAGACTTATGAGATCGATCCGGGAAAATGTGTGTCTGACTGGCTGGCAGGCTGTGTGTGTGTGTCCCTCCCCTATCAACTCCTAAACAGCTGCAGCAATCGAAACCAAATTTAGTGTGAGTAAATATGTATACCGGAATATCTCAAGCCCATATTTGAAAATGATGTCAGAGCTACCAACTGCTGAAAAACGCACCAGAAATTTGAGCTCCATGTTGGATAACTTAGAAGCTATGCATGGGAGCTATTCCAAAATTGGCATACATGTAGATCATACCATTTCAGTTTAATTTCAAGGAGGCCATTTATAACAGTGTTGCCAAAATAATGTTAAACCTTCTGATAGGACCAAATTTTAAACTCATATAACTTTTACACTATCAATTGGATTTCAACCAAATTTTGTATGTAATATGTGTACATAAACAGATATGACTGAGTACATTCTTAAGAGCCACCAGGGCTGCCAACTGTTAATAATTGCTCTCTCTCTATTTCTTATCCAAATACCAATATATCAGAAAGTATGCAAGCCGACAGCTTTAAACTATGCACACTTATAGTACCTGACATTTAAGATTGATTTGGAGTAACTTAAATACGTCAGTTCTACCAACATGATTCTAAGCCTGCTGATAACACCACTTTTTAAATACATGTAACTTCTATACTATCAGTTGGATTTCAACCAAATTTCGTATGTGCTATGCGTAACATAACAGATATGACTATAAGCATTCTTAGGTGCAATCAGGGCTGCCAACTGTTAATAAATGCTGTCTATATATTTTTACCCTAATATCAATATATCAGAAAGTATGCAAGCCAATAGCTCTACACTTTGCACACGTATAGCACCTGACATTCTAGATTAATGTGGAGTAATTAATATAAGTCAGTGCTGCCAACATTATTCTATGCCTGCTGATAGGTCCAATTTTAAAATGCAAATAACTTCTAAACTCACAAATGGATTTCATCCAAAATTTGCACAACAAGATGTCATAATATTTCAGATTATTTCTGACCGGCATACGCATGACATTGTTGCCAACATGCTATTACGCGTGCTGATAGATTCAGTGTCTAACTGCATGTAACGTCCATTGGACTTCAACCACATTTTGTATTCTGTACTTTAAGAGATGGAACCAGGGAGGGAAGTGAGGCGGTATGCGCCGGTATGGAATACCGGCTCTGCTTTCAAAGGCCCAATGGCATACCGTCACTGCTTTCAATGTCAAATAGCATACCGCCACTGAAAACCAATGGATCTTAAATTTGTTTACGCCGTAGGAATTAATATAATTACCTTACATGATCATTCACCACTGGTAACAAGCTACCTTCAGCGATAAGCATTCGCCTGTAGACATCGCCAATATAGAACCGTGCGTTCCTTTTAAAAGCGAACCCGTAGAGCGCTTCAGCATCGCTGCAGTTAACTAGAGTGGAAAAAAGAACGGCCATGGCCGTCCATGCAGCAAAACTCATAAAGTGAGATCTTATACGGATGCTAATTATATGTCAGTAACAAACAAACAAAAATTAATTTAGTTCCCCACTTCACTCATTTAATTTTATTTATCTAGCCTATATAGCCTAAATAATAATTCACACATATATTCTTTACGTGAAAATTAAATTTATTACTTAAGCACGATGCAATTCTGAGTGAATAGAACAATTTCCTGCATATCCCGTTACGTTGTAAGGGAGGGGTATGCTTTTTTGATGTTGAGATATGACAGGGAATATATCTTTGGATAGCATACCGCCTCTGTTTTTTTCCCACTTCCTTCACTGGATGGAACTAAGAATATGTTCAGTCACCAGGGCTGCAAACTGTAGTGCTCTATTAGGCTACATTATACAAGGTATATTTCGAAATAATTAGACATTTCGATATTACGAACTTCATTTCGTCATTATTCTAGATAGGTTCATATACTGTAGATTAATCATTGGCATGAATCTTAATTTTAAGAAAAGTAGGCTCTTTAGTTCGTCACAGAACTTCTTGTTGTCTAATAAGAGAGAGAACAATCATGGGAAGATATTTGTGGGAGACTGGGAATGGTTACAGTATATATGGGTCAATGTTATCATTTATATAAAGTTAATCTAAGTGATAATAACTGGGGCAAATATTATTTTGTGGGGAGAGAGGAAATAGGATGAAACTGTTCGCCAGTTGTTATTTTCAGCCCCATGCCTCCAAATGTTCGGAGTTTTAACATGAAACACAAAATATAGACACAGACACCCAACAAAGAGAACACTGACACACCTTTGAAGGAAATACACCAGAACCACAATAACCCATGGATAACAACAGAATTAATTCAGCTAATAAAACGAAGGGACCTACTACATGCTAAACTTAAAACTAACATTCACAGAAACAAAAACCTCTTAAAGGAAGAGCACATAATATGTAGGAACAAAGCAACAGCTTTAAAACGGAAACTGAAATCCTCATACTATGAACATAAATTAACATTGAACGCCAATACCATTAAAGATACTTGGAAAGTAATCAATGAAATGATCTACAACTGCACAACTGAAAACAAAGATGGTCCCAGTGATATAATAATTGATGGTAAATCTTTCACAGGAAAAGAAAATATTTGCAATGCTCTAAACACTCACTTTATAAACATAGCACACAAGTTAGCCAAAAACATCCTCCCAGGGAAGAAAGTTAATGAAATTAATGTCAACACAGATTCCATATTTATGACCCCGACTAATGAGATGGAAATTCGCAATATTATATTAAGCCTTTTAGAGACTGGCCTGGTACCTGATGATCTAAACATAGCACGAGTCATACCAGTCTATAAAGGAGGTGACAAAAGCAATCCAGACAATTACAGACCCATTTCCATCCTCCCACCCATATCCAAGGTACTCGAAACAGTAGTAAAAAACAAAATTGTTAATTTTTTAAATAAAAATGATTACTTCTACAAAGGGCAGTATGGATTCCGAGAAAACTCAAGCACAGAAATAGCCACAATTGATATAATCTCTAACTTGCAGGATGTCATAGACAATAAGATGACAGTGAGTGGCCTTTTCATAGACCTGAAAAAGGCGTTTGATACTGTTGACCATGACATTCTTTTAGGGAAACTTGATAAAGCAGGTATCCGAGGAGTAGCTTGGACTTGGTTTAAAAATAACCTGTCTAATCGTAAGCAGTATGTTGAAATAAATGGCTACAGAAGTGAGGAGGTAAATATTACCCATGGTGTGCCCCAAGGATCAATACTGGGTCCTTCCCTCTTCTTAGTATATATTAATGACATAGCAACACTCAGTTTCCATGGTAATATAACGTTGTTTGCAGATGACTTAAGCATCTTTTACAATGCGTACACCACCAACACGCTGATTACACACATGCAGGAGGACACGAATACCATACTTGGCTGGACCCAGTCAAATAAATTAACAACAAATGAAGGTAAAACAAATTATTTAATAATATCTAAGCGTAGAACAAAGTTAGACATCACTCAGAATATAATGCTGAATGGAAAGGCAGTTAAAAGGGTCTCATCTGTCAAATACCTAGGCCTGATAATAGATGAAAATCTCTCCTGGGAAAAGCACATTGATGCATTAGTTTAAAAAATATCACCTGCTGCTGGGATGATAAAAAAAATTGAGCTACTATATCCCAAAATATCTACTCAGGAAAGTGTATTTTTCCTTAATCCATAGCCACTTACAATATTTGAATACAATTTGGATAAAATGCTCAAATTACCTAAAAAAGGAAATTGAGGTAATTCAGAATAGAGCCATAAGAAATATGTATAACTACCCTTTTTTAACACCTACCCAACACCTTTATATTACGAGTAAAATTCAACCAGTAGCCCTAAATATAGAAATCAAATCAAATGTCCTGATGTACCAAATCCTACACAAAGGTATCCACACAAATCTAAACTTCACTAAACAATCTGATTTACACGCTTACAAAACTAGACATGCAGATGACATATCACTTTTCCATATAAATTCCAAACAATATGGCAGTAAAAGCATTAAGTATAGTGCCTTTGTAAAGTTCAATAGACCACCAGAAAATATAAAAATTGCACCTAGCCTACCAATCTTTAAAAGGAGGCTAAAACAGTTTATGTGGAATGATTATAAAATGTCAGTTTAAGAAATTCCAAAATCTGAGAAGACAAAAGAAGACTACATTGTGTACAAAAACTTATGAAAGCTACAAAATGTTGTATATATTTTCATACTGAAAACTTGTAAACTAAACATTGAATTGTAATTTGTCGCCAACAAGATAAAACTGTACGATTCCTTTGTATATGAGTCCTTGACTAGTTAAGGGATTAATAAAATGCATTATTATTATTTAAGAAGCCAGTAAGACAGTGTCATCTAAACAAGAAGGTGTGATTAGATAAGAGGGTAGCAGTAAGTTTATTCGTGTTGGAGGGAAGGGGTGGAATTAGTATATTCACATTTGTTATTATGTGTTTTGTTGTTTGTTTAGTATTGTTTTTTTGTTTGTTTTGTTTTGTGTTTTGTTTTCTGATTTTGTGTTTTTTATTTTGTTTTGTTTTTTGTTTTTTTGTTTTGTTTTTTGCTGTTTTGTGTTTTGTTTTGTTATTTTATTTTGTGATCTTTTGTTTTGTGTTTTGTTTTTGGTATTTTTTTAGTGGTTTTGTATTTTGTTTTTAGTGGTTTTGTGTTTTGATGTTTCGTTTTGTGTTTTGTTGTCTTGTTTTTGTGTTTTGTTTTCTGGTTTTGTGTTGTTTTGTATTTTGTGTTTTTTTGTTATGTGTTTTGTGTTTTTTATTTGTTTGGTTGTCTTGTTTTGTGTTGTTTTGTGTTTTGTTGTTTTGTTTAGTTGTCTTGTTTTGTTTTTGTGTTTTGTTGTTTGTTTTTGTGTTTTATTTGTTTTTTTGTGTTTTGGTGTTTTATTTTGTTCTTTTTGATTGTGTTTTGTTTTTATTGTTCTATGTTTTGTTTTTTGTTTTGTGTGTTTTGTTTCGTTTTGTAGAAAATTCATTTTTCTCATTTTCCTTTTTGGGAACAAATTTTAAATTGTAATTTTATTGTAATTTTGACACCAAGGACTAGCCACAATTTGCAAATACAGTAAATCTTTTCTATGGTATTCTAATATGTATATTCTAATCCTTAGGTATGGTGTTGCACTTGTGGGTGTTAGACCATCAGAACTTCCAGAATTTTATGAAGATACAATTCTTCTGAATCCTGGCCCACGACATATCATGAAAAAGAGTGATACGTGTTACTACATGAGTATCTCGAAAGAGGAGAACTCAGCCTTCATCCTGGGGAACCAACAGAGCATCAACACGATAATAGATACAACTACTGGAATGGAAGAGAAAGATACGAGTAAGGAGAAATCAGGAGGAGGGCAATCACAAATCAACAAATCTGATGGTATCAAACTCCAAGTTCAGATCCCCAACTCTGTTCGCCCGCGTGAGTGTTTGCATGGCTTCGCTTTGTGGTCTATGGTTCTATCTGGAGAAAAAAATAACTTTGATAAATTTTTATTATTGTAACTAATTGAAAATGATCTTGTACAATAGTCATGCACAAGAATTGTCCACCCAAACCCAAGTAACCAACTCTGTGGCTCTGCAGCTCATTAAGGACCTTCGACTACCAAATGACCGCTGTTCAGCCAAGTGGCCTGCAGATTGCAAGGTGATGCATGTTTAACACAATGTATCTACTTGGCTGTTAAGCTTGGCTTTCTTGATCATGGCCGCTGTCTCTTGGATAAGACAGCTACTCAATTATCCTCAAAAGGCTAAGTGCACCTCGTACCTGGCCTCATGTCATCTCTAAAATCCCTAACAGAGCTAGGAATCAAACCCAGGACCTCTTAGGCATGAAGCAAGTGTGCTAGCCCTACACCATGTGGCCGACTCTACTCAAACCCACCCAAGGATATTTTACCAGTGGCATGAACTGCTGTTGCACACCATGCATAGTACTTTACACATAAATGATGCGAATAATGTTAAGTGTGGTACATTCTTTAAAGAAGAACCAAGAGGAAAAATGCCAGTAGGAAGACCACAAAGTTCCTGGATAAATGAAATCTCCAAACTTTGTAGACATCTGAATGTGGACAACTGAAAGCTTTCTTTAATAATAAATTACTTGTTTCCTTTTTGATGCAAATCCTAGACAAATTAACTTATTTACATAATTATTTCTTTAATGTGTTCCTTGGTTCAATACTGTTACACCCTGGGGTTCCTACAGGGTATAACCACCCCCCATCAGCCCCCCTTCACCACTCTTCACCCCATCTCACACCTAAAACATAAAAGGAATCAACAACACCAACAAACCATCTGGCCATTTTACTCTAAGCCTAGCCGGCTACTTCCACATAGCAGGTTATAACCCCAAAGTAGCACAAGAATTTGCCGATTCCTGACACAGCATTGACACTTTCAATAAATACACGCCTGAACCAGGAAATGAGGATCTGTCTCTACCTGTCATCAGCCAAATACGCCGAAGGTGCTGCCCAACGACATAGCAGATTTGGTGAGTGTGTACCCAGGGGTTGTTATCCCGAGTATCTCCTTTCTAACACCAAACCTTTTAAACTTGTTATCATGCATCACCCAAACAATTGGTGGTTAGACACCAACTTAACCCCTTAGCAATTGGTTGAGACGTCGGGCACGCCTCACCAAACACATAGTTAGGGAACTTAACCCCCTAACAATACCCTCAGGCAGGAACTGAACTGCAGTCTGATGAAAGAACGTACTCCTCACAGCTAATCACCAGATTCGAAGGCAGAGACTATACAAGATGCCATTCCCATTTCATCTTATGCATGACTGTTGTACAAAAATAGTTCAGCAACGAAGATACTAAAGAATTCAGATAATTCCATTATTTCTTTCTTTCTGATCCCAAACCTCTCATCTACTGTAACTATAACCAAATACTAAAACTGGACTCTCCCATGAAAAGAGGTGATATCCAGTGAGTGTCCAGTATTAGGGTTCAGTCATATTTTCTACCTGACTTATAATGTTAGACTTAACTAGCCAACTCCTAACTGTTATAACACTAATAAACTTAACAATGAACTTAATCATTATTATATTTCGCTTTTGATTACATCCCTTCTTCATAAACATAAATTAATTTCTAAAATTAATGTTAAATATTTTATATTAATTTCTCCAAGTTGTGTGCATTCCTTACACTTGGTAGATCGTACCAGAACTGATGCTCCATACTAAGCTTCAACAGAGATTTGAAAATTATTATCAACAAGTATCTTCAGGCTGGTTTTCATTATCAAGGTATGAAAGTAAAATCCTAAATTATGTTTGATTTGTACAAAGCAGTGAGATGGCAATTGTTTGATGTGTGTTGCGTAGCAAGTTTGTTAATAAAGGAATATTTATTATAACTTGACAGAGGTCTCCAAAACATTATGCAAACCTTGATTTTTATTTTTTGTTTTAATTGAAATTTTGTAGAATCCTACCTTTTCCAGTAACTTAATTCAATTTGTCATATTCTAGTTTTAATATCTTAAACTTTGTAATTTGTGAATTCTGTTTGGTATGTAGCCTACCTTAAAACTCTTCAAACATTCTGTTATACTCAAACTATTCTTCAGTGTAGTTTTTCCCGGTAGTCAGATTTTCCTCTGTTGTTTTCACCAGATTTCTATTCTTTATTGAGTTTTCAAAGAAAAATACCACAGGCTCTTTTTATATGGCATGATATCTCTCCTAGATGTTCCTAATTGCATTTAATATCAGAAGACTTGTCAAGTTATACTGAATAATTTTTTTCTTGGTGTTTATAATGTGTTGTTGTGTGTTGCTGCAACTTCTTACTTCTGTCTTTTTTCCTTGCTTTATATGTGGCTGGAAATAATGTGTGGTGTTGGATGTGCACTTGTACATAATTTAGTATCCCTGATTGTTTCTTATTTATGTTTACATAATTCTATTACCAAGAGATATCAGAAAGTTCTGAGACTAGGTCCATTAATCAAAAACAGAGCTCTGAAAATGTAAGCAAAAACGCAGTTGAAATACAGCAGTAGCCCATTGACTTGAACTTATCCTTAGGAGGAGGCAAAAAGTAGCCCAAAGAATCATGTCTTTTTATACTATGCCAGCAGGTACATTTCTGTGATGGAGTACCCAATTCTCCTCTCATGATATTTAAGATTTATCATGTCAAATGTCCCCCCTAACCCCCTTGATTTTTCAATGATGTTCTGAAGCATGAATGTAATATAAAACATATTACACAGTTCATTGTTTCTTTGCTATAAGACTGATCAATACCATACTGTAGTTTTGAAGTTCTCCATAACCAAACTTGATGCAGAATTTTGAAGTTAATTGTCTAGGCAGTCAAGTTTGCAGTTTAAACAAATTTGCACTGCACCCATGCACATGGTTGCTCTATCATGTGACTCAATTTCTGATGATCACAGAATTGCACTAATCACATACTGACTGTTATGTGCCCATACCTGTAGTATGTTGCATTCTGTCTTTGTTTCATGGAAGTACTCTGGGAACTTAATGATAACTTACCACCTTGTACAAATATCAAAATTAGACATTTAAGCACATTTATCTAAGTGTATCAGAGGGGGAAAAAATAGTCCAATTTTCATACCTTGGCTTTATTTCATTTTTTATGTTTCCTACTATCTCACTAAAAACTAGCTTACATAAATATTTCAATATATTCTTCCAATATAAATCAAGATTCAAATAAATAACCTCCTTACATTTAGCAACTGTTTGAATCACAATAACTATTTATTTCATTGTTAATACAGTATTTAAATAGAAATCAATGAATTACCATCTTTCTGTATCATTTAGGGGCACTTCTGGAGTTTAGGTGGTACGGATTTTTTTTTATTATTATTTTTTTTCAAAACAGGATATTTTAAAATCAATTATGGGTATATCGAGAGTGCTGATCACGAACATAGACTACTATTAGTTTTGCACCCATATTAATATTTCTTATTTCAAAGTGCCAAAATTAAACAAAGTAAAAATTGTTATACACTCTAGTACACATCTCTTCACACTAGTACTAAGTCCTTCAAAATGCAAAAATTGAACAAAATAAAAATTGTCATACACACTAGTACACAGCTTTTCACACTAGTATTTTTTACATGAGAGCACGCCCCACGGCAATTTGCTCACATACGTGATAAATTGTAGTTATAATTTTAAAGTGAAAAATACAATTCTAAAACTTTAAAATCATCTTTAGAAACAAAATTTACTTACCATAAAATGCTATTTATAACTTGAAATCATTATAAGTACTATAAATAGTGTAAGAAGAATAGGGTAAAGTGTGGAAAATTAGTTTATCAAGCTAAAAATTGGTGGAGAGATTCCTTGAGATTCCTGGATCAAAATACTAAAAGTCCCAAAAAATCCCTCATGGGGAACATGCCGCCATCTTGGAAAAATGGCCGGCGTCTTGGATTTCGTATCCAGCATCGCATTGAACGTCATAACTCGGTACCTAAGGGTGATAGGGACATGCGGTTTGGTCAGGATAACTTACCAGAATGCAGGCTATCATTTTGACACTACCTAACCAAGATAACTATCGAAATAGTTATTATAAATCACTTAAACAAACTCTCATAGGGTAGCGTTAAAAGCCATCCTGATGTTCAATTTCGATTTTTCACCTTTTACTGTCATGGGATTGAAAAAAGTATCGAAATAAATGCTGTTAAGCACATCAAAATGCACAAAAATATGTAATCAGCACTTTCGTAAACCAAAAATTACGGGTGTGAGAAGTTGTCAAACATGCGCATGCAACCCGAGGAGCGGCGCGCCGAGGAGGGGGGCTTCATAAAGCCGGTGCAACTGGTGATGTAAACATATTCTGTAGGCGCAACTATGCCCCTTTTTTTAATGATAAGTAAACATTTGACAGTTTTATATAGAAGGATAGCATCTTATAACCTAATAAATAATGAAAAAAACAATAATTAATTTGTTAATATAGTAACTTTGCGCTCTAAAACTCTCTTTCTTAGCTACTTATATTGAATGTATAAAGAGAAAAGAATATTTCCTTTTAATTGTAATAATTTAAATATTTTTGCGCTACGCTACTATGTAATTAAACTAAGAATGGACTGTTCGTCCACGCGTTGCCGAGTGACATCCCTGCCGCTGCGCCGTCAGAGCGCTCTCGTTCCCCCACTCCACCTTCCCTGTGTTGTTTAGCAGTGGCGCCGGCCGGCCGGCCGAAATGAACGTCTTTATGGTAACGTTTATCATTAAATTTATCTTAAACGGTACGCCACAGAAAAGAATCATAAAAGCGAAAAATGTGTGTTTCAGTTTGAACTGTCCATTTATGCTCATTTTGCCGTTTCCTGTACTTTATAAAAGTCCTACATCAAAAACGATTTTACCATTAAATTCTATGCAACACGTAGAACTTGGGCAAGCTTGCCAAAGGCAAGACTTCAAGCATCTCGAAAAATTCACAGAATGGCTACGTATACATTCTCCTTTTGACAAACCTCAAGATATTTTGGTGTCCTTATCAACCGGTGTTATAGGTGACGAAACGGTGACCTGCGACTCAGCTTGGGAGATAGGAACCGCGACTTTGAAGAATCTGGAAGGGAAATCGTTCGCCGAAGTTAAACTCCAACGAAAGGACAAAGTTGTCACTCTTGCAGCTCTTGTTGTCCGAGGTGAGACCGTACCAGTAAATCCGAACCAGCTGTTTCATCGGATTGCGTGTGTCGATCGCAATGAAGAGGACCTTGAATCTTGCTTTGAATGAGAGTTTGTTTTATTGCCGCCAGCGCTGTTCGATGCTTCAACTATCAGAAAAGGTACAAAATGAACTTTACGGACAGTGATAGAGAAGTTGTGTGCACGAATGACCTGTCTTCCCGAAGACGTTACCTACGTGTTTGACGGTGGAGATCTCCAGCACCGGGTGGTATGACCGAAATCGGGAACCTTCGATGATGTTTATAAGAACTACATTTCGTACATCAAGGCGAACTATCAAGGGAAAGCTACTGTAGTGTTCGACGGCTATTCCGAAAGTACCACGAAAGACGTGGAGCATATGAGACGACGTGCCAAGACGTCATCTTCTGAAGTTTTGGTGGATTTGGAAGTGCAAGTGGTCTCGTCGCATCATCAGTTCCTAGCCAACACTTCAAACAAATCAAGATTCGTCGCACTTTTAGGTCGTTGTTTCGAAGAAAAGGGGATTCCAGTTATTCATGCCAAGTCTAATGCTGATCATCTCATCGTGTCAACAGCGATCAAGGAAGCAAAGAAGGGAGGTCATGTGGCAATTGTTGGAAAGGATACCGATTTGTTGGTATTTCTTTCGAGCCTTGCAGAACGCGATAGAAACGTCTATATGCTGGTGCCACCATCAAAAGCCCATCCGAATAAACTCTTTGGCTCTACGGAATTGCAGAAGGCTCTTGGGGACATGACCGACAATCTTCTCTTCCTCCATGCCATGTCCGGTTGCGACACAACTTTGGCTCCCTACAGGAAGGGGAAAGTTCACGCGTTCAAGACTTTAAACAATAACCCAGGTCTTCGCCAAAGAGTTGCTGTTTTTAACAGCGCAGACGCTGCAGTGGAAGAGATCGTGAAGGCAGGGGAAGAGTTCTTTGTAGCGTTATATGGAGGTAGAACTACAGATAGTCTAAACAAGACAGGGTATAGTCAGTACCTTAAGACCATTGCCAAACAACGACTCCATGCAGACTTCGACCTCTCAAGACTTCCACCAACATCAGCAGCATCTCGACAGCATAGCCCAAGAGTTTACCACCAAGTGCAGGAATGGCACGGAATCTCTCTTCCACCTACTGAGTGGGGATGGAAGAAGAACGGAATCGGCAAATTTTTACCGATTCCAACAGAATCTCCTCCCGCACCAGACTTCCTCCTAAACCTCATCAGCAGCAGGATGCAGCAGCAGATCTTGCGGTTGCCGAAGACAAGGACTCTCCTGTTCAGCAATGTGCAGCAATTGCATTGGTGATGGTTCTTCTAACAAGCCAGAGCCAGATACTCTTGATGATATGGCGAGTGAGGAACAGGAGGACAACCCGGAAGAATTGCCATGCAGATCCTCGCCACCTATTCTCCGCAGAGTAGACTCTTCTGAAAGTTCAACCTTACCAAAGAAAAAGCGTCAAGATTAAGGCAAGTGTCACGTTTTCTTTACCAACACATGACCAATATTCACGCGTACGATATAATTAATAGTTGGCCTTATTCCTTTAGAGGGACACCGCACTACAGCGTCCCGTGGCAGCAGATCTTCTCTTTTCCGTGTTTGTCGTGTTTGTACAAAATAAATTGTAATGTGCTTAAACGTTAGTGTCTTTATGGTGTGGTATAAGATAGCAAATAAGCAAATAGCTGCTTAATTTATTTTCTAATATTAAAGTTTATCTTTCCTTTTCTATATAAATCTATACTAATATAAAGCTGAAGAGTTTGTGTGTGTGTTTGTGTGGTTATGTGTTTAAACGCGCAAATCTCTGGAACTACCAGTCCGATTCGAAAAATTCTTTTTTTATATGATAGCCTGATTCAAGAGGAATAGTTTAGGCTATGTAGCATTAGGCTACACCTCTCAGGTGACCTTCAAGATTGATTTTTGTTCAGTAAGTCGGTAGGACAAGTGCTCCCGAACAGCTCTATCCGCATGCGCTGGCGTTATGGTTAGTGATACGTACACCGTTTCACCTATCTGAACCAAAATTTGTATACTTACCCTTTGGAACCATGATGGTGACACTGTCTACGTGAAATTTATGACAGACCAGTCCATTCCCTGCATTTAGGCCCTTTGGTTCAAATTTACACCTTTTCCCCGATCTGAGCCAAAATTTGTATACTTACCCTTTGGAACCCTGCGAGTAACACTGTTTACATGAAATTTCGGACAGACCACTCCATTCCTTGCATTTAGGCCCTTTGGCACAAATCTACACCGTTTCACTGATCAGAACCAAAATTTGTATACTTACCCATTGGAACTCTGCGAGTAACACAGTCTGCATGAAATTTATGACAGACCAGTCCATTCCCTGCATTTAGGCCCTTTGGCACAAATCTACACCCTTTCAACAATCTGAACCAAAAGTTGTATACTTACCCTTTGGAACCCTACGAGTAACACTGTTTACATGAAATTTCGGACAGACCACTCCATTCCCTGCATTTTGGCCCTTTGGCACACATCTATACCGTTTCACTGATCTGAACGGCAATTTGTATACTTACCCTTTGGAACCCTGCGAGTAACACTGACTGCATGAAAATTTGGACAGACCCCTCCATTCCCTGCATTTAGGCCCTTCATCACAAATCTACACCGTTTCTCTTAATTGCACCAAATTTTACATACACTTTGAAACCCTTCTGGTAACACTGTTCACTTGATATTTTGGACAACACTCCCCATTCCCTACATTTAGAATAACAGACAAAATGAACTTGAAAACCACGTATTAAGGCCCTAGAACCATTCATGTCCGTAGTAGTGTAACTGTAAATGTATTTTAATAAGGCTGTTGTTGACGGGCAGTTCGGGCTGCATCACGTCACCCCTACCAGTGTTCTGGTGCAGAATTGCGAAAATAGTTGCATCTTGCGCTGTTTATAAATTGCAGTCACGGGGGGTAATTAGTGCAAAAAGATTTCTTAGGCCCCTTAAAATAGCTATCATCATGAAAATATTATGCCTTTGTATAAGTGCAATGGTGTTGGTGCAGTACATTGAGGTTATCAGCTGCAATAAGCGTTGGTGCTTTCAAATTTACCTTCATTTATTCTGAAACTTATCGTTAAGCGCTTTGTGGCGATAAATGATACTATTGCTACCTCAGTAGCTCGGGACAGCCGAAGTTTGACAAAGAGTTCTGATTATTTTCCTACGTCGCTATGCGACAAAAGACGACACTCTTTGTCTCTACTTTTCTAACAGCCAATGAGATATAGGCCCTAGGAAGTGTCTATTGTTTCACTTACTGTTCTTTCTATTTTTTTTATATTTTTTAAAAAAATTGTTTGTAAATTACATGTGTCAGTGCTGTAATTAGTAAATAGCTGTTTCCCTATTCATAATTATCATTGCGGGAAATTGACCTGAATGTTACGTCCATTATAGTGTACTACTTATCATCCCCACTACAACCACCACCACCACCACAAAAATATATATTTTTAAAATATTGGTTTCTGTTAGTTAAGTATCATGTGCCAGTTCTGTAGTAGTATTCATTATCATCCATAAAACAAATAAATCCACCGGGCGAAGCCGGGCACTACTGCTAGTATAATATAAATAGCTAACAAAGAGAGTTTTAAAGTGCCAATTTACTGTATTAACAAATTAATTATTGCTTTTTATTATTTATTAGGTTATAAGATGCTATCCTTCTATATAAAAGTGTCAAATGTTTACTTATCATTTAAAAAGGGACATAGTTGCGCCTACAGAATATGTTTACATCACCAGTTGCACCGACTTTGTGAAGTCCCCCTCATCGGCGCGCCGCTCCTCAGGTTGCATGCGCATGTTTGACAACTTCTCACACCCGTAATTTTTGGTAAACGAAAGTGCTGATTACATATTGCTGTGCGTTTTGATGTGCTTAACAACATTTATTTTTGGTACTTTTTTCAATCCCATGACAGTAAAAGGTGAAAAATCGACATTAAACATCAAGATGGCTTTTAACGCTACTCTATGAGAGTTTGTTTAAGTGATTTATAATAACTATTTCGATTGTTATCTAGGTTAAGTAGTGTCAAAATGATAGCCTGCATTCTGGTAAGTTATCCTGACCAAACCGCATGTCCCTATCACCCTTAGGTACCTTAGGTACCGAGTTATACGAAATCCAAGATGCCGGCCATTTTTCCATATTCCCTATGAGGGATTTTTTGGGACTTTTAGTATTTTGATCCAGGCTATTCAAGGAACCTCTCCACCAATTTTTAGCTTGATAAACTAATTTTCCTCACTTTGCCCAAATTCTGTCTAATATTCCTGCACTAAAAGTATTTTACAAACGCGATAGCACGCTATGTTAGCAAACTGCCGCAATTCCAAGGCTGTGATGTGACATCAAAGCACACCCGGTTAGCACATTGCCGCAAAGTTTATAATTGGTCATTTTCAAATAAATTCCATTATTTTAACACAAGACCATTGTCATTACATGATAAGTATTACAAGTAACACATGACTTACTTACTGCAGTAAACATTGTTAATATTTAGGATTAATGGAATGCAAATTCAAGCAAACGACACTTATGGTGAGTTTCTTGCTGATAGGTTCAGTGCCTCTTCATTGGATAGTGGGGGGTGTTGATCGACACCATCTTCACACAGCTGCAATATTTCTTCTGAAACACTCTCCTCTGAGTCACTATACTCTGATTTACAAAAGATGGTCGGTGAAAGCTTGTGAGGTGAGGAGTGGAGACGAGAGGGGCAACGGTCTCCATAGCAACAGCGAGTAATGTTGCAATGTATGCCGACACAGCAGTAAGCACATGGTTTGACTCAGTGTGGCTTCACTCGTCATGGTCATTAGACCGCCAGGCAGGGGGGGCTAATTTCCCCAGTATTTGTGTCTTCCTGCAAGCCTCTTGGAATGTTATGAGTCATGATCTGCCTCAGTGGCAACGCAGCATTTCCCCACGTGCTAGCTTTGACAGCTGTCAGTGACCATTATTGGTAATTCAGAGTATAACAACGTGCTCTAAAATGTCTCTTTCATCAACGTCACTGTAATCATAATTGTCTTCACCTAATTCACATCAATGACATTCTGGAACACTGTCCACTAAATCTCTCACTGTAGCTTGTTGTACTTCATACAGAAACAAGAAAACAGAAATATTACAACTCTTTCATATTAAATATACGCGAGAACACGCCCGTTAGCAATATGCTCACTTTGGTTCAAAAATTATTGTACGTGATAGCACGCACGTTAGCAAACTGCTCACACAATGTGACACCACCAACACAAGTGTGAACTGACATCGACAGCACTCAGTGACAACCCGGTTTAGGCCACGGTCGTTATACATAGATGTTGGGTGAGGAATACCTGACTGTCCTTTACTTCCTGGAAACAAATAAGGAAAATATTTGCATTATTGTTCATACGCGGCAAACTGCCGTGGGGGCGTGTGATGACAAGTTAAATCCTTCAAAGTGCAAAAATTTAACAAAGTAAAATTTGTCCAAAATGCTAATTGTCAATAACATCTTCAGGATAAACTAATCGAACATGTGGCACTTCCGGAGTTTAGGAAAAATTTTAATACCGGTATGGGTGCAAAACTAATCTTTTGTTTTAGGTTAGTATATTCGTGATTTACCCAAAGTATGACAATATTTACTTTGTTTAATTTTTGAATTTTGAAGTAAGAAATATTAATATGAGTGCAAAACTAGCATATTCATGATCAGCTCCCTCGATTCATCTATAGTTGATTTTTTTTAAATCATGTTTCGAAAAAAAAAAATGCACCACCTAAACTCCAGAAGTGCCCATTTAGACTAATTAATTTTAAAAATTATTCTAATTAGAAGTGTTACTATAATAACGAAATGATAATTGATAAAGAATGTTGTTCATTGCAGCACCTTCTATAGAAACAACTGGAGTAGGTGATTCACAACAATGCCTCAAGGACAGTTCTCCATCTACACTAGCACCAGATGTGGCAATTACTGGAAATCATTTAGATGTCCCAAGACCTGGTGATCCTAATCTCCTCAGTCCAGAAATACTTAGCCAAAGAAGAGGTATAGAAAACATATTTCACAATATTCTTCATTACAAATTTTGTCCTGTCATTCATGTTAGTTTTCCCAGAAACATTTATCTAATCAATAAATTGTTTTGACCAAATAAGAATAACATAATTGTCTAAGAGATATATAACAGTGGATTGGATTGGGTTAGGAGTTCTCGAAGCCAGTTTTTATAGAAAGGGGAGCAGCTCAAAGTAGCATTCTTAGACCACTTCTGATTCTAATTAATGGTAAAGATATAGGGGAAGGGTTAAGTTTCTAAGGTAAGAAAATTTGCAGATGATATCATCGTCTATGAAGTAATCAATAAAGAAGGGGATTGTGAGAGTGTACAGCAAGGTCTAAATAAAATACAACAGTATTTAAGAGAAAATGGAGTTGTTGTAAATGGTGAGTAGAGTGAAATTGTTCATTTTAGAAATAAGAAGGAGATCTTGAATTTTGGATACTAACTGGGTGGGGTAAGAATACCACAAAGTGGTACGGTAGTTGTTAAGAATTTGAAAGCAACTATAAGAACAGTAAGGCAACCATATCGGGGATACTACAGTATTAGAAGAGAATGGTTGGTTCCTCAGTTTAGGGGCTGTGACAATACGGTCATGTAGCCCCGTGTACTTTGGGTGTGTGTAGAATCTGCCTGGTAAATGGTGTTAATTGTGATGGCTATATTAGTGTGTGTTATTTGTAATTCAGATAAGGACTGCAGACTATCAATTTCAAGTAGTTCCTACTTTTGCTACCAAATGCTACTGTCAACAACACCTAGCTGTAAACTTGGCTACTAGATGCCACTGCAACTAGCCCCTGGTGAAGAACATTGGAACTTAATAGAGCGTAAATCAAATCTAACCTACAAATTTAGCTTAGTGGATGGTTCTTTTACATTCCATAAATCTATGACATGGGCCCGCTGGCTTTACCTCCCCTCCGAAGGAAGGCATAATGAGGGATTTTTAACGCTGTTAAAAAATCCGACGACTTCGGCCGGGTTTGAACCTGCGATCTTGGGCAGCTCAGCATGCTACCTACTACACCACCGAAGTCGCCTTGGAAGAGAATATAAGACACTATACCTAGGTACAGTACATGCTGTTGAGAATGTTAAAAGGGTGTAATAAAGATGCCAAATATAAAGGGTGGGCCTACATATCGCTAGTTCAGCCAACAATAGAATATGCGGCTAGTGTAAGTATCTGCATTATGAATAAGTTTACCTGGCATTAAAGAAGAATATGATGTTGCAGAACCAAAACATAGTTTCATAGATATGTTTTTATTCGTTGGTTCATATTATAAGTGGCTACTGCCTTCGACTTGTGTGTGGTGATAACACAAATGGGAACTGCACTTGCACTTGTTGCCATGGTAACTAGGTGTTGGAAATTCGTTGACGCGAAACTATCCACGCCTATCTCAGATAGACCCCCGACCCCAAAACATATCCATGTTATATTGAAGGAGGTGCAGAGAAAGGCAGCTTGGATTTTCGTGGGGGATTTTAGTTTGGGAAGCAGTGTGAAAACGACAATGCAGAGATTGAAATGGGAGGAATTAAAAACTCAAAGGGAAAGGGAGCAGCAGGAGAGAATTTTGGGAATCGGATCGACATGGATTAAGTATATAGAGGAAGAACGGAGTGGAACCAACTCCTTATCCCAAATAAGCAGCTACCTTTAAATGTAAACAGTAATCATCATGCTACAACAATCAACCTATGATGTCATCACCAACTTCATCATTATATGATGGCTGTTTCTTTTTTTTTTTTTTTTTTTCATTCTCCAATCGGCTATATAAAAATGACACATTGATAAAATAAAATGATTTTATTACTAAAAGTTTATTAGGTTCGTATTTATTTTCAACATAATTGCCAAAACGATTGAGACATTTGTCATATCGTGGTGACACAAGGTATCCGATACCCTCTGCATAGACGTCTGCCGCCAGTGAGGTACGGTAAGTCTGGACAGTGTTGTTGAAGCATTGCCCGCCCAAGTACGCCTTCAATGTTCGAAAGATGTGAAAAGCCCTCAGTGCGAAGTCCAGACTATACAGTGGCTGGTCGAAAACTTCCCAGTTGAATTTTTTGAGGTCTTGCGTCACCTTGGCACAGTGTCACAATGCGGTCATGCATTGTCCAGACCTCGCACTGAGTGATTTTCACATCTTTTGAACATTGAAGGCGTAATTGGGCGGACAATGTTTCAACAACAATGTCCAGACATACTTAGCTCACTGGCGGCAGATGTCTATGCAGAGGGTATCGGAAACCTTGTGTCACGATACGATAAATGTCTCAATCGTTTTGGCAATTATGTTGAAAAATAAGTACAAAACTAATAAACTTTTAGTAATGAAGTCATTTTATTATGTCAATGTGTCCTTTTTTTATCAGAGGTTGTAAAAAGAAACAGTTCTCATATAACTTTTGCTATGTTTGCTATTTTGTTGCTTTTTCCTTCTTTAATATCAGCTGTAAGGTTCATACTTATTGTATAGTTTATGGTGTATTAGTAATTCAGTATTAGTTATTAGATTTATGGTTTATGGTGTACTAGTAGGTTTAGGTATTAGATTTTTGTGAGTTATATGAATACTGTGTGTCTGCATTTTGTGGTATATCCTGCCACCTAGGCAAATTGCTCCACTTGCAGGGAAAAATATATTGAAATTACATTTTTTTAATTTTAGGTAGCCGCCGTCCTAGTATTTTACCTGTACCAGATATGTTCACCAGCTCGTCTCTGAACATTGCATCCGAGCCACAAGATGAGGGTGATGAAAGTGATGATGAAATGGATGATGATGTTCCATGGCGATCTCCAAGCGAGAAGATAGCGTGAGTTAGCTTTACGCAAGTACACAACGCACAGTAGGCAACAGCACCCTCAGTATTATTTGTAGCATGTTCTGTCTGAACAGTGTTGAAACACACATGAGCTATGATCCTGTAACTAGGAACAAACTGTTCAATGTTCCTTATTCAAGCAAGGTTTCAGTTACATATTTATTTATTTATTTATTTCATTTTTACTTTTCCAATTCCTTCAATTTTAGATTATTTTGCAACAGATGCAATGTAATGCAAGATAAAAATTATATCTCAATAATAAAGTCAATTTTGAAACATAAATTTGGCATGAACAATGATGCTAAATACACTACGTACTTCATTCTTGCCTTTTTCTATTTTATGATATCAAGCATGATTGATTTCTTATCTGAACGGTTTACTTGCCTATCACTTCGCAATTTTCACATATTTGCTTGTTAGAGAATTTACTACATTGCATCAAAATCTCATTCTTTACCTAGCTTTATCCTCTTGAGCTCTCATGTCTATGTATCATTAGAAAAATTTGTAGTTTTTGCATTATTTCATGGAATGTGTACAGCAAAATATACTATAGGATGTACAGTAGTACCGTACACTTGTAGAATTCATAAGAGTAGAACTAGAAATAATACATTTGATTCTAAAATAATATGGTTGGACTAGAAAATTATTTTTAAAATGAATTCAATTGCCATAATTTAAATTAGTTTAAATTAAATCAAATAGCTGGTGAGAAAGTATGAATTCAAAATGAACTAGTATTTGATTAGTCTTCACTTAAAATGTGTCACTGATTTAAAAATTAAACTATATAATACTAATTCAGTATGGAGTTGTTTCTAAGTGGATCCTGAGACAAGCTGTTGATTAGGCTACTATCTAAATCTGCAAAATATTAGTTTTGATGTAGCTACACATGTAAAAGTACAACTCATTACATTTTCTAACGCCATTCACAAAATTATATAGGGGTAGTCCATAAAGTACCATGCCCTAAAAACCAACAATGTTTTACTCAACTATTTTTGCTGAATTCCTGAAAAATTGAAAAAAGAATACAAATATATAAAGGCAATAGACATTTTATTCCATCTGGTGGGTTTTTGAATTAAAATGACAAGAAAGAAGATCAAAGCAGTAATAGAAACCATACAAATTTAGCTTTGTTTGGAATTTATCATGTACGGTACTAGATATGTAAAGCCCATTCAAGAACTTGTGATGCATGTATGCACAAAGTTTTTGGAGTAGAGATTGATTGGAACGGAGGAGAGGTGAGTCATTTGTGGCCAATGACACGGAATGACTCTCTCTGCATGGCAGCTTGTAACCAAGTGGTCTGTCACCCCTGCCAAATCCCACCGATGGACAAGTACAAGTTGAAATGCTCAATTTCATCATTTGCACACCTGCCACAAGTTCTTGATCAGATTCTAACAAATTGTTGTCCCATTGCCGAGCACTTAAAAAAATAATTTTGTAATTTGCAGTACTGTACTCAAAATAATATTATTATTTATTTTATTTTATTTTTTATATGGAAGCCAAGTTTGGTAAATACAGTTCTATTTCAAATCCCACCATCGTCCATGGCTGTGGCTGTTTCCTTCCCAATCTTAGCCCTATTGTAGTTAATTAAAAGTGCATTCGCCTGGATGTGTACCACAATAGCATACCGTAATATTATATCATAAGGCAGACAACAATGAAAGCCTCTAAATATTTCCATCATCTGTAATAATTATTCAGGAATCTTGGCAAAATGGTTGAGGAATGAAAACTGAGATGGACTTTCTGTACCTTCTGAACCACCCTTAAACTCTGGAACATTTACAGAGGCATTTATCCCAAAAAAAAAAATGTGTGATAAGTGATATCACACAAGCTAAAATAAATGCCCCATATTGCTCAGGATTAATCCCTATTTCTTTTTTATTTATCTTTGTTTCAATTTCTATAGAAACCAAGTCCTCATTTAAATAATAGTATGTATGTACTGTATATGTTATAACTGATAAGTCCTTCAATACAAAAAAAAAAATCCAAGATAAATATTTCCATAAACACCTATGCCTTCTTTCTGTCTATGTACTGTTGTCTATTTTGGAAATCTGCTTCCTTTGTTATCTGTGTCCCCTGCTGGATAAGTACCATATCCCATCACTGCTTCTCATCATCTGTCACCTTAATGCCACTGTTATGACTTGCATGTTGTGTTACTTGTTTTCCTTGTTCTCACCTGTCTATGGCACAAATTTACTATCTTCTCAGATCTGACGTTACAGAGGGGCACACTGAAGAATGTGCTAAGTCAGCATGGCATGGTGAATGCAGTCGGTAAGTGGGTTACCACTTCTATGTATTATTCCCAGGGAAACTTTGAACTAAATTGTTAATGTATACCGTACCATACAACATTTTTAGTGTAAACCACTCCATGATTTTACTGCACAATCAAAATTAATGAAGTGTGATCAAAAGCTATCATTGGACTGAGCTCATCCATGAATTATGTTGACTAGGATAAAAAGAATAATAGGGAAGAACCATATATCTTATGCTAGTAATTCAAAAGTCAATTAGGCAATCCAACACAAAGAGAGGGAGAGAAAAGGGGAAAACAGTAGACCAGATCATGGCCAAATGATGCTGTAATAATACAGGGTCTTTCACTGAAAGTGGGGCCGGCCGCACAGCCTGCACAGAGTTGCCGAAGGTCAGACGAACACATGGCAACGCAGAGCTGAGACAGTTGTGACACATGATTTGCCAAGTAAAGTTGACTTCGTTACTTCGTTTATAGCCTATTTTAAGTTACAAGTGTTCTAAGTTTACAACGTGTGTGCGTGGTTATTATTTAATTGTTATTATGTTTCAAGATTTTATAACGTGTTATTGCTAAGTGATAAATCCTATTGCTTCAATTTTTATTGATTGGGAAAATTGAACAATAAGGTTTGTGCAACAAACCCTCACACTCTAGATGAACTCAAACAAAATATCATGAGAGAAATTGAGGCTATCTCGGTATATGAACTAAACATGTGAATGAAAATTTCCCTAGACGATGCCAGAAATGTGTAGATGCAGATGGAGGACATTTTCAACCTTCTGTGACAAGTTGAGTACGGGCCCTCTCTCGACCCCAAACTCAGCGAGTTGCCATGTGCTCGTCCGACTCTCCATGCTCCACGCGGCCGGGCCCCACTTTGAGTGAAAGACCCGGTAGTAAAAATAAAGAAAACTTTCCAGCCAACACAAATTGTGCCCAATTAGGCCTACATTATATGGGAAAACAAGTATTTATACACCCTAACCTGAAAGAAATATTACATGATAAATTTAACACAAAATAACATGCTTTTATGTTAAGAGAAAAAAAGGGGAGGGGGAGGGGGGAGGAGGGTGTAAGGTACTTATATGGATGACATGGATTACAAAAGTTTGTAATCTGAATATTGTATGCCTACTGTATAGGACGATACCGGTACGATATTTGTTCATACCATACATGTAATGCATAAACATTGTACATTAATTAAGCCTAAGTGAGCAGGATCTGATTATAGCTTGACGATCGAAACAAGTCATTCATTTAAGTACCGTAGCCCCCCATTTTTGTGCGTGATCTGTGTGTCGTAAAGAGGATGAAGTAGTGATGATGAAGAAGTCACATACATCCAGTCCCCTGGCCAGAGGATTTAACCCCAAGAGATTAAAATCCCTGATGGTTCAGCTGGTAATAGAAGCCGGGATCCTTCAGGCTAAACCCTAGTCCGCTAACCAATTCGACACGGGACTGAACATCATAATCATTATTACTATGGTACTCCTGAAGAGGTGTGGTTCAGCAGCTTTAGTCCATCCAGCTATGCTAATGGATCTGAAGTGCAGTGTCAATGAGCTCATTTGAAGGAAATATTCGAGTACAAGGAGACCTGCACCCTCTGCCTAAGAGACAGCAATTATAAGATCCATGCTTCTCAGAACAGAGAGGGAGAAAGTATGGAACCACATCAACAAGACCAATACTTAGGCCTACTGGGGTTAAAACACCATAGCCTAACAAGGCTAAAATAGTATGGCATATGGATGATTCATGAAGAATAATACAGTATGGCTAGAAAAAGATCAGTGAGTAGGCCTAGTCCTAGGAGCATAGGTGCATAGGTTAGACGAAATGATAAACTACCGGCACATTACATTATTTTCTGAGAGAGCTTTATTATTACGCAAAAATACATGAAAAAGAAATGTACAAGAACAGAATATGGTAGAGAGGATTCATGAAACTGGAGTTGTTGATGATGATGGTAATAGTACGGTACTGCTGTAATGCATTTGAGGGATAGTCCTACAGATGAGGAATGAAAATATGCTTGAAATGATTTTGCTTACAATAATACACAGCTAAAATTAACAAAACCTAAAGAGGGATTCCGTGGAAGCACAATTTGATGCAGAGATGAACAGAACTAGCAGTGATTTGAAGATTCATAAATAATTATTATGATTAAATTAATACACTGCAGAGATCAGCAAAAGCAAAAGAAGAACTTTCTAAAGCACAATTGAATTATGTGATTCTGGAATGTTATATAATGAAAGTAGGATGTATGCTTATAGATTTCCTGTGTATAGTCAATGTTTACCCATGGATGTTGTATCAAAAACCTCCAAAATATTCCTGCAGTATTTGTTCATGGATCAAGTAGACTACGGTACCTGTACTTGGAATGATGTGTCTAGTTATTGCTGTTATTGTGTATAGTATTAACTCGATGTCATCTGCAAAGCCTTAAATGTGATAAGTCCCTTGCTCCAAGTAGCTGTAAGAATGTTAACATGGTTGTATGGTGTCATAAGTGAAAGCTTGATTAGGTGGTACCTTTAGTTTTCCAGAAATGTACGGTACTGTATAACAGAAAAAGTAATGTTCAGTCTTAAGTTTCATTTTCTTTCTATTGAATTACATTAATTTTCCTTCAGCACTTTTTGTCATAAATGCTTTTTATATATTTTAATTTTGTATGGCTATATTTTGCTTCCGGCTTATTTGAATGCATTTGAAACTGATTGTAACTTAGCTTGAATGATTTTACTTTGCCATTAATCACTTGCAGTATTTTATGGCATTGTGTTCATTGTTAAATACTGTACCTAGAGACGATGGCTTTGTGCAAATATTCTATGACCAGTCATACTAATACTGCAGAAACACAACATGAATTTTTATGGACTTGAATTGCCCATAATACCATTTTGATGCATGGTACCTGTCTTTATTTTTCATATTATAGTCAGCATTTCCTTTTAACTATGGAGAGAGCCTGTTAGAATTCTTTAATTTATTATTCAGTATATATGGAAATAGGTTTTAATATACTGATATAGCCTACCGGCAGTGGTTTTTTTTCTAAACAAAATTTAAGGGGTACTCTTAGTTGTAGTCGACAAAACATCATTATCATGCAATTTTCGGCAATTTGCAGAGCCTGGTTATTACTTTATGGGCTGTCATGGTAAATGAAATGTTGCATTGGGTTAATTTATTAACTCATTAATTCATTAACTTTCAGCTTTTTCAATGCCTGGATGGATGTAAAACAGTTCGTTATTTTCTTCATCCTTCAAAACTAACCACACGCACGAACTAACAACCTATCACACCTCCAAACACTAACTAGCCTGCGTGCTTATAAGAATAGAACTTCCTTTCCACGATTGTTAGAGTATGTTACTTATTTTTGCCTAAACAAGAAAAAGGCAGCAATTACACAAAGCTTTTGTCGAGCAAAAAATAATATGGCATTGTTTCGATTATGCTGCTGAGTGCCGAGTTGCCGACCAAAACAATCTGATTCACTAGATCGATTTAAATCGAGTATTACTCTAAATCTCCTCCAACTGTTCTGAACAGCGCGTTGATGCAAGCTGATCGATGAACTTTCAAGTCGGAAGTTATAATTTGCCGGACTAAATACAAGTGTACTAATAGTTTTTCTTAAACAGTTTTCAAATGTAACCCCGCGTTCCCCCTGAAAAAATGCCCTGTATACCGGTATGCAAAATCATAGTGTGATCTGCTCAACAGTTTGTGATTTGTATTTTGGAAAATTATTTTGTGAGAAATTTGAGTCTGTACCATCAGTTTGATGCAATTTTTTTTTTTCCTTAAACAATTATACTATGAATATCTAACCTACCAACAGATATTTGACAATGGAAATTCTATTACCATAAGAAAAGCCCATAATTATTCCACCCAGTCAATGCTGTATTAATTAAATAATTTAAAAGAACAGTTACCGGTACTGGTACCATAAATGTTTGAGCCATTTTTGGACTCTTCTTCAGTCAATACAAATATTCACTGCTTGCATACAATGGATAGCCTATATTATGAGCTTTACAAAACATAATTATGTAGCACGGATGAAATGGTACATTGGAGAATGGAATGTATACCGGTAAATACACTTTATTAAAAATTTCAAGTGGATTGTATGGCAAAAGTCCTTGTTTTGTATGTAAATAATGGACACTTCTAAATTCTAAGTTTCTAAGGAAACTTTCACAACTTGTTCATAATTAGGCCTAATTTTTAACAGAAGGTATGTGTGATCAAAAGGAAGTTTTAAAAAATGTTGACATTTCAAGGCAGAGTAGGGTAAAGGGACGTACCGGTATCTTCATGATACAGGTAAGTTCGTGATGAATCTTTGAATACCTATCATCAACTTCCCTATTGCAGACTAAGCGTTTCAACTTCAATTTCCCTGAGTTCTCAACAGATGTCTCTAGGTACTTGTATTGGTCTTCATCGCGGTCTAGCGGACACAACCAAACCTTTTGTTTGTAGTGAGGTGTTTTCTTTCATAGTGGTGGCAGGTTTTGTGCTGTGTCTATTATTATTAAGATTCAAATGCTAATAATAAGTTAAGATATATGTGTTTAGTATCAAATTATAGCTTTAGGTGTGTAGTGTCGGCATATATGGTTAGGAAAATAATTCTGTGAAAGTACGAACCGCTATCGCTTAATTCGTGAAGTACTTTTCTTGGCTTGTTTGTCAGAACAAAACGTTTGACTGCGTGCGCTCTTACATTTTCGCCTGTAGCAGGTAAACTGATCAATATAAGATAACAAAGCATATGAAGAAATTTGTTCAGGATTAAATTTACCATCAAGCTATTATGTAAAAGTTTTCTACTATCAAGCTATTATGTTAAATTTTTAATTTAGGGATCTTTTTACCTTACTGATAATGCATTAAATTGAACATCATTACTGCGTGACTTGATAGTTATGCCTGTAGTGAGTTAAGTGTGCACTTTAGCATTAAACCATACTTTATACCAACAAAATTATTCAGAATTTAATTTATTGTCTAGATTTGCATTTGATTTCCTAATTTAAGGCATCACGAAATTACCTGACCCTCTTGTAATTCAATATTCTCCTTTGCAAAATCGGTCAATATGCCAAAAAAAAAAAAAAAACGGCAGTATGAATCAAAACAGTTAGTCACAGCTGCTAAAATGGTAACAGAGCAGAAGATGTCAGTTTATCAAGCATCAAAACGAGCATGTGTCCCCTGGAGCTCCTTGAAGGATTTTATAACAAGAAATTTCGATCAGTTACGGTTGCTATACTGATGAAATGGGAAGTGATTCCGAGTAAAGACTATGGAAATGAAGAGTACATTACTGTGACATTCTTAATTGCTAAGATATCATGTATTTCAATTAATATATACTAAAAGTAGTAAGTATTTTTTCATTCACGAAGTTACCTTACCATTATCACGAAATTAACTAGCCCTGTCACGAAGTTACCTGACAAATTTAGAATAATATAATATATTTTCTTATGAACAATATGGATTCAAAATAAATAACAATGCTATTTCAGTTATACTATAGTAGCATAGTTTACTGCTATAAATTGGCTAGTATGGGTACTCGTTAATAACAGACATATCAATAAAAGCGTAATTTTATCACGAACATACCTCCCTTTACCCTATGTTGTGAAATCATTGTTCCAGTTGAAAAATGTTGATAGTCGATGACTTGAGTTTTCTGTTTAAAAAATTGCTTGTATTCCCACATGGTGGCCAATTAATAGTGTGCCCCATTTGTCAACTTGTAATGGTTATTAGTTAGTGCCCCATGTTGGTAGCGACAAATGTAATGGTTTCTTGCTTAGGCTGGGATGACAAGTGAAACGGTATTTACTTTGCTCCACGTTGAGCGTACAAATGTAATGGTTTCTCTAGCCCACACTGTTGGGAGAGAAATGTAACTGTATACCTTTGCCTAAGCTATGTTGTTTTAATGGGCGCCAAGACCTCAGTGCAATGTTGAAATCTAAATTTGTATTTAACAACGTCTAGCTCTGGCAGAACACATTCAAGACTCTATTCACTCAGATCGTGGTATGATTTGATCATTAACCCAACAAACAATTGTATCAGGAGAAGGAATTGGTCTATATCTAATGCTACCTACTGAAAGCAAAGATTGCATTGTAAAAGAAATGAATTTATTATATAAAACAAGTATAGCAAAATTAATAATAATAATAATAAGTTTAAAATTTAAATTGGAGCGTTGTGATTTGAATATTACCGATAGAAAATTACGTGAAAACGGAGTCTGATAAATTGATTTTACTCTTATTTCCAAGCTATGAAGTTACTGAAATATGAAATATAAAACAAAGAAAATGAGAGATTGCGTATTTCTGCGTCATGTGCGCTTACCATTGGAAATTGCCAAAGCATCTCCCTCGTTCTTGATGATGCTGTGTGCTTCCCACAGTCTCCTGGACGTCGTCATCTCCGTCGAAATTTGATGATATCCTGGTAGATTATATAATTCTATGGTCCGTACCTCGGACCCAAACTCGCGTAAAACCGCACTGGTTACGTTTTACAAAAGTTCGTTGCTAACTCCACTGAACATCGGAGCGACACGCACTTGCGACCGTACACCGCAAGTTCTACACAGATAGTTGCTAACTCCACCGAACATCGGAGCCACTCGCACGCGCATCCATACTCGTCAAGTACTATACAGATTGTTCACGTTTCACGGCGCGTCGAACGATATATTCACCTGTCGGTTCCCCCACTCTTCAGTCCCAACTAGCTTACGTCGTCTCCCCTGATTGGCTGAACCACCACGCGATCTTCTCCTCCTCCGGGTCATTACACTCGGCGACAGGGTTCCGTTTCAACAATTCGCCTCTTCTTGACGATGCGACCCAAGATTGCGTCATGCTCCTCGACAGGAATCAGCTTGTATTAGAATTCCCAGTGAGTCACGTCTCTCTCAAATACCCTAACTGACAAAAACTCCGTAAAATTCCGTAATCAGATAATTTTCTATGATATCGTCGTTCGTAATAATTTGCTTGTTAGCGTTTTCTAAGACATAGAAAACCTATCTGTATGCTAATAATTTTTATAAAATGCTCCGAAAATACCTTAATAATAATAATTATAATAAATTAATAATAATAATAATAATAAATTAACATGAAAAATTCTCTTGGCTGAACAATTTGCCGCGTAAATAAATATAGAATGGCTTCCTACTGACTTATGCCAGTTGCATAAAACCCCTCGAAAAACACGTTACATATTCGCCTCGGATCATCGGATGATTTACCGTGACGACGGTCCATTATCCGATTATCCCAGACACGTTAATAAACCCCATCCAAAATACATATTACATAAATGAAATCACCCTAAATTACAGATATATACACTCATAATTTTTCTTCACGCACTTTGCGTCAAAGTTTGTTGTCACTATGGATTGCACTTTGCAACCAGTCCAATGTTTTACGTATAGAATATTGTTCCACGGATATTTCCGCCTCTCAAATTTCTCTATGTTGGAGAAATAGACATAATTAATGTGTGAGCACTATGTATTTATGATGTCATATCACACGCATTTAAGGTGTTCTGATATATTTATATCACCATAGAACTTCCTAATTTCACTGGAGGTCCCCTCCTTATGGTGACATTTAATTCCACTTATCACTGAGCACACGATCACACTATTGTGGCAGCGCCTCGTGACCATAATACTTAATCTCTCTTTAAAGTAGATTAAATTAATATTGACTTCTGAAAAAAAAACAGTAAATGCGCATTACATATAACACCAAATATTTCTGTGCCGTAATCGCCCTGTCTTGTTAAGTTCCCGTACACCATATTCTACTTAATACTAGTTCTCAACACAGACCATTTCTCCTCACACAAATAATACCATTGTACAAATTATCTTAAATTACACACTTACAAATCTTACATGGCGAGGCCGTAAACAGAAATCACGTGTGCTGATATGTATGAGTTTCATGAAGGACTGTCTCGCATTCTGATGGCCCATCTTTTATCTCGTGGACGCCTTAAGCTAACAAGCCCTATTCAAGCGCTCCCCCATCTCTTGGAGATAAATGGGAACCCATCAGCGCTGCCAAAATGGCCTTGGTGCATCGAGACAATTTAGTGCTCAACAGCATCCGACAATCCCGTCATATTTCCCTGTACCTTAAAAACTCTCATTTACTTACATACTACCCCCCTGTGTGACTTCCGATACGCCTGCCTTAAGACCAGATCCTCCACGCACCAGATACTACACTTACTCATTTGATAGGCTGGCTCGCCAGCTAAACACACTCACTTTATGACACATATTTTCGTAGACTATGTATATTATACGTCCCATATAATCTGTTTCCCTCACTATTCTCCAGCACATATGCTGTTTTTCCAATACGTTTGGAAACTATAAATGTTTCTGCGTCACCTGCTTCCAACCTTGCAAGTGGCTCCCTTAAATGAACGTCATCACGTTGCTCTACCTAGCATATTTCTCAGTGTCTGTAACGATGCCCTGTTGCTACTGTCCACACATGCTAACCCTACCTTCCTATGGTGTCACACCTCTACTCGACACTCTATGACCTAAAAATGTCACTTCTGACTGACAGAATGACGACTTAGACAGCTTCAAAGTGAACCCTGCCTGATCTAACTTCTGAAAAACTATATTTAAATGACGTAGATGCTCCTCAAAACTGCGTGAACTAATTACCATATCATCTATGTAAATGGTTACAAACTCTCCTGTGTCATCCCCTAATGCGATGTTTAAAGCCCTAATTAAAGCAGCTGAACTACTCTTTAACCCATAAGGTGTTCTACAAAATTGATAAAGGTTATATTTATGACTAAAAGCTGTAAATGGTCTATCTTCATACATAAGTGGCACTTGCCAAAAACTGGAACTCAAATCTACACAAGTGAAATACTTCTTCCCCTCAAATGTTTGCATTAATTCCTCTATTGACATAGATTTCAGCTGATCTGAACTAATTCTACTGTTAACCAAACGAGCGTCTAAACAAATACGAACAGTGCCGTCGGTCTTGGGTACCGTGATCAAAGAATTAACATATGGACTGTTAGAGTGCTCAATAATCCCATCTTCAAGCATCTGATTAATTTGTGCCTCAACTGCACTCTGATAAGCGAAAGGTACAGGATATCTATGTCCTGTGAATACTGACCTATCAATAACGTTCAATGAATGTGTATAGCAATTGGTCATACCAATGCGATCCTCAAAAACTCTCCTATTACACCATAACACATCATAGAGCCGAACACACTGTTCATCCTCTATATTTCCCTGAAATGCAGCCTCACGTAACGAGTCCTCTAGACTTCCGTTCGTAATCACACTGCCCACAAAACATGGAGAACCCCGCTCTACGGCTGGCGATATCTCATTTAAAGTACAAATCACACCTACAATACTACTTCTCTGAATATGGTCATTGAACGCTACTTCTACTTCAGAATCTCCCCATTTAAATTTCAAACTCCCTACATCATAACATAAGTTACCAGACACTCTACTTAGCCACTCTGAACCCAAGATAACACTGAATACTAAATTTGGAATTACAAGACAAATCTGCTTCTCTACATGATTATTAATTTTAATGTCTACTAAAACTTGCTTGGAAATTACTTTAGACCTCTTCCCAACAGCTGTGATAACAAAAGTGCTTTTAATTGGCATCTCCTCAAAATTTACTCCAGTTCCTTTCATTTTATCATAAAATGCACTACTTATGCAACTCTTCATACAACCACTATCAATTAAAACATCTGTGTACGCCTCGGACACGTTAAATTTAACTATGGGGCTCTTACTAACCACTTCCTGAATAATACCTTCATCATTTAGTTCATGTAATAATTCATTTCTTACATTTAGGTCATAGGGTTCCTGTATAATTGTATGGACAGGGCATGCTACAGACTGAGATTCTGACCTTACTTCGCAGCCTGGTTCGCGTTTAAAGAACCGCTACAGCTGGCCGTAGTACTAGTTACTACTGCACTGGTCTGGTTGTTCTGAGTTGTGTTGTCATTGTTTGGCTGTATATTACTACCACTAGGCTGTCCTCTTCCTTGACCCCTATTCTGGTTGTAATTATTGTCATTATAATTTCTCCCTTGATTTCCCCTGAAATCATTGTTTCTCCCTTGATTTCCCCTGTAATCATTGTTCCTCCCTTGATTTCCCCTGAATTCATTGTTCCTCCCTTGATACTGATTACCATAGCCATTTCCTCTGTTCTGATATAGCTGATTATTATTATTTCTATTTTGAGCGTTGGCCCCTTCGCCACCGTTCCCTTGAACTTCTTGATGCCTGGCTTCATTAGGTCTGTTATTATTATTACCCTGGTTCCGATTGAAATTGTCCTCATAACCCCCTCTCCCTAGTGCATCAAATGTGCTTAACAAATTTTCTACTTGTGATATAGTCTTTACATTCTGGATACAAGCAGCCTCCTTGATCCTATAGGGAAAGTGCCTAAGTAGCAACCTTACAACATCACTTTCCTCCTTCAAGCCATCAAGATATTTACACACTAATACCTGCCCTAAAAAGTATTCGGACATGGTGGAGCTTCCTTTAGGGTTATATTTACCACACACTACTCCCTCACGATGCTGCGACTGAATAACCTCATTCCAGAACTTTTCACAGAATTTCATTTTAAAGTCATTAATATCAGTAAACTTGTCTCTGTAGACAGCAAACCAATTCCTCGTTTCCCCCACAAACACTTGTTCTAAAATTTCAACTACCTGGCACCACTCAATACTACCATTTTCCAACCTCTCCCCGAATTTATTTTCTATAGTGTCCATGAACTCCATTGGGCACCCCTGTCGATTGCTGAACTTACCCAGTTCTACCTCCCTGTATGTGCTATTCACAAAAACTGGCCTATTCTGACTATTTTCTTGCCTGATCCTAGCTTTTAATTTTAATTCTAATTCTGCGATTTTCTCCTCAGCCTTCCTCTCAATACTGTTTACTGTTAATTTAATGTTTCCTTCTGATTCTTCTACTTTATCATATAGCTTTGCTTGTTTCTCCTCAATCTTGCTAATGCTTTCCCTATTACTCTCTCTTAAATCATTTACTTCTGCAACTACTTGTGAGTGGACTTTCTCAATTCTACCCCCCCAGCTGTTCCTTAACCTCTTTAGTAGCTACCTGAATTTTGTCAATTTCTCCCCCCAATTGCTTTTTGACCTGCTGTGTTTCCAGTTGCACTAGTTCTTTTAAATTTTCAGCCTGTGTACTGATTCTAATTTCCAACTCCTCCTGTACTTTTCCTAATTTTCTGTCTACGTCTGCAATAATCTCTTTAGCCTTTTCTTCCATCACCCCCCTGATCTCACCTCTAATCAGTTCGAATTTGTGACTCATTTCCCTACTGTTTTGTTCTAATTTAGCATTTAAAGTTTCAGTACTCTCTCTATTTTCCTTACTGTTTTGTTCTAATTTTGCATTATTCTGTTCTAATTTTGCATTATTCTGTTCTAATTTTGCATTTAAAGCTTCTGTACTTTCTTTATTTTCCCTACTGTTTTGTTCTAATTTTGCATTATTCTGTTCTAATTTTGCATTTAAAGCATCTGTACTTTCTTTATTTTCCCTACTGTTTTGTTCTAATTTTGCATTATTCTGTTCTAATTTTGCATTTAAAGCATCACTACTAACTTTGTTCTGATACATGAACTCGAGAAGTAAAGTTTTTAATTCTGGTTGGCCGCCTACACTCCCTGTTTCAGTATCGGGATTTACCTCCGCTACCCCGGTACTACCATCACTCGACATACTGCTCGTATCATCATTCTCCAGTTGATGACCACTACGTAACCTCATCTGTCTTTCTTTCTCATCCCCCATAATGATATACACTGATAAAGACAAATAACCCCCAAAATACAGGCACAGAAATATATACCCTTCTCCTTCCACAAATGTTATTAGGTTTTCATCCCCACGTTGGGCGCCAAATGTAATGGTTATTAGTTAGTGCCCCATGTTGGTAGCGACAAATGTAATGGTTTCTTGCTTAGGCTGGGATGACAAGTGAAACGGTATTTACTTTGCTCCACGTTGAGCGTACAAATGTAATGGTTTCTCTAGCCCACACTGTTGGGAGAGAAATGTAACTGTATACCTTTGCCTAAGCTATGTTGTTTTAATGGGCGCCAAGACCTCAGTGCAATGTTGAAATCTAAATTTGTATTTAACAACGTCTAGCTCTGGCAGAACACATTCAAGACTCTATTCACTCAGATCGTGGTATGATTTGATCATTAACCCAACAAACAATTGTATCAGGAGAAGGAATTGGTCTATATCTAATGCTACCTACTGAAAGCAAAGATTGCATTGTAAAAGAAATGAATTTATTATATAAAACAAGTATAGCAAAATTAATAATAATAATAATAAGTTTAAAATTTAAATTGGAGCGTTGTGATTTGAATATTACCGATAGAAAATTACGTGAAAACGGAGTCTGATAAATTGATTTTACTCTTATTTCCAAGCTATGAAGTTACTGAAATATGAAATATAAAACAAAGAAAATGAGAGATTGCGTATTTCTGCGTCATGTGCGCTTACCATTGGAAATTGCCAAAGCATCTCCCTCGTTCTTGATGATGCTGTGTGCTTCCCACAGTCTCCTGGACGTCGTCATCTCCGTCGAAATTTGATGATATCCTGGTAGATTATATAATTCTATGGTCCGTACCTCGGACCCAAACTCGCGTAAAACCGCACTGGTTACGTTTTACAAAAGTTCGTTGCTAACTCCACTGAACATCGGAGCGACACGCACTTGCGACCGTACACCGCAAGTTCTACACAGATAGTTGCTAACTCCACCGAACATCGGAGCCACTCGCACGCGCATCCATACTCGTCAAGTACTATACAGATTGTTCACGTTTCACGGCGCGTCGAACGATATATTCACCTGTCGGTTCCCCCACTCTTCAGTCCCAACTAGCTTACGTCGTCTCCCCTGATTGGCTGAACCACCACGCGATCTTCTCCTCCTCCGGGTCATTACACTCGGCGACAGGGTTCCGTTTCAACAATTCGCCTCTTCTTGACGATGCGACCCAAGATTGCGTCATGCTCCTCGACAGGAATCAGCTTGTATTAGAATTCCCAGTGAGTCACGTCTCTCTCAAATACCCTAACTGACAAAAACTCCGTAAAATTCCGTAATCAGATAATTTTCTATGATATCGTCGTTCGTAATAATTTGCTTGTTAGCGTTTTCTAAGACATAGAAAACCTATCTGTATGCTAATAATTTTTATAAAATGCTCCGAAAATACCTTAATAATAATAATTATAATAAATTAATAATAATAATAATAATAAATTAACATGAAAAATTCTCTTGGCTGAACAATTTGCCGCGTAAATAAATATAGAATGGCTTCCTACTGACTTATGCCAGTTGCATAAAACCCCTCGAAAAACACGTTACAAACTCTGGTTAATTAAATTAAAATCATTTCACATTTAAAACATTAAAGCACCTACCGTATTGTACCAGATCCATTCCCATAGGAATGAGTTATAAAAGGTCGAGCCTTTAAAATTTAGCTTTCCTTTTCTTGATGCAGCTGAGGTTGCATTGGTGTAATGAAATGTATGGCCAGGCCTGCTTATATCTCAAATACAAATATACACACTGCTGGAGTCATCACAATGACATAGGTCATCAGACAGATTCCACACATATTCAAGTAAATGGGGCTACATAAAATAGAATGTCGCAAAGTTCCTAAATGAATCAACAAAACAACTGTTATGTTTCAATGTCGATCTGTGCACTCATAATAGTGTTTACATTTGTAAATAGGTCTGTCATAACCATTCCAGTGTATTAATGGGACAAAGAACATTGTTCTGGTTGTTCTTGTTTTAAAGGGGACTTTGGGTCTCAAAAAATTATCTATACATCATGTGGGCTCTGAGAGGAGGAAGTAGATAGCTAGAGCACAGGCTTAAAAGATGTGACTCCCAAGTTAAACATGGGTCAGTAACTTGACATGTTTCAGTTCATCATTTGTGTTATTAAAGGTAAATACTACGTTTTTAGTTTTAGCTTCATAAAGGTGTAAACGATTTGCTGTGAACCAGCATTTTGCCTCATCAGGGATGTAATTACAGTAGATAATATTCATAATTCATCCATATTTTTACCAGAGCTCAAAAGTTGAATCATTAACACGAAGAATGGTCTGGAATTTACATTTGCATCTAAATCATTAATCATAGTTTTAAAAAGAAATTGACTTAGTACCGAACCTTTTAGAATATCACATTCTACCTGAAGTTCAGGTAATATGGAATATAAGAAAATATAGGGCGCCAGGAAATGTTCTACGCAGTGACTACGGGCTACTGCGAGAGCTAACATCAGTAGTTAAGTAGACAGCACGGCTGTCGCTTGTATCAAAACAAACAAACAGTAAACTTTGTACTCACCACAGCCATTCATAACTGATGCTGGAAGTGCTGATGACACACACGCTCGCTTACTGCAATACACACTGACGATTTCGACAGCCTATAGCCCACACGTGAGGGATTCACCCTGTCAAGGACACCATACTGCCAACTAAACTGCTGACACTACCTCTGGTAGAAGCCCGTAGTCACTGCGGTGAACATTTCCGGGCACCCTGTAAAATCAACAAAATCTCATCCAAAATTGGTCATAAAATATCTTTGTATTAAGACATTTCTGCATAACCCACTATAATGAGTTCGAGCACAATTTTATCTTCAATTCCTTTCCTAATTTTGTTCAAGATCTGTTTTCCTGATTACGATATGTTAACATTGTCATGAATAGACCTTGCGGCATGGAATCATCTCCGGAGGCCATATGCTATTGTTATTATTGTCGTCGTCATCATTTTGTTCTTTTTATTGTTATTATAATTATTATTTATTATTATAATAATTTATACTAATTTATTATTATTCATTCCCACAGAATTGTGAAAGGATTTCCACCTGTTTCACCATACATTGGTGTTAGTCCAACCTTGTGTTATCTCCTTAAAGAAAAGAAGCCTCTTTGTTGCCTTCAGTTAGCACAGGTAAGAAATACAATATTTTTACGATTAAAAATCTGTCAGTTTCTCGTGTAACCCATGTTATTAAAAAGAAGAGAGATAAGTGTAAAACCCAAAAATATCCATTTACACTATCTTCTTCTTCTTCTTCGGGAATAGGTCACTTTGGACCACGCGGAGTCAACATTTTGCAGTCTTTCCTCCTTGTCCAGTAGTTCTTCATTTTCACCGATTGTTGTAATCTCTGTTCTTCCGCCCAGATACGACGTGTTGGTCTCTTCCCATCTTCCTCAAATCCCCTTTTGTGGAAAATTGTCCTTATTACGTCTCTATCCTGAAGATTCGGTGATCCTAACTCACTGAGGTCTTTCTCCACTTATTTATACCATTTTGATCTCCTGCGTTTGATTTTTAGAAATTTGTGTGTTCAGAAAGTAACTCTGGTATGCTTCATTCTTTCTAAACGACTTAAAAATTGAATTCGGTGCAGTCTCATTGTGTCAGTAAGTTTAGAAATGTTTATATGTATTTCCAAGTTTGGTTTGGGGAAATGCATTCCATTTTTAATTCTGGGCCCTAATATTTTTCTCGTGATTTTCCTTTCTTTAATATCTAATTGTTCTTTTAAGTTCTTATGATGTAAATTGACTGTTTCTGAAGCATAGAGAGCTTCTGCTTTAACCACTGTTAAGTAATGACAAATTTTACTGTTCCAGGACAAACCTTTTTTGCTATAAACATTTTTTGTCAGTTGAAAAGCAATTTCCAATTTCTGAATTCTTGTTGCTACTGGTTTAATTTCATTAGCATTTGCAGTGATCCATTCACCTAAGTACCATACTTAAATTCCTTTACTCTTTCAATTTTATTCACATCAATGGTACTTCCGGATAGTGCGTCGATAATATTTGTTATAAATTTAGTTTTTTCATATGAGATTTTAAGTCCTATTTTTGCTGCTTGCTCCTTTAGTATAACAATCTGCTTCTGTGCAACAGAGATGTCTTGGGCGATTAATGCCATATTATCAGCAAACGCTAGACAGTCTATATCAATACCTTTCATCTTTGGTCCTAGCCTTCTTTTCTCCACTCTCTGACAACTTTTTCATGAGCACAGCTAAACAGTAAACAAGATTATATAAATATCAGATGTAAATTCTAAATGTTAATTTTTATATTATATAAACTGACTCAGATTCTGTTACAATGATTTCTTCAGAATCACAGAAATGACAGCTCCCCTTGAAATGGTTGTAAGACTTGAAAATGAGATTGCAGTCTGAATTTGAACCCCAATCTCCTCAGCTGCAGTAAACCACTTGCAACACCACAGCTCTCATCATGACCAGGATTCATTTCCAAGTCTTAGGCTACTTAGCAGCAAATTCTTGAATGTTATTTCCATATGTGTGCTGTCCAACAGTAGTTAATGCCTTGTAGTAAGACAGGTATATAAGAGATTGCTTAAGGGATGCAGGGTGGATAATAATAGGAAGCATGTATTCAGGCAGGGTTTATCTTGTGAATCTCAGTAATTAGCTGGTTTACAGCAAAATATTCCTGATGTTTTGGATAGAAGAAAACAAAGACAATTGCATAGGATTTTAATAGGGTAAACCACAGAATCTCATTAAGGAGGACAGCAGCACTAACTGTTAATGTGGTACCAGACTTGTTGATTTCATAACTTGATTATATTACAGTGAAACCTGCATTAAGTGACCATCTTAGAGGGGTGGTCCCTTGAAAACGGGTAGACATTTTAAAATACTAATTTTAAGTACCGGTACCCTACTCTACTACAGTAATTCTAACAAATAGTTTTAAATGCTGTCCTTTCTGGACAACCACTTTCATTTTGATGGACTACTTTCACTTGCTCTTCCGGGGTTAATACACTTCTTGCCTTGATACACATTTTGATGTCAGGCCACGTTCAATAACAAGAACAAACTATTGTGGCATGTAGCGCCCTCCTTGAGTTTTTATCTGGCACTGAGTTGCAATCCATTCTTGGAACTTTCTAATTGGTCTAACTGACAAACATTACTCCCTTAGGTTTCCTTCATAACTGAATACAATAAGTCATATTAGAATTGGAAAAAGTGGCTACGGTGGCGTAGTTGGTAGCATGCTGAGCTTCTATGCCCAAGGTCGCAGGTTCAAACCCAACTGAAGTCGTAGGATTTTTTAAGATCATTAAAAATCCCTCAGTATGCCTTCCTTCGGAGGGGAAGTAAAGCCAGCGGTCCCATGTCATAGAATTATGGCATGTAAAAGAACCTTCTACTAATTACACTTGTGTGAAGCTAAATTATAGGTTTGATTTGACTAACGCTCTTAGGTTCCAACGTTCGTCACCAGGAGCTGACTGTGGTGGCATCTAGTAACCAAGTTGAGAACTAGTTGTCATTGATGGTGGCGTTTGGTAGCAAAAGTAGGAACTACTTGAAAATTGAATGTCTGCAGTCCTTACTTGAATTAAGAAACAGATAACACACACTAATGCAGCCATCGCGATTTACACCGGTTATCAGACAGATTCTACCCAAAGGACACGGGGCTACATGACCGCATTGTCACAGCCCCTTAACTGAGGAACCAACCAACCAGAATTGTAAAAAAAACAAGTTGGTAATCCTCCCAGTCACTGTATTCATTCAAAGGTCAGATCTTATCATATTCAACTTAAGAATGGTATTGTACTGTTCATCCTACAAAGAATGTAGTGAGGGACTTAGAAGCACCAGTTTACTTAGTTTAGTACTGCATGTAGTTTGAGATGCATACAGTACTGTATATTTAACTCTGAAAATATTCATCAGACCAAGAAAAAGGCTGGTCATTGGTAAGAAAGAGATGTGGTCCTTAAATACATTGGCTTTATGGAATTTAAAATTGCTTCTTGATAAAAGCAGGGATGGTTTTTAGAAGATTTTCAAGGTACTGTAGTGAAATAATAACAACATTCTTAAGGATGCAGATTAAGTTGATATTATTTTCTTACTATCATGCATAAAGTAAAATTTTAAAAAAATTGATTAGTTTATATACTTTTACCATAAATGTGATTAAAAATTTCTCATGTTTAGGTTTGTGAACACTGTAGTTATCGTAATGCCAAGGAATATAATTGGCAGAATAAGACAATCATCTTGGCTGCTGATTATGCATCTAATGGCATCTATAACTTCATAATTCCTCTGAGAGCTCACTTTCGGTCAAAGACTTCTCTCAATCCCATCATACTACTCTTAGAGCGGCGGCCAGAAATTGCATTCCTTGATGCTATCTCCTATTTTCCTCTTGTGTACTGGATGCTTGGCTCAATAGACTGGTAAGTTGGTATATTTATTTATAATATATATATATATATATACATATGAGGGCTGGTTTTTTTCTTTTTCAACCTCTGATGGACTATAAAAATAATATTTTAATGCTGAAGGTTTAGTAGTTGTATACTTAGTTTTTAACATAATCGCCAAAACGATTGAGACATTTGTCATATCGTGACACCAGTTTTCTGATGCTCTTTGCAAGAAGTCTGCCACCAGTGAGGTGGGTATATCTGGACAGCCTCCTGAAGTTCTTCGTTGGTGGTGAAGAGTTGTCCACCCAACTATGCCTTCAATTCTCGAAAGAGTTGAAAATCGCTCAGTGTGAGGTCTGGACTATAGAGTACAGTGGATGGTTGAGAACTTCCCACTTGAATTCTTTGAGATGATCTTTTGTCATGTTGGCACAGTGTGGTTGTGCATTGTCTTGGCTCAAAACCATACCAGATGAGAGCATGCTTCTTCGTTTGTTTTGAATTGCTCTGCTTGCAGGAAACATATCACACTTCCTGACTCACACTTGCGGGAGTATGATCATAACGGCCTTGTTCAATTGCCTATGGCTTGGCTACAACTCGTGCTTTGGAGCCCACAATGACAGAGGTTGTGAAGGGGGCATTGCGCAATTGTACGACGCCCAGACCTGGCTCCTGCTTATCTCTTGTTTACTTAGATGCATGATCGGATGTTGAAAATAAAATAGCCCTCGTATATATATTGCATTTTAATCACATTTATCCAATAGTGATTTTTTCCCCTTCTGTTACAGTTGATATTATGTAATTCATTCTTCAGTAAATTACCAAATTTTGCTGGCATGGAGGGGCAGATGACCTCAGTTTCGCTCCTTGAAACCTCAATAACTAACTAACTTGCTGGTATGGAATAACATTTACTATTTTCCATTTTGTACTCCTATGGCACTGTTCCTGTCATAAGTGAAAGTGGTTTATCTTTCCAACTACTGGGTTTCATTTATTATTATTTATGTCAAGGACATCACATGGACAACAAAAATTTAACACAATAAACATAAAAATGGCTAAAATTATTTATTTTAAGGTACAGAACATTGAGGTCATCTGATAACTGACAAATTTCAGAGGTTGATAGACTGATTCTTCGAACAATAATCAATAAAAAGCACCAGATTGAGGACCAGTGGAGACTTTTGCCCCATTCAATACTTTACAAGGAAAATGAACCTATCATTGACACGATGCGAAAACGAAGGATTGGGTTTTTTTCGACACATACTAGACACATACTTGCCAAATACTAGATTCCTGAAACAACTTTTCTGACTTCTTTTGGAACAGTAACACAAGAATCACATGGTTTAAATAAATACAAATGGATTTAGACGATTTGAAAATTACTAAGCATTAAATTGAACGTAGAGAAGAGAAACGGCTTCTGAATAACAAACACACTCGACTAACATTCAAAATTTTACAGCGTAAGCAATATGTTATACCGTATCTGCAGAAGAACGGGCTGCAAGATCTTCCAGAATGAAGAAGTATTGGGAAAGATAAAACTTATGTAGTATTAAGAACTGAACTTAGTATTTGAAGACTTTGTATATAAGGTTTGATTTTTAGTGCTCCAATGTGAGTGTAGACAGTGTAAATAAATAAATAGAGTGTAAGAGGTCTGTGAACAGGCAAATAAGGAATGATATAGACTAAGAAGAGCTTTCAAATTAATTTAAAATTTGAAGGACAATCATAGTAGGAAGGTTGTGTCTTCTTTTATAGTTTTCTGGCAGAAGTGTTGTGCCTCAGCTCATTTCTACTAATTTTAATTATTATTTAATTAATAACAAAAGTGTGCTCAAGTGGAGCATTAATATAGAAAGACATAATAACAATCATATTTTTAGTCTTTGCTATAGTCTGTTATGGATTTTGTTCTATTTGCACATATTATAATGTGGTATTTTCCATATAGCGAACATTGACATTCATTTCTACTAATGACTAATGCTTGAAATAAACAATTTTCAGCTTCCTTTGATCTAGTTTAACCATTCAAACAAATTGACGATTTTAAAAAATGAGAAATGTATCCTGAAATTAACTGGAGAGCATTACTATGATGGTGGGGAATGCTTTTTGCTTTATACTGTAATTGGAGGGGTCAGAAAGAACCTTGTCCTCTGAAGTTGGCATATTTATTCCAGAACTCATCCAGGCCTTAGCATTAGATAGCTTTCCCATTCCACACTTTCTCCTTCCCCTAATCCCACCCCCACCCCACCCCAACTATCATCCGATCTTTTGCCTTCTCTCCATCACTGACAATGCTCCATTCTATGTGTGTCAATCATCTTATCTACCATGGTAAGTCACTCCTTGTCTCTATATTTCCCTTTTGATAATAATATGAACTACAATAATAATTCATCCTTTTTCTGTGTTTACAACAAGAAATTATAGTCTTTAATTTCTTAATTACCATAATGTGCAAAGAACTAGTCATTTACCGTATGTATTTCATGTCTGGTAACAACTTTCTGATAAATATTTAACATTTGTTTCAGTCTTGATGACCTTCTACGGGCAGGGATCACGTTGGCTGAGAATGTAGTTGTGGTAAACAAGGAGATGTCTAATTCTGCTGAAGAAGATACTCTAGCAGACTGCAATACCATTGTGGCTGTCCAGACCATGTTCAAGTAAGTAACAATGTCAAGACTAGTCTGTTAATGCATGAAGAGTACAATAAATAAATGTTATAGTCTGCCTATGGTTGTTATTAAGAGCTTCAATGCTAACATTAACAAGTTTACATGTTAAAATAATGTACTTATATTATATATTACCGTATATTACTAGCAACCCACCCCAGCTTCTACCGTAATCTTTAACGGTTTACCTAGCGTAAGCTTAAAAGGCGCACGGACACCAGGTCCCAGACGCAATTCAGAAAAACCGAGGTAAACAATGAAACTCCAAACACATATAGGCTACTCTTCTCTGAAGTCTTAACTCGACACGACTCAACAGTTTATGGTGGCCGAAGCTGGGGTGATAGGCTCGCTCGTAAACTTGCTCCGAAACTAGTAATTTAAATTTCCACTGAATGGAGATTGTTGGAAGAAATGAAAACGTAAAATAACTTATAGTGGGCGATGCATTAAAGATAGAGATATGCTGTCGCGGACTTTTTTGTAGAACTTTTCATGCTGAGCAATTCTTACACTCATAGTATATAGATATTTTTAACAGTTTGTCCAGCGTAAGCTTAAAAGTCGCACGGGTGGCAGGTTTTTCTTCGACTTGATTTACTGAAATCGTTATTGCTCGGCTTCTTTGGTCATAAATTAATGTTTTTCTACAGGAACCTTCCTCGAAAAATCCTTTACAGAATGGTTAAAACCGCATCAAAATCCATCCAGTGGTTCTCGAGATTACCCATTACATCCATGAATTGGGGACTTTGTTTTATACTGTTGACCATCGTGGTTGTTGGCATTAGTAGGGTGGCCAAAGATCTATAAAAGTAAGGTTTGAAAGACCTGCACTATATAAGGAATTTAAGCACCCATGGATATTATTTTTGGTATTATCAGGGACCCTAGAAGCAATCTCCTGCAAACACCAGCAGCTGATTACATTTCTTCAGCTTTATTATTGATCTCTAAATGGCAGATTCGGTGGCATAGTTGGTAGCAATAATGAGCTTCTATACCCAAGATCGCGGGTTCAAACCCGCCCAAAGTCATCGGATTTTTCAAGAGCATTAAAAATCCCTCGCTATGCTTTCCTTTGGAGGGGAAGTAAAGGCGGCGGGCCCATGTCATAGATTTATGACATGTAAAAGAACCTTCCACCAACTACAATTGTAAATAATAACCCCTGGCACTATGGCCCATGAAGGGCCTAGGCCTAACAAACAACCACTGCCCAGCCATTTGGTCTGCAGATATTGGGGTGACGCAAGGTGAGCACATCGGGTCCCCTCGGCCGTTAATCTTGGTTTTCGTGACCGGGGCGTTGCCTCACTGTCAGACAGCTACTCAATTGTCCTCACGAGACTGAGTGTACCCCGTTCCAGCCCTCACGTCAGTTTCTAAAATCCCTGGCAGAGCTGGGAATCAAACCTGGAGCCTCCGGATAAGAGGCAAGCACACTACCCCAACACCACAGGGCTGGTCAAATACAATTGTATGAAGCTAAATTTGTAGATTAATTTTGATTAAAACGCTATTAAGTTCCGTTCGTCACCAGGTGCGGGCTGCGGAGGCATCTAGTAGCCAAGTTCGCAACTAGGCGTCATTGACGGTAGCATTTAGTAGCAAAAGTAGGAACTACTTGAAATTGATCGCCTGCAGTCCTTACCTGAATTACAAACACACACACCAATACAGCCATCACAGACAGATTCTACACACACCCAAAGTACACAGGGCTACATGACCACATTGTCACAGCCCCTAAACTGAGGAACCAACCAACGATCTCTAAATGTCCTACTTATATTTCAGGTTCTTCCCGAGCATAAAAAGCATCACAGAGCTCTCGCAGTCTTCAAACATGAGGTTTATGCAGTTCCGAGCACATGACAAGTATGCACTCCATCTCTCCAAAATGGAAAAGGTATTGGGCATTACTCCCCAGCTCTTCAATGCAGATGAAGGTGGAGACAGGGTGCTTGTGCTGGTAACCCTCTTTATTTCACTTACCCTTTCTTTTTATTCTTTCTACCTAATTTAGGAATGTTCTTGGTTACTTTTCTATCCTATGCACAAGATTAGTTAGTTAACAATCAATTGCTAAATTTAAGCTGTATTGCCAAAACTGCTAAAAAAAAAGAAAAGAAAAAAATATATTATTAGTATTTATTTGTTTATAAAAACAATAAATGCTGTGTACATTTTCTAGTAGTAAGCTCGATATACAACTGGTTTATTTAAAGAAACTAAAGAGATCTCAAAGTAGCTTTATATTATAATTATTTCTATTTTCTCATTGTAATATATAATTCTTTCTTTCTCTCGGAGCTACTCTTCTGTCTGCTGCAAAGGAAGAAGCATTTTGAACTCCTTGTTGCACATTATCCATTTTCTTTGATACCTTCATTTTAACCTGAATTTAATTTTTTTCTTTTGTTTGCCAATTTATTTGCCCATTCCATCGTATCACTTCCACTTCCACTGTGACCGTCTAGTTCTTTCTTAGAGTAAGTGCTATTTGAATAACTAGACTAGCAAATTAGTGCATACTGCATAAGCAATAGAGAATTAGAAATAAATCCTGAACTTTTCTAATGATCTTAGGTGGGTAAAGGAAAAGTTCATATCTCTTTTATTTCGGCTTGGCTGCCTGCGTCTTTTCTTTTCCTTCAGGTGGTTAGCGCATGATGTAATGAGTACGGTATGGTAAATTGCAATCCATACCTGCAGAAGAGCATGAATGATTAAATGTCATTACATTGATCATCATAATTTATCATTGAAGAGTTTTGCAAGTAGGTATAGAATGCAATAACTTTTAGACAAAAGTTCAACTGCAAATGATGAGAGTTTTAGCATGGCATTATAAGTGAGAGGAGCAATGTAGAATAAATTACTTCTTCTTAGATTTATATTCAGCAGTGAGTTGAAGGATTATTACTCCTTTGATGATTTGCTAATAACGTAGTAATGCATACTAGTAGAAGGCCTTTCTATAATGCACAAGAAGCCAGGAAGAATATGTACCTTATACGTTTCATAATACTATTAATTGAAAATATTCTGGTTCTAATCGTAAGAGGGTATTAAAAGAGGCCAGCTGCATGTTGCAATGGATTAAGCACTTGCTTATTGTGCCTGAAACTATGAGATTGAATGCTGATACAGTCAACACTTACTGGTGTTTAAATGCAAGAGACCTATGTCAGTCATGTTAAAAAGAAAATTCCCAATAACCCCATTGTTTCTTAAGCAAAAATCATTGAGAAAACCATTATTAAATTATGGAACAGTAGGCTAATGAAAAGTGCAGCAATATGCAAACTCATGTGTCTGCCATAAGTTAACTTTCCCTAAACAATTGCTGAGCATCTTAGTCTTATACAGTTAAAAGCCACAGTAATTAAAAGGGACGTAAAACCAATCCATTACACTTGGCTAAAATCAAACCATCGTTCAACTAAAGACACAAAATAACTGTAGTAAGAGTAGACCTAATTATGCCCCTTAAGGCATGGAATGGAAATCAGTTAGAACTCGTAAATATTGTGCTAAAATATTTTCTTAGATATATGCTGAGGCTCACTTCTATACTTGTTGGCTGGCTGCATGGCTCAGTGGTAATGTTCTCGCCTGCTGTGCATAAGGTTAAAGGATCGAATCCTGGTGCAGTCAGCTGGTATTTGAAGGTGCGCAGATTCCCTTGAGGGCAAAATTCTGGCATCCCAGCGTCTCTAAAAGCCACAGTAGTTAAAAGGGAAGTAAAACCAAAATCATTATTAGGCTATTACTGTATTATCTAATATTGTACTTGTTTCTTTCAAAATCATTGCCTTATATCCATTTACTGTACTTTGAAAAATTCACAGCAAGAAATGGACCCTTGTGCAAGGTTAGTCAACTGTATTGAGAATATTCTTTTGGTTTATATCTGGTAATCAGGAAATGTTGTTGCTCAGAATTTGTGAAACAAAATATTGTAAAAGTTTAGGTAGGTTTTGGTTATGTTTATGTATAAGAATATATCTCTAAATACCATACCATATATGCTAGAACATTGAACAAATTAGAAAATGGATAGCAAAAAGTATGTGTGAAACTTTCAGTAAAACATTAGTCTAATATAAACATGTTTAACACGGTTAATGGGGAATCAACTCTGAGAAAGAGCATAATACAAGAGGCAGAAAGATTACAGAGAGTATGAGGATGACAATCGGCAAGGTGCCCAGATACTGAAGAACTTGCTGGAAATATTAGCAAACTTAAGATAATTTGATTACTGGTTTACTTCCAGTATGATACCTGTTGTTGTTGGTATGAGTAAAGAGAGTTTTAATGATTTGATGTAAAAGCATAGCTCATGGCATAAAACTTCATGGAGGTTTAAAAGGATGTATGATATCAATGGTAGTGAAACACCAGCAAATATGGAGTGGAATTAAAAGAATTCCCATAGGTCAAACAAGTCTCTGAGAATAAGATCAAAATAATGGTTCATCCATGGAGTAGAATTTAAAGAATTCCCATATGTCAAACAAGTCTCGGAGAGTAAGATCAAAATAATGGTGATTAGCTGTTTCATAATTGGGTATATCACCCAAAGATTCACTAATCATTTTTCTTGATAACAGTTTGCTGGAACATGCTCCATATAAAGGACATAAGTTTTTAAGTACATAAACCCTCATTAATCCGAACCCTATCAGTCCGGACTACACTTAATCCGTTTAATAATTATTTATTTATTTATTCGTGTCAGAAGTACAAAGTATGTGTTAAACAGACGACTTCAAACAGTTTCTGCCCAGAACTTAGCCACTTCGATAGCACTTGAATTAGCTTCAGTCAAGTCATTCATTGTGCAGCTGTGCGGGCACAATGGACAGGAGAAGAGGTGTTGTGTTGTCTGGGTTGCGCCACAATCACACAGGACTGTCTTGGTCGGAAAATGCCACTTATATAAGTTGTCCCTGGATCTTGCATAAATGACAGTATAAAGCTGAGGTACAAGTGCTATGTTGTAACGACACAGTTTGTGCCACAGCTTGTGGCAAGTGGCAGGTTGTTGACCTGCTTGTCATGATTCACCCGCACCCTCTATCCCTTCCCAAGGCTGCTCTATTGTTGAGCGTGTATACATGACAAACTTCACTCGCACTGCCTCTCATCAGTCTCAATCAGCCGTATTCTATATTTTGTAGGGCCTAATACTGTATTGCATTATATCTTGTATACTGTACTAAATAACCTTTTTATATCTTAAATTCAAAAACACTGTACTGTACACGTTCGTTTTACTGAACAGAATGTTTAAACACATACCTTGGCTAATTTTATAGGTTATTTTGTTTAACCTTACCAAAAGTAACAAAATTGAAATATCTTGGTTCTGTCATTGCTGAATATGGCGCGATAACCGCCGATATAATCCATAGGGCCACGTCTGGGTGAAACAAATGGCGCGAACTAACAGGAGTTTTATGTGATCCGAAAATACCCATAAGAACGAAGGGTAAAGTTTATAAAACTCTATGGTAGTGAAACATGGGCTACTACAAAGGCACATGAGCAAAAGCTACATACCACTGAAATGTGTATGTTACATTGGGCAGGTAGAGTTACTCTCAAAGATAAAATCCGTAATGAACATGTGCAAGGCAGTTTTGAAGTATCGCCTATAACTGAGAAACTTTTAGAAACCAGGCTAAGGTTGTATGGACATGTTATGTGAAGACCGGAAAATCCTGTAGTGAAGAAGTGCCTTTCCATGGATACACAAAAGAGAGGGAGCAGCAGACCTCAAACAACATGGATGACGAATGTCCAAAGGGACATGAGAGTATTGGGCCTATCTGCTGATGATGCTCTACAACTAAATGACTGGCGCATCAGGATTAAGAAAGCCGAACCCGTGAAATGGGTAAAGGCGAGGAGGAAGAAGAAGAAGATTTTGTTTAATCTGGACTGTCATTAATTCAGACAACCTAGAGCCCCAATTAGTCTGGATTAATGATGTTCTACTGCACTATCCACAAACATTTTCTTGCGCTGTCATAGTATGGACTGCAGGGAAGCAGTGGCTACACTTCCTCCTCTCTTCCTGCAATGAGACCAACCAAATATGAATGGAACTCACAGTAATAATGTGCACTGACATACAAGATTAATGAGAATAAATCTTGCATGCATCGTACAATTGCCTTGAGAAAAGCATTATATTTTGCAATTCACTCACTGCAGTCCAATTGCAAGTCTACAGATGGAATATTTCTCTCACTCATATTTTCTTTGGTGTTAATAATTCATTCATCCATGGTGATTTCTAGTGCCTTTATTGAGATGTTGAGACTTTATTGGGTACATTTTCGGGCAGTAAAACTGCAAGTAAACTTACAATCAGGCATACAGAGGTATTTATTAGGCTACTTCACAAATAAAATACTGACAGCATAGCTATGCTCACTGACGCAATGCACTAGGCCATGAGACCGAGTTATTTGCAGACTCGGAGGACGTGGGTTCAAACCCCACCGTCGGCCATCCTTGAAATGGTTTTTCATTGTTTCCCATTTTCAACTCCGGGCAAATGCCGGAACTGTACCTTCTATTAGGCTATGGCCACTTCCTTCCATCTCCTTGCCCAATTTCATTCATCTAATAAACTCCTCTCATGAGATTGGTGTCAAGAAGGACATCCAGACATAAAAACTACCTACCACAAATTTCATCTCATCCCGGATCCATTAATAACAAGAATAATAAGGAGTAGAATTACATATTTCACAAATAAAATAGAATGAATGAATGACTGACCAACTGACTGACTGATAGTAATTCTTACATTCATGTGAGATCATCAAAAGATATAAACCATATCTAACGTCAAAGTTTGTCTGTTGTTTTGAGAATTTTCCTGGAGTTTTTTATAGTTTACATGTTTCAGATTATTTGAAGGAGATTTAACACAAGAATAAAATGTATACGGTATCTGTCTATTTGCATGATTATAACTTAAGAACAGGCGAGTGTATCAACATGAAAGTTTGTAGCCTATCTGTATCCATCACAGACATGATTCCTATCATTGTTATAATTTTTCAGGTACCATACTACTCATTGAAAGGGGGTTATAGAGAAACTCCCTTTAAAATTAACGGTTTCTTCTTCTTTTAGTAATGCAAAAACTGGTCAAAGCCGAATTTAAGCTGTTTGATGTGAAAAATAGAATATACTACCCAAAAGATCCCATAAACCAGATGTTAAGGCCAGAGATCACACAGGTGAAACAGCAACTTGTGGGTGGAACATAGGTTCACTGACATTGCATTCCCTGGAAATATTATTACTAATATCCATAGTGGTCCGTATTGACAATATAATTGAAATTTAACATAATTTTGTTTTCCTCCTAATCAATATCACTTGTCTTGAAGATAGTTAATTTAATTAAGGGACATGTTTTGGGAGATCAACAATTCCCCCTTTAGCATTTACAGTATACAATTGTCACTTATAAAAACAATCCATATAAAAGCACTGATACAAATTGAAACATACAGACGTATTATGAACCAATGGGCTCATACATCAGCACCTAACATACTCCGGGTGAGTTAGCCGTGGTCGTTACGGCATGGCTGCTGGCAGTTGCTCACATCCGGGAGGCGCGGAGGTTCGAATCCCCCCGCCGGCAACCTTGAAGATGGTCTTCTGTGGTTTCCCATCTTCCTTCCAGGCAAATGCCAGGGTTGGTCCCTAACTATAGGCCACAGTCGCTACTTTCCAACTCCTCGTCCTTACATTCAAACTTTCCTCCCCAGACAACACTCCACACGCGACGGTACTTGTAGCTCACCCAATGGGTGTCCGCATAGAAGCAGCTACAATCTGGCGAGCCGAACATGTCCTCGGATGCTCCCGGCACAAAAAGCCATACGCTAAAAAAAATAACATACTGCCAATACATATTTAACATGAGAACGTGGTGGGATCCACATCATGCCGATCACTCCTAGTATGAGCGTGCAATAAAAGTTTTAAAAACCCTTGTCATATTAAAATTGCTTAAAATTCTAAATGCATTTGTAAAGTCTATGACAACCTGTGTTTTTCTTTCTAACTTCAAGCAACCTATTCATGTTAAAACATCTGACGACACACTGATCTTTTGTCAGAGCCTTGAAGATCTTCAACAATTATTAGCGAACATCAACATACCGTAACATCTCAAGAATTTGGACTCCATATTAATGTAAATACGGCAACATTTATGGTTTTTAGCCGTCAAAACATGAGCATCAGAGGTCTTCAAGTCTAGCGAGTTCGCCATTTGAAATATCACTGACAGATTTTCCCGATGTTGAAATCAGAAGTCACATAGAAACAGCACACAGTGTACATAGATAAATGTCATCTTGCTTCAACAATGATAACTTAAATATGAAGCTCCGTCAAAGAATTGCTAGAACTTATGTCTGGCCAACACTCTTATATGATAAACCAAGAAAAAACTAGAGGCATTGGAAATGTGGATCCATTGAGGAATGCTAAAAATACCCCTGGACAAATAAAGTAGCGAACAGAGATGTCCTCAGAAGAACAAATAATGATCTTCAACTTTTGACTGCAATTGAATGTCGAAAAACTGCCTATTTAGAGGCCAAAAATATCAGCTGTTTCAACTAGTGTTGCAAGGTAAAATAGATGGTCAACAAGGAAGAGGCAGAAGACAAATGTCCTGGCTTCAGAACATAAAGGAGTGGTCAGGGATTTGATCAGCTGGAGAATTGTCCTGGCTTGCGGAAGACAGAAACACCTTTGTCAAACTTGATAGTAATAATTTGTCATTATTGTTTAAGTACATTCAAGAGATTGTATGCACATGCCCATAAAATTCTACCCAGAAGTGGGATTTTAACCTTCTTCACGGTAAACAAACAAGATCGTAGCAATGTTGTCTTTATTCCTGTGGCTGCTGAGTTTCATGTTGCATGGAATCAATAGCTTCAGTGAGTTTGCCAGCTTCGTTTTGCATAATAGACGATTCTCCACTTTCAGCGGTCCTATGTTAGTATCTAATGGTTAAATAAATGCTTTATCAAATCTTTTATCTATAAAAGCACATGTTTCTAAAATACACTGGACACTGTCTAGCATCTGATCAGTGAGGATTTCCTAACACTGGTTGCAGTTGCAGTTTCAATAATGACATTTATTGAGTTCTACCAATCTGGCATTAGGGAGCCAAGGGCTAAAGAAAAAGTGTGCAGCTGGTAAAACAGAACGACATCTCTATCATAACTCAACCATGTACTGTATTAACTATGCAGCCATCTAAGCATCATATTTGGTAAGACCTGTGCAAGCTGTTAGTCTCTCACCAAGGTAGACCGGGTTTGATTCCCGGTCAATACATGTGAGATTTTCGAATTGAAATGCCATGTCCTGTGGTTCGCATTCCACGTAAAAGGGAGGTACCGTGGATCATGATCGTGAGATTAACGGACACGCAAAACTACAAGCTTCCTTCCTTCCTTTTATATTAATAATTCATAATAACAAAGTGACACACAACGTCGACAGTACTCTCAAATACTGTGAGCACATTCCTCAGTAACTATAACATTCATTATTCTCAAGGCTCTCATACAGTTCGTCGTAAACAATCAAAAATGGCTTCCTACAATCATGAAATGACCTAGTCTCACATATGATGAAAATACAGCTTTTATTCCACTCATATAACAACATTCTGTTATGCATTTAATATTTGACTACTCACACACAGTTTGACAATAATGCCGCTTACTTAAATGTCATTTGTCGTCTTTGTCCTACCCCATGTGATATTCAACCTTGAACGTGGAGCTTCATAAACTGCTCAATGACAAATGACAGTCGGTGAAACATTTGCCACTGTGCTCGTCAAACCAGTGCCTGCTAAATGCACTGCCTACTGTATTGCCATAACATTTTCGCGCTACAGAGCACACACTGTGTGCAAGTTTGTAGGATCAAATCCTGGCAGAGTTCATTGGTATTTGACGATACTTAAACCTTGAGGACTAGCATGAAGAAATATAACACGAGTACTGGCGCCGGGTCATTTTGACCCATAGTGTGTCACTCCTGTTTTGTCGTAGTCGTACGGATGTTAATGAAGTAATTTACACCGGGTGTCTTCCTATGAACTATTCCCAATATAAAATGAGGTTTATTTATATTTTTCAAATTTAACATGCAGACAAATGACAATAATTTTCGTAACAGTGTCATTGGTCTTGATAATGGTGGCAAAGCAGTCATCTTGCTTATTTTGAACAAAGGAGCTGATGACCAAGGTGTCCCTAGATCCTAAACATGGATCAACAAGAATGCGGGCTAAGTTATTGCTGCACCAAAATAGTTGGATTTTCCGCCTTATTGTTTACAGATTGTCCCGAATAACATAGACCGAAAATTGTCACGCAAGGACAGGCGCCATGGGTAAATCTGACCCAACCGTAAATAATATAGAAATAACTTGAGTATTCCAAAATCTATGCACATGTTTCTTTTTCAGGGTGAAGTTAAAGGCTAGGAAGAAAGGAAAAGTAAAGGACAGGAAATAGGGTGACCAAAACAGAAATATAGAGCATTATTGAAGCCTCGGGTCAAAAATACCCATGCGTCAGTCCTCGCGGGTTAAATGGCAAGATAAAGAACCCCTGCAATGCAAAATTCCTTCACCCATGTGGGGTCTAAAACCATAGCAGTTTGAAATTCAAAACTTCATTATTATTATTATTATTATTATTATTATTATTATTATTATTATTATTATTATTATTATTATTATTATTATTATTATTATGCTCTACTGTAGGTGGGTGGCCTCCAGACTTTTCTCAAAACCAAGCTGCAATAAAAAAAATAAAAAATGTTGAAGGCATTAAATCTGTTTTTGGGAATGGAAATGAACACCATATTTGTTCAGGATCTATTTACTTGTTTTGAAATGTGGCAGAAGAACTGAGAAGGCCATAAATAATAATTGGAGGAGAATTATTTAGAAATGTCTAGCTTTATACTACAGTAAGCTAGGATAGGTATGATATAATGCTGATACTGTATGTTTGGTTGTAAATCTAAGCTTTTCTGTCTTTGACTGAAATTAGAAATAATGCAGTAGTTGTTATGTATGTAGCACTATTAAAAAGGTTTCCTTAAATATGACGACTCACTATTACTTTAATTATGTCACAGGTCATCAATTATATTACTAATACTAATAAGCAGTTTTATCTAATCATTAAACTTGTTCCAGCGTGAGAAAGAGAGAGGTTCACACATCTCGTATATGTTCCGCTTGCCATTTGCTGCTGGTAGTGTCTTCAGTGCTAGCATGTTGGATACACTGCTATATCAAGCCTTTGTCAAGGACTATGTCATCACCTTTGTCCGGCTACTTCTTGGTATTGACCAAGCACCTGGTTCTGGCTTCCTCACATCGGTAATTATTAATTGAAACATTTCAGATATAATTTATCAATGTTATTATTTATTTGTCATTTCTATGGTCAACTATCGTCTGTATAATGGTCTTTGAGGACAAGTATTAGTGCATAAAAAGGTAGTGAGACTGTAGAAAACCTATCCATGAACTGTTTCATCACCTGTGCTATTACAACAGTTCTAAACACACTTCAGTAGAATTCAACCCATTGCACAGTGGGCCAGATACCGAATCTGATGGGACAAAAATATTTTTTGTAGAGATTACATTTCTTTCATGATAATTTTGTTAAAAATAATAAATTTCATTATTTACAGCCCTTTGGAAAGGATATTTTAAAATCACATTGGAATGAACTTAGGACCATCTGAATAGCCCGATACACTTCGTTTGAACATCCTTATAGGTCTATTTTCTTTCTGCACATAAGTTATCAGTGAGGTAACCGTCCCTTTTTTTGCTTTTCAGCACCTTGTAGAAATTCCTACGTCTCATGATAATGTGAGTCCCCTGCTGGTGCGTCTCTGGAATCAATAATCATTTTCTACTGTAAGAGCAATAATCCGCAATGTCTGTTACTTGCCACATAAAGTCAAATATTATCCCTAAATAATGGCATAAAAATCATGGTACGATATTGAACATAATGTTTTATAAACCTTGGTGAAACTGAAAACATCACACAAAATAGACGAATGTTTTACGTCACGCATTTAACTGAATAAAGATAGTTTATGTCCAATCAATTAAAATATAATTATACCAGCAATAAAGAGCATACCTGAAGGATTACATTCTGTATTCTTTCACAGGAAAAATATAATCTGAACACTCACAAAACTATGATCACACTTGACAGCGAAACCATGACTGGCACACTGTAAGAGCAGCCTTCTCATAAACAAACAGATAAGACATCCGCTACTAAGGGCTGCTTAGTCTATAAATAAAACTCAAGTGAGTAGTGTTTTGATGACTAAGGTTCTCTGGCAATAAAAACTAGAGAGAGAAAAATATGTAGAGGGAAATCACAATTCTTCATTTTGTCCCGCCACTGTGCACTGTTTTAATTATACAGGTCTTTCATATAAAGTAAGAACGGTGAGCGGCGGCTTTGTTATCCACTGCTGCAGCGGCCTTGGCCGAGCTTGTGGCTTACCACGGCCCCCTGCTGTAGTATTGAAAGCGCGCGCACAGTTCAGGGCGCCCGGGAATGTTCTCCGCAGTGGCTATATGCAGCATCAGTTTAGTTGGCAGCACAGTGTCCTTGATAAGGTGAAGGCCACATGTGTGGGCTGTCGAATTCATCAGTGTGTATTGCAATAAGCGAGAATGTGTGCCATCAGCACTTCTAGCATCAGTTATGAATGGCTGTGGTGAGTATAAAGTTTACTGTTTGTTTGTTATGATACAAGCGACAGCCGTTCTGCCAACGTAACTGGTGACGTAATCTTTCGCAGCAGCTTATAGGCACTGCGGAAAACATTCCCGGGTGCACTGCATATACTGTACTCGACCTTGAAATAAACGTGCAGGTGTTCAGTCACACCAGTCTAAACCTCACATGTTAACATGAGACAGTTACCATTACAACACCGTATTTGTGTGTGTAAAACTTATTTTAAGTACGAGTCGGCTCGGTGGGTACGTGATGCATTTGCGCAGCAATTTCCTTTTGAAGTGCCACCTTCACTAGCACCGATTCACGTAATTGTAAATAAGTTTGACACTACTGACTCAGTGCTCAATAAAAAGCATAAAATTAAAACTCAGAAACATTACATTGGCAGAACTCACTCGCGTCAGCCAGAAAGTGGTTATCAGATACAATGCCTGTATAACCCAGGAAGGACGACACTTCCAGCATCTTTTATAAGGTAAAATTTCATACAGGATTGTACACACACTTAAAGCAGGGGGCCGTGGCGCCCCACAAGTTCGGCCAAGGCCACCGCAGCAGTGAATAACAAAACTGCCGCTAGCCGTTCTTACTTTATATGAAAGACCCTGTATGTGCTAAGGTGCACAGTCAAGGAGTCGGGCTATCACCAGTCTTGGGAGAAAAGTGGGTTCCAGCCTCACCATTAGCTATCCTTGAAATGGTTTTCCATGATTATCCATTTTCAACTCCAGGTAAACACAGGGATGGTACCTTCTATTAGGTTACAGCCACTTCCTTTCAGTTCCTTGCCCAGTTTCATTCATGTCATCTCTCATTAACTCCTCTCATGAAGTTGGTGTCAGGAAGGGCATCCAACCTTAAGAACCATTCGCCATATAGAAAACTCACCTCACCCCAACCCTGATCCTGTGTTTATAACAGATTCTTCTCAACCTGCACTTCCAGACTGAAGATCTTACTCAAGAACTCCCTCCTGCTATGAAATATTTTGAGCAACAGAAGAACTGTGATTCCTACCTAACCTCCTGATGAGGAGGCAGCATTGAAGAACTATTAATGGGACTGATAGCATGAATGGCCACCTTTGAAGATGGCAATATGTCCAGCGGTGAAGATTGTTCTTCTCCATTTCATATGATTTTCCTTTTCTGCCATGTCATTGTGTCTGTCTTTATTCCATGTTTCCATCCTCCTGTAACAGATAGGGGGAGATGACCTCGTAGTTCCGCCCCTTAGAACAACAATAACTAACTTACTGTGCCCAACTCTAGGAATGGGTATTCCAAGATTCAGACACCTAGATATCAAGGGAAAGGCTGTAGCCGCTTTTGAAAGTTGAGATATTTGAATATCGCGCTACATTGCTTCTCGAAGCATTTGGAAATAATTTACCGATACTTGGATGTCAAGTGACGTAGCGAGTAATAGCAGAGGTCGAGGCTATTTATTGATTAAATAGTTAACCATGGAGTAGAGACTTGAGACTGGGATCAGATTACTGGCACGGCCAAATGAAAGAGAATGCAATTAGTATCAAGTAAATCGGACCAGGGATACCAGAGATATGAGGATTTCTAGATTACAACGTGATGACGCGTGACCCTGGCAGTTTTGAATAAAAGCCAGCTGGCCGAAGCAACTACAGCTCATTCTAACACAAGCAGTTGCCTAGCAAGTTGTATCTACGCTGAGCCAAGGCACATGGTTGCCGGATCTACGCAGAAGTTCTTTTCAAAGTCGTGATAGTCACGAAAAGTGCTGCGCTACGAGGTGGAACTTAGTAAGTTTACGGCGAGGAGAATCACTGAGGTGATTGATTTTCTACAGACATTGGTGGAAATATTTATATTTTCACATGGACATATGCTAGACTTTGTCTAGAATTAGTATTTTGTCACAGTCCAGTAATAACATAATACTTGGATGATTAAATCAATTTCAAGTCAGTTTTCATATTTGTAACTAGTTAACCACTTCGATCTGTCAGTACACTGAAGACTAGTCTATAACGGTGGCGTTCATTAGTCTACGCAAGGGAAACTACAAGTTGCCTAGCGCATGGTAGATGGTGATATAATAAACCATGCCCAGGGAACGATCTTCAGAACAGCCGTTAATTGCTTAGACTGTCAGTGTTTTTCTTGTACTGATAAGATTACAGTGAGTTATGTTACAACTGACATATCTAAGAAAAGATCACTTAGATCTGGCCCTATTTAAACAAACTGTTATGGCTTTGATAGAAGCCCATATTAAAATGGAACCACAGTTTATTCAAACGTCAAAAGATACTACCACTATGTCTGACTAGACGAATTGTGGGTATATGATGGCGGCCGATACAAGGATTATACGTGCTTGTCCGATAGGGCATGTTTATGGATAAATCTGGTACAGACCAGGTTTACTACGCTTCAAGACCATCAAGAAATGTAAGCCACATTTGAATTATATTATGCCTAGCTAATTGGAACAAACTATTTTTTTTCTGCAGATGACCAACACATTTTTTCTTCGTATTTAAATCTTGCAATGATTTACGCAAGACTTGTTAGAGTTATTCTGAGTATTTTCAGCACTCAGAACAGTTTAGGATCGATGACCGAGCATTTCGAGCATTTATTTGAATATTTCATATTTTTGGGAAACCACGGAAAACAACCGATGTAACTGTAAAAGTTAAATTTATTTTTGTTGAGGAATGGATATTTTTTCCATATTCGAAGGTTCGAATATGTGGATTCTCACATAATGAGATGATAATTAAATATATAACAAATAATAATAATAATAATAATCCACTAATAATAATAATAATAATAATTTTTATAATTTTTCTAAATAATTCTTGGATATTATATTTTCTAATAATCATATGTATTGAGAGAGAACCTATGAAGTAGTTTAAACATTTCTAGTTTGGAACAGGAGATTTTCCGAAGGAAAGTGGTTAGCGCAAGCCCGCATTCAACCAACATTTCAGTTCTGGTTGAACAGTTGATATTTGCATTGAGCAAAGTATATTTTTCAGATAATACGGAGAGGCATGAAACGGGAAGCAAATGATATTTGTATCAAATAGGATATTTTTGTATTTATATAAAATCATGACGTAAATACACTCGAAAGTGAAATAAAGATTTTCATAAGTATGGTAAATTCACGGGTTGAACTGAATGGTAAAATAAAATAAACTTGTAAGTTTATTAATCTTCCAGTGTTGATAACAAGCAGAGGCTTGATTTATTGTATAAATTTTGGGAAGAAAATTTATGTGTGTGGAGTAGTTGAAATGCCATTCCCAGGTGCGCATGTTTAAGTCGCAGGAATGAGGAGATTTTTTCGAGCATCAATCAAATAGCAGGTTCGATGGCTCAGGTTTATAGTAGGAGTATTGGAACTACACATTTCGTCGGATGAATGACCCGAAGGTTATTTCTTAGAAACCATCAGTTCTTATTTCAACCTTGTTTACAAATTCCATTTAGACTTTGATTTTGCTAGAACCCGGATTTGTCATGATAGTAGTTTATTCTTCTTCAGAGGAAGACCTTTGCCGTTGTTGTTGTAATATTGTGTTCTTACACAAATAATAGAATGGGCCACTGCCAATTAAAAATAATTCTTTAACCACGAATAATTTGAAGGATGTTTTCAATCCTAGTGCCATGAACTAAATGAATTCATTATAAAACTACAATTCTAATTTCCGCATTCTGTCGAAGAATTGCAAGTTGTGAAAATTGCTAAAAATGGCCATGAATATAAATATTTTTTATAATAATGATTCCAAGTGGAAAATTGAATAGTTGAATGGTTCAACCATTTATTGATCAAGTTGATGATTCAGAAATCATATATTTTGTTAGGAACTTGAAGTTCATAATCGAGTCACTTCTCGAACTGTTTAATGTCAGAAGAACAATTAATTGTTGTTGTGCTTCGCACAGTTCTTCGATGCTATGCTCAAGGTCAAATACTTTTCAGATGTTATTAATATATGTAAATAATTTGTGTTGCTTCTATGATAATAATATTTTTCCACGATATATTTTTGAAACTGGAAAAATAAGTGAAAGTTTAAAAATTCTATGAACATTTATTCTACGAGTGTTAATATCATGTAAATATTCAAACAGTGATCTACGATATTTCCAGTATAGACAATTAATTTTGAACTGGAATTAAATATTAATAATTTTGGAACACAGTCTACAGGACTATTAATCGGACTTGTGTTTTCAAAAAGATTGTCAAATGTGTTTGGAAAATTTCTGTATATTGTGTGTAAATAAGAGTGTGGGTCGCCACACGTGAGTGATGCTACTTTGAGCATTTTTGCAGTCAATTTTAACTTCAAAATAAACTGAGATAATTTTACAGGATGTGTTACTCCCAATTAAATCTCCTTCTATCCTTATTGTTGCATTGAGCCAAAAATCAGTAAAGTTTTTTTTTAATTTGATGTCGTTTTTGCGATTTGCTTTAACCCATCTGGCGCTCCGGGATATTTTGACTCTCGTGCTGACTGATTATTGGTAAAATGCATATGTGGTCGTGCGGACTCCGGTCTAAACGGGCACATAAAATAAGATAGAGAGAGAAATGGCTTCGAACGTGGGTCCCGATTTAGACAATGTCAATCGCATGCCGATTTAAATTGTGATAATTTTTATAGAAATATTTTGGGAGTTGAGAGATGTCTGGTTTGGATGAATAAATTAGTAGGAAACCCAATTAGTGGGGAAAATTAAAAATTTAACTTGGTTAATAATTAGAATGGGTTTGATAATTTTGACAATGGCTTAACCATTAGGGCGTCAAGTAAATTCAGTAGTAAACGTTCGATGACTGGACATACACATTATTAGAATCCAGGTGGAGGATATTTGAGAACTTGCATATTTTTTCTTGTGATATTGTGGTAAATGTAATTCGTAAAAGTAGAGAATTTTGTTTTTCCAACACGTCGACATTAGGACAAATCTCATTTTATTAGAGTGTTCCAATTAGCTATTCATATTTCTTGTTCTAGTTATAAGCTTGTGTTTGCCACTGTTGTATACCCCTAAGTTTGAATAATAATTGAAATTATGGAAGAAATGATGAGGATGATGAGGAGTTTGGAGGAGAGTTCAAAAGAGGATGGACTGCGTGTAGCAGCCATTATGAAAGAAAATACTGAGGCTTTGGAAAAGAAACTTAAAGAAAATTCTGATAAACTTAAAGAAAGTTTAAACGATAAACTTAAAGAAAATTCTGATTCTTTAGAAAATAAACTTAAAGAAAATTCTGAATCTTTAGAAAATAAACTTAAAGAAAATTTGAATGATAAATTTAAAGAAAATTCTGATTCTTTAGAAAATAAACTTAAAGAAAATTCTGATTCTTTAGAAAATAAACTTAAAGAAAATTCTGAGTCTTTAGAAAATAAACTTAAAGAAAATTCTTATTCTTTAGAAAGCAGGTTAAAAGGGAACTTGAAAGAAAATTTAAACAGTAAATTTAATTCAATGGAAAGTAAATTTAAAGAGAATTCTGAAATTTTGAAAATGACGCTTGAGAGTAAAATGAATAAATTATGCGAAAAAACACATGAGCTCGAAACTTCATTAGCTACTAACGCAAGTTTAATGGACGATAAATTTCGCGATGCCGATCTTCGATCTCAAAGCTTAGCTGATAGGATAGAACATGGTCTTAGGAAAGTTGGTGAAGACATGGTCAACCTGGAAGTCAGAGTGAAGAAGGAGAGTAATGAGATGGGAATTCTAGTTGTTCAACGGTTGACAGAACAATTCAAAGAACTTGTCATGGGAGAAATAAGAGAAGGTGTGATTAATGAGTTGCAAACTGAAATTAAAACCACAGTTGTCAATGAAATTAAAGACACACTCAAGCTGGAGAACCAAGAGGGAATCAAGGAGATTAGGGAATCTTTGTCATCCCATATTGAAGTAATTGCCAAAGATATCCAGGCAACTCAGAAGGACATATCAGATATGACAGGGTCATTGAAAAGTCATGAGGCTGTTATGAACCAGATATCCACTGATGTTAAGGAGAATTGTAAAGAAACTGAAGCAATCAAGAAAATGGCAGAAGAAAACCAGAAGGAACTTGAGGCTATGAAAACTCAAATTAAGGACGAGAAACAGTCTGATCATCTGTTGAAAATGCCAAATGTAAGGGGAAAGGAACAGATACAGATAAATCTAGGAGCAGCTAGAGAGACTGATAGACAGGATGAGGTCAGGACAGTATTTCAATCCAACCCCATAACTGTATTTAAGAATATAGAGGACAAGCCTTCTAAATTTTCAGGGCGAGATTCTGTGACACCCGTGGAATTTTTGAGAGAAGCAGGGGATTACCTGAAAGATTCTAAGATCCCTAAAGAAAGACAGATCCGAGTGATAGGGAAGTTTTTGGAAGGTCCTGCACTTCTTTGGTTTAGAGCATTTAGATCCACTCTAACCACTTTTGAGGAGTTTTCTCGTGGGCTATTGAAAAAGTTTTGGTCCCCGGAAACCCAACAGCAAGTCAGAGCAGAGTTATATTCGAAGAGATTCTCGACGTCACAACCTACTCGATACTCTACGTACTTTTCTGGACAGCTGTCTAAACTTCAACATTTAGATCCGCCGATGCCAGATAACGAGTTGATTACTGCATTGATACGTCAATTTCCAGCAGACGTCCAGAGGACTTTGATCGCTGCTGATATCTATAATATGGAACAATTTGATGAAGTATTACAGAAGCTGGATCATACAAACGCTCAATTCTTCCATCAGAAGGGAGGAAAAAATAACAACGCTGTGTACGCTGTTATGGCTGATAGTTATTCTCAGACACCTCGAGAGATTCGAGAGGAGCGAGAAGAGAAAACGCCGAGGGAAGATCCAAATAAAGGAGGATGGAACCAGTACAGTAACAGATACAGTTACAAACCATATGCGAGACCGGATGGTGGTAATCGATACAATACTCGATGGAGAAGACCACGAGATAGTCAAGGAAGGTACCAGGAAAGAAGATATTATGGTAGAAACAACTTCAATAACAGAGGGAATGTAGATACTCGTCAGTCCAATGAAGAGTTCAACAAGGAGACGAGGAAAAATTTGGAAGCAAGACACCAAGATAACTTGCAGTTTTTGGAGCAGAGGCCCAATGAACCAGGTCCATCGGGAACACAACAATACCGGGGGAATGGTAATTTAAAAAAAAAAACTTCGAATTCACAGTAGAAGATAGAATTTTGAACACTTTCACTTCCAGAATTATTAAATGGCAAGCAGAGGATGATGACTTAATTCAACAGAATGACGAACGAAAAGAAATGGGTACAAGAATTAGAATGCCAATCATATCATGCGAAGTATTCGGTATGCCTGTCGATACTTTGATCGATACTGGGGCTATGCTTTGTCTGGTGAGTGAGAAGCTTTATATTCTGTGGAAGCTCAAAGAGAATTTAGAGGAGATTCCAGTATCAGGAATTAAGATCCAAGGAATAATACCCAATAAAATATCTCTGTGTAAAACACAATTATACTTATGTATTACGATTGGAGGACATGATTTCCGACATGTGTTTGTTGTAATGAAGGACATGGCTTTTGACATGATATTGGGAGCAGATTTCATTCAGAAATATCAAGCAGTGATAGACATGAAGACAGAGACGATCAAATTCAAGAATACCGAAGAGATTAACTTCGAGGGAAAAGAAGAGGAAGACATCGAGGGAGATGCTCAATGGTCTCTGATTTTTCATGAAGCTGAAGGAAGAGAAGTCTACACTGAGAAGGAGTCCCCAGAGCTAGGGAAAATTTTGGAAGAGTATCACGATATTTTTGATATTAAACCTGGTGAAATTAAAGATTTTGAATATCATATTCGTGTAAATGATGATGCACCTTTTCATGCTAAATTGTATCCAGTAGCAGAAAAGCATCGAGAAAGAGTAAAAGTGCTTATCAAGGAGATGGAAAGCAACAATGTGATTGAAAAGTACACTACATCTTATGTCAATCCATTAGCAGTAGTATCTAAGCAAGATGGAAGTCTGAGACTATGTTTAGACGCGCGAAATTTGAATTCAAGATTACTGCCAGAGTATGACAGACCACCAATCATTAAGGAACTGTTAAGGAAATTCCAAGGCAAGGTCTGGTTCTCTAATATTGATCTCACTTCGTCCTACCATCATATTAGGCTTAGTGAAGATTCCAAGAAGTTTACAGGATTTATGTTTGACCAGCAGACATATGTATTCCGCCGTCTACCATTTGGAGTCAAAACATCTGGATCAGTTTTGATCAGAGCCCTAGAACAAAATTTGAGTCCTGGAGTAAAAGAGATAGCAATTCGTTATATTGATGATATCTTAATTGCATCTGAGAATAAGGAGGAACATTTGTTACATCTTCAAATGTTATTCGCAGATTTGAGAAAAGCGAACTTCAAAGTAAACCTTCGAAAATGTCAGTTCTTTCGAAAGGAAATAAAATTTTTGGGTCACATTTTGGATGGAGAAGGATACCGTCCCAATGAGACGAAGATACAGGCAATTGCAAATTTCCCTAGACCTACTAGAGTGAAGAATGTCCGCAGTTTTCTCGGGACATGCCAATTCTTTGCAGGGCATTGTCCAAACTTCACCAAGACAGTTGCGCCATTGCAGGAATTGTTAAAGAAAGGAAATAAATGGAAATGGGATAAAGATTGTGAACAATCATTTCAAGATGCCAAGAGGTTATTGGTAAACAGTGTGAAATTGGAGTATCCTGACTTTACCAAGAATTTCATTATAGAATCTGATGCATCCACCGTAGGGATTGGAGCGATTCTACTTCAAGAAGATGAAGACCACAAGAGACATTACCTGGCGTTCATTAGCAGGAAACTTCGTCCATCAGAGAGGAATTATTACACCACAGAGTTAGAAGCACTTGCTGTAATATTCGCGTTGGAGTCATGGAAGAAAATGTTAATTGGACATTCAGTCATTGTGAGGACTGATCACCACGCATTGGAGTTTATTTTGAGAACAAACTTTGCCAGTGATAGAATAACTAGATGGTCACTTTTTATTCAGCAATTCAACCTAGTTATTGAACACACTCCTGGAAAGTTGAATGTGGGAGCTGATTTATTGAGTAGAGCAGTGGAGTCGACATCTAAGGTTTTTCAAGTTAACCTGACGCAGGAGGATGAAGATACCTTGAGAAGGTTAAGGTTATTGCATTTATCCCAGAGGAGAGACCGACGTCTTAGGAACATTTTTCGTTTTCTACGGGGAGACATGGATCCAAATGATGATGATTTTGTGGAAACTGAAAGAATTTCAAGAGATTTTATGATGTTAGATGGTTTAATCTACGAGTTTGCAGATCCCGACCATACGAAGCTGAGAGTAGTGATACCTCCACGATTGCAAAAACCCATTATTTGGATGGCACATCGAATCGCAGGTCATGCTGGAGTAGATAAGACAGTCAACATGATTCAAGAGAAATTTTCGTGGGAGCGAATGCGACAAACTGTCAGAAACACTATTCGAGAATGCGACTTATGCCAAAGGAGTAAACATAATTCTAGATTATTGAGAGAATTACCAAGGCCTATTATTCCTTCTAAGCCTTGCGAAATCTTCGCGACTGATTTATATGGTCCTCTCCCAAAGTCTAAAAGAGGTAACCGATATATTTTGGTGACTATGGATGTTTTCAGCAAATACACCATGTTACATCCAATTCAGAAGGCAAACGCAAAGTATTGTGCGAAGAGAATTAGAGATAGCGTAATTCTGGAAGCAGGAAAACCGGAATTCCTGTTATCAGATCGTGGACCTCAATTTACATCTTTGGAGTTTCGAACCATCATGAATAATCTTGGGATTAGACAATTGTTTTGTTCTATTAGACATCCAGAGAGCAATCCAGCGGAACGCGTGATGGCTGAAATAGCAAAATTTTGCCGCCTCTATTGTCCAAATGAGCATTGGAAATGGATGGATGTTCTTTCTTTAGCATCCGAATCCATCAACTCTACGATTCATGAGAGTACTGGACAGATTCCCATGTTGCTTCATCATGGAATTAAACCAACACGATTATGGGATCGAATCATCTCTATTCCACCTGAGATTGAACCAAGTCGTCAGATGAGGGAAACTCTAGCTTTAGACAAGTTGAGGAGCCAAGCTGAGAAGAGAGAGCGCAGAGTGAGAGGAAAGCGTTTTCGCAGACCCTTGCGCGTAGGAACTCTTGTTTTAGTGAAAAGACCTACACCCTCTGACGTGCAAAATCGAGTGTACTCGAAGTTTGCGAGCCTTTACGCTGGACCCTATCGTATTGTGGAAGTAAACAATAATGGAACCTATGAAGTAGCCAATACACGAACTGGTAACATCGTGGGAACTTATAATGCGTCGAATTTGAAGATTTATTATTCAAGAACCAGATGATTTAATGTGTAGATAGGAAAAATAAAAATTTTTCAATTTTTATTTTTTGCTAGGTGTGGGGTGGATGTGCCCAACTCTAGGAATGGGTATTCCAAGATTCAGACACCTAGATATCAAGGGAAAGGCTGTAGCCGTTTTTGAAAGTTGAGATATTTGAATATCGCGCTACATTGCTTCTCGAAGCATTTGGAAATAATTTACCGATACTTGGATGTCAAGTGACGTAGCGAGTAATAGCAGAGGTCGAGGCTATTTATTGATTAAATAGTTAACCATGGAGTAGAGACTTGAGACTGGGATCAGATTACTGGCACGGCCAAATGAAAGAGAATGCAATTAGTATCAAGTAAATCGGACCAGGGATACCAGAGATATGAGGATTTCTAGATTACAACGTGATGACGCGTGACCCTGGAAGTTTTGAATAAAAGCCAGCTGGCCGAAGCAACTACAGCTCATTCTAACACAAGCAGTTGCCTAGCAAGTTGCATCTACGCTGAGCCAAGGCACATGGTTGCCGGATCTACGCAGAAGTTCTTTTCAAAGTCGTGATAGTCACGAAAAGTGCTGCGCTACGAGGTGGAACTTAGTAAGTTTACGGCGAGGAGAATCACTGAGGTGATTGATTTTCTACAGACATTGGTGGAAATATTTATATTTTCACATGGACATATGCTAGACTTTGTCTAGAATTAGTATTTTGTCACAGTCCAGTAATAACATAATACTTGGATGATTAAATCCATTTCAAGTCAGTTTTCATATTTGTAACTAGTTAACCACTTCGATCTGTCAGTACACTGAAGACTAGTCTATAACGGTGGCGTTCATTAGTCTACGCAAGGGAAACTACAAGTTGCCTAGCGCATGGTAGATGGTGATATAATAAACCATGCCCAGGGAACGATCTTCAGAACAGCCGTTAATTGCTTAGACTGTCAGTGGTTTTCTTGTACTGATAAGATTACAGTGAGTTATGTTACAACTGACATATCTAAGAAGAGATCACTTAGATCTGGCCCTATTTAAACAAACTGTTATGGCTTTGATAGAAGCCCATATTAAAATGGAACCACAGTTTATTCAAACGTCAAAAGATACTTCCACTATGTCTGACTAGACGAATTGTGGGTATATGATGGCGGCCGATACAAGGATTATACGTCCTTGTCCGATAGGGCATGTTTATGGATAAATCTGGTACAGACCAGGTTTACTACGCTTCAAGACCATCAAGAAATGTAAGCCACATTTGAATTATATTATGCCTAGCTAATTGGAACAAACTATTTTTTTTCTGCAGATGACCAACACATTTTTTCTTCGTATTTAAATCTTGCAATGATTTACGCAAGACTTGTTAGAGTTATTCTGAGTATTTTCAGCACTCAGAACAGTTTAGGATCGATGACCGAGCATTTCGAGCATTTATTTGAATATTTCATATTTTTGGGAAACCACGGAAAACAACCGATGTAACTGTAAAAGTTAAATTTATTTTTGTTGAGGAATGGATATTTTTTCCATATTCGAAGGTTCGAACATGTGGATTCTCACATAATGAGATGATAATTAAATATATAACAAATAATAATAATAATAATAATCCACTAATAATAATAATAATAATTTTTATAATTTTTCTAAATAATTCTTGGATATTATATTTTCTAATAATCATATGTATTGAGAGAGAGCCTATGAAGTAGTTTAAACATTTCTAGTTTGGAACAGGAGATTTTCCGAAGGAAAGTGGTTAGCGCAAGCCCGCATTCAACCAACATTTCAGTTCTGGTTGAACAGTTGATATTTGCATTGAGCAAAGTATATTTTTCAGATAACACGGAGAGGCATGAAACGGGAAGCAAATGATATTTGTATCAAATAGGATATTTTTGTATTTATATAAAATCATGACGTAAATACACTCGAAAGTGAAATAAAGATTTTCATAAGTATGGTAAATTCACGGGTTGAACTGAATGGTAAAATAAAATAAACTTGTAAGTTTATTAATCTTCCAGTGTTGATAACAAGCAGAGGCTTGATTTATTGTATAAATTTTGGGAAGAAAATTTATGTGTGTGGAGTAGTTGAAATGCCATTCCCAGGTGCGCATGTTTAAGTCGCAGGAATGAGGAGATTTTTTCGAGCATCAATCAAATAGCAGGTTCGATGGCTCAGGTTTATAGTAGGAGTATTGGAACTACACATTTCGTCGGATGAATGACCCGAAGGTTATTTCTTAGAAACCATCAGTTCTTATTTCAACCTTGTTTACAAATTCCATTTAGACTTTGATTTTGTTAGAACCCGGATTTGTCATGATAGTAGTTTATTCTTCTTCAGAGGAAGACCTTTGCCGTTGTTGTTGTAATATTGTGTTCTTACACAAATAATAGAATGGGCCACTGCCAATTAAAAATAATTCTTTAACCACGAATAATTTGAAGGATATTTTCAATCCTAGTGCCATGAACTAAATGAATTCATTATAAAACTGCAATTCTAATTTCCGCATTCTGTCGAAGAATTGCAAGTTGTGAAAATTGCTAAAAATGGCCATGAATATAAATATTTTTTATAATAATGATTCCAAGTGGAAAATTGAATAGTTGAATGGTTCAACCATTTATTGATCAAGTTGATGATTCAGAAATCATATATTTTGTTAGGAACTTGAAGTTCATAATCGAGTCACTTCTCGAACTGTTTAATGTCAGAAGAACAATTAATTGTTGTTGTGCTTCGCACAGTTCTTCGATGCTATGCTCAAGGTCAAATACTTTTCAGATGTTATTAATATATGTAAATAATTTGTGTTGCTTCTATGATAATAATATTTTTCCACGATATATTTTTGAAACTGGAAAAATAAGTGAAAGTTTAAAAATTCTATGAACATTTATTCTACGAGTGTTAATATCATGTAAATATTCAAACAGTGATCTACGATATTTCCAGTATAGACAATTAACTTTGAACTGGAATTAAATATTAATAATTTTGGAACACAGTCTACAGGACTATTAATCGGACTTGTGTTTTCAAAAAGATTGTCAAATGTGTTTGGAAAATTTCTGTATATTGTGTGTAAATAAGAGTGTGGGTCGCCACACGTGAGTGATGCTACTTTGAGCATTTTTGCAGTCAATTTTAACTTCAAAATAAACTGAGATAATTTTACAGGATGTGTTACTCCCAATTACATCTCCTTCTATCCTTATTGTTGCATTGAGCCAAAAATCAGTAAAGCATTTTTTTAATTTGATGTCGTTTTTGCGATTTGCTTTAACCCATCTGGCGCTCCGGGATATTTTGACTCTCGTGCTGACTGATTATTGGTAAAATGCATATGTGGTCGTGCGGACTCCGGTCTAAACGGGCACATTACTAACTAACTAACTGATAGGGAAGAAGAGGTTGAGAGATGGAAAACTTACATAAAGCAATTGTATAAGGGTAAGGAGAATCATATAATGGAAAGGAAAGAGGAAATTGATGAGGATGAGAAAGGAGATTTAATATTGAGATCAGAATTTGATAGAGCACTGGAAGAGCTGGAACAAAGCACCAGGCATAGATGATATACCGACTGTGTTGCTACGCTGCATAGATGATGAAGGTCTAATGAGGTTATTGCACTTGGTGTGTAGGATTTATGAGACAGGTGAGGTGCCCTCTGATTTCAAGAAAAATGTTATCATTCCTATACCAAAGGAAACAGGAGCTGACAGATGTGAATATTACCATACAATCAACTTGATCACTCATGCTTAAAAGATTCTGACTAGAATAATTTACAAGAGGATGGAAAGACAAATAGAAACAGCATTGGGTGAGGTCTAATTTGGTTCAGGAAAAGTGTAGGAACAAGGGAAGCTGTACTCTTAGGCTGATCTTGAAAGGTAGAATAAGGAAAGATAAGAGAATGTTCATGGCATTTGTAGGCATAGAAAAGTCTTTTAAAAACATTGATTAGGGTAAGTTGTTTGACATTTTGAAAAGGATTGGGATAAAGTACAGGGATAAGAGGGTGATCTACAATCTATACCGAAAACAGATGGCAGTTACTCAAGCCAAAGGAATGAGAGAGAAGCTAGTATTCAGAAAAGTGTAAGCAAGGCTCCAACTTATCACCCATATTTTTCAATATATACATTGAACAAACAATGAAGGAAATTAGAGAAAAATTTAAGTAGGAGAAAAGATTCAAAGAGAAATAATTTCAACTCGGAGATTTGCTGATGACATTGTTATCTTAGCCGAATCACCAAAGGATTTGAATGTGTTTTTAATTTTAAATGGTATGGGCTCCGTCTTGAGGAAAGAATTCATGATGAAAATCAACAAATGTAAAACAAAGATAATGGAATGCAGGCGAAATAAATCAGAAACCCCTACTGACATCAAACTGGCAGGTAAAAAGCTAAAGGAAGTAGGAGGCTTATGTTACTTAAGAAGCAAAATACCAGTTATGGACGAAGCAAAGAGGATATAAAAAGTACAGGGTCATTATGTGTGTGCGCGCCAATAAACACGGCAAGCTAAGCCGGCTGTGACTAGCGCAGATCGTGGCCGCGCGCACCTGGTTCAGCTGCCGGTCGACGCGCACTTTCACACTTTTACCAAACATGTTCAATAATGTATACTTACAGTGCTCATAGCCTATGCTGAAAATGTCCTCCCTCTCTTGTAAAACACACCTGACATCTTCTGGTGAAAGAATGTCTGTCAACTCTTTTATTATTTACAGAGCCTGTTTCCTTGAATCGTTTAGCGAGCCTCCTAATTGGACTGGCATTAGGCACAGGTCTTCCTGCAAACTTGATTTGAAATTTTCGTCTCGTTTCAGAACAAAATTTTCTGCTTTTCTTATAAAAATTATGGATATACAAACGTTCCCTCAATGTGAATTGGTGTGCAGGCATGACCAACAATCACAGTAATCACAATACTCACTAAATATGCAACACAAACGTCTAAGCTTTGCAAATACACGCCCATATGAATGACAAAACACATGTGAACTAAAGATATGAGTCAGCGGAGCGTGCCAACCGCCGGTTAAACCGGGTGCACGCGGCCGCGATCTGCGCTAGTCACAGCCCGCTTAGCTTGCCGTGTTTACTGGCGCGCTCACACATAATGACCTGTAGGTTGACTCAGGTAAGGAAAGTATTTCTACAGAAAAGGAATCTGTTGACTTCGAAGATAAATTAAGGTTTTAGAAAGTAATTTTAAAAGCCTTTGTCTGGAGCATGGCACTCTATGGAAGTGAAACTAGGACTGTTGGTGCAGCAGAAAAGAGGAGAATAGAAGCATTTGAAATGTGGTGTTACAGGAGAATGATGAAGATCGGATAGGTAGATAGAGTAACAAATGAAGAGGTATTAAGAAAAGTGGGAGAAGAGAGATGTTTCTGGCAACCGCTAATACTAAGACACTTAGGAATAGCAAACTTAGCTATAGAAGGAAGGGTCGAGGATAAGAACTGTAGGGGTAGACCAAGGTTAGAATATGTTATACAGAGTGTCTCGAATGTAGGGTGTGGTAGCTATGTAGAGAAAATGATTAGCTCAGAACAGAGAGGCATGGAGAGCCGCATCAAACCAGTCAAAAGACTGAAGACTCAAACACACATCCTCCTTCTCTGTCCATTGATTGTTTGTACCATGGTCGCAAAGTAAAGTAACATGGCAGCATTTTTTAAATATTGTATTTAGATACAAGCTGGAAAATTGTAGTCATTCAATTCTCGTGTTGCAGATGAAGATAACAAAGGATGATATGTGGATCCGAACTTATGGGAGGTTATATCAGAAGCTGTGTTCGACAACATGTGAGATTCCAATCGGCATCTACCGAACCCAGGATACATCACTGGCCGACTCATCCCATGTGAGTAATAGCAGCACATCACGACGTTGGCCAAGCTGCGTGCGTGTGCCTTCATTGGTGAGTAACCCTCCGACAACACACTACCTAACTGCTCATTAATTGGACTGTTATGCAAAAGTTCTCTGACAATATCCATTGTGATAGTTCATATATATCAGCTTGAAATCCCAATTTATTTTTAATACTGTTCACGTGTAATTTAAAACAAATGTTTTAACGAAACAGACGTAAGCTTGCCATTACTATAGTAAAGTTCACGTTCTGTTTACTGTACATGAATTTTAGAAAGAAAGAGAAAGAAGGTAAAATGAAAATTAGGAAAACTAAGAAATTTTGAATCCTTATATTGTATCATACTATACTGCCAAGCAATTGTATGATAATAAGAAAAGCTGCATAACATTGGGAAAATATTACAAAAATTTGTACAAAATATTTCCACAAAATAACAGCCACTGTAAACGATGCCTCAGTGGGTATGAAACCCTTGCTCATGTTTTGAGTTCCTGAACGTATGGAAATACTCTCATAAACTCTAGGCACAATAAAATAAGATCAACCATCGCCAACGCTCTGAGCGACAAAAGGTATCTGGTTCACAAAGAGGTACATGGAATCTCAGATACCGGAAGTACTAAGCATATAGATACGATATCGATCCATCCCGAGTCAAGGACAGGAAATATCATTGATCCTACTGACAGAATGGAATCATACGTTGAGCAGCCTTCAACACTGAGAAAATGTTTCATTTATGAACCAACCATCCCTTACTGCAAGTCCAAATACAACTTGGACAGCATTAAAGTTATTGGTTAGATGATCGGTGCAAGGAACACAATGCCGAATTTCTTCGCAAAGTTCTGTGAAGATTTTCATTTGGATAAAAGCATCGCTGTTACAGCATTACACGATTGAATTATGATCATCAAGAACTATCTTCACTGACCATGAATATATTTCGACATACTCAGTTCTATGCTCCACTACCTATAGTTCATAACATATACAGTACCATACACAAAACTTCTTTTAAGATCGCTTTGTCTCATGGCAATCCCTAAATTGGGAAAGCTGATTTTATTTTGAAACAATAAATATATATGAAGCAGGTTCATGGGGCTTTCATAATTACCAGAACATGTATGCAAATTCTCATTGTTGTTATTGAAGATATACTTGAGATGAATATTTCTTTCATGTCTATCCATTATCTATTTTAATTTGGAACAGGAATTTTAATAACTATGTGAAGGAACAGACAAGATTTTCTGGTTTGGACTGGAATGGTCTTAAATTAAAGCTCTTAGTCTGTTAATGCACAGAAATGAGCAATCATTTTTAAATTATGAAATAAAAATGTAGGATTTTAATTTCCTGAACAAACCTGATTATTCCTCCACTCACCATACTCCAGGCATGTTTCCTGTGTAGGGTATTACATCACTCTCATAGGCATTGTGGTGAAAAGCCCACAATTCACATTCAACTGATGAGCTAGTGCCTCAAGAATAAGTTGTAACAATTTTCTGTAAGTCTGAATATACTGCAGATTCAATATCTTACATAACATATTTATTTTTTGCTCTGTTAGTATATTCAAGGCACTTCATAATTTCAGGAATATGTTTCAAAATATATACTGTCCCTAGAAAGCCAGAGTATCATTAGCAGCAATTTAGGTGGCTGAATTTATATTAATATTATACATCACAATGAATCACTTAAATTTGCAGGTAAAATAACTGAAGTACCAGACATTTATTTTTATAGTTAAACCCTGCAATGGATAAAATCTAGCATAACCATTTTAATAGAATTTAGTGTTTCATCGAACTGTTGCGTATGATACTCTGACTTTCTGGAGATTATATGAACTAAACAGTGGATTATTGCCATAGATTCTTTTGTGTAAGAGTTTAAATACAATATTCCTTCCAGTTAAATTTAAAACACATCTCTATATTCTTTTCATCCATACATTCTCAATATAAAGGCATGGCTTTGGATTCCATTCATCTCTCAATTTTCTGCTATACAGCCATACAAATGAAAGAATTTTTGTGAAATAACAATTAACTTTCCTCTTCTTGTAGTATATTGTTCTGAAAGTTGCTCCTCTGAATGCACACGCACTACTTTCCGATAGCTTCTGGGTGAAAACTACGATACAGCCTTCTTGACTAGAATGCTTAGAAAAGACTTCTCTTCTTCATTTAACCAGTGGGAGCTATCAACATCTTATTCGGGGTCTGTCTGTAGAATAATCCATTTTGCATGTATTCATTGTTTCATGTAGGCCCATCCATACATTTGCTTATTCCTTTTCATATTAAGAACTGCTCCTTAAATCACTATATCAATGAGGACTTAAAAATCAATATTATCGTAATTGAAGTGATAGAAGCCATATATCAGTGTTGCCTAGATCTATTAAAGAAAGCTTTCCAGTCGGTCAAAACAAATTGTGCCCAATTACATTAGGCAGGAAAACGAAGTATTTATACACCCTAACATGAGAAATATCCATAAGATATTTAACACAAAATAACACTCTTTTATGTAAACAAACGTTTGATGTTTTTCAGTCGGTCAACACGTTTGTACCCAAATGAGATGGGTTATTCCCTAATCCTGAAAAAAATTACATGAGATTAATAAATACACTTGGATGACCAGTTTCGATCGTCAAGCGATCATCATCAGATACATTACTCTTAGGCTATAAATCTATAAAATCTATGGGTGAATATATTTACAATATATACAGAGGTGTGCAAATTATTAGACTCGATGTCAGTTTTCCTACATTTACTTTGTACGTTTTGTGACTTAATAGAGTCTAAATGTTTTGCAAAGCACTTAAATTATATCAAAAGTTTAATCAATAGTGTTAATAACGAAGAACCTGACAGTAAACTAATTGTTTACAGTTTCCAGTAAAAGAGGAGTCTTGCTAATGCAGAATGTCACACGTCTTGTTTCGATTTCTTTAGTCTAGTTCTCGTGTAAATTTAAACCAGAGATATTGGAAAACTTTTATTGCTGATTGTCCACTCTTCAACTATTAAAAGATTCGTGGACAATGGATTGAAATAACATGATTTAGAGGATACATTCCAAAGTCAACGAAAAAGAAGAAAAAACGAACCCAGCTCAGAATCTTCAATTTCAAAAATTTCCAGATGCAATTCCTTATGGGAAACGTTGTAAGTACATTACTAAGTAGGTATTACAATTTTTTTTTAAACTATTTTGAATAAGAAATTGTGACTTATTTAAGTTCTTTATTTTAGTCTAATAATTTGCACACCTCTATACACTTATTTAGTTGCAGTATTAGTTAAGATAATGCAACTCGTCAATATTTTTTTGTTAGTTGTAGTCTACCGTGTATGTGATGTTTTGTTAAGATACTGGAAGTGGTGATTGACCTCCGGAATTCGCTTGTTTGGAGTGAATATGCGGTTGTTGTAAATGGTCAATTCAGATTCTATTGTACAGGCTACTTATCTGGTTGAGTCTTGCGTGGTCCTGAAGAGAGCAGTTAACTTGGTTCCTGTCTGCACTCGACTGAAGGGAAATTCCTGTGTGTGAGGGGTCCCTTATCTCGTTGGGATATTCCCCCTCTTGCATTCCTAAGTGCCTTGTGTTCCTCCTACAAATGTAACTGTAAGTTGCCGAGTCTACTCCTTAGTGGCAAAATTACAATAAAACTACAATTTAAAATACAAAAAGTTCATGAAAAAAGTTAAATTCTCTGGAGAAACTCATATATAATAATAATAATAATTTTATACATTATAAAATACAATTCCAACCCTTTTCATCTCAACTCACATCATTAACATACTCGTACCCTTAAATCAAATTACAACGTCTAATTTCATTTCCAAGAGATTATTTCAGTATGATATTGACTAAGTTGCATTACAGTGATGATCATATTAATAATATAGTTTTGATTAATGGCATGCATTGCACTGTATTTGAAACACTACATTTTAAAAGACACATTGGGTCCTCCTAGTCAAAGTGTCTGTTTTATATGAAATATCGAGCAATAATATTGAAACTCTTGTTAATGACTTGCTTGCTATAAGCACTAAATATGTCTATGAAATATTTTTGAGCACTTTTGTTGCTGCACGAACTCACATCGATTTTCTTTTTTCATAGCTATTATTTTGTATTGTTTATTTCCATTTTATTATAGAGCATAGAGTTTGAAATTACTTTTATTCAGAGCACTATTTAATACGGTAGGTCATCTGAGCAAGATACACTTAAATTTCATAAACTCTTTCATTTTAAATTGGCCTTGCAACTATGGGCGTGCCTTACTTCCCCCTTGATATTAGAATGGTTCCTTTGTTAATCCACACCCACGTAGTGACAGTGTTTTGCTTCCTGAGAGAGCAAGCACATACAGGTACAAGGGAGGTGTCAATCATTGCAAAGAGCTCAATTTGATGACAATCTTATAAATCTCTTAAAATACAACTGCTAATGGGAACATAAGCAGGACTGAAGACAAGTCTCTAGACCTAGACACAACAAACAGAATTCTCATTTTTCCAAATTTCAGAATAATTTTATTTTGTAATTTCTGGCCAAAGAACCAGCCTGGTGTTGGCACACATCTGCAAATACAATATTTTCATTTTGAAATTTGTTTTTCAAAACCATACAAATGTGAGTTGAGTGGCTATCACTGATTTCATCGGAGATTTCATTGCACAAATATGATACAGTAATCATCAAAATCAAACTGTTGCTATAGATAGACATCTCCATGGTTAGGACTTAATGTGCTTGATTAGTAGCCTACATCAGAGCATCATTGATAGGAAGAAATATTAGCTGAAGCCTTGCACACTTAACTGTTGATCGTCTTATTTGGCTTAACTTCAATCTATGTCATGAATGTGGGTTTGTGCTTAAATCTGTGTTTGGCTTCAATAGTAATATACACTAAAACTATCTTCCATTCAAGGAAACTCATAGCAATTACTCTCAGAGTAAGTTGTTCCACTTTTGTCAAATTTCTGTTAGGGCTTAAAAAGTTTTTCTTCTGCTATAGTAGGTAAAGCACATTGCACACACTTTTTAGCTGCCATGACAAAATCAATTAGGCTATTCTACCGTTTCCTATGAGATGTTGATAAGAAGACAACAAATAATCCATTCACTTGAGAGGTCTTTGTGACAGGAGTTTGACAAAATTAAACAACTCACTCTTAAGTCAGATACTGTATGTAGATGGATGGCCCTTAAACTATCAAATCTGTACATATTTAGTTTATCCAATTGCAAGCAGAAATTGCAGAGTCAGTTTAAGTTGCAAGGTCCTACAGACTAAACCTTATGGGCCGATAACTTAGATGTTAAGCCCCTTAAAACAACAATTATCATCATCATCTTAATCACTATACCATATTCCCGATTATGCATTTTCTTGCAACAACTGTTGCAATTATGGTATTTGATTTAGGAGCAGTTCTTGTCACAGTGTGCTACCATTTCTGCATCTGTCAATGTTTAGTAAATAAATCTGTATGTCATCTGAGGTATTTTAACTCTCCTTCCTAACCTGTCTTTAGCACACTCTTTTCATTCACATCATGTAAATATCATTGATATTAATAGCATTGAGAAAATATTAACAACATTGAAGTACGGTACAGTAATGTAATGTATTTGACAAATACAGTAAACTTTATATCTAGCAATATTGCCATAGATATCACAGAGTATTTCATTGTGGATTCTTATAGGCTACATCTTGTAAGAAACTCAGTGCAAATAAGTCAAATTATGTATTAGTAGTTGTCAGCTTACAAAGTTATAAATAGGGGCAGATGACCTCATAGTTCCACCCCTTAAAACAACAATAACTAACTAACTTAAGTTATAAATGACCTCATAGTTGATCCCTTTAAAATAACAATCATCATCAAAGTTATAAATTCTAATTTCTGTAATCATTAACATTAACAGCTGATGGCTGGGTTAATAATCTCACTGTAATATTGATATTGGTTTTGCATCCCTTGTAACTACTACGGCTATTAGAGATGCCAGAGTGCCGGAATTTTTTCCCAAAGGGGATCTTTAATGTGCCAGTACTACCACGTCCTCCACCTTCCATCAGATGCAACGTATGTGGTCACATGTTATATGCGGGGATTGGTCTGTTGAGTCACCAACATTTCCATCGAATGGACACAAAATATTAGAATTGCAGGGAAGAAATATACACTCGGATACAAGTATTTGCCAACGACGACGACATACATACATTTTCATTTGAGACTGTTTTACCTTTCACTGTCCATGATCCCCTATTAGCAGTTAGCTCTGTGGCCTCCTCTGCGTCTATACCTCTCACTTTGAAATTTTTCAACACTGATTCTGAACATTACCTCCTATTTCTATCTCTACTTCTCTTATCCTCTACAGCTGAACTCATTAACCTCCTACATAATCTCTCCTCCTCCATTCTCATCGCATGACCCCACCACCTGAGTCGGCTCATGCAAACAGTTTCATCTAGCGTGTTAATTTCTAACTTAGCATTTATCTCTTCATTACGAGTACCTTCCTACCATTGTTCCCATATATTTGTTTGTTCGTTGGTTCCTTAGTTTAGAGGCTGCGACAACGCGGTCATGTAGCCCCGTGTACTTTGGGTGTGTGTGTAGAGTTTGTCTGATAACCAGTGTTATTTGTGATGACTGTACCAAATGCTACCATCCACGACACCTAGCTGTGAACTTAACTACTAGATACCATCGCAGCCAGCACCTGGCGGCGAACATTGAAACTAATATAGCGTTATCAAACTAACTTACAAATTTAAGCTTCCACAAGTGTAGTTAGTGGAAGGTTCCTTTTCATGCTATAAATCTATGACATGGGACCGCCGGCTTTACTTTCCCTTCGAAGGAAGGCATACTGAGGGATTTTTAACGCTCTTAAAAATTCCTACGACTTTGCCCATCTATTTGTCTCAGCAATCATTCATGCTACCCTCATATCAGTTACGGTACCCCTCTAGCTGATGTATCAGATATCCTGAATCTACCCAGCTCTCACTTCCATACAGCAAGGTCGGTGTAAATACTCAGCGATGTAGGGAGAGTTTTGTCGCTAAACTAACTTCTTTCTGGCAGAATACTGTAGATCGCAACTGAGAACTCACTGCATTGGCTTTTATGCATCTTGATTCTATTTCTTTCCCCATATTACCATCCTGAGAGAATACACTGTGTTATGGTTCACCCTCCCAATAACTATATACATGGGGTGTGTGGGGGTTAAACACCTGTACGGTATAAGCAACAGCAACAAACATGCACTCCTAACTACACTGGTTACCTCAGAAATAAAAGCACTAGAGATCTCGTAAAATTTACAATGTATTCTGATACCAGACATGAAATACAAAACCGCAGGATCCTCGTCATACAGATTAATTTACACTCCCTATCATATTTACACAGGCACACATATGACATAATATAGATAACCCTCGGGAATAATGATGACTGGTACTTACAGGCGTTGACTTCAGCTGTGGCGACTTAACTCTACTAATTCTGGGGTTAGTGCTCCCAAAGAATCAGTCCTATTTACTCGCAGCACAATTACTCTATGTTTCACTCGCAAGCTTTTCAATTATGAAGAATATGTACATTGTTACTTTGATGGTCAGCATCCAACGATTCAAATCACTTCGTGGATCTGATTATACAAAATGCTTTAAATCCGTGTATTGGATTATCGCACCTAGTTCGCTTCTGAATTTACTCATGCTTAGCATATTTTACTAGCATTTGTCGTATAATAATTTACCGCTATGGTCTCAGAATTCCGGTACACAGACGTTAGTTTACTTCATGCGTTTCGAGACAAACAATCTAGGCGATTTGTTTGAAACTAGGCTCATAATTCCCTAGAGAACTTATAGCCAGTAACTCAGTAATTGCACCTTGAACACAACTTGTGGTCGTCTGAAATACTTCCTTCTCCGGCAACAACCACACAAAACCAAAAGACAAGTTCTAATTCCTCACGGAGTCCACAACAAGAATTACCGCCGCACTATACGCGGTCCGAAAAATGAGTCCTCCACACACGGAGTCTGAAGAATGAGTTCTTACCGCTCCACACTCGGTCCAAAGATTGATTCAACCTCCACTGCCTCGCCAGAGCTAATATCAGTCAACATCCCCCTACAACTCACTAGTCTTCCTGGCTTTCCCCACGGGGTCCCGCCAATTAAAACACCAAAAATCAAAATATAACCAAATAAGGAACACCTCTGTCACAGGGTTGCCAAGCCTCTTACCTATAAGTCACCTTGCACTCGAGCGGGCGACTGAAAAACCCACGACAATAACAGGTCCACTTCCTGGTTACGAACACAATTCCAGGCTTCAAAACTGAACATTATTCCCATGTTAAAATATTCACATATGCCTAGACTCAGATCCTGCCAATTATAATACTTAAAATCTAAACAAATTAATCAGAAATAAATCACATGATATCATACACTATATTAAATAACTATAAAACATAAAAAGGCATCAAATAAAAATATATAGACGATTTATAAAATTGTACGTCCCGAAAGTAAGGGTTCGATCCCTTGTAAACTGGGGAGGTTACAACTGCTTAAGTACTTAAGATGATCCTCCTGCCACAATTTAGTTCCTCCTCTTTTCTTGCATTTCTTCCCTACCAACATAACCTTAGTTTTTGAAATTCTGATTACTACCATATTCCCTACATTTCTGTTCTGTGTAAGCTTGTCTTTATCAAATCTCGAATCATTAAAGTTAAATTAGATTTCTGCCAATTGTACCAGTTTGTACATCACAACCACACAAAATATTCAAGCATATGCACCAATACTGCTGGTATGGTTGTTTTCAAAAGTACCAAGCTTATGTAGGCGAGTCTGATTGTTTAGTGATGTTATCGGTCGGCCTTCAAAATTAAAGATAGTGGGTTTCATTCTGGTACAATCTCATGTCAGTGGATTTACTAGTAAGTGAAAGATACCCTCCAAGGGAAAAAATTTGATGCCTGGCATCTACAAAGCTACAGCAGTTTAAAAGAAACATTGGCCTAAACCATAATATCATCTTTAGTTTTGTGGTGGATTGACAAGATTGGGAAATTAGATGTTATAGTGTTATAGCTAGGCCTAGTCATTTAAACCCAATTAGACCTACAGGCTTGATCACATATTATGTTATTGACAGACCGTTCCTATTCTGGTTAGTGCTCATAAAATGTTACTGATGTTATTTTTGTGTAGGGACTGTACATAAGGTCAGATTTGGAGATGTTTCTCCATCTGTTAAAAATCTTAAGAAATGATGTCACACTTTGATAGAAGAAACCACAATGAAATAATTTGTAACTGTGACAATGCATTAGAATCCTTCAATGTTTATATTAAAATTGAGGGTACTGTAATGTTTTTTTCGCCCCAAGTTGGTAGTGACAAATGTAATGTTTTTACTTGGGCGTACTATTCACCGGAAAATACTACTGCTAAGTTTGATCTATGTTGGGCGCCAAGCCGGATACACTGTGTTCCAAGCTAAATTTATATACTTAATATCGGCCCCTAGCGTGAGTAGAACATATGAGAAACTCTTAATGACTAGACCGTGGGATGATTGGATCATCAACCCAGACAACATTTGATTGTGGAGATGGATGTGGTATTACAACTATTGCTACCTACTGGAATCAAAGAATCTACTTTGTAAAAATTGAATTTAATATACTTAGAAAACATTATAGCATCTTGAATAAAATTAACACTATTAACGGAGCATACTACTTTAACCAATGCCACGAACAAAATTACTTAATACGCCGGTCGGGAGAATAACGTGAATTTAACTTATTTCCAAATTTATGCTTAAAGAATTTATATTGGCCCTATCGAAAAACAGAGAGTGTGTGTCGTACCCAGTGAGTCACACACCACTCTCTCTTAGCCCTAATGAATAAAATCCCGTCTTTACATATGAAATGATTTGCCGTGCAATTTATATATTGGAATCATCCAATATAGATACGGATTTCTACTAGTAGAAATCCTATCTGTAATCTTCCAAATTTAAAAGCTCCACAAAAAAATGATGTAATAAATATTAATAATAATAATAATGTGAAATATAAAATTGAATAAACTGAAATAATTTAACTTGGCCGGATTATTGCCGTGTTTAACAAATATGATATAGTCCAACTAACTTGTGTTAGTGGCATAAAACCCTCTAGAAAAACATGTTACAGTACCAAACATAAAATGTAGAAAAACTAGGAAATTGAATGGTCTCTGAACACTGATATAAATTTTCAATCAATTTCTTCTCAGTAACTTACGGTAACAAAAAAAAAGTTAAATAAGGAACAATTTCTCACCTTAATAGGCCTATATCTGCCACATCTTGAGCAGATTGAGTCTAATATGACACTTAAGCATAAGTTCTATAATGATAAATAGCTTATGATAGCATTTAAGTTATTGCATTTGATAATTTTCTCTAACAATTTGTACTTATTTTTGAGGCCAGAAAAATACATGCTCCTTAGAGTATTAATTTTTATATCTTCTATATACAAAGTTTAGTTACCTGAGTTGTCCCCTTCAAATGTCTTCTGATCTATTAAATACTGTATATCTATATATTTGGTTTCACTTTGAGGAAGGGACTAACAAAACAGCATGTTGTCTTATCCTGTGGCATTAATAATCTCTGAGGTATGGTAATGATATCAACTCTGTTTTCTTAAATGGAACTGCATTTCTGCAGTCTGTTATGACAGCTCGTAATTTAAAAAAAAAATGGTCCAATTATTAAGAAAATAATAAAAGTACTTATGAAGGAAAAGTGTAGCCTATTAATTGAAAATATTATAAGGTGCGTTCAAAAAGTAACGAGCCAGAGGCTGGAATGCGCAAACCGGTGACGACATCGGCTAATGGTGGCGTGTGTAACAAGGTGTGGTTCCGACCAGAGCGTGGAAGGTCACAGCCCGTTGCTAGAGGGCATGCGTGCACGTCACGTGATGACACAAAGCGAGCAGCAGCATACATCAATCGTCCAACGCTGCCAGTCGCATTGCAAACAGTGACATGGAGGCGTCAACCGAAGAGCAAAGAGGTGTTGTTCGGTTTCTGACAGTGGAAGGAGTAGGGGGAACGGACATTCATCGCCGAATGTCACAAGTGTACGGCGAACACTGCATGTCCCTTGCAAGAGTCAAGGCGTGGCACAAGCGCTTTCAGGGGAGGACGGGTGTCGTTAGCCAATGATGCCCGGTCTGGGGCAACCCCCTGCATTACCGATGACAACGTCCAGCTGGTTGATGCACTCATTACCCAGGACCGCCGAGTGACAGTGAACGCCATAGCCGCCTTGGTCGCTCCACGACCTCATACGGCCAACAAAATCGCGGCACTCCTGCAGAAATTCAAATGGGAGATTCTCGGCCATCCTCCATACAGTCCAGACCTCTCTCCCTGTGATTACGCCATGTTTGGTCCCCTGAAAAGGACTCTGCGGGGCCAACGATTCACCTCGGACGCCGACGTCCAGCTGTACGTGCGGAACTGGTTCGCATCGCAGCCCAGGGAAATTTATGAGACAGCCATTCACCGCCTCGTGTCACAGTGGGACAAGTGCCCCAACAGCCATGACCAATACTTCTAACATACAGGTACTGGTTTCTGTAATTATGCCTCCGGTTCGTTACTTTTTGCACGCATCTTATAGAAGCCATTTTTCAGTGATGCTCAAGTAATATATTAATAGAATCGCTTTTCAGTAGGTCAACACAAGTGTACCCAATTAGATTGAGTGGGGAATTACAATTAATTTCCTAGTGCCTGAAATAAATACATGAATTATTTATACACTTAATGAAACACTTCTCATATAAATGGGGGTTTAATTGGATGACCAGTTTCATTCGTCAAGCAAACTTCATCAGAACCTGCTTACTCAGGCTTGCTGTGAGAATGGCTGGGTGTCTGGATCTAAGCCTGTTTTGTTCGATGATCGGAACGTCAGTTAGAACAGGCAGTTGTAGGTCAACAATCTTCTGATATTCCCAAATAAGGGCACGCTTTCTTCTATCTTGTGGGGGTGGTATATGGCTCAGAACAGGCAGCCAATAAGTGGGGGTGGATCGTATTGTTCCACTAACGATGCGCATAGTTTCATTTATATATATATACACCGCGGACAGGCCAACAAGGACCACGCAAATATCACTTCTTTATAGGTCTAGTTTCCTTCTTTCTCTTCCAGAAGTCTTTCATCCTGGTCGACTGTGCAGCTCTTCTTTCAGCAGTCCATTCTCCTCTGTTGAGATTTTTCTTCTCCCCGACAAGAATTTTGAGACCAAAAATTTTTTTTCTGTACTCTATTCGATTTAGACAATCTTCTTCAGTAATTTTGAATTTTTGAAGTTCTTCTTTCATTTGTTTTACATAGCCTCCTTGTCCTTTATAGTTCCAGATTTTATCAAAAATTTGTTTGATTAACCTTGAGCAATCCATGCGGACCATATGTCCGTAGAACTGAAGTCGCCGTTTTCTGATCATCACTTCAAGGTTGTCGATTTTACTATAAATTTCTGCATTCGATCTCAGTCTATAACCTTCCTGTGTTTTCCTAGGACCATAAATCCTTCTTAAAATTCTTCTTTCTATCTTGAGCAAATTCTCCATTCCGGTTATATTTGTAGTTTCCATGCCGTACAAGATGACTGGTCTAACAACAGTATTAAAATGTCGTAATTTTGCATTGATAGACAGGTTCTTTTTATTGTATATATTTTTTGTACAAAAATTTAATCTTTCCAATTTTCCTTTTTTTGTTCTCGATTGCCAATTTATCCGTCCCATTGCTACTAATTATTTCTCCAAGATATTTAAATCGGTCAGTGACCCTGATGCTCCCATAATTTGTTTTCATCATTTTCTTAGTGTATTTCTGATCACTTGTCATCATCTCTGTTTTTACCAACGAAATCTGTAAGCCCGCTTTTTCCGCCGTTTCTTTTAACTGATCAATTTGGTTAATAGCTTCTTGTTCTGATTCAGCAAACAACGCTACGTCGTCAGCAAATGCTAAACCTTTGACTTTGAGGTTCTTATTCTTTGTACCAATTTTAGCACTTGAATCGTTCTTCTCCCAAAACGTCCTCATGACTTTATCCAAGACCAAATTGAAAAGCAGTGGTGATAGACTGTCCCCTTGTCTTAGCCCAGTTTTTACCTCGAAGGGCTCGCTAACTTCATTTAAAAATTTGACTCTGGAAATCGTATTAGTTAATGTAAGTTTTATTAAATTTATGGTTTTTTGATCAACTTGGTATTCCTTCAATGTGTCAAAAACAGTATCCCTGTCCACTGAATCATACGCTTTCTGAAAATCAACGAATGAGATAAAGATATTCTTTGGCCTGTTGTTGTAATATTTTAATATCAATTTTAAACTAAGAATTTGTTCTGCACACGATCTATTCCTTCTGAAACCTCCTTGGAACTTGCTAAGCTGTGGTTCGATCTGTGGTTCAAGTCTGTTTAAAAGTAATTTGGCAAATATTTTATATGTGACAGACAACAATGAGATCCCCCTATAACTATTGACATCAATTTTTGAGCCTTTTTTATGTAGTGGATGAATTAAGGCGATTAACCAGTCTTCTGGAATTGCTTCCTCAATCCAAATTTTCTGGAATAGATTTGTCGTCACTATTAAAAATTCATCATCTACAAGCTTCCACATTTCTGCAATTATTCCATCCTTGCCTGAGGCTTTATTATTTTTAAGTGAGTTGATAATACATTTAACTTCATTTACATCTGGGGGCGTAGAGTCAAAATTTTGTGTTGTAAATTTGAAACTCAACTTGTCTGTCGGTTTTGGACAATTTAACAACTTCTCAAAATACGCAGCCAAGATATCACAATTTTCCTTGTTGTTTAATGCTAGCGTACCATCTTCCCTTTTGAAATTTAAACTCGGCGCTGAATATCCAGTGATTTCATTCTTAAATGCTCTATAAAACAATCGGGTGTCATTTTTCTTAAAATTGTCGTCCATTTCCATTATTTGGTCCTTCATATATTTTCTTCGAATCGTTCTTAAAGTCTGGTGGGCCATTTTCCTTAAATCTTTCATTTAATACAAATTTGACTCTTTTTGTATGTGCACTGTTGATCCATATAAGGACACAGAATTCAGCTGCAGACTAAACCAGGCCAAGTGCTAACACATGTAATGTGTCTGTTGATGACCCCCAACTTGTGTCACAAAGCTTATGCAAGATGTTATTTCTGCTTCTCAATTTGGCAGCTGTTTTGACCAGGTGTTCTCTATAGGACAATGTCCTGTCTAGTATGATTCCAAGGTATTTTGGATGCATGTTATGCCTGAGTATAGTTCCTTCAAAGTTGACATCCAGTTTACGATTGGCTGATCTGTTACACAAGTGGAAGCATAATACTTCTATCTCTATAGGATTAGGCTTTAATCTCCACTTGTGAAATAATTACTCAGAGTTTCTAGGTCAGAAGTTAGGACTTCTTCAGTTGTCTCGAAGGTAACATGTTGTGTTGCTATAGCTTAATCATCATCGTGATCAAATTTTCTGGATTGATTGATGGCATATCTGCTATATAAATATTGAAGAAAAGAGGTGCGAACACTAAACCTTGTGGAAGACCGTTGTTAAGTGTTTTGGTAACACTAGTATCCTTTCCCATGGTAACAAAGAAAGATTTTCCAGATAACATACTGTCAATGAGGGAGATGGTTTTCCAACATTGAACGACTTGAATCAATGTATAAATCTATCCATGTCTCCAGACTGTGTCATAGGCTGAACTTAGATTCAAGAAGGCCACAGACATCTTCATTTTCAGCTGATATCCTGCTTTTATGTAGGTTGTTTGAGAAAGAACTTGGTCAGTACAGCTTCGAGCAGGGCGGAATCCAGCTTTTTCTACTGTTCTACTTGTTCTTTTGGAGGATCTTTGGACTAATTCTGTTATACAGAAGCCTTCCCAGAAGTTTGTAGAATATGCTCAGCAGTGCAATTGGTCTATACTTTTTTGGGTGGTCACTTGTTTTCCCTAGTTTAAGTATTGAACAAAGTGAAGCTGATTCCTGCCTGTGGTGCCCCTGCTAAGGTAGTTGGAATTAACTTTCCATTACGGTACCAAACTGAACATCAGCATTTGGCAGCCTGACAATCCTTGTGATCTCCTGGCTCATTATACATCTTCTACAACCAAGTTATATAGCCAAGTTACAGAAATGACATTTACATGATTGTGTCTTCACTCTTCATTAAGTTTTGCTAGCTACTTCTTTCATGAACTTGTTGATGAAGAACTCATATTACTTTCAAGCATGTAGGTAGCTTACATTTCCTATCTATAACTTTGTTTTGAAATTGTATTGACTAAGAGCACCATTTTCTTTTTCATTTCAATTATTATCACATTAATACGAACTATTACGGTACCATAACATGATTAGATTCGTGTCATTATATGAAACCAGTAGGCCTATAGGTTATTTAAACACCACAGCCATGATGTGCATCTGCAGCAAGTCCAGAGATCAGAAGCTCACTCTTTTTTTTTTTTTTCACTTCCCCCAGGCAAATGCTGGGATAGTACCTTAATTCAAGTCCGGGGGCACCTACCTCGACCACTACCCTTAAGGATACTGTGTACTCTTGAGCATGTGAATTGTGTAGAGTACTTTATCAGGCATCATTATGAATATCTTTTATCATTTTCCGTGTTGACGTTACAAATCTACTACTTGTTACTCCCACTTTTCAACACAACTTACTTTGTATGAGGCATTATATCCTTTTCAGTTAGTGATTTTTTTTAAACCAGTATCATCAGTCATCCCAGTGTCATTTCATCTTCATTATTTATGCATTTTACAGTGTTTTACTTTCACCAGTACCATACGGTGATTATTTTAGACCAAGACCTTGCTGAATAGGCCGAAGAAGGACCGCTTTTGGTCTGAAACATGTACCAGAAGAGGATAGGCTATAACGCCTCATACAAAGTAAGTTGTGTTGAAACGTGGGAGTGACAAGTGGTAGGCAGGCATCATTATTCTAAGCAATTTCTCGTTTTGTGGTAAGACTATGGCTATGATTCTTGTAACATGTAAAAAAGACATACCGGTATTGGGAACTGGATAATAACCAAATGATGATATTTTGAGGTTAGATCTAGAAAATGAAAATAGAAATTGTAACAAAAGAAAATTTAGAAAGTAAGAAAGTAACATTGACTAATTCAGGAACACTTAGCCTACTAAGTTGTTTTTCAACCAAATGTTCCCTTGAGAATAGCTAACTTTAGATTGTTAACCTGTTTAGTTCATTAATATTAGAATAGAACCAAAGAAAAACCTTATTTTCAAATTCTTTTTTAATGGATTTTTTCTCAGCTTGCTAATTATCTGATGAAAATTACTATAGGTAAACATCCTGAAGTTAACTATTTTCAGTACAGTATGTGACGAAACTTAGAGAGTAGCCTATTGGGTTGAAAAATTATTGAGATAAGAGTTCCTGAATAAACCAATGTTACTTTCTTTTATGAATTTTCTTATGTTATTTGTACCAGTATTAATTTTACGAATTTTCTAACCTCAAAATAGCATCATATGATTATCATATAGTTCAGAATGAGTTAAGTTTTGCTCGTTACGGTACAAGAATCTTATCCAGGGTCTTATCACAAAACGAAGAGATGCTTAGTACAATGATGCTTGAAATTCACATGATCAAGAGTAGGCCTACACAGTATCCTTAAAAACATATGTTATTACAGTCACCAGACAAAGGAGCTGATGACCAAGATGTTCCAAGCCCCTAAAATGAATTAACAACAACTAATTACTGTAAAATTCCTCTGTACGAGCCTATGGCTCTTTGGAATTAATTGAATAAATATCATTCATTCTCAAAAAAAAAAAAAAAAAAATTTAATAGTTCCATTCCCTGTTTTATTTTACAATTTTTACCATTTTTACCATTGTCTCGAAGATTCTTCAGTAGACTGAAGAGCCATCCATTGGAATATATTTCCATGTGGTAAGGAAGAAGTTGGAGCATTAGCTGCTCAGTTGTGAAAAAGAAGAGCTGAGTCAAGTAACCTCTTTATTTAAGGTCAGCTACCATATCCATTATGGATTCTCTCTCTTCTCGTATTTAACAATACAATGTTGGTAGGTCTAATTATCTAATTATCTTAGCTATTAATGATCTCATGGGAAAGCTTTGCAGGTTGTTTATGAGCCCATTATTACCAGTCACCACAATGAAAACAGAATACATCTTAAACATATCAGAAGATATTTGTGGGGGGCAACTTTGGGTGACTAACCCTGTATATTGACAAACTAGAATTCTTTTCACAGCTTTGTTATTACTCTGATGGATGCAACCAAAGAAAAGTCACAAATATAGAGAAACACGGTGTGTCTATTGAGCTGCCAGGGCTCTATGAAGAGGTTTGTTCTCGCTTAAAACCACAAAGCTCATAGCCCTAGCAGACAATATGTGTAGTCTTTTAGGCTTAGTATGTTGTTTTAGTGCCCAAACGATGAGAAGCTTATTATATAGGCTAATACCCATTTGGAAACAAAATGATCAAATATAAAATAAGGATGAAAATGTTGTAACTTACCTTAACAGAATCCTCTTTGACATCGGTTTCGATGGGATGTATTTTGCTCCTAATTATTCCCATTTTATGGTTGTGTATTGGGTGAGATAAGTGTCTATGTGGGGAATGGTTTTAACAGCAAGATTCCCTTCCTTATACCAACCAATGAGAGATGAAATTTAAGAGCATGAATAAAACTGGACAAGGAGATGATGGTCTATTAAAAGGTACCATCTTGGCATTTGCTTAGAGCTGAAAATGGGAAACCCCAGAAATCCATTTCAAGAAAGGCATTCCCAGATTGAAACTGCCTCAGCTCAACTGTTTTATGTAATCGCAATTTCTTGAGAGTTAATGTGCTAGTTCTATTTATAGAAGAATCTTTCTGAAAAACAGATACCATATCTATCAACATTTCTGGTAACTATACTACGACAATTACCATAACATTTCAATAGATCGTGCTGAAGTTCTATTAAGATGAGTTTGGCATTTATTTCTTTGCTACAGTACTTATCTTCCTTATTTATATATTTTCTGCTAAAATTGTTTAGGATGCTTGTAAATAGAGAAAAACACACGTTGTGTTGTGAAATCCACTAGTTTTAGACTAGATGATTTAGCTAGAGCACAATGTGCGTGTGTTGCGTTGCTTGTCTTGTGTAGTAGTACCGTATACCTTCATAGATAAACTGCATGGTACAGACTACAGGTTACCAAGTGTTATAGTTGTAACTTCTTTTCTTAATTGAAAAATATTTATGAGAGAATGAAAATTATATTTTCCTCTGTGTAATATTTGAGCACCTATGATTGTTGTTGAAGTAGAAACAGTTTAGTTAGCTATTAAACTTATGAACAAAGAACATATGAGTTGAACTTATAAATAATTACCGTACATGAAACTTTGATGGATGAATCCAATGAGCAAAGGATTCCAAGATTTACCATTACTTAGATTACAAATGATAATATATTCAATGTCAGTTGAGGGATTTAAATATAAAGGTTGTAAAATATGTAAAATAACTAATTGCTTGGTAAATTCTAAAACCTTCTTTATAGTACAAAATATGGATTTTATTTTTTACAATATAATTTTAGTTCACACATTGTTCATAGTAATTTCAGTCCCATTTGTACATAAATTATCATAATTTGTCTGTGTTATTAATACAGTATTACAACACTAAAGTGTCTTTGCACCTGCATCTAAGTAAAAGATCAGAGAGAAAGAAAAGTCTATGTAAATAGTAGGGCAGTGTTCACTTATATTGTATTAACAGGACTTGTTGCTCCTAAGCATTAGTGCTAAGTCTAGTGCATGCTGTACGTAGATTCTCTATCGGTCATGCTTCCTGTTTATTCAAGCTTGACGAGGACAATGACTCCGATGGAGTTGGGGTCACGTACAAACCCAAATCTCAAATGACAAACTGTCTGGGTTGTGTTCAAAATCAAACCTCAACGGTGAGTAAGATATGAGTTTGTGAGTGATGACATCTTCTTAATGCTTCACTGCTTTGATTGTGTTGCTTGCTTGCTTTGCTTTCATAGAAGAGGAATGGAAGGATGTGAAGAGACTCAACAATAAGTGACACAATGGCTCTGAGGATGCAGTAAATTCTAGCAGCAATTGGAAATGTCTTGAAATCCCAAATCCATGATATGTAGTTTTATAATGTTGAATGATAGAAAGAAGCATCCTTTTAGCAATTGACATGTAGCAGGTTTGAAATCTTCAGGAATGATGTCATCTAGTCAGTATAGCTTTGATGCGTAGCATGTTATAACACCATAGAGCAGCAGGCGCGGCTCCCCAGGGTAGGCAGGGTAGGCAAAGCCTATCTGGACATTTTGAAAAAAAGAAAAAAACGTTAACTTCTTCTTCTTCTTCTTCTTCTTTTGAGACCACAAAGGATCACTTTACCCAACCATTAGTTCGTCGACTTGTAGGAACTGTACGAGCCTTGCGGTCCTCCCAGTACTTCTTCATGCGTATTGATCGTCTTGCCCGTTCTTCGGCGGAAAATATTCTTGTAGGAATTTTCTTCTTTGTGAGTGGAAAATGAAACGTCATATTTTTAAGTGCTGTAGTTAAACTTTTCTTATTTGCAGCAAAACGTTAACTATACTTATATATAATATTTTCTCATTATATGCACATTAATGAAATATTACATTATTGTATTTATAGTGATTTCACACAACATATTTTCCAGTCTCAATACTTAGTGTATGTTCCCCGCTTTTTAAAACCGAGCGCCAAACTACTTGTTACAACTCAACAAGATCTCTCCACAGGGCAGGCAAGCTCAGAGCTGGCCTAGCCACTCAGCTTCGGTGTGCTTGATTCTTGAATGAGCATTAATACGAACAACATAGTCTTTGTCCATACCCAATACTTGCATATAACACTTCCCTTCCGATCGGTTACGATAATTACCGTCTACTAATGAACATTATTGAATAAGATCCCCCGCGCTGAGTAGCCTACTCCAGTTCCTTGCCTCGTGCTGTCAAATGGCATTGACTGTCAAAATACTTCTAAATTGTTATGTATAGTATTTGGTGACTTGTGTTTCTAAGTATTAATTAATTATTTGAGTTCCCTGGGTTTTGAACAGGGATGATCCACAGTCCACATTTTAAGAATACTTTGGTTATAACACAATAAGCACAAGCCGCTACTGTAGAGCAGTAACAAATGTTGAAGTAAGTTCATATCATGAGCTAAACAAATACCAGAGTCAGTCTTTCTCTCAGTTCTATTAACATCAATCAGTTGATCACAGACTGATATATTACCCTAAATTCCCAAAATACCATTTAGATGACAAAATATTCTTTACTGCATACTACTGCATCTAGAACAAGACTTTTAGTAATAATGAATGTAAACGACACAATAAACCTTAAAATCAAGGATACGAAGAATGTTTACTTGCACTATTATTTTCAAACTCCTCTATGTATACTTTACTGTATATATAGTAAATAAAAGGGTCCTTGGCTACACAATTTAATAAAACCTCATATTTAAATTTTGATAAATTACAAAAAATACATGTTGATTTTTCGTTATTCTTTTGTTCATGAAATGGCCAGTGATCATTGCTGGGGAATTGAAATTGTATAAATCTCGGCAATGATCGCCAGCGCTAATGGTTGTAAGGAAACCAGCCCCATTTGTTTACATGTATTGATAACACAACGATCATCACCGTAGCGAAACCAGGCCTTTTAGCATAAAAATTGTTTTTATTTTTAATTTTCATCTATGAATTTCCTTGGCTTTTGCTGCAAGGTGCCGGCTTCATGGTGTTGGGGTAGCGCGCCTGTCTCTCACCCGGACGCCCCCGGTTCGATTCCCGGTTCCGTCAGGGATTTTGGATCTGACGTGAGGGCTGAACGGTGTGCACTCAGCCTCATGAGGACAATTGAGTAGCTGTCTGACAGTAAGGCGGAGCCCCAATCACGAAAACAAAGATTAAAGGTTGAGGGGACCCGATGCGCTGATCATGTATCACCCCAATATCTGCAGGCCAAATGGCTGGGCAGGGGTCGCTTGGTAGGCCTAGGCCCTTCATGGACTGTAGTGCCAGGGGTTATTATATTTGCTGCAAGGTAATGTTTATGAAACACTCTTTTCCCCAAGTGTATTATTATAATTACCATATTTTTTTCTTTCTTAAACTATCAATGAAGTGAATGTAAGCCATTTCATAAGTCGGATCATGCTGCAGCATGGGAAATCCCCAATGTGAATTGGAAACCCGGTGGTACACACTTGTAAATGCCAACAATAAAGCAAATCTGTGTACACTGGGTTTACCAAGCATTGAAACTACTGTTACCTACTTACTTTTACCAAAACTGACATTTTGACTCATGTTTACACATACTCAATCATTTTAAAGGATATTGGTGCCAGGAAAGGGTTCAAATTAATTACAAGAATATCACAGACTCTAAATAAGTTAATTTAATTTTGATCATGTTGAAGTTGTCCTATTAATAAATGCAGGAGCTCCAACATATCTTGAATGTAAAGTAGGACTTTGCTCTTTTCAGAAACTCCCTTCAGTGTACTGTATATACAGTGTATTGCACTGATAAATAAATATGAAATGAAATAAATACGGTACCTCAAGAAGGCAGAATGTTCTTCTTACATACTTTCACTTACACTACAGTATATGAATACAAGCACAACAGTCACTATCTGTTTTTCGACTTACTTGTCACACTGAACTCACACACTTTGCTTCACAACCCATCTTCTGGGAGTTCTGATCATCAGTCTGAAGTGTACAGAGACAGGAAGATCAGAGTCCTTACTCTAGATGAACTACATTAGCATTCTCGTTGCCCTTCTCACTTTTGACATCTCTTGAAAGTATCTGAAACATACGATATAATTATATGGACAAATAAATTATCATTATAGCCCTTGATTCTCCTCTCCTCTAATTCTCCTCCACCTAGTGGCACAGTGGTTAGCATTCTTGACTGTCACCCTTGAGGTCCAGGTTCGATTCCCAGCTCTGCCAAGAAATTTAATTCTGGTCTGAGGGCTGGAACAATCACTCGTGAGGCAAAATTGAGAAGAGGTGGGTTCGATTCTCACCTTAGCCATCCTGGAAGTGGTTTACTACTTCTACACCAGGCAAATGCCAGGATGGTTCTTTACCTAAGGCCATGACCACTTCCTAACCAATCCTCACCTAATAATAATAATATCGTATGGCCTCGGGTGCCTGGTGCAAGCTTTGCTATTTGACACCCAGAGGGTAGCTTGCATGTCGAATTTCGTAGTTCCTTGACTATGAAAGTCAAGGAGGTTAGATGTTAGATATCTAATCTCCTTGAACACAATAGCGCTTTCTAGTAGAGAAATGAGGAACTTTGTGCTGGCGGAAACTCCCGAGATTAATTTTGCCATTATGAACTCGGCCTACTGAATTCAAATGGGTTCTTTGACATGCCAACATCGTATGACATGCGTATCGTATTTTTGCCGCCTTTCAAAAATCACTTACCACGGTCAGGGGCGAACCTGCAATCTTGGGGTTAGTAGACCGACACGCTATCCACTCTCCCACCGTGGCAAGCTCCTCACCTGAATTACAAATACACACACTGCTATGGACACCATAATAACAAGGGTTATCAGACAAATTCTACACATACACCCAAGTACAAGGGACTAAATGACCACAATGTCAAGCCCCTCAAATGAAATAACTATATTGTACTAAGCATTCTTCCTTTGTAGCCTACTGTAGTAATGATTGTTTTATTTCCTTGTTGGTTTTATTTCAATTTTTTTTGCTTTATATCTTTGAAAACAATATACATTATACAATACAAAATATCAAACATACAAATATTACTGATAGGTTAAAGAACCAAAACCTCACCAAGCTTTTCCCACACACTACTAATGTTGTATGTGTGACCTTTCGATCACATGGTGCAGTGGTCAAGCTGCTTGCCTCTCACCAAGGCAGACCAGCCTCCATTCTCGGTCACTGCATATGAGATTTTCAAAGTGAAATAAAACGTCCTGTGGTTTGGATACCATATAAAAATGGAGGTCCCATGTCTCTTGATCGCAAGATTAACGGTCGTGTAAAACTAAAAATTTCCTAGCTTTGGTAACATGAGTCACACCCAAGTGGTAATCAAGTTTGTTTCATTTCCTAGCATTTTCCTGTCAATGGTCATCATAGCAGCTGTGATTTTTGTTAGTGGAGCAGTACATAAACACAGTTCTTAATGCACTTTAAGCTGGATTTGGCACGCTTGTGAGAACGTCTTAGCTCGGTTCACTTGGCCTCCAAAGTCATCTAATCTAAAGCCATAGGAGTGCATTAAGGACCATCTTGTGTATGTACCCCCACCCCCATTCCCTGACAGAAACATTCATATAGCTCAGGGAATGCATCTCTGCTGCTATGATGACCATCAACAGGCAAATGCTACAAGGGTATGTTCAAACTCTTATTACTGCTTATTCAAATGTGTGTCATATGATCAAAAGGGCACACACAGAACACTCTTGTTAAGTATGAGGAAAGCTGGGTTGAGTTTTTGGTCCTTTTGACCTATTGGTCATGTTTAATAGTTTGGAAATTAAATTGTTTTGGAATCGAATGATTCTCGTGTAGTACCATAACCTTGGATTATGAAGATAAGTACCTCATAGAGAAAGTTGTTCTGCTTTTCAACATTTAAAAACCATGTTTGTATATAATGAAGCCCAAAGAACTTAATTCTTTAATCTAAACTGAGAGAATAAGCTGATTAGATTTTTTAAGTTCATTAAACGAGAATATATTAAGAAGGAAAATATAAACTTGAGAGGATATTAAATTGAGGCAGGCGCAGAGGTATGACAATGGTTCAGATTCTATATCAAGTTCCTTCTATCTTTAAACATGGCACCCTTGAACTGTCAATGTCTAATAAAAACAAAAATAAAATGAGAATGTTTAAATATAATTTAAATATTATATTAATGGTCAGTAAATTGGCAACTAAACTAACTACACACTGGAAACATAGTTATCCTAGGTCTGTATAACATATCCTATTCATGTATCACTTTGCACTTCTGGAATGATTAAGCTATGCTTATTGTAACAGCATTTTCCTGTTTCATACTTTACCCATTGGCTGTAATTTCTTTTTACTAACAAAATTCCTGTGTGGTTGGGTTCTATATTCAAAACCACATTAGTTGCATTACACACATACACGTTAAATATACGGTAATCCTCAATGCCCCGAGTTGATCACTTCAAGAGCTGGTACGTAATATTTTAATTTGAACAATAATTTAATAATATATTTAATAATTTCCAGTAGAGGATGTTTCTTCGTGTATCACACATCAGCATTTGTACAAGAGAAAGCACTGTAGGGTAAGTATGAACAGAGTGGACTTAATGATATTCTGACATGCATGGGTCAGAAAGCACATGTGCCTCTTGTTTGATTGTAGCACATGTAAAATGTAATATATTTTAATGTCTATACTTGTATTTACTGTATAATTGTACAGCCTAAATTATTATATGAATGATGATGTACATGGTGTTATAGATACATATGCCATACATAATAATGCTGTTTGATATCTTGAGCACTGCAATGCAATCCCTTCAATTTAGCATTGTTCTATAACCTTCATGCACCCTTCTCTTCACTCAAGTGGTCAAATTTCATCTGAAGCTATGCACACAAAAATGGACTAATCCCCATTACTCACCTATGTAGAAACAGTGGCATTTGCAAATGTACCATTAATTACTGTTTTAATTAAAATAAGACACTAAAATTCTTCTACCAGCATTTATAATGTAAATACTGTAAAGTAAATGTAAACAAACTACAGGGGAAACTAAGCATTAAAATATAAGGTATTTTGTGCATTGTGCATTTTTTCAATAATAATAAAATATAAGAGTGGGAGGGAATAAAATGTATGGATATTTTCCTACACGCACTCCAGGCAAATGTCTGGTTGGTTGGTTCCTCAGTTAAGGGGCTGCAACAACGCGGTCATGTAGCCCCGTGTACTTTGGGTGTGTATAGAATCTGTCTGATAACCAGTGTTAATTGTGATGGCTGTATTAGTGTGTGTATCTGTTTCTTAATTCAAGTAAGGACTGCAACTTTGAATTTTTCAAATAGTTCCTACATTAGGCAAATGTCTGTATGGTAACTTATTTCACATGCCGAGATCGCCTCCTCCGTTCTTGGGCCCTCCTAATAAATAGAAATACAGGTTGACAGACAAATTCAATATACACCTATACCTTATCCCATATAAGTTGAGAGTCAATGACAACACGCCAGAGCCGCGAAGAAGAGCTCTTACCTATACAAGCATACTACCTTCGATTGAAATATTACAGACACCGTATCAATTTATTGTAAACTGGCTTCAACTTCATGTCAGTAAGATATAAGAGCTGTTCCTCGCGGCTCTGGTGTGTTGTCATTGACTCTCAACATATATGGGATAAGTTATAAGTACTGTACATAGAGCTGTTGACAAAGATGTTCCAAGTTCCTAAATGAACTAACAACGACAAACTATTTGTACCTAGTTGATACAGATCCTGTTCAACAAGTTACAACACAGGTTAGCCAGTTTTTGTGCTCATGGCTTCAAGTGCTGTACTTCCCTATATTCATATTCCAATACAGCATGTGATTCAATAACACCCTGAACATATAAATTATCGTATAACAGATATTATTGATATTTATGAAAGGGAATAAGATGAAGACTGTTAATTGATCAAATTCAATTAATATGAAAGGAAATCTTCGATGAAAAGAATGGGAACTCATTGCAGTACCACAGTGATAGATTAACAAGTGACAGTGGGACTATCCTGGAAGTGGAAATAAGCAAGACAACATACGCCATCACTCGGTCTATAACGTAACGGCTGAAATCACTGGGGACCAGGGGTTATGTGTGTGTCCATTAAGCACATTGAGGACTAGTGTTTGTGCAGGATGGTATATAAGATTTTTTTAAATAATTGATAGAATTTTTGACAATTTTTGCTGTTCATTGATTTCCAACAGGCGTTTGATAGCATTGACAAAGATGTTGAATGCTCTAGAAGCATGTGGAGTGCCAAAGAAGTTGATCAGACTAGAAGCAATGACAATGGAAGGATCTCAGGCCAAGTTTTATGTAGGAGGCAAAACTAGCAGGAATTTTGAGGTGAATACAGGAGTAAGGCAAGAAGATTCATTGTCTGCAGTGTTATTCAACTTGACACTCAATGAAGTTATGAAAGAACTAGGATTGGGAGGGATGATAATAAACAAGTCCCAGCAGATGTATGCATATGCGGATGACATTGTGTTGATGGCAACTGGGAATCTCTTAAAGAAATGTTCTAGATTCTGGAGGAGAAGAGTGGAAAGATGTGAATGAGAATTAATGAAAGGAAAACAAAATTTATGAAAAATATATGGAAAAAGATAGAAGAGCAAGATAAAATGTAGAAATTGGTCAGTATAAGTATGATAATGTAAAATGCTTCAGTTACCTTTTGAGTTACTAAATTGTGAGAATTCAGTATCAGAGGAGATTCATAAACAGATCATAAATGGAAACAGGGCTTACTATGCTAACACTAAGCTCTTGAAATCAAAACTTCTAACAAGGAACTTGAAAGTTAAACCCTTATTAGACCAGTGGTGACCTATGGATCTGAGACGTAGACCATGTCAACAGATGATGAGAATGATCTTAAAATTATTGAATGGGAAGTTTTAAGACGGATATATGGCCCGGTAAAAAAGGATGAAGAGTGGCGAATCAGGACAAACAAAGAAATTGAAGAGATAATCAAAGGTGAAGATATAGTGAAATTTAATAAGTCCCGACATCTGGATTGGCTGGGTCCTGTAGAGAAGAATGAAGAAAGAACATCGAGGAAGATATTACATGGAACTATGGAAGGGAAGAGGTGACGTGGGCGACCGCGTAAAAGATGGCTACAAGACTTAGGAGAAGACCTGAGAACTATGAGGGTTGGAAGTTGGTGGGAGAAAACTCAGAGAAGGGACAAATGGCGAGGAATGGTGAGAGATGCCAAAGCCTACCCCAGGCTGTAGCACCGAGGAAGTAAGTAAGTAAGTAAGTGAGGTATTGCTATTCATCATTAATCTGATTCTATCACTTCAAAAACAGATCTTCTGACTGATTATGTTATGGTACGTGACTAGTTATGATGCTCATTTCAAGTTATTCCCTATTTATTTTCTTATCATATTCTGTAAATTTATAATGTCCAGTACATTAATTACTATAATAGTTCAGTTTACAGTCATATAAGAGTTTAGTTTTAATGTTAAGGCTTGTCGTTAATTTACTCATCTACCTTCCATATCTCTGTGGGTGATTCTAGGGATAGTCCATTCACTGCAGACACAGAAAAAGGAAAGGATACAGAAGGATGAGAGCCTCTTAGGGAAGTGGTTGCTAAATGACAACAGGTCATTTAAAGTACACTTCTGTTGCATCTGTCATGTTTTTCGGTTACAGTTCACATATTGTAGTCAGTTATTGGTTTCCTTTCATATTAATTGCTATGAGGTCAAATAAATGTTTGGGGAAAGAGCAAATTCAGAAAATGTTCCCTAGCTGAATACTCGTGCTTATGAATGGAGACTAAAAGGCTATATTTTACAGTTTCATTAGATGATTAAATAAAATTCAACATTTTTCCATATTTTACAATAAGTTTTGTGTAATCAAACAACTAAACAGAGTAAAAATACTGTAAGTCAAGAATTTAAAGCATTCATATCTATTGAGGAAGACTTGAAAATGGCTCTTATAGAATTTTATACTTGATTGACTCAATGGAGGTCTCATTTTCAAGCCTTACTCAACAGATCAGTAGTAATCTTGAGTGGAAAAACATATTTTTTTCTTCCTACAGATCTTTTTGTTAATAATTTGTAACATATTGTAAATTACAGCACTGAAGAATTGTTCTAATGTTTTTCTTTTGTTTGTTTATAAACACAATTATGTTGAGTAAATGTGTAAATAAAGTTGCACTGAACTGATATTTCAAAGGAATACTTCCTACATTTTGAAGAAATGTAGCCTAAATGTTAATGTTAAGTTCTGATAATTTCTTTAATTTATAATCTAATCAACTTATTTTTGTATTAGTATCTCACCAATTTACTTGATCCTATTGACCTCTGCTATTATTATGTATGTTCTCTTTTATTATCTAATTTCGTCACAGTAAAGACTAAACAAAAGAAGTACCAGTATTCTGGATGTTTTCTTGCATATGCAGGCTCTTACAGTATTCATTTTGCTTTGTTTGGCAAGTGTTAACATGTGATTGATTAATTGATTGAGGGAGGAGCTGAGGAGATGCCCATAGTATTTGCACTGGATTCCTTCTACAAAAGAGACAGAAGAAGAGGAAATAGATGTTGTTTGAGTCTTCAGTCTTTCGACTGGTTTGATGCAGCCATCCATGCTTCCTTATCCTGAGCTAATCGTTTCATCTCTACATAGCTACTACACCATACATCCGAGGCAATCTGTTAAACACATTCTAACCTTGGTCTACCGCTACAGTTCTTATCCTCGACCCTTCCTTCTATCACTAAGTTTGCTATTCCAGGGTGCCTTAGTATGTGTCCTACCAACCTATCTCTTCTCTTCATTAGCAGTCGCAAGAAACATCTCTCCTCTCCCACTCGTCTTAATACCTCTTCATTCGTAACCCTATCTACCCATCTGATCTTCATAATTCTCCTGGAACACCACATTTCAAACACTTCAATTCTTCTCTTTTATGTTAGGCCCCTTAAAACAACAATTATCATCATCATCATCTTCTCTTTTAACTCTAAATTTGAGGACAAAATTAACAAAGTTGAAAGGAATGACATAAAAATGACCCTTGGAGACTTAAATACAAATATTAGAAGAGAAAAGGTGTATAAATAAAAGAAAGTAAGTTTACACAAAGTCAGCGATGACAATAGGCTGAGACTACACTTTGCTAGTGGAAGGAGATGATAGCCAAAAGTACTTGGCATCCATGGAGAGACATAAAGAAGGAGATCTGCCTATCACCGGATGATGTTACAAGGAGCCAAATAGACCCTGTTTCTACACACAGGCGGCATGCACCGGACATCATAAGAACTGTAGAGGTACTGATGGTGATTCTGACCACTATCTGGTTGGAATCAAGTACATACGAAAAATAGATTTGACAAGAACTGAAAAGGAAAGAAGAAGGACAAAACACAATGTTGAGAGCTTGTGAGAGAAATACAAGAAGAAGGTGATTGAGATCCTCGAAACTAAAAGAGATTTCCGGAAGAAAGAAAAAGTGGAATCTAAATGGAAGACACTGAGACACCTTCAGTAAAGTTGTGGACGAAACTTTGGGGAAGATGAAATGTACAAAGATACCAGGAATGTTTAGCACTAACCCAAGATAGGAATGAAACTAGGAAAAGAATGATTGAAAGGATAACCAGGCAAACAGTGAAAGAGTGCAGAGAGAAACAGTAAAGTGTAGATATGTAGATCTAAGAAAAGACTTCTTGAGTGAGAGAATCGAAGAATTGGATGAAATGAAAAATAGAAATAGAACTATCTTCTTTAAGCATAAGAATGGAAACCTCATTGGAGAAAATAACAAAACGCTAGAAAGATGGCACGAGTACTTCATCGAGTTACTAAGTGGAAATAATGAGAGGATAGAGATGAGGAAAACATCAATGAGGATGTGGAAGAAAGGGAACTACCGATGAGGAAGAACAGTCCTTAAAAATATTACAATCGAAGCATTAAAGATTAATAAAGCTGCAGGTGAAGATGAAAGAGAGTAGGAGTTGCTCAGATATGGAGGAGAAGGAATACAGAAGGCTGTTCATCAACTAATAAATGAGGTTAGGATGAAGAAAAAATGCCTAAGGATTGGACAGGGGGGAAAATTTGCCCAACACATGAGAAAGGTAATAGGGCAGTGTGTGGAAATTATCATGGGATCACTTTGCTAAATGGAACTTCAAAGGTTTCTGTTAAGAAGACTGGATAACTGGATGGAAAGGATACTTGGCAATTGCCAAGCAGGCTTTAAAAAACATCACTCTACACTGGACTAAATATTAATATAACTGAATGGCAAGAACTGGAGAAGTTTTATGAGTATGAAAACAGCTTCATCAGCTCTATGCTGATTTTAAACTGACATCCGAAAGAGCATTTCGAATTCCATGAAAATTGGTTAGATTGGCAGAAATGACTGTGAGAGCAACAGTATACAAGGTTAAAGTGAAATCAGTCAGAAACGTTTGTTGTTGCTGTTCTAAGAAACCATACTACTACTCTTAGTTTAACAGAAAGAATACCAGTTTCAGGTTTTCTAAATTAAAGTGTATAGGAAAATATTTGTACCATTTTTTGACCCCACATCTCAAAGCTGACAAAAACAAAACAAATAAAGACATACACTCACTATCACAGCAAGCACCAATACCGTACTCAAAATCATTAACTCTAGAAGACTTCAATGGGCTGGTCATTTACTAAGGTTGGGAGATGATAGGATGGTCTTACAAATCTTTAAAGAAGAACCAAAAAGGTCAATAGGAAGCCCACGAAGTTCCTGTAAAAATGAAATCTCCAAACTTTGTAGACATCTGAATGTTGACAACTGACAAGAACTCGTCCAAAACAGAGTTCAGTGGAGGCATTTTGTGAGATCGGTGTGGGATCTTCTTGTCCCATAGAAGCCTTCTGAGTGTGTGAGTGAGTGAATATGGAACTCTTAAATGTAGCTTTTCTTTTCCTCCCTCATATACCTATGATTGTATGGTATACTCTGTCCATTAGGGGTGTCTTGTCGATAATAACATAAACACGGAGATTCTTCGTGCAATCATGATACTCAGAGTTATATAATCATTGCTCGTACTGCTCCTATCTGCACAGCCAAAGCAAAGCATATTCCTTTAAATCTATTTATTTCTACTTGATTATTATTGGCTTAATAGACAATAATAATAGCTCACTTGTTTTTTAATGGTACATCTTTTCCGATCATTAAAGCTAGCACAAACTATTTATCAGTAGACCTGTATGTATATTCTAGGTACTTGTTGCTCATTGATGCTGGAGAAGAGAAATTACTTCTTTGATGAAATAGTTCCAATTTTCTATTTATCTAGTATTCTATCAACATGGTGGATGAAGCAAGAGACAACCACACCCAGATGATTGAGCGAGCTGAGATAGCAAACCTGGTGCGTTCACGAATGGAGAGCCTCAACCTACCCAGCATCGACTACGATGACGTTAGTGAGAAGAGAAACAGCCTGTCGTACGTCATCATTAATCCTAGCTGTGACCTCAAGTTAGAAGAAGGAGATATCATGTGAGTACTATAGCTGAAATAATACCATGTTCCATAGCTCTGAAAAGGATGCTTTTAGCTTATCAAGGAGTGTTTTGGCTGTAATTCCAGCAGTCTTCGTCATAGGTCAGGATCTTCAATAATGATTTTTGTGTCAGATGTATTTGACCAGTTACTGTTCTAACCCATTATGCTAACATATAAATAGTCAGCCTTTACATTAACCATGGTCTTTGGAGAGTTTGAATGCATCAGTCAGCTTGAAGACACATCCCACTTTCTGCACTTACGATGATCAATTCACTACAGATTGGATAATGGTCTGTGGCATTAAAAAATCTCCTGAATAGCTGTAGTTTCTTGAATATTTGAATCAGATTTGATGTATGGAACAATAATAACCTAAATCAAAACTAAAACATTTTGCCATCATTTAGATGCGTGGTGAAGTAGTTACTCTCATAGGTAGGCTTGCCATATTTTTGGTGAGTGAAACCGGGACACATTAATATGGGATGGCCTTACAGGGGGGGGGGTATGGATTACCTCCCAGTAGAGCTGGGAGGGGTCCGGGGATCCAACTCCTGGAAATTTTAAAAAAATTAGAAGCAAAATGGTGAGTTTTAAGCCTTATTTTTAAGCCTTGCAAGCGACGGGAGGGGGAATCTGGCACACTATTGTTAGTTCTACACACCTTTTAAAATAAAAAAGGAATTTTTGCTACATAAAAATATATAATTTTCCTTTTTAATGATAATTCTGGTCTACCATCTAGAAAGAAGTGTTAATAAAATACAATTTAAAATATGTCATAAAATTGTTTAATTGAACAATTACTTAGTTATTATTTTTTGAAAAACTACAACTGTTAGTCGAACTACAAAAACACTTCTTTGACAAAGTAAAAAACAATTAATGAGTTAACAATGTTAATCTTTGCTTTCAAACCACTCATATTTTTGACTTGAAAGTACTTTTTTCAAAATGTCTTTCTTAAGCCTTGACCTTTTCATAAAATTCACAGCAAGAAAGGCCAAAGTTGATACTTTTTACATCTTACTGCCGTTTTCCGGGACATTGATAAAACCGGGCGGGACACCGGGACAAGAGCAAAATACCGGGACTGTCCCGGTCAAACCAGGACGTATGGCAAGCCTACTCATAGGTAACATAATATGTACTGTATCACCTATTGAATTCCAACGTTCACCACTAGGTATCATTGACATCTGGTGGCGAAAGTAGGAACTACTTGAAATTGAACGGAACTTGTAGCTCACCCTATGGGTGTCTGCTTGAAGCAGCTACAGCTTCTGGCGAGCCGAACATGTCCTCGGACACTCCCGGCACTAAAAGCCATACAATAAATAAATAAATAAAATAATAATACCTGAGAGATATTACCAATTTATTGGGGTTGGGAACTTGAGATTTCTTTTTTAACTCTCAATTGGTACCACCACTTTTTTTTTAAGGGGATGCATCTGTGAACATCCTAAAATCTACAATGTTCATCCTTTTACCTTGAAAATTTGACCATGCATAGTTAATATCACTGTCATACAATGTACAAAGTGTCAAATTTCTATCAGCAATAGTTTTTGAGATATAATTTTTTATTTTATTTTCAAACAATGTTGATACTTTTTTGAAAGCCTTCATAAAATTTTATCTTAGACTTAAGAATACTAATTTAAAAGAAATGATGTGTGGTGCGGATTTTGTAAAATTTTAATTACACTAAAAGATACAAATTATTTCACATAGCCATGGCAAAATTTCTATATTTTATCATGATGAAGTTGAGAAAAACAAGTAGTTCCGTGAAGAACTATACAGCCTATTTTCATATATCCTGCTCATGTTAATTGTCTCTATCAACATACAAAATTTCAGTTTCATTGCTGTAACAGATTCGTAGATATTGAGAACCGTCTAAATATTTCATATGGTCGCCAGGATGGATTTTTATTTTTGTACTATTACATTAAGATTATTGTGTACGTGTGGTATTCAAACTTCAATCGCATGATTAGAACACAAGAAGTAAAAACGAGATTTTAAAAGTACGCACACCAGCCATCTTGTGAATATGCAAACAATTGAAATAAATTACATGCCAGTGGATCAACATTTGTATAAGCAATTAACGTGCAACGTTTCACGGCACTTGGATAGTTAATTCGCGAGAAACGATCATTTAAATATTTATACTTCGCGTCGCCGCCATGTTGGATTTGTGCTCACCAGGTTACTGAAAGTCCTATTGGTGAACATATGTTCATAGTCTCTATGAACATAAAAAAATTCAGTTTGGTTGCTGTAAAAGATTCATAGATATTGAGAACCGTCTAAATCTTTCGGAAGCTCGCCATTTAGGATTGTTATATGTATAGGCCATAGAGTTATGTACCATTCAAGGACAATTATTGCCTAGCTTCATTATTCAAACTTTCACTTCGATCGCATGATTACGACACAAGAATAAAAACTTAATTTTAAAATTTCGCACAGCCGCCATCTTGAGGTTATGTAAACAATTGAATTAAATTAGATGGCAGTGCATTACAATCTGCAAAATCATTTACTGTACCACATTTCACTGCGCTCAGAGAGATAAATCACGAGAAAAGTCTATTAAAATATTTCAAATTCGCTTGGTCGCCATGTTTGTTTGGTACTTTACAGGTTTATGAAATACACATAGATAAACTTATATCAGTACCCTTTATTACCGTACAAAATTGCATGATGATATCTGTAATAGTTTCGGAGATATAGAATGTCAGTGAAATATTTCGCACAGCCGCCATTTTGAGGTTATGTAAACAATTGAACTAAATTAGACTCCAGTGCATTACAATGTGTACAAATATTTGCTGTACCAAGTTTCATTACGTTTGGATAGTTAAATCGCGAGAAAAGTCTATTTGAAAGTCTCAATTTCGCTTGACCGCCATGTTGGTTTTGTAGTCACCAGGTTTTTGAAAGTCTCATAGGTGAACTTCTAGTAGTGCCCTTTATCACCGTACACGATTTCAGGGCGATATCTGTAATAGTTTCGGAGATATTGAATGCTAGTGAAATATTTCGCACAGCCGCCATGTTGGATTGGTGAGACGTAAAAAAATTTGAAGGGCACGGTCGAGGTCGCCGGGAATAGTGCTATGAACTTACCGAGTTTCATTGAAATCGCTCCAGCCGTTTAGATTTTATTAAGGGGGGACTCACACACACACACACACACACACACACACGGACAAAAGGTGATCTCATAAGCCTAGTTTTTCAAAATTGATAATAGGCTAAAAATTACAGTTATTGAGATGGTATACTGGCTTTCACGGCCAGTGAATTAAAACTCAGCAATTTTTTCTAGGTTTGTGCCGTGTCTTGTGTAGGGTTTCGCCTAGAACACCAAGCTGGCTCATCAGCAGGCTCTTCACTGTGGTCAAGTCTACGCTTGTCCCTCATTAAAATTATTTTTTATCCTGAGCTGAACCCTTTAAGGAGTATTGACGTTCTGGAACGTCACAATTTCACAACTTTTATGGAGTAAGAAGAGTATAGACCAAATCAGGGCCAAAATTAGTATTTTTTTTTAAATTTATGACAGTTCTAATTATACATAGTATTCACATACCAAAAACATGTTTTAGGCTCAAAATACCCTAAAATACGTTTCAGAACTTACCAATCCAACATGGCGGCTGTGCAAAATAATTAACCGGCATTCTATATCTCCGAAACTATTGCTGATATCACCCTGAAATTTTGTACGGTGATAAAGGGCACTACTAGAAGTTTACCTATATGACCTTCAAGAACCTGTTAAGTACAGAACGAAAATGGCGGCCATGCAAAGTTGAAACATTTAAATAGACTCGTCTTGCGATTTAACAATCCGAACGCAGTGAAACTTGGTACTGGAAATGTTTATACACATTGTAATGCACTGACATCTAATTTAGTACAATTGTTTACATAACCTCAAGATGGAGGCTGTGCAAAATTTTAAAATTAAGTTTTCATTTCTTGTGTCCTAATCATGCGATCAAAGTCAACGTTTGAATAATGAACCCACGCAATAATCATCATCTAATAGTACATAACTCTTTGGCCTACATTATATAAAAATCCAACATGGCGGCCATCCAAAATATTTAGATGGCTCTCAATATCTACGAATCTATTACAGTGGCGTGTGCATCCCGCCAGATAAGACCCCTTCCCACAACTTACTGAACAGACCAATACACACATGGCGCTTAACCATGTCTTCACTAATTTATTGAGGACATAATAACATATTAGAATCATGATATCCAAAAACGGGAGCTTCGCAAATCTTGGTAAACTACGTTCCAGAACGGTACTCCTTTTCGCGTAAACAGCAAAAGACGTTCTGGAACGTCAATACTATTTAAACGCAAAGATCTGTACTCGCTAAAGGGTTAACTTTAACACCCCTAACACTAGCTTTGAGTTTCTCACTTGCTTCACAACCCATATTGAATTCAGCAATATTGCTGATGTTAAAGCAAATTTACCCAAATCCACTAAATTTCCCCAGATTTTCCCCAAATTCCTTAAACCCCCCCAATTTCCCAAAATTACCTAAAATCCCCCTAATTTACCCAAGTTTCAGGGAAACAAAATTTCTTACATTGAACCCGTGCGGAAAATTCAAAATCTACGAAAAGCATACATATCGCTATGAGAATGGCCAAAATATGGGGCAACGCCCACTTGTGCTGGGCCATTTAAATGGCTGCGAAGGGCTTTAAATGGTTGACTTTTAGAAAAACAAAGTGCAATAGAAAGTACTAGGTATAAGCATAATAAAAATTTAAAAATAAGAAAAAGCATTTTTTTTTACAATTTTCGCAAAATTTCACCACTGCATTATCAAGATGGCGATGTTAAATGTAAGTCACAAACGGTTATCTCTTGAAAATTGTTCCCAATCGGGTGATGTAAGTGTTCAATGTGATAACAATTCTTTATTTCTTGAAGAGGTGTGTCTTAATTGTGAAGACAAATCATGTAGTGGCGAAAAACTTTTGAGATGTGAACGAAATCAACAGGAAAACAAGTACGAGTTGCCGCGAGCGGCGAATGAAGCTGAACTCCTCAAATTAGAATTGGCCTCCAAAGAGGAAATAATCAAAATGCTTGTGGTTGATTTAAAAAATGCACAGTCACAAATATGTCTCCTTAAAGAACGACTACAAGCAGAAGAAGATAGGCCTACTCAGGCAGACTATTTAGAGGTTAGGTCTAAAACCAATGCACGCTTTCCAAGAAGTAGGCCTAACTTGGTGAAATCTGGGAATATTCCTAACGACTTTATCTCCCAGAATCCGTTTGAAATCCTCAGCCGTTCCGATTCCCAAGTAGAAGAAAGACAAAATACTGGTATTGAAAACGAGACATCCAGACGCGACAAACCTACCCATAACCCTAAGAAAAGGAGACGTCCCCGTGTACTTGTCATGGGTGACTCAATTCTGCGAAATGTAGGCCCAGTAGTTGATGATGCCGCAGTCTATTGCTATCCAGGAATAAGAACTGATCAATTAACTAGAAAGGTATGGGCAAACGAGGTTCGAGAAGACCCTGAGGTGGTAATGATTCATGTAGGGACCAATTGCTTGAACAGTTCTCCAACACCAACTCACATTATGAATGACATGGACAAGCTCGTGGACGAAGTGAAGAGTGCCTTTCCGAGTTCGAAAGTGTGTGTTAGTGGTGTATTACAAAGACGTGACATAGACTCACGGTACATTAATGCCGTGAATTCAACACTGGATTGGTTGTGTAGTAAAAAAAACATTATTTTTTTAGAAGGGAACTCTTGGTTACAAGACAGGGACCTTGCTTATGATGGTCTCCACCTCAATAGAAGAGGAACAATGAAATTTGGAAAACTTTTAAACAGAGTTGCCAAGTTTTTACTCTCGGAAAACTAATTGCTAGAACGAGTGATGACATCTTATTGTTTAGAGAGAAGAAAGCGCTGACTACAAGTGGACACCTAGGTGAAGTACAGTGCAGTGAACATAAGTACAACTCTTTGAATGAGTTCATGCAACAGGACTGTAATATAAGTGCATGCATAAACTCATTAGAATTAGGTGGAGAGGTTAGGTGTTTGTACATTAATAGCAGAAGTATTCGGAATAAGCTTGATGACATTGAAATTCTCTTGCAAATGATAGGCCAGATAGATGTATTGGTAGTTACAGAAACCTGGGTGAAAAGTAATGAGGCAGATTTTTATAACTTCAACAATTTCACAAGTGTGTTTGCTCATAGAGATGACAAAGTTGGTGGGGGTCTGGGTATTTATGTATCACACAAATGGAAAGTGAATGTTAAAAGAAAGTGTGAAATGAATCATAGTTTGATGTGGATTGAGGTATTCAGAGATGATGTTAAAAGTAATAGGCCAACATATAAAAGCATTGATATTATTGCAGCATATAACCCCAATAGAAGCAATGCCATACCCTTCTTAAATTCATTTGAAAGTTTTCTTAGCCAGATAAACAATAAATTATGCATCTTCCTCGGAGATACCAACATTGATATCCTAGCTGATGATCAATTAAGAAGGAAATATCTAAATCTAATAGCATGCTATGGGTTTAAACAGTGCAACACTAAATATGCTACACGACTTTGTGACACTGCAGCTACCTTAATAGATCACGTGTCACTAAACAATTCAGAATTAAGTTATAAAATATCAAATGTCAGCAATGATATTAGTGATCACAGTATATTAATTCTTGATATTTCCAAGACCAATTATAGCACGTACACTCAGTCACATAACTCGACAAAATCAACAACACACGAGGACTCTTGGGATAGGCAACACACTCCTGAAACTAATATATCTATAAACGCTGATTCCCATAATGATGCAAACAGTACTGTTAACTCTCTATATAACTCTTTCATCAAACAATTGAATCTAAGGAACAGGCATAGTCAAAGAAAAATAACAAACAAAACTAACAATAAAAGACAGACTACTAACTTACCATGGGTCACAGCTGAACTCCTTACACTTATAAAACAACGAGACAGTCTGCATGCAAAGCTCAAAAATCCCCTTCACAAAAATAATAATGATATGAACCAAGAATACTGTAGATGCAGGAATAGTGTAACAAACTTAAAAAGAAGACTAAAGTCAAATTACTACTCAGAAAAATTCAGAACATATGGAAACAATTCCAAAAAAACTTGGGAGACTATCAAAGAAATCATACACAACAAAAAACCAACAGTTGAGACATGCACTTCACTTGAAATAAACAACAAAATTATCACAGACAATCAAGAGCTATGCGAATCATTCAACTTGTTCTTCACAAACATTGCTGGAAGTCTAGCAAAAGCTATTCCTGAACAGAAGGAAATCCTCAGTAAGGACCACAAGCAGTCAAATTCCCTCTACTTATATCCAACAGATGAAGCAGAGGTCAAGTCCATCATCACAAATTTAAAGAATAAAAAGAGCTGTGGCTTAGATAGGATCAAGACAAAATTCATTAAAAACAATATGCAATCATTTATTAAAATCTTGGTTGAAATGATTAATGAGTCCTTAGTTACTGGCATGATACCAGATGACTTAAAAGTGGCCAAAGTAGTTCCTATATTTAAGGGTGGTGACAAAAGAAATCCAAATAATTATAGACCTGTTTCTATTTTATCGGTAGTTTCAAAAATTCTGGAAGAAGTGGTAAAAACAAGATTGCTTTCATTTCTGAACAAGAATACATTCTTTCATAATATGCAATATGGATTCAGGGAAAAATCTAGTACTGAGGCAGCAACTATTGACCTAATAACAATGCTACAAGAAACTATTGACAAAAATAATATGGCAGTTGGGTTATTTATTGATCTCACAAAAGCCTTTGATACAGTAGATCATAAAATACTGTTGTCAAAATTAGAAAATGCTGGTGTCCGAGGTATAGCTCTAAAATGGTTCCAAAGCTACCTTCTTGGAAGAAAGCAGCATGTAGCTTTGAATAAATGCATAAGTTCAGGAAAATATATAACTCATGGCATTCCACAAGGATCTATACTTGGACCTACATTATTCTTAATGTATATAAATGATATTGTGGAATGTAATTTGAGAGGGCATATCAAATTGTATGCAGATGATACAAATATCTTCTACACTGGGAAAGACATAATTGAAATCATACAAAATGTGCAACAAGATATAAATACTCTCTCACAATGGTTCCAGGCCAATAAATTAACAATGAACCTACAGAAGACCAATTACATGGTAATTTCAAAACAAAGCATGAAAGAAATCACACATGACAAAATATATATAAATAATATTGAAATAAAAGAGGTTAATCAGGCAAAGTATTTAGGTCTAATCATCGACAAACACCTGACCTGGATTGAACACGTTGAACGAATTGCTAAGAAACTCTCACCTGTAGTGGGGATCCTAAGGAAACTTCGGTATCTTATTCCCCTAAACCTTGTAAAACAAATCTACTATTCACTTGTACATAGCAAGCTCCAATATTTAAATGTTATTTGGGCTCACTGCAGGAAATCCACACTGAATGATTTAATGACTATTCAGAATAGGGCTATTAGAAACATATTTAACCTTCCTTACTGCACTCCAGTAAAAGATCTGTACATCAAAAGTAAAATTCTACCCCTCAGCATAAGTGCAGAACTCCGAGCAGCTATGCTAATATACAAGATTAAACACAACACAATACTCTATAGCTCTCCCTACATCTTGAACTCAGACAATCATTCTTATGGAACTAGGCATGCGAAGGACGTAGCCTTATATATCATTCACTCTTCTAAATATGGTAGAAATAGTTTCAAGTTCTCTGCATCACAGTCATATAATAAACTTCCTGATGAAGTAAAAAGTGCACCAACTTTGTCGGTATTTAAGAGGAAAACTATGGAAGTATTGTGGGAAAAATTCGATGCATCTTAATACATCAAATAAGTTAAGTTATGTATAAGATTAAAAATCCTAAGTGCTTATCATTTTAAGGGACCTTGGTCTAAACAATCTTAGATATGGTATCAACCTTATAATAGGCCTATGTCCTTATTCATCAATTTGTGTTACCTACAGAATTTTCTTCCTTGGTGTGTAAACACACATATTACTGTACAATTCCTCTGTACGAGCCTATGGCTCTTTGGAATTAATTGAATAAAATATCTATATCTATCTAATTGTTTATTTCTGCTGGGCATAATAATTGATTTGGTACTTCAGACTTTCAACTCCCTAGTAGCTTCCCCTTACCCCTCACCCATCAACACCACTCACCAGTTATTAGTATTGCTCTGTGCGTTCTGTTACCACAACCAAATGGCTCAACATCCAGTCTGATGTTTCGTCCAAGATTCGATATAATTTATAATTAAAATATTATTATTATTCATAATTTAATAGTTATTTTATAGGTGCTTAAATGTAAGCAGTTATCATAAAAGACAATTATCTCTTACTTCCTGATAGTCCGATGGTTATGAACGAAAGGCCAGGCTACTACAAAGCTTGATCCAACACTCTGCATATAGTGGACAACATTCTTCTGAGGCATTACAATTTGCTCTCTGAATTTTAGTTTTACATTATCTTTTTTAGGTATATTTTAAAACAATATAAGTAGGCTTTTATTATTTCATAACTGAGGTATATTAAGTAGATTAAGGCTTTCACGGCCTGTAATATTATTAATATTATCCATATTTTTGGGATTATGTCGTATGAAATAATAATAAAAAATGCCTATACCTGTTGTGAGGAACCTTGTCTCCTTTTGCAATAGAAGAAAATAGGAGGCAAGGTCCCTCACGAAACATATAAGCATTTTTTTTATTTTTATTATTATTTCACACGGCATTATCTCAAAAATATGGATAATATTAATAAGGTATACTATCTTGTTTGTTCTTATGTCATGGACCATGTATTTAGAAAAATAAGTTTCAGTACCTCTGCCCTACTTTTAATCATACTCAGTCCTTAACACCGTACGTGATCAAATATCTTTTTTCATGCGACCACACAAGGGTTAATCAGGGAAGAGGGTAATCAAACTTGCAAGACTCCTACTATCATAAATGCATCTGTGAGGACAAAAAACATGTACACACATCAAAAAAAGTTTTGCATCACCTCGGTTCCAAGAGTTCCGGAACCGTTAAATACAAAGGGAATAGAGATCAACACAAACAACATTTCAGCTCGTTTTATTGCTCATGAGACCCACACATTGCATGTTGTACCATCATACAGCTAGACTTTCAGCATTTGTGGTCCAGATTGCAGTACACACCACTACCTCTAATACCCAGTAGCACGTCCTCTTGCATTGATGCATGCCTGTATTCGCCGTGGCATACTATCCACAAGTTCATCAAGACACTGTTGGTCCAAATTGTCCCACTCCTCAACGACAATTCGGCGTAAATCTCTCAGAGTGGTTGGAGGGTCAAGACGTCCATAAACAGCCCTTTTCAACATATCCCAGGCATGTTCGATAGGGTTCATGTCTGGCGAACATGCTGGCCACTGTAGTCGAGCGATGTCGTTATCTTGAAGGAACGCATTCACAAGATGTGCACGATGAGGTCGAGAATTGTCGTCCATGAAGACCAATGCCTCTCCAATATTCTGCCGATATGGTTGCACTATGGGTCGGAGGATGTCATTCAGGTATCGTAAAGCCGTTTCGGAGCCTTCCATGACCACCAGTGGCGTACGTCGGCCCCACATAATGCCACCCCAAAACATCAGGGAACCACCACCTTGCTGCACTCGCTGGACAGTGTGTCTAAGACGTTCAGCCTGACCAGGGTGCCTCCAAACACGTCTCCGACGATTGTCTGGTTGAAGGCATATGCGACACTCATCGGTGAAGAGAACGTGATGCCAATTCCGTGGGGTCCATTCAGCATGTTGTTGGGCCCATCTGTACCGCGCTGCATGGTGTCGGGGTTGCAAAGCTGGACCTCGCCATGGACGTCGGGAGTGAAGTTGCGCATCATGCAGCCTATTGCGCACAGTTTGAGTTGAAACACGACGTCCTGTGGCTGAACGAAACGCATTATTCAACATGGTGGCATTGCTGTCAGGGTTCCTCCGAGCGGCAATCCGTAAGTAGCGGTCATCCACTACAGTAGTAGCCCTTGGGCGGCCTGAGCGAGGCCTGTCATCGACAGTTCCTGTATCTCTGTACCTCCTCCATGTCCGAACAACATCGCTTTGGTTCACTCTGAGACGCCTGGAAACTTCCCTTGTTGAGAGCCCTTCTTGACACAAAGTAACAATGCGGACGCGATCGAACTGCGGTATTGACCTTCTAGGCATGGTAGAACTACAGACAACATGAGCAGTGTACCTTCGTCCTGGTGGAATGACTGGAACTGATCGGCTGTCGTACCCCCTCCGTCTAATAGGCCCTGCTCATGCATGGTTGTTTACATCTTTGAGCAGTTTTAGTGACATCTATGAACAGTCAAAGGGACTGTATCTTGGATACAATATACACAGTCAACGTCTATATGCCGGAGATCTGGGAACCGAGGTGATGCAAAACTTTTTTTGATGTGTGTACATTCCTAAAAACATCATTAAACATGTATGTTTGTTTTATTCTTTTGCAGTTATCTGGTGCGTCCAAGCCCATTCTCAGCTCAGAAAACGTTTGAACGTCACAACAGCAGGCGAAAATCTAACATCAGCTTTTGCTCACAACAACTTGTTCAGCAGATGGCTGCTGCTAGCTCACAAGCCGGCAGTAGACGAGGTTCAGGATTAGGCCTGTCAGGTTACACGGCCCCCAGACCTCCACCTCTAGTTACTACAAAAGCCAATTCTCTTTCACTTCCTGACAGTCCGACAGTAGTGGGTGGAGGACCAGGTTGCTACAGAGCTCGATCTAACTCTTTGCGTGTAGTGGATGACATTCTTCTGAGGCGTTCCAATTCTCTGCGGCAAGGACTCACAGGAGTAGGAGCTGGTAGGAGAAAGAGTAGCCTCGAAGATCTGGGAGTATCATTTGGAGCTGTTTCACATCCATCGAATCATAGTAATCCAATAAAAATTGCTCTGAATGGAAGCATTGGATTGGAAGTAACACCACCTGAAGAAGGTAGCACTCCCAGTGACAACAACAGCAGCAGTGGCTTGTTGAGTGGCGTAGCGGCTGGTCTAACGCTCGGCTGCAGCACTCCAGGAGCAAGCGGTAGTGCAAGTGGAGTTGGAACGAGCGGTGGTGGAGGAGGAGGAAGTAGTAGCATCAATTTAGGTATTGCATTACCATCGATCGGTGTTGGAATGCCAGAATCGGGAGTGTGCCCGAGCAGTTCTCTTGATGTGTCGAATTTAGGGAACTGTAACAATAATAATGATAATTGTAGTGGTAGCAGTGGACAGAACTCGAACTTATCTCAAGGACCTATGACGGACCCTCAGCATCTTCAGGGCACACTCGTATGATATCATCTCATGTGGGGGAGGAGACTCAGTAGCGTGGTCCGCAATAAGTGGCTGTAATCAGTTACTCCTCACTTCCACAGACAATTTAAGTGCACCACATGATGCTGCACTGATTCTGCACATAGGCCTTAATACCAGTAACTGTCGTATGATGGTTGGTATCCATTGATCTGACTGTCACATTAAATTTCACATCACCTTAATTATTGTATCTTTCAGCTTAGTGTGAATATGGGGAACATATTGTCATTTAGTAAAAGGAGGCGATATTTATAAAGTTTCCATGAATTTTTTGGAAATGCTTATAACAGTAAATCAATAAAAATAGACCCATAAGATATCATAACAAAATATGAGAATTATTCATATGCTTAATGAAAAGAAATTGAGCTATATAAGTTTTATGTCATTAAAATAAAAAAATAAAAATAAATTAAAAATGCTAACTGTACCAAGTTGTCTACTGTCTAAAATGAAGTTATATTTTACTTGTCATGGATGTCTATATAAACTCGCTTGTTGTATATTGTGATGTGAGGAGAGTGCTCTTATTTTCTTTCTTTTTTGAAATCATATGTGACTGTGATTAATAGACAGAATATTGTTGATGCAATGGTACTGACTGAAGGATGTTTAGAATTTTAAGACATTCCTCAGTTCTTGAACCAGGTGAACTGGTTTCAACGCCAGGTTAATACCAATGAGTTGGAAGTGGGAACAAGTAGCAATTAGAGATAGTTAATTCTATGTTATTACAGCATTCCTTATCTGCTTCATAAGTCTTATTAACTTCATCTCATTTTTTCTTCTTAGAGGAAGTGGGTGGAAAAAGAAATATCAAGTGTGTGTGCATTTAACTGGAATTAAAAAATTAACTCTTTTAGCATACATTTTAAAACTTTTTATATAGGCTACTCAATGATGATCAGTTCTGAATTTTGTCATCTCAATTTTTAATGCTTTATAACTTCTGCATCTTATTCAGAATCACAGTGTTTGTTATTGGTTAATATGCACCAAAATATTGCACTGAAAGTTCTTAAAATCAATTTTCTGTATTAATGCATTATATCAAAATGCATAATTTGTGGAATGTACCATTTAAATATAAATTATATTATATATTATGGTATGGAATTTGAATTCCACTCAGTTAATCTGTTCATTACTTACAGGAAATAGAACAAAGGTGACTGCATAGCAAATGGCATGCAAATGAAGTAATGTAATAATATTAAAAAATAGCTTATCTCATCAAAGGTGACAAAAGCAACAAAAAAAATATAGAAGAATGGTCTTGTATTGAAGGAGACGACAAATAAATTTAACTTGAAGATAAAACAAAGTCTCTCCTTAAGATGCATAGGTACATTTGCTGCAATATGCATTAGAGTATTTTTCTTATGAGAATAACTTCATTGATATTATTAATAAATGAATTATTAAAACAAATTTAAATAATACCATTGTAAACAAATAACTTTGATCATTTCGGTGAAGAGAGTCCCTTAAAAGATGATATATCTAATTGAAAAAACAAGGATTCTCAGATATCAGAAAATAATGAGAAAGAAAACTATATCAAATATGTAGTTGTAAAAATATTGCACTGATTTATTTTTTTAACAGAAATATTAGGTAAAATAGATGTAGTATGTAAACGAGAGGTTGATCTTATTCAGCGTCAGTTATATAAATTTTCTCTCTTTGAAACCTATCTATATTTTTATGGTTTCATCTTAATAGCCTTGGATAGCATCAGTCCCTGGAAGAGACAATAGAGACAGTTTTTTACTGAAACTACCTTTTGGTAAGAGAAATCATTATTTATGGACGTAACGAGGTAGTAATCAAATTTATACATAAGAACTAACTGAATTACGGTACTTTTAAAAATATTGACTAATAGACTGAATAGGTGCTTGACAAAATTGAGTCAGGAAATATGAAGTGTGGAGCAACATATTTAACTGGATAATGTTTTGAAACTGTATATATGTATATGTGGCTAAAATATGGTGACATTTCCTTCAGATTCTCTTGGTTCAATTATTATCCTCTTGCTAACTAGTACAGGTTTTTGGAAATTTGTCCTGATTCTATATCTAGCAAGAACTTCAATAGACTTCTCCTAAACTCTGCTTCTATGTGCAACCTAATTTGGCTGATATCTTAGCACTTGTAATTCAAGCTGGGATTTTGTTCCAATTTAATGAATTTGCTCTTCTAAGCATATGCTCTGTAATTATTTGTAAGCACCCTTTGATAACTTCATATTTTGATTGTCATGCTCACTTTCATTTTTTTTTTTTTTTTATTATTTCATTCGTTAGATTTCCTTGTAAGATATCAGATGTTGCCTGTACATAGGATTTAATGTATGAACAGAAAATATGCTGAAGTACTTTGAATTACATTACATCCTGTGAAATGTTGCCAACACAGACATTATAAACTGGCAACTGGATAAAACTGAATTTTAAAAATTGAAAACTGGTATTTATTTTTCTAAATTGTGCTAGTCTGGCATCTATTCTATCACAATTGCAATCTCTTCCTTACTCCAATGATGGCAAAGAGAGTGATTGATGTCAATATTTCCCAATAATAGTAGGACCTAAACCATTCGGCATAAAATAACCTTGTGTACCCAAGAATGACTGTCCTTCAACCTATGATCTGTGGCTTGTGACCAGTGCAATGACATCCTCAGCCACATGATCATGCTTTTTTTTTACCATCATCTCACCTCAAAGAGGTCTTGCTTTCAGGCCATATTAAGCAGCTACTCAAATAGCCTCACAAAGCTGAGTGCATGTTACTCCAGCTTTCATGTAAGATTTTAAATTTCTCACAGAGCTGGGAATTAAATCCGGAGTCTCTGGGCATGCTTCTGTTACACCAAGAGATAGTCTAATTATGAAGATGATGATACAGTTTACTGCTTAAAAAAGCATTGAATAAGGCTCAGAAACCCATAAATCACCTGGCAGACATCCCCTATCAATAGCCTGCCATAATAACTTACTTCAATACTTTCAATAGGGGCTTTGTCATAAATTTGATAAGTCTAGCCTGATATATAAAAGAAAGATGTACCATGCAAAGGATCCTTTGATCCTATGAGCCTTTTTATATTAATGACTAAAGGCAACATTTAAAACAACATAATTTCAAAAACAGCACCATATACTGTACAGTACATGTGATGCACATGTAATATTTTATGTGTGATCTATTCAATTTCTGCTAACCACACTGCTCATTAAGAGAGTATTTAGGGGCAGGATAGGTGTCCATGTACTTATGATAAGACTTGAAAGTCTTGTTGTTGATCTCCCTCCTAAGGAAATTGTTCAATCACTGCCTGTTGCCAAATGGATAGAGCATGCATTGTGTCTGGGAATACTAAAGGCAGAAGTCAAGAACTTTTCTTGCCTTGTCTTTTGTCTCTCAAAAATCTGTGTTGTCTACTAGCCATAAGAATATTATTTAATTTTAATATTAAAATAAACATTTGCTATCAGGTTTGATCAGGTCTGTCAAACTCAAAATGAGATTTTATCAAATCCACAGCCTTTTTATTTTTATTTTTTTGGCTGCGAGATATAGTCCTCCAAATATTTGGGTTGTTCCTTAGAAATGATGATCAATATGAAAGTATATAGTATAGTGAAGTTGCAGGCTTGTGAGATGTGTGATGTTTAAAATAAAGCCAACATTGCACCTATTCTGTGGTAGGTTCTATCACAGACAACCTAAGAAAATTATGATATTACAAACTATATGTTAAACTAATTCTCAATTACCCACACTGGTTTGAGGCTCAACTGGAAGTGACATTTGTTGAGTCTCAGTTATGGAGTGCAAAGAAGCTATGGGTATGTTATTGAAAGGGAGAGTGAAAAAGTATGTTCTAGTGGTGGATTGACTGCAAAGAACTGAAGAAAAGAATATAACACGTCATTGCCCAAGAAAATTGAGGAACTAGCAGCATGCTCAAGAAATTTCATTCTTTCATTGTTCCACTTCATCTCCTTCCTCGAGATGACTGTTAGTTCATTACCGTACTTTCTGAGAAAAAAGAAATGTAATTTTAAGCGAGGATGAGTCGTTGAAAATTAGCTGACAATTTGACTCATAATTGTCAGACACAACTTCTTTTTCCCCACCTTGATTAAGTCTACCTCAAAAATAGGCAAAATAATTAGAATGACATGGTACATTTCTAAAGCCTGTAACTTCACTTGTAATTGCCATAAGTCTCAAAGATTTGAAGTAAAATACTCATGAACAAGAAGTTAGAATGAATTAAAATTACTGTACTTCAATGAAATTATAAAAAATTACAAGAAAAGTTACTTTCATAGAAACAGTGCATTTCCGGACCACCTCGTGGTGTAGCAGCTAGCATACTTGGTTGTTGCCCCGGAGGTCTGGGTTCGATTCCCGGCTCTATCAAGAAATTTAATTCTGGTATGAGGGTTGGAAAGGAGTGAGACAAACCTGATAAGAGGTGGGTTCAATTCCCACCTCAGCCATCCTGAAAGTGGTTTTCCATGGTTTCCAAACTTCTACTCCAGGCAAATGCCAGGATGGTTTCTAACTTAGGACCATGGCCGAATCCTTCCTAGTCATCTGAATTACAAATACACACACTAATACAGCCAACACAATAAGAGAGACCATTAGACAAAAATTACACACACACAAGTACACAGGGTTGGATGACCACAATGTCCAAGCTCCTCAAATGAAAGAACAGCAATGTGTGTTAAGGGTTAAGTTCATGGCATTTTACTTGGTAATGTTTTTTTTTTTTTATGTTCGTTCAGTAATTAAGTTAGAGGAACATATTACCCTAGAAAGTCAGAGAATCATAAGTGACAACTTTGGTGCCGAAGTTCATGTTACCATTACATCAAAATGAGCCATTTATGCTGAATTTGCAGGTAAAATGTCATAATTGTCTGAATTAGGCTATAGATAGAATCTATCATAATCACCATTGCTACATTTTAACAGAATATAATTTTCATAAAATTGCCACTGATAACATTTATTGCATCCTGTTGAGAGACCCTTTAGTGCATATTTCTGTGCATCTACAGTATACTAGGCTATAAAGGACCTGATCATTTTAATGTCTATATTTTTCAAAGTTTTTATGGTTCCCTTCTTCCTGTAAATATCTTCGCAATAGGTAGAAGATGATTTTCTAATCGTAGATTTCATGTCAGTTTAAAGTATCGCTTTCATTTAAAGACTTCAAACATTGGTTCAAATTGTCAGCTAAAGTATATGACAGCATTATAATATGATAAAAGTAGGTGGACCAAAAAGCAAAAATTAAGTGGGTGATGCCACAGTAATAATTGTATTGTGACTTAGATGATTAATTGTATAGCCATTATTCTAGTAACATTATTAACACTACACTACTTTATAACTCACATTATTGCCAGAGAAAGAATAACATTCCCTTCAGCTCATCTCGAAGTCACATGATTTTTCAAGAGAAAATTCACCCTGCGTCACCAGGATTCGAATCACAATTGTAATTTCACACCATCCACTTAAATGCATACCCACCATAAATTTAATTAAGGTAGGCCTACCTCATATTTCATTACATATTTTTATTCTCCACATAACAGCTTAATTTGTTATAACGTATTGGACATTTGGAGTTGTTATGGACTTATGAACTTAACCTGAAATAAAATGTTATTTTGTGATTTTGGACCTAATACACTCACCAGCAATAAAAACGCAACACTTGTGTTTTTTTATTATTCTCATAATTTATTGCACTGAAATTATTCTTATGTAAAAATTATGCATAAATAATTGTTTTTTAAACATTTGAAAACCACTTCACTTACAAAAAATGCTTCAAATAAAAAATCTGTTTAATTTTCTAGAATAAGAGAAAAAAGTGAAAATGTCTTAAATTTTGAGTAAATTACAAAGTCGTTTAAAAATGTTAATCTGAGTTCCAAAATTTATCATTACAGAATTAATCTATTCCTTTGGGTACTGACACAAGAACTGAACACTTAAAAACGGGTATTTCTACCCATAGCACGAATCACCTCGCATAACCTCCCTGCCATACTTGACATGATTTGTGAAATGATTTCCTGTGCGATGCGTTCCTACTCCTCATGCAGTATCACCCGAAGTAGCTGGAGAATCTCAGAAGCACATTGACGAACATTTCTGGCCAACATATCCCAAACATGTTCAATTGGATTGAGGTTAGGGCTCCTAGCTGGCCAGTCCAGTGCGTAGATTCCAACCACATGTAGGTACTGCTGGACACATCAGGCAGTGAGTGCGTTGTCGTGCATGAGGCGAAATTCATCCCCAACAAATGGAGCAAATGGTACAACATGGTTTTCAAGGACTTCCATGATGTAGCCTACCGGTTAGCTGTAGAGTCCCATTCTCAATTAGGTAAAATTCAGTCCTGGCATCCATACTGACCCCGGCCCAGGCCATGACAGAACCCCCGTCGAATGCAGTCCTGGAGGAAAAAGTTACAGGAGAAAACCTTTCTCCAACCCACCTCCACACTCTTTCTCTTCCGTCAGGCGATCTGAGACCGAATCTCTTCTCGTCTGTAATTGAGACAGTGAGCAAGTAATACGTAAATTCTAATTTAAAAAAATCAAGTGTTGCGTTATATTTTGCCGGTAAGTGTATAATCAACTGTATGAACAGAATATAAGTTAATGCAGATTCATAGGTTAAATAACATGCTAAACTATACTTGTTTAGAGTGAAAATAAAAAAAAATTAAGTACCCTTCAAAACCAGTAAGAAACGAAAAGAAAAAAAAGGCACAATAACATAGGTGAAAATGAAAATCCACAGCCTGCTTCCAGTCTTCAACCGGGTCAGGAATGGAATGAATGAAGCCCCCATCTAGCGGCGAGGATATGAACTGTGCCGGCTGCCGAGACCTGACGCACTCCTCTGGGGCAATGATTAAATGAATGACAGATGAAATGATAGTGGAGAGTGTTGCTGGAATGAAATTTTGACAGGAAAAACCGGAGTACCCGGAGAAAAACCTGTCTGCCTCCGTTTTGTCCAGCACAGATCTCACATGGAGTGACCGGGATTTGAACCACGGACCCAGCGGTGAGAGGCCGGCGTTCTGCCGCTTAAGCCACGGAGGCTTCTCACAATAACATAGGTAGTTCTGATGAATGATTCCCCCGAAGTTCCTGTATAATTGCTCAATTCTTCACACATTTGATGCACGTGAAGAAAAATGATAAGGCCTAAACAATTCAATAATAAATTAACATCAGTTTACTCTTTCATGGAAAGGGACTGTTGGGGTTTTTGGGCGGTAGTTTAGCTCCCCTCTATATTCAAGTTGCATTTCATCGTTACTGTAGAAGAATGTTGTCAACAAAGAAAAAAATGTGTGATTTCATCAGAGGGGCTTTGTGATTAGTGATTTGAATACCATACCACATAAAACGCCGGCCCCGTGGTGTTGGGGTAGCGCGCCTGCCCCTCACCCGGAGGCCCCGGGTTCGATCCCCGGCTCCGTCAGGGATTTTAAAACTGACGTGAGGGTTGGAACGGGGTGCACTCAGCCTCGTGAGGACAATTGAGTAGCTGTCTGACAGTGAGACAGCGCCTCGATCACGAATACCAAGATTAACAGCCGAAGGGACCCGATGCGCTGATCACGCGTCACCCCAATATCTGCAGGCCAAATGGCTGGGCAGCGGTCGCTTGGTCGGCCATAGCCCGTCATGGGCTGGATAGTGCCAGGGGTTGACTTTTTTTTTTATACCACATAAAACAACAGAGCAATTCCAGAGGCTAGGATGATTGAAAGCAGTGGGGGAAAATTCCCATCCCAATCTTCTAATCATACCCTCCTTGTCATTCATTTTTCCTTAAATAAAGTGGAAGGTATCATAATAACTTGCATACAATTCAATGAAAAATTATATTAGCTGTACAATCAAAGAAAGTGCTATTAATAGAGATGAGAATTACTGTATATGCAAATGTGTACTGACATGGCTTATCTTACTGAAACTATGTACAGTAATTACGTCTTTCATTCATATTTTAGTGAAAATATTAATTACCGATAGTGTCAAATTATACCATTATACCACTATTTTTAGTATGGTATTCATTTGTGGTGTAATAGGCCTACATGTAGTTTTAACATCACAATTGGCATAATTTCAGCTCATTTTGACAGTTTTAGTGCAATGAATTTAAATTTTTATTTGTTTTTGTGTGTGTGGATACTCTCATCAATAGCCACTGATCATTCATCTAGGGTTGCCAGATTTCAAGAATGGAAAAACGGAACACACGTCCAAAAACACTGTATTTTTTAAAATCAAGGTTGTTAAATGTTGTAATAAACAATACACCTATGTATTAAATTAGCATTACATAATCAAATACACAAAATTAATGCTAGATATTGCTGACATATCATATAGGCCTATGACACCAACAACATACAAGTGCTTTTCATTTGAATGACCCTTTGCAAGGATTTTTTATCTGCAAGTACCTTCTGATAAAATTCACTACAATTTTCGTCATAATTGTAATATGTGAACAATTCTTGTTTTATCAAACTAATGGAGCTTCTGTTTCTATCATCTCCCCATTTGATATTCATGACAGAAAAATCTCTCTCTGTAAAAGCATTGGAGGGGAAAATGCTGAGTATTAACTTCACAAGGACTAAAATATTCCTTAATTTTGTTCCCCTAATAAATCTATAACATGGCCATCTATCTGACACAGACATAGAAATCACTTTCTCTTTCAAACTTGCACCTGTATCACCAGAAAACAAAGATAGATATTACAATCAATATGAAGCGGGACATTTGAAAATTGGTGCGAAATTGAATATATTATCGAATTAATAAACAAAACTGAATATTTGGCGTTCCGTTAAAGATTGAAACGGAACGCGGAACAAAACAAGAAAAAACGGAATTATTCCGGATAATACGGAACGTCTGGCAATCCTACATTCATCTATGTGTGGCCCACTCAAATATCATAGGAAACAATCAAGAGAAATACCACAGTTAACACCTGTCACATAAAGACAAAGGGGCAGAAAGAATTGCAAATGGAAATGAAACAAAGGATATTGTAAAAATTACAAAGGGAAAGTATTGTAAGGTCTTCTTGAAGTAATTAGCCACTCTGCTTGCCCAATAGCTTAGGTTCCCTTTTGTTCTAATAAATTGGAACTCACTGTTTTAAACAGTACTCGCCCAAATTGTTCAGGAAGTTATGATGTATGAAATGGAACAACTTAATTCAAAATAACATACCATACTGTATATACATTATAAATATAAAGATTCTATAAAATTACTAGTTTGACAGGCCCGGATCAAACTGAGCATGATATTCAATCGAGTACTGAATTTTTCATATACTTCAGCAATGATGAAAGGATTCAGTGTTTTCATAAGGCTAAATATGGTATATATTTTACACATAGATATCTATTTTGCAAGCACATACTACTCATACATAATCCATAGTTATACATATATGTAAATACTGTAGCTAATAGCAAATGCAGTGGTGTCAACAGTACCGTATATTATAAATTTTGTACTGTTTTAGAAATCTTGTATATATAAGCATTAATGTTCTTTGTATTATTGCTATATTTATACAGCAAATTAAATTATAATTTTATACATTTTATTTTAACAATTTATTAACTTGTAAAGAGTATGTTTATTATTATTATTATTCATTTTGTTATTTATTTTCAGTTAAAGGCACACAAAAATATACTGTATTGAAATTTATTTCATTTGAAATACCGGTGACATTGTTTTCTCTGAAAGCCTATCAAGGCACTTGATTCCTACAACCATGGAATTTTAGAGCTTTTCAGCACATAAAATAGCCCAATTTTATAATTATCTAATTTTCTTCCTGCAATAGCTCATAGATTTTTGATATTAAAATATTCACTTTCATTGAATTGGCTATTTTATATTCATAGTATATTTTAAGATTGTACAAAGATTTAATTGCAGAATATTCTTTTTGCAAAATATTAAGTACAGTACTTTTCTTGTACAATTTGTTTGAATAATGATTACCAATAATATTAGTATTGGTTAACTATGTACCTGTAAGTATGGCTAGAATTGTAAATATTATAGAAGAAAATATGGTATTGTAATTAACCTTTCTAAGAAAGGAGAATCAGTTATGTTGCTTTCTGTTGTTTAAGCAAAATATTTCTACATTTAATGGGACTGTAAAACCTCTGGTGTAACCTGTGTTGTGTAAAAATACTTATAATTAATACCTTATTCCAGTAATATACAGAAACCTAATGATCAAATGACTTACACAATATGTTATCCATAGGAAATGTAAGCAAATACCATTACAAAAGGAAATGTTTAACAGATGCATCGCATCAGATACATTTCAAGAAAATTTCATCAATATGCAGTCCTCAATTGTGAAATACTCTTGAAAGAGAGGTACATCTCTTATATTGGACAGCATATGGTAGGTGTGGTATCAGTACATATAAATGAAAATTAGAAGTGCAGTGAAATATGTTTCTAAATTCTTTATAACTTTTGTATAAAGGGGCTCAAAGAATTAATAATTTAAAGAACTCTCCTGATCACACTTGATAACTGAGTATAAATATAATACTTATGTTCTCCTATTATTTAGATCTGCTAGAATTGTTTTGTTTTCAACTATCTTTCATGTATATATCCCCAACATAAAGCTAAGGCTTCAGTTATCACCCAATATCTTTCTTAATTGAAGTGAATTATATGAACATTTTATCTTGATATAAAGATTGGATTAGAAAAATAAATATATTTTATGGAATAAAGTTTTGTACTTTCCACCTTAATTTTCCTGTCACATAAAAACAAAAAATAAAGTTGAAAAATTTGGACAGTTATGTAAAGTACTTACATGATCAATTGCTCAGTGACATCAGCAGAAACTCAAGGTACTGTCTGTCCACCAACTTAAGATCCGTGGCAGGAATGGAACGAGTCAGCAGTAGACAGCTGGCCCCGGCACGAACGACAATGGTGCCAACCTCAGATACTTATGCGCTCTACTCAGCACAAGCTGTCTGGCAAATACGTTTTTTTAATGTGGATGGTTTTGACACAGCACAGTGAGATTTCTAAGTAATATTATCGTACTAGTTTAGAATGTCTATTCACGCTTAGATTAAAGATGAAAGCAAAGAGGTCGCTAAAAATTGTGAAACTTAAACGTTATTCAGTTCATGCTATTTAGGTTATAACTAAAGCCCTGTGTGGATACGGATATCCGCAAAAGTTTTCGCAGTGCGGATATAGTTTGCATGGCTGTGCGGATAGCTGATAAGCTGCGGACAATGTTTGGAGTAAATTTGCGGATAGTTTTTAGAATACAATCCGAACTTGTTGAATATCATTACTAAGACCCGGATGTTTATGACATATCATATTTTTCCATTATGTTTTTTTCTCATGACAAATGTAAGATGATGATTTACGCTAATCTCATTAAAATTATGTCAAGGACAATTAAAACTCCGAACTGAAAAGGGTTGCAATTCTGGCTGTATAACATTCATTTTAAACATGGAACGAAAATATTATTGTAATGCCAGTAGATTTGGATAACAAACGTGCGAATTGGGATAAAAGTAGTGCGGATGTGGGGCGGATGCGGATAACAGTTGTGCGGATGTGGGGCGGATGCAGATAACAGCCGTGCGGATGCAGATCTTGCAGTTGCCTGACTCAGTGGAAATTTAATACACTTGTTCCTAGCTTCTTCATCACATCCCTCAATCACTTTCCTATTTCCCTACCCTCAGAACGTATCACTCTTTTCTTCTTCACCTCCGACATAACACTACTGCCCCGTACGATTTCACAATTGAAACTAAACGCAAGTAGCAGTGATTAAGCATAGCGTGAATAACATAGGTGCTAAGTTGGCAATATCTGCAGCGGCACGTCCACTCAATCAACGCAGCTGGAATGTCTCTCCTCTCCCCTTCAGTCCCCTGAGATCATGAGCTGATGGAAGGACAGTATGGGCTGAAGACATTCATTCACCTTCTAGTCAACCTCAGCATGTAAAAACTGTGCTGAAGAAGTGGTAGTGCATGTACTGAGATGAAGAAAGTGGTTAGAATCCAGTAAATATGGGTGAGGATGGGAGTAGAACTCTTTCTAGAGTCAGTATTTCTCCCCTAGACACTTGGTAACACAGTCCCACGGTATATTTCCAGAGAAAATAAAATTTGTTTGAAGTATTACTTACACTAAAATCTTCCCATACCAGTAATTTCAAAGCACAGTTTTGAAGCCATTTTTCAGTGTTGCCATAACTTATTAACAATTGAATGTTAACTTTCAGTTGGTCAACCACTTTCCTCAAGTCAGTACTTGTACTATCACTTCCTCTCCAATCCAATTAATCATCATCTTCATTTCCCCTTTTCCAGTTGACACTGGGTGGGGGCAAATATGGTTCCTCTCTACTTTGTTCTGTCGTTCCACCATTCCTCTTCCGACACAGTGTTCCAATCCAGGTTTCGTTTTCTAATACTATTCTCCACCGAGTCCGTCCAACGCATTCTTGGTCTTCCTCGTCCTCTCTTCCCTGTCATCCATCGTTCCAATTAAATTTGATGGTAAATATGTGCTTTCACTGAAAGAATCTACACGTGATTAATTATATAGTGCACAGATTATTACGGTAATTAATCATATGTAGACTTTTATCAGGAGGCTTCACATATTTAAATGAAATATTTATTGCAGCTAATAGTCAAGGAAAATGATTGATACGTGGACAAAACTGTATCTCATATGCCTACTTTTCATGTAAATAAACTGTTACATAGTTTTACTCTTCTTCAAACAGCTCTTTAACTTCAATAAAACAAGGAGAAATGAAAGTCAAAAGTCATACTCGTATTTCAAAAATATATTTTTTGATTTGTTTACATAGTATTACATTCATGTATAACAGTGCTTTCCTTTTCAGGCTATCGGTTTTACATGCCATGATTTAATCATGTTTAGGGCAAGTAGACTGCCCCTTAAAACCACATCACTCAATCAATCATGCTGATGTGACATTGAGCTTCATTCAATCATGATATAACACAAAGATAACAGCACAGATAATCAACACCTTATAGAGAATGAAACATATTTACCATTGCTATTGTAGTGGTTCTACAAGACTTCAAAACCAGAAAGTAATTCTTGGACAAGGAGGTGAACTTGGGATCAGTTTCCTAGTTGGATGAAACCTCTGCCAATTACATTGAGTCCAGAAGAGTCATAAGAAACTAAATGTCTGCTACCTTACTGCTCCCAACATATTACCATACAATCCCCTATATTTGCTTTTACACAAATATACAGGCTGGGGCAGGATGCAGAGACAAGAAGAGGGGAGTTGTTGCATGTGCAAGCATTCATGACTCCAACACATCTGCCAGCCAGACTGGCCAAGAGACAGTAACCTTGCACAGAGAATCAAACTTCATCCTTTAATAGCAGAGTAGTTTATGGCTATGCTCAAAACTTAGGTATTATAATATGCTACTATGCCAACATTGTAGTTACCTTAACAGTCTGAATATAATAGTTCTAGGGCACCATGTCAAGACAACCATTGTATGTCCATCATGCACACAACTTTAGAGCCAAACAGTTAAAACTTATCATTATCTTTGATAAAGATATATTTCCACATTGCAAGAGTCCACTGAACCATCCCTTAGCAGCTGTTGTTTCCCTCCCCCCAACACTCCCCTCCTCAAAAGATGATTCTCACTTCAATATAATCACTTATGCCAGAATTGTGGAGTACATTAGAAAGTATTTAGTGAAACTACATTTCTATTATTGCAGCAAGTTGAGCACACCCTTCTTGAATAGTTCTCAAACTGGTAAGGATCTTGTTTGGTTACGTCACTTGACTGTTCTGGGTGAAAACTTAAGCTCACAACATGTGAACACATACTTTTTTGTCTCAATATAACAATGATGAAATTATGGTACATCCCTCCTGTATGACCCTGTGGCGAGGAACAACAACAACAAAAACACAGCCTTCTCCTGAAATCACAGCATGTATTAATTGAATCAAAAACTGGCAGTTTCAGGAAACTTTTTCAATGTTGACTGATCACCTCTAATGGCCACTTTAGGGCCTTTTATGGTATCACAGACTTGTTTTATTCTATGCAAGTAATGCTACAGTCCTTTCTAAGAGTGTTCCCTTTCCAGGAACCATAATTTAAGTTTGCAGCGTCTGAGAACATCTCGCCTGTATGAACCCGGGGGGAGGCAAGAAAAGAGAATGGTATCTACAAGACAGAACTCTCCAGAAATCACAGCATGTATTAATTGAATGCGAAACTGCCTTATTCTCTGTCTTTTAGTACAAAGCAAGAAAGTTAATGTCAAGGAGGGAGGAGAAATGGACACTCTTTGAATGTAAACAAGGTTAGAGCTTCAGAATGCCAACAATCTGTTGAACAAATTACAATTCCAAGAACTGGAATTTCATCATATTCTAATTCTTCGAATCAAGCCCACAGAGAGTAACTGTAAATGTATATAGGCTAGCCCCCACTGATGAGCCTTTACCATATGAATTAAAATGTCTTGCCACATTACCGGCTAAAGTCAAAGGTAGTGCGTTCGACTCCTGCAAGAGCCATGATATTTTAATTCTCCACCTTGTACAGTATGTGGCATGTACACTATGTACACAAGCCAACTTACAGGCTGAAAATCTCCAAGGCTAAATTAAAATTCTGCTGAAATATTTAACCATTGTATCTCTCAGTAGATAGACTTTCTTTGTACCAGTACTGTATTTGCATTTTCCATTTACAACTAATTTTAATGCTTGTTATAGCTATTTCTCTTCATTAAATTTCAGAATCAATGACAAAATAGGAAAATAAAATAAACTATATATAATAGACAGTGCTAGTATCACATAAAAATACACAAATAAAAATTGTATCAAATGCCTGTCATAAAATAATGTTAATATAATTTTTATGACCTCAGCCAGACATCCAGCTATAAAGCAGAAACTTAAACACATTACAATGCCCATAACTCTAAAAAATTATGGCATATTAGCACTGAAATGGCATACTATGCATAGTATCACTGTATTCAACTCAGTCAATTCATTAAGTTTAAGAATCAAACAAAAAAAAAAAAAAAGGCAAGTTACTTTAAAACTTTTCCTTCCAAACTACCGGTATCCTATAAAAATAGGGTATCTCTCTCCTCAAGAAAAGAGGTTATGCAAGAAAATACAGCAAATTATCAAACTCATAAATTACACCTATTCAATACTAATTTATGCACATGAAGCAACCTGTATAATGTTTCACTTATTTTAAATTAGTCCAAATATTTGCTGTAACATTAACTGATGCTAGGATATTTCTAATGATTAATTTAATGGTTTCATTTATCTCAACAAACAACACAAGCTCAACCTCCTGTGTTCCATAAATACAAACCTAGGAAATCAGCAAACATAATGCAAAGCAATGCAAGAAGTGAACAGATGAACCCAGAAAAACAACAGTTGAGACACTGTATACAAACAGAAATGATGATTAAAGACGCACAAGAAATTGGGAATCGTCCAACAGGTGGAGATAGAAATAAACTAATTTTTGGATAGTTCTACTTTTCCAGTGATTTGCCAAGTAAATCACTGCTCTCCATCTGCATACTTCACACTATATGGCACCATATTACATGGTCTTTCTTAAATACTTTTCAGGACCTCAAGACCTGCAATGCTGTGTCCCGCACTAAAGTTATTGCTGATTTAAGGGGCAGAACAACTGGAAGGAAGCAGTTGTGGTCTATTATTTTTTAATAAGAAAACCGACTGAAGAATGTCAATGTATACTATGTGGACAAATATGTGAAAAATACCATATTACAATATGTGCAAAGAGAACAAAATCTATAACAGACTACAGCAAAGACTAAAATTGTGATTGTTGTTTTATCTTGTCTTGTGTATTAATGCTCCACTTGAGTTGTGGTCCATTAGAAGGCAGAAAGGAATCATTGTCCCGATCTTCAAGAAAGGTAGTAGAACAGATTGCAGAAACTATCGGGGAATAACACTGATGAGTCATTGTGCAAAGATCTTCGAGAAAGTTTTGGAAAAGAGAATTAGGACAAGGATAGAAGGAGGGATGAGGGAAGAACAACATGGCTTCAGAGCAGGAAGGTCCACAGTGGATTTGATTTTTGCTGTAAGGCAGTTACAAGAACAGCACTATGAATATGGAACAGATCTACTGATGGCCTTCCTGGACATTGAGAAAGCATATGACAGTGTATGCAGGAACAAAGTATGGAAGTCCCTGGAGGATAGAGGAGTAGAGAAATGGACTATAAAGAGGATAAAGGAGATGTACAAGGGAAGCGTGAGCTGTGTGAAAGTGGGAGGAGAGAGATCTGACTGGTTGGTACAAAGAAACGGCCTGAAACAAGGAAGTGCACTGTCACCGTTACTTTTCATTGTGGTGATGGATGACATAATGACCCGAGTGGCACAAGTAATTGGGGACGGAAAGATGAAAGCAATGGTGTTTGCAGATGATTTGGGGAAACAAGGAGGAGGAGGTACAGGAACAGTTGGACGTGTGGGAAGGAGTAATACAAGGATATGGGATGAAATTTAGCATAAATAAGAGTGAGATGGTGATCACAACAAGGAAGAAGGAAAGAACCACAACGGGAATAACAATTGGTGGGGAACAGCTGAAGAAAGTGGAGAGTTTTAAGTATCTGGGAAGCCTGATACAAGATAATGGAAGAAACGATAGAGAAATAAATGAGCGGGGGAGGCAGGCAGAAGCATTTCGGAGGAGTGTGAGAAGCATGTTATGGAGCAAGGATGTCCCTCAGAACAGCAAAAAGATCATATATCGGACGTACTATGTCCCTATCCTGACGTATGCCTCGGAGACCTGGGTTATGAAAGGAAGGGAGAGGAGCAAAATACAGGCCAGTGAGATGAGGTTCTTGAGAAGCAGTATTGGAGCTACAAAGATGGACAGAATAAGAAATGAGAGGACCAGAGAATTAATGAAGGAGGAACCATTACAGGATGGTATAGAGAAATCTAGACTTAGATGGTATGGACATGTAAAACGAATGGAGGAGAAGAGGATACCCAGGAGAGTACATGAGACGAAGTGGGAAGGAAAGAGACCGAGGGGAAGACCGAGAGACAGGTGGCTGAAGGGGGTGGAAGAAAGCGTGAAGAAGAGAGGACAAGACTGGACAAGGGTGGAGGCTGAGAGATGGTGGGAAGACAGAAGACGTTGGAGAGGCTTGTGTTCCAAACAGACCCGGCCAGTGGCTGGAAACTGTGCAAGATGATGATGATGATGAGAAGGCACTGTTTCAGCATATACCTGGAATTGAAAATGGGGAAATTACCATAATGGCCGACGGTGGGGTTTGAACCCACTTGTCTTCCAAGTCTCATCTCAATACACATAAAGTAACTACCCGTTGGTTTTTAGCAAAATAAATTTTTATTTTTGTTTTTGTAAGTTAGTTAGTTAGTTATAGAGGTTTCAAGGGGCGGAACTACGAGGTCATCTGCCCCGATTTTTTTATAAGATATTATTACATTAAGGTGACAACATCCATATATGGAACATTTATCCCGAGTTTTGAGTTGTAAGGAACGGATGGTTTTGATTTGCTTGTTTGCAATTAACTAGAATAGAGCAAATACACTCCCCCTTTGCTTGGGAAAAGAGACATCTTTCTAATAATGTATGTGGACTGTTTTTCTTCTGAAATAACTTTTATGTGAGTCCTTCAAGTATTTAAGAAACATCATGTATATAAATTATGTAAAGCAGCATCAATAATCACAACAATAATAATAATAATAATAATAATACAACCAATGCTAAACTAATTGCAATACCCAGTGAAGTGTCACTGTAAGTTAAACTAATTCCCAACAAACAACTACATGAAGATTAAAATGAGAAGATTGTGTGAATTTCCTTCCCAGAAAATAAGGGCTCAATTATGATTTTGTGTTCAAGTTTAAATCTTAGTTCATTACCAGATTTTATTCTCATGGTTGACCTCGATTATCTAACAAATTAAATGCATTCACATTTTACACAAGGCATTTACAATTACAGTACCAGTTTTCACATCTGTACACTCACAGGAGCAAAATAATTTAACAGCATTTATTCCACTAAACTTACAATAAAACTAATATACAATACTGTTTCCAAAGGACGAGAAATAACCCCTTCACTAGAAATCCAGGAACACTTCCGTAAATGGCCATGATATGTATTTAATGTCTCTCTCAACTGTTGTGGCTTTACAGATACCAGGATGCTGGAACTTTGCTTTGGAGTGGATTTATAACATTTCAACCCACAACCCATGGTTTTGTAATAATATTAAAAGCTGTGGTTTCAGAGATGCCTAGTTGCCGTAATTTTGACCAGAAGGGGGGTCTTTAAACATGTCATGAAATCTACTGTTGCATTTAAGCCCCCTTAAATGCCAACCAACTGTGCCAAGATCACACAACCTTCAGCACAAAAGACAAGAGCCTTACCACCAAGTCATGAAGCCTGGTTTCTGAAGGACAGCACATCATTATAATTTTGTCTTGTGTAGGCATAGCTGCAAGGCCTGCAAATATGTAATAATAATAATAATGATATTTACAATATTACAAATGAGAAAATGTAGAAATACAGTAATAACATTCGTCGACTTCAGAAAAGCGTATGACTCTGTAGATCGCGAAACCCATTTTATGATCATGAAAGAATTCGGGATAGACAGAAAGACCCAAAAAATCATTGAACAGACGCTTACAGGAACTATGTCCAAAGTGAAATTTATGGGTGAAATATCGGAGCCCTTTCTCATCAAAACTGGAGTTCGACAGGAGGACGGATTATCCCCAATGCTCTTTAATATTGTTCTAGAAAAGATCATTAGGGAATGGGAACCTCATGTAAAAGGCATTCAAATTGGAATCAAAAAAGAGAACCGTCTTACAGTCAAGTGCCTCGCTTTTGCGGACGATATTGCCATTATCACTAACACCAGACATGAAGCCATACACACAGTGGAAAAATTACATGAAATTGCTCAAAGAACCGGACTACAAATTTCTTATGAAAAAAAAAAAAAAAACACTATATGGAAAGACGGCCAGAAAATAACTCTTCTTTAATCACACAATACGGTAAAATAACACAAGTCCCCCATTTTAAATACGTTGGTGAAATCATACAGTCCTCGGGACTAAACCGAATCGCCAATGAACAAAGAATCACCAAACTACAGAAGGCCTACAAGCAAACGTGGGCTCACTACAACAAGAAGTGCATCTCGTTAGACGCAAAATTAAGGCACTATACAACGGTGATTCTTCCGGAAGCAAGTTACGCAGCCGAAACAATGGTAATCGACGGTCATTCCAAAATTAAGGATACAGAAAAACAGGAAAGGAAAATTCTCAGAAAGATTTACGGGGCAGTTAATAATAACGGTATTTGGATGAAGAGACCTCAAAGCGAACTCTACCAAAAGATCCACACGATAACGGAAGTAATCAGAAAACGCCGAGTACAGTTTTATACACACATTTACAGGATGGAAAATTTCAGAACGGCGAAGTAATTGCTCAACGTTATAACACGGAGTAAGGGTGGCCTCTGACAGAGGTTCAGAGGGACCTACAACAGGTCAACATTGAAAACCTCGAGGACCTCACCGAGTGCAGGAATAAAATAAAATGTTAAGTTTGATCAGAGACCATCACGACAGCCTGGAAGAAAGTGGACAGCTGAGCAGCAGAAGGAGCATTCTGAGAGGATGAAGAGATTTTGGGAAGAGAAGCGGGAAAAAGAAGGAAGGAAGATTGTAGTTTTACGTGACCGTGAATCTTGTGATTATGAGCCACGGGACCTCCTTTTTACGTGGAATCCTAACCACAGGACATGGCATTTCACTTCGAAAATCTCACATGCATTGACAGGGAATCGAAAGGAGCGGGAAAACGCCAGGAGATGAAATCATGTATTCAAGTTCAATCGCTCTCCTAAAGGGGAACAATCGATTAAATAAATAAATAAATAATAATTATATTTATATATCTCAACATGGGAGGCTGATAGACTTCATACACAGGGTGCTTTGATTTTGTCCAGAGAGATTCCTTTGAATCACGTTAAATCTACTGATTTAAAAATGGCAATATTCTATGAAAGAAAGGAATCTGATGCAAAAGATGAAGATTCAAGTGCCACCTAGCAAAGTGATGTAAGAATTATGTAATAAAACTGAATACAGAAAGTTATTGAGAGCTGTTGTGCAGTACAGTCAATAAAAGCTTTTTAGGCATTGCAGTCCAACGGGATTGAGCAGTGTTGAAAAGGAGCATCTCTCTCAACCAGACAAAAACAGCTGCAAAAAGGGGTTCATGAACTTCTTCTGCAAGTTTTGGCAAAATAAATTGCTTTCTATCATTGACCCTGCAGTGGCGGCTCCAGCGGGTAGGCCCGGGCCTACCCACATTTTCAAAACAAACAAAAAAATCCGGGTATTAATTGTAAAAAATTTATAAATAGCCTACTACATAATAATTACTATGGTTTATTTCAAATTTAATATAAAACAAGTAAACAGTAGTTAGATACTGTAAACTACAAAGTTAAAGATATAAATCAATAAATTGTACCTACCCTTAAAGAATATAGTGTATTTACTTAGGAATATTTGTTATAGTTTGTAGTTGCAAGTGATTGTGCGCGGAGTAGAGTGGCGACACTGCCTGTTGTACGGACAGTCAGCTGTACGCTAGCGCTTAGAGGCTTGGCGGGAGATTTTCTTTGTTTACGTTTATGCGGATCGAACTGGCAGTGGCAGACGATAGTCCTCATTTCAGTGTTACGCTAACGCCATTACGCCACTTGGTTTAGTTCTGTTTGTTTGGTGGTTTTTAGTGTTGCTATGGAAAAGTTTTTGGTGAAGTTGAAGCAGACTTTGAAGAAACCTAATGAACCTTCAAAAGAATGTGTTGACGGTGAGTCTTCTAGTAGAAGTTCCGATGAAGAAGAAGTTCAAGCAGTTAAAAAACTAAAAACTGACGATCCTTCTACGAATGTTCAGCCGAAACGACCACTTGATCTTAGCGCAAGTGCCAGTGATGGGCCGAAGCAACCGCAGCTAAATTTTCCTAGACGGAATATAGGAGGAAAACAGCGGTCCTTCCATACCAAATGGTATAGTAAGTATTCTTGGTTAGAATACTCAGTAGGAAATGACGCTGTATTTTGTTTCTTTTGCCGACACTTCTCTGTCACAGGCAGAGAAGTACTTACTACTTCGGGATATAATGACTGGAAAAATTTCAGTAAAATATCAGACAAAGACGAGAAATCTAGCTGTCACAAACTTTGCCTAACAAAGTACAAAGGATAGCTGGATACACAAAAAAACTGGTGCCGTTACTATCAAAATTAACGAGCATATGGCGCAAACAATAGAAAAGAATAGAGATACATTAAAGACCCTCGTGAGAAGTGTGATATTTTGTGCACGCCAAGACACTGCTCTGCGAGGACACAGGGAGGGTGAAAACGGAAATTGCAGTGACAGTAATGAACCAGATGAAGCAAAGGAGGGGGCTGAGAAGTTTTCGGATGTAAATCGTGGGAACTTTCAAGAATTAATAAACTTATTGTGTTTAGAAAATGACCGGTTTAATTTGAATCTAAAAACCATGCCTGGAAACGCAAAGTATACATCTAAAGATGTACAAAATGACATTTTAGACACCGCTGCGAATTTGATTACTCGCAGTATAGTTGAGGAAATAAAATCTAGTAACGTATACAGCATTATAGTGGATGAAGCTCGAGATGAAGGACACACAGAACAAATGAGTATCTGCTGTCGTTACGTTCATCAATGTAAGATAAAAGAAAGATTTTTGGGTTTTGTTCAATTGAAAGAGCTAACCGCTGAATCTTTAGCTAGCAAAATAAAACAGTTTTTGGAATCAATTGGACTTGAAATAAGGAACTGTGTAAGTCAGTCATATGACGGTGCTTCCGTTATGTCGGGAAGGTTTAACGGGCTGCAGTCCCTTATTAGACAGATGGCTGAAAATCCTTGCCCTTACGTACATTGCCATGCACATCGGTTAAATTTAGTCTTGGTTGACGTCGCTAAAAATGTACAAATAGTTAGGGAAACTATGGGCCTTTTGGAAGCAATATATGCTTTTCAATCGTGTTCTAAGCTTCGCCATGAAATGATCATATTTACTCAAGATACTAAAACTGGGAGGAAAGTCATCACAGTGCCTCAACATAGTGACACTAGATGGGTGGCAAAGTATAAGGGGGTCAATTTCTTTAAGAACCAGTTTGGCACTGTAATAAATGCTTTGCAGAAGTGCACTGAAAGTTCAAAACCAAGAGAAGCAGCTGAGGCAAAAGGTCTTCTGATGCAATTTAGATCTTTTGAGAATGTCTTCATTCTAGTTAGTCTTGAGGGTATTTTACAAGTTGTAAATATCCTATCAAAGCAACTACAGTCTCCAACCCTGGATATAGGAAAGTGTCTTAAGCTCGTAAAAGCAACAATGGATAGCTTAGGCCAGTTTCGATCAGAGGAAAAGTTTGAAGAATTTTTTGAAGAAACAAAACAGATTTGCGAAAACAATGACATTTATTGTTCAACCGACACTGGGCGAGGCCGCCGTAAACAAAAGACAACAACAAGACTTGATGACTATTTTGTTCTAGAAACCTCTGGAAAGGGAAGGTCAAAGTGTGTAGAGAGTGATGAAAGTGAGCATAAGGCAAAACTAAGAGGGGTGTATTTTGATGTACTTGACAATAAACTATGTGAAATGAAAAAAAGGTTTATTGACAATGAATGATGTTCAAATGGCTTGTATCTTGGCATGTGATCCAAAATCAGAAGAGTTTTTGAATCCTGAAGTTTTGTGTAATTTTGCAGAACTTCACGGCAAGGATAGTGACTTTACCTCTACCCTAAAAGTACAGTGTGGTTTAGGTAAATTAATGTTTGGTAACTCCAATAGTAGCATTGATGTGTTGAAGGACTTAACCGATTTCCCATCGTTTGAAGAATTACAACACATTATGACCATTATATTGACGATGCCCGTCTCCACAGCGTCTGCTGAAAGGACTTTTTCTACAATGAGAAGAATCAAATCAAATTTGCGGGCCACAATGACTGGGAAGAGACTCAACAGTTTGGGAATAATATCCATCGAAAAAGAAGCAAGCTGCGAACTTCTAAACCATCCTCATCCCGTCGTTGATGAATTTGCTTCTCAGAAGAGTAGAAGATTGCAGTTTTCCATTAAATGAACTGTGCATTTGAGATGTGTTTGTGTGCATATCATTGGATTGGTTTGAGTTGTATTTTGAGTTTTCTACTTAAAGTTAAAATTAGCTTTGTGAAATGTATAGGTAATAAAGTGTATTTTGTTGAAATTCAAAAAGTGTTATGAGTTTTTATTTTGAAGGTTAATCCATTATTTCGAATAATATCCCCCTTAGATAGTTAGAATAAGTCATTTTGTGTTTTGAATCAATAAAAGCTAATAGGCTTAGTAGGCTCTTGCAAATAAACTATTATTACAAGTAGACCATATCTTATGCAACAACTTACTGTAATTGTGATTACAACTTACTGTAATTGTGATTAGTGATTCTAAGCCTTGTCAAAAATTTCTTTCCTGACAATTAGAGAGTGTGTACAGTCAATTTCAAAAACGTCAGATAATATATTATTTTATCACAATCTGGAAAACAATTAAAGGTCTCAATTCTAAGCAAGTGATGAAATAGTTTAGGCTTAATTCCATGACTAAAAACATCTAGGCTCTGCATGCTCCAAAACCTTATTTGAGACACCGAAACTACTTTTATTTGGCTATACCACATGTATAGCCCAATAAAAGCAAGAGTAAAATGTACCATCAAAAAGCCTTAAAAATCACCAATTTGTTTAAAACTGTGCCTACCCAAAAATATAATCCTGGAGCCGCCCCTGGTGGCAGGTAGTATCCAGCCAATGAGTCAGGAAGTAGCAAAATGTGCAAGTTGTCTACCTCTAGGGAATGATTGTATTTATACCCGGCAGATAGAAAGAAAGGAAGATAATAATGCTATTGAATTTGCGTCCCTTTTAACAATTGCGGCTTTTAGAGACGCCGGGGTGACGGAATTTCGGCCCGAAGGGGAACATTAATGGGCCGGTAAATCTACTGACACTGCCCCCCTCGCATTTACGCACCCTCAAATGCAATCTTGGTCACAGCAGGCAAGAACGTTACCGCTGAGCCACGCAGTCAGCCCACGATAGATAGAAAGAATAAAAGGAGTGTTTGAATTGTAATTTTGTTTACTGAAGTGACTTTGGATAAACAATATTCTTTGTTTTTCTGTTTAGTGCCCCGGTCGTTATGCATTAGGCTGTGCTGAGACATCCATGTCAGGACATGTCACCTAGTGATGAATCAGCAAGCAATTCTCACACCTTTCATTATGGTGTCATATGTATACAGATTATGGTGGGATTTAAGGCTTCCTGTTAAGTCCCTCACCCTTTTGTGTTACATAAATAATTTGTAGCCAGAAACCTTCCCTGGAGTGCACACAACAACTCACCTAAATGTATCGCAATCGGATGAATGGTATATGAACGCATAGGGGGCATACATACAGACAAACAAACTATCACGTAACATTGATTTTTATATATATACAGAAATGGCTTTAGGACATAGCTTTTTGGAGCATATCTGTTGAGTAAGACTGCTGTTCGGGTAGGTATGTGTAGCCAGTGGCGTACCAACGGGGGGGGTTTCAACCCTGAACCCCCCCCAGAGATATTCCGTCTTGAATCTATATATTGACCCATCTATCACCTGTTTTACGGTATCGCTCGTTAGGCGTCTTAACTCCCGCATACACCTTAGGTGTGGTCGCGTTCCTCACTTAATAAATGCCCTGCACTCTACTCGCAGTGTTGGAGCTACCAATGGATCTGTTTTGCTGTTGAAGTGTGCAATCCGTAACTTTTTTCACGTCGCTTCGGTTTGCTTTAATTGTGTGTGCCCGTTTCCTTAAAGATAATTCAGTAAAAAAGGAGTTTCTGCAATTTATTCCAATTAATGATACAGATAAAATAATCAAGATAGGAAGATTTTGAGAGTCAATAGCAATTGCAGTTGGAACACGGAGAGCAAAACATTATTTTTCTCTCACATAATATCAATATTTTAAGCAACCACGTCACTATGGCCATGATTATACCACTGCATCGTTTCAGTCTCAATATTTAGTTACTGTTTTCCATATTTTTTAGAATTTCTTTTCATTTTTTTATTGTGTCGAAAAAATGAGACCTAAAATCCTTTTCATGCAAAGAGAACGGTTATTTAATTGTTGTTTTTTATGAATATTAATCGAAATATCATTTTAATCATGATGATGACTGTCGTTTTAAAGGGCGGAACAGCAAGGTCATCTGTCCCTTTAATACCGGTAATGTGCACAATTACCCTATTATATTAATGAAACCCCCCCCAAAAGGAAATCCTGCATACGCCACTGTGTGTAGCCACTTACATCAATGCGAGCACATTCCAACCATGGCAAAGTTTCAAGTCTTAAATTGAGGAGTGCTGTTGCCGTGGCTTCCAGAATGATGTGGAAATATTTAGATTTCCTAGATGACACACGCAGAGCAGCCTGTACGCCAAAGGTTCAGATGATGATGCCAATATAAATTTCTTTGAGTGCATTCTGGCAGATCTTACCACCTGAGAATTCTGCCTAAATTGCAGATAAATAAATATGATCTGTTGAGTATATACAGTATTGTATTGTATACCAGTATTTGAAAATCTGTATTTTTGTTTGTCATTGTAATTATGTCTTTAGGGGATGAAGACTGCCATTGGGGATTAGAAAGCTGTCCCTTTCAACTATAATCGTTCTAATAAAATAATTGTTAAGCCTAAAAGGACCAGTTCTCCCATCCATCATTCATATCTAATGAGAGTCTCTACAGTTTAACACTATGTTATTGCATGCCTAAGCTACCAGTCTGCTGCAGCTGTGGAGTTTCTGTGGGCATGCTGTGCTTTTTGACCATAGTCATATAGTAGCACATTCTATTACAGTAAGAATACTTGTATTTAAAAAAATTATATATTGGAATTTATATACTTTGGAATATGAAACAACAAGTAGGATGGATTAAAGAAATTAGAGAAGATATGAAAGAATTAGAAATAACCTTGGATGACTTGCAAAACAAAACAAAACTAAAAAAATCTGAAAGATATAAAAATATTATTTTAAGCAAAAATAGACAAACGTCAAACAGTAAAAAGGGTATTTACAGGTGAGGGGTATTTACAGATGAGGAATGCCTGAGAAGATCAGAGCGAATGAAAAGCTACTGGGCAACTCGGAAGGAAAACTTACTGAAGAGGAGGACCAAGAAATGATTGAATGAAGTGGTCCAATGACGCCGTAAAAGAAGAAGAAGAAGAGTGAAAATGAAACCCAAAGAAAATTGATAGAATAAATAAACATGCTAATTATGTTTATTGGTGTTGGGGTAGCGCGCTTGCCTCGCACCCGGAGGCCCTGGTTTGATTCCGGGCTCAGTCATGGATTTTAGAAATTGACGCGAGGGCTGGAATGGGGTGCACTCAGTCTCGTGAGGACAATTGAGTAGCTGTCGGACAGTGAGGCAGCGCCCCGGTTACGGAGACCAAGATTAACAGCCAAGGGAACCTGACGCACTGACCACGTGTCTTCCCATAATCTGCAGACAAAATGGCTGGGCAGCAGTCGCTTGGTAGGCCTATTCTTGGGCTGTAGTGCCACAGGGTTCGGTTTTAGTGTTTATTGTATATTTTAAAGTAGAATTTCGTTTACAAAACTGTAATTTTATACAAGACTGTATCATAAAACAAATTGAAGACCAATGAAGAAATGGTTGGACCAAATCAAGGATGATCTTGAAGACAAAGGGCTAGACTGGAGAAGGACCCATGAAGACCAACTATTCATGGACAGGAAAAGGTGGCAAGGGCTCGTTAACAGCACCCAGGCGACTGGAGCTGGAATTTGATGATGGTGATGATTAATTTTTTAGTACCGTACAGTACATACCCACCTCCCTACGCACCACACTGAGAACAGGGTAGCTGCACATTCAGAGACTTAAGATTTGCTCTGGCAATGTCCATCCAGACTGTTATTTTCCCAATCTTTTCTATATTCATTCATGAAAATCTGAAATATTTATAGCTACACACACTACTACATGCACCAAAATAACGTAGTGGCTAGCATTCTTGGCTGTCAACACGGAAGCCTGGGTTTGATTCCCGGCTCTGCCAAGAAATTTAATTCTGGTCAGAGGACTGGAACGGTACGCTCAGCCTCGGGAGGCAAAACTGAGAAGAGGAGGCTTTAATTCCTAACTCAGCCATCCTGGCAGTGGTTTTCCATGGTTTTCCCCACTTCTACTCCAGGATGGTACCTAACTTAAGGCCATGGTCAATTCCTGCCCAAAGCCTACCTTGATTACAAGTACATACACTAGTACGGACATCACAGTGACACAGGTTATCAGATAACTTCTACACACACCAACTACATGGGACTACATGACCATAATGTCGCAAAGCCCCTAAAAAAAATTACAATCAACTCAAAGCACCACAATAACACAGGTTATCATGCAAATTCAACACATATTCAAGATGTGCTTACAGTAGCTTCTATAATGAAGTAACAACAAGATCTATACAATGCCATTTTAACACACGGGCAATACTGAATGCTGCTATCTTTTCCATCATGCACAGTGACGAACACTTTACAATCCCAAGGGTTAAGATGGCATAATATTTGGACTCATTCCCATCAATATTATATCAGAGGTGCCAATTAATACGGATTGTCCATAATTATTATGGATTTCACCTCACGACTACGGCATTACGGTCGAAGGGGAAATTGTTACAGAAAAGTGAAAATATCACGAAAGAAATACATTTCTATAAAAAAAAGGAAAGTTATAGGGTCTCTACCGGTAACAAAAAGTAGCTAATTTTACAAATGGGTAACAAAAAGTAGCCAATTTTTATGTCTGGATAGTTGGAGGCAACGAAAATTAGCTGAGGTCGGTTTAAATCATTTAAACTCACACCACTAGGCTCATAGACAGTGATGGAGCAAGTTTCATGCAAGCAGCGCCGATTGAGTCAACTATTATTTCACCATCCCCGACCTCAAGGAAATGCATACTGAGGATACCTTGAGTGGTATATATCGGTTCAACATATATTTTCGGCATCAAGAAGAGTTTTTAATTTGTGTGAAAAATATTTTTCTGTATTATTAGGAAACCTGACTTTCCGAGAGACGATTATTCGCGAAAACATCCGAAACTCAACAGAAATCTCTCATTTCTGTTATTGACCTCTAAACTTGAAGACTATCTCGAATTGAAGTCCAGAAATAATGCAAAATAATTTAATGTTGCAATCGTGCGAAATAATACAGATTCGAGAAAAAAGTTGCTTAAAAGATTCGAAATACATATATTTTAAAAATCTATCCATCTCGAACTTTGCGACATCCAGTACGGTTAATTCAAAATTCAGTTATGTTGACTTTTCCTTCGAACTTTGGTTCTATCAGATAATCTAATCGGTTATATCGAAACTCGTATAACTTGTATAATTCGTGATTCGAATTTGAAAGAAAATGTGCCCTCGTCATATTATTCATGCAATCCTCTCAGAATAATTCATAATATTCGACACCTACTTCGAACGTTCATCCTCCGAACTCACATGCTCAAGACGGCCAGCTGACCGCACAACTTACCTGCAGGAATCTCGTCAAACGGACTGAGATTGGCGCCAGTTGCGTAAAATCATAAAACCCATGCCCAATCGCGAACTTTTGACCACGAAGACTGCGGGAATCCTGTCAAAGGTGATAGGGCACCCATCATGAAACATTCCGAAGCCTACTCGCCACTTTTTCCATGACCGTATACCGTACTTAAAAGCGTACAGAGAGCGAGATGTGCGTCAACCCCCTTAGAAATGATAAAGTCTACATAACATCGCGATACTCTCATTACACCTCGTGATCCACCATGAACTCCCAACCACAGCATAGGGACAGCGGGAATCACGGCGCCGACCATACAACATGTCCATAAATGCTCGTGAATTTTAACCATGCCTAACCTCGAGCTCGCCCCCACAATTCTGCCAGGACAGATAAACAATCGTTGAATGGCGATTGCATATTATCTCGTTCTCATTGATCAACCTCGAGGACATCGGGGTTCTCGTAAAACGGCCGAAAGCGGTAGCGATTGCGATACATCTCGGTATTTCTCTGGATTCGATGACGAGAACAACTGGATTCCTGTCAAATGCACAGAAATTGATGATGATGATAATTGTTGTTTTAAGGGGCCTAACATCTAGGCTATCGGCCCCTGATGGTGTGGGTGATCGTGAAGATGAAAATGAAATTTAAACTTAAAACTAAAACTAACTAATAAGGAAAAGAGGAGAGGATTGGAGAGGAGAGGGGAGGGGAGAGAGGGGAGGGGAAAGAGGAGAGGGTCCGCCCCAAAGGGAAGGGACAAAAGGGGAAAACGGACCCAGCTCAGGAATCCCTCGGGGTCGCCAACTCCCGAACTCACCAGCCGTGAGCCCCTGAGGGTGTAGCATTATCTAGGGTGCACCAGAAGTGGTGGGGCTACAAACACCCTGCCTCCTTAAGGGCCTTGAGCACAAGGCAGGAGGTAAAAGGAAAAGAAAAAGAAGGCTGACCCCTCACAGAAGGAGGGTGTCAGGAAAGATGAGACAAGGGCCAATTAAGGCGGGAAAGGAAGAGACTCCCTAGGCCTCGGATACCCTAATACCGTCGGGGTCGGAAGAGAACAAGAGTTGACCAAGTGAGGTCGACAGGAAAGAAGACGGAGAGGAGCCCGGCACAAGTAAGTGGAAGCAATGCCGGACTCAGCTGGGGCCCCGTGGTCGCCAACCCACGCCCACTAGAAGTGAGCCCCTGGGGGGAAATGCACAGAAAGCGGCGCCGATTGCATAATTACGCTATACTTTCCCGTGCCCACCTCAAGGACAATGGAAATCTTGTTATCGACTAAAAGTGACATCAATTATGTAAATCGTGATTTTTCTCCATGTTCTATCGTGAAAACTATGGGAGTCTCGTCAAACGGCTAAGACCAGCGCCGATCGTGTAACATCTCGATATTTCTCTTAGAATGAGGGCTTCCTATTCATCGCTTGATCATTTTGTTCAAAGATTCCCTGGTTTGATCAAGGAAAGTGAACATGACAAACTTGAAGAGAAATTTGCTGTTTATCAGAGTGATACTTTCCCTGAATATATTTTACAAGGACCTAGAATTGATGTAAACTGGGGCAACATTGCTGAGCTTAAAAAGGAATTGGACAGTTCAAGTATAAAATCTTAAGCAATTTGGTAATTGCAATATTACATGTACCTCACAGTAACTCTCCCACAGAGAGAATTTTCAATGTTGTTAGGAAAAATCAGACAAATTCAGACCTATAATAAGCACATCTACACTGGAATCGCTTATGATTCAGAAGACGAAAACGTCATCTCAGGGGGAAGTATGTTACAAGAAAACTTTCATGGAAAAGCAGCTACTGGGTGCAAAACAAACTACAAGGATTTTTTTATCACAGAACTAGCAGGTAATGTGCAAATTTTATTGTGTAATATGATATTCTTTACTATAGGTTGCTTCCGGGTAGGGCAAAGGTGGTGTCATTATCGAGAAGGGAGGAGCATGCTTTGGATTTGCCGTGAAATTTTTGAGAGGGGGGAAAAGCAGCTACTGGGTGCAAAACAAACTACAAGGAATTTTTTATCACAGAACTAGCAGGTAATGTGCAAATTTTATTGTGTAATATGATATTCTTTACTATAGGTTGCTTCCGGGTAGGGCAAAGGTGGTGTCATTATCGAGAAGGGAGGAGCATGCTTTGGATTGGCCGTGAAATTTTTGAGAGGGGGGGGTTAGGTTACCAATGAAGGGGTTAAAACTAATTAGTCCATATCACAAGTAATTACCAGCGTCTTAAAACAAACACACAGAAAATATCAAATGCCATACAGTCAACTCACTAAATATCCGTTCAGAATAAATTAAAAATATGAGGGATTACTGATAACCAAGTACAAAGGTTGGCACCTCTGTTATATACCGTATTTGCTCGCGTATATCTCGCACATTTTTTCCTGAAATTTCAACTAAAAAAATGGAGTGCGAGATATACGCGGGGGCGAGATATACGCGAGCCGAAAATACGAGTGAAATTTGTCGATGCGAGATATACGCGGGGAATTTCCGTATTCCTCTTGTATTGTTTGGGCTTTGAGGATAAGGAAATCTGTGCTATACCACTCGCGCCAACATGCTCATATGTTTCAAAGATTGCACAAGTAGGCCTACTGTTACATCGCAGAGAAACACAGTTCAGTCTTCTCGAATCTCAATGATTTCGTCTTTATGTATTGCGTTGCTTCAGAGCTCGGCCGTGTGCAAGCATGTAAAGCGGTGCCGCGTGGGTGTTAGCACGCTTCAACCGCGCTCGGCTAAGTTCGAGCTCGCTCGGGCATGTAGCGAGGAATCGATATGGAAGATATCGATCGCTACGCGTCTGCGCTCTAAATTCTGCCTTGAATCATCCTTAACGAGCTCATGACATCTTTTTCATAGGTTCTTAATGTCACATAACCATAACACACGAACTGATGCAAACTAGCGTAAACTGACGCTATACTGTAGTGCCGCTACGAACGTACAAACTCGGACAGACCTCGCGCAAGCATGCGGCGCCGGCGTGACTGTTAGCACGCTTTAGGCCTACATTGTGTCTTCAGCTGCGGTCAGGTAAGATCGAGCTCGCTCGTACATGTTGTGAGGAATCGATATGGAAGATGATCGATCGTATCCAATATAAATGCTGGAGTTCCTTTTCTGCCTTGAATCATCCTTAACGAGCTTATAACGTCTTTTTCAATGACGACTTGTGGCGCGCTAAATCGAACGTGTTTATACCTCAAGGTTATTACGGTCATTTATATGACGGCGTCAAAAATAAATGCGAGATATATGCAAGTACTTTTTTCCCCTGAAATTTCCAACTAAAAAAATGGGGTGCGAGATATACGCAAGCAAATACGGTATATATATACACACACACATATGTATATTTTATTGCAATATAAATTTTAGGTTACCAGTGAAGGGGTTAAAACTAATTAGTCCATATCACAAGTAATTACCAGCGTCTCAAAACAAACACACAGAAAATATCAAATGCCATACAGTCAACTCACTAAATATCAGTTCAGAATAAATTAAAAATATATCCAGGTTTATACCGGTGGAGTGGCAGGCACAGCAACTCCATATGAAGGTAACTAGCTATACAGGACTTTCGCTCTGAAGAGCATATCATCTGACGGCCACTCTATTTCCTCTCACTCACAAGTCAAGGGATGATAACTGTGATAATGGCCGGTAACTCCTCTTTAAGTTATCAGCAACTTAAAATTTCACAGTTGCTTGAAATTATCCCATGATTTTAATTTATGTATATGCATAGCACATGGACTGACTATTAATTAAATAATGCCCTACAAAGATAAGTACTGTACAAATGAGCATCCATTTAGGCCATAAAATAAATAATATCATGCATTTATACTGAGTAGTCAGTCCATGAGTCATTATGCAACATTTCCTTTGGTAATTAGAGAACTCCCTAGTTTAAGGCATAGGAATACCGTAACAATAGCAACGTTTGGCTAGTACGCATGATCCTGAGCTGATGATGGGTGATGGTAATGATGAGCATACTGGTGTTAAAAAGCAGTACATTATCTTCTTTCATACCACCAAAGCAGCTTCTTCATGACTGAAAAATAAATAAAACAAACATGGCACAATAATTTATCTTTCATATAATCTGTCTGAAGGGCTCAACACCAAAGGTGACTGATCCACATTTGCTTCAAATGGAGAAACTTACGAGCAAAGTTACAGCGAAAATATGAATATACACAACATGTTCTTTTTTGAGTAAATATATGAATAAATTGGTACAAGCCTGTAAATTAAGAATCTCATGGAGATGTTCCCCTACGATTTTACAATAAAGAACACGAGAGTTAAAATCATGATCAAGAGATATGACAGGTATTGAATTTAGACATACGAGAGTGGACCCAAAAGAAACTGGACTGACAGCATGCTGCCATTCGTGGACGTAGTAGAGAGTTCTCCCGCTAGATGGGGTTAATAGAGACCTTCACCAAACAACTGCCCAGAAGGCGTCAGTTTGTATGTGAACGTTTGATCGTAGTGTTGTCTTTTTCTTACTGCTCTCACGTTCCACCTGCAAAGTCGTTATGGAGGATTTAAGAGAACACCGTGGTGATAGGCAACCTCTTCAACACACCTGCCGTAATGACTGCATTATAACAGGCATGTTTATCACCGCATTGCTCAAGTGTTGAAGAGGTTGCCTATCACCACGGCGTTCAACGTTGGACTGAGTCATCTCACCATGTTTAATGCATCCAAACCACTCAAAAACTTGCGTGCGGCTCATAGCATCCTTCTTGAAGTTGAAGTATTTGGTAAGCTTCTGTTGTCGATTTTTCAAGCAGGAAACACAATTTCAAACACACTCTTTGTTCTTTTAAATCTGCCATTAACGACTTCACAGGCAGAACACAGGTACAGTAAGAGAAAAACAACACTATGATCAAACGGTCACATACAAACTGACGCCGTCTGGGCAGTTGTTTCGTGAAGGTCTCCATTAACCCCATCTCGCGGGAGAACTCTCTACTACGTCCACGAATGGCAGCGTGCTCTCAGTCCGGTTTCTTTAGGGTCCACCCTCGTAACAAGGCATTCAGCTCCTCGTAAGTCAGAAATGTGTTTTCAATTACCCGTTTCACATGATACTTCATTTACTGCTGCTTCCCACAGTCCTCCAAAGTGTGGAGTGTTAGGAGGAATAAAATGCCAATTACAATTGAGTTTACGAAATTGCTTCCATTTATAAACCGCACTCGTTCCAGGTTCCGTATTGACCATGTTTACAAGATGTATAACACAATTTACACTCGCCAAATCAATACTTTACTTTACTAAAAATACTATAGGTACATGTTTCGGAAACTTGATATGTTTCCTTCTTCAGCCCATATGTTGGTGTGAAACATCATATGACATTGAAATCCTAACCAAAAATAAAAATACAGTTCGTGTGTAAATTGTGTTATACATCTTGTAAATTGCTTCCATTGTCGTTATACAAATTTCGATATATTCCCTTCGAGAGATGAAGTAACACAATGCAGATATGAGATCTTATGAAGATAAACTTCTGACTGGCTTAAGATGAATAGCTTTTGTAGCTATTGACGTTCGAAATAGGGGAGGAGCTTAAGGTCAGCTGTTTGCAATATGGCGGTGAGATAGTGACGAGAAGTACTTGGGAGCCAAGTGGTATCGATGTTTTTATTAATTTCACAATATGTATATCTCACATAACACAAAGGACGACTCTCTGATAATAAATTGAATCCAGCAACCCTAAATTTGCATGAATGTTTTGGGTTCAAAGAAGCGTTACTTGGGATGCTCAAATCATACTTCAATATTGCAAATATTGACCTACATACTTGCTGTTCAAAGGCAAGAAAATAAATTCTCTGGCAAATTAAGGCTAGGAACAGCATTTTTCTTAAGTTTTCTAACCATTCGGCTATTATCAATCGGAAGAACCCCTAACATTCTATGTAGGCTACGGCACAGAAGTATTAGGCTACAAGTTTATCAGTATTTTTGATGTAGCTAAATCCTTGTGAATACAAATTAGAGACAATAACTTTCAATAATCAACAGTACCGGTGCTTACGCTGTGGAAAGAAGTCGTCTTCACAAAAATGCAGACTGCACACTGTCATGTAACGTGTAACACGTTTTCCAATTGACAGCGCCGAAGCCCATCTTTCTCTCTGAACTTTTTGTACAGGAAAGTAGTGAAGAGATTTCGTACCCGCTTTATACGATTTGCAACCGTATACAGAGCAGTACCTCCTCGAATTTGACAAATTCCTTTCTGTTTCCGTCACGACGTCAATGCTTCACCATTTAAATAAATCTCACCAGTCACATGTTACAGCTTCAACATTCTACCACTTGGCTGCGCCATCCAACTTTTCTGATGTCAATACAGATAAAGATTCAATATAATTTTTGAATGTTGTCTTGCCGAGAACATTTCCTGAATCAATGCCAATATTGGAACAGCATAAGCAATGCCTGTATTGAGAAATTGGTCTGGATGAAGAAAGCTATCCCATGAGTTGGTTTAAATCTGAAGTCTTTCTATATACATGAACACCTTGAGCACTTATGCAGAACTTCTTTCATTTAAGGGCCTTGGACATCGTGGTCATGCAGCCCCATGTATTTTTGTTGGTGAGGAATTTGTCTAATAACCTATGTTATTGTGGTGTCTGTATGTCACAGAATCCAAACAATTGATCACTGATCGGATTTTTGTTACAACAAATCTGTCTATCTCAATGGAGTCAATAAAATGTAGTTGACTGTATAATTGGCACCATTCATTATATAACTCACGTGAAAGGTGACCATCCCAGTTCAGTTTACTTATCTACAACTTCTGAAGAAATATTTTAATAAAAATTCCTTCTCTCTCCATTCGTCAGGCACTGCACTTGCATAATGGAAATCATGCTTCCTCTAGGACTGCAACTAGTTGTGTCTAAATCATCCTTCCACTTCAACAGTCAGCTACACACTGGTGAGACTGACAAACATTTCCTTTGTGATGGTCGTCTTTAGCCAGTTGTATATATCTTGTTGCAAGGACAGGAGCTGCAGCTGCTGCATACATCACCATGTTCTACTAGACCTAGTTCAGAACTTAGCTACTAGACGCCACCGCAGTCGGCTCTTGGCAACGAACGTAGGAACCTAAGAGCGTTTTTTACATTCTTAACCTATACAATTTAGCTTCACACAGGTGTAATTAGTGGAAGGTTCTTTAACATGCCATAAGTCTATGACAGGGGACCGCCGGCTTTACTTCCCCTCCGAAGGAAGGCATACTGAGGGATTTTTAAAGCTCTTAAAAAATCCGACGGCTTCGGCCGGGTATAGACATTGATGGAACATCTGCCTGATGTCGCTAATAGACTATTTGAGAGTTCTGAAGTTCAATCTGATTGAATATAAGTCTCCTTGAACTGTTGGTTTGGCTAACATGATGTCATTCAGTGCTTTTAGTGGATGCAATAACACTATTCGAGTCTCTGTTGATTTAGATTTGTTTATCACAACTGCATGACGAGACAGGAAAAAATATATATCTGACATATTGGAAGGAAATGGATGAATTTGTTTCATATGTCGATGATTTTAAAAATCCTGTATGAAAGAGCAGAGTGATTTTTGAAGTTGCAAGTCCCTTTGAAGTTTTCATTCTAATGACCTAAACCTGTTGACAGCCAGGCTGTAGGAATCAACCAGAGTAGTTCTTTATTTCCTTTAAAGACAGTTGCACTATGTATCTTCCAATACAGTCTCCAGTTGTGGCTTCAAGGATGGATGTTTCAACAGTTATTGAATTTAGTCATTGTTTTGCTTCCTCTCCTCTGCCTTATTCCACAACATGAGATCACCCTTGAAAACCCCTGTATTGAAGTGGAGTGAAGCCATACCTTCCAAATCTAGTCACTTACCACCCATGCAATCTAATGCAAAGATATAATGGTGAAGAACTCACCTTCACTTTGGCCTTATTTTTTCATACATAAACTGTTGCCCTCTTTCAGGGAGTCCTCCATCTTTAGGAATAACAGTACGCTTTTTGATGTAATGGAAGAGCTCCAGTGCATACTCATAAAGTTCATTCTCCATGCTCCAAATTCGAGAGCGTTGTATGCGGGCCACTGTCTCTGGAGAAGGCTGAACTTTCTGAGCAGTACGCCGTAAATGGGATTTATTACCTATGAATCACAACCATGCATGCAACATCATTATAATTGAAGGTAGAGTAAGCAATGGCAACACAATCAAACATAAAAATAGCTTTAAAATAGCTCTATACACTATGTACCCTAATAAAGACACAGTGTCTGGTTATGTAGCATAGTCTTGCTTAAATTACCCAAGGTATAAAGATCTAGGAAGGTGTACAAAGGGGTGAATATCAGACAAACACAGGAAAGACAGAAAAAAATATTTAAAAGTACATACAAACAGGTGTAAAGTGGGAACACACAGGAAAAGCACTGAGGAGAAAAAACTGTTAAAGTTATCTAAATCTGTATTGGACAATTCAAGCTTGTGGTTTCAGTATTTAAAAATCCATAACTTACAATTTTGAACTGTGAGTTTAACATTTTGTAGCATCTAAGCTTTATAGATTTAGTAGCAAATTGGTTGGAAACAAGGATTATGTAGCTTAAAAAATACATTAATATTGAATTATTAGAAACCATTTTTCAGTGTTACCTAGTAATCCATTATAGAATGTTTTTCAGTCGATTGAGCCCAATTATATTAGGCTAGCAGGAGTACAACTAGTAACCCCCCACTTGTTTGTGTGCTAATTAAGTGATAAATTAATTCATGTAATATTTATTTCAGATTAGGGTATTTAAATATTGTACTCCCCACCTAATACGATTGGGCACAATTGGATACCTATCAGTAGAAAGGTGCTAAGTGCCATTTTCATGAACATTGAGTATTAGAATAAAAAGTGTTTAGTCAGTTTATTTGTGAGTATTTATTCTTCTAATTTGAATAACATACAGATATAGTTTTCCTTGTTATCCAGTGGCAGATATAGGTTCATACTATGAAAATTGTGGAATTCTGTTTGAGTGAAATGTTAAAAGTTGTGAAAGGTGCAAAGTCCACTAGTCTTTACGAATGTGCTACGTGCTAATTAAACAAAGATGACGGCTTTCCGACACGCAAACACGTACCATACGGTTGTCCATGCACGAAACACTGAAATTCCAAGTTAATTCCACAAACTTCCAACGACTCACCTTGTGATTTGTTGATGGTCATTGCGAAGGCGCGAAGCATGGGAAATTGCAACCGTTTAAAATCGAATAGCACGTTCGGAGGAATCATTGGGATGCGTGGAATCATAACAACTTCTCCATCGATGACGTTGTTCATATGCTTTTCCTCAGCCAGTCGTGTTCCATTGCATAGTCGAAGTTGATTGATGTTACGCAACATGATGATGACTGAGCCTACTTTCAATTGCAAATTGTGAGGTGGTAATCCAGGCAATTCCAGCGAATTCAAAAATTCTGTGAGATGGCTGACTACCTCATCTTGGTTGATAACTGTGTCAACCGATTTGAAGGAAAACAACTGTCCCGGAATGAAATTTTGTATGGTCTCGTTGGGATCTTTATTTTTCGCTGCCAATATGGCTCGTTCGCTCAGCCAATTATGGTTTTTGAATGGGATGCAATATGAGCTGAGAAGGATGTAATTGATTCGGTCAACTGATCTTCCAGGTTCATAGGAGCATCGCGTCGGCGCAATCAGTCATGTCCATTGTGTCGTGCTCGCTGGCGTTGTGTTTGATATTCACGACCTCATTGCATTCTGAATCTATTCGCTGTTCGTTCATTTTCAGTCGCTCTCGAACGTAAGTCAGACATGCCCATACGACTATTTTCATTATCCGTCGCTCTTTGGTCATCAGTGCGGTTTGCACGTGAAGTAGCTCGCCACGCATTTAACTGGCTTCGACGACCTCTGTCAGCTCTTCCTCTCCTTGGCATTGTAATGGGCACTAAAACGACATGGAATTTTAGTAATGTAATGTACACTGTAAAACGACACGGAATTGTTTTCATAGTAACTCAAATCTATCGAACCTACCTTGAGAACTTGACAATATTGACATCCTTTCCGTTAGTAGTACATTCTCACATTAGATATGTTGGTCGAAACACATTAACGTGAAATGTAATATTATTATAACATACTTTAATATGCTGTAATTAGATTATACAGAAAGATTCTGTTACGTTACGTATTATTTTATTGCACGTATTGATCAAAGGGTATGGTACGGGATGTTATCTTTGCTCATTGAAAATTTTGAAGTGGATGCACTGTGTCACCATCTGTCAGTCAAGTTATTAGATTCAATATTGGCATGGCTTTTTAATGTAAATTAATTTAAAAATACTGCCAATTCGATTTATGCTCAAACCACTTTCTAAACACTGTCTACCATAATGAGAACAAATTGTAAAATTTTCATGAAATCTTAGCAATAGTTTACGAGATTTTGCGAGACTAATGCACGGCAAAGTGGCGTTTCCAACAGGAAACCAACTGTGCTATCCATACACAGGTTCCCACCAGTACGAACTGCTAATAATTGAGTATTCTAAGTTCCTTGAACAATTCTGTCAACGATGCCCATATTGGAGGGAAATGAGAACAAATGATTGGCACATTGCACCTTTCTTCTGAAAGAGCTACCGGACTTATCACTAGTGCCATCTTGTGATGCTCTTGGAAGGTCCTTCGAAACCACTGAGGAGTTAGCCCTTTTGATATGTAATGCTACATCGCACATAGCACCATTCGAGCAAAAAAACGGCTTTTTTAAAAAAATGGCACTTAGCACCGTTCTACTGATAGGTATCCAATTGTGTTAACCAACTGAAAAGCATTCTAAAACTGATCTATTAATATTGCCACGTAATTGTTATTATCCATATATGTCCGTATTGAATTGAAATCCACTTAATAATTTATAAACTGTTCCGTCTTTTCAATACTAGTTGTATTCAAGATGTTAACACTGGTACATGTTTCGGACACTTATGTGTCCTTCTTCAGCCAGAAATACATATTAAAACACTCATAAGTAACAAAAACACATGTTTAAATACATTGTAATACACTGAGTAGTCATTAGATATAAAACCAAGATGCCTCATAGTTCATGCACCTGGAGGAAATTGTCCCATTTTATAACTATTTAAGCATGTCAACTCTGCTGGTTGACAGTAGTCATTTAGTTCTTGTTGGCTCCTCCCTGTGCCAATGCTTATTATGACAAAACTTTTAAGAACTTGCTGAAAGTCTTGCCAGTTGTATGTTGATGAAGTTCTATTTTGCTAAAATATTAAAAGTGGAAATGACATATAGTTGCACTTTATCCTTTGGTCTCTGGTATTTGGTTGTATTATGCACCGACCGTGTTTGTGGTAGATTGGAACCCTAAAGTTCCAAGCAAGTTTTTAAAAGTTTTATCATAATAAGCATTGGCAAAAGGGAGGGTGTAGAAAGAGTGATTGGCCCATTTGGTTATGGAAACAGAAATCTAGAAGGCGAAGACCTGCTTGATATGTGCCGTCGAAATAGTCTTCAAATTCAAAATACCTGGTTTAAGAAGAGAGAAAGCCATAAAGTAACTACCGTATTTACTCGAATACGACCCGCCCCCGAATAAGACCCGCACCCTGATTTTGAAGAACAAAATTTTAAAAAAAAAAATTTTTTACTCAAAATTATTTACTATCCTAACTAAAAAAACAGAATAGCATTTATCCAAAATAGTTTCCAACAGTTTTGAAGTCGTCCTAAAATAACACACATCAAACGATTAAAAATACAAATAAAAGTACACAAACACTTCATTCATCGTCATCAGAAGTACCAACTTCGGAACTTTTATCACCATCACTTTCCCACTAAATGTCGTCATCACTGCCATCCATAGCATTCGAAATACTACATTTCTTGAAGCTCTTCCGTATGAGATCTCTAGAGATACGATTCCATGCCGTCAAAATCCACGAACACAGCAACTGAACTTTCGGGCGCTGAATACGACCAGTTGGAGTCGGTGTGTGCTTATCGGCCGCCATCCGCTCCGTACACAGCTGTTTCAAGGCTGCTTTGAACGGGCGGTTCACGCAGCATAGACGTCATCTCGCTCAATCACGAATACGTGACTCGTCAATATCATATTTCCTACCGGGCACGATTTCCAATAACTTCAGCTTCCCTCACAACTTTCAATTTCTCACTCACAGTAAATGACCGCAAACGTTTCGTAGCATTCATGTTTACACTCGGAGAACGTGCGTGTGACTGTATGTACAGTAAAACTTCTTTTATACGATTCACACTTATACGTTTTCTACACTTATACGATTTTTTTCTTGGTCCCGGCAAAATCCCTATACTTTCCATGTTAATTTATTTCCGATATACGTTTTACATTTATTCGTTTTTCACGCTTATACGATCATATCTTACGTCCCCGAGAGAAAAATGCGTCGTTTATACGTTTACAACGGTTTCCCTACCTAAAATCTCTAAAAATATTGGAGCCAGAAACTTATGAGACGCACTGTACGTTTCTCGGAAACCATCCCTTGCGTGGCGCTATGTTGTGGCGAGAACGACCTTGAAGCTATGTTCAGCCGGAGTTGCGTGTGTTGCGAAATACAACATCACTTGCTTCAGTCATTGTTCTGCCTTGTTCGGTGCTTCAGTTGTGGTTAACCTTGATAGCAGTGAACATGGATGAAAGGAAAAGGAAGTGCATTACGATTGCTGTTGTTCACTTCTTAACGGGGGGCCATCGCTTGCCGCTCGCCCGCGCTGCGGGACTGTCTCCCGCCAGGCACTTTACCGTAATGCGTAGCTCGCGCGGCCTATAGTCTATACTGTAGTTCACAGCTGGTGCTGAAAATGTTCGCCATCCACTGCTCCACATCGCTGGCACCTCTTTATGAAATTGTCATTTACGGTCTGAAGTTCCTCACCACCGATTGACTGTATTTCAACTGTAATATAGTCTTTAAGCTCATTTTCGCGAAAGATTTCCTGTACTTTAAGAAGGTATTTACACACGTTCACGTAATGAAAATCGCATTGGAACATCACCTTGAGCACTAAAGACGTGAACAATTGACTAAACTGAACCCCACACTGCTCAAGCACACTGCAAAGGAGGGAAACTTGTGGCGCCAAGAAGCGCATTACGGCCAAGTGCTTGACGGGGGACCGGCGCCGCGAGCGAGGGTCCGCGTCGCATATAACACCAAGTCCCTGTATAACCCATAATGTCACATACATTTTGCAGTTTTTATTAAGCGACTTTCATTTACGCGCTTTTCACGCTTATACGTTTTTTTCATTTGGTCCCTTGAAAATCGTATAAGTGAAGTTTTTATCTTTATATACGTCAATACGGACCAGAAATGGCAATTAGTATTCCCATGACTGTATGACGCCGCGTGCTTACGGTAAAACAAAGTTATAGCCGGAAGAAGGCTAGCACCATCTAGCAAATACTCGCCACACCCGATATCGCGCGCGGCGGGCAATTTAGATCTTTCAAATTTGGATGACTCAAATAAGACCCGCACCCCAATTTTTCACGTCCGAATTTGTTTAAAAATGTGCGGGTGGTATTCGAGTATATACGGTAGATACAGCTGGGATGGAAGAGATAGATCAATGATAGACCTTGTAATAACAGCGGGTGAAGCAGGAAAACAAGTTGTGGATGTCAAAGTCGTTCCCAGTGAAAGTCTCGACAGTGACCATAGGCTTGTTCTAGTTAGTATAACTGGTGTTAAACTGATTAATTATAAGATGGAAAAGAAACAAAAGATCAAGGTCTGGGAGCTGGAGAAATCTGATAAACGTGAGGAATATCAGAGAAGAATTTTAGGAAAAGTTCCAAAAACTGATACCAAAAGTGCAGAGGAAGAGTGGCAAAATTTTCGAAATGTCTTAGTGGAAGAAGCTAGAGAATTATGTGGCGAAACAAGTAGTAAAGTTCGACATAAAGAGACTACCTGGTGGAATAAGGAAGCCAAGACAATAATTCAATTAAGGAACAAAGTAAAGAGAAAATTAGAAGTGGAGAGACAAAAGAATGACAGAAATTAGGATAAAATCAGATCACTTGCTCAAGAATATCGAGAGCACAAATTAAGACTTAAACACATAATTAATGAAGAGAAGGATAAGATTTGGGATGAATTTGCGAAGAAACTGGAGGAAGATACACAAGGTAATAAGAAATTACTATATAAAACTGTGAAAAACAATAAAAGACATCAGGAATCAGTTACAGCTTTGGAAGGAAATAATGGAGAAGTGATAAGAAGCATAAATGAAATCAGGAAGTTAATGGGACAGTATTTTGATCAACTGTTAAATGATGCATCTAATAATGACAGTGGGGACACGAACATCAATTTAGGGGCCAATGATGAAAACCACCAAGAACCACCCCCAACCTGGTCTGAAGTGGAAGAAGCTTTAAAAGCTATGATCAAAGGGAAATCCACAGGAGTTGATGAAGTAAGTTCAGACATGATAAAAGCAGCAGGAATTAATGGGATACATTGGTTGTACAGAGTATTACATGCTATATGGAAGGACAATAAGATCCCTGATGACTTGTCGAAAGGTGTGATAGTGCTATTGTTTAAAAAAGGAAACCGGAAAAAGTGTGAGAACTATCGGGGAATTACTTTGTTATCCCATGGTCTAAAGATCTTGGAAAAAATAATTGCGAAAAGACTATGCATGCACTTAGAAAAGGCTTTAGAAGAAGAACAACAAGGCTTTAGACCAGAAAGGAGTACTATTGACTTGATCTTTGCTGCAAGAATGCTTATTGAGAAACATCTTAAAAAAGGGAAAGAATTAGTAATGGTATTTCTAGATATAGAAAAAGCTTATGATAGCATTGCAAGATCAAAAATTTGGGAATGTTTAGAAAGGCACAATGTCCCAAAAGGCTTGATAAACAAGATCAAAATGCTGTATGAAAACACAAGGGCATGTGTAAGAATAGGTAATGGGGAAAGCAGATGGTTCACAACAAAACAAGGAGTCCAACAAGGAAGTTCACTGTCTCCATTACTATTCATCACAGTGATGGACACAATCCTGAAGAGAATAAAAGAAGAAAAGGGTAATGAAACAAATGGCCTTGTCTTTGCAGATGACGTCATGATTTGGGGAGAAAGTGCCAGAGAGGTACAAGAAAAACTGGATTCATGGGACAAGCTAATCAAGGAGTATGGGTTGAAAATAAGCCGAAGTAAGACAGTAGTGATGACAACAGGACTGTCTAATGCAACCATTTACTTGAATAATCAGCCTCTACAAATTGTTGATCAATTTAAATATCTTGGTAGCACACTGTGTAAGGATAACAACAACAACAGTGAAGTAACAAATAGAACTAGTAATGCAGCCACCTTCTATGCACAAGTTAGAACACTACTGTGGGATAATAAAATGCCCAGGAAGTGTAAACATATACTGTTTGAGACATACTACATCCCAATTCTAACTTACGGAGTAGAAACATGCAACCTGTCCAGAAGAGAAGAAAGTAGGATTCAGGCATCCGAAATGAAGTTTATAAGAACAATGCTTCAAAGGACAAGGAGAGACAAAGTAAGGAACGAAACAAACAGGACAGAGGCTGGCATAGATATCAGTGCTACAAAATATTTGCAGAAGCAACGATTAGGATGGTATGGGCATCTTCAAAGAATGGGCGATGAGAGGACATGAAAAGCTCATTTCAACAAGATTATCCCAGGAAAAAGACCAAGAGGAAGACCAAAGAAGAAATGGTTGGACCAAATCAAGGATGATCTTGAAGACAAAGGGCTAGACTGGAGAAGGACCCATGAAGACCAACTATTCATGGACAGGAAAAGGTGGCGAGAGCTCGTTAACAGCACCCGGACGACTGGAGCTGGAATTTGATGATGATGAAGCATTGGCACAGGGAGGAGCCAACAAGAACTAAATGACTACTGTCAACCAGCAGAGTTGACATGCCTAAATAGTTATAAAATGGGACAACTTCCTCCAGGTGCATGAACTATGAGGCATCTTGGTTTTATATCTAATGACAACTCAGTCTATTACAATGTATTTAAACGTGTGTTTTTGTTACTTATAAGTGTTTTAATATGTATTTCTGGCTGAAGAAGGACACATAAATGTCCGAAACATGTACCAGTGTTAACATCTTGAATACAACTAGTATTGAAAAGACGCAACAGTTTATAAATTATTAAATTGCCATGTAATTTACAAATTACATGAAAATATATGAACTGACAATGCACAGTTGAATTCAGAAATTATAGTACAAGTTAGCATTTAGCTTTAGCTGGAAAAGATAAGCCTTCTACCAAAAAAATTCAATCACAGTTGATTCAAAATCGACATTTAGGATGTTACAATTTTAAAGAAAATTAGTTTGCTGAAAAACAATAATATCACTTTTTTTTAGCACGAAAACAATCATATATATTATTTCAGTAGTATAGATCCCTTTGCTGATCTAATTAATGCTTTAATAATTATTGTATAGAACAGGATGGAAACAATGTTTCATTTCTTAAATATTAATATAATAAATTAATGAATTTCACATCATTTGACAAGAAAAGGTACATTCATGGTATATGGACAAAGAGGTGGAGGCAGAAGGAGAAACACAAAGGAAAGACAAGGACAATCTTAACGGCTGGAAACAGCACCATCTTCAAAGAGGAGCATTGATGCCATTAACCCACTCCACGTCTCCCTACACCATCCACTTTTCAAGACAGAAGATATCTGCAGAATTCCCCCCCCCTGATATACATTAATTTGAGCATGGTTGCTGCTTGCCCTCCTGACAAGACCATGAGGTTGAGAAAGGCTCACTGGAAGCAATAACACTGGAGTGTTATTAAATGGTGTGAATGTTCACCTTTCAATACAGCGGAATGTCTGACTTTCAAAACGTTATTATGTGAGTGTCTTTGTCTGTCATTGTGTTCCTCCTTCTGCACCCACCTGGCTGTAATCATAGTTATCCTTATTCTGTGTTTCTATCCCTCTTTTCATGTCTAATGATTGTGAAAATTATTTTATTAGCATAAAACACATCTGTTGTAAGAAAATCAGAAGCAAGATTAACTTTGAATATATTTTCTGAGTAGCATATTGTATAAAAATGGTAATGAATTAAACAACAGTTTCTATCTTTCTCTCATACTTACAGTTTACTAAATCACCTAATCACTCCCTGAACATTACTTTAAAGTAATGAATTGCCATTTAAAATAGAGAATTGTATAAACCTTACTTGTTTCATAATGTGAAGTAGCTCCACGAAAGAAGTCTGGTAAAGTTGCTTCAAGAACTCTTACAAAGTCTCCCAATTCTTCAGTGACTCCAACTAAAAAGTAATTATTCAATAGGTTCCGTTTAGCTTCAGCCAAAGCCCATTCATTTCCTGGTACCCTAAAAGAAGAAGCACATTCTCTCATTGAATAAATGTTTTGTTAGAGACTAGCAATCCATATAAAGAAGGTTCAGGCTGCTAGAATTAGTGCAGACCATGAATTGCTTTGGGTAATATAAGGAAATAATAAATAATAACTAATTACAATTGGACAAATACTGGACAGGATAGAAACACGAGTAAAGATCGAGTGGGCAGAGGGGGAGTTACTTGTAGGTACAGTATGTTATGTAAGAGGTCTGTTAGAAAAGTATCCGACCTGTTCTATTTTTGCAAAAACTTGATGGATTTGAAAGAAGCGCGCTTGCACGAGCCGACCTTGAACCTTCGTGCGCAAGTGTGAATTTTTCCCACCTGTTGATAGCATCTGTTGCTGGCAAGCAGCATTTGAGTGAGTTAGTGTGTAGTGCTCACTTCAGTTTTTCAATGCAAGGACTGGGATTTGGTTCCCGTGTCGTACCCGTACACCCAGGGCTGGATTTACCAATAGGCCCCATAGGCCCCGGCACACCAGGCTGAGAGGCGCAAAATTAATCCGCAATTTTTTTTGTCAGAAAATTTCCATTAAATATTATAGACTACAATACACGTCTACGTCCAACAAATGTTTTTCAACAGCAGATTTTTCGACTTCAGCTTTAGAACAGGGCTGTTTTATGATTTATTAGGAGAAAATTTAAGTCTTGAATATCAATATCAGTTTAATGTGAATAAGTCATTATGAATAGTTGTAGGTTGTATGATGATGATGTAGTGTATCATATATATCTGAATATCTGTAATTGTATAATAAGTCTTAAATGGTTTAAACTTATTTTAATATCTCGTTGGCCTATTTATTTATAGTTTATATATACAAATTTAGAAACGGTTGATTCTCTCGTTATTTTAATTTATTTTACTTCCCGATACATTAGAATAAAATAAAAATTACCTTCACAAAGACCTTTCTGTGGTCTAAATTCTCCCTCCTTCATGATGGTATGAAGAGGGGGCGGCAAAAAACCTACGGGCCTAGGAGCGCATAAAATCTAAATCCGACCCTGCGTACACCCAGGACTCGTCACCAGTGATTATGGTGTTCATAAAGTTTGTGGATTTTTTAAAAGCGTTAAAAATCCCTCAGTATGCCTTCCTTCGGAGAGGAAGTAAAGCCGGCGGTTCCATGTCATAGATTTATGGCATGTTAAAGAACCTTCCACTAATTAATTACACCGGTGTGAAGCTAAATTGTATAGGTTAAGATTGTAAACAACGCTCTTAGGTTCCTGCGTTCGTTGCCAAGAGCCGACTGTGGTGGCATCTGGTAGCTAAGTTCTGAACTAGTAGTCGTTGACGGTGGCGTTTGGCAGCAAAAGTAGGAACTATTTGAAAAATTCAAAAGTCTGCAGTCCTTACTTGAATTAAAAAACAGATAACACACACTAATACAGTCATCACAACTAACACTGGTTATCAGACAGATTCTACACACACCCAAAGTACACGGGGCTACATGACCGCTTTGTCGCAGCCCCTAAACTTAAGAACCAAGTTTGTGAGTTCAGCATGGGAATGATTCATCCATTTTTCCTTCTGTCTAAATGTATCATTTACTTTCTTTCTTACAACAGTCCTCTTTATCCTGTGCATCACAACAGTCTTTGTAGTCTAAATGGATTTAGTTCATACTCTAATAATAAATCAATACATTTCAATTCCACGATCCTGCTTCTTCTGGTGTACCTGCACTCACTCTGTATATAATGTCTGCGTGTACAACACTTCTGTTTTCAAATCCCATGCATCTCTGTACAGTTTTGTCAGTTTTGATGCCGATTCACAAGTTTTTAACTTACCTGCTATTTCTAGTTTCTTCGTTATAGATTGAACAACACATTTACGCTTTTCTGCCACGTCTTGCTACCAGTAAATTTAATCACATTAAACAGTGTGATAATAGATAATGTTCATGACAACGACTAACTAGACAATTGCAGACTGCCTGAGGTGAGGTAAATACGATCAAAAATGCATTACTATTGGCGCCGTTTAACCGTAAGCTTTTATTGGGCTAGCCGGCCTCGTGCTGTTGGGGTAGCGCGCCTGTCTCTCACCCGGAGGCCCCGGGTTCGAATCCCGGTTCCGTGAGGGATTTTAGAAACTGACGTGAGGGCTGGAACGGGGTGCACCCAGCCTCGTGAGGACAATAATTAGTTTATCAATACGGAACCAGAATGAACCTTTTAAGTTCTAAAATCAATGAAGCGAGCCAGGCTAACTTAGCTAATAATAATAATAATATCGTATGGCCTCGGGTGCCTGGTGCAAGCTTTGTTAATTGACACACAGAGGGTAGCTTGCATGTCGAATTTCGTCGTTCCTTTGAACGCTATGAAAGTCAAGGAGGTTAGATATCTAAACTCCTTGACACTACAGCGCTTTCAAGTAGAGAATGGAGGAACTTTTTGTTGGCGGAAAATCCCGAGATTAATTTTGCCATTGAACACGGCCTACTGAATTCAAATGGGTTCTTTAACATGCCAACAACGCATGACATGAGTGTCGTGATTTTTGTCGCCTTTCAAAAATCACTTACCACGGTCAGGAGCGAACCTGCAATCTTGGGGTTGGTAGTCCGACACTATGACCACTCACCCACCGTGGCAAGCAACTTAGCTTAGAAAGCACCATACAAATTTAAAGATTAAACTAGCTATCACAATAAAAGATATTGATTTCCTTAAAAACTGCAGAAACCAGAATTTTCTACCCCAACACATGAAAGCATATCAAAAGAAAGGCCCATCAACCCCCTATGAGAGTAAAACACAAATCTTTCAAAGAGAAATTAAATTCCTTTTCATCAAAAAGAATAACATAAACAACATGTTATACCGAACACATCTAAAAGCAGCTAATTTATCTAGCAAGAAAGATTGGGACAGTTATTTTTTCATCGTTTATCAAATTGTCCACACAAAAATGTCACAGAAAATAGCTACATTGGACAACAAATTAAAAAACTTACAGAATAAAGGTAATATCGAACATAACCCTCCAGCAGAAGGAGATATTCATAAATTTCAGGCACCATTAAAAAATCTAACAAACACACATTTCAATGATTTTGAACTAGACATTCTGAATAAAGGCCCCAAACATAATTGGGAAACAAAATTTAATAATAAGGTCCTAACCACAATAATAGCTGAAACTGAAACCGCTATCAGGAAACTACCCAACGACAAACAAAATGGAGCAAGACATGAAACCAACAAAGAAATTCGCAAAATTATAAACAAAAATAAATCCAACAGTAATTTCAACAATCACAACATCACTACTTTAAAGAAGAAATTAGACAGCAATAATATAATAGTAACTAAAGCAGATAAAGGAAACACAATAGTACTCATTGACAAGAATGAGTATATCAGCACAACTAATGATTTCTTTAATAATGCTAGTTTTGAGGAAATAAAAGAAGACCCCACAGCAACTACACAAAGGAAATTAAAAGGCATTCTTAAGAATACAGTTTTCATTTTAGATGAAGAACAAGTAAATCGTCTAACCCATATGAATCCCAGTCTTCCCATCTTGCATGCCCTACCCAAAATACACAAAGAAAACATTCCTATCAGATCAATCGTCAACTTCAGAAACAGCCCAATATACAACACATCCCAATTTGCTCAACAATTTTTGAAAAAACATTATTGCTTCTAAGCTAATAAATCATTCAGAAATACCTTGCATTGTTGCCCAAAAAAAAAACTATAGACTTGAGATTAAAACAAGAACATTCGTTACACCGTTGATATCAAAGGTATGTACACTAATATCCCCATCCTACCTATAATAGATATTATTAAACAAAATCTAACTGACATTAGCAAGCTATCTAAAGAAATAGATGAGTTCATTTGCATTTTAAATTTCATTCTAAGTAATAGTCACTTCACATTCAACAATAAAATTTACAGACAAAAAGATGGCCTAGCCGTGGGTTCACCACTATCGGGAATCTTCGCCAACATTTACCTAGACTATTTAGAAGAAACAAAAATAGAAGGGAAAATAAAAGGAATTATGTTTTGGGGAAGGTATGTATATGATGTGTTCATCATAGTTGACGATAAAATTCAAAAAATGAAATTTTAGACAAGCTAAATAACATATGATAATAATATTAAATTTACTGTAGAATCTGCCATTAACAACAAGATTAACTTGCTTGACACAACCATCATTAAAAAAGATAACAGACTACACTACCATGTTTTCAGGAAACCCATGCAAACCCATACTGCTATAAGACACGATTCAAACCATAAAAAGCCACTTTTATCAGCCTTGTAAACAGAGCTATGAAATTACCCCTATCCAAGCAATATTTTGATAAAGAGATTAAAGTTATTCATCAGATCGCCAGAACCAATGGCTACAACTGAAGGGTACAGGGAAAGAACCAGGTAAGTCACTATTAAATCGAAATTTAGTTTGAGGTGCCATTAGATTCTCCATGGGAAGGACTATCTGTTGAACGTATGAAACAGGCAAAGAAACAGGTTAGTCATGGGTTTATTTACCTTCAAAGTTTTAGCATACAAGAAAAGAAGCAGGTAAGTCAACTGTTACAGGGAAAAAACCAGGCAAGTCATCTGCCTGCCAACAGAGAGCAGTGTGATCATTGAAATATTTCATTGTAACTCTTGTGAGTAGGCTGTGTTATTACACTAAAAGCAAACTGGAATATATACAGAAAAGCCTGAAAATGACTGGTTGTCCACCAAGATATCAGAGAGGTATACATACATCTATTCACAGGAAGCTTGACGAATCTACAAGATCATTGATATGCAGTCACATAAACAGCTTTAAAGGCAGATGTAGGCATTACAGCTTAAATGATTCAAAAAGAAAACTATTTGCCTGAAGCGTTGAATGTGAAGAAGACGTTTCTGACGTTTAAAGAATGTCATCGTGCAGTTCATGTATCCTACGAAACCTACAGGTGCATTATCGTTCGGATACCCACGTTGTGACGAATTCTCAGCCAAACTAAAAGCGCTGTCCTCAGAAAAGGATAAAGACAAAATTGAATAGCTGACAACCTTGAATGTTCTTTACAAAAGAAAAACAGAATCATTCTACCAATGCAAAAGAGATGCAAGACCCAATGATATAAAATCAAAGAAGATGGGAGCAACTTGTATGTATTTTGCCAAAAATGTTCCAATACCAAACATAAGTACCAACGATGTCTACTATAAGCGTCAGCTATCAATGTATTCATTCAACGTCGGTTTTCTATGTGTACCACGAGGGTATTGGCAAGAAAGGTCCCAACGAGGTTGCCTCCTGCCTCTTTCATTTCATTATGAACTACCTTGATGATGAAGTTGAAGAGCTTCAAGTATTTTGTGACTCTATTGGAGGGCAAAACATGAATTTCACTATTTTTCGCTTCATGCACTATGTTGCTGATAGTCTCATCCATGACTTAACAAAGTTGAAAATCACATTTCTAGAACGAGAACATTCATACATGGAATGTGATAACGACATTGCGCTGTGGAATATGTAACAAAGAATGGGAACTCCAAAGGAGTTCATAAGCATGATTGAAAATTCAAGATTGAAACCATCACCATTCATTGTGGTGACTGTCTGCAAGGAAATGCTATTTGTTTGGAAAGATCTTTTAGATCAGAAATATGTACTGAAATGTCCGTTTAAGACCCAACCCGTCAGGGAACTTGTGGCCTTATCCTACCACCCTCGACTGCTGAACTCGCGCGCTACTTATAATGGCTCCTTTGAATCCAGCATCTTACAAAAGGCTGAGAAAGGTGTTTCAACGCAGAAAAACGGAGAATTCGAGCTACCTTCTTTATTCAGGTGAAATTGTTAATACTCGTATATTTTGTCTAATGCTCTCCTTCAAATTTTCCATTACAATTAGATGTGCGGAAAATGTGTAACAAATCTCTCAATTGCCCTCAGGTCTTCTACGTATTTTCAAAGCTAAGTACCAGGATATAATGAGTCTCATGAAATTTTGTGGTCAGCCAGCGGTGAAGTTTTCCCAGGGATTAGCACTAGAATGATAAACCGTGAATTACCATGGCTTTAATAATAACGATAATAATAATAATAATAATAAAAAGAATACCTTTGAAATAATAATAATAGCCTAATTATATCGTCTTACGTTCATACAGACAAAATCTTAGGGCCTGACCTGCGTGGTTTTCTTTCTTTCTCAGGTGACTTACCAGGTTCTTTTCCTGAATACATCGGTGTATGAGTGAAATTCTTGGCATTGTTTCATATTACAGACATTCTGGGGACTAAGCACCCTTTAACTTTATTCTCTACACTTGAGGCTTCAATATTTCATTTTGTTGAAGATAATTCGTCTGTAAAAGAAGCACTTATTACGTTTTACAATTAAAAATGTGTTTTCTGGGTTTCATGAAAACAGTGACTTACCTGGTTTTTTCCCTGTACCCTTCAACTATCAATCCATTAACAATATAATTAATAAATAATAAAATAAGCCTATCACACACCTTCATCTGGAGCAAAAAGAAAAGTCAACATACGCAGTGTTCACATATTTCAATAATTCTACCTACAATATCACCAACAAATTTTAAAAACATAACATGAAGATAGCATACAAAACCAATAATACCAATCAAAACCTATTCTTTAATTCTAATATAATAAATACAAAAGATAGATTCAGCAAATCTGGCATTTACAGATTGAATTGCAATGACTGCAACACTAACTACATAGGCCAAACCGGAAGGAATTTTGCTACAAGATACAATGAGCACTTAAACGCCATAAAATACAGAAAATATTCAGCCATGGCCAACCATATGGAAGAGTCCGGCCATAAATTCACAAATATAGAAAAGGATTTAAAAATTTTACACTACACCAATAAGACAACCATGATGAATGTACTCGAGTCTATTGAAATTAACACAGCGCATGAAGTTTCAGCCCCAATAAATCTCAATGAAATCATTTTCGACTCAAACGTTTTGATACCCTCACAGACAACATAGCAATAAAAATCAATAATAAAAATAAACCCCCTTAAACTTTTTTGTCTGTAGTTTTACAATGTTTCTTAATTATGCACATTTATAAGCACAAGTTATTTACATTTTCCCTGTTATTTTCGCTACACTTCCCAAATTATCTTCACATTTGCACGTGTCTTCCTCTTGGAGAATCTCTCTTGCTAATATCATACATTAGCACACCACTTCTATTCTACAGTTTTAACCAGAACTAACACTCCCATTAATTTCATTTAATACAGTCATATATCTGGGGAATGAGCTCTGTTGTACCCATAAAATTGGGAACCCAGGCTCTGTCTGTCACAAGCCAGAACAAAGTAGGGAGTGATAGAGGAGTAACACCTCTTAAAAAAAAAAACATGGTCCAGCTGATCCGGCTGGTAGTACCTTGTAAGGGCCCCTTACCAGAGTTACGGTGAAGTCCTCAACGGTATCTGCAGTGGAAGAGGTGGACTCTGGAACAGTGTGGATGGCGGAAGGGGCGGCCTAGTGCTCAGGTTTAATAGGGCAAAGCTATACGGTTGCTGTATATCAATCCTGCTACCCAACGGCTTACAGGCAGAAGAGGAACTACTACTTCGGTTCTGGTTCCCAACGGCTGGACAGGCGGATGAGGACATGCCAGATGAACTGGCTAGAAAGGCACCACTCAGTTATAGTTTGAGTTCGTGGCAGTTCATTGCAATCTTGGTGTTCAATCCTGCATGTCTCACACCACATGTGCCGCAGGGTCTGGCTCCGAGACCATAATGTGTGGGTCACTTCCCGGCAAATTGGAATCCACTTTAAACAAATCCACGCCAGTGGCACTTTCTGGCTACTCTTCCCACTTCAAGTCAAACGGTGATGGGATAAAGACGGTGGAGGCAGGTTTTGGGTGAAACTGGGAGCCTTTACTCTGGACCTGCACGTTGGCGGCGGATGTGTGATGGTCGTTTTTTTCTGAGACCCAGAGACTACTCAGGAATTCGGTCCTGCATCTGTGTCTGGGCAGGCCTATTTAGGATCACCGCTGCCCACCCCAAATGGGGAAGACCCTAGAAAATGTGGGCTAAACATCGGTAGTCACATCTTTACGCCTGGCTGGGCAACTGCACTCAGCAGTTCACCCCACCATTGCGGTCAAAATAATGGATATCATCAAAGAATGTTTATAGGATCCTGGAATGTAAGAACACTACTTGATTGTGACAGCAGTGACAGACCCGAGAGAAGAACAGCTCTCATCACCCATGAGCTCTCTAGACTGAACATAGACGTTGCTGCTCTGAGCGAAACTAGGCTGTCAGGTGAAGGGAAAATTGTTGAACCCGGATCAGGTTATACAATATTTTGGAAAGGGAGGGAGGATGGAGAGCGCCGCATTCATGAGATTGGACTTGCTGTGAAAACGAAACTGGCAAATGACCACCAACTCACTCCCATCGCAATCAGCGAAAAGCTTATGAGTCTCAGAATACCAATCTCTGAAGGTAAATTCATCACCATAATCTCTGCATATGCTCCCACTCTAATTGCCGATGAAGTAACTAAGAACCATTTCTACCACCAACTTAACTCCATCATCACTAACACAGCATCCACAGACAAACTGTTGCTGCTTGACGACTTTAACGCTCGAGTGGGCAGGGATTATCAGCTGTGGAAGAATGTATTAGGCAAACAAGGGCTGGGCAACTGCAATGCCAATGGACTGCTACTTCTTGGATTATGTGCTGAACATGAATTATTCATCACTAATACCCAGTTTCGCCTACCCAATCGCTGTAAGACCACATGGATGTATCCACGCTCTAAACATTGGCACATCCTTGACTATGTCATTACCAGGCAGTGTGACAAGAAGGATGTTCTGGTCACAAAGACTGCAAGGAACGTGGACGACTGTTGGACTGACCACAAACTCCTGACCTGTCGACTCAAAATCTCCTTCAGACATAAATCTACCGCTCAACGTTCAAGCATACCCCATCACAGGTTTGCAACTTCCAAACTTTCAAATGCAGCTATTGCATCTAACTTTCAAAATGCAATCTTGACCCGCTTCAAAAGCAACCCAGTCTGCACAAAAGATGTTGAACAGGAGTGGTCAACAGTCAAGAAGATCATCATCGAGTCAGCTGAAGAAACCATTGACTATGAGGGCAGGAAGAGACAAGACTGGTTTGAGAAGAACAACAAAGAAATACTGGAACTCATCAGTGCTAAGCGGAAAGCTCATCTATCCCTTCTTCAAGACCCATCGTCCTACGCAAAGAAAGCTCAGTTTAATGATCTGAAACAGAAGTGTCAGACTGGAATCAGGGAAATGAAGAACAACTGGTGGCAACAGAAAGCTGAGGAGCTTCAACATTATGCTGATGCCCGAAATCTTCGGAACTTCAATGAGAGGTCCGATTTGTTCCTGTATTGGTACTCTAAAGGCAGCTGATGGAAGTACTACACTTACTAACTCCAAAGACATCCTGGAGCGCTGGAAGGAACATTTCTCTGCTCTCTTAAACAAAAGCTCCACGGCTGCAGAAGATTTCCTATGAGATGTGCCACACCTTCCTTCTCAACCTTGGATGGCGATGCCTCCAGCATATCAAGAATTCTGTGAGGCCCTTGGTAGGCTGAAACCCAGAAAAGCTCCTGGACCAGACAACATCCCACTGGAACTAATTCAAGCTGGAGGCTTACCTCTAAAGACGAGGCTCTTCTCCCTTATACTGTCGATTTGGGAAACCCATAGAGTACCCAGTGACCTCAAAAATGCCAACATCGTCACTTTATTAAAAAAAAGGGGACCGTAGCACATGTGGCAACTACCGGGGCATTTCCTTGCTATCTATAGTGGGAAAAATACTCGTTAGAATACAACTGAAGCGCCTTCAAGTCATCTCTGAGAGGACTCTTCCAGAATCTCAGTGTGGTTTCCGTGCCTCCAGAGGCAGTGTTGACACAATATTTTGTGCACGGCAACTCCAAGAAAAATGTAAAGAACAACACAAGGACCTTTTTCTTGTGATCTATGACCTGGAAATGGCATTTGATTCAGTCCCAAGACCTACGATGTGGGAGGTACTGAGACGCTTTGTTTGTCCCGATCAGTTTCTGGAACTGGTGCGAGCACTTCATGATGGTATGACTGGACAGGTTCTTCATCAAAATAACAACTCAGAAGCATTCCCAATCACTCATGGTTTGAAACAGGGGTGTGTCCTAGCTCCAACTCTCTTTGCCCTGTACTTAGCTGCCATGCTGTATGAGACATCGAGCAAACCAGGAGTAGATATTAGATATCGCTATGATGGAGGCCTCTTTAACTTGGCCAGGCTTTGATCACGTCTTACAAGTGTAACTAAGGTAACTGAACTGCAGTACGCGGATGACACTGCATCACCTGCCCTTACACCTGAGGACTTACAGCAATCAGTTAATAGCTACAAGAATGCATGTGATCGTTTTGGCCTCAGCATCAATCCAGGCAAAACAAAGGTACTTGCTCAGCCTGCTCCTGGGTCTAGCATTGCAGAATTCAACATCTCCATCGCCAACACAAATTTGGAACAAGTAGACCATTTTACATACCTAGGGAGCATCTTACCTAAGAACTGTACTTCTGAACAAGATATAGAAAACAGGCTTCGAGCTGCTCATGTGTCATTAGGTCGATTATCACACCGTGTACCAAGAGTGTAGAAGCTATCATCTTTGGTCATCGACTAAGATGGACAGGACATGTCCGCCGCATGAATGACACCAGGTTGCCACGCCAATTCCTCTACGGTGAACTTTGCACTGGTAAAAGGCCACAGGGTGCACCTTTAAGGCGCTTCAAAGATCAGCTGAAACAAACCTTCAAGTTGACAGAAATTAACCCCCAAACTTGGAAGGCACTGGCTGAAGATCGTGTACTTTGGAGGCAAACTAATTCTGCTTCGGTAAATCATTTTGAACAGGAACGTCGCAGACTGGCAGAAATGAAGCGACTCCAACGCAAGCTTCGTCAAACCCGTCCAAGCTCTCCTCCGACTATAAGATGCTTAGTAGGTGGCCGCATGTTCCATGCAAGAATCGGCCTGTTTAGTCACCAGAAATTTATTCATAAAATGCCCTGATGTTGGAAGTGTATTGTCAGAAAATTGTATACTCGGAAACAAGCTGCAGCCGACGACGACAATTTGAAATAAAAGACAAATTAGAACCGGCATAGCATACAATTTAACCTCTTTCTATTTGCCAATTTAATAAGTTTGGTTATTAATCGTTGCTCAAACAAGGTAAATTCTCATTACTGGTTATGAAGTTTATAAGTGGCCTTCACCTACTCATTTCTCCCTTAGCAATTCACTAATTGTTCTCCATATTTTTTCTTTTTAGACGGATTAGAGGCCAATCTCTGCCATTGCAAGTGTTGAAGTTATGCATTTCATAAGCTTTATATTTGGCAAGATATAATTTCAGCGCAGTGACTTCATTGGTTTTATTATCTTTATATTGCTGGTGAAGTATTGAGGAATTAAGTGTTCCTACTGCTGATTCCAACATGTTTTCATGGTGTTCTGCTGAACTGTAGCTATCGTACCGAACCGGTACCGTACATTTGTGTTTTCAATAACATCTAAAGACTACTGTGAGGCATCTATTGAAAGTGTTTATAGGCCTAGTTCATAAGACTTTCGACATAACTCATATTAGGCGTAAAATGTTTCAATCTCTCTTTATGGTGCACCATACAAGATTGAATTTTAAGTGCTAAGCAAAAAAATAATCTTGTATCGTTCTCCGTCCTATCGGCTGATGAAGGGGCCAAAAGTATTAATTAGGCCTCGAAACATGTCCCACTAATGACCACTCAGTGATCATAATTAATAAAAGTATTGATCAGGCGGAACCTTTAACCTGTTTATACTAATTAGTTTATCAATACGGAACCAGAATGAACCTTTTAAGTTCTAGAATTCTTTTTCAATTAGCATAGAACAGGATTTGTATTATTTGTTGAACTATGCACAGATAATTTGTGTCTTGATAATTTAGATTTTACTCTAATTTAAATTATAATTAGAGAGCTAAAAATTCTCTTCAATGCAGTTGTTTGGCAACTGTCATCCTTCCAGAACTGAAATTTAGAACAAAATTTTTCACATACAGCAATGGAATACAGAGGACATAGCAGCAACTATGAAGTCAGTTTTCATCCAAGATCCTACGCAACAAAAACCAAGGTACTGAGTGTAATTATCTTCAACATTATGGCTCAACAGTCTTCCTCCACTTGCAGAATTGATGCCATGTCAAGCTGCTGCACTTCGCCCTGCCGGATAGATCTTACACAATATTAGGTACCTATCCCATGACTTTGGGAACCTCAGCGTAGAGTTTACAAAAATAATTTACAATCAACATTAACTAACAAAACAATAAAACTCACCAGCAATCAGGAGAATGTCCACAAAAGAAGGGAATTTGTAACCACATGTTGTTGGGATCACAATCAGACTGTCCCGATTCCACACATTGATCAAATGTCTGGAAATAAACAAGCAATAATTAGACCACTAGAATGTACAGTAAATATCTGGCAGAGCCCAATTTACTCACACAAGGGCTGCATATTTTATGCCAATTTTGAGGCCCCTAAAGTTTGGCTTGTAGTTAATATAAAGAAAATTGTCTGCCATAAAATTTTAAACAAGGCACTTCAGTGGTACCACAGTATACAGAATGTGGCTTGTAACTACCAAACATTAAAACAAGCAAACTTTGTTGTTGTTAATTCATTTAAGGGCTTTTCGACATCGTGATCATGTAGCCCTGTGTAGGCCTACTTGTGTGTGTGTGGAATGTGTTATTGTGATGGCTGTATTAGTGTGTGTATTTGTAATTCTGATGAGGTTTGGGAAGGAGACGGCCGTGGTCTTGATTTAGGAACCATCCTGGCATTCACCTGGAGTAGAAGTGGGAAACCATGGAAAACCACTTCCAGGATGGCTGAGGTGGGAATCGAACCCGCCTCTTCTCAGTTTTGCCTCAAGAGGCTGTGTACCCCATTCCAGCCCTCAGACCAGAATTAAATTTCTTGGCAGAACCGGGAATCAAACCAGGGCCTCCGCGGTGACAGACAATAGTGCTAGCCACTACGCAACGAGGTGGAGCGAGCAAACTTCAATCCATGCTCTGTCAAACTAATTGTGTTAAGTATTGGAGGAAAATATGGTTTTAAAATAATTGACTTTTCATTACAAACCAAGTTCAAAGATCTTTGCTTTTGTAGTACAGCAAATCTACCTTTGGGTGCGGCGAACCCATCATACTAATAGCTTAAATATGATAGTGTGTGAGTCGAGGCCTCGGATGGAGGTCCTTGATTCACGCCCCGACCCAGATTACTGGAACCGGAAAATGAAGAAGTACAGCAAATCTGATGTAAAACCTGGCTAATTTTCAGAGAAGTGTGAATGAAAAGAGTGTGTGCTATGTCTGCAAAAGCAACAGCATGATATTTATTTCTTCTCAATGTCAAAATATCTACATAGCAATTGAAATATTGAAAGCTTCAGAATTTGGATTCAGAAATAAATTCTAAATAGCGCTTACCATTTTGTCTCCATGTTTCCTCCTAACTAGATGCGGACGGAAATCATCTCCAAACCTTAAAAAGTAGTAATAGGACACAAGACGATCCAAAGGTTTCCGAATCAGATTTATGTATATAGGCCGCTGACTCACTCCAAATCTAAAAGAGAAAAACCACAGCTAAAGAATAAATTCTGGACTTATATTTCACACTGTGAAGTATGATACTCGGCTGAAAATTTCTGCCTAAATGCCTACTATAATGCTAGAAGAGATAATGTATTACAGTAAATTGTTTACTAGTCCCACTCCAGATAAAGTGTGAAATTCAATGCCAAATTCAAATACTGTATTTGTTATTTCCAATGATGCATATAACACAGCCATAAGTTCCGTCAGAGAAATCCAAAAACATGTAACACTAAATGAATTGTGAGTAAAGAAACCTGTTAATGCTGAATGTGCTAGCTCATACGGTCTCCATCACATCCAGTTTTGTTTGTTTTACCATGAACAGGCATTGGTGAAAGGTGGAGAGGAGTGTATTAAGAAGATCGTATCGCTGTGTTATTTCTGTGCAGAAATCCAGAAACAACTTGAATTACTTCAAGAACAAGCAGCAAAAATCGGCTTACGGATTTCTTTTGACAAAACGAAATTTATGACGGATATTAAAACTGCTCCGCATTGGTAATTGTAAGGTCTCCCGAGTGAAAGACTTCAAGTATTTAGGTGAATGGATCAATGAAACTGGTAACAAAAGAAAATCTATTGAAGCAAGACTGCAGAAAATGGAAACTGCATTCCATTTGACAAAACAAGTTTATAACAAAAAATGCCTCGCTTGGAACTGTAAAATTCAACATTATAAAACAGTAGTCTTGCCTGCAGCCCTTTATGCTGCAGAAACACTTAATCTACAACATAAAACACTGAGAAATCAATTAGAGATTAAGGAATGCAAAATCATGCGAAAAATGTTGGGACCAAGAATCAAAGATGGAATTCACCTTCCAAAACCTAATGCTGAAATCTATCTAAAATCACAGACACAATCCGTATGAGAAGCATCCAATTCATGGGACATTTGGACAAAATGGACCCAACGAGGTTAGCAAATAAAATCTACACGTTTTTGCAGAAAATGGCAACAAGGTCCAATTGGTACAAACAGGCAGAAAAGGGCTTGGCTGAATAAGATACTACTGTAAGTGCTGCTGCCGCTTGGGCCACTGTGTGGAGCAGCTTCCTTAACAAAAAGCAAAATTCTGTCACACTGAATTCCATTTGGAAACAAAATCCACATAGCATTTTCAAAACACTGTGCAGCACTGGTGTGGTATGCTCCAAGTTGATCCATGTTTACAAGAAATACTATATTGCACCAGCAAAGCCTCCGTGGCTTAGGCGGCAGCACGCCGGCCTCTCACCGCTGGGTCCGTGGCTCAAATCCCGGTCACTCCATGTGAGATCTGTGCTGGACAAAACGGAGGCAGACAGGTTTTTCTCCGGGTACTCTGGTTTTCCCTGTCAACATTTCATTCCAGCAACACTCTCCACTATCATTTCATTTGTCATTCATTTAATCATTGCCCCAGAGGAGTGCGTCAGGCCTCGGCAGCCGGCACAGTCCATATCCTCGCCGCTAGATGGGGGCTTCATTCATTCCATTCCTGACCTGGTCGGAGACTGGAAGCAGGCTGTGGATTTTCATTTTCATTTTCACTATATTGCACCAGCCTTATTTGGTTCCAGAGTACCAACTATTACACTTGCTATGTATCGATCACACAAATCAGTTGTCTCGTCAACTAATGCCCAAATATCTTTGTCTTTCACCCTGTGTTGGATGATTTTGATAGTTTCTTTATATACTCTGGGCAACTATGTTTTTCATAGAGTAGACTCATTTGGAATTTTGTTGTTGTAATATTTTGATAAGAAATTTCTCCAATTTTCACAATTGAATGTTCACTGATGTTATGACTTCACATAGGTCTTGACAAAATTCACTAAGTTTGATTTTAGGATGCTCAATACCACTTGATAACAATGGCTGATTAATGAGTGTTTGAAGGTTTCCGAAACCTTTTCAAACTCCCTACATTTGTATCACAAATTTTGCAATAAGTAGAACACTATTGTTGGTAGAAAAAATTCACTTACAAATTATTTACAAAATGTTAGCTGTTATTGGAGCCATAACTCTATCTTGCTGTGGTTAAGGGGACACAAGGTCAGAAGCAATGAATTTGAGAAAGCAGGTAGTATTTTGGGAATTCCTGGTCCTAGCTGAATGCCTACTATGAGCTGCAAGTTATGTTAAAGGGATGAAGGAATTTCAGTTATTCAGGAAAAACCTGCTCTTCCATACAGACAATGCAGATGTTTCAAATAAACTTGGCAATTCAAATAAGGTGAGAGAGCCTTCTCGATTAGAAGGAAATATTCAAGAATTGACTTACCAGCCACAAATCATTTTAAGAACATGAAGTAACGGAAAGACATTTAAAACTACAGGAAATTCGGAGATCCATCCTTCCAAAGCAGAGATATGCACTAAAATATGCAAAGGAGAAAAATATGATGCAGTGTGTCAAAATCAACAAAATATGAAGAAAAAAAAAATACAGTATATGATATTGCATTAACTTCAGGGGCTTACTTATAACACAGCCACTATACCACATTCTGTTAGTATCAGAGAGGAAAGACAAGCATAGTTTCCTGGAGTCAATTTGATCTCTGTCCATAACCAGAAGACATGCCTTTAACATTCAGGGTACCTTATCAACATGTTATAAATAGGGTGACCATGCATGTCCCAGGGTTGGTCAGGACAGTCCTGGTATCCTCCTTGATACCTGCTTTCATCCCAAAGCATTTTAGTTGATCAATACACTACTGTACTGAACAAATGTGATGCCACCCCAATTTCCAAGTACAGTATAGAAATACGAGTAGGCCTACCATATTTCTCATAAATCCCAGAATAGATTCTTGTCTTGTTCCAAGGACTGAAATTTGGGTGGAAAAGAGCATCAGTTCAATCCCCACTCTGCAATAGGTTAAACTTAATTTTATATGCAATGAACTTTATGGAATAATTCAAATCAGTACAAAAGCAATCAATAAAGAAGAGATTATTTGTGTAGTTTTAATTTTTAGGGATTATTACTGACTTAGTAAGTCAGATATAGATCCATCTTATTGGACAGAAAGTATTGTCCTAATTGCATAAATTTGAAATATTAATATTGCCACTCTCGCACAATATAAAAATATTAATTATGCCCTACTTCATAGTGTTGAAAGATTAATTTTATTTATGATTTACTTGTTGTGATTCAGTGTAAGAATAAAAAAAAAGTAGAAGCTATTTTGCAGTGTTGCTTTAGTAATCAATAATGCTCTTCAGTTGTTCAACATGTTAATGTGCCCATTTAAACTTATATTAATTTCATCTATTTATTTTTTTCAGGTTAGTAGGATTAGTAGATAATTTTTACTCCAGCCAAATTTAAATGGGCATATTAACATGTTGAACAACTGAAGAACAAAACACTTATCAGAGTAAGAATATGAGAAACTGGTGATAAACGAAGATTTATTTAATATTCTTCTTGCATACAATGAGCTAGTTACTGCGAGGACAAAGAGTACCTAATACAAAATGTCGACAGTACTGCAGTTTACATATAAGAATAATGATCTAGCTATATGCATATTTAAATGTACTGATTCTGTACATAAAACTATGTTGTTGTTGTTGTTATCATTGACATCTAATGGCAGATCTTCATATTTATTCCATTAATCTTGAGGCATCCCAATTCAGCCTTGGTAAGTCATTATTCTCTCGGGAGTTATGATCCAATTTTGGGCACACTAGAGGTGATATTTATTTATTATTGTATTCTGCTGTTTGCATATTGTATAGTAGTTGAAACTAAATATTTTCAAACAATGGAGATGCACAGCGAGGCAGTCATCATGACCTGTATCGAGTCAGAAATTTGCTAAAGCGTGATTCCTTAATTTTCTTTCTATTTTTCCTACGTAAAATTAATGTTTTGCCACTGTTGACTGTCTCAAAACTGGGTGGTGTTTGTTTGGTTTGAAGTGTAGTTCCCTTCTTTGCTAACATGTCAGTTGTTTCAAAACGATTTATACCTACCTGTTAGGGAACCCATTAGAAGGCTACTGATTTCCCTTGTTTGTTGAGAAGGTTTAGCATGTCTTGCACTTCTTTAACTGAGTCGTAGCTTGATTGTTTGATGCGATACTTTGAATGACACATTTGGAATCCGCAATGAAGACAGATTTTTCGAAAGTCATTAGACTGAGAGGTAGTTGTTATAGTGGCATTGCCTTTGCTTTAAGTTGTCCATCAGAGCTGGTTTTGTTTGTCCACCAGAACTAGTTTTGTTGTCTCCAACTGAAATTCAATGGGAGAATTGTTCAAGAGTATCCACTTAATTCTGCTTTTCCATCTTCACTGACAGTGATCATCAGAGTCAACCTCAGATACTCATATGAAGAATATATCTCAGATACTCATATGAAGGATTTATTTTCACTGATGGTCACCATTGCTAGTAGATTCATTACTAGAGGATGAGTATCATGCTTCTTTATTTCAACAAGGAAACTTTGACCATACATTTGGTCATAAATTTGGTAATTGAATGTGTCCTGATTTGTCAAAACAAATATGGTAATCCTAATTATACATTTGCGTGCAAAATAAATCAGAAAGTGTAATAGACTGCCTCTTTGTTCATTGCAAGGAAAAAGCTTTGTTAGTATAGTATAATTATTTTAACAACAAAATAACCATCATTGAGTTAGAAGGGCAAATTATATCAATTATCTGATAAGGTCTCAATGAATGCACTAGCTAACATCAAACCATAATCAACAAGACCTTGTATAACTCACTTCTCAAAATCCACAAATGCCATATGACCATGGTACAAGGCAGGTTTGATGGAGTTCCAATAAGATATGTTCTGAACAAATCGTAGCTGAAATTGAAAAAAAGAGAGAGGTGAATGTTAATAAAAACTTCAGCACTATTGCAAAGTGGCTCATAATTGATGTCATTTGATATCACATGAAAAATCAAAAGTGAAGCTAATTGTAAGATAAAAAATGAAAAATCTCAATAGAAAGTATCACACTAGTTATTTGGAAAGTAAATATATTATTTAATGATTAAATTGTGTACAGAAAGAGATTTTTCGATTATTATTTTGTTATTACCGGTACTGTATACCAAATTATTTATTAATAGGTTATAAATATTCTTACATTTAGATACCTTGTCTAATAATTTGTGGTTTATTATAAAATTATTCCAGAATAATGTATTTCTCTTTGAGAATATTATATTTCATGGAATTGATAATGATTAATATGCAGATTCAACTGTTTTCTAGGAAAATTGACATCTTGACTTAGAAAAGAACCATTTCCACAACATATTATATTCCCCATGACAAAATACACTAAGACATCATAGCGAGGGGAGAGAACTTCACAAACAGTGTTCAGTGCACATTTTCACAACACACATTCTTAAGATCCCAAAAGTAGAACGAAATTCACAGACACACTGCGCAAAGGTGAGTTAAATGTGAATAGCTTTTACAGACACATATCCTTCATTACTTTACATACACAAATCATTCTGTCTGTACCTTCATAAGGTACTAATAAGATAACAAATTAACAGGTAAGGAAGGCAGCAGGTGTATTCATGGCCATCACAAGGGTTGGCAGGCAGAACGGTGGCCCCAGTCACCACTATTTAGGTGATGGTGGAAGACTTATCTTATGTATTACAATAGGAGAGGGATGACAATTTGAAAAAGAAAGTTATTATAATTTGTAAATGTCTTCAGAGTTGAAACCAGTAGTATTACAAACTGACACATTCACACAATAATGAAGATAAACTGTCTTGTATTAAATACATTTCAATCTCTTTTTTATCTGCTTGTTTGGTCTTACCAAAGTGCCACTGAATTAAAACAAGAATAGTTTACGATAAAATATTGTTAATTCCCTTAATATTGCCTCTGTTGGTTTAGTCATCAGCCCGGAGGCTGGTTGAATTCTTAAAAAGCAATGCCATAGGTTATGTGATGAGAAACCCTAAATCCCAAGGCAGCATATTAGGCTAGGTGAGGAGGCAGGTAGTTTAATATATTTAAACATTTAAATATTTGTGTTGTCCTTTCTTACATTCTGCAATGAGTCTAAAACTTTCAATGTCTTTTAGTAATGATTGTAGAGAGAGGCATTGTTGAATCTCACCCCAGGCAATTACAGCCAACAAAAAGGCCTTGGATGTCTTCAATCGCCCACCCACAGGAGAAAGAAGGAAAAATGGAGAAGCCTGACCCATCAAAGAAAAGAGAAGAGACCCAATTAAGACAGAAAACAAGATGTTCAGTAAAGACCATATAGCCTACTTTCTCCTAAATGCATGGGTATTGTTATAACTCTTTGTCCTTTTCAAAGAGTATAATTAAATGTTGGTTGTAGTAGCTTGTTGAAATACAACATGCTATAGGGATATTAAACATGACTATGAGGTAGCCTTTGCTAGTGCTACCTCTGTAAAAAAAATCATTCAATTCGGTTTCACCATGTTTGAATTGATATGGGGAATGGATTTGCACACATACATGGCCGCTATTTGCAAACTATTGGGCTGATGACCTTGTAGTCAGTCATAAGATGCTTTCCACAAAAAGGCATTTTGTTGCAAAATCTGGTAGAGATCAAATTCTTAGGATGGTCGTAATTAACATTTGGGTGGCCGCCATCCCGTTTCCGCCAAGATGGCGGCGATATAAAACATGACACTGAGGTGCCCTTTGCTAGTGCTGCCTCTGTACCAAATTTCGTTCAATTCGGTTTCACCGTGTTTGAATTGATAGGGGGAATCGATTTGCACACATACTTGGTTACCATCTGCAAACTATTGGGCTGATGATCTTGCAGTTTGGTCAGAATATGCTTCCCACATAAAGATATGTTGTTGCAAAATTTGGTAGAGACTAGATTATTAGGTTGGTCGTAATTATATTTTAGCTTTTTAACATTTGGGTGGCCGCGATTACGTTTCCGTCAAGATGGCGGTGATATAAAACATGACACTGAGGTGCCCTTTGCTAGTGCTACCTCTGTAACAAATTTTGTTCCATTCGGTTTCACCGTGTTCGAATTGATAGGGGGAATCGATTTTCACACAAAGATGGACACCATCCGCAAACTATTAGGCTGATGACCTATTAGTTTGGTCAAAGGATGCTCCCCCCATAAAGGTATGTTGTTGCAAAATTTGGTAGAGATCGGATGATTAGGTTAGTCGTAATTAGATTTAGGCTTTGAACATTTGTGTGTCCGCCATTACGTTTCCGTCAAGATGGCGGCGATATAAAACATGACACTGAGGTGTCCTTTGCTAGTGCTACCTATGTACCAAATTTCGTTCAATTCGCATTCACCATGTTCGAATTGATAGGGGGGGACAGACATTCAGAGTACACACACTCACACACACTTTTTTTTCGCTCTGTGTTGATCTCGTAAGTCTACTTTCATTTTTTGCAAAAATCGAAAGTAGGCTAAAAAAGAGACATCCTAGTCCTTGGATAACCTAATATCGCTGGGATCAGAAAAGAACATGAGTTGACCAAAGGAGGTCAACAGGAAAAGTCAAAGAGAAGAGTCTATTGCAAGTATCGGTAAGTGGAAGTCATGTCAGGATCAGTTAGTATCTCATGGGCACAAATCTATGTCCCACTGGTCAAGAGTCAGACCTTGGTGGAACATTAGGTTCAAGTACTGTATATAGTACATTGTCTAGAGGAAATTTTTAGTGTAGTTGATGACATCACGGATGATGCGAGGACGTTGATGTTCGTTTGTTTGATGGTGTGGCATGAACTGCTGCCGTATTGGTCAGTTGTAAGAGGTTTAAAACAGTGCGTCGTTATATCGATGTAGTCACATGTGTTCAAGTACAAGGTGTGATGGTGAGTTACGAATGTTCATAAATTACTTTTAGTTGTTCAATTTAATTGAGAAATTGCACTGTACTCTTCTGAAGCCATGGTGAGACAAAACCATTGGTCGCTACTTGGTTAGACGACGGCCTGGGCGAAACCATTGGTCGGTACCAGGTTAGACGACTGTCTGGACGAAAATTACTGCTTGTAGTACATGCAAGGGGAACTGGGCTGTAGGCCCCAGGGTTAGGTTTGTGTTTGTATGTAAGGCTCATTAACACACAGAATTTAACATGTATGCATAGTTTAAAGCTTTAGTATCGTCCATGACGTTATGGATGCCGCCATTTTGTGTCCAGGAGAATTTCTTAGTGTAATGAATTGTGATCTACACTACTCCCGAACATGTATTGGACGTTATTAGTAAAGAACTAGCATCAATATTTGTGAAACGCACTCCTTTATTTAAAATGTAATAATAATCAAAACTTGTGGAATATTTAATCCTCAGATTTCAAAAAACAGAATTCATGGAATATTACATATCATTAGATGCAAAGCTCAATGTAACAATTTTTTTAAGTAAAATAAAAACCACCTTTAATTACCAAAATTAGCCCTGAGATGTAATTAGGTCCAACTTCATTGCAATTACTAGAAGTTTAAGTATTGCAGTTAAATATGACAACCAATAAACTTCACTTTGAAATTTCTGCTGAATGAGTGGGGGAAAAAAACCAAGTAGTTCCGTGAAGAACTATAGAGCCTATTTTAATATATCGTACTTACGTTAATTGCCACTATCAACATACAAAACTTCAGTTTGATTGCTCTAATAGATTCGTAGATATTGAGAACCGACTAAATATTTCGGATGGTCGCCATGTTGGACTTAACAGTATATATGTAGGTCCTAGAGGTATGTACTGTTACATGAAGATTATTGTGTACGTGTAGCATTCAAATTTCAATCGCATGATTAGGTCGCAAGAAGTAACAACGAGATTTTAAAATTTCGCACAGCTGCCACCTTGTGGTTATGGAAACAATTGAAAAAAATTAGATGCCAGTGGATTAACATTCGTACAAGGATTTACTGTACCAAGTTTCACTGCACTCGGATGGTTAAATTGCGAGAAACGTCCATGTGAATATTTATATTTCACGTCGCCGCCATGTTGGATTTGTGATCACCAGGTTATTGATAGTCCTATAGGTGAACACATCTTCATAGCCCCTATGAACATAAAAATATTCAGTTTGATTGCTATAATAGATTCGTAGATATTCAGAGCCGTCTAAATATTTCGGATGGTCGCCATGTTGGATTGTTAAATGTATAGGCCATAGAGTCATGTGCCATTAAAGGAAAATTATTGCGTAGGTTCATTATTCAAACTTTCACTTCGATCGCATGATTACGACACAAGAAATAAAAACTTAATTTTAAAATTCGCACAGCCACCACCTTGAGGTTATGTAAACAATTGAAATAAATTAGATACCAGTGCATTACAATGTGTATAAACATTTCCTGTATCAAGTTTCATTGCATTTGGAACATTAAATCGCGAGAAAGGTCTATTTAAATTTTCAAATACGCTTGGCCGCCATCTTTGTTTTGTAGTGAACCTATTTTTTAAAGTCTCACATAAGAACTTCCAGTAGTGGCCTTTATCTCAGTACCGAATTTCAGCGAGATACCGCTAATAGTTTCAGAGATATAGAATGCCGGTGAAATATTTTGCACAGCCGCCATCTTGTGGTTATGTAAACAATTGAACGAAGTTAGATGTCGGTGCATTACAATGTGTATAAACATATACTGTACGAAGTTTTATTGCGTTTGGTTGGATAAATCGCTAGAAACGTCTATTTAAATGTCGCAACTTCGCTTGGCCGCCATGTTGGTTTTGTAGTTATCAGTTTTTCAAGATTCACATAGGTGAACTTCTAGTAGTTCCCTTTATCACCGTAAAAAATTCCAGGGTGATATCGGTAATAGTTTCAGAGATATTGAATGCTGGTGTAATATTTCGCACAGCCGCCATGTTGGATTGGTGAAACGTAACAAAATTTGAAGGGCACGGTCGGGGTCGCCCGGAATAGTGCTATGAACTTACCGAGTTTCATTGAAATCGCTCCAGCCGTTTAGAATTTATTAGGGACACACACACACACACACGGACAAAAGGTGATCTCATAAGCCTATTTTTTCAAAATTGAAAATAGGCTAAAAACAGATGAAGATTTGTAAAATTATTCAAAAAGGTTTATATCATGTCAGAGGTTTCAGCAAAATCAAATTTGCATACCAGCAGTGAGGCACATCGAAAGTTTGATATCCCTGAACTAGGGGATAGTTGCAATAGAAATTACAGTATGAAACATATGAAACTGGATAAATATACAAATATTTACCCTCTCACCTGATTGGCCAATGTCAACACGTGCATATTTCCTGTGATATTTATATGGAGCACATGAAACCCATTTTGTTTACATATATCATAAGCAACACCAACAAAACTTGTCGACCCAGTCTTTGGCACACGGTTGTATATGACTACCATTTCTGGAGAATCAGCGGCAGGAGTTCTGCTGTCCATGATTCTTCGCTGTTCAAGTTCACGTAACTGAATACGTGCAACAGCAAGTTCTGGAACAAGTAAAGAAAAATTAATTAAAACTACAGAATACGGTACATACAATATCTTCATTACAAACTATTAAATTGGATTTTTTTCAATTACTACATCTAGACAACTTTTAAAATAACCTTTTATCAGCCTAATTGCTTATATGTAATTCTTAAAACTATGTTCCTTATTCATAAATTCTTGAGTGCCGGTTTAGTGATAAAGTTATTCACTAAAAAATATTTGGAAGAATTTATGAATAAGCAACGTTTATGTAAATATAAATAATAAGGATATCTACTGTATTTCGTTTTATGAATAATTGTAACACTAGTTTTAAGAATTAGATATAAGTAATTTGGCTGATGAAGACCTCAATGAAAGGTTGAAACATGTACCAACAAATGAATAGATATTCAAAAATTTGAATAGATGTTCTTAATTTTGTATTGAAAGGCATCATATTTTAAAAGTTATCTATTATTAATCAATATGGAAAATATTATGCATTTCCTAACATGGTAAATGTTATTGCTTATTACTACATATACCGGTGCTGTCTAAAGATTGTTATTTCATGAAATGAATGTAATTTTAATGCACACATACAATTTAGCTTATAAACACACTAGATACCCACCCCGCCTTTGCATTGGAGAAGTTTACGGGATAAACGCTTCATTCTTAGGCTCCGATGTACTATGACTTACAATAAGTTTCCTTCTTAGCATGGTGGTTTATATACAAGTGTTTTTATGTTTCAATTAGTAACAATTGTTAGCAAATTCTAACTTAAATCCCTCACAGAGGCAACACATCTACTCTACTCGGAAGTTTTCACGTGAATGCTTTCCCTGGCCTTAGCCACCTGATCCTGGGAAAGGTTCGCTCACTAGCTGACTGGCTTGCATGCTTGCTAACTCACTAATGTTTTTAACAGACACTGGATGTTATGCTATGCTGACTAAACTGTTAACAGTTGAATGTTGTTAATGATAAATTATAACTGTGGCCAAAAAAATATATACCAGTTGAAAAGTGGAATGTGGCCATTGAAAGTTTGAATGCTAGATATAGTAGCCTACTACAGACAGTTTAATGAATGACAAGAGTAAAGGATTATTCACCAAGTTTGTGTACTGTACACTTGCCATCAAGCATCATCATCATTTCCTTTGTTAACATTCTTGGGTTGAGGACCGTTGATCTCAATCTCAATTTATCATCCCACCATTCCAGTCTGAAGACTTCTTGAACATCTGACACTCTTTTCAAGAGGTTTTGTTTAATTTGCACTAGCTATCTCATTCTAGGTCTTTTCCTTAGCCTTTTCTCTCCAACTTTCAAATTAAACATTGCTTTAGGAGTTCTTTCACCTGTCATTCTTTTAAGGTGTCTGAACCACTTGAATCTCAACTTCTTCTTCTGAGCGAATGGGTCTCCTAGGACCACGCGGAATCAACACTTCTTGGCCTTGATGTTTGCCCAATAACTCTTCATGCGCAACGATTGAGAGAGTCCTTGTTGCTGCGACCAGACGTGTCTGGTACATCTTCTCTCTTCTGCCTCAAAACCCTGTGTATGAGTAATTCTCCTAATTTCCTCTCGATCCTTGAGATTGGGAAAACCTAATTCAGCCAAGTCCTTTTCCGCCTGTTTGTACCAATTGGACCTTGTTGCCTTTTTCTGCAAAAACGTATAGATTTTATTTGTTAACCTAGTTGGCCCCATTCTGTCCAAATGACCCATGAATTGGATCCTTCTCATATGGATTGTGTCTGTGATTTTAGTAATTTTTAAATAGATGTCAGCATTAGGTTTCGGAAGGTGAATTCCATCTTTGATTCTTGGTTCCAAAATTTTTCGCATGATTTTGCGTTCCTTAAACTCCGATTGATTTCTCAGTGTTTTATGTTGTAGATTAAGTGTCTCGGCTGCATAAAGGGCTGCAGGCAAGACTACTGTTTTATAATGTTGAATCTCAATTTAAATTCTCTCACCAAGTTTGTGTACTGTACACTTGCTATTTCTCATATAGGCTAAGTGCCCTACTTACTCAAGCTCATCTTTCCCAACAACTCAAAATTGTTGTCTCATTTGCTGGGTTTTTGCTTTCTTCTGCTTGGGCCATCATTACCCATGTTCCTGCACCAATTAATATGCTATCACAGAGCTGCCGGTTTAATGGATTTCAAAGGATTCTTGGATGCTGAAAAGGATTCACGAATTACATTTGCAGATATTTTAAATGTTATGTTTCTATTTGTTTATTAATCCTATGAATATCGACGAATAGAATACGCAAGATGAGACGTAGTTTTCACAGTGAACATTTCGGACAATATGGCTGATGACCAAGATTTCCCCGAGCCCCTCAAATGAATTAACAAACAAGATGTTCAGTAAAGAACATATAGCCTACTTTCTCCTAAATGTATGAGTATAGTTATAACTCTTTGTTTTTATCAAAGAGTGTAATAGAATCATTTCTTGGTTGAAGACCTTGGAAACTATTTACCTCTACCAAACACCACAACCTCGAAAAAAACTGCTACCATCATTGAAGAAAGAAAGAAAGAAAGAAAGAAAGAAAGAGAAGAAGTATCTCAAGAATGTTATGGATCTGGAGACATAATCGACCGGACTGGCTGCGTGGCTCAGCAGTAACGTTCTCACTTGCTGGGCCCTATGTTACAGGTTCGTATCTTGGCGCAGTCAGCTGGAATTTGAGGGTGCACAAATGCGAGGGAGCCGTGTCAGTAGATTTACTGGAAAGTTAAGGATCCCCTTCGGGGCAAAATTCCGGCACCCCGGCATCTCTAAAAGCCACAGTAGTTAATAGGGACGTAAAACCAATAACATTATTATTATTACATAATCGACAGGACGTGGGCAACATCCAACTTTGAGTTGAGGCACGTGTTTACACGTCTGGCTGTGCATGGCTTTCACCACCCTAATTGTATTAACAAATCTTTCCATGGCCCTACAGTGACATGTGTATACCAACTATGTGGATATTTTCGATTGCGATTTGGCTGCAATAAAAGTATTAATTAATATCCTGAACTAGCACCAACTGCTAGAGTTCAAGTACTATGTGAAATCGTTTTGTTCTTTAGTTCAAATAACATTTTCAAATAACGCACAATAGGCTGTTACAAACCCTTTTATAATAAAAATGTATCGTATTATTAACTTGTCACTCTTCAAATTCGATGCACATAGAATGCCAATGGTATGCTAATCAATGGAGTCCCACGTAGACCAGTCGTGACATCTAGTGGAGAAGTATCGAACAAGATAATCCTAACAGGGCGAATGCATTCTAGTGGCCATAAAAAGAAGCTTTTCAATAAAATCTGTAAGTTAATATGTAGGCCGGCGTGCAGTTCGCAGCCAGTTGGCCATGATAATTCACTTTTTGGCTGCTAGATGTCTCGTACAAATCCGCTGGCGAATTTTGTTTTAATTAAATATATATTTTCCATTGTAATATGCACAATATAACACTTAATTTTAAAACGTCTGAGTCATTATAAAACAATATATACAAAAATGTCAAGCAAAAAAACCTAATTCGGATGGGGTTTGAACCTTAACCATATGAGTGATAGGCCAACGCTTTACCATGCAGCCAAATGTGCCAACGTTCATTGTCCAATATCAAATGAGTTTCATTCAACATGTTAGCAAATAATGATTTAGACTAAACGATTTCATCAGTGGAGTATATTATATAGCATTTCATACAAAGTTTATTTATTTTGTATCAGTACGCTATATTGCATACAATACTCAAACTAGTGAAATATAAGTCAGGCACAAGCTATTAGCTGCCATCTTGCCTTGTACCTGAGATGGCTCAGCTTTTTAAAATCACTTCTGCACTACAGTATTACAAAATAAACTTTTAATTTTGAACGTGCCTCTTCCTTTAGAACAGTTAAAACTATTCTCGTTTCGATAATCGGAATTGATGGGTCCCATGATATGGATTATTAAGTTTGCATAATTTACACGGCCGCCATCCTGAAATGGTATGGCGGATGATCTTGTAGTTTGGTCACAAGACGCGTCCTATATGAAGGTATGTTGTTACGAAATTTGGTAGAGATCGGATGATTTGTTTAGTCTTTATTTGATTTTACGTTTTGAACGTTTGAGTGGCAGTTTTGGTAAAGCTGGCGGCGATATAAAACATGTCACTGAGGTGCCCTTTGCTAGAGCTACCACTGTCCCAAATTTCGTTCAATTCGGTTTCACCATGTTTGAATTGATATGGGGGGACAGACATTCAGAGTACACACACACAGACACACAACTTTTGGCCCTGTGTAGATCTCATAAGTTTTCGGCCCGTTCGACGGAACTCTTACTGTTCCTACAGTTTGGGATTCGCAGCCGGGCATGGAAAAAAAATCAGCAGCGCTTTCGAACACATTTGATCAGATTATGCACTACAATGAATATTTGCTCAATTTTCGTATACGGAAAAATATTACGATATTACGCGACTGGCGCCATTCTCGGTCTGTTTGACAATATTTCTGCTGCCCTATCGAAGTGGCGGTCAAAATGTTCGCGTTGTACGGGAAGAGTAGCGAGTTGGTTTCACGATCTGCGTTGCACTCAGTCCCGCCGGCATTTCTTTAAAGCCTTGTTCCCACGGCCAGTGACTTGGCGAGCCTACTCACAGACGGGTAGTCTGTTGTGGCCTGTCGTATCCCGACCAAGTCGTTCCCATGGAGCGGAAAGGCTCGCGGCTTGGCGAATCTCGAGCCGAGCGGCCACAAGTCTAGTAGAAGAGTCACCACAGCTATATAGTAGATACAGTGTTCAGTGTGTTTATAGATGCCAAAAAATGGATTTGGACAGTGATGCAGAGGAAGTAGCGTGTGCCCTAGCGGCATATGTATTATTGAGTGGCGATTGTTTGAAGAAGAAGAAAACAAGAACAGCTCGCAAAAGGCGTTGGTGGATGGGAACACTGAATAAAAGTCGTGAAAGGTAATTATAATTGACTAGTTAAATATAAAAAAGTAACTAGGCACCTGTAAAATATTAGTCGTGCTTCTCTTCTGCGAACCATCAGCCTAATCTAGCACTGAAAACAAAGAACAAGCCAGCACAAACTGCAACACACCACAACAGATCGTGGGGACTGGTGCTCGAGCTGTACTGCGGCCCGTCATCCGTTGAGCCACAAGCCTTTGAGGTACCAACAATACGCGGGAAAGGCGGAAAGGCCGAGCCACCGCGCCAGCCCGAGTAATAACGAGTCTTTGCGTTCCCACGGCGCAAGGTCTGGCAAACTACAGACCAGGCTCGCCGAGTCACAGGCCGTGGGAATGCGGCTTTATATTATATTTCGGCGGAAGGCGTTAGAAGTACGGCAGTCACTTAATATTATATATTATAGAGGGAGGATTGAATATTATCACAAAGGGACACAATTTTCTAACGAATGACCAATTACTGATACACAGTACTGTATTGAGAAATAACTAAGTTATGCAGAATATTAGTTTTTTCTTAATTGACCAGTTTTTATTGTAGTAAGATAGGGTTACCAATTCCAATAAACATAGAAAGAGGACCGACTATGACAAAAAGAGGACACTGACTGGCTCAAATGGGAAAATTTTCCAAAAAAAAAAAAAAAAAAGGGGACAAATAATGAAAAATGAGCTATTTATACTTTATCCCCTTATATTTTGATGATTTTTTTTGTTCATTGTGCGTATTTTAGCCTGTAAAAATTAAGAACTTAAAATTGTCTGGAAAGTAGATGCAGAAGTTTTTCAGCAGTGCAATGTTTTTGATGTGTAACATCTTTCCACTCAGTTGCTGGATATTTTTGTGGGAGTGATTTTGAAAAAAGGGCCGGAAGTGGATCGGGCGGAAGTGTGTAAGACGCACTGCCAGCTGGCAGTGGCATCATGTGGAATGTTTATCATATATGGATTACTTTGTAACAGCAGAGTATCAAGAAGGCAGTGCGAGAGTAAAAATATCAAGTAGACAGTGTAGAAAAATACAGTCAGTCTCTGTTAACTTAGTTACTGGCAGGAGAGTGATGTAACAGCAGAGTATCAAGAAGGCAGTGTGAGAGTAGAAATATCAAGTAGGCAGTGAAGAAAATAAAAGAGTCTTGGAATTGTTATGTATTATGAGAGTGTAAAAAATAAAGATATTTTGTGTGTTGATGAATGTCAAGGATAATAAAAACGGTAACAACTTCAAGGTAGGATAACATGTCAGATGTTACACATCATATGCGACTACTGTAAGGCTCATTTTTTTTTAAGCTTAGTGACATAGATGACAAAATTCACTACATCTACTTTATAAGCGAGTTTGCTCAACTTCGACTAAAACGGTGGGACAAATGCAGGTAACTGAAAAATTACACTGAACAAAAGTCATCTTAATTAATTCAAGAAGATGTCTGCTTAAATGCCAGAATTTCTGCTTGAAACAAGGAGATTTTTTTCCTAGCTGAGGCTGAGCAAAAATTATCTTCTAGCATTTTTAAGCATAATTTTCTTTTAGTCAAGCAAACTTTTTTCAGTGTGTACCTAAACTTACTAGCAACTTAGGGTGAAAATTAAGGTGGTCAGTTAATTAAGGAAACTTTTTTTTTTTCAAAAACAAATAAAAATTAAAACTATACCTCATCCACGGAATCTGTGAAGTAAGTTTGTGCATGACCTCACAAGGAGGAAGTGAAAAGGGAATGCAATGGGCAGAGCTTGGGGCAGCCCAGCCATTGGCTGGGTTGAAGACAAGGTCGTGCCACCCTCCTGAGCTAATTAAAAAGTTGCATCGCGCCTCATTGGACCAATAAGCCGAGTCACTCCTGTGCACAGACTACAAGTTTTCACACTGGCACTTCGCAGATGGCTTGGAGGGAGTATAGATAAGTTTCGGTTCAAGAAACATAAATTCAACCAAAACAGAATAATTTTAAGACATAATAAAATAAACGGTAGCAGTGCACTTTAGGCAATCCTTTGTATAAAATTTAAAAAAAACTGAAAGTACCTGAATTAATAGTCGGGAGAATATCTGGAGAGGATTTAGTATTAGAATGTTCACTGCTCCGCTGCAATAGACCCACCATCCCACCTTAATAGCAACACGACTCATATAGTTGAAATCGAAGGTCTGACTACCATCTTTCTCACTGAGTCAGTAATGCTAACCCCACGCATTTGATACTATATCGCATCCGGCAGACCAATGGTTTTGTCTAGACCAATATTTTCGTCCAGACCAATGGTGGTTGGGTAGCGCGGCGCTGCGGGCCGCGTTTGCTAATGGATAACACCCCTGGTTTTTGTCACGCACAGTGGGGAAGTCACGCATCAATAATCGTTATCCAGGCCAATGGTTTTGGCTTTTATTTCATTATTCATGTTGGCAACGTGTCACATGGGTATGACGTAGTGTCCACGGTCGATGTAAAATGGTGGACGATATTCAAATGAACACGACCAAAAATGCTTACTTTACGTAAAAAGCAATTAAATTTCCGGTGTAGGCAGTGGGAATTGAAACAAATGAACTCGCTAGGACTCCCAGAAAGGTACTTTAATCATAAATGATATATTTTCAATAAGCTAAGCTGTTAAAAGTGATGAAAAGCGATGATGGTCTAAAATGCACAATAAATAAATAAACTAGAAGTGTAATGAGAGCAGAAATGAAATATGTACTGTAACTTTAAAGTACATAGGCCCAAGGTTAACAATAGGGTACTTTTTTCTTTAGGTTAGAAAGCACAACAAGCGGTGTATGTTGACAATTTATGCAGAATATCGCGAGAGCCAAGCGGGTGAGATGGAGATCGAGCCAGTTGCGACGGCAGTATTATATAAAAAATAATGTTGAGCAGCGAGACACGGATCAACAAAGACGACCGCAATGACGCGTTTCTAACGAAGTTGAGTGGCAATTGAATCCAAACTACAGGACATGGCATTTCACTACGAAAATCTCACATACATTGACCGGGAATCGAACCTGGTCCACCTTGGTGAGAGGCAAATAGCTTGACTGCCGCGCCACCACGAAAACCGACAATTTTTGATGTGTAACATCTTTCTGCTCGGTTGCTGGATAGTTTTGTGGGAGTGATTTTGAAAATTGGGGACGGAAGTGAATCGGGCAGACGTGGGTCGAACGGAAGTGGATCGGACGGAAGTGAAGACGCACTGCCAGAAAAATGGGACGGGAGTGAATCGGGCGGAAGTGGATCAGGCTGAAGTGGATCGAACGGAAGTGAAGACACACTGCCAGCTGGATGTACAATTGAAAATGTGTGTATTGGAAACAAGGCAGTGTGTGCTCTGCAGCGCGAGAATGTTATGGCAATACAGTAGGCAGTGCATTTAGCAGGCACTGGTTTGACGAGCACAGTGGCAAATGATTCACCGACTTTCATTTGCCATTGAGCAGTTTATGAAGCTTCACGTTCAAGGTTGAATGTCACATGGGGTAGGACAAAGACGACAAATGACATTTAAGTAAGCGGCATTATTGTCAAGCTGTGGGTGAGTAGTCAAATATTAAATGCATAACAGAATGTTGTTATATGAGTGGAATAAAAGCTGTATTTTCATCATATGTGAGACTAGGTCATTTCATGATTGTAGGAAGCCATGTTTTGATTGTTTACGACGAACTGTATAAGAGCCTTGAGAATAATGAATGTTATAGTTACTGAGGAATGTGCTCACAGTATTTGAGAGTACTGACGACGTTGTGTGTCACTTTGTTATTATGAATTATTAATGTAAAAGGAAGGAAGCTTGTAGTTTTGCGTGTCCGTTAATCTCACGATCATGATCCACGGTACCTCCCTTTTACGTGGAATGCGAACCTCAGGACATGGCATTTCAATTCGAAAATCTCACATGTATTGACCGGGAATCAAACCCAGTCTACCTTGGTGAGAGACTAACAGCTTGACCGCTGAGCCACAAATGTGACAGTAGCATATCTCCAATTCAATCTATACATTCATCATAGTACACGTATGAAAATGGAGTGTAAATTAACATTTTAAGAATGTCCAAGTTGTGTAGTATACGAGTAGGATAACATGTCAGATGTTACACATCATATGCGAATACTGTAAGGCTAGTATCTTTTAAAAAAAAAAGACGCTTAAATGGTTTCCCAGGATAGGGGTCAAAACGAGGGCATGTCCGTGAAAAAGAGGACGTCTAGTAGCTCTAAGTAAGTCCAGGTTACTCATCGCACAGAATTATCACGTGTGAATTAACCATTTTCCCTAAATTTCATAAAATGTGTGTTTTGTTTAAAAAATTGTGTGCTGAAACGTATTTTTTGTACAATACAATAGTATAATGAATAAAAATTAATCTGCGATTTTTATTTTTTCCTTGAAGAAATTCACCATCACAATATTTTATTAGCTCTGAACATTGAAAATTAGAGATTTTTTTTTTAAGAAAAGCTCACAAATTTTTGATTTTTCCTGTCAATGTTCCTCTAGGTCTCTCTTTCTTCGTCAACTCTCCATTTTCACGGATTATTTCAGATACTTGACTGAGGTTTGAAATGTAGATAGCTGGCAGCCTTACACTATAATAGCAATAAAATAACTTTCATATGATTTCTTCAAACGCTCAACAGCCATAGTGTCATTGACTAAAATAAGATTGAGCATATTGTGCCAACCAAGGCTTCTTCCTAAATCAGCAAGATCCATACACTAGGTTAAACTATGAGCCACGGTGAATACAGCTGCACAGGTACAAAATAGGGGGTCTTCTCTTCTCATTCGGTACAAGGGGGTGGACCTTGCCTAATCTGTATAAAATTATGGACTTCCATCGTGCCTGGAATGAGCTCCCCAACTCACGTTTACTGTGTCTTGGATCAGCTAGCCACCGAGTTTCACAGAATGCCAGTACTTGATGGTGTAACCGAGAGCAAATATCTCCAGCTGGTATAGCCGTGACGGCTAACGCATACCCAGGCGGCATTCTTTCATCCCCCATAATCCTACGGCTCAATGCCGCCCAACTAGTAACGAGGGTTTAGTGTCGGCTTCCGTTCTCGACAACAGATGTCTCTTGTGATCTAAATGTATTTTCAAGTATATAACTAATGTGTTGGAAATAGAAACTTAAGAGCCAACTTCCACTTATACCCCTAACCCTCATAGATCAAATTTGGAACAGCGGGTTGGTCATAGACTGCGGAGGAGTAAACATCTATTATTATTACCCATTTATGATTTGATTGCCGCTGAGCATGGCTGCGCCACTGTTTGTTGATTATTGTAGCAGGAGCCCTGCGAGGTAAAGAGGAGGACACAGTGAAGACACAGTGCAGTCTGCACAAAAGTCAAGCAACACTGTGTGCGTTACATGTCTTAGAAGCGCACATAAGCATCACAGGAGCTCATGTCACCACGGACAGCTGCTGGAGCTGAGTCACATCCTACACGTGCAACTGTACCTGTCAACGAAGCAGTGTGACGTGTGGCACAAGTAAACAGAGAATAGTTCCCATCTCGACCGCCGGCAATCAATTCGTGATAGGGTAATACATCCTCTTCAGAATTTTCCCCAACCATTATCACAGGTATCTTTGCCAATTTCAGTAGTTGAATTTTTTTCCCCAAGGAGTAGCTAATGTCAAGTTCTACTAGCTATTCTAACGGATAAGTACACATAACCATAATAAAAATCAGTGTGCACGATCTAATCTGTAGGCATATCTATGACAATATTGTCCATGGCAGTTTTATTAAAGACAATGGAAAAATATTTTCCAACATTTTAATTAATTATTTAACTTAAGAACTTTTAAGAAATTTTAAAAGGGATTTTAAATAATGTTAAAGAAATTGTAAGCAACTTATATTGACTTTATTGCAATGTTGGTATTCTGAATAAGTACAGTATGCCAAATAATTGTAGGTATGAGATTACTAATTTTGAAAAAAAAAGGCCGATGATGGTCCCAAAAAATCGAAACATGTAGCCTAGGTCTATCAGTAATGTAAAAAAGTATTTAAAAAAACAAAATGTATTGAAAAGTGGATTCGAATTACAGTATTACGATCTAATCTATCATATTGTGTTGTGTCGCATAATTATTTACAAGAGCATAATATTCACACGTACACGCAAACCTGTAATAAAACATTAAGAATAGGCTAGTTGTTTTTTTTTTTTTTTTTCGATAACTAGATTCACTGTGAATCATAAATACTAGCATTAACCAGACAAGTTACACAAAGTATAACCACAATTCTAAATTTTGTATATAAATCTAAATTTCAACCCTAGTGATGAAGACAGCATGAAGGTCAAAACGAGTAATCCTAAATTTCCCCTTATTTATGTGAATAATAAGTAATACTGTACTTTTAATCTCTTTCAGGACATGTGTTAGTATCCATGCCCAATCATATTGGACAAATAGGGTGTTGAGTGAGTGAAAAGTATAAATTGACAATTTGTACAGGCAACACTGAAGAATGGCTTCAAAACTTCATGTTACATTGACCTTAGATTCTAAGTATTCTCCAGTTAAGTAACTTAGGTTATCTGGACTGTAACCTTGACCTTTATACCCACACTATATTACAAGGGACATGACAACCATTTGACAAAGCCACAAACATTTCTACAGTGGAGATTGGTTACTTCAACAGCAGTCGATTTGAATTATCTTCAAAATAAAGTTTATTTCCTTTGAAATGAATGAATAAATTTCCTGTTGACGACAGTTAATATAATAATAACCTCTGGCACTACAGCCCCTGAAGGGCTAAAGATTATTGATGCGTGACTATCCCCACTGTGTGTGACAAAAACCAGGGGTGCTTATATTGGCCGTGCCGCACTAGAATACGCGCAAGAAACTTGCCATAGAATCCTGCGCAGATCTTCGGCAATGATCGGGTGGGCTCGGTAGTGGCAGAACACACCCCTCCCACTTTGCTTCAGTAGCTAACTGGCAGCAGTTCTGAACAGACCGTCTGCCCAGCCTGAGACTTGGCATGCTAAACTGTGACTTGGGTTCAAAGTTTGATCTGAGCGTGTGTATATAATGCCTTACACAGTAGTTATTACCTGAGCTAGGACAAAGTAACCTATACCCTCATTAGCCTATATTGTTTGCTGCTTCTTGCACTCTACGCTCGAATTACAGCTGTAGACCGCTTCTCACAACGAGCCCCCAGGGTTGAAGAATGCAGTGAGCAGCAAGCCCGGTAATCAGCATTTGGGGAACACACTGGAGCCCCGCAATGAGCACTGAACTACGCCGATTGATATTGGTCTCTGCGCATCGTTGAGTTATGGCAAGCTCTTCTTGCGGGTATTCTACTAAATAATTATTGACCTAGGCAAAAACCATTGGTCTGGATTAAAATATTGGGCTAGGCAAAAACTGAAGTTGAGTTTTAGCAGATGGGAGGATGGGCATGGTAATGTATTAGCTATTAAATCATGTCATTGTATATTTAATAAATTAAGTAACTTGTTTTGCTTCTTATACAAAGAAGTATCAAGGATTGAAATTAGAAATTGTTATTTCGCAACTCGCCCAATTCATGATCAAACTTAGACTGCTGCTTGACACACTTTCACATTGACTTGGCGGCGCTTTTTCGTTTTACGATCCTGGATGTGAAGTAACTTAGTACCGTATGAGTGGGGTTGGCAATACTGTACTTGTCTATAAATCAGGCCTATAATGAAGGACTCAGCTGCCATTCCCTTATTAGATCATGACTTATATAGGTAAAAAAAACAGCTGTGTCTGCCATTATGCGCGTGCATTATCATCAAAGACAGTACGGTATTGCCAACCCCGCGCTTATGGTACCGGTGCTACTAAATGGTTTTTTATTAATTGTTTAGAATACCAGAACCAAACCAGAACGTGGTAGATTATTGAACATATATCATTCACATACGGTACCTTTCTGGGTGTCATTAGGAATTGAAAATACTGTCAAATATCACTGCTGCACATTGAAAATACTGTCAAATATCACTATCTATGTCTACCCCTTATTATTCCCGTTTTCCAACGGGGTCGGGGATGAGATGCGATGGAAGTCTTTGTGGCGATGGTTTTTACGGCCGGATGCCCTTCCTGACGCCAACCTAATATTGCTTAAATGAAGGTTTTTATTTGTAGCTTATTCAACGATGGCAGATGTTTGTGACCGACACATTGTCGTCACATTGCGTTGCCAACATGTCCGATACAAAATACAACACCCGACACACGTAACTTTGTAATTATGTGGGTAAAAAAAATAATTGGCAAAACCATTGGCCTGGATAAAGATTATTGATGCGTGACTATCCCACCGTGTGTGACAAAAACCAGGGGTGTTTATATTAGCTAACACGCTACCTAACAATTATTGGTCTAGGCGAAAACCATTGGTCTGGATGAAAATATTGGTCTAGGCAAAACCATTGGCCTGGATAAAGATTATTGATGCGTGACTACCTCCACTACAGTAGAGACAAGGGAAGAGTACCAGGGAAAAAAGAAGGAGGCGAAGAGAGTAGTGGCTGAGGAGAGAAGAAAGTGGATGGAAGAGTGGACAAAGATGATGGAGGATAGTGAAGGTACAAAAAAGGTCTTGTATGGGATGGTAAAAAATAAGAGGCGGAAGGATCCTACGGATTATGTTAGAATGGTGAACAAAAGGGGACAAGAGATAGAAAATAGGAAAGAACTGAAGAAAATGTGGAAAGAATATTTTGAAGAACTTCTGAACCCAAATGGAAAAGATGGAGAGGAGGAAGAAATCGGGGAAGAGGAAGATGAACTGCAAACAGAAAAGGACTTAACATGGAAAGAAGTGGAAGATGCAGTGAACAAGATGAAAGGAGGGAAGGCACCGGGTGTGGATGAGTTGAGTGTGGAGATAGTGAGAGCAGCAGGAGAGGTGGGGAAACAGTGGTTGTACCGAGTGATGAGGACAGCATGGAAGGAAAGGAAGACCCCAGAGGACTGGAAAAAAGGAATAATTGTCCCGATCTTCAAGAAAGGTAGTAGAACAGATTGCAGGAATAACACTGATGAGTCATTGTACAAAGATCTTCGAGAAAGTTTTGGAAAAGAGAATTAGGACAAGGATAGAAGGAGGGATGAGGGAAGAACAACATGGCTTCAGAGCAGGAAGGTCCACAGTGGATTTGATTTTTGCTGTAAGGCAGTTACAAGAACAGCACTATGAGTATGGAACAGATCTACTGATGGCCTTCCTGGACATTGAGAAAGCATATGACAGTGTATGCAGAAACAAAGTATGAAAGTCCCTGGAGGATAGAGGAGTAGAGAAATGGACTATAAAGAGGATAAAGGAGATGTACAAGGGAAGCGTGAGCTGTGTGAAAGTGGGAGGAGAGAGATCAGACTGTTGGAACAGAGAAACGGCCTAAAACAAGGAAGTGCACTGTCACCGTTACTTTTCATTGTGGTGATGGATGACATAATAACCCGAGTGGCACAAGTAATTGGGGAAGGAAAGATGAAAGCAATGGTGTTTGCAGATGATTTGATGATTTGGGGAAACAAGGAGGAGGAGGTACAGGAACAGTTGGACGTGTGGAAAGGAATAATACAAGGATATGGGATGAAATTTAGCATAAATAAGAGTGAGATGGTGATCACAACAAGGAAGAAGGAAAGAACCACAACGGGAATAACAATTGGTGGGGAACAGCTGAAGAAAGTGGAGAGTTTTAAGTATCTGGGAAGCCTGATACAAGATAATGGAAGAAACGATAGAGAAATAAATGAGCGGGGGAGGCAGGCAGAAGCATTTCGGAGGAGTGTGAGAAGCATGTTATGGAGCAAGGATGTCCCTCAGAACAGCAAAAAGATCATATATCGGACGTACTATGTCCCTATCCTGACGTATGCCTCGGAGACCTGGGTTATGAAAGGAAGGGAGAAGAGCAAAATACAGGCCAGTGAGATGAGGTTCTTGAGAAGCAGTATTGGAGCTACAAAGATGGACAGAATAAGAAATGAGAGGACCAGAGAATTAATGAAGGAGGAACCATTACAGGATGGTATAGAGAAATCTAGACTTAGATGGTATGGACATGTAAAACGAATGGAGGAGAAGAGGATACCCAGGAGAGTACACGAGACGAAATGGGAAGGAAAGAGACCGAGAGACAGGTGGCTGAAGGGGGTGGAAGAAAGCGTGAAGAAGAGAGGAGAAGACTGGACAAGGGTGGAGGCTGAGAGATGGTGGGAAGACAGAAGACGTTGGAGAGGCTTGTGTTCCAAACAGACCCAGCCAGTGGCTGGAAACTGTGCAAGATGATGATGATGACTACCTCCACTGTGCATGACAAAAATCAGGGGTGTTTATATTAGCTAACACCCCTTGGGAGGGCCGTTCTACATAACAATTATTGGTCTAGGCAAAAACCATTGGTCTGCCGGATGCAATATAGTACTGAATGCATGGGGTTGGCAATACTGTACATGATGCTAAAAATGGCGGAGTCAGCAAGAATTTCATCTATAAAAGTCGTGATCCTTTTTGGGTTGGCTGGGTGGGTTACAGACAGCGGAGGAGTAAACATCTATTACTATATCATCTCTTAGATTTTTCGCCTACCATTACTACAGGTATTTTGGCTAATTTCAATGCTTTAAGAATTTTTTACTTCGGTTCCAGTGTTCTATACCGTTACTGGATTTTTGTCTACAGGGGTCCGCTAGCTTACCACGGCCAAGGCCGCACCTCAACCTAACCATTCTAACCTTAGTTTTGTCCAATGACAATGGTTTTAGCCTGCGGACCACGTTAGCTATATATACATTCCTGGTTTTTGTCACGCACCAATAATCTTCAATTAGTGTGGTGTACTTTGTATCCCACAAGTTGGCAACAATGTGTGCGCCTCAGTGTGCCGTTGAGTGCGCCTTGTTGCCAGTTGAGTGAGATTCAAGTACAGTAACTCACTGTCGGAACATGGCTACCATGGTTAAAAGAGCGATAAATAAAAACCCATATTTACGTAATTTAGCACATATTCATGTGCAGTAGTGACCAGGGTTACTTATTTGAATTGGTAATGTCCGCCAGAAGATGAAACAAGGTAAGTTACAGCATGTAAAAGCCTTATTTTGGCCTCATTCAGAATTAATATATTTACAGTGGACAATCACCACTTCAACAGTCCAGCATTTCTAAAACTATACCAGTTGAAAGGGGAAATGAACATATACCAGTCGTATCCAAGTGTATGTTTCTTTCCTGCATTACTAATTTGTATTCACTCTATGGTGATGTCGCTGGAGACTCAACAGACCAATTCTGGCATAGAACATACGGCCACACACAATGCAGATGATGGAAGGTGGAGGACGTGGCAATATCTGGTGCCTCTTTCTCCACTGACGAGTTTCCATTTCCTGCCTTCGGCGTTCTTCTTCAAAATGTGAAACCGTAGCTGAGGTTGCTGCACGCCATCGTGCACGATCTTCCGCAAGTGTATGCCAATTATCAGGATCAATGGCTGCACTCCTCAAGGTTTGTTTAACCCTTTGGCTTTCAAGGTAACGATCTATCGGTACCCACGGATCCTGCAAAAACTGACAGGGTAACGATCCATCGTTACCCGTCTTTTTTACTATTAGTTCATTATTTACGCGCCAGATAGTAGCATTTTTGCACGGAATAAGAAGAGTAGAGTTGTATCTCACGTTATACTCCACGGGAACTTCCGGCTAACCGTATTTATCGATAATCTTAGAGTCTGAAACATGTGCTCACTGTTCCGAATCTTGTTTACATCATGGTCGCCGGCAAACTTCCGTTCACTTCTCTTGTGTTTTCGTACGTGATTATGTAGTAAAATTAAGTTATATCGTAGGCAATATATTTATTTAACGTGTTAGTTCATTATTTATATAGTTTTCTTATGTAATTAGGTGCATAGTGATAGTGAAGTGTTAGATATAGTTCAGTTAGATTAGGCCTAGTTATTTGCCGTGTGTGACATTGCCGAAAGACTTCATTTAGCTGAAGATGATATCACTGAATATCTTGATAATTATTCAAGTGATGATGATGTTACTCTTTCCGAATCGGAAAGTGTAGAGGATAATGAAGATCCAGTAATATCTTCACAGGTGAGTGCTAAATATTATTTATAAGAAATCTGTGTTTTATGCAAAATTGGCTGACATTTTTCAGTGTTACATCATTTTAACATTTTAATTTACCCTTGGATCTAATGCACATAGACTCTTGATATTTACTATGCTGGTAAACAATATTATAGCTTTCCTACTGACATGAATAACAAACTTGGGCTGTAAATACCATTTTCTAGAATTACTTCCAAACTTTCAAAATCTGAAACTTGTAATTTTGATTTCACATTTCTTATTTTTTTTACATTAAACCCTTTTGGTTTAGAGAAGGAAGGAAGGAAGCTTGTAGTTTAACGTGACCGTTAATCTGTAGATCATGAGCCACGGGACCTCCTTTTTACGTGGAATCCGAACCACAGGACATGGCATTTCACTTGGAAAATCTCACATGCATTGACCGGGAATCGAACCCGGACTGCCTTGGTGAGAGGCATACAGCTAGACCGCTGAGCCACCATGCCCCCCTTTTGGTTTAGAGACATGACTTACTTACAGTAATAATAAGTGATATACACTCTATACGTTTACCATCTTTCATGTTGATATCTTCATTGGTGTTCCTTCCATGTAATTTTAAAATAAGTGTGTGCATAGTGTGGTAAATATGGCTGTCAGTTTTGACACATCCATCAGCTGAGAGCTTGAAAGCAAAAGGGTTAAGCTGGTCTTTGTAATGCTTCCAAGGTGCTCCTAGAGGTCTCTTCCCCGTGCTGAGCTCGTTGTACAGGATTTTCCATGGGAGTCTTTCGTCATTCATGCGTTGGACATGACCGATCCATCTAAACCGGTGACTAATGATGATGGCCTCTATGCTCTTTATCTCTGCTCTCTCGAGAACCACAGCATTCGTTATATAGTCATCCCATTTGATGTGCATAATGGAACGGAGTTTCTGCAGGGGAAAGCGTTCCAGTTTTTTGATGGTCAGGCGGTATAGGGTCCAGGTCTCACATCCATAAAGCAACGTAAAAATGACAACAGCTTGGTATACCATTGGTTTTGTACAGATTCTGAGAGACGTCCAAACGCTGCATGCGCAGCATGGATACTGTTATCCACATCCATCTCAACAGTACATTGCGTAGACAGAATACTCCCAAGGTATGAGAAGTGATCGACTTGGTCCAAAGATGTGCCCGAGATAGAAATATCAAAACCTGGGATAGCGGTTCCAGGATCAGGTTGAGCTAATACTTTGGTCTTCTGAATGTTTATGGTAAGGTCAAAACGTTCATATGCACTCCTGAAACAGTTGACAGACTGTTGCATCTCTTCAGATGTATGGGCTGGTGAGGCATTGTCATCGGCATACTGCAATTCTGTAACCTGGAGAATATTGGTTAATCTTTTGGAACGAAGTCTGGTCTGGTTGAATAGCCCTCCATCATACCGATATTTAATTTCCACACCTGTGTTGTTTGCAGATGCTGTCTCATAGAGCATGGCCGTTAGGTATAGGGCAAAAAGAGTAGGTGTAAGAACACAGCCTTGCTTCAGCCCATTTGTGATCGGATATGATAGTGTCCCCAGAGAGAAGGTATGGGAAACCATGGTTAAGAAGAGACTTGGAAGAGAAATGTTGGAAATGGTGCAAGCAATGTACAACAACTGTGTTAGCAGGGTACTGACCCCAGTTGGAAAGACAGATTGGTTTAGGAACAAGACTGGACTAAGACAGGGGAGTGTGCTGTCACCTCTCTTGTTCATAATGGTGATGGATGAAATTGTAAAGGAAACAAAGGAAGCATATGGACATAAAGAAATGAAGTTACTGTTATTTGCAGATGATATTGTGGTCTGGGGAAGAAACACCGAAGAAGTGCAAAAACAACTAGATGCACTGCACGAAAATATTCAGAAGTACGGCCTGAAAATCAGTATAGAGAAAAGCAAGACCATGGTGATGACAAGAGGGGAAAGACAAGGAAAGGGCACTGTGAAAATTGGAAGTCAGAGTTTGGAAATTGTGGACACATTCAAATACCTAGGAAGTGAATTGATGCAAACTGGTAGGTTGGACATGGAGATTGGCAGGAGGGTACAGCAGAGCAATGCATTCTATCAAAGTGTAAGAAAACTTGTTTGGGATAAGGAAGTACCAAGGAAAAGCAAGGAGGTAATGTATAAAGTGTACTATGTTCCCATATTAACTTTGCAGCTGAGACTTGGACCCTGACAAGCAGGCAAGAGAGTAGAATCCAAGCCAGTGAAATGAAATTCCTAAGAAGTATGATAGGAAAGACAAGGAAAGACAGAGTGAGGAATGAAGATGTTAGGAAGGAAGTTGGGATGGCAAAACTAAATGAGAGAATTGAGAAGAATAAACTAAGGTGGCTTGGACATGTAAAGAGGATGGAGGAATATAGAATACCAAGACAGATGCTGGAGGCGAAGTGCAAGGGTAAGAGAGCAAGAGGAAGACCTAGAACAAGGTGGATTGATTCAGTGAAGAACAGCGTAAGTAAAAGAAATCTGGACTGGGACAAGATCGTGGAAGAAGAATGGTGGAAGGACAGAGGAAAGTGGAGAAGTGCCATAAATACCCCGACCCGGCAGGAGCTGGATAAGGGGAAATGATGATGATGATTCTTCTGAGACACCATTCTGATACAGCACCTGCCCGACCATACCATCATGAAGAGCCCAAATCACTCCAACAAAATGTTCTGGACATCCAAAACGCCCCAAAACCAACCACACTGCATTTCTGGGAACAGTATCAAAGGCTTTTTCAAGATCGTAAAAGACTAAGAACAGGTGTCATTTCTTCTCTGCATTTCTCCTGCAGTTGTCTTATACAAAAGATCATGTCGACTGTTCCTCGGGAAGTACAGAATCCACACTGTGATTCAGGAAGTATTCTCTCTGAGATAGTTTGGAGTTGATTCAGTAGGATTCTGGCAAAAACTTTTCCTACTATAGAAAGGAGGGAAATACATCGGTAGATTCCACAGATACTGCGATCGGCTTTCTTGAAGATAGTAACAATGGTGGCGTTCTACCAGTCTGGAGGTATTTTTTGGGTTTCCCATATTAAGAGGAACAGGTAAGAGAGCCTGGTTTTTAGGGGTAAGCCTCCATTTTGAATGAGTTCCAGAGGGATGTTGTCTGGACCTGGAGCCTTCCTTGGTTTCAGGTTAATGCAAGCTTTGTCAAATTCACGGAAATTCGGAGGTATTGCCATCCAGGGTTGAAGAGGATGTTGAGGAACAAAACGTCGAAAATATTCAGCCGCGGTAGAGGGACGATTTAAGAGTGAATTGAAGTGTTCTTTCCATCATTTCAAAATGTCCTGGCTGTCAGCAAGTATCGTGGCGTTATCACCATCTTTTAGAGTACCTGACGAGGAGCGGATAGGTCCATACAGCTCTTTCAGTCCCGCATAAAAGTTGCATAGGTCTCTAGAGTCTGAAAAATTCTGAAGTTCTTTGGCTTTAGTTTGCCACCAGTTGTTTTTTATCTCACGAATTTTAGCTTGACATGTCTGCTTTAGTTCCTGAAATTTCATTTGATTCTCTCTGGAGCATGGGGTTTGCGAAAGGGATAGACCAGCATCCCGTTTAGCCCTGAGGAGATTCAGAATTACTTCATTGTTGTCATCAAACCAGTCTTGGCACTTCCTCTTCTCAAAGCCGATAGCCTCCTCTGCTGATTCTGTAATGATTTTCTGAAGCGTGGTCAATTCACAGTCAACATCCTTTGTATTGAATGGATTGTTGGTCAGTTCTTCTTGAATAGTGTATCGGTATCCTTCAGCAACAATTTCATTAAGGAGCCTCGAGGTGTTTAACTTTCTCCTGGACGGATTCATGAAGTGGGAACGTGGTCTTTTGTTGATAGCAATCCTGAATCGACTAATCAAGAGTCTGTGATCTGTCCAACAGTCATCGATGTTTCGTGCTGCCTTCGTGATCAGGACATCATTCTTGTCACGCTGTCAGGTGATAACATAATCTATCAGATGCCAATGTTTAGAACATGGATGATCCATGTAAACTTGAAGCGGTCCGGGAGTTAGAAATATGTGTTGGTGATGTAGAGTTCATGCTCAGCACATAGGCCAAGGAGTAATAGGCCATTAGCATTACAGTTCCTTATACCATGATTTTCCATGACTCGTCCCCATAATTGACTGTCTCTCCCCACTCTGGCATTGAAGTCTCCTAGTAGTAAGAGTTTGTCAGTGGAAGGCACTCTGGTGAGGACCGTGCCTACCTGGTGGTAGAAATAGTTCTTGGAGTACTCATCATCCATAAGAGTGGGGGCATATGAGGAAATAAGTGTAATGAACCTGCCTCTCGAAAGAGTTATACGGAGAGGCAAGAGTCTTTCATTTATTGCAGAGGGAGCGAGTCAATGTTCTTGCACCAACATAGTTTTCACCAGGGCCGTGGAGAGCGAATACGGGCCCTAGAGCTAGGACTTACGGTGCGACCCCCGCCCCATATTATTTTGTCCCCGTGACATCATGTAAATATCAAATTTGCTTTTTTTAATTCTTAAAGCCCATTAAAAAACTTTGAATGTTTTAATATACTTTTTTTCATGAACTCGTAATCATGAGTACTGCAAGGAGACCCACTAAGTCCGTTACTCTTCAATAACATGACCCACGATGTTGTCTTCAAATTAAAGGAGGGAACACAGAGAGTAAATATATATATTTATGCAGATGACATGGCCCTGGCCTCCGATAATATAGAGGAACTACAGAAGGGAATAGATCTTGTTGAGAAATGGGCGGAGGAGAATGAACTAAGGATGAATGCTCGGAAGACTGAATTAATTATATTCAGAAATGGAGGAAGGCTGAGGAAGGATGACTACATTGTTTGCGGGGAACACATACTAACGCCGAAAAAACAATTTAAGTACCTTGGAATTACTATGCAAGTCACAGGGACTTCCTTTATGGTTCATATAAAGGAGAGACTTGCAGCAGCACTTAGAAATATAAGCGACATCAGACATTTACAAAGAATGTCAGTAAATTCAGCTATGGAACTTTTCAGAGTCAAAGTACTCCCATCACTCACGTATGGGCTAGAGGTCATATGGACTTATCTATCAATCAGGCAATTAAAAGACATTGAAAGTTTGAAATCAAGGTATTTGAAAAGGGTATTGGGGGTATCAAAATTCGCTCTTTCACAATATGTGTATGCTTCAGCCAGAGAAACATTTCTGGTAGAAGACCTTCGACTGCTAATGCACCTACCATCCACACAGGCATGCGTAGACCAGTTAACCGAACTTTGCAGAGAGAGAGACTCCATCCCAGAAAGATTCTTCGTAACAGATGCAATGTTATAAAGAGAATGGATGCGACCCGAGTATGAGCTGAGGCACCTAGTGACCAGATTTGCGATCCATGGCTTCCACCATCGCATCTGCACTAGGAAATCCTTCCATCAGCCCAGCCAGGAGTGTGTTTGCCGATTATGCAACAATCAGTTCGATATATATCATGCCATGGAATGCAGTAGAAGACTAATATCACTCACTCAGTTTTGTTTAGACGAGGACTGATTAAGTTGTCTTGATCAAAGTGCAGTGTAGTGGAATGGGTAAACGGACTTGATGAACACAAGTCTCTGGTGTTACCTAGGTACACGATTGATTCAATATTGTTCACATTGTTATAATGTTGTTCCTATCTATGGCCATTGGTCGCAATAAATCTTTTATTATAATATACTTTTTTAACGTTCTAATATTGTTAATTATATATTAGCAATGTCGTTGTTGTTGTATCTGTCCGAAAAGTTTACTCTCTCTCACCACAAGAACAAGTTCAACACCTTTCATAATTTTATGTACTAAAATTCGTACTTTCGAACTTCATAAAATATGTATCTTAGTGGCTATTAGATCGAGTTGAAATGTTAAGAAACGTTTCTCCCTGTAAACAGTGGAAACTTTACTATTCCTCTGACAGCGAAGATATGAAGATAATGGTTATTTACATGTTCTCATTATAGTATTTTGTAGCATATTCAATTGACTCGGATACATTGAATATAATAAAATGTAAAATTTGTTGCCAAATAGGTAGAATTGGGTAAATTCATCTACTCTGGGGTTTTCTACTTTCGCGGGCCCCTCAGTAAGACCGGGCCCCAGGGCTACAGCCCTGTTTGCCCCTCCCTCTCGCCGGGCCTGGTTTTCACTGCAAAACCTACACCACGAATGTGATGTTCCTCTTCCTTTTTTCCCTTCCAGAAGATGGTATACCCTGTTGAGGTGTCGCTGATTTTACCTTCCCCTGCAAGTCTGGTTTCACTCAGAGCAGCAACATCGATATTGAGTCTATCCAGTCCATGGGTGATGAGAGCAGTTCTTCTTTCTGGTCTGTTATTATTGTCGTTAAGGTCAAGAAGCGTTCTGACGTTCCATGGGCCAATAATTATCGATTTGGTTTTGCATATCTTTCGACCGCAAAAAGGGGAGACCCTCTGGGTGCGGTTTCCCAGACAGGTTTGGAGAGCGACTTCCGATGTTTAACCCACATTTTCTAGGGCCTTCCCCATTCGGGGTGGGCAGAGGTGCTCCTAAATAGGCCTGCCCAGTCACAGATGCATGACCGTATCCCTGAGTAGTCACAGGGTCTCAGAGAAGCGACCATCACATATCTATAATCAAATGTTCTCAAAAGAGAATAAAATGAATATTGTCCATTGAGCCATTATAATTAACACATAAAGTGATAAAAATGTCCTGCATAACTTTATGTGTTAATTATAATGGCTCACAGACAATATTCATTTTATTCTCTTTCGAGAACATTTGATTATAGTCAATGCCAAAGCAAGGTTTATTGTTTTGGAGTGGAGTTTTTGACTCCCGTGGTACACTGGCATGCTCGTGACGTGGGTACATATATTTGCAAAGCGTCTTGCATGGCCTTCTCAGTGTGTGCCTGCTACGCGTCTTGGTAGGTGTGCCTTTACCAACTGAAGAGCCCAATTGGCACACTGGGGCGAAACGCTAGCAATTTGTTGATTTATGCAGGACATTTTTATCACTTTATGTGTTAGTTTATTCATCACACATCTGCCGCCAACTAGAAGCTTCCAGTTTACCCAAACCTGCTTCCGTCGCCCTTATCCCATCGCCATTGGACTAAGAGGAATGGCAGGAAAAAGGGCCACAGGCGTGACTTTGTTTAAGGTGGATCTCTACTTGCCCACACACTATGATTCTGGAACAATTATCTGCGGCACATAAAGAATGAGACATGCAGATTCCAGCACCAGAACTGCAATGGACTGCCGCTAACTCGGGAAAAGGCGAGTTGCGCCTTTACAGCCAGTCCATCTGGCATGGCCTCTTCCGCCTAGACGACCGTTGGGAACCTCAAAAATGAATACACTCCTCATCCACCCGTGTTGCCATTGGGCCTTAGTTTTACCAGAGCCCTATTAGCCATCACTTTTCAGGGTTCCTGTAGGACCTTCACAGCTACCGTAGCGGTCCCGGGGCACATGGGAGTCCCCACTGTACCTCGCCCCTACAGGCAGTCCCATACTTCATAACGTTGCCCATCTCCCACGATGTGCATGAGGGGTTGGACTTGTGGGTGACCATCGCACACATACCAGTACATCAGTATTAATAATCACACCAATAGGCCCAACAGCTTGATGATAGTGATAATTATTGTTTAAAGGGGCCTAACATCTAGGTTATCGGCCCGGCAGCAGCTCAATGAGGTCCAACCTGACATCACTACGGTACAGTAACTTAATACTGTTGCCAAATAGGCCTAATAACCACATGGCCACTCACTATTCTTCACTCCTAGAGATCAAAGACCTCAATAAGTAAAACCCACTTCGTACCAATCATTTCTTTTTCCAGCTGACACTGGGTAACTGAATATTATTATAAAATATATTTCCAGCTGACAATGGGTAGCTGAATATTATTATTAAAATGTTAAGTTACTTGGAATGAAGGATGCTTTCTGTAGTTCTCATTACTTACCCAACTGCTTCTTGCTTTCTTCAAGACGCATTACCTGCATTTCAAATAATAAAATAAAGACAACGAATCCCACCACAGTGGTAAATATCCATAAGCGTGGTAACATAGTTCTGTGAAACATTGTATTCGCATGAATCTTCTTACAACCTAAGTACTGCACACTACCGAAATATATTACATGGGTTCCACAGTAGATTTTCTTCCCACGATGTTCTGGAAATACTAGTCACCAATCCTTGAAATGAGGTTATGGTATTCACTCAATTGTCACAAGAGTTCCCGTCTCCATCTGCTAATCATAAATTGGTAATTACAGGGCACCGAAAGACCACTATTTGAAAAACGAAATATGACTGAGACATTACGATATATTGACATTTTCATAACGACATTGAAATACCGTAATAACTTGATTATACCAAACAAAATATTACACGGATGACATGTTTACTCATGGAATCCGAGTTGACTTTTCTGACAGCACAGAGCGTTCACAACGTTCACAAACTAGCGCAAACCACATATATAATCTCTTAGAATGTACAGAAAATAACTTGCAGCTAATGGGAGAGCAGAGCCACCAGCATCAGAGACCTCATTCGGTCAGTGAAATAACTACTTGTAGAGATTCTTCTCTTCGCTTAATGCAACGAAGCGGTGCAGCGCAGCGCTTGGTGAAGCAAACCAACACGGAGACGGATTGGCTTGGATTATTATTTTATTATTATTATTAAGGATAAGTGCGCACAATGTGCATTACAATAATTATTTACAAAATTCTGTAAGCGATGACAACCTTTTACTACACACGAGAGCGTGGTAAGTATCGCATGACTTTTGACACAATTTACAAATGCACTTTGGTCTGGGCACATGGAACACCTCAGTCTCACAAATCTTGTGGTGAAAACCGTGCACCGCGAATCGGGTCACTGTGTGTCTCAAATCATAGGCAGTGCCCTTCCATTCTGTTGACGTCATGGCCGTAGTGGAGTAGAAATCAATTGGGATATCCTTCTTTTTTGCAAGTAGTTCTTGTAGCAAATCGTTGTATTGTCTTGTGGATGGTAGTTGGTGAACCAGTCGGAGTTCTTCTATAAAGAAAGGTTCCCCCGCTAGTTCATACGCCAGTCTCGATGGGGTGAATTTTGACAAACAAAGCAGTCTTTTTAAGAATAAGGTTTTCACTTTCTCTAAGTCTTTCAGGTTATTTTTGCTTAAATTAACCCATATTATATCCAATCCATACGTTGCAATTGGTGTAACTTTTGCTTTAAAGAGTCTCAGTGCCGATTGCAGGGACATATCCCTGAGATGACTAATGTCGTTCATTGATCTGACAGCACAGATCATTTTATCTTTGATGTGACGTGTAAATAATTTCCCTTGTATTTGCAAAGTAATTCCTAGATATTTGTAATGACTGGTTTGAAGCAAAGGTTCATCTCTGAGGTAAAGAATGTCATCTTTGGCAGTTCTTCCGCCCTTTCTGAATATCATTGCTACCGTTTTCTGAAGGTTTATTTCAAGATCGTTGATTTGGGCCCATATTGCAAGTTGATTCAAGCTGTCTTGTAGCTCTTCTCTTGACGACGAGGTCAGAACCATATCATCGGCATATACGATGATTTTGACTTTCTGGGAACGTAAGAGACATACCACATCAGCAGTCGCGACATTAAATAGAAGAGGGCTTAGAGGGTCACCCTGAAGTACTCCCATTGTTTGATCGATTGGATTAGATATAGTTATTCCGTTATCTATTTCTACCTGGTTGTTATGTAGAATATCCTTAATCAATCTGGTGATGTAGTGGTGCTCCAGACCAATCATTTCGGTGAGTTTCTTTACTAGTATGCTTCTATTAATGCGGTCGAAGGCCTTAGAGAAGTCTATGAAGACTGCATATACTTTCTGTTTTGGAAGCCTTAAAGTGTCCTGTATTATGTCGAGCAAGTAATTGACAGCTTGCAGTGACGATCTCTGCTTGCGGAAGCCAAACTGCTCTTCCGGAATTTTATCGTCTATCAGTTGTGTCAGTCTTGTTGTGAGTAATTTCATCATAAGTTTGAAGAGAGTATCTTCCAATGCAATGCCTCTATATGCATTAGGATCACTGGAGTCACCTTTCCCTTTATACAGCATTTTTATTCTGGATCGTCTCCATGAGTCTGGGATCCTTCCCTGACGTAAGCATTCGTTCATAAGATCGGTCCACGTTCCTATGAGCATCGGTGCGGCTTCTTTAAGATGTTCATTATAAATCGAGTCTGGCCCACAGGCCTTTCTATCTTTACTGCTTTTTATTGCAAGTGAAAGTTCCTCTACTGTGATGGGATCGAAAGCACTTGTGTGAGGGTCAGTATCTGGTCTGGTGTCTTTTTCTTGCAAAACGTGACCAAGGTGTTGTTCCCATGTTTCAATTGGTATGTCCTTAGGAAATTTCGGTTGTATAGGTTTCAGTGCTCTGAAGGGATCCTGTTCAATTTCTTCAATTAGTATTTTCTCCTTCTTTTCTAAAAATACTTTCTTAGCCTTTTTGATGATGATCTTATAGTGTTTCCGTAGATCTGCATATGTCTTCAGTGTTGTTTCCGTTTCCTGCTTTCTCACAGCGTGAAGAGCATTGATTGTTCGTTTCCTTATTTGAAAGCATTCTTCATTAAACCATGGCTTGGCTTTCCTTGGTCTTTCTTTAACTGAAAGCACAGAATTCCGCATGGAATTCTCTAAATTCCATAGTGCTTCATCAATGTTTCCTGCAATTATGTTATCATGTATGTCTGAGACCCTAATTGTTTGCAATTTGGTGAGATCCAATTTCCTCGATACTTTGCTTTTGCTTCTTAGCGAAGGAGTTATCTGTATTCCCTGGTAGAGAACTGTGGCAATGGGTAGGTGTTTTCTTACGGTGACATTGTCAATTGCACGCTGTTGGAGAACGGTGAAACCCTTATTAATGAATACGAGGTCAATTGTACTTGACCCATTTTGACATATGTATGTTTTTGTTTCTTTATTGTTAGTCAGTGTTAGGCCTTCTTGTTCCATGTAATGCAGAAGTGTGGACGTCTTTCGAGAAGGTACATCAATGCGACAGTTGAAGTCACCAGCTACTATTAGCGCATCATTCCTCGCTACATGACTTAACGCTACAGTTAGATCGTCTATTAAATCTTCTTCTCGAAAATCTGGTTGAAAGTACGCACAAATTATGTATAAAATTGGTGTCTTCACGATTAGTATGTTGTTAGTCCGGTGCTTCACTGTAAAAGGAGATAGGCTGGGTTTCAGCAGACAAGAGATACCTCCTTTAGGCCTTCCAATGTTACTTTTGATGGCGGTATTATGGATGCAGTAAAAATCTTTTGCTCCCCAGTCTTCTGTAAGAAAAGTCTCTGTTAACAGTACTATGTCATAATCATCAAAAATATTATTTGGAGCTAGTTGTAACGCGTTCTTTATACCTTCAATGTTCCATAGAATAATCCTTAATTTATGTTGCCTTTCTGCTATATTATTACTAGAAGTTCTAATTTCTTGTTCTGGGCACTCATTTTTTCGCACTTCATTATGCGAGACGTGCTCCCTCGAAAAAGGGGCGACGAAAGGAAAAACGTTTAACCAGTATGCGTTCTGGCCAGATTTCTGGCGTCATTGCTCTTTCCTTGTCCTCAAATGGGATGCCTATTTTGAATGCTTTACTTTTTCCTCTTGTTTCTATTTGCTCACATTCTATTTCCCCCTGTATGCCTATGTTTTTGAGGTGTGAAATAAGTGTCTTTGCTTCAGTTGTTGGATGAACTCTGCCTATGAAAAGCCATGCTTTACGTTCCGCTGGTCTTAGGTTACAAGTTATATCAAAAGGTTTAGTCCCCTGAATTCCTAGGTGTCTTGGTGAGGGAGTTCTCTCCACTTCTGCCATAGTATATTCTTCATTATCCTTCCTTAGTGTGGAGTGACGTTCATTTTTACTACCTGGATCCCTCTCATCCTGAGTCTGGAGTTTGTCAGAGTTTCCGTGGCTGTTGTTGGGATTTTGAAGACTTTGCTGTGCTGTCGGTGGGTTTGGAGCTTTCCCTTTTATTAACGGAGGTCTCTGATTGACCGCTGTCAAGATTTCTGTTTGTTGCAGTTGCGTTTCAAGCAGCAGTGACATTTTCTGCATCATAGTTTCTGAGACTTGGTCCATTTTAGTTTTCAGCTCCTCATAGTTTTCCTTGTTTAGATTTGTAGATTTCATATTCTGATCACATGCACCAACCATGGCTTCGGTAGTTGCTTGTGTTGCCATTTCGCATACCTGTTTTGTGGAGGAAGCGTTTTTTTCTTTCTTTCGTTGATTATCTTCCTGTTTGGTAGAATCCGATGATCGATTGTCCCTTGAAAGACATTGGCTTGTAAGTTTAGATATATTTTTTGCCATTTCATCCATTTTCTTGCACATTTCTGCACGCATCTCTTCTAGTTCTTTTTGCATGCTTCTTCCCGATTTATATAGAGTGAAGTCCTGTTCACAATTAAAACATAACCATAAAAGTTTTGATTTTTTCTTACTGGTTGACTTTAGTGCGTTAAATTGTCCTTGCTGCAATTCCGCACACGATAGATGATGCCATCTCTGACATGGCCCGTCACAGGTCACAGCTGTTTCGTTTTCCTCTACCCTCTTACCGCACACAGAGCAGAAATCAATATATAATTTAATGAATTCGCGTTCGCTTGGTTAAATGCGGTAGCGTGAAGTTTAAAATCGTATGAAAATATATTTTGACTTTGTGGCTGTAGTTTTATATGTGTACATGTGATTTTATGTTGAACGGAAAAATTATAAGTTTTTACAAGGATATTCAGCAGAGTTATGTGTGAAATTTTGATGAGGTTATGGTATTACATGGGCGGATATTTACACGACATTTTTAACAATCTTCCGTTACATATAATATGTAACACGCAAAAGCTTGCACAACTAGTTTCCTTGTGCTATTGAATATTGAAATACATACTTGACAACACAATTGGGTACGGAATCTATAAATGGGGGCTTCATAAATTCCATTCCCTGACCCGGTCGGTCGCCTGGATGCAGGCCGTGGATTTTCACTTCATTTAATAAATGTGCTACCTCGAGCGGCCTACTGCATGCTCTAAATAGTTTTATGTAGCCTAAAATCCCGCAATAGAAAACCTCAAAAACTTAGGAAATCACTGGTCTAACGTCGCACCTTTATTCAAGAAGGGCCAAAATATAACAAATTTTCACAATCAGACTCATATTATAATTTATAATTATTCTCATGACAAGACAGTGATTTTATAATTCAAACAAGTAAACATCGAAGTACATACACAGAAAAATTGCATCTATTTATAAGATCCTACTTGAAAACAAACTCGACTATGAGGCTTTTCTTTACAAAACCATCGATAACTTCATCATAGAAAGAGGACTGTAATCTAATTTTTGCAAACAATCCTTTTTCAATCGAAAACATACCTAATGATGATAGCCTCTCCTGACTTGGAATCGATCTGCAATATGTATTAATGCGTCTCAGTGTCGAAAAAGAATGTTCTGCAGGGGATGTAGCAGCAGGAATTGTTGCTACCAGTTTGATGAGCTTGAAAATCACTGCCATACCCATGTACAATTTGTTAGTATGCATAAGCTGCATTAAGTCTGAAACACTTTTCTCTTTCAAGTCAGGAGATGAGTACGGTAGGCTACATCACACTTAATTAATTTTTTAAGCGAACAATGTCGAAAAATTACCCATAGGTCTTTTCTAGGGCAGTAACATAACTTATTTCTGTGCTTCTCAAACAAATCACAATCCCGCAGTGAGAAGAACACAAATGTATTTATGTATTTGAAATGCTCTCCTATTTGGACAAGTGCATTGTCAATAATTTCATTGAATAGACGTTAGTATTTTGATTTTTCTGGTTCACCACTTATTGCACGATTTTTAGAGCACGGCTGTCCTCCATAAACATCGATTTTGGTATTAACATGCCCATAAAAACTATCAAAATCTTCTTCTCACATAGACTGCGTTTTTAAAAAGAGCTCAACCTTCTTGCCACAGTACTGTATATCAAAACTGTTTGTAAAATATTGAACACAGTATCGGAGAATGAAAAGATCTTGGAGAAAATTGTCAGCAGAAATCTAGTGTTGAACTTAAGTAAGAAGAACAAAAATCCTTGTGCTTTCAATGTAGTAGCTTTCTGTAGCTCTCAGCTGTAGCTTTCAACTACACATTGAAACGTGACAGCTCACAGCCGGCTTTGGACAGAAGGAACCTGCGCGCGCATACATTTCTCGCTGTGTCGACAGCTCCGCTGAAGCTCCTAAGACACTTGCAAGCCTCGCTGTACTCGCCAAGATATATGCAACATGCGATTCGTTTAACGCAGATCTATTACAGATACGGTACATATTGTAATTTTTAAAATCTCGCCTGGATTAGAAAAATATTGCACTTGCGCAGCAAGCATAGCATGCTCGGAGAAATCACCCCTGAATTCTTATGTGCTGTAGGTAGAGGATGGAGATTGAGGGAATAGCATTACATTAACAAATTCACAAAGAAATTTGATACTATGGTCCGGCTAGCTCAAAACTGTTTCCTGTTTCCTCCGGGAACAGATATTTCCAATATGGAATAGCATTACTCGAAAAGCATGAGCAATACATGTTAGCAAGGGGTAGAATGCGTACTGTAGGCTATATTAACGTCCAGAACGTTTGCCTATACCAAAAGTAAAAGAACTGAGCTACTAGACGCCGCCGCAGTCGGCTCTTGGCAACGAACATAGAAACCTAAGAGCGTTGTATACATTCTTAACCTATCCAATTTAGCTTCACACAGGTGCAATTAGTGGAAGGATCTTTAACATGCCATAAATCTATGACATGGGACCGCCGGCTTTACTTCCCCTCCGAAGGAAGGCATACTGAGGGATATTTAACGCTCTTAAAAAATCCGACGGCTTCGGCCGGGTTTGAACCCGGTATCTTGGGCATAGAAGCTCAGCATGTTACCGACTACGCCACCAAAGCCGCCTGATAAAGTGGGAAGCGGCTTCGGTGACGTAACTGGTAGCATGCTGAATGTCTATGCCCAATGTCGCGGTTTCAAAGCCGGCCGAAGTCGTCGGATTTTCTAAGAGCACTAGAATCCCTCAGTATGCTTTCCTTTGGAGGGGAAGTTCCAACGTTCGTTGCGAGTTGATGGTTGGGGTGGCATCTAGTAGCCAAGTTCACAGCTAGGTGTCGTTGACGGTTGTACCTGGTAGCAACATTAGGAACTACTGCTTGAAATTGACCGTCTGCAGTACTTACATGAATTAAGACTAATACAGCCATTACAATTCACACCGTGTATCAGACAGATTCTACACTCACCCAAAGTACACGGGGTTAGATGACCGCGTTGTCGCAGCCCCTAAACTGAGGAACCAACCAGAAGTAGATTTCGTTAGAAAGCTAACTATTGCAATGGGTACCATGTTTCGACTTCCGGAAAATTTCGACATATCTTCGCGTTTCACATCCCCAGGCCCCAAAACCACCGTCAGTTCAAAAGTTATATATAATTTATGTATGTATATGTATATCAGTTTATTGTGGACACGATAACTGCCGTAATTTTGTACCAATCACTTTGAATTTTTTACCGAATACGTATACCTATAAAATCTCGGTCGAGTTCGTTACTGGGCTAAATCGGTCGTTGGGGGGTGAAAATGGGGGGCTTTTTTTTTCGAAAAAGTGAAATATTGCTATAACTCTCTTAATATGTGAAATATCGAATCCGTTCAACATTCATACTATGTGTCGGATAAAGCCCAAAAATGTATGTTTGAAGAGTTTTTTTTATAGCACCAACCATTGACCAAAGGGGTGGGAAAAAGTGGGTTTTTCGGGAAACATTAATCATATCTCTCTTAATAGGCACAATATCAAAACCGTACAAAATGGACAATATTCCCATAATAATTACCTAAAACTTTTGTCTGAAAGAATTTTTGATATAACCCACCATTATGCCAAGGGATGAGAAAAATAATTTCGGAATTATAAGAAAATGCCAAGACCTATCAGTGGTTGCCATGGCAACACTACTAAATTGATGAGGGATGAGCCATCAGACGTTGCCAAGATAACGCACTTGCACGAGATCAGATTCAGATTTCCATCTAAGTGTGAAGCGGCTTCGGTGACGTAACTGGTAGCATGCTGAATGTTTATGCCCAAGGTCGCGAGTTCAAAGCCGGCCGAAGTCGTCGGATTTTCTAAGAGCGCCAAAAATCCCTCAGTATGCTTTCCTTTGGAGGGGAAGTTCCAACGTTCGTTGCGAGTTGCTGGTTGCGGTGGCATCTAGTAGCCAAGTTCACAGCTAGGTGTCGTTGACGGTAGTACCTGGTAGCAACATTAGTAACTACTGCTTGAAATTGACCGTCTGCAGTCCTTACCTGAATTACAGACTAATACAGCCATCCCAAAGTACACGGGGTTACATGACCGCGTTGTCGCAGCCCCTAAACTGAGGAACCAACCAAAATCTCTGCGGGAGATATAATTTTGCGTGAAGAAGTAACAGACCGTTACATAGTTGCACATCAGTGTCGAAACCTAGCATAAGGACAGTGTGACCACAAGTATAAAAATGGACCCCAAATGACAAGAAGGTTACCGTTCCCATAAGACAATAAAATGTTTAAAATAAGCATAAAATGACGAAAAACAAAGTTAATTAAGCTCCAATTATAAAATACCTTCTCGCATTAAATGAGGTCTGATCCTTCTACGAAAATCTGCATATTCTGCCTATTTTCGCCTATCCCCAAGTTTGTCCGGTGAAATCTACCTCCGCCTTCCGGCGTGCCGAGAGTTTTAGGTAATTATTAGGGGAATATTGTCCATTTTGTACGGTTTTGATATTGTGCCTATTAAGAGAGATATGATTAATGTTTCCCGAAAAACCCACTTTTTTCCACCCCTTTGGTCAATGGTTGGTGCTATCAAAAATCTTATTTGACATAAATTTTTGGCACTTATCCGACACATATTATAAACTTTGAATGGATTCGATATTGCACGTATTAAGAGAGTTATAGCGAAATTTCACTTTTTCGAAAAAAGCCCCCCATTTTCACCCCCTTCGACCGATTTAGCCCAGTAACGAACTCGACCGAGATTTTATAGGTATACATCTTCGGTAAAAAATTCGAAGTAATTGGTGCAAAATTACGGCAGTTATCGTGTCCACAAGAAACTGATATACATATATATATACATAAATTATATATAAACTTTTGAACTGACGGTGGTTTTGGGGTCTGGGGGATGTGAAACGCGAAGATATGTCGAAATTTTCCGGAAGTCGAAACATGGGACCCATTGCAATAGTTAGCTTTCTAATGAAATCTACCTAAAAGGGAAGGAAGCTTTTAGTTTTTACTTGATCGTTAATCATGTGATCATGAGCCTCGCGACCTCCTTTTTACGTGGAATCCGAACCACGGGACATGGCATTTCACTTCGAAAATCTCACATGCATTGACCAGGAATCGAACCTGGTCCACCTTGGTGAGAGGCCAACAGCTTGACCGCTGCGCTGCCACCCCCCTCCCCCTCATTGCCTATATCAAACAGAACAACTGTGAACATGTCGTCCAGTAGCGTGGGTCCTAATGAGCACTGTTGTTGCATAGAGACTGGCGAGAGAAACGAAGGGAAGACTCAGCTCTATGCTCACCGTATACACATGGCCTTCCCTTTAAACACAAGCCGCTTCAAATTTATGTGCATGTATGGGATGGAAGACCTAATCCTAAGAATAACCATGCTTACAACGGAGTGCGCACATTTTTACTATTGCAATATGAGGCAGATATTGTTATAAGATGTCACAAAAGTTATACGTGCACAAGTCCACCTCCAGGTGTAGCGACTAGCATTCTTGGCTATTGCCCAAGAGGTGCGGGTTTGTTTTCCAATTTAATTCTGGTCTGAGGGCTGGAAAGAGGTACAGTCAGCATTGTGAAGCAAACCTGAAAAGAAGTGGGTTGAATTCTCACCTCAGCCATCCTGGAAGAGTATCCCATGGTTTCCCATGTCTACTCCAGACAAATATTGGGATGGTTCCTAACATAAAGGACACGGCTGCCTCCTTCCCATTCCTCACCTGAATTACAATTGCACACACTCTAAAATAGACACCACAGATTATCAAGCAAATTCTATACACACATCCAAGTAACGGGGCTAAATGACCAAGATGACCAAGCCCCTCAAATGAAACATCATTATTAAACGTGACATAATCTACACTCCATGTCATTCTTAGTAACAAGGAAATACAAATACAGAGATTGAATCAGTTTTTATTTATCAGGGATCACCTTGTGGTGTAGTGGCTAGCATAGCCTAATTACACTGCAACAGCTCACCAGTGGAATTCAGTCCAGCGATCCCGCGCTTACGAAGCAGGGCTCTTCTCGGAAAAAGCTGAAAAGCGCACCTTACTACTTGCACCTGGTATATGCCTGTCCATGGCCTACACGTGTACTGAAGATGGTTAGAATCGGTGACCCATGCATCGTATCCTCCCCTTGTTAGCTGTCGCCCATGACATCCAGATTCGATTAATGACTCAGTCAAGAAATGTAGTTTTGGTCTGGTTTAGAACACGGTACAATATGCCTTTTGAGGTAAATCTGAGAAGAGGTGAGTTTCCTCACTTCAATTACAAAAGCACACACACTTTTGAATTCGAAAGCTTCTTTAAAAAGCCATACACTCTGAAATTTGTATTATTTGTCATCCTGCTGTGTAAAACTGTCTGCTGCCACTCGACTTCCTAAGGGACATAGGTATGAATTCAATATTTCAGTTCGCAGCACTTCTTAAAGCTTCACTACTGTACACTGCATTGATACACCAATACTGCCACTCAAGTTTGTATTTCCCCGGCGAACCTAAATATTTCAATGTAATATTTCTCACTCAATTTGTCCCTCCAGTTCACGTGCAGATGTTAACTCCTGAGCAGCTGATCGTAGCGTCACAAGCTTAGGACAGTCAGCTTCAAAAGTTTTAGCTCTGTAACATAGGGTCATCAAAATAATTGAATAAGTTATTATTTTCCTGCGTGGATAGAAATAAAGATTTCATACGGCACAGCGAGCTTAGCAAGTTCAGTTATCTAGGCAATGTTCTGTTCTATTGGCTGTCATGAGCGAGCGAATCTAGCTCCTACCTCATTTTCAGAGTTTTTTATATACTGTATAGTAAATTTATTCATCATGTATGAGTTAAAATGCCATAACCTTTTCGATTAATGCAGTTCAACCTCTCATGATAAACAAATGGAATCACATGTCACTACTACAGTGCTGCAAGTTTTGTCTTAATTTTTTGTGTGTATGTATATATGACTTACAATGATGAAAAAGAATGCCCCAATAAAGATGAATTATGCCCCTAATGTTGCCCAAATTCCTTCTGTTCCCTTTAGTCTGGAATTGAATAACCCGCAGATGATGTCCATTTCTTGGTTGGAAGATAGAGATAAAATATGTGTGGAATGTTAACTTTCACGGTCAAGAAATTAAACTCCAGCAATTCTTCTAGGTTTTGTGACTGTTCCGGTCACAATGTTCCCAAACCCTTATTTGGTTGACTGCAAGAGAAGTCAGGTTAGGGTAATTTGTTCATACCATTTCTTTTCTTGTTCATCATCATCGTTTAGGTTGTAGAATTTCATTTTATTTAGTGTATATATATCTTGTGTATCTCGGGGACTCAGTCAGGAATATTTCATTTAATTTGTATGGGAGATGTCAGTATACAAGACAGCGGATTGTGTAGGTAAGCTACAAGATGTTGCAACAGCAGGAAACTCTAGGCCAAATTTAGATTGGGCCGAGAATAACTTCCCTTGTCTTGAAGAAAGCTTTGTGTAAATTGTGTAAGGTTCTGACGTCAGAGAAGAGTTTCGCGCCACGAGTTGTAAGAAATATACATGGGTTCGAGATTATTGGTGTATTTTGTATGGGTTGGAGGGTATCATGACCCTGGCGGAGAAAGACGAAAACATGTGTTTACAAGATGAGAGGTGGGATTTTCGTGTATAGCGGGGCTTCACTTCTATTGTAGCGTCTGATTGGAAAGGTCGCGTTCTCGTAATTTGGCGTAGGCCTATTTGGAGAAACAGTTTTGTTGAAAGCATGGCTTGTGAATGTACTCGAAACGGCTACATATCACAACGATGTTATCTCTGTTAGCACAATTCAAGTTGGGTACGGAAGCACATTCATTTCTCTCGCAGAGATGTGGCTATGTAAACCAGTAAACATCTCTAACCTCAAACCACGTGTGGAAAATCTTAGAAATGCTGGGGAGAACTGATCTATCGAGCATGTCTCGTAGATTATCTGCTAGATCGTCGATGAGTGAGTAACAAACATCTTTATATTCCAACATTCATTTTGGGTCACATGTTTTCGTCATTGCCGAGGAGAGAAGATAGTAAACCATAGTCTGTTCGACGAGAGTCCCCGCCATATGTTTAAAGTTGATATTAATACACATATTTTGAAGGTTATAATTAGTTTTCTTTATAGGGAATTACACCTAATAGTTGAACGCCCAAATGATACCAGTTAGGTTGACCAAATGTGTGTCCAACACTCCACGACCCTGCCATTTCAATTGTGTGGTATATGATGAAGTACTTCCGATCAAAAATAGGAGGATGATTTTGGGAAGTTTTAAATCAGTCGCCCAAGAAGGGCTGGTAAAAAGTTACAACATGGCACCTCAACGTGGGGAAAGAGTAGGGAAACCTAGCAGGTATCATTAGGGCACATATGCACACAGCCGATAGACACCTTAGGAGTATTAGGGTTCACAGTAATTTGTTTTGTTTTAAGGGGTATGTCCACATCAGACAATTTAGAATTAAGGTCAAGGGTTGTGTGTAAATCAAACAGTAAAATGTCAGGTAATCAGGAAACTGGGGGAAGTGGCAGTGAGGAAGATGTGGAAAAGACAGTGGGAACATATGTTACCATTGTTACTACTGGGTCGCAGCTGATCGCTGAAGGTAGTAACTTAAATGTAAATGGGGGGGTTATGAACGATAGTTTGATCCAAATGCTACTGAGTGAAATAAAAGAGATTAAGAAGCAAGGAGAATCTATGAGTAAGGAAATTAAGGAGCAGGTAGGCTCTGTAAATGAGAAGGTAGAGTCAGTGACCAAACAGATAGTAGAAGTGAAGGAATTTGTAAGTAAGGAAATTCAGGAGAGCAACAGGGCCACGAACACAAGGATAGAGAGTCTCAGCAAAGAAATACGGGACCATAAGTCTGTCCTTAATAGTAGAATGGAGAGTATGAACCTGGAATTAAGTGGGAAAATTAGCAAACAGGGAGAGGAAATCAGGGCAGAAATGCAGGGGAATCAGGCTGGGATCACAAGTAGGCTAGAAGGAATGGAAGGCCATCAGAACCAGCAAGATGTGGAAATAACGAAAATTAAGTCAGAGATAGCTAGTTCAAGGGCAGAAGTACAGAATGTAACGGGAAAGTGTGATGAGATATGCAACACTGTAAGTGGGAATAAGAGGGAATATTTAGATAGAGTAGGTGCCGTTGAAAATAAGTTGGGAGAGATTGAGGGTCTGAGAGGGAAGCAGGTGGCATTGACCGAGAAAAACGAAAAGCTGCAGGAAGAGCTGATAAAGGTCAGGAGAGAGTTGAAAGAGCGACCGATGAGTCAAAGGGTTGTGATGCCATCTAGTTTGCTACTCAGGGACCCTGGTCTGCCACAATTTAACTCAAGGCAGTTCAACCCTATGGAGTTTTTAAAAACCATTGAGAAGAAATTCAGCAAGGATCTAGAAGACGGGGTTGTCGAATGGGAAACAGTGTTGGAGATCTTGTCTAACTCATTTCAAGGGGATGTGAAAGCATGGTTCCAAATATACAGGCCTAACATGAATAGTTTAAGGGAATTCAGGGATAAATTCAAAGCTAAGTTCTGGGGGTAGGGGGTACAGTCCAGGGAAAGGGAAAAATTAACTTTTGGGAAATATAAGGAGAGAGAAGGGGTATCCCTGACAGAATATTTTTTGGCACATGTACTTATTTGGAAGAATTTGGATGGGCTGACCTCTGACAGTGATGTGGTTAGGGTCATGTTGAAGCACTTCCCACCTAGAATTCAGGAGGCAGCTTGTATGCAGAAGGTAAGGACGGTAGAAGAGTTGGAAGAGCTTCTTACGAGCTTTGACGTTTTAGGCAAGCAGCACATGGAGAGGCCAGAGGTCAAACAGGAATTTAGGGGCAATAGGGGGAATAATCAGGAGTTTAATAGGGGTAGATTTAATCAGGAGCAAAGAGATTATCAGCAGAGGCAGGAAAACTATCAGAGAGGTGGGGGGCGTCAGGATAATTCACAGCGACAGGAAGGTAACTATCAGAGAGGTGGGGGGCGTCAGGAAGGTGGTAACGAAAGAGTACAGGTGAACCAGAGGAGACAAGAACAAGGTGGTCAAGGAGCTTTAAACTCCGAACGGGCTGTGCAGGGAGGTCAGTCAGGCAGTCCGTAAGAAATGAAGTCAAGCAGTGTGTTATTGTGGGTGAGGAGGATTTTATGCCTATGAGTCGGGAGGATCTGCTAGCTGACCAGCAGGAGTTCTCATGTATCGGGGAGAAGGAGGCTTTTATGTCAACTGTTGAGTTGAGCATACTAGGTAAGAGAGTGCAGGCATTGGTGGATTCGGGGAGTGAGAGAAGTGTCATCAGTAAGGGATTTTATGATACTTTAATCAAGGACGGTGGTAAGTTGGAAGAAATTCCAGTTAAGTCGACATATGTGGTAACTGCTGTTGGTAATAAATCCCAAAGAGTGGGAAAGCAGGTATTGTTGCCCATGAGGTTTGGTAATGAAGTTGACCACAAGACTTGCTTGGTAATTCCTAACCTAATTTATGAAATGATTTTGGGGATAGACTGGCTTAACGAGCATAGTGCTGTTATTGATTTTGACCGGGGTGTCATCAACTTTGTGAGGGGGAATATAAGCCAGGAGATGAGAATGAAATGCAAGAGTGTAGATAAGACAGTAAAGGCATGTGTTACTGAGGTCACTGTAGGGGATATGGCAGAAGGTAAGGCTGACGATGAGGAGGAAGTTGTGGATTTATGTCACATTGCTGTGGAGGGTGATAAGTGTGATCAACTCCAGCAGGCTGTGGATAAGAGTGGTTTAAGTGTTGAGGAGAGGGATAAGTTGTTAGAGGTTTTAGAGCTAAACCAAGAAGTTTTCAGTGACAAGCCAGGGCTAACACATGTCTATACGCATCAGTTCGAAATTGTAGATCATTCTCCATTTTCAGGACCCAAGTACCCGATACCTCACAAATTTGCTGATGCTGTGGAGAAAGAAATAGGCATTATGCTGAATCAGGGTATTATTGAGCCTTCAACTAGTGCATATCTGAATCCCTTAGTTGTGGTTGGGAAGAGTGATGGCTCGGTCAGGTTGTGTATTGATGCCAGGCAGCTCAATTGTAGGATATCTGGGGACCAACAGAGGCCAGAATGTGTTGAGGAACTGGTTCAGAAATTCAATGGTAAGCAATGGTTTTCCACTATGGATCTGAGTGCATCATTTTGGCAGGTACCGTTGAGAGAACAGGACAGGAAGTTGACTGCGTTTAGCTTTAAGAGTGGTTTGTACCAATTCAGGGTCGTTCCTTTCGGAACAAAGACCAGCAGTTCAGCGTTGATTAGGGCCTTAAATCTAGTGTTAGGGAGGGACACACACGAGTTTGTGACAATGTACATAGATGATTTAATTGTTGCATCTTACACATTAAAGGAACACCTGGATCACTTAGACATTGTTTTGGGGAAATTAATGGACGGGGGATTTACAATTAAACTTAAGAAGTCTCTGTTTTGCACAACATCAATCACATTTTTAGGGCATACTATCACAACACAAGGGGTGTCTCCCGAACAGTCACGATTAGACAAGATTCACAACACTGCTACACCACGTAACGCCAAACAATTGAGGTCAATATTAGGGGTTTTCAATTATTTTCGTAGATTCGTAGTTAAATATTCCTGTCTTGTAGAACCGTTTAGGGAATTGCTGAAGCAGGGTACTAAGTGGGTATGGACCCAGGTGCACGATGAGGCTTTTAAGGAGTTGAAGAGAGGCTTTGTAGAGACTGTCATGCTTAGGTATCCTCGTCTGGATTGTCCCTACATTTTGATGACTGATGCGAGCATGCAAGGCATCTCAGGCATTTTGTGTCAGGAGGATAGTGAGGGCAATCTAGGGATTGTCTCATTAGCAAGCAGAGGGCTAAGCATGGCGGAGAAGAGATATACAATTACTGAAATAGAGATGTTAGCAATCGTATACTCTCTAGGGAAGTTTAGGAGTTATGTGTTGGGCAGTAAGTTGCAGATACTGACTGACCATCATGCATTACTTTTTATTGGATCCTGCAAGCTCACTTCGAACAGGATGTCAAGGTGGATATTGGCTATAAGTGAATATAACTTTGAGGTAAGGCATATTAAGGGTACTGAGAACATTGTGGCTGACTTCATGAGTAGAAACATTGGGGGTGATGAGGGTCATCAGGTACTGGAGGTACAGGAAGGTGTTGTTATCTGCGTAACCAAGGTAAGCGAGTGTGATTATGAGATACGCTGCTTAAGGAATCTGCTTGTAGAGCAGGAGAAGGATGAGGTCTTAGGTGATATCTTGACTCAGTTGAGAGGTATGGATGTGGATAGTAGAATTAAGGTTGGAAAGTATTGGTACAAGTTGGAGTGTGGTTTCTTGGCTAGGCTGTGCCATGAAGGTGCCTGGAGAGTGTGTGTGCCAAGCTCATTGCAGGTAACGATGATTTGGTATCATCACAAGGCTTTAGGGCATTTTGGATCAAGCAAGGTTCTTTTTGCTGTTCAGCAGCATTTCATTTGGAAGAACATGGGAAGGCAGATTAGGAAAGTTCTGGCAAGTTGTGACTCGTGTCAACGGTGTAAATGCCCAACGAGGTTTCTTGAGGGACCTCGGCAAATGGTGATCACAGAAAAACCAAGGGATTTACTCTGTGTCGATCTGTATGGTCCATTGGTTAAAGCTCAGTTTGGATATCAGTATATCTTCGTGGTTGTTGACGCATTCAGTAAACTCGTCAAACTGTATCCCCTGAGAAAAGCGACCGGGAAGGGTTGTGTCCTACAGATCACTGATAAGTATGTACCTGAGTTTGGGGTGCCTCTCAGGATACTATCAGACCACGGTAGTCAATTCACCTCAAAGATCTGGAAAACCAAGTTGAGTGAATTGGGTATCAAGCACATATTCTCATCTATTCGATATCCTCAAGGGAATTTGTCCGAACGAGTTATGAGAGAATTAGGGAGAGTATTTCGCACCTATGTGAGCAATCGCCACAATGCGTGGTTCTCCAAGTTAGGAGATATTGAACGATGGTTCAATAGTACGTTCCATGAGAGTGTAAAATGCACTCCCTATGAAATTCAGTATGGTAGGAAGCCTACCAATGAGCTTGCTAGAATGCTAGGTTTGGTCACGGGAGAGGAGATTGGGAAGGATGTTTGTATCCAGCTGGCTAGGGACAACTTAATCAAGGCAGGGAATAAGCGTAGGCGCCAGCAGAAGCGGGTAAAGTTTGATTCTTTTGAAGTAGGCGATCAGGTGCTTCTGAGGGTTCCATATCCGTCTTCAGCTGTAGATAAGGAGATAGGGAAGTTTTTTCATCTATTTCAGGGGCCTTTTAAGGTGGTTAAACGTATTGGTGAGTGTGCCTATAGTTTAACGGACCAGGATGGTAAGTCTGTCAGTACACATAATATTAGGAATCTCCGTAGATATCACTCTGTAAAATAATATGGCATGGACTCTTAGAGAATCAGTCAACATAACGTGATGGCATGACAAAACTCAAGAGATGTGACGAAGAATGCTAACCAGCAAAGTGGCATCGAGTGTTAGATGGATAGATGGTATGATAAGGCCTGTGCAGGCAAATACCATGGCTTGTGAAGCGATAGGGTCTCATGATGAGACGAAGAAAATGAAGTGGTAGACCTAAGACACTTGAGAGAAATCAGTGAGGCTAGGAAATGGACACAATAAGACATTCGAGAGAGTGAGAATGTGTGAAAATTTGACAAGTGTGTATGTATATATGTCTTCCAGGGTTTATTTATGTAATAGTGTAATTCTTTGTGTTTTCAGTGCGTTGCTTGTTTGAGTGTTTGTGATCCACACTTGTTTCACCCGTGTGAATCACATGGGGGCGTATTGTGACTGTTCCGGTCACAATGTTCCCAAACCCTTATTTGGTTGACTGCAAGAGAAGTCAGGTTAGGGTAATTTGTTCATACCATTTCTTTTCTTGTTCATCATCATCATTTAGGTTGTAGAATTTCATTTTATTTAGTGTATATATATCTTGTGTATCTCGGGGACTCAGTCAGGAATATTTCATTTAATTTGTATGGGAGATGTCAGTATACAAGACAGCGGATTGTGTAGGTAAGCTACAAGATGTTGCAACAGCAGGAAACTCTAGGCCAAATTTAGATTGGGCCGAGAATAACTTCCCTTGTCTTGAAGAAAGCTTTGTGTAAATTGTGTAAGGTTCTGACGTCAGAGAAGAGTTTCGCGCCACGAGTTGTAAGAAATATACATGGGTTCGAGATTATTGGTGTATTTTGTATGGGTTGGAGGGTATCATGACCCTGGCGGAGAAAGACGAAAACATGTGTTTACAAGATGAGAGGTGGGATTTTCGTGTATAGCGGGGCTTCACTTCTATTGTAGCGTCTGATTGGAAAGGTCGCGTTCTCGTAATTTGGCGTAGGCCTATTTGGAGAAACAGTTTTGTTGAAAGCATGGCTTGTGAATGTACTCGAAACGGCTACATATCACAACGATGTTATCTCTGTTAGCACAATTCAAGTTGGGTACGGAAGCACATTCATTTCTCTCGCAGAGATGTGGCTATGTAAACCAGTAAACATCTCTAACCTCAAACCACGTGTGGAAAATCTTAGAAATGCTGGGGAGAACTGATCTATCGAGCATGTCTCGTAGATTATCTGCTAGATCGTCGATGAGTGAGTAACAAACATCTTTATATTCCAACATTCATTTTGGGTCACATGTTTTCGTCATTGCCGAGGAGAGAAGATAGTAAACCATAGTCTGTTCGACGAGAGTCCCCGCCATATGTTTAAAGTTGATATTAATACACATATTTTGAAGGTTATAATTAGTTTTCTTTATAGGGAATTACACCTAATAGTTGAACGCCCAAATGATACCAGTTAGGTTGACCAAATGTGTGTCCAACACTCCACGACCCTGCCATTTCAATTGTGTGGTATATGATGAAGTACTTCCGATCAAAAATAGGAGGATGATTTTGGGAAGTTTTAAATCAGTCGCCCAAGAAGGGCTGGTAAAAAGTTACAGTTTATGCAGTGTCTGGTGCGGAGTTTCTTTCAGATGTATAAAACTCTTTCAGCAGACCCTTGGTATAAATGACCAGTCGTATGCATGTGAAAATTTTGGGAACAGTCTACATTATATCATGTAAATACCCTTAACAGTCTTCTGCCACACCTGCCCAGCTCCTCTTTGGTCACTATTCTTGGCACTCGCACATTGCATTGTTGTCGGCACAAACCATGTACTAACAGCGCGAGTAGAACACAGATCGGACTCAAAGTGCGCTGGGCAAAGAGACAATGCGCACATCATTTTCACTGATCTCAAATGTATCAAAGCCCACTGTGCATGGATATACCATTGCGACCAACCTAAGAGGAACGGCTCATTTATTCACAGTGCCTGGACCCCATCTGGATAGTGGACCATGCATTATGACCTGTATATTATAGTACTTCTTTGCTGGCGGAACTAGAGCACCCTCAGCATTATCTTATCCCTATAAAGGTACCAAAAGATGGAATATTGGATTTCATAGCCAACAGGGATGCAATATAAACCTTGAAGAATTGCTGGAGTTTAAGAGATGTGTGGTGTACTTCAGTAAGACCTTGACATGGATTTACAAGGTTTAATCTAATTGAAAACTCTGAGTGGCCTTTATAGAAATGGGGCTGGGCGACTTAGAAACAGTGATAGAGATGAAGGTTGGCTTTTCAGAGACCTATGAGTTGGAACTGTGGGTGGAGCAAAAATTTCTGATAAAATGTACCTTAAACATTCAAAATCAATCCATTTTTATCAGGATTCTTCAGAATGTTCAGTATATGTATGTGAATCGCTCAGTTTATACATCCCTTGTAGCAAAATCACAATGCACAAGAATAATGAAAAACAAGAAGGTTTTGTCTAGAAAACAAATTAAAAATACAATTTAGAATTATACAAATATGAATCCAGTCCAGTGCTACCCTCCATACTAATTTCAATTTCTCCATTTGTTGACACTGCCTCAACAGCTTCTTAATTGTCTGAACATTTGGGGTATAGGGCTGAAAATGTCTCCTGCCTCTCACCACAATACTTGGCCCACTTCCTTTTCCACTGGCTTACGGAATGATAAAATGGCGCCCCACCTCACACAAAGCTTTATATGCCCATTGCCAGCACAAAACCTATCCTGCAAGCACCTTCTGATTAAGAGGAGAGGTTACACATCAGTATATATGCGGTGGGCCATAAATATAACAAAGGTGGCGTAGTGGCACAGAGGTCAAGCTGTTGGCCTCTCACCACGGCGGACCGGGTTCTATTCCCGGTCTATGCATGTGAGATTTTCAAAGTGAAATGCCATATCCTGTGGTTCGGATTCCACGTTAAAAGGAGGTCCCATGTCTCATGATCTCAGATTAACTATCAAGTAAAACTACAATCTTCTTTACTTATAAATATAACAGTTTCAGACAATCATGTGGTGTAGTGACTAGTATACTTGGCTGTTACCCCTGAGGTCCCAGATTCAGTTTCCGGCTCTGCCAAGATAATTAATTCTAGTCTAAGAGTTGGAATGAGATTCACTCCGCCTTGTGAGCCAAAGCTGAGAAGAGGTGGATTCGGTTTCCACCTCAGACATCCTAGAAGTGATTTTCAGTGTTCTCCCACTTCTACTCGAGGAAAATGCAGGGGTAGTTCTAAATTTAAGGCCATGCACGCTTCAGTCCCAATCAATTGCAAATATACACTGCTAAAGATGCCACATTCTGTAGGTCATTAGACAAATTCTACATACACCTAAGTGCAGGGGTCTGATAACACAATGTCCAATCGCTAAATGAAAATTCAGTCTCGGAAGCCAGCAAACTTCTACACCAGGAAAATGCCGATATGGTTCCTAACATATGGTCATGCTCACTCCACTTCCTTCCCAATTCCAGAATCAATAACAAATATAACCACTGCAAATAATGATACCACACTAACATCAGACACAGTGGAATGGTCATGAAGTCTCACTCTCTCCTAAGCTCCGAGGTCAGTCAACACACCAAGTGATGAATTATATATTTATTAACAGCATTTATATATTTATTTAATTTCTTTGACCGAGCTTCATATTTAAGTAGTCATTGTTGAAGCAAGATGACATTTTTCTATATAGGCCTACACTGCATGCTATTTCTATGTGTCTTCTGAATTCAATGTCGGAATCTAAACTGTCAGTGATGATACTCCCTATTTAAAGTAGTGAACCCGCTCAACTGGAAGACTTCTTCAATATTATTATCTCCCATATTGGAAGATGTTCGGTCCGTATTGCCAATATAATCAATCTAACTTAATAATCAACAAGCAAATTCGTCGAACAATACTATATTATGACAAAATATCACTTCCTAAAACTAGGTACATGTTTCGAGCTATTCAAATATTTAGCTCTTCTTCATCCCTCTCACATCACCAACACATCACCGACACTCATCAATCAACATAATAAAAAACACATTAAAACACAACTACTGTATATCTACAGACACACTCAAATGCCCTTAAAATTTTATAAAAACTGTCTCTTCTTTTAGTGCATCTTTGCCCATGTTTTTACCAATTTGTACTATCTTGTATTCATAATTTTGCTGAGCTGGCTTGAACTTTTCATGTAAAGACGGATGTCCTTGGTTCATTAATGTATGGACTCGCTCCAACCCAGACCTGTCCTAAAGGAACGAAATAAAGCTGTCACTATTCATCTGACAAGAGAAATCAAATAGTCTAAATAATTAAATGTGAAGAAGCTTACGTCAAAGCCAGGCGGGAACCTCATAAGCTGGGGTAGCGGGCCCAAATCCATGCGTCTCACGTCATGTAAACTGTAAAATTGTTACAGGCAAATTGTATTGAAGTGTAAATAAAGTGAAGTAAACTAAACAACTATGTGTGCTGTTCCGAATGATGCCTGTTGACTTACCTGCACGTTCCAGATGAAAAGGAATCATCGCCTAATGATGCGAGCATAGCCTCGGTCCAAGTGACATGGCAGGAGGAGGATAGGCCGTGGTGAGAGGCCAACAGCTTGACTGCTGTGCCACCACGCCCCCTTTGTTATATTTAGGGTCCCCTTCTGCCTATCCTCCTCCTGCCGTGTCACTTGGACCGCATCATTAGGCGATTCCTTTCCATCTGGAACGTGCAGGTAAGCCAACAGGCATCATTCGAAGCAACACACACATAGTTGTTTAGTTTACTTCACTTTACTTACACTTCAATTCAATTTGCCTGTTATAATTTGACAGTTTACATGACGTGAGGCGCGTTGATTTGGACCCGCTACCCCAGCTTATGAGGTTCCTGCTGGCTTTGACGTTTGCTTCTTCTTCTTCTTAGCGTTTTCCCGCAGGTGCAGGGTCCGCTGTCCGGATCTTGGCTCGCCACTCGTTATGATCGCGAGCATCAAAAGGTGTTAGGCTGAGCACCATCGTATCGGCATTTATCGTAGCATGCCAGCGCTGTTTTGGTCTCCCACGTTGTCGTTGCCCATTGATTTCCAAGCACTGGGTAGAATTGGCTACTGTTCCTGGTGCAGCATGTAGGACGTGACAGTACCATTGGAGACGTTTTTGCCGAGCCTTCTCAGTGATGGGTGAAATGCCCATTTGCTGGCGAATGATGTCGTTTCTTACATGGTCTAGGAGTGTGATGCCCATTGACCAACGGAGCATACACATTTCCATGCTGTGTACTTGGCGCTCTGTCAGTTGGTCGACATTCAGCGCCATACAAAGCAACAGGACGTACTATCATGCGATATATTTTGGATTTCAGATGTAGTGGCATCCTTCTGTCGCAAAGTACACCTGTAACTTCCCTCCATCTCATCAAAGCTGCGTTTATCCTGCTTCGCACTTCATCACCTATCTCACCATCAGATTGTAAGCGAGATCCTAGATACTTGAAGCTTACGGTCTTGGCTAATGTCTCTCCGTCAACTTGATAGAAGCCGTTGCTTGTACACCTGTAACTTCCCTCCATCTCATCAAAGCTGCGTTTATCCTTCGCACTTCATCACCTATCTCACCGTCAGATTGTAAGCGAGATCCTAGATACTTGAAGCTTACGGTCTTGGCTAATGTCTCTCCGTCAACTTGATAGAAGCCGTTGCTTGTGATGGTTTCAAGGTATTCGGTCTTCTTATTCAGTCTAAGACCGTATTGCGAAAGACGGCTGTTCCAAACTTCAACTTGATGCTACAGTCCTCCTCTGGTGGTATCAGCAAGTGCAACATCATCTGCATATAAGAGAGTCCAAGGAACACAACACTCCTTTGCAGGTCTCGTGTGATTGTGTCCAAGACTAGGATAAAGAGCAATGGGGACAACGAGGATCCCTGGTGTACACCAACTTTCACTGGAAAGCTCTCCGAGGTGCCGACGGCACAACGTACACAACTGGTGGTGTTTGTAAGCTTATTCACATTTAATTATTTAGATTATTTGATTTCTCTCGTCAGATGAATAGTGACAGCTTTGTTTAGTTTCTTTAGGACAGGTCTGGGTTGGAGCGAGTCCATAAATTATTGAACCAAGGACATCCGTCTTCACATGAACCTTTCTTTAGGGATGAAAAGTTCAAGCCAGCTCAGCAAAATTTTTAATACAAGATAGTACAAATTGGTTAAAATATGGGCCAAGATGCAGTCAAACGAAGAGACAGTTTTTTTTGTAAAATTTTAAGGACATTTGATTGTGTCTGTAGATATACAGTAGTTGTGTTTTCTATTATGTTGATTGATGAGTGTCGGTGATGTGTTGGTGACGTGAGAGGGCTGAAGAACGGCTAAATATTTGAATAGCACGAAACATGTACCCTAGTTTTAGGAAGTGATATTTTGTCATAATATAATATTGTTCAATGGATTCCCTTGTTGATTATTAGATTGGATGTGATGCTCACAGTAGTCTGGTCGTGATTTTGACGACTGAAACCCATTTTTATTTTTCTTATTTACATTAATATGCCCCAACTAATGACAAGAATGTCAAAAAATTTAGAGATGAAACGGACAATTTTTGGGAAGAACTTGCCTTACTAAAATTTCAAACATTCCAGACACTTATGTTAAAATCTTGCTTGGGGATTTTAATGCAAAAATTGGTCAAGAAAGAAAATTTCGTCCAATAGTAGGTAAGTGGCCAGCTCACAAATTCACTAACAAGAATGGTCAAAGATGAATTACCCTTTGTGAAGAACAAGGCCTACGTCTCAAAACTACTAGATTTAAGCGAAGACCACACAAACTTATGACCTGGAAATGCCCTAATAGTGCACTAGGAGAATTCCAGATAGACCATGTTGCAATGGATAAAAAGTTCTACAGAGAAATATATAACGTGAAGGTACTACGTGGGGTCGATGTTGACTCTGATCATTATATATCCAAGATAAAGATCAAGTTAACTCCACGACGTAAACAAAAATCATCAAACTCGAACATGCAAAGGCAATATGACCCTAGTTATTTAATAAATAATGTGCCTTATAAGGAAAAGTCTAAAACTATCTTAAGTGACAAGCTAGAAACGATGGTTGACACACTGAAAACCGTTGCTGTCGAAATTGCCCCTATTAGGAAAAGGAAAAGCATGCATAGTGGAATGCAGAATGTGACGCTGCAATTCGGAAAAAACATATAGCATGGCTCAATGATCAGCAAAAGAGGACCACACAATCGTGAGAAGAATTAACCATTGCTCGAAGGGAAACTGCCAAAGAAATTAGGAGAATTAAAAGAGAAAATAAAAAAAAGTCCATTACAAATTATTGATGATTCCTTTAAACAACACAAAACAAGGGACTATTACAGGACATTTCGTCAATATCATTCTACATACAGCCCTCCTACACTATTAATGAAAGATAAATCAGGTAAACTAGCCCACAATGATACTGATAATGCTAAAATTCTAGCAGATTATTTTAGAGAACTACTAAATGCTGCTGAACCTAAGGAATATCTTGATTTTGAGCTTAATCCAAAAAATAAAACAAATTTACAGAACATTATTCCTCCTGACTTGACTGAAGTCATCATCATCATCATCATTTCCCCTTATCCAGCTCCTGCCGGGTCGGGGTATTTATGGCACTTCTCCACTTTCCTCTTTCCTTCCACAATTCTTCTTCCACGATCTTGTCCCAGTCCAGATTCCTTTTTCTCACGCTGTTCTTCACTGAATCGATCCACCTTGTTCTAGGTCTTCCCCTTGCTCTCTTACCCTTGCACTTGGCCTCCAGCATCTGTCTTGGTATTCTATTTTCCTCCATCCTCTTTACATGTCCAAACCACCTTAGTTTATTCTTCTCAATTCTCTCATTTAGTTTTGCCATCCCAACTTCCTTCCTAACATCTTCATTCCTCACTCTGTCTTTCCTTGTCTTACCTATCATACTTCTTAGGAATTTCATTTCACTGGATTGGATTCTACTCTCTTGCCTGCTCGTCAGGGTCCAAGTCTCAGCTGCATAAGTTAATATGGGTACATAGTACATTTTATACATTACCTCCTTGCTTTTCCTTGGTACTTCCTTATCCCAAACAAGTTTTCTTACACTTTGATAGAATGCATTGCTCTGCTGTACCCTCCTGCCAATCTCCATGTCCAACCTACCAGTTTGCATCAATTCACTTCCTAGGTATTTGAACGTGTCCACAATTTCCAAACTCTGACTTCCAATTTTCACAGTGCCCTTTCCTTGTCTTTCCCCTCTTGTCATCACCATGGTCTTGCTTTTCTCTATACTGATTTTCAGGCCATACTTCTGAATATTTTCGTTCAGTGCATCTAGTTGTTTTTGCACTTCTTCGGTGTTCCTTCCCCAGACCACAATATCGTCTGCAAATAATAGTAACTTCATTTCTTTATGTCCATATGCTTCCTTTGTTTCCTTTACAATTTCATCCATTACCATTATGAATAAAAGAGGTGACAGCACACTCCCCTGTCTTAGTCCAGTCTTGTTCCTAAACCAATCTGTCTTTCCAACTGGGGTCAGTACCCTGCTAACACAGTTGTTGTACATTGCTTGCACCATTTCCAACATTTCTCTTCCCAGTCTCTTCTTAACCATGGTTTCCCATACCTTCTCTCTGGGGACACTATCATATGCCTTTTCTAGATCTATGAAAGTCATGATCAAATCCTCTCCATATTCCCAGTTCTTTTCCATCACCTGCCTCAAGCTAAAGATTGGGTCCACTGTGGATCTTCCACTCCTGAAGCCATACTGTTCCTCTTGCAACTCTCCTTCCACCTTTCTTCTCATTCTTCTTTCTAATATCCTCTCCAGTATTTTCACTATCTGTGATAAGAGGGTGATCCCTCTATAGTTATCACACACCTTCTTGTCCTCCTTCTTAAACACTGGTATTATTAGCCCTTTCTCCCAGTCTTCTGGTACACATTTCCGTTTCCACACACACTTTAGCAGTCGATACAGCCATTGCATACCAACAGGTCCAGCAGCCTTTATCATTTCTACACTGATTTCATCCACCCCTGTTGCTTTTCCCATCTTCATTTTCTGTACTGCTAATTCCACCTCCAGCATTGTTATATCATCTTCTGTTATAGAGTCATCAGGCTGTGTCACTTCGATCTCACCAGTACAATTGCTCACATTCAATAGCTTATCGAAATACTCCTTCCATCGTCCCTTTATCTCTTCTGGGTGTGTTAACAACTCTCCATCTTCCTTTTTCACCAGCTTTGTAGTAACTCTTTCTTTCCTCTTACTTCTTAGAAGCCCATACAGCATCCTTTTACTGCCACTTACATCTGTTTCCATTCTTCGTGTAAATTCTTCCCAACTTTTCTTCTTTTCTTCTCCTACCACTTTCTTACACCTCCGTTTGCTGTCGTGATACTTCCTTTTGCTTTCTTCTGTTTGATCTCGGTTCCATTCTTTCCATGCAGACTTCTTTTCTTTCACTGCTTTCCTCACTTCCTCATTCCACCACGGTGTCTCCTTCTCTTTAACTCTTGTTGACGTCCTACCACAAGCACTCTCTACTGCACCAGCAAATGCCTTTTTAAAGTGGGACCATTCCTCTTCTACATTTCCCACTTCAGTAACTGGGATTTGTTGCTTCAATCTCTCCTGAAAATCTTCCTGTACAGCTTTGTCTTTCAATTTCCATACTTTTATTTTACTTTCTCTGATCTCCTTTAGGTTTTCTAATTTTCCCCATCTAAATTTTGCCACCACAGCTCTATGGTCCCCATCAAATGCTTCTCCTGGTAAAGCTGTCACATCCATCAGCTTTCTGCGATTTGTCCTTTCTACCAGGAAGTAGTCAATTACTGATTTTGTTCTTCTATCACCCCACCCATATCTCGTAATTTTCCTGCTGTTTTTCTTCCGAAACCATGAATTACCCACTATCAGTCCATTCCTTTCACAAAAGTTTACAAGTTCCTCTCCTTCCCGGTTCTTTTTCCCACATCCATATGGTCCAACGACTTCTTCCTTTCCTTGTCTCTCAATTCCGACTTGTGCATTCATATCTCCCATGATCACCACTTCTACATCTGAGATTACTCTTTCTACATCCTCCAGGAATACTTCAATATCTTCTTCTCTGTTTCCAGTCTGTGGTGCATACACTTGTATGAAGTCCATCACGTCATTCTTCATCTTCATTCTAATTTTCATTATTCTGTCACTCACACACTCTACCACTTCAACATACTCCTCCAGTTGTTTCGAGGTTATCAGTCCCACGCCATTTTTTGCCTCTTGGCCACCACTCCAGTATAAAGTATATCCTTTCCTCAATTTCTTCCTTCCTTTACCTTTCCATTTCACTTCACTCAGCCCCATCATTCCAACCTTCTCCCTCTCCATGAAGTCTACCACCTCCTCCACCTTGCCTGTCAGGGTCATGACATTCATGATTCCCACTTTAATTTCGGTTACTGGTCGCCCATTTCTCACAGTTCCTCCAGTACCAAAGGAACTGCGCGTCGCCTGCAGGGTACGCCCTAACCTTTTCCGAATCATTGGAAGTGCCATTTCCATTTTAGGCTATTATTACGATGGGGTCGCCACTCCCCATTTTATGAAGCTACTGCCAGCTATTATTCAGGCCGCCCCTAACATGGAGAACAGACGCCCTTGCAGCCGCCCCTAACATGGGAAACAGACGCTGCCGATTGATGCTGTACTCATACTATTCCCTGAGTACTGGGTTGCCTCTTCCGCAATCTCCACCGTTCTGAAGTCCATCTTCTCCGCTGTAGATTCCGTTGAGGTCTTCGCACGTAACCCTGTGCACGGGGCCTATGTTATACCCCATAGGACTGGGTCCTCACCAGAACTTAGCCGGTACTGTAGTTCCATGGTATATTACAGTACCGTTGCCCACCCCCGCGACGTGGACGCGCCTGGCAAGAATTATCCATGTAGCCAATTAGGATTGACTCATGGACCGGGTTAAGGAGCTGTCTAAATCCAGCCTCCAAGGCTGAAGTATGTGCAGCAATTAATTGGCTCAAAAATTATAGAGCAGCAGGAGAGAATTCAGTGGTAGCAGAACTATGGAAATATGCAAATGAATAAACCATCTCCAACCTCCATAAATGCCTCATCGATGTATGGAATTTGGAACAAATACCAGAGGAATGGAGAATGGCTGTAATCCTCCCAATTCATAAAAAGGGTGATAGATCAGACCCGAACAACTACCGTGGGATTTCTTTGCTTGATGTAACATACAAGATTCTATCTAGAATTATCTTGACAAGAATTCAACAACAACTCGATCAAGAACTAGGAGAATATCAAGGAGGGTTCCGACCAAGTCGCAGCTGTCCGGATCAGATCATCAGTCTGAAATGGATAATGAAATATCACAGAATGAGACAAGGATTTTTTTTATTGTGTATATTTTTTTATTAAATTAATTCCAAAGAGCCATAGGCTCGTACAGAGGAATTGTACAGTAATATGTGTGTTTACACACCAAGGAAGAAAATTCTGAAGGTAACACAAATTGATGAATAAGGGCATAGGCCTATTAGTAAAGTTGATACTATATCTAAGATTGTTTAGACCAAGGTCTCTTAAAATGATTAGCACTTAGAATTTTTAAGCTTATTTGATGTATTAAGATGCATCGAATTTTTCCCACAATACTTTCATAGTTTTCCTCTTAAATACTGACAAAGTTGGTGCACTTTTTACTTCATCGGGAAGTTTATTATATGACTGTGATGCAGAGAACTTGAAACTATTTCTACCGTATTTAGAAGAGTGAATGATATATAAGGCTACGTCCTTCGCATGCCTAGTTCCATAAGAATGATTGTCTGAGTTCAAGATGTAGGGAGAGCTATAGAGTATTGTGTTGTGTTTAATTTTGTATATTAGCATAGCTGCTCGGAGATCTGCACTTATGCTGAGGGGTAGAATTTTACTTCTGATGTACAGATCTTTTACTGGAGTGCAGTAAGGAAGGTTAAATATGTTTCTAATAGCCTTATTCTGAAGAGTCATTAAATCATTCAGTGTGGATTTCCTGCAGTGAGCCCAAATAACATTTAAATATTGGAGCTTGCTATGTAAAAGTGAGTAGTAGATTCGTTTTACAAGGTTTCGGGGAATGGTCATTACTTTTGTGGATTTTAAGAAAGCTTATGACAGTATCCATCGAGGGTCATTACTTAACATCCTTAGGGAATTTGGGTTACATCAAAAGCTTATTGTACGACATCTGGAACTAAATAGGAGACGCGGGAATCAAACCACGCTCTCGCTACGCACTTACTGTACCACCTAGGAGATGTGCGTAATCGAACCACGTTCTCAAACGTCGTACTCTGGCAACCATTCACAAGGAATGAGCAACCAGGCGGGTAGGGTACCCGGGATGTGGATTTGGGCCTCGTTATACCAAGGCGTGGGTCTGGGTAATACAAAACTGATGGTAGACGAATGCCCATGGGTTATAAAAAACGTAAATGAAAATGTATTGAGAAAAACAAGGAAAATACAACATGTGGAAACAACACTGGCGTGAATAAGAAACACTCCTAACTGTAACCTAACCCCACGTGGTATTGTGAATCCACGGTCACGGGAGACAATTACAACCTTAGTATTAAAAGCATATTCCTGGGATAGTAAGAAATTGGTCCCTGCAAACGGGCCTAAAACAAGAACGCAACTTAAATGTGAAAGGATAGTTACTGAACGAAAATGAAATGCCGGGAGGCATTTTGGGAGAACCCAAGAGCAAAACACAAAACAAGTAAAACGTGGTACATCCAAACAAAAGGTACCGAAATAAAGAAATTAGCATAAATAAGAAAAGACTAAAGGCTAACTACTAGCCTTGAGCGAAATTGCTCCAAACGACAACTACCGTGACCGTTGTCCACATAATTAAATGGTTGGCGGCCGCCTGACATGAGGCAAGCCGTTTCCAAGTGTAGGCCACATTCAAATGCAATGCGCCCATTTGTCCATATCCTAACTAGCCCTCCAAAATATAACATTCCAGGTATAATTCAGAACTGAACAATCACAATTAAATTAATTATATCACACGCGGTTTAATAGTTCTGTCGATGTTGCTCGATACCAAAAGAAACTGGTTGTGAAGGCAAGCCGCCATTGGCTATGTGCCTTGCAGTTCATACTAGTGCAAAGTATTTGATAAACAAGTCAATTAATCTTAAATTCGGTCGACTTTCCTCACGGCGACACTGTGAGCTGATAATTATTCTGTAGTACTGGAGTCCACAATAGTTATTGTAAAAGATCAGAAGCTTTACCTTAATTTCGGTGGTAGGCCACATGGCCTGTATAGAATGCCCAGCTCGAAGAGCTCGGACGAGAACACTCTTGTCCGCTGCATGGTTCAGAAGCTTGTGGGGAGAGGAACGCTCTCAGAGAACGCTCCTGGCGAGGCCACGGGAGAGTCGCGCGCGCCTCACGGAGAATTTAGGAATTAGACACTACCAACTGCAGTCGGTCCTCAGAGTCACGGAAACCACCTCGCTGGCCCAACCACAAGGACATTTCAGTTGGCAGGCTGGGCCAGGCTCACTCAAAATGCAAGTCACTGCGCGCGGGATCGCGCCATTGGTTCATTTGAACCGGCCGGGCCAATAGCGTCAGAGGAGGCCTCAAGACGTAGTTCAGCTAGCCAGGAACAGTCCATTCATCCAGGCGGGACAGTTCATTTGTAGAGGATAGGGGAGGACATCGCCAGCGGCGGGACATTCAAATATAAGTGATGCACAAGTCGCGTAGAAGGCCGCCCGGGTAGCCGCGGGCAGGTGCAGAAATGTGTGCCAGTCTTTGGAGTGGCACAGCCTCCCCCTCATAAAGCCGACAGTGGGGGTGAGCCAACAGGGAGAGGCTCCCCCCCGTAAGTTCTCTTTGAGGATGGCTTGGTTTGCCCACAGGCAAAATAATGTTTGTTCATGCGTCACTCACTGCACCAGGAAGTCGAAACAGCAGGAAGGCAGAAATGCCCAACTAATGATGTCGTGAAGACCTCAGGCTTGGCAAGAAGGAACACCAACAGCACCATACCACCATACCAGTTGACCACCATAGAACCGCTCCAGCATCACTATAGTACCACTCCAGTCATTCAGCATCCAGGGTCGACATCAGGGAAGAGATCACCATCCGCACCGACCAGCAGGCATCAGGATCACCATCAGATGGAGGATGACGTCATGACAGTGACCGTGGCACAGGCCACCACCATCTCCAGAAATGAGGGGTGCCACCCTCACACTGGACCACCACTGAAACAGCCAAGGACAAGAGCAGACACAGCCCGCAGAGACGCAACACAAGATTGGGTTGGCTTCTTCACCAGCAGGGTCGAAGAATGCCACTGGTCCGAAGAGAGACCAGGGCGAGAGCTTGAGCAACTTCCGTAGCACATGTTAGGACTTTCGCTGTGCGAGCAAGGACTTGGCAATTCACTTGCCTTAGTGATACGAGATCACATTCACTTTCATAGGGGCGATGCACACACAATGCACACGCAAACTTTAGGTTTAGCAGAATTACGTTAATGTTAAGTCATTAAAATGAGAAGAAACACTGGACAGCGTTCTCTTGAACTTTGTTACCTCCACTTCACTGGAGTTAGTAACTACACAGAACTGGTACCCAACCAAAATCCTAATGTTACAATGCTATGTTGAATAAATGGAAAATCTTTATACATTTTTCACCGTAGTGATAAAATACTGAGATGGGGTCGCACGAAAGAAATCTAGGGGACCCACGACCACAGGAATGACTCAGCTCTCACAAAACAGGGAAGATCATTAAACAGTTACCTTGTCACCACACAGAATACAACTGGTGTCACAAATTTCCAACATTTACATTTACAATTTACCATTTACATTACATTACTTATACATCAAATGCCCTCTAGTACACGGAACGCAGAACAGGAAACACATACACGGAACGCAGAGAACAGAACAGGAACACACACTTCTCTACAACCTTTACAACTCACCAACACGATGACAGGAACAGTGACTCAAGAAACAGAAAATTACCAATTCGACCCGATGGGTCATCTTCAACGACCCCAAGGCGCCTGCGAGCAAATGCAGGTCAACCTTCATCACCACCACAACGTAACAGGTACAGTCACCACTTCACGATGCGCACCACGCACATGGAACTAATCAGCAGTTCTTAACTCTCGACGCCACACACAGCGCACAACCAAATTCAACGAGGAAAGGGTCCGACACCAGAGCTGCGAGCAAATGCAGTAATCCCTGATATCCACACACACACCAGAACAAGAGTACTACGACTCAGAACGTATCCATGTTCACTTCAACACTACCAAAATCAGAACGAAGAAATAGGCCACAAGGGGCATAGAAAGACCTCAAGCAGGTCCCGCTAACAAGAATGAAACTTGAAAAGAAAAAACCAGAAGACCCTTTATACCTATCACTAGATGAGATTTCTCCTCGGCGAAAAACTGACTCACGATGTACTTGTGGAGATATTGCACAATCTCGGCAATTGAACACGACAGAAGCACAACTTCCAACTCCACGTCTGTCGACACAGCGTCATACCAAGACAGCACCACACACACGACTCCAAGAAGTCTACACCACACCAAAATTCAATAAAGGAGATCACTGTTACCAAATCACAACACCCTAAAAAAAACTACTACAACTCACACTACACCTTCACGTTCTGCGTTCTCAGCTTCCTCGACTTCCTCTGCCTCACGCTCACCAGCACGTTTACAATACGACAAGTGGGTGCGAAAAATGCGCCTTCTTTCATTGTCCTCCAATAGGACAGTAACATCGGTAGGAAAGGATAAAATTCGATACGGACCACGGAATCTTGGCATGAGCTTGCCACTTACTTGGTGACCGGGAGTTTTCCTCCAAAAGCTTTTGACATACACAAGATCGTCAACCTTAAATTTATTCTGACCACGACCTTGATTGTACCTCTGGGCCAACTTGTCGTGAGATATCTTGATAGCACGCTGAGCTTCCTTCCAAATTTCACGGACGCGCTCAGGACTAGGCTGATCGGGAAGAAGTTCGTTAAGAGACCAAAGGTTTGACAACGGAGAATTAGGCACGAATGCGTGCATCAAGGAAAATGGGGTTTTACCATGGCTTTCGTGCTCAGCAGTATTGAAAGCATAGGCCAACCAATGCAATGAGGAATCCCATTTTGCATGATTGTCCCGATGATACGCGATCAACGCGGCTCTCAGATTTCTATTGACCCTCTCGGCCAAACTAGGATTAGGATAATACGGAGTAGTCGTAACATGAGAAATAGAATACTCGAAACAGAAGTTACGGAACTGATTAGAAGTAAAGGTACGAGCGTTGTCGGAAATGAGGTACTGACAGGGACCGAATGAAGTAAAAATTACTTTCAAACATTTAATGACGGCAGCAGTGTTGCTCGTCTTGGTGGGAAAAATCCAGCAAAATCTCGAGAATCCGTCGACACAGACTAGCGCGAAGCGGTTACCTAACCTGGATCTCGGAAAAGGCCCGACGAAGTCAATATACAACCTCTCCATAGGTCGCAACACGGGTTCAGACGCTAGAAATCCCATTCTACTGTTGACCGCAGGTTTACTCACGTTGCAACTACGACAACCCAAAACAAATCACTTAATATCTCGGTCCATACACTTCCAAGTAAAGGATTGTTTTACCTTTTGACGAGTTTTGAAGACTCCTAAATGACCACCCACTGGTGACTCATGGAAATATCTTAACATTGCGTCCACTAATTGGACAGGCAAGACGACTTTCGGTTTCTTGTCATGCCTGGCAACATAGCATAACACGCCTGACCTAAGAAGGTAAGGTTTTACAACCTCACCAGCATCTAATTTGGAAATGATTAATTTTAACTCTTGATCTTCCTTCTGATGAATGACTATATCCTTAAACAAAAGGGGAGAATTGCTTAACATGTGTTGGGCGGAACAAACACCAACAACCTCCGGTTCCACAGGAGCAGGTTCCGGTCTCTTAAGGGGAGATTCTTCGTACATCCTACTAAGCGAATCGGCAATAACATTGTCTGTCCCTTTTATGTGTCGAACGGTGAAATTGAAAGATGAAATACGAGTCGCCCACCGAGCGATACGCCCAGTGTTCCTCGGTCTGGCCAAGACCCAGCTCAGGGCTTGGTTATCGGTCTCCAATTCGAACGGCACATGTTCGACATACATCCTAAACTTTTCCAAACCGAACATGACAGCAAGGCCTTCGAGCTCATATACAGAATAACGAGACTCTGGAGCGGTCAAGGTCCTTGAAGCGAAAGCAATAGGACGACGACCCTCGGCACCTTCCTGTAAGAGAACAGCTGCAACGGCGCCTAAAGAGGCATCAGTCTGTACAATAAATTTCTTGCTAAAATCAGGAACAGCAAGAACTGGAGCATTACACAAAGCTTCTTTTAGCTCATCGAAGGCGGCTTGTTGAGACTCACCCCACTCAAACAGAACCTTCTTCTGACGTAGTTTATTCAAGGGCATAGCCTTACTAGCGAAATCAGGGATAAATTTTCGAAAGAAATTGGCCATGCCAACGAAGCGAGCCACGCCCTTGACATTGACGGGTCTCTTGAAGTCACGAATGCCCTGGGTGCGAGAGCTGTCGATCGACACACCAGCGGCCGAAATAACATGTCCCAGAAAGGAAATTTGAGGTTTAGCGAAAAACACCTTAGAAAGCTTCACAGTTAGCCCAGCGTTCTTCAAACGCTCGAACACTTCACGAAGATGACGAACATGATCTTCAAATGTCTTACTGTACACTACGACATCGTCCAAATAGTGGTACAGATACTCAAACTTAATACCAGCGAAAACCTTATCCAACAATCTGCTTAACACAGCGCCTCCGGTAGTGAAGCCAAAGGGAAGCCTATTAAATTCAAAGAGATTCCAATCTGTCGCGAAGGCGGTAAGATGCTTACTCTCCTCGGCTAAGGGAACCTGATAGTATGCCTGGTTCAGATCGATGAGACTATAGTACTTAGCATCCTTGAACCACGAAAAACATGAGTGAAGATCAGGAAGGGGGATAGATTCCATCGACACCTTCTTATTGAGCCTTCGGTAATCCACAACGGGTCTAAAACCACCATTCGGTTTGGGCACTAGAAACATAGGCGATGAGTATGAAGAAATAGAGGGGCGAATAACTCCATCAGCCAACATCTGGTCAATTATCTTCTTAAGTTCTTTCATCTTAGGCGGACTAAGTCGGTAGGGAGGATGCCTAACTGGAATATTGTCTGACATGACAATCTTGTAAGAGATCAAATCGGTGACACCTAGCTTGTCGGTAAAAACTTCCGGAAAACGAGAACACAAATCACGTATAATCGTCGCTTGACCATCAGAAAAATCACTAAGATCCAGGTCGTTGACACTACTTGACAACTCGGGAACGTCTTCATCATTGATGTCCACAGCACTGGTGCCAACATCATACCTCTCAGTAGCAGAAAACTTTAATTTCAACTGCGGACAGAAATTAAACCAAAAGGTTTCTCTTTTAACGTCCAGTGACAAACCGGAATGCGAGAAGAAATTTGCGCCTAAAATCACAGGGCAAGATAAATTGGACACGATCCAAAACGGAAACTTCCACGCAAAATTATGAATCTTAACCTTTAACTTGACAACCCCTAGAACTGTTAGTTGAGAATTATTAGCTGAAACTAAACGAACATCAATTTTAGAGAGAGGGGGAAATTTGCACATGCCTTTCATGGCCCTATACCATTCCTCACTCATCAGTGACGCAGCACTGCCAGAATCCAACAAGGCTTTAACGTTGGCATCATTGATCAAAATGCCAGCAATAGGTGCAGGTAATAAGGAACTCACGGAAACCTTCGAACAACCTCCGATTCTATTATCGTTTGCATTGACAACAGATGACATCGGTATTCCCTCACGATGCCCGGTCTCCGGATGTCATTGCGGAGGAGCATTACACATGCGGTCTGAATGACCGAAACGACCACAGGCGTTACATTTCACAGAACTGCTATTCACTCGACCTCGAGCTTCTTGACGATTCGAATATTCACCACGGTTAGTAGCTTCTTGGTGTCTGACATCACCTCTACTATTTGAAGGACTTTGGAAGCGGACATTCCTTCCAGAATTAAAATTACCAGAACTCCTGACTTCATCATTACGAACAGGACTACTCTGAGGCTGATTACTCGACCATCGACCTCCTGAACCTTGAGGTTTACGATTTCCCCAATTACCTTGTCTACCCTGGGAACGAGCATTGTTCCAACGATTAGAAGAACCTTGCGGTTTGTATGAATTAAATTGTGAGGGTTGATCAACAGAACCTCTACCATAGTCAGACTGGCGTACGGACTCTCCACGTACGGCAAAAGCACACAATTGAGCAATAGTGCTCGGGCGAGACCCTAAGCATAAAAATGAACGATAGTCTGGCGTCACACCATCCAAAATGTGTTCCACCATCTCTTGCTCGGTGAAGTTAACAGAAAACATCTTAGCTAGCTTTAACATATCTTGCATGTACGCATCCAACGATTCACCATACTTCTGTACACGATACAAATGGCGTTGAATTACAGTACCCATCTTTCTATACGGAATGAAATATGACATTACTTGCTCACAGAACACTTCGATACCTGTGTTACGGGACATAGCCTCGACAACCATACTTCTCATCATACCAGAAGTGAACGGGAACATAAGTTGGTACACCTGAGCATAACTCACACCAAATACAGCAGCGTACTCATAAATTTCTACCAACTCACGCAGAAAATAAATAATACCATCAGTGGTATCAGTATTCATGTGCTTCAACTTAGCTACACAATCAGATAACGGGTGGGCAAGATTCCCAAAATTACGGTTAGAAAAAACTGAATGACTAGAACCCGGACCTCTCTGTTCGCCACGAACAGGTCCACTATCATCACTCGGGCTATTGAAATCCCGACCCTGAGGCTCTACACGAGAAGAAAATCTGTTCTTGTTGCACCAAACTTTATCTTTGGGCCAACGGAAATTAAGAGGTTTAATACCTAACGAAGGAGGATAGTTACTACTAGAAACGTTTTGAGGAGCACTTCGTCTCGGAGTAGGATACATGCTCCGACTACGGAGATTTACTTCTTGAACACCCCTCATACTGGGCATCAGAACAGAACAAGTAGGACGAGAAAAGGCACTAGAATAAGAATATGTTACTCCACCATAGGAGTTACTTGTGGTGTACACAGGAGTTGTGCTACACACGGAACGAGGCATTTCAGTTGACATGAACAACTCTCTAGCACTCGGTTGTAAATTTTCGAAAACGGAAAAATTACAATTGACATTACCGTTAGAATTGTTTACAGCAGAAACAGAATGAGTGGACACTGGTACACGAAAACTAGAATCAGTACCCAAATTATTCATCCATGAGGCGTTTGACACTTCAACCAAATTCGTGTCGGACGATAATTCTTGGTTAAAATTTAACCGGCTAAACTCAGTCGCTAAAACACTATCGACTGGTTGCCTCTCAGTGACCTGGAGGTATTGCGTAGACAATTTAACAACACTTGTGTTACCACCAGCATCGACACTACTGGCTGGCAACCCTGACATGACACGTGACCTGGCTGCAGAAGTGATATCCTCATACACTTTTGACAAAATTCTCGCAGAAGGAGGAGAATAATAAGATCCATGATTTACTTCAGCAAAAGAAACTACTGGCAACTCACTACTACTATCTACTGTAACACTATTGTTAGTAGAGACCGGAAAGACACTGTTGCGATCAACAGATTGAAACATACTAGCATTATTGGAAACTTCACAACTCAATCTAATTGCATCTAATAGATTAGCGGTACATGTTGGAACATATGGCTGATTATCACCTTCACTGGTAGGGAACCTTATTTCATCACTGTCTACACTGACTGCACGGAGTGCTTCTGCACCATTACAACCACTAGAATTTTCATCGAAAACTTTATTTGCACATTCGGCTATCATGCGCTGAATTTCAAAAATATTGGCTAGTTCCTCGTCGGAACGATGAGATGAAACAGATAAAACATCTTCGCAGCGAGTGAACAAGTACTGCAGACGAGCACGCAACTTTTTATATTGGGCAGACGTACCATAATCATCGAGCAAAAACAAATTAATGAGATTAGCACAAACTTCTACTCTATGGAAAATCTGTGACTCACCAATTGCAAATTCTGCTTCGGACAGCACAGGCAACAATACAGGGTCCTTAAGGGCAGGTTTCAGAACTGCTCGAGCCTCCTCCGTGCTCGTGGGGACCTCCAAATTCCTGATCTCCAATTCAAATTGGATTTCTTCATGATCCAAATACTTTGGATCTGGTACGTGCCGCTCCATGACAATAGCATGAAAGAAAAAAACAAAAAATGTCAAACACTTGAATTTTACAACACCTTAAGTCATACAGTTTAATTTTCCACATGAAACTTTAACACAAATTTTACTTATTTGCCCATGGTATGAAGTTATAATTACAAAAAAAGGGATTCCACACTTCAGTGTTTTCATCCTGATAAATATCAGGGCAGAGTCGATAATATTGCCACGTGGCTTCCATCTACCACCAGCGGTAGCAAACCAGACAAAATCGACAACTAACGCTCTGCTTCACTTACTGTACGACATCTGGAACTAAATAGGAGACGCGGGAATCAAACCACGCTCTCGCTACGCACTTACTGTACCACCTAGGAGATGTGCGTAATCGAACCACGTTCTCAAACGTCGTACTCTGGCAACCATTCACAAGGAATGAGCAACCAGGCGGGTAGGGTACCCGGGATGTGGATTTGGGCCTCGTTATACCAAGGCGTGGGTCTGGGTAATACAAAACTGATGGTAGACGAATGCCCATGGGTTATAAAAAACGTAAATGAAAATGTATTGAGAAAAACAAGGAAAATACAACATGTGGAAACAACACTGGCGTGAATAAGAAACACTCCTAACTGTAACCTAACCCCACGTGGTATTGTGAATCCACGGTCACGGGAGACAATTACAACCTTAGTATTAAAAGCATATTCCTGGGATAGTAAGAAATTGGTCCCTGCAAACGGGCCTAAAACAAGAACGCAACTTAAATGTGAAAGGATAGTTACTGAACGAAAATGAAATGCCGGGAGGCATTTTGGGAGAACCCAAGAGCAAAACACAAAACAAGTAAAACGTGGTACATCCAAACAAAAGGTACCGAAATAAAGAAATTAGCATAAATAAGAAAAGACTAAAGGCTAACTACTAGCCTTGAGCGAAATTTCTCCAAACGACAACTACCGTGACCGTTGTCCACATAATTAAATGGTTGGCGGCCGCCTGACATGAGGCAAGCCGTTTCCAAGTGTAGGCCACATTCAAATGCAATGCGCCCATTTGTCCATATCCTAACTAGCCCTCCAAAATATAACATTCCAGGTATAATTCAGAACTGAACAATCACAATTAAATTAATTATATCACACGCGGTTTAATAGTTCTGTCGATGTTGCTCGATACCAAAAGAAACTGGTTGTGAAGGCAAGCCGCCATTGGCTATGTGCCTTGCAGTTCATACTAGTGCAAAGTTTTTGATAAACAAGTCAATTAATCTTAAATTCGGTCGACTTTCCTCACGGCGACACTGTGAGCTGATAATTATTCTGTAGTACTGGAGTCCACAATAGTTATTGTAAAAGATCAGAAGCTTTACCTTAATTTCGGTGGTAGGCCACATGGCCTGTATAGAATGCCCAGCTCGAAGAGCTCGGACGAGAACACTCTTGTCCGCTGCATGGTTCAGAAGCTTGTGGGGAGAGGAACGCTCTCAGAGAACGCTCCTGGCGAGGCCACGGGAGAGTCGCGCGCGCCTCACGGAGAATTTAGGAATTGGACACTACCAACTGCAGTCGGTCCTCAGAGTCACGGAAACCACCTCGCTGGCCCAACCACAAGGACATTTCAGTTGGCAGGCTGGGCCAGGCTCACTCAAAATGCAAGTCACTGCCCGCGGGATCGCGCCATTGGTTCATTTGAACCGGCCGGGCCAATAGCGTCAGAGGAGGCCTCAAGACGTAGTTCAGCTAGCCAGGAACAGTCCATTCATCCAGGCGGGACAGTTCATTTGTAGAGGATAAGGGAGGACATCGCCAGCGGCGGGACATTCAAATATAAGTGATGCACAAGTCGCGTAGAAGGCCGCCCGGGTAGCCGCGGGCAGGGGCAGAAATGTGTGCCAGTCTTTGGAGTGGCACACTTATCAACCTCATCGGCATTACTTTGAAAGATACTAAATCAAAGGTTAAATTTCGAGGAGCCTTGTCTGAACCATTTGATATCCGGACTGGACTTTGACAGGGAGATGGTCTATCACCGTTATTATTTAATTGTGTTCTTGAAAAGATCATGCGTGAGTGGAACAAAACTTGTCCTCCAAATGTAAAGATTGGTACTAATCATCATCATCATCTTGCACAGTTTCCAGCCACTGGCCGGGTCTGTTTGGAACACAAGCCTCTCCAACGTCTTCTGTCTTCCCACCATCTCTCAGCCTCCACCCTTGTCCAGTCTTCTCCTCTCTTCTTCACGCTTTCTTCCACCCCCTTCAGCCACCTGTCTCTCGGTCTTCCCCTCGGTCTCTTTCCTTCCCACTTCGTCTCATGTACTCTCCTGGGTATCCTCTTCTCCTCCATTCGTTTTACATGTCCATACCATCTAAGTCTAGATTTCTCTATACCATCCTGTAATGGTTCCTCCTTCATTAATTCTCTGGTCCTCTCATTTCTTATTCTGTCCATCTTTGTAGCTCCAATACTGCTTCTCAAGAACCTCATCTCACTGGCCTGTATTTTGCTCTTCTCCCTTCCTTTCATAACCCAGGTCTCCGAAGCATACGTCAGGATAGGGACATAGTACGTCCGATATATGATCTTTTTGCTGTTCTGAGGGACATCCTTGCTCCATAACATGCTTCTCACACTCCTCCGAAATGCTTCTGCCTGCCTCCCCCGCTCATTTATTTCTCTATCGTTTCTTCCATTATCTTGTATCAGGCTTCCCAGATACTTAAAACTCTCCACTTTCTTCAGCTGTTCCCCACCAATTGTTATTCCCGTTGTGGTTCTTTCCTTCTTCCTTGTTGTGATCACCATCTCACTCTTATTTATGCTAAATTTCATCCCATATCCTTGTATTATTCCTTCCCACACGTCCAACTGTTCCTGTACCTCCTCCTCCTTGTTTCCCCAAATCATCAAATCATCTGCAAACACCATTGCTTTCATCTTTCCGTCCCCAATTACTTGTGCCACTCGGGTCATTATGTCATCCATCACCACAATGAAAAGTAACGGTGACAGTGCACTTCCTTGTTTCAGGCCGTTTCTTTGTTCCAACCAGTCAGATCTCTCTCCTCCCACTTTCACACAGCTCACGCTTCCCTTGTACATCTCCTTTATCCTCTTTATAGTCCATTTCTCTACTCCTCTATCCTCCAGGGACTTCCATACTTTGTTTCTGCATACACTGTCATATGCTTTCTCAATGTCCAGGAAGGCCATCAGTAGATCTGTTCCATACTCATAGTGCTGTTCTTGTAACTGCCTTACAGCAAAAATCAAATCCACTGTGGACCTTCCTGCTCTGAAGCCATGTTGTTCTTCCCTCATCCCTCCTTCTATCCTTGTCCTAATTCTCTTTTCCAAAACTTTCTCGAAGATCTTTGCACAATGACTCATCAGTGTTATTCCCCGATAGTTTCTGCAATCTGTTCTACTACCTTTCTTGAAGATCGGGACAATGATTCCTTTTTTCCAGTCCTCTGGGGTCTTCCTTTCCTTCCATGCTGTCCTCATCACTCGGTACAGCCACTGTATCCCCACCTCTCCTGCTGCTCTCACCATCTCCACACTCAACTCATCCACACCCGGTGCCTTCCCTCCTTTCATCTTGTTCACTGCATCTTCCACTTCTTTCCATGTTAAGTCCTTTTCTGTTTGCAGTTCATCTTCCTCTTCCCCGATTTCTTCCTCCTCACCATCTTTTCCATTTGGGTTCAGAAGTTCTTCAAAATATTCTTTCCACATTTTCTTCAGTTCTTCCCTATTTTCTATCTCTTGTCCCCTTTTGTTCACCATTCTAACATAATCCGTAGGATCCTTCCGCCTCTTATTTTTTACCATCCCATACAGGACCTTTTTTGTACCTTCACTATCCTCCTCCATCATCTTTGTCCACTCTTCCATCCACTTCCTTCTCTCCTCAGCCACCACTCTCTTCGCCTCCTTCTTTCTTTCCTGGTACTCTTCCCTTGTCTCTACCGTCCTATTTTGATACCACCTCCTAAAGGCTCTATTCTTTTCCCTTACTATATCTTTTGTCTTCTCATTCCACCATGGTGTTTCCTTCCACCTCTTCTTACTACTTGTCCTCCCACATACTGCTTCTGCTGCACCCACTAGTGTCTTCTTAAATCTAGCCCATTCCTCTTCCACCCCTCTTTCTTCATCTGTTGGAATTCCTTCCTTTACCATTTTGAGGTACTCGACCCTTCTATCCCCTTCTTTCAGTTTCCATATCCTTATACGTCTTTCCTGGTTCTCAGTCCCTTTCTTCTCCTTACTCCCTCTCAGGTTCATTACCAGTAATCGATGGTCGCTATCCAGGTTCTCCGATGGTATAACCTTGATGTCCGTGATGTTCTTATTTAGTTCTTTCTCATACAGTATATAGTCGACCACCGACTTCCTGGTCAAGTCATCACTGTACCATGTGATTGTGTGGCTCTCTCTTTTCTTAAACCAGGAGTTCCCAACTAGCAGGCTGTTCCTCTGGCAGAAGTCCAACAGTCTCTTTCCTTCCTCATTTCTTCCACCCCAACCCTCTGGTCCTAGAACACTCTCATAACCTTGTCTTTCTCTTCCTACATGGGCATTGAGGTCCCCCATAACAATCATATTTCTTCCTACCAGCTGCTTCTGCAATTCCTCTTCAAACTCCTCCTTCTCTTCAGAAGCGCAGCCTACTTGTGGAGCATATACTTGCACTATTTCTACGGTCTCTCCCCTCAGTGCTACTTTCACTTTCATCATCCTATCACTTATTCTCCTCACTTCTTCTTTTAAACCATCTCGTACTACTACTCCCACTCCATTCCTCTTTCCCTCTTCGTTCCCACTCCAGTACAGTCTATAGCCTTTTCTCAGTACTCTCCTTCCTTCCCCTTTCCACTTTGTTTCTGCCAATCCCAATAAATCCAACTTCCTTCTTTCCATCATATCCACTATCTCCTCCACCTTCCCCGTCAGCGTTCTTAGGTTTAAAGTTCCAAATCTTAGTCCGTGTGTACAGCCGTGTCGTCGTCTATTAAATCCATCCTGTCCGAGGCTCGTTCCATTTTTGAAAGCATTTGGTTTTATCCACTACTGGCTTGCTGGGCCTATCGTAGCTTCACCAGAGCCCCGTTAGCCGTCACTTTTCAGGGTTCCTGTAGGACCTTCACAGCTACCGTAACGGTCCCGGGGCACACGAAGTCCCCACTGTACTTCGCCCCTACAGGCAATCCCCTACTTTGTGCCGTTGCCCGTCTCCCACGACGTGGACGAGGGGTTGGACTTATGGTACTAATATAAAACTGAATTGCTTGGCTTTTGCGGATGACCTTGCACTGCTTGCAACCAGTATAGATGAGACTAAACACCAAATTGAAGAACTTGGGTCTATTGCAGCAAAAGTAGGACTTCAAATTTCATTTGAAAAGACTGAAATAATGGCATCCTTTGATGTGGAAACACAAGCTATTACATTGATTAACAATAAAGAAATTAAAGTTGTACATAAATTTAAATATTTAGGGGAGATTATAACATGGAATTTGAATGAGAAAGCGACAATCGAAAATAGAACAACGAAGTTAAGACAAGCGCAACATATTACTTGGTCTAGTTACAAAAAAAAAAACACTCTCCATAAATGCCAAATTACGACATTACGAATCAGTTATTAAACCGGAAGCAATATATGCTTGTGAAACACTTTTCAAGTTAAACACTCGATCAGTTACTGACACATTACAGAAGACTGATAGAAGAATTCTCAGAACTATAATTAATAAAAAACATCAGGTGGATGGTCAATGGCGTCTATTACCAAATGAAGTGGTTTATAAAGAAACTGAGTCTATAGTCGATACTATGCGAAAAAGGCGAATTGCTTTTTTTTTGGTCATATCTCACGCCTGCCGGATGCCAGAAAATTAAAAGTATTATTTAATTACTTTTTCAAAAGTAAAACAAAGAACTCTTGGTTTATGGAAATTCAAAATGATCTGGATGAACTCGGCTTGACAATGTCCCAAATTGCTAACAAAGATGAGAAGAAAATCTTGAAAAACAAGAACATCAGACTTCCCTTAAAATCCTTTACCCGCAAAACTTACACCATAAGCGATGTAGAGAGAGCGGCAAGGTCGACTAGAATGAGAATGTTTTGGGAAAAGAAGAAAAATAAGAAGCTGAATCTTTAATATTGTTTTTGAGACATGTATATACTTGTTTTGGTTAAGTGCTCCAATGAGGGCGTAACATATGTAAATAAATAAATAAATAAATATGGAGTCTACATTCTTCAGATGTTGGCTGGTAATTGTTGAAAACCATCACGACTATGGTATCACAGAAGATCGTTGCACCACAGTAGTACAAGTCTATATGCCTACCAGTGAAGCAGCTGATGAAGAAGTTGAAAAGTTTTATAGAAAAATAGATGGAATTCTGAGCTATGTCAAGGGCGATGAAAATGTAATAATAATGGGAGATTGGAATGCTGTGGTAAAAAAAAAAGGAAAAGAAGGGAAGATAGTAGGAGAATTTGGATTGAGTGAAAGGAAAGATTGAGGGAGCAGGCTGATAGAATTCTGCACTGAGCTCAAGTTGGTCATAGCTAACACTTGACTCAACAACCACAACAGAAGAATATACTCAGGATGAGACCAGGAGATACAGGACATTTCCTAATTGACTTTATTATGTTGAAGCAGATCTTCTGAAACCAGATTTTGGATTGGAAAACATATCCCAGAGCCGACATAAACTCTGACCACAATCTGGTTGTTTTGAAATGCTGATTGAAGCTGAAAAAACTGTAGAAAAGTAAATACCCATAAATGTGGCCAGTAGACAAACTAAAAGAGAAGGATGTGAACAAAAGTCTCAAGAGGATTATAAGGGAAGGACTAATGAAGAACCCTGAACTAACTTCTAATGCAGAGGAATGGGTACTTTCGAAGAATGAAATAATTAAGTCCACAAAAGAAAGCATTGATAGAAAGGAATGAATAAGTGGAATTGCTTGGATCACTCAGAATATACAAGAATGCATCAAAGGTGGAACAACAAGAGATGAAAGGGGAAAAGCAGAATATACGTAGATGTCTTAAAAATGGGGTAAACAAGAGGTGCAAGGAAGCGAAAGCAGTGTGGTTGAAAGAGAAATGTGCAAGTATAGACAATTGTTTGAAAGTAGGAAAAGTAGATGCAGCTTTTCGAAGGATTATGGGTACTTTGGGGAAAGGAAGACTAAGTGCTGTAATATTAAGGACTTGGATGGAAAACAGATAATAATATTATGTTGAGAGATGGAAAGCTTACATAGAGCATTTGTATAGGAGTAAGAAGATTGAGAAACATGTTATGGAAAGGGAAGATGAAATTGATAAGGATGAGAAAGGAGATTTAATGTTGAGATCAGTATTTGATAGAGCACTAGAAGACTTAAGGAGGAAGAAAGCACCATTTTCATTCGAGACTGATTAACTAACCCAGTTGCTGATCAGGTTATTTCACTTAGTATGTAGGATTTATGAGATAGGTCAGGTGCCCTCTGCTTTTAAGAAGAATAGTATCATCCCTATATGGTTTTTAATATATATATTTGTTTTGGGGCAAATAAAAACCTTCTCCCCACACTATATGGCACCCTGCTCTCAATGATCCACTATTAGCAGTTAGCACTGCCGCCTCCTCTACTACTCCTTTCGCTTTGAAATCGTTCAACACTGAAACTAACCATCGCTTCCTAGATCTACCTCTGCTTCTCTTACCCTCTACAGCCAAAGTCATTAACCTCTTAGTTAATCTTTCCTCCCCCAATCTCTTCACATGATCCCACCATCTGAGACAGCTTATACAAACAGCATCATCTAGCATGTTCATTTCTAATTAGCCTTTTATCTCTTCATTACAAGTACCCTCCTGCCATTGCTCCCATCTATTTGTCCCAGCAATCACTCGTGCTACCCTCATATTACCTCTGGCTTATGTATCTACCCAGCTCTCACTTCCATATAGCAAGGTCGGTCTAAATACTGAGCGATGTAGGGAGAGCTTCCCCACTACATCAACTTTCTTGCGGAATACTGTAGATCGCAACTGAGAACTCACTGCTTTGGCCTTTTTACACCTTGACTCTATTTCCTTCCCCACACTGTGACCATCCTGAGAGAATACACAGCCCAATGTTCCACCTGCTTCAATTGAATTCCTCCTATCTGTCATTCTATTTTCTTGCATTTTTCCGTATTGACATAACACTTGTCTTTGAAATGCTGATCTTTATACCATACTCCCTACATCTAACATGCTGGCTTGCAAGCTTTTGATGGTGTCCATTATTATAACCAGATCATCACCATAGGGCAGACAGCTTACCTAATTGAATCCCACCCAGCCAGTTTATGCCCTCCAGTAAATGGTCCATATATAAAATAAACAGTAGTGGTGAGAGGTTACAGCCTTGCCTCACTCCTGTAACAACCTGGAACCAAGAATTCATCCTACCATCAACTCTTACTACAGCCTGATTATCAAAATAAATAATTTTGATTGCCTGTAACAGCCATCCCTCAGTATGCTCAGCATCTTTTCCTTGGGTACTCTTATCATATGCCTTCTCTAGATCTACAAAACACAAACGTCTGTTCCTCTCATAGCATTTCTCAATACCATGGTACATGCTAAAAATTTCATCCTCACATCCTCGTTTCATCCATCTTAATCTTGGCCAATGATCGAACTCTCCTTTCTACAATGCCTGAGTAAACTTTGCCCAGAATGCTTATCAAAGAATTATAGCAATCTTTTCTGACCTTGGTTATAAATTGGGGCAATTACTGCTTTTGTTCATTCAGCGTATTTATCAAAAGTATTTCTAAAACTCCTTGCAAACGTGGGGGGAGGGGTCAAATTTATAAACTGCCTACCTATCAGCGTATTTTATTTTTGTTTCATGCTTTAATGCTTGAAATAACATAGTAATGTAGGCCTAATGCTATAATTTGAAGGGGGAAAAAGAAAAAAAAGAGGATTTTTATTGCATTTCTAATTAAAATACAATCAGAATGTAAATATAAAACATAAAACATTTGTCAACGGCTGACAAAAGACCTGAACACTGACCGCCGTGAATCTTTAAGCAAGATGTCATTTCCGAGTAGGTGGCCAGTAGACAGCAATGCTTCTGTCCATTTTGTCCCATCGTAGATTGGAGGTAGTCCTTAACCTTGCTCATCACCAAGAAACCTCTCTCTGCAGAACAGCTTGAATCAGCAACGACGAACAGATTCATCACAGTGACAAAGTACAAACTCCACAAATTTAAACTAAATAATCAACAAAGTTTAGACAGAAACTGATGAAATGCTGGAGCTCCACCAATTTAGGTAAACACGACACAAGTGTAGCACCAAACGTCTGACAACACTGCTTTTTGAACTCTATTGGCGCAATGAAGTTTAGCATAAGCAAAGGCGAGTGGATGATCACAACCAGGAAGAAGGAAAGAGTCACAACGGGAATAACAATTGGTGGGGAAGAATTGAGGAAAGTAGAGAGTTTCAAGTATCTGGGAAGCATGATACAAGAAAATGGAAGAAACAACAGAGAAATAAATGAGCGGTGGAGGCAAGCAGAATTATTCAGGAAAAGTGTTAGGAGCCTGGTATGTAGTATGGATGTGCCTCAAAACAGCAAAAGGGTCATATATAGGACGTACTACGTTCCATTCCTGACGTATGCCTCAGAGACCTGGGTTATGAGAGGAAGGGAGCGGAGCAGAATACAGGCTAGTGAGATGAAATTCTTGAGAAGTATTGGAGTGACAAAGGTGGACAGGTTAAGAAATGAGAAGATTAGAGAATTAGTCAAGGAGGGAGCATTACAGGATAGGATAGAGGAATCAAGGCTTAAATGGTATGGGCATGTTAAGCGAATGGATGGGAGGAGGATACCCAGGAAGATACACGAGATGAAAATAGAGGGAAAAAGATCAAGAGATAAATGGCTGAAGGGTGTGGAGGACTGCATGCGAAAGAAAGGAGAAGACTGGACCAAGGTGGTGGGAAGACAGAAGACGAAGGAGAGGCTTATGTTCCAAACAGACCCGGCCAGTGGCTGGAAGATGATGATGATGATGATCGGCGCAACACAGGGTGTGCTTAAAGCACGAGGGGAGAGTCGTCGAATTAGTGTGTTACAATCGTCAGCAATTTCTACAGCCAATACCCACTACAATAACATTGGACCATAATAAAACGATCAATTGTCCAATATAAATTGTCAAATGAGAAGGCGGGCCGAGCCAGCGACGTCTTGATTTCACGCAAGAATAAGTGAAATGGACATGTAAATATAAACTAGTATTTTATTCATTAGTGTGGTATTTTAAGAACAATTTTTAATGCAAGTACAACAAACATTTTAGAGTTTTATTGTAAACATTTGTAAGGTTTTTTAACGCGTGTAAGAATTTGTAAGGGTTTTTTAACGTGTGTGCAACTATCTCATATGTTTCCATCACATTTCATTCACATCAACCATTTTACATTAATTTTTAATGTTCAGTGACTGGCCATTATCATACTAGCTGATGAAGGGGCAAATTTTCTATGAAAATAATAGCCTCGAAACATGTACTAGTGTGTAAATAAACACAAAAAGTATTGACTAAACGGAACATACTATATTTCAATTTTTTAAACTATCATTCGTCAATGCAAATCATGAACAATGTTAACCCCAAACATTTAAGAATCTGTTCAGGCAGTGTCAACAAACTGAGATATTGTAATTTTATTATATTAGAGGGTAGCACTGTACTGGATTAATATTTGTATCATTATAAATTGTATTTGCCATCTATTTGCTCTTTAGATAAAACCTTCTTGTTTTTCATTATTCTTGTGCATATATTACACACATCAAAAAAAGTTTTGCATCACCTCGGTTCCAAGAGTTCCGGAACCGTTAAATACAAAGGGAATAGAGATCAACAAAAACAACATTTCAGCTCGTTTAATTGCTCATGAGACCCACACATTGCATGTTGTACCATCATACAGCTAGACTTTCAGCATTTGTGGTCCAGATTGCAGTACACACCACTACCTCTAATACCCAGTAGCACGTCCTCTTGCATTGATGCATGCCTGTATTCGCCGTGGCATACTATCCACAAGTTCATCAAGACACTGTTGGTCCAAATTGTCCCACTCCTCAACGACAATTCGGCGTAAATCTCTCAGAGTGGTTGGTGGGTCAAGACGTCCATAAACAGCCCTTTTCAACATATCCCAGGCATGTTCGATAAGGTTCATGTCTGGCGAACATGCTGGCCACTGTAGTCGAGCGATGTCATTATCTTGAAGGAACGCATTCACAAGATGTGCACGATGAGGTCGAGAATTGTCGTCCATGAAGACAAATGCCTCTCCAATATTCTGCCGATATGGTTGCACTATGGGTCGGAGGATGTCATTCAGGTATCGTAAAGCCGTTTCGGAGCCTTCCATGACCACCAGTGGCGTACGTCGGCCCCACATAATGCCACCCCAAAACATCAGGGAACCACCACCTTGCTGCACTCGCTGGACAGTGTGTCTAAGACGTTCAGCCTGACCAGGGTGCCTCCAAACACGTCTCCGACGATTGTCTGGTTGAAGGCATATGCGACACTCATCGGTGAAGAGAACGTGATGCCAATTCCGTGGGGTCCATTCAGCATGTTGTTGGGCCCATCTGTACCGCGCTGCATGGTGTCGGGGTTGCAAAGCTGGACCTCGCCATGGACGTCGGGAGTGAAGTTGCGCATCATGCAGCCTATTGCGCACAGTTTGAGTTGAAACACGACGTCCTGTGGCTGAACGAAACGCATTATTCAACATGGTGGCATTGCTGTCAGGGTTCCTCCGAGCGGCAATCCGTAAGTAGCGGTCATCCACTACAGTAGTAGCCCTTGGGCGGCCTGAGCGAGGCCTGTCATCGACAGTTCCTGTATCTCTGTACCTCCTCCATGTCCGAACAACATCGCTTTGGTTCACTCTGAGACGCCTGGAAACTTCCCTTGTTGAGAGCCCTTCTTGACACAAAGTAACAATGCGGACGCGATCGAACTGCGGTATTGACCTTCTAGGCATGGTAGAACTACAGACAACATGAGCAGCGTACCTTCGTCCTGGTGGAATGACTGGAACTGATCGGCTGTCGTACCCCCTCCGTCTAATAGGCCCTGCTCATGCATGGTTGTTTACATCTTTGAGCAGTTTTAGTGACATCTATGAACAGTCAAAGGGACTGTATCTTGGATACAATATACACAGTCAACGTCTATATGCCGGAGATCTGGGAACCGAGGTGATGCAAAACTTTTTTTGATGTGTGTATAATTGTATTGCGATTTTGCTACAAGGGATGTCTAAACTGAGCGATTCACATACATATACTGAACATTGTGAAGAATCCTGATAAAAATTGATTGATTTTGAATGTTTAAGGTCGCATATCTTGAGGCATGAAAAATGCTAAGTGTCACTTCGTCTGCTCACGGCTGCGTACAGTTCGGTGGATAAGTACTGCAATATGGTCAGTTCGTAATTCTCTCATTCCCTCTCGCTATCGGCCAGCCCCTCACCCCGCTCTCACACGCATATTTATGTGTGTTGCACTGTAGCGTAGTAGGTTAGCTGTCAGGTTGTAAAGTTGTTCATCGCCGAGCAACCACAGTTCGAGTCACGCCGTGAATATTATTTTTGTGAAGTAACTCACCATGATGATGTCATGCTACGAAAACAACCGCGTTTGGCCCAGCTATCGATGATAATGTGTCATTACATTCTGTAATGGCTCACTATACACACGCATCCAGAGAACACGTTCCGGCTCTAGTCGAATACGGCAATTACAGGGTGCGTGAGGCAGCACTCCGATGTGGTGTTCCACCGAGATTTCCCCAAATTTGGATACAGCAGTGGCGGGTGTCAGGGAGGATTGGTCGTCTACCGGGCACTGGTTTACAGCGGGTTTCAACTGTAGAAGAAGACCACCATTTAGTTACAACTTCGCAGGAAAACCCATTCTTAAACTCGGTAGAGCTGATGCAGACGACTAATTTTCCTGGATGTCCATACACGGCCCGTAAACGATTAGCCTATGAGAAGCAGGAATTGCTTGCAGAAAACCTGCAGTCAAAGAATGTCTTTCCAACCAACATATAGTCGAACGGTGTGCCTTTGCTGAGCTGGAATTAAATCGTAATTGGGATCAGGTCATCTTCTCTGACGAGACATGTTTCAGTTCGGCAGAGGTCAGACCGGTTTGTGTTTACAGGCCACGTGGAACCTGGTACGAGAAACAGTATGTGGCTGGGCGCACTGGTAGTGGCCGCATATCTGTATCACGCTGCGGGTGGATGTCGTCTGATGGGGCCGGAGTGCTTCATCGGATAGGTGGACATCTCACATCGGACCAATATTTGCACATCTTGCAGAATATTATGATTCCAAGTGTGAGAGAGCGCTATCCACATGCAGTACTTCAGTTCGTGCAAGACAACTCTCCAATCCACATGAGCAGGAGTGTTCAGGGCTGATTTTCTGAGCAGAACTCCATTGAACTGCTCAACTGGGACCTCAAACTCTAGACTTGAACCCCATTGAGTATGTGTGGGCAAAGTGGAAACGCCATATCAGGGAAAACTGGCCTCACTCTCCCCCTCGTTCGCAGGATGCATTGTGGGAGATTATGTTGGAAGCATGGGAGGAGATTGCCCATGATGAACAATACTTCAGAAATCTAGTTCAGTCAATGCCATGTCGGCTACAGCAAGTTATCGAAGCTGGTGGATACTGGACGAGATATTGAAGAAGTGTCTACAACAGTCCTTTTCGGGACTAACAATAAGCAAATTCATTAAGCCAGATTTCCCTTTGTATAGAAACACACATGTATTTCGTTCATGAAACATTTGACATGTTTAAAAAATAAACACCGCGAGTACGATTCCAACCCCGGTTGTTTGTCGTTTCACGCAACGCCTCTTCCCCTGAGCTAACTGGCAGTCTGCAAAATGCTCATAATATTGTAATGATATTTCCATCATCTCATGCACGTCTATAACAGCTATCATAGACCCAGTGGTAATTAACTAACGGTTTATTGCAATATTTCATTGTAAAACTTAAAAGGCGTCCAGTGTCATGCGGTTCCACAATGTTATAACAGAAGCCATCAAAACAAAAAGAATTGCCGAGACCAAAATTGGACCGTGGTGGTTCGGCTTACTAACTTCACACACTTCCTCTACCCTATCACAGCCACTCTGTTAAACGCTACTCGTCCTTCGTCAATGGGACGTGTCCCTCACTTCACGCATTTGGGCTGTTTCTCATTAATATTGCACATCATTCTTCTCTGTTATTCTGATATCTGCACAGTGACACTGTGTACTGATAGTTGCATTTTGTCCCGAACATGTCGTTGAACAAAGATGGCATCAATTTTGTTGCAACTGTGCAGCCACTTCCAAGCATGATGATACCCCAATAGGACTTTGATATTTTCCATGCGACAATTTATGATTGTCCATCTGTACATTTCATCAGAAATTTCTGCACTCCCCTGCAGTTCCAATTTATAGATCTCTGACAAAGCCAACCTTCATCTCTATCACTGTTTCTAAGTTGCCCAGTCCCATTCCCATAAAGAGTTTTCAATTAGATCAAATCTTGTAAATCCATGTCAATGTCTTACTGAAGTACACCACACATCTCTTAAACTCCAGCAATTCTTCAAGGTTTATACTGTGTCCCTGTTGGCTATGAAAGCCAATATTCCATCTTTTGGTATCTTTATAGGGATAAGATAATGCCGAGGGAGCTCTAGTTTCACCAGCTAAGAAGTACTACAGTTGAACTTGACTTATATGCATATCAAGGGAAGAGAAAAGACTACTTGTAACTCAGAATTACTTAGAAATCAGACTTACACAACACATGACATATTTACTGAAAAACCAATGGAATAGACCTACATGTGTAAATCCTAGCAAACAATACATACATTAAGACAGAAAATACAGTACTGTATTATTTTGAACTTGGTCCAGCCTTAAAGAAATCAGATAGTTTGGCTTGTTTCACTTTTCTTGCATTGTGTATAAACCTCCTTTTGCGAACGTAGTAATAAATTCAAGGCATTTTCACTACAAGTTTTCGCACTGATGTAACGCCTACACACATCGATTGCACTTAAGACTAACTTCACTTAGTTCAGGTGTTTCAAGATTCAAGTCGTCATCTCCATCAGTGTCACTATCGCTTGTAGCTGGTCCGTCACCACCGAGTTGTTGGCATACATCAGCAATAATCCCTTCATCCCATTGTAGCCCACTTGCAGCCAGATTATCATCGTAGTGCACCAAAGTATCGAAATCTGCACCCTCCGGTAGCGTTAGCTAATTGAAAATGAAAATCCACAGCCTCCGTCCAGTCGACCGACCGGGTCAGGGAATGGAATGAATGAAGCCCCCATCTAGCGGAGAGGATATGAACTGTGCCGGCTGCCGAAGACTGTCACACTCCCCTGGGGCAATGATTAAATGAAATGATAGTGAAGAGTGTTGCTGGAATTAAATTTCTGACAGGGAAAACCGGAGAAAAACCTGTCTGCCTCTGCTTTGTCCAGCACAAATCTCACATGGAGTGACCGAGATTTGAACCACGGACCCAGTGGTGAGAGGCCAGCGTGCTGCCGCTTAAGCCATGGAGGCTTCAGCGTTACCTAATTGCCAGACATAATTCCGTCCCCATAATCATCATTAGAGGCAGCCTCCTCCAGTAAGACATCAGCTTTGCGGATACAGTTGCTGATTGTGGAGGATGACGCCTGCTTCCAGGCAGCCGAAATAAAAGTCCATGGCTTGTAGTAAATTAATGGAGAGAGTTTCATTTCCTGCATCACTCAAGTGTTATTAAATGTTGAACCAGCAATCTTTTATAATGCACTTTGAAATTTGCAATGATGCCCAAATCAAGCGGTTGTAGAACACTGGTACAGTTAGGAGGGTCAAGTTCCACTCGGACATTCTCCACAACGATTTGAGGTGGATGTGCTGCACATCTATCCATAAGAAGAAGGATCTTCTTCTGTTTCTTTTTCATTCTAATGATCAGTTTTTTCAACCACTGTTCCATTAGAAGCATATTCATCCAAGAATTTCTGTTGGATTCATATTCTATAGGTTTTGTTTTTGCACCCTAAAACACCTCGGATTCTTCGATTTTCGTATCACAAGTGGAGGAAGTTTGTCCGATCCATCTGCATTGGTGGGAAGAAGTACTGTTACTCAAATTTTACTTTTCTTCTCTCCATTGCAGGAGTCACCTTTTTCAGCTAATGTTTTACTAGGAAGGAGACTAGAATAAGCCGGTCTCATCACAATTGTAGATGTTTGTAGGCTGTTAATCGCTTATGATACCCTGCAGAACCTCTTCTTTCCAGTGTTGCACCGTGACGTCGTCCACAGCTTTTGCGTCACCGCAAATTGGTCTCTATGCGATTTCATGACGATCTTTAAATCCTTGCAACCATCCTGACGAAGCCTTGAAATCAGCAGTGATACTTATCAATTTAGCTAAATCTATCGCCTTTGTCTTCAGCATGTCGCCACTAATTGGTAGAGCTGCAGCCCACTTTTGCTGGATCCATGTGAAAAGTGCTTTCTCCAAATCTACATACCTCCCTTTTTGTTGACGGCTGCGCTTTGCTGATTTCGAACGCAGTTTTAAAAACTCAACCAAAATAGCGTTTTTTTAAACTGATTACTGTACATAGCGTGATATAAGCAATCCTTAAGTCTGAAGCAATTTCAGTTTTTGTTTTGTGTTCTCCTTGGCTAATCGAAAGCAACTGAATGATAAAACTACTGTTCAACAGAAAACACCAGATACCAGCACCATGTACATTTTACTCGTTCTTTGTTCCCACGAAAGAAATTCTCATATTCAATCAAAACACAGAGATTTGCAGAGTGACATTGTTGACCCTAACTTACTGGCGGCGTAACAAAGGCCAACCGAGCGAGTTCCCTTGGCTCCTCCTCTAGCTGCATCGTTTTTGACCTTCACAATACTGCTAAATATTAAGTTACAAGCGAAGTTGGAGGTTTCAGCGCGGAAACAAAAGAAAAGAAATTTGTTTGAATATGAGAATTTTTTTCGTGTGAACAATCTAGAGCATGTCCCACATGAGACAGAAACTCTGTGCTCTGTTTCAGCACCGAAACCCGACCTCTCTACCTCCATCTACACCAACAAAGAGAAAATATCATAAATACAGTACTGTAGTTTCTTTTATAACAACACGTGCTCATCATTAAATTACAAATACGTAAAACTCAGATTTATTTCGCTGACACTTAATATGTATAACAGCGATTTATGTATAAATAAGGTTAAATTAACACGCTTTTAGATTACATTTTTCCGGGACCTAAAATAAATTCCGTACTAATACGAAATACGCAGAATAGAGTTATGTATAAAGCAGGTTCAACTGTATAATATACAGGTCATAATGCATGGTCCACTATGCACTGTGTATAAATGAGCCGTTCCTCTTAGGCTGTTAGCAATGGTATATCCATGCACAGTGGGCTTTGAAACATATAAGATCAGTGAAAATGAAGTGCGCAGTGTCCCTTTGCCTAGGGCACTTTGAGTCTGATCTCAGTGTCCTACTCAAGCTGTTAGTGTATAGTTTGTGCCGCCAACAATGCAATGTGCGAGTGCCAAGAATAGTGACCAAAGAGGAGCTGGGCAGGTGTAACAGAAGACTGTTAAGGCTATTTACATGATATAATGTAGACTGTCTCTAAAATTTTCACATGCTTACGACTGGTCATTTAAACCAAGGGTCTGCTGAAAGAGTTTTATACATCTGAAAGAAACTCCGCACCAGACACTGCATAAACCTAGAAGAATTGCTGGAGTTTAATTTCTTGACCGTCAAAGCCAACGTTCCACACATATTTTATCTCTATCTTCCAACCAAGAAATGGACATCATCTGCGGGTTATTCAATTCCAGACTAAAGGGAACAGAAGGAATTTGGGCAACATTAGGGGCATAAATCATCTTTATTGGGGCATTCTTTTTCATCATTGTAAGTCATATAAACATACACACAAAAAATTAGACAAAACTTGCAGCACTGTAGTAGTGACATGTGATTCCATTTGTTTATCATGAGAGGTTGAACTGCAGTAATCGAAAAGGTTATGGCATTTTAACTCATACATGATGAATAAATTTACTATAAGTATATAAAAAACTCTGAAAATGAGGTAGGAGCTAGATTCGCTCGCTCATGACAGCCAATAGAACAGAACATTGCCTAGATAACTGAACTTGCTAAGCTCGCTGTGCCGTACGAAATCTTTATTTCTATCCCCGCAGGAAAATAATAACTTATTCAATTACTTTGATGATCCTATGTTACAGAGCTAAAACTTTTGAAGCTGACTGTCCTAAGATTGTGACGCTACGATCAGCTGCTCAGGAGTTAACATCTGCACATGAACTGGAGAGATAAATTGAGTGAGAAAGATTACATTGAAATATTTAGGTTCGCCGGGGAAATACAAACTTGAGTGGCAGTATTGGTGTATCAATGCAGTGTACAGTAGTGAAGCTTTAAGAAGTGCTGCGAGCTGAAATATTGAATTCATACCCATGTCCCTTAGGAAGTCGAGTGGCAGCAGACAGTTTTACACAGCAGGATGACAAAAAATACAAATTTCAGGGTGTATGGCTTTTTAAAGAAGCTTTCGAATTCTAAAGTGTGTGTTTTTGTAATTGAAGTGAGGAAACTCACTTCTTCTCAGTTTTACCTCAGAAGGCATATTTTACAGTCTTCTAACCAAGACCAAAACTACATTTCTTGGCTGAGCCGTGACTCGAATCTGGATGTCATGGGCGACAGCTAACAAGGGGAGGATAAGATGCATGGGTCACCGATTCTAACCATCTTCAGTACACGTGTAGGCCATGACCAGGCATATACCAGGTGCAAGTAGTAAGGTGCGCAAAGAAGAGAGAGAAACAAGACACGTGCGATCCTAGCGTCAGGATGGCAACTGAATGAATGGCCTTTTAAAACCACTCCTGCCATCTTGCGAGCAAACTACATTACTGCTTAGTCACTTATTCCTTAATTCTAACAAAGGATGTTGATGTATATGTAAAGTATTGAAGCCATATTTTCCAGTGTTGCCTATACAAAGTGATATTTGTAACTCTTCAGTAGGTCAACACGAATTTGTCCAATGACTGGGCGGGGGGTGCAATGTATATAATACATTAGCATAGCCAAAATCGACCACTGGGGGGTTATAGTTACTCAAGCCAAATTCTGCGAGCATTTCGTCCCACAGCATAGCCATGCTCACCAGTCTCTATGAAGCAACAGTGCTCAGTAGAACCCACGCTACTGGATGACATGTTCACAGTTGTTCTGTTTGATATAGGCAATGAGGGGCGTGGTGGCGCAGCGGTCAAGCTGTTGGCCTCTCACCAAGGTGGACCGGGTTCGATTCCCGGTCAATGCATGTGAGATTTTCGAAGTGAAATGCCATGTCCCGTGGTTCGGATTCCACATAAAAAGGAGGTCCTGAGGTTTATGATCTCATGATTAATGGTCACGTAAAACTAAAAGCTTCCTTCTTTTTTTACTTTTGGTATAGGCAAACGTTCTGGACTAAAATATAGCCTACGGTATGCGTTCTACCCCTTGCTAACATGTATTGCTCATGCTTTTTGAGTAATGCTATTCCCTCAACCTCCATCCTCTACCTACAGCACTTAAGAATTCAGGGGCGATTTCTCCAAGCATGCTACGATTGCTGCTCAAGTGCAATATTTTTCTAAACGAGGCGAGATTTTAAAAATTACAATAGGTACCGCATCTGTAATAGATCTGCGTTAAACAAATCGCATGTTGCATATATCTTGGCGAGTACAGCGAGGCTTGCTAGTGTCTTAGAGGCTTCAGCGGAGCTGTCGATACAGCGAGAAATGTATGCGCGCGCAGGTTCCTTCTGTCCAAGGCCGACTGCGAGCCGTCACGTTTGTAATGTGTAGTTGAAAGCTCTGGTCTGGGAGCTACAGAAAGCTACTACATTGAAAGCACAAGGATTTTTGTTTTTCTTAATTAAATTCAACACTAGATTTCTGCTGGCAATTTTCTCCAAGATCTTTTCATTCTCCGATACTGTGTTCAATATTTTACAAACAAACAATTTGGATATACAGTACAGTGGCAAGGAGATTGAGCTCTTTTTAAATACTCAGTCTATGTGAGATGAAGATTTTGATAGTTTTTATGGACATGTTGATACCAAAATCGACGTTTATGGAGGACAGCCGTGCTCTAAAAATAGTGCAATTAGTGCTGAACCAGAAAATCAAAATACTAACGTCTATTCAATGAAATTATTGACAATGCACTTGTCCAAATAGGAGAGCATTTCAAATACATACATTTGTGTTCTTCTCGCTGCGGAATTGTGATTTGTTTGAGAAGCAGAGAAATAAGTTTCCAGGCAGTTATGTTACTGCCCTAGAAAAGACCTATGGGTAATTTTTCGACATTGTTTGCTTAAAAACTGAATTAAGTGTGATGTAGCCTACCGTACTAATCTCCTGACTTGAAAGAGAAAAGTGTTTCAGACTTAATGCAGCTTATGCATACTAACAAATTGTACATGGGTATGGCAGTGATTTTCAAGCTCATCAAACTGGTAGCAACAATTCCTGCTGCTACATTCCCTGCAGAACGTTCTTTTTCGACACTGAGACGCATTAATACATATGTCAGATCGATTCAAATTCAGGAAAGGCTATCATCATTAGCTATGTTTTCGATTGAAAAAGGATTGTTTGCAAAAATTAGATTACAGTCCTCTTTCTATGATGAAGTTATCGATGGTTTTGTAAAGAAAAGCCTCAGAGTCGAGTTTGTTTTCAAGTAGGATCTTATAAATAGATGCAATTTTTCTGTGTATGTACTTCGATGTTTACTTGTTTGAATTATAAAATCACTGTCTTGTCATGAGAATAATTATAAATTATAATATGAGTCTGATTGTGAAAATTTGTTATATTTTGGCCCTTCTTGAATAAAGGTGCGACGTTAGACCAGTGATTTCCTACGTTTTTGAGGTTTTCTATTGCGGGATTTTAGGCTACATAAAACTATTTAGAGCATGCAGTAGGCCGCTCGAGGTAGCACATTTATTAAATGAAATGAAAATCCACGGCCTGCATCCAGGCGACCGACCGGGTCAGGGAATGGAATTTATGAAGCCCCCATTTATAAATTCCGTACCCAATTGTGTTGTCAAGTATGTATTTCAATATTCAATAGCACAAGGAAACTAGTTGTGCAAGCTTTTGCGTGTTACATATTATATGTAACGGAAGATTGTTAAAAATGTCGTGTAAATATCCGCCCATGTAATACCATAACCTCATCAAAATTTCACACATAACTCTGCTGAATATCCTGGTAAAAACTTATAATTTTTCCGTTCAACATAAAATCACATGTACACATATAAAACTACAGCCACAAAGTCAAAATATATTTTCATACGATTTTAAACTTCACGCTACCGCTTTTAACCAAGCGAACGCGAATTCATTAAATTATATATCAAAATAATAATCCAAGCCAATCCGTCTCCGTGTTGGTTTGCTTCACCAAGCGCTAGGGATGGGCGCGACTGAAGCCTGGAATCGAGAGTGTCGATTCGATCGACTCCGAACACCGGTCTCGGTTCGCATGAAGCCTCGCGACTCCACGTTATTCTGATGCGTATTGCGGGGCCGCTTCGCATGAAGCCTCGCGACTCCAAGCTAACCTGATGAGTAAGACCCGGATAGTTATGTGTTTATATATATTTAATTTTACTAAATATTTTCTATTTATTTACATATATTTGCCGTTTTTATAAATAAATACATATTATGGCGAATTTATTCGTAAGTAGGCTACATATTTCCTGTATTTGGTGGTATGTCGCACTCCCTATATAAATGCTGCCGACATTTTCGACCATTGGCAATTCCATTAATTTGCCTCTCTATTTCGTGAATGTACCCCTGTCTCTGTATTGTAGTAGTATTTCAAGACAGGAATTCCCTGGCCATTAAATAGACTATAGAAGGGGGGCTGGAGAAGACTCGCGACTCCAAGCTCCCCTGATGAGTATTGCGGGGTTGCTTCGCATGAAGCCTCGCGACTCCAAGCTCACCTGATGACTATTGCGGGGCCGCTTCGCATGAAGACTCGCGACTCCAAGCTCATATGATGAGTATTGCGGGGCCGCTTCGCATGAACACTCGCGACTCCAAGCTCTCCTGAAGAGTATTGCGGGGCCGCTTCGCATGAACACTCGCGACTCCAAGCTCACCTGATGAGTATTGCGGGGCCGCTTCGCATGAAGACTCGCGACTCCAAGCTCATATGATGAGTATTGCGGGGTGGCTTCGCATGAACACTCGCGACTCCAAGCTCACCTGATGAGTATTGCGGGGCCGCTTCGCATGAAGACTCGCGACTCCAAGCTCATATGATGAGTATTGCGGGGTGGCTTCGCATGAACACTCGCGACTCCAAGCTCACCTGATGAGTATTGCGGGGCCGCTTCGCATGAAGACTCGCGACTCCAAGCTCACCTGTTGAGTATTGCAGGGCCGCTTCGCATGAACACTCGCGACTCCAAGCTCACCTGATGAGTATTGCGGGGCCGCTTCGCATGAAGACTCGCGACTCCAAGCTCACCTGTTGAGTATTGCAGGGCCGCTTCGCATGAACACTCGCGACTCCGAGCTCATCTGATGAGTATTGCAGGGCCGCTTCGCATGAAGACTCGCGACTCCAAGCTCATATGATGAGTATTGCGGGGCCGCTTCGCATGAAGACTCGCGACTCCAAGCTCATATGATGAGTATTGCGGGGCCGCTTCGCATGAACACTCGCGACTCCGAGCTCACCTGATGAGTATTGCGGGGCCGCTTCGCATGAAGACTCGCGACTCCAAGCTCACCTGATGAGTATTGCGGGGTTGCTTCGCGTGAAGACTCGCGACTCCAAGCTCACCTGATGAGTATTGCGGGGCCGCTTCGCATGAACACTCGCTTCGCATGAAGATTCGCGACTCCAAGCTCATCTGATGAGTATTGCGGGGTGGCTTCGCATGAACACTCGCGACTCCAAGCTCATCTGATGAGTATTGCGGGGTCGCTTCGCATGAACACTTGCGACTCCAACTCACCTGTTGAGTATTGCAGGGCCGCTTCGCATGAACACTCGCGACTCCAAGCTCACCTGTTGAGTATTGCGGGGTCGCTTCGCATTAACACTCGCGACTCCAACTCACCTGATGAGTATTGCGGGGTCGCTTCGCATGAAGCCTCGCGACTCCAACCTCACCTGAAGAGTATTGCAGGGCCGCTTCGCATGAAGACTCGCGACTCCAAGCTCACCTGATGAGTATTGCGGGGCCGCTTCGCATGAAGACTCGCGACTCCGAGCTCACCTGATGAGTATTGCGGGGTCGCTTCGCATGAAGCCTCGCGACTCCAACCTCACCTGAAGAGTATTGCGGGGTCGCTTCGCATTAACACTCGCGACTCCAACACACCTGATGAGTATTGCGGGGTCGCTTCGCATGAAGCCTCGCGACTCCGACCTCACCTGAAGAGTATTGCAGGGCCGCTTCGCATGAAGACTCGCGACTCCAAGCTCACCTGTTGAGTATTGCAGGGCCGCTTCGCATGAAGACTCGCGACTCCAAGCTCACCTGTTGAGTATTGCAGGGCCGCTTCGCATGAAGACTCGCGACTCCAAGCTCACCTGTTGAGTATTGCGGGGCCGCTTCGCATGAAGACTCGCGACTCCAAGCTCACCTGATGATTATTGCGGGGCCGCTTCGCATGAACACTCGCGACTCCGAGCTCACCTGATGATTATTGCGGGGCCGCTTCGCATGAACACTCGCGACTCCGAGCTCACCTGATGAGTATTGCGGGGCCGCTTCGCATGAAGACTCGCGACTCCAAGCACACCTGAAGAGTATTGCGGGGCCGCTTCGCATGAACATTCGCGACTCCAAGCTCACCTGATGAGTATTGCGGGGCCGCTTCGCATGAACACTCGCGACTCCAAGCACACCTGAAGAGTATTGCGGGGCCGCTTCGCATGAACACTCGCGACTCCAAGCTCCCCTGATGATTATTGCGGGGCCGCTTCGCATGAACACTCGCGACTCCAAGCTCACCTGATGATTATTGCGGGGCCGCTTCGCATGAACACTCGCGACTCCAAGCTCACCTGATGAGTATTGCGGGGCCGCTTCGCATGAACACTCGCGACTCCAAGCTCACCTGATGATTATTGCGGGGCCGCTTCGCATGAACACTCGTGAGTCCAAGCTCACCTGATGAGTATTGCGGGGCCGCTTCGCATGAAGACTCGCGACTCCATCACACCTGAAGAGTATTGCGGGGCCGCTTCGCATGAAGACTCGCGACTCCAAGCTCATCTGATGAGTATTGCGGGGTCGCTTCGCATGAACACTCGCGACTCCAAGCTCACCTGTTGAGTATTGCGGGTTCGCTTCGCATGAGCACTCGTGACCCCAACTCACCTGATGAGTATTGCGGGGCCGCTTCGCATGAAGACTCGCGACTCCAAGCTCACCTGTTGAGTATTGCGGGGCCGCTTCGCATGAACACTCGCGACTCCAAGCTCACCTGTTGAGTATTGCGGGTTCGCTTCGCATGAACACTCGTGACTCCAACTCACCTGATCAGTATTGCGAGGACGCTTCGCATGAAGCCTCGCGACTCCAAGCTCACCTGTTGAGTATTGCGGGTTCGGTTCGCATGAACACTCGTGACTCCAACTCACCTGTTGAGTATTGCGGGGACGCTTCGCATGAAGCCTCGCGACTCCAAGCTCTCCTGTTGAGTATTGCGGGGCCGCTTCGCATGGACACTCGCGGCTCCAAGCTCCTCTGATGAGTATTGCGGGGCCGCTTTGCACGAAGACTCGCGACTCCAAGCTCACCTGAAGAGTATTGCGGGGGGCACACGGTCGCTTTCTTTCCGAATCTCTCATTATTATTATTATTATTATTATTATTATTTACAATCATTGTACCAAATTGTTGTAATATTGCACTTTAGGCAGGTTGTATTACTATTATTGTTATAAATAATAATCATCATAATAAACACAATAACAATTACACCTACAACATACCGATAATACCCGAAACAATCTTCCATGTTTGCTGGCTAATAATCCTACTGTATTCATCGTAACACAAGGTATCAAGGGACGAACGTGGATGGATAACAAGACCGTCACAATATATGAGAGGCCTGTGCGCATATCTTAAACAAAGCAATTAGCAAACCATAACATAGGCCAAATCTTACATTAATTCAACACCCAACATTTGTTATTTGAGACACGTAAATGAAACACCCTAAAATGAAAGTAAAAATTCACACACAGTGCCAAGAACTTCGTAATTGGTATTCGACATTCCATATAAGGATCCTGCCGGCAAAATAAATATCCCATCACTACAGTAGATCATAACAAAGAACGACTATGCATATAATCATTCCATTGAATCGTTTTGCAGGTTATAATAGCTTGCCATGCATTTCAATACCAAAAAGTATAACTGGCAAGCTAGCAGCAAGATTTTGTCAGCTGTATTGTAAACATGCCGCAGCGATGGCGAACAACGTTGCTGCTGGCGCTGTGTGGCATACATGTTCAAGCAGTTCCAAAAACAGATGTTAGATGGCGTTAATGCATCAGTGGAGTCGAGACTGGAGTCGAGAGTATCGGTTCCAGCGGCAGCAGTCTCGACTCTTCGCGACTCCGTTCGCAACCCATCCCTACGGCAGCAAGCGCTGCGCTGCACCGCTTCGTTGCATTAAGCGAAGAGACCAGAAGAATCTCTACAAGTAGTTATTTCACTGACCGAAAGAGGTCTCTGATGCTGGTGGCTCTGCTCTCCCATCAGCTGCAAGTCAGAAAATAAAAGAGCAACGAATTTACAATCAACAGCAAACATTTACTTGAAATAAACTGTTCTAATTGGATGATTCCAATCCAACTTAACCCATAAAATCCTGGTTTTTTTTTTTCGTTGATATTTGTTTTTGTTCAATGAAGATCTTCTGTTGAAGTTGCAAGGAGGCCGGAAAAAGTGGTTTTAATTACGTGCCATGCCTAGTTTGCCGGAAATCAGACATCCTTCCAGAAGGACGTCAGGGATATTCACTATCAAAATTTAATCCGTGTGAATTAATTCATAATATTCATTGAGTAAACTATTTTATTACACAAAATACAATAAAACTTTAATTTACACTAGAACTATTTAAGAAACAACAATTGAATGGTTACAACTTTGTATGAAATACTACAAAGCAAGAAACTTGCAAAGCACAGTCACATTTTATGGACTTTGAAGTGCATTTTTTCGAGCAGTGTTTGCAATGAAGTTTCTTCTTCTTGTTTGTGTAGGCATCTGTGGGAAGGTCTGAGACGTAATGATGTATTCCATCGTAACGGACATCAGTTTTCCTAGTTTCCTTGTTTTGGACGTCCTTAGGCAGAGCTCACTCTTCTATTGGATGCCAAGATAGATCTAGTTACACTCCTCAAGTGCAAGTGGTCAAGTTTTCCACCCTCCTAGCGATACAGCTGCCAAGCATTTTGCTCGGCCAGGTCTATAGTATGTGCTATTGTGGGAAAATACCACTTTTTTCCTCTGATTGATACTCTGAAAGTAACACATTTTCATCAGTTCGATCAATCCCACCCATTTCGTTGTTATAAGGGGAAAGCAAGCCTGGCTGAGGTACGGATATTATTGTTCTCTGCTGGCGGGAAAATCGGGAAACCTTACTTAAGGGACTGAACTTGTCAAAGTTAGTAGTATGCTGATGAAAGACCACATTTCAGCATTAGACACATCACGAACTTGGTTCTTCTTAGCAGCATACTGATTGGTAAAAATTATTATTGTTTGCACAACTTCTTCATCAAAGAATAATTTGAAATATTCGAGTGGTGTTTTCATTTATAGCTTTTAGCTCATTATTGCTCCAGTTATACTCCGCAGGATTGGGGCGTTTGCGCGTTCTCCTGAATTTCTTACATTTACCCTGATCTTCTTGATTCGAGCAGATTGGCAAACTTAAAACAAGAAATGAACGTGATTTATATCCTTTATGGAATAAAGTGATACCAAATATAGCAAATCCAACTCCGTACAGGCCATGGAGGCCCTGGGAGTAGTGGAAGGTAGAGACTTCCACTTTCTGTGACATCGGCACTAGATGGGATGGAGTTATCAGCGCCACGCCCGACCGCCTTTGCTCCCAGTAATTACCCTGGTACTCATTTCTGGTGTAGACTGAGTGAACCCCAGGGCTATTTGCGTTTCCGAAAGTAGTAGTTTTGTTTCTAAAATCCACTACCTGGATGGGGATCGAACCCACTCCCTTTCAGTTGGAAGCTCACCGCCTCTACCGACTGCGCCACTCAGCCCCCTTGATACCTACTATGTAAATATTTAATATTTAGTATTTCATGCATATACAAAGACTGACGTTCAGGTAAAATCTCGATTAGCGAGGGAGCATTTGAGATGCTAAGGAATGCTTCTGATTGCATTTGGGAACCTGGAAAATGATCAATTGTAGCAAAAACTTCCGCCCCTGAGTCAAATGACTCAAGTTCAGGGGTTTCATTCTTTTAAATGATCGCTGGGAGTTCATTCAGAGTAAGAACCTTGCTAAAACAAAAAATACATCGTATTTCCCTGACGTCCTTCTGGAGGGATCCGCAGTTTTAGGTAACAATAACGTCAACTAATATTTGTACAGCGAACAAAAACATCATCACATATGCCGAACAACATCCATTGAGTTTGTGTGACAAAGTGTTTTAATCGTCCAGGCATACCTGTGGTCGTAATACTTACCCTTCTACAGTGATGTCAGTCAATTCGCCCATCACAGAAACATCGGTTCACCTTTAACGCTATTGTTGCTAACAAAGTGTCTGCACGGCTGTGCATTCTGTCACAAACTGATGACAAGTTATTGGCAGGACTGTAAATACACGCATGCGTGGAGATAGCTAGTTGTTTTTACTACTAGATCACACCGAACTTGAACTATTCGTTCGTCCTTCTGGAAGAACGTCAGGGATATCTGGGTTAAAATGTAGTTATCTTTCCTCATCTTATAAACAAATTTTCGATGAATTATGTGTGGTTTTTTTTCTCGGTTGGAGATTATTTCCGGCATGATCCCGCCCAGAACTGCATCTGATTTACTGAAACTACCCTACAGTATCAACATTTTAACACAACTTCAAATTTAGCGGTTTCACTTCCCCACACTTTTGTTTAATTAATTTTCGATTTTATTTCCTTCCTTCTTGTCAGTGATGTGCTTGCACACCCCCATCTGTCACCTACACACCTCTCATTTCACCCCGCATAGATTTATGGCATGCTAAAGAACCTTCCACTAATTACACCTGTGTGAAGTTAAATTATAGGTTAAAAATTTGAAAAACGCTCTTAGGTTCCAACGTTCGCCGCCAGGAGCCGACTGCGGTGGCGTCTAGTAACCAACTTCTGAACTAGTAGTCGTTGATGGTGGCATTTGGTGGCAAAAGTAGGAAGTACCGTACTTGAAAATTCAATTTCTACAGTCCTTACTTGAATTAAAAACATATAACACTCACTAATACAGCCATCACAATTAACACCGGTTATCAGACATATTCTACACACACCCAAAGTACACGGGGCTACATGACCGCGTTGTCGCAGCCCCTAAACTGAGGAACCAACCCAATATTGTAGGAAAAACCAAAGGAATATTTTAAAACATTAAGTATTTTTATGGTGATATGCATCTGTGTTTGCAGGTCATAAACATCCTATATGCAGATGTGCAACTGAGAAGCTCTGCAAGATGTTTCTTACTATACACCAATTATGAACTAGTGTTCACACGAGTTTCATTATCATTGCTCTTTATCCTAATCATGGACACAATCACACGAGACCTGCAAAGGAGTGTTCCTTGGACTCTCTTATACGCAGATGATGTTGCACTTGCTGATACCACCAGAGGAGGACTGCAGCATCAAGTTGAAGTTTGGAACAGCCGTCTTTTGCAATACGGTCTTGGACTGTATAAGAAGACCGAATACCTTGAAACCATCACAAGCAACGGCTCCTCTTAAGTTGACGGAGAGACATTAGCTAAGACCATAAGCGTCAGGTATCTAGGATCTCGCTTACAATCTGATGGTGAGATAGGTGATGAAGTGCGAAGCAGGATAAACGCAGCTTGGATGAGAGGGAGGGAAGTTACAGGTGTACTCTGTGACAGAAGGATGCCACTACATCTGAAATCCAAAATATATCGCATGATAGTACTGCCCCCGTAAATTGAAATATTTAGGGACAAAATGAGAGTATTTTCCGTCCCCATGATAAAATTTAACTAGCAAATATAATTTCTGGAAGTGTGACACAGGAGTGTAGTGTTACAAGCTCGAGACTGTGGGAGAGCCAAGACCGACTACAATAAATCAGACCGCAATGCCACTATCGATACCGTAGAACATGGCGGAAATCGTAGGGGATTGTTTACATTTGTTGAACCAACATTTTAGTTTGTCTGCTGCCAGAATTTCGTTCAAATTTCGCATATCTCAAGTGATTTCGTGCTGTTATTTATTGTAATAGTGTTCCTTAAGTAGTGTAGTGCACTGTGAATAATTATAAATTCCGGTGATACCTAATGTGAGAATTATTGTCTGTCTGTTCATTGTTATTGTCTGTGAACCCGGCTGTAAATTTAATACTGCTGCAGATACTTCATTTTTTAAATTTCCTAAAGAAAGAGAAGTGGATAAGAAATATTCTCCGGGATAATTTTCGAAGTTAAAACAGTTGTAGGTGTTGGCCATTCCGACAATTTTCACAAATCAACTGTCCTACCACACAACTGTTTGTTAGAGTAGATGATGGTAGTTTTAATGACATACCATGTGTATCAGTGTGTTCTCAAGTGCCAAGTTCTTTAAGTGTAATGTATTCTATAAGAACCGTGAATCAAGAATCGTTGTGTGCTTGTGGGCAAATTGGAAATGGATACTGCAGTCTTATGGAAGCAGTGATTTAAAATGCGACAGGTATGTAAATAGAATTACTGTTAGTATCACAAGCAAGTGGACCTGGGGCGTTAACCCCAGATTAGGTTGGTTTTTGTATATAACACATTAATAACATAGAATTTATGTCCGTTACTAGGTTAGGTAGGCCTACTGCCTGGACGAAAATTACTGTTAGTACTACAGGCAAGGGGGTCTCGGGCGTTAGCCGCTGGTTAGGTTTGTTTTTGTATGTAAAACATTACCTAATAAGATAGAATTTATGTCAGCTACTAGGTTAGGTTTTTATATATAAAGCCTTCAAGAACCAACTGATTTGCCTTCCGTTGGAATACTATACACATCGAATTTGAAGAATGACAAGTTGATAATACAGTAAATTTTCATTTTAAAGAGTTTGTAACAGTCAATTGAGTGTTATTGGCAAATGCTATTTGAAATAAAGAACAAAATGATAGTACCTGTGCGCCATCTGTTGGAGCTAGTTCAGGATGCCCCTATCCTATACAAACAGATAGAAGCGAGTGCGCTCTAATAGCTCTCTCCGCTCAAAACAAACAACACACGACCGTCTTTACGGTATACGTAGGGTTGGCAATATCTTATTTGTCAAATAAGCCACGCCTAAAATGGCCGACACAACTGAAATTTCACTATATAGGCCTAAGTCGTGTTATAAATTGGGATGGTGGGAGGGTTATAGACAGCGGAGGAGACAACATCTATTAGCAGATCACTGTTGCTAAAAAAAAAAAAAAAAAAAGGCAGTCATCGGAACGCGTTAGGCTGAAACCATTGGATTGGACAAATCGAAGGTTAGAATGGTCTGGTGCAGTTGCCGCTTTGATAGATAGATTTTTATTAATTCCATTTGATCAAATACATGTATTCAATACATTTTTGATATAGGACACGTCAGAATTTACATCTATAAAATAAAAGAACAGGTATATATTACTAATATTATAACTATTTAACTTATTATAATAGCAAATCTTAATAGATACAATCTTATTGCACAACTATTTACACCTCACTCTATTATCATAATATGAAAACTTAATTCTATAAACACAACATACAGCTAGGTATTACAATTAAATTAAAAAAGTAAAATATAATTATAGATTTCATCGCTCCTATACACTAAGATATTCAACTCCTGAGTAAAAACAATGGCACTGTAGATAAGCTTTCAACATTTTATCAAAGGTTTTTATTTTTGAGGCCAGTTTTATATACTGGGGTAGTTCATTGTATAATTTAACTCCAGGGTGAAAAGTTCCTTTTTGATATATGCTTGTGTTTGTGTGTGAAATATGAATGTTTTGATTTTGTCTTGTGTTATGCCTATGAACATCATTGTTTGTATTAAGAAAAACATCTTTATTCATTAAATTCTTTAAAAAAAAACATAATACTTTCAAAGATATATATGCAGGGCAGTGGGAGAATGTTTAAATCTTTAAACAGAGGTCTACACGATTCTCTAGAGTTTACATTTGCCATAATTCCAATCGCCCTCTTTTGTATCCTAAACGTGCTTAGTACATCTGGCGACAAACCCCAAAATATGATCCCATATCTTAAGTATGAATGGAAATAAGCAAAATAAGTATTTCTTAATGTGTGCATGCTAGTGCAGGTTTTCAAAATACGTAACGCAAAGCACATCGAGTTCAGTTTAGTATTCAGATATTGTATATGTTTATTCCATTTCAAGTCTTGTTGTATCCATAGTCCTAAAAACGTTGTTTCTGATTTATTTTCTATTTGATGACCATTTAATGTTATATTGGGTTTCGCAGGATTCCTATTCTGTATAGTGTGGAAATTTAGACATACTGTTTTTATAGTTTATTATGAGGCGATTATCTTGTGACCATTTGGTTAACTCTCCCGTAACGGAGTCAGCAGACTGCTGTATGACCTGTTTAGTTTCACCTTTTATTACGAGTGTTGTATCGTCCGCAAACAAAATTTCCTTATGTGAATGAACGTTCTGTGTTATATCATTGATATATAGAAGAAAGAGTAGTGGGCCCAAAACCGATCCCTGGGGTACTCCAAATTCAATAATTCCCTCATTGGACAATGTTTCATTAAGTAATTTGGTTCCATCATCCTTGTGTCTCAAGCTTACTATTTGTTTACGCCTTGTTAAGTAAGACTCTATCCATTTATTAGCTAGACCTCTAATACCATATTGATTTAATTTGGTAAGGAGGATTTTATGGTCAACAACATCAAATGCTTTCGATAAATCCAAGAATAGGCCAGTTACATGTTCCTTATTGTCAATTAATTTCAGTATACTATTACTACATTCGTAAATTGCTGTCTGTGTAGATTTTTCCGTTCTTAATCCATGTTGTGAGTTTGATAATATTTTATGTTTTTCTATGAAACTTATCAGTCTCTTATACATATTTTTTTCCACAATTTTTGCAATACCAGTTGGCAATGTAATAGGACGATAGTTATCTAATTCAGCTTTTGAACCGTTTTTGTGCACTGGAATTACTTTTGATAACTTCAAAATATCCGGGTAAGATCCTGAGAGAATTGAACTGTTTAATAAGTGCGTAAGTGGATTTATTATATTTTCTGCACATTTCTTTAAAATTACATCAGGGATGCCATCAATGCCAGCACAGAATTTATTTTCAGCTCTTTTATAACTATTCTTACCTCTTCACTTGTGACATGATTTATAAATAAAGAATCACTGCATATATTTATTTTATTATTAGAATTTAGTGTATTTACCTGTGATTTATTTAATAATTTTTGTGGAATTTCCAGAAAATAGTCATTAAAACTGTTTGCTATTTCCTCTGGATTATTAATCACTTTATTATTTCTGGTCAGTGTAATGTTCCTTTGTATTTTAGCAGATTTTCCAGTTTCTTTCTTTATCACGGACCACATAGCCCTGTTTTTATTAGATGATTGGGAAATAAAATTATCATTATGCATTTTCTTTGCTAGTCTTATTACCTTATTTAATATGCTAGTGTATTTTTTGTAGTATAAATTGAATTCAGGTGTTGTGTGGTATTGTTTATATAATTTGTGTAGAAATTTCTTTCTTTGACATGAATTTATAATCCCTGTTGTTATCCAATTGCTAGTTTTGTTATTTTGAACAGTTCTTCGTTTAAAGGGGAATGCTATTTCAAAATAGTGTTTTAGGGTACTGTTAAATGCATTAAATTTATCATTTACATTTTCTAGTTCATAAATTTCTGACCATGTTTCCTTATTTAATAAGTCATTGAAATATGTAACATTTGATTCAGTGAATGACCTGCACTTTGATTTTACTCCATTATCATTATTATTGATTGTTTCGGATACTTCAAAACTCAGTATTTGTCCATGGTGGTCACTAAAACCCGGACAATAGACCTCTATTGAATGGTGGGTAGATTATTGACTTGGGAATAACTTAACCACCTAGGGAAGATGATGAAGAAAAGGAAGTGGGTTTCGGACTGATGAAAAAGGATGGAGAAATAGGAGGAGAGTCCTAAAGTTTTACTTTAAATATACTAAAAGGTGACTGCCACTGCAAATCAGCTCGCCGATACCTAAAGTGAGTAGGGACCTGGGCAAAGCTAACGGGAGACGCAGCTGGAACTTGGGCGGTTTGCATGAGAGTGGCTTTAGCGTATTCCCTCTCAAGCATACATATGCCTACTATGGGGAAGGGTGATGGTCTGGCAAGACAAAGAGTAACAGATTTATTATGTAGCTGTTCAAAGGAGTTTGTTTTTAGACAGATAATTTGAAGAATGCCAATAATTTGAATAGGTTTCGATTTTTTTTTGTTTTCGAAATTGTAGAATTCCTAAAGAGCGGCCAAATGCTTCCAAGAAGGATAATGACAAAACAATTATACCTTTGGGAATAATTTTGGTAAGTGCACCAATAGTTGTATTTGGAAATGGCTAAGCTTTTACCCAGCAAGGAGCCGACTAAAAGTTTAGACAATGAGAAACACTTATATTTTGAAAAACCAACCATAAGTGTTGGAGAGAATCTCCACAAGCAGGAAGCTGGCGTAGCGAGCTATGCTTGCCTTACTGGCCAGTTAGAATTAGCTATTAAAGCTAAGAGAGACTTAACCAAGTTGTCAACTAAGAGTTCTTGCTCAAATGCAACAAGTGGTGAAAACCCTATCAAGAGATTTATTTGCATTAAGTGGGAAGAGTCAAGGAAGACAGGATCTTGCCTAACCGTTATGTTGGAGAAATGATGAGTCAAAAAAAGAAACTTTGAATTTATTTAACAATGCAAAAGAGTGTAATGAATTTAACAATGTTGGGTAGTAGTTTTATGACAAATATAGAATTTAACTTTGTAACAAATAGGGTTACAGACCTCCGCAAAACATCTAAAGTTTGCGCCAGGCAATGAACAATTCTTTTGGTTTCAAACCATTATATGTTTTAAAATCCTCGCAAGATTTTGAAATGGCGAAGATAAAATAATTTTTTTTAAGACAATTAAAGTGATTAAAGTTAGACAATAAATCAAGTACAAGGTGGGTACTTTAAGGAATTTCTAAGTAAATATCCTAGAAAGAGTAACAACTTCGAAAGTAACAACAACAAAAAGCAGGAAGAATAAAAGAGAAGTTCCTATAACTTCTTATATTAAAGCTGAATTACTTGGTTGGATTATGAAAATAGGGCAGGTCACTTATTGTGAAACCTGAAGAGAAAATCGAAAGGAAGTTTCTAGACCTCCTATGTTTAAGTAAGAATCACGAGACAAATAGGGCAAGTTTCCCTTTCGTGAAACCTAGAAATAACTCACTTATGAGTTGAAAAAAAATGTATTCCCTGATTAGGAGGGAGAAACAATATAAGTTAAAGCGTGTACTAGACACGAAGTTTGACAGACTTTAATTAATGATTTATAAGCAAAAAGGGAGGGCACGTCTTTAGAGTGACACCTCATTCAAAAAGACCTAAAGTAACAATTTTATTATTATGGTTTGTTAGTAAGAAGTTTGGGAAAGATCAAATGGGATTGAGGATAAATGTTCATGGCCGTATTTATAATAATCGGACGAGCGCGACGCGGAAGAAATATTGAACAAACACTGTTTTTCACTATGGTCTGTTGGAATAGATGAAAAGTTCACTGTAGTAACACAAAAGTTTATGGCAAAAAAAGTTATTCAATGATGGAAAATAACTAGTTACACTAGATAGGCGAGAGTCTACTGCTTGAGAAAGTTGTATATTACAGTTAAATGCGCCAGAGAAAATCCCAACGGAGGAAGAAAAATTAGCTATTGATCAGTAATTCATAAGGAAGATTCCTTAGTTTGAAAAAGTATTCCCACATGTGAGTGGAAAATAAATGACGGTATGACTGGTGAAGAGTGTGCAGATTCTGGAAGGTTCCAGAGCAATCCTGACTGAAGAATAGGGCCAAAGTTATCCCAGCGGTGGAACGAGCTAAGTATTTTATAGACAGTGGGTAATTCAATGGTATCCCACGTTGTGAGAAGATCTCTCATAAGAAATACTGCTTTCTATTAAGATTGGCTTAGACAGACAAAAACCCAACATAGAAAATCCCACGAAGGATGATTATTGCCCCAAATATAGTAATCTCACGCTGCCTATAAAATGACCATTAAAAGCATGTGGTTATTAAAAGAAGATGAGAATGAGGTTAATACCTGAAGTCGGTACTTATATTTGCTTCATGGCGATGGTGAAGTTCCCTTTGACGGTTGAGATTAGAGTTCCAACATGGGGAGGAATTAAGAGAATGCCTCTTTAGTTGAAGAGGTGAGCTCTAGTTGAGCTTTGACTGACAGAGTCGAGTTCCGACGTACAAGTGAGACACGCTCAGCGAAGCACAGAGGGACCAGGGAAGGGAAAAAAGTGGGGGTAGGAGACAAAAGGAATACATATAAGAATAACCAACATGACAAAAAAAAATCTTGATGAAATGGTCTTCGAAGAGTTGATAGTAGGCGACACTATCGCAGCCTGGTGGGTGAAAAATTAGACGAAGTTCTCTTGATCACGGAGATGATAGCTGGCGATGGTGACGAGATCTGGTGGCCAGATTGATAAGGAAGTCCTCTTGTACAGGGAAAATTGAGGAACTTCAGAGATTCGCTGCTAGATGACGCTAGGTGGGTCATGGAAGATATATATCTAGAACAGACTCACAAGTAACATGAGAATACTAAACAGCAAGGAGAAATTAGAAGATCATTGTTGGTGTTTCAGAAAAAGAAAGGAATGAACTGGCAAAGAGAAGTAAAAGTATACTCTATCTTATCGTGTATTCCAAAGAATACACCAAATGGTGATATTTATCTGTATTTATAAAAATTTGATCAGGAGTGGTTTTACTAAATTTTGTTATTCTTGTTGGGGTATTTACTGTAGGTTTCAGTCCTTAGGAAATTAGTAACTGTGTTAATAATTCACAATTTCTATCAAGTTTTAAGAAATCCACATTTACATCCCCACAAATTATTATATCGAAATTTACTTTGCTCATGTTATTGAGTAACAATTCTAATTTATCTATAAATAAAGGAAACTTTCCTGACGGAGAACGGTATACGCATACAATTATTAACTTAAACTGCTGTATTTTTACGACAGAGAATTCAAAATACTGTTCCATAATTAGATAATTATAAGCTGTTATCTGTTCATGATCTAAATTATTTCTTAAGAAGATGCAAGTACCACCATGGCTAATATTAGATCTAGAGTATTTACTAGCTTTTATAAACCCTGGGAATTGAATTAATTCGAGTTGTTCCTCTTTCAGCCAATGTTCTGAAATACATAGTGCTGAGATGTCTTTAAGTTCATTTTTAAGCATTAGATTTATGTAATCAATTTTTTATAAAGAGACTGGACATTCTGGTGGTAAATTTTAAATTTGTTACTTTTGCAAGCTTGTGTTGGTGATTTATTTACATTATTATTATTATTATTATTATTATCATAATTGTTATTATTATTGTTGCTAGACAAATCCGAAATACCATTGTTGCACTCCGTTAAATTTGACTTCAAAAGATCTGAATGACAAACATCACGTTTGGCTTCTTCTACCAGATTTCCTGCTTCCACTCTAATGATATTACTGTTGAATTATTCTTATCATTTGAATTTACAATTTTGCAGATTTCATCACCAAGATACTCTTTTCCTAATTTTTTTAAGTGTAGGCCATGCCGAGTGTGACCGCTTGCAGCTATTGGGGCAGGTTGACACAAAACCATTGATCTGGACGTGTTAGGCTGTAACCATTTGATTGGACAAAACGGAAGTTAGAATGGTCGGGTGTTGGTGCGGCATAGTACCAAAACGGTGAGGTTGGCAGTACTGTTCTGATGATGGTTGATGTGAATAATGGCATCCACAGCTGGAAATTCGTCTATAGCCTATAATAATAAGGGGTTATTGCAGCCATTGGCTATGCATATAATGAATAAAATATAAAATCATACAGTAAACTAATTGTTATTCCCTAGGAATATCAAAGATTCATGTCTTAATGTGCAGAATATAGCGTGGGATCTTCCACATTGTTCTCCACAGCGCTCACACAAACATTCGTCACACGGATGATGGAACTTTTTGGTGCGACACAGTTTATAACGGAAACCATGTATGGCAACGCGCGTGAGAATATGTATCAGCCATTGAACTGAAATGCCGACTGTATGGGAGGAAAGTGCGGTTTGTTGGTGCGATAATTCAAAACATCATGTAGTAATTTGATAAGAGCCTCCGTGGCTTAGGCGGCAGCCCGCCGGCCTCTCACCGCTGAGTCCGTGGTTCAAATCCCGGTCACTCCATGTGAGATCTGTGCTGGACAAAATGCAGGCAGACAGGTTTTTCTCAGGGTACTCCGGTTTTCCCTGTCACAATTTCATTCCAGCAACTCTCTCCACTATCATTTCATTTCATCTGTTATTCATTTAATCATTGCCCCAGAGGAGTGCGACAGGCTTCGGCAGCCGGCACACTTCGTATCCTCGCCGCTAGATGGGGGCTTCATTCATTCCATTCCTGACCCGGTCGGAGACTGGAAGCAGGCAGTGGATTTTCATTTTTCATGTAGTAATTTGATACTTAAAATGTCTAGGAATATACGCCAACATAAAATTTTATATTGCAGCCTGATTGTTCATCATTTTATCCTTAGATCAAAGGCAGCATACACAATAACTATAGGCCTACTGGCAAAAAAATACAAGCCGCACGTACATTAAAATAAAATAAAAATAAGGTTAGGCTGGGAATGACTAAGAATAAAGAAAAAAATATGTTAATTGGTATTCAACATTTTTATTAACTCAAAGGCAGCATTCATATGTGTGTGAATATGCATAAGCCTACAACTAAACAATTAAATAGATTCTTAGTGAACAAAAATACATAGCCTACTTTATTTATACAAAACACCCACATGTTCAGTATTCTTCAAAGTAATGGGGCGTGGTGGCGCAGTGGTCAAGCTATTCGCCTCTCACCAAGGTGGACCAGGTTTGATTCACGGTCATTGCAAGTGAGATTTTTGAAGTGAAATGCCATGTCCTGTGGTTCGGATTCCACGTAAAATGGAGGTCCCTTGGCTCATGATCACAATATTAACGGTCACGTAAAACTACAAGCTTCTTTTTCTTCAAAGCAGGTCGAAACTTAGACCTCACATAAGTCATACAGCAAACGAACAGGTCCTGCAGGAAAGATCCCTTAAGCCGAATTATTTTTATCGTCTCCAAGACTGACATCATAAAAGTATACTGTAAAATGTGAAATGATATGCCTATGCTGATGAAGAAAGTAACAGTAAATATTAGGCTACTTGTTGTTCAATAACTCTCGGTATTTTCTTGGGTGGCTGAAGCCGATGCTGTGGGAAATTGCAAATTGCAGGTACCGCATCGCATCATCTAGCAGTGGTTTGTTTCTATTTGAATGAAACAAGTAGCATGTTTATAAAAGTGTTCACAGCTATAACCCATTTCTTTAATAGGCCTACATCTGGACGTTTCCATGAAAATCTGTAACATAAGCGTAGGTTATAATTCTGTGACTAAAGACTTATAACCTACAATAGTGCCTACGTGTATTTGTCATGTGCTATTTAGGCCTAGGTCAAAATTTGATGTAAGACGTATCCATAAACGCAGAATAAGCTACTTCATTACAAATCTCAATTCTAAAATAAAGTAGACCGTAAACCTACCGTATTATTGGAAAATACCATACATATAACGTTGCACAGAGGTACGTACGATCAACTATATGAAAATAATCACAACATATCAGATGACTTGCAACCTAGAGTTAAATGGTATGACAGTTTTTGGTGCGACTAGTTACGCTTGGTAGTGCAACAGGAAGCAGTTTTCAGCGAGGGTTACCGTGGGAGGAGTTGTTCCAGTAGTACCTACAGTTCAATGGTCTCAGCTCGTACCCCCCACTCTTCCAATCGTCAAAAATCATAGCGTCCGTGGCGCAAAAATCCTACCAAATGTCCTTTGACCCTAGTGTGTCCATGAGTTTTACATATCCTGGAGTAGAAGGTAGCAACATTTGAAGTCGGAGTTCTTCTACATTATAAACCTCGCAAGTCACCTCTTACACCGGTCTTGAAGGTGTATACTTTGATACACCCAAGGCCTTCTTTATGTAAGTTGCCTTCAGTTGCTCCATATTGTTCCAAATACTTCATATTTAAATGTGTCCAAATGCTCTCCAGTCCATAAGTCACAATACGGGTAACTTTTAACCGCAAAAGTTTTAAGGCTGTTTTTATAGATAGCTTAGTCAAATGTTTTATGTCGTTGATGACTTTGGTAGCGACGCTGGGTCTATCCTTGATGTGCAGTGTGAAAACATTGCCAGTTGACTGTAATGTAGGACCTAAGTAGGACTACTTGTAAGGTGATACACTCTCAAGCGGTTTTCCTGCAATGTGAAAAATTTCTGGCTTTCCCCCTTTCCTAAAGGTCATAGATTTAGTCTTGTTTATGTTTAACCTAAGGTCATTGTGTAACGCCCATCTTTCTAAAGCGTCGAGAGCAGATTGTAATTCGACCTGTGAACTTGAAGCGAGCACCATGTCATCTGCATATATAAATGAGATTACCCTCTCTGATAATATATCTGTGATATTATCTGCAATAGCAGTGATAAATAACAGAGGGCTTTATGGGTCTCCTTGTAGCACGTCTGTAGTCTGCTCTATTGGGCTTGATGTTGTAATGCCATCGTTAATGACTATATTGTTAGAGCCTAAAATACTTTTGACAAGACGTTTCGTGTAGCTGTTAAGTTACCTCTCAATAGTCTGTCTAGTTTTTCCAATATTTTCTCCTGCTAATCGAGTCAAAAGCTTTAGAGAAGTCAATGAATATGGATTGTAACTTTCCCTTCGGTACTGACAGGGTAGACGCAATTTCAGTTTGAAGACCTAGAATTGCCTGGATTGTGCATCTTCCTCTCCTGAAGCCAAATTGTGAGTCGCAATGCTATTTGGGATGGCTGGGTGGGTTACATACAGAGGAGGAGGAAGCATCTATTAAAACATCATTCCCTGATTTATTTCTCGTTGTTTGATAAGGTATTTTGGCTAATTCATGTACTATAGAGAATATTACCGCTCGTTCTACTTTCATTCAGTGCTACCATTCTGTTTTAGACCACCTCGTTGTGTAGTGCCTAGCGTTCTTGGCTGTCGTCCCGGAGGTCCGGGTTTGATTCTCCAGCTCTGCCAAGAAATTTAATTCTCAAGTGAGGGCTGGGACAGGGTGCACTCAGCCTCTTGAAGCAACTTAGTAGAGGAGGGTTCAATTCCCACCTCAGTCATCCTGGAAGTGGCTTTCCATGGTTTCCCCACTTCTAATCCAGGCGAATGCCAGGATGGTTCCTAAGGCCATGGCCGCTTCCTTCCCATTACAATCCCCAATTTACAAACACACTAGTTCAGCCATAACAATAACAGAGGTTATCACACAAATTCCACACACAAATACATGGGGCTACAAGACCACGATGTCGTAGCCCCTAATATAAGCAACAACCATTTATATTTGCATTTTATATTTGCTTAGGCCCTTCATGGGCTGTATAGTGTCAGGGATTGACTTTCTTGTTGGTTGACTATTCTTGTAGTTCCATTTAGAAGTATTTGCATTTTTTTAACATTATGTCTAACCTCTGCTTTATTTATGTCTGTATTTTTAGCTACTGTCTGTTCGCGTTGCTTGTAGCGAAGTACGTCAGGGTTTCATATTGAATTTGTGCCTTATTACATAAAAACCTGTAATTTCTGGTAGAATTTAATCAATTATGCGAATGTTTGTCTTCGAATTTGCCGCTATTTCGATGGCGCCATGTCCGCCAGTCGCTACAGCTGTTCCCCTACGATTTCCGCCATCTTGGATTTGATGTTACGGTCTGAGATATTGTAGTTGGTCTTGGGAGAGCCCGATCACGTGATATCTTGCACAATGGACGCTTCTAGAAGGCTATATTTAGCATAGCAACAACGAGTTTGGATATTAATATTATAAATAATGTTATAATTTAAGCTATTGGATCCCAGCCCAGAGCCAATGAGAACAGTTCTTATTGAAGACGGGATCAACTTTAAATACACAATATGATGAAATTATGCATTTAGGCCCTTAGAAGAAGATTTTCTTATTTGGTAATGAAGAGAATATTAAGAGAAATTATGTCTGATACTTTAAAAACCGCAGATCGGTTAATCTACGCAGTAATAAGCATTAGTACGCGCTAAAATTATGGTGGGAGAATGATATGGCCGCCAAAAATTCGACTTGGAGGGGGAGATCCAAGGATCGATGTTCTTATTCCAGCCAAGACCAACTACAATACTCAGACCTTAATGCAGGTCTCAAAAGTGTGAAAATGGCGTATGCTGAAGCCCCGGCATATTGTTTGTTTACATTCGTTGCTGGGATACACTATTTTGCTTTAATTAGCTTCGTTTGATGAAAGTTGCAATAAAGTGTCACTCATCTGTAATTTTTCGTGTCTTCTGTATGTCTGTTAAGTCCAGTTCGCGTTAATGTAGGCTACTGCAATCGTATGTAAATATGTGATAATACGCTTAACATGGACTGGTTCGTTTGTGTGATGATTGTCCAGTCAACCGATGGCATTGTGTCATTTACTTCGGATGTTGAAGTACCTATGACTAAAGCATAATAGAAGTGACTCAAGAATATACACCGCAATGATTTGCTAGTTAGTGGCAATATAATAATAGCTTAGTACACTTCATTAGTGCCGAACTCAAGTACGTAAAGGAAAAACGCAATGAGCATCTACGGCTAGACCAAACCATTGACCTTATCTTGAACGTTCAGCAATATGTGCCTCCGTAAATCCTTACCAGTCTGGCAGATGTTCTACACTGCCTTGTATACACGCCAAATAATACAGTGAACTTTTTATTGGTTAAGGAAGATGTTCCCCCTGTGCCAAACAGTGAACTCATTGTTCCGTCATTATTCATACTTTTGTGATTTTTACAGCTTGCAAGTTATTTTACTATGATGTGTGTAATAAAGGGTTGTGAGTACCTTGCCAATTATGTTCTTATATTGCGAGATGGTGTGCCGCGATAATTCCGTAGAAGGGAGATGGTGCTTTCCAACCTATAGTACTTTACTAAATCAACTATTTCCAGTGTACAACTATTTTAACGGTAACAGCGAATGTTTAATAGGTTAGATGGTATCATATTATCGTGTCCCTTGTGTGTAGTATTCTCCATAATTATGTTCTGATATCCACACGACGACTTCTTTGCATATTTTAATCAACTAATTCGGTGTGATGTTTTACCCGAGATTTTAGACAATTCCACGAGAGGTCTTAATTGAATTGTATCTCTATGGTGTTGGTTCGATTATTTCAGGCAACTATTCTCATTCCGATTGTGTACACAAATACTCTGCAGGTGCTGGGACAGCACTTCAGTAACCGGGTACTTTCTTCTCTCCTACTTCAGAATCTTTTTGATTTTTTGCTAATAATATTAATCTATAATTACTGAACTTAAATACAAATCGTGATAACTCGCCAAAAAGCGTCTTATTCAACCACAGAAACAGTGCGACTATTGTAGCTGCCCCTTGGGTGAAGACGAAGAAACCTATAATTCGAGGCCAGCACTATATAGATAAATTAATTCAGGTAAGTCTAAATTATTGATGCATATTTCTTCGGAACCTAGTCTCGTCTTGTGATATCTTGTATGCTCTTAGGTGAGTAAAAATAATAATTTACACGAACTGTGACAAGCCCGATGACATGATCTTAGCTATTGGTAGGGCAACCGTCGCCGCCATGTTTCTTCTACATTAAGGTCTGAGGATTGTAGTTGGTCTTGTTCCAGCAGACTTTGAAGAAGAACGAGGAAGTGTTTTTACAGGGTTAACGGAGATCCCAAAGCTTAGTTCGAGTACGACGACTGTCGACTTGTGGAGACGCGAGTATAGCTAGGTGGAACGGTAGAGATCACCGCACTTCCATTCTGTGTGAAGTTGCGAGGAACATTGAATTGATTATATCTATATATATAAAGCACAAAGTCTGTCTGTCTGTCTGTCTGTCTGTCTGTCTGTTATGTATACAAATCTACACCGTTTCACCGATCTGAACCAAAATTTGTATACTTACCCTTTGGAACCCTGCGGGTAACCCTGTCAACATTAAATTTCGGACAGACCACCCCATGCCCTGCATTTAGGCCCTTTTGTCCAAATCTACACCGTTTCACCGATCTGTGCCAAAAGTTGTATATTTAACCTTTGGAACCCTGCGAGTAACACTGTCCACTTAAAATTTCGGACAGACCACCCCATTCCCTGCATTTAGGCATTTTGGTCCAAATCCACACCGTTTCACCGATCTCAACCAAAATTTGTATATTTACCCTTTGGAACCCTGCGAGTAACACTGTCCACTTAAAATTTCGGACAGACCACCCCATGCCCTGCATTTAGGCCCTTTTGTCCAAATCTACACCGTTTCACCGATCTGTGCCAAAAGTTGTATATTTAACCTTTGGAACCCTGCATGTAACACTGTCCACTTAAAATTTCGGACAGACCACCCCATTCCCTGCATTTAGGCCCTTTGATCCAAATCTACACCGTATCACCGATCAGAACCAAAATTCGTATTCTTACCCTTTTGTACCCTGCGAGTAACACTGTCTGCTTGAAATTGCGGACAGACCACTCCATTCCCTGCATTTAGGCCCTTTGGCCCAAATCTACACCGTTTCACCTATCTCAACCAAAATTTGTATATTTACCCTATGGAACACTGCGACTAACACTGTCTGCTTGAAATTTCGGACAGCCCACGCCATTCCCTGCATTTAGGCCCTTTTTGCACAAATCTACACCGTTTCACCGATCTGAACCAAAATGTGTATACTTACCCTTTGGAACCCTGCGAGTAACACTGTCCACTTGACCTTTCGGACAGACCACCCCATTCTCTGCATTTAGGCCCTTTGGTCCAAATCTACACCGTTTCACCGATCAGAACCAAATTTCGTATTCTTACCCTTTGGTACCCTGCGAGTAACACTGTCTGCTGGAAATTGCGGACAGACCACTCCATTCCCTGCATTTAGGCCCTTTGTCCCAAATCTACACCGTTTCACCGATCTCAACCAAAATTTGTATATTTATCCTTTGGAACACTGCGACTAACACTGTCTGCTTGAAATTGCGGCGAGGCCTCTCCATCCCTTGCATTTAGGCTGTTTGGCACAAATCTACACCATTTCATCGATCTGACCCCAATTTTATATACTTAACCGTAGGTACCCGAAAAGTAACACTGTTCACTTTAACTTTCGGACAGATCACACTATTTCCTGCTTTTTGGCCCTTTGGCAGAAAACTACACCGTTTCACCGATCTCAACCAGATTTTACATAATTACCCTTTGGAACTCGACGAGTAACACTGTCCACTCTAAATTTCGGACAGACCACTCCATTCCACGTATTTAGGCCCTTTGGCAAAAATCTACATCGTTCACCGATCGAAAACAAAATGTGTATACTTACCCTTTGGAACCCGATGAGTAACACTGTCTGTCCACTTTAAAATTTGGACAGGCCACTCCATTCCCTGCATGTTGGCCCTTTGGCACAAAACTACACCGTTTCACCGATCTCAACCAGATTTTACATAATTACCGTTTGGAACTCGACGAATAACACTGTCCACTCGAAATTTCGGACAGACCACTCCATTTCCCGCATTAAGGCCCTTTGGTACAAATCTACATCGTTCACCGATCGAAAACAAAGTGTGTATACTTACCCTTTGGAACCCGATGCGTAACACTGTCCACTTGAAATTTCTGACATACCACTCCATTCCCTGCATTTAGCTCAGGAATTCCTCGGGGTTGCCAGCTTCCTAACTCACCAGTCATGAGCCCTTGAGGGTGTACCAGAAGTGGTGGTCTACACACACCCTGCCTCTTTGAGGGCATTGAGCAGAACACAGGAGATATTATGAAAAGGAAAAGAAGGCAGACCCCTCGAAGAATGAGGGTATCAGGAAAGATGAGACAAAGCCAATTAAGGCGGGAAATTGAAAGACTCCCTAGCCCTCGGATACCCTAATACAGTCTGGGTCGGAAGAGAACAAGAGTTGACCAAGGGAGGCCGGCAGGAAGTAGAAGCCATGCCAGACTCAGCTGGGGTCCCGTGGTCGCCAACCTACGTCCCACATGTTGTGAGACCCTGGGGGGCGGGTCAGTTGTGAGAATAGCTTGCTGATTCATCGCGACCCGCCGTGTTATCTCCTGCTGTCTATGCTGATGCCAGCACAGGGCCGTTGCGAAACAGTGAGTGATTCCCGGTCAATCTAAATAGGACGGGGAACCCCGCACGTGTGTCATCATATTTCGTCATTATCTGCGATCATCTCAGGTTCGTGCAGCTTGGACCTATATTCTTTGTCTTTGCCGAGCAGTACGCTCTTTCACTAGACGCATCGAGTACAGGCCTAAGCCAGAAAATAAAGATGAGACTTTGGAAGACATCGAAGCTAGACGCCTGAATTACCTATATCAGTTTTAAAATAACACCATGTTCGTTTAGTAGTCATTTTTTCATTACCTTATTATTATCATCATAAGTGCAAATGACCTAGATGTTACACGCATCATACCAATAATCACCGCCGCATAAAGTCTTTCTCGACTGTGATTTTTGAAATATTTATTTTTGGTTGGTTGGTTCTTAAGTTTAGGGGCTGCGACAACGCGGTCATGTAGCCCCGTGTACTTTGGGTGTGTGTAGAATCTGTCTGATAACCGGTGTTAATTGTGATTACTGCATTAGTGTGTGTTATCTGTTTTTTAATTTAAGTACCATCTGCAACTTAGAATTCATCAAATAGTTCGTACTTTTGCCTCCAAGCGCCACCGTCAACGACTACTAGGCCAAGTTCGGAACTTAGCTACTAGACGCCACTGCAGTCGGCTCTTGGCAACGGACGTAGACATCTAAGAGCGTTGTTTACCTATCCAATTTAGCTTCACACAGGTGTAATTAGTGGAAGGTTCTTTAACATGCCATAAATCTGACATGGGACCGCCCGCTTTACTTCCCCTCCGAAGAAAGGCATACTGACGGATTTTAACGCTCTTAAAAAATCCGACGGCTTTGGCCGGGTTTGAACCCGCTATATTGGGCATAGAAGCTCAGCATGCTACCGACTACGCCACCGGTATATTATACGTTGAAGTGTCAATTCAATACCGGTAGTAGTTTCCCTTATCATCCTCATCATAAGAGCAAATGACCTACAGTAGATGTTACGCCCATTACACCATTAATCAACACACACAATAAGTCTTCCTCGCCTGTGAATTTTGAAATATGTTTATCTATATTACGGTAGTTTGTAAGTTTGACCTGTCAATTCAACAGTCGTTTTTATTATCATCCTTATCAAAAGGGCAAATGACCTAGATATTACTCCCTCATTGCCTTTGGGGGCAAATGACTTAGATTTTAAGTCCATTAAATTTCTAAGGAGACCTTAAAACATTATCATCATTCCACCGGGCGAAGCCGGGTACTACTGCTAGTCTCTTATATAATTGAGATCTGAAGTTATATAAGCATATATATATATATATATATAAAAAGAACAGGTCGCATACTATATATTGTGAAAAGTCGAGCGCTTTAAAAATTCACCGTTTCGACAATATAAGCCTGTTAAGTAAGATTTCCAAATGTGTTGGAAATAAAGCTGAATATCATTATAAATTGCAAGGTGAAGTTGGCAAACGCCGTTCAAGTGACAGTGGCGGAGAACTTTTAATATTGGCGCAACACATAAACATTAACAGAATGACTATTATTATTCTTCAAACGTTATCATTCAACTTCATTATCATTGTTGATATGATGAACTAAATAGTCATGCGCCAGAGACATATTCGATAACAGGAGTTAAGATACAACAATGGAGCTTCGTTAGACAACGTATTCTTGAATACAGACGTAGTGTACGGTCCATCATGTGCATTTTCGTCAGTCTACGAACACTAATATAACATCAATTAGCAATGGAAATATTTCATTCACCATTTATATGAATATTTCCATAATTATATTCCAATGATGAAGCTGATACATATTTACGACGGAGAATGAAGACTTTACAGAAGAGATTTGTCAAGATGCTAGGGAAAGGTAGCCCAGCAACACAGAAGAACTTGCCAGAAGGATGTCGTTCGAGCCCAGGCGACTGTTGGTGAATTCCAGAGAGGGACGGTTCTTATCTCTGAGGTCGCAGATCCGAGGTTCGAATGCAGATCCATCTCAGTGTATTGTACTGAGGAAACATCTAAAGTATTGTGGGAATACTTACATAGATCTTCAAGTTTTCGTCCAAATAAGGTATCAGTGTATCTCAATTGTTATATAGAGCTTGATTAGAAACATTCTGAGCCAGCGATCTTATTCCATATTTCCAGCGATCTTATTCCATATTTCTATATTTTCACATTTCATGTATGTCAGTGCTTTTATGTAGTTTACACTTCAGATGTGTGTTGAGATTTTTATGCTGCAAGATTATTTAGAAGATGATTGCCTTTCATCTCTTTTTCAATTTTATTCTACGGATCAGTTGTGGAACCGATATTATAAATTTTGTTTGAGGAATCATATTACCTCATAGGAGATTAGTCGTTTCGACTATAGAATTTTAAATAATTTCATTTAAACCAAGTATTCTGACATTGTGTCATAGCTTCAAATTAAATTCTTACTAAATTTAATTTGAGCACTTTAATGTAACAACATATAACTTCAAGAAAAGAAGAAACATCGAATGATATTGTTATATTATTATTGTACATAAAATATCGACGATCTAAGAAATACTAGTCGTTTGATAAGACCGAAGTCTTAATCCCTATGACCATTCTTTGTGTAGAGTGGAAAAACATTAAGACATTGACAAACCTTTCTTATTATTTGTAAAGCTAAGAGCTTTGTTCATTTAATATGTTAGAGGAAATACCTTTTGATAGAAGATTATTCAAATCTTTGGCTAGGAATTCAAAGCTAGTTTATCCCGGTCAGGATTGAATTCGATCTGACACTATAAATAACATGTGTGTTATTTTATCCTATTTGTGTAACATCACGTCTTTTGTGGACATGATATTACAACGATAAACAATTTAAAGCTTGGCAAGTGAGATGAGACAGGAGTATTATTTTTATTACATGTATTTGCGACAGACGAGTTAACAGTTAATTATCTTGTTGTGGAGTAAACTTTAGGAGGTTAATCACGACTGTCTAATATCGTTCATTACAATTGGAAATTTCGTTTGAAGAACTTACGCATGTATAATTGTAGTCCAGTAGTCATGTGCAATGATACTGAGGGTCATGCCATTATTTGAGAGAAGTTCCTACATAAGATATGTTAATAACAATTAATCCTTTTTGGTTATTGTTTAACATAGTAGATGATAATTGTTTATGCCATATATACTATTATATGAGGATTTGTAGAGCTATGAAGAGTGCTCATGCGATGGAATTCCGCATTTTAAGGACATCAAAATATTGTTGGTCTTTGATAAAAAGGCATGTATCATGATAAGAGCCGTTGTATACAAGTAGTCCAGTTTTTGTGAATTAACGATTTAGCTGTGTTAGCAGGAGGGTTTCAGCTGAAATGCAACTTGAGAAAGATTGTCTACTCATGTCTATAATACGATTATTAAATTTTATTAAACCCGAAGTTATGTAATTACGAACAGTTTACCTTAATTAGTCGACTGTATTATACCGACAGTCTAATGAAACCTATATATGACGATGTGTATGCAGTATATCAAAACTACATGACGTTAGAGAAGGATGGTTATGTGAAAAACCAGTGTATATATTTAGTTAAGAATTATATTGTAACCGAGAAGTTAGAATCTCGAAAGTGTCGCTTTAGCAACACTAGATAATGGATATTATTATAAACATATTACATATAAATAATTTTTGTGGAAATTAGTTAAATAATTTAGTAGGATTTATTAATCAATTGTTTTGGAATAGTGTGTGTTTATGAGCGGATGTTTTGGGAATGAATGATTGTTCATTGTTAAGAAAAAATGTGGAACCGAATTGGTCTAGAACAATTGCGGGGTGCGAATGAAAGAGTGTATACAAATTTTTAGAATGATTGTTTAAGAAACAGAGTAGTTATGTGAACTTTTGTAAGATCTAAATGTTAATTTTACGTGTTTTTAATAAACGCACACACAAGCATTCTCTAGCGAGAATGATTCACCGTTATGTTGGAGAGCGATGACATAATATAAACAGGTGTACTCCCACCGCCTTCTATATAAATTGTAAAACAGTTTCGAGTACGGCGTGGTGCCGGTATTTCATTGATGAAATAAAGTTACTGCACGTGCGTTCTGCAAACGCAGGCTTGTGAATGAAATCAGGTGTCTGGAATGCCATTAAGAGACTTCATTAAACGTTTTTATTGTTACGCAGTGTAGGCCTAGAACAAGCCAAGATTTTATGCCCATAATTTTTAATACAGCATTGTAGTAAGATGTAGAGTTGAAAAGAGGTGTGAATGTTTGCGTGATTTTAATTTTAATTTCTATTGTTAAATTCGTTTATTTTGCTTATAGTAGATTAGTTTACCCTATTGTTAATAAATTTTGTTCGGATTGTTTTCCATTGTTGTTGGAGTGTGATTCATTTTAAATATAAGGTGAAGAATATTGTGGATGTAGTGTAGGCGAAGTTGAATTCTCAGTCCCCGAGAGGTAAGTAAAGGTGAGTGCCCCGTGTAGTTGGTTGTTGATCCACAATATTCTGGTAACTGCTGTCTGTAAATCCCTAAAGGCCATGTTGGAAGCGATTTCTAATGTAGTATATGCCGGTGCAGTTAGAAATAGGCAATCCAGCGGGGGCAATGGATATTCCAACAGGATGCTTTCCGGATTATCGGGTACAGTAGGAATGGCTCCTAACGTGGGGATACGAAATTAGCTTCGTAGTGTCTCTAAAGGATGTTGGTTTGAACATTTCTAGTGAAAGAAATAATTACCAGACTTGTGGGATGTCTTATCCAATTTCGGATGGATGTGAGTGTAATTATATAGGCTTAATTTAAATTAATATTAGGCAGGTTACACTCAGATAAAGATCAGATCTTAGAAACCTGAGAGAGGTGCAGTAGGTAGACAGTTTCGAAAAACGACCTACGATCTGAATATTTATTTTATTTCACCGGCACATGACGATTGCTAAGGTCATGAGTAAAATAAAACTAACTAGTTTTGATGATTGTAATGGTAGAATTTTTCTTTGTGGTAGTTTATTTAAGGTGAATCACAGGAGAACGAACATTTTGAGTGAGTTTATTCAGCATAGGGTGTACTTTAAGTTAATGCTAAGGTAATTTTAAGTTATTTTTAGACATTAAGGTGCTCAAAAATATATATGGAATAGGACGTTGCTCAGATGTTGTTATTTTGCTCTGTTGTCGTTTATGTCTTTATAGCATTATATAAAGGGTTATTGCAATGGCAAGTGAGGATGTAAAGAGAATGTTGGAGGAGTTGCAGCACAATTTGAAGGAGCAACTGCAGAGGAGTTTAAATGTTATTGAAGGTAAATTTCAGGAAGCCTAACAGAACCTAGAACAACTGAAGCGGGAACGAAAGGAGGACCTTAACACAGTGATTGTTAAAATTGTTGATTCTCTTACAGATAAAGTCGCTGAAAGTGTCAAAGAGAGTTTTAAAACTGAAATTCAGGAAGTTCAGACTTCTTTAGAGGGTTTACATACTAGTGCCTCTAAAATGGTTGCAAATGTCACGCGTTTACAGGCTAGCTCAAAGCAGATTCAGGATGACGTAAGTGGTGTACGGACAGATGTCGGAGATGTCCGAACTGATGTTAGTAATGTTAGGTCAGATGTATCTAATGTCCAAAGTAAAGTCGATACAGTCCCAGTAGATGTATCCACTGTCCGATCCAAAGTAGACTCAGTACCAGCGGATGTGTCTAATGTACAGTCCGATATTGGTAATGTGAGGTTAGAGGTATCCAATGTCCAATCTAAAGTAGATCCAGTCCAAGCCGATGTCACCAATGTTCAGGTTGACATAAATAATATGCAGTCAGATGTCACTGATGTACAGTCTGACATAGGTAAAATACAGACAGAAGTCAATACAGTATTTGTAGATGTAACAAAAGTCCAGGTGGACATTAATAAGATTAGAAAAGAGGTAGAGGCGTCTAAAGAATTGTGTACACAGAATATAACTGCTTTAACGACACGTTTTGTTAACGATGCGTTAAAAACGACAGCTTCTCTGGTCGAATCAAAAGGTAACGTAGAAACTTTACGAACACAGGTTATTGACCATAATAAAATTCTTAAGGCAATATTGAGGAGGACATAGCTGCAATGTTAAAAGCTAATGTAGTTGTATGGAAAGACGAGTGGAACAAATCTAGTGGGGAACATGTTAAGCAAATCCAAGATAACATAGAAAAGAAATTAGCCAGTACTCAAGTAGAAATTAATAGAGAGGTTATTGAAGTAAGAACGGATTTAGGTAAAAGGATTGATACGCTCACTGAAAAGCAAGTAGAAGATAGAACTCAATCTAGTCAGGATGTGCAAGCTTTGAAAGAATCGTTAAAGAGTAAGACTAAAACGATAGAGGAACGATTAAACAAGGTTGTCACTAACGTTAATGCCATGAGTGAGGAGAAAACTAATGAACTAGAAGAATACGTATCCAAGAAATTACAAAATCTTAATCTAGGAGATGTTGCCAAGCTTGAGACGTATAAGGAAGATTTAAAGACCGAAGTAGGCCAACAGCTGAAGAAGATTATCGCTGAGATAGAAGAAAAGGAAAGGAAGAAGATAGAATTTGAAGATTCGAGGAATCAGACTAGAAGAAATAGCCTAGAAGTGGAAGAAAGGGAAATTAGGCCAGAAGAAAGATTATTCAGGTTTACGGAAGGTTTAGAGGAGAGGAGTAAAGAGCCCGAAAATTACAATAGAGATTTTCGACCAAACCTTCAGGATTCAAATCCGAGAAACGTGACGGTCATAAGGAACTTTGAAGACAAACCGCGCAAGTTCAGCAACCTAGATAGTTTCACACCGATAGAGTACATCAGAAATCTCAAAGATTACTTTATCGAAGCGCATATTCCAAGAGAGAGGGAAATGAAGATCGTAGGACGCTATTTGTCAGATGGGCCCCTTGAATGGTTTATAGCCTTTAGATATACCTTCATGAACTTCGATGAATTCGCAGAAGCACTAATAAAGCGTTTCTGGTCTATTGAAGCACAAAATTCCCTACGCGCAGAAGTATACTCACGAAAATATTCAGGAACTCTTCCTACACGCTACGCAGACTTCTTCACGAGTCAGTTAGCCAGACTCAGATTCCTTCAACCCCAGTTATCTACAGCTCAGTTGATAGACGCGACAGCCAGGATGCTCCTTGTTGAAGTCAGACATCTAATTATCTCGTCAGGGATCAACGATCTAGCAAGTATGGACGAATTGCTCAGAAAACTCGATTACACGAGCCCTATGCCAAACGTTGTTGCAAAGAACCAAAGGCAAGAGTACAAAGACATTAACACCGTATATATTGACCAAATACAACAGACAGACAAACCGAAAGAACCAGAAAAGGGAAATATTGGTCCTGAAAGGAATAATTATTTCCGGGATCGTAGACCAGAACCCAGATACAGGAGATTCCGTGGAGGTCGTCCATACCAGCAACAGCAAGGACGTAATAATGATAATAGCAATGGCAACCGTAGAAGTGGTTATTATCACAATAATAATAATAATAACTACCGATACAATAATAATGGTTACTATAACAGGAATAACAATAGGAATAACCAGAACTATAATCGTAATAGAAACTCCCAAGATGAAATTATGACGAAGGAGAAGTATGATGAACGTTATAAGGAAGGACAAGAGTATCTCAAGGAGTTGAGAAATAATGAGAATGGTAATGGAAGGAAAGATAAAAGTTTGATTATAGATCCCGGTCCATCTACTAGTCAGAAGGGGAACCATGAGAATGAGTCTCAAGGACAAAAAAACTAATTTTGAAACGGAATTAGAGGAGACAGGATATACTGCTACAAAAAACCAGATTATGATAAACGAAATCTATGAGGTGACAGACGAAGACCAACTCTTCGAGAAGGAGATTGTTTGAGAAGAACGACCATTCGAGTTACCGATAATATGTGTTAATGTTGATGGACAAATATATAAGTCATTAATGGATACTGGTGCCATTATGTCTATCATATCGGACGATTGTTATCAGAGATTATCTAAGGGCAAAAGGATGACAGTTTTACCCGCATCTACTGTTAAAGTGCGTGGTATTTTTCAAGACAAAGCGGTAAAATGCAAAATCCAAGTTTTGTTAAACTTTGAGATAAATGGAAGCACATATGAACACATTTTCATTGTGGTGAGCAAAATCAATTTTGATATCGTGCTAGGCATTGATTTCATTACTAAATTTGGAGCTGTAATTGATATGAAAAACCGAGTCATAAAATTTAGTGAAGGGTTAATAAACACAGAAGAGTTAGAAGAACAGGATTCGAATGACAGTCTAGATAAAGATCCTAGGGAAGAAATTATTAAGAACATTATTGAAGAGGTAGAATATGGAAGGGAAATGCCTACTCTCCAAGCAGAAGGGTTTGACGAAATTCAGGATGAATTTGAGGAATTAATCATGGAATTTAAAGACATTTTTGATGATAAGCCTGGATTGATAAAGGACTACAAGCATAAGATTAGGCTTACGGATGAAACTCCTTATCAGAAGAGGATTTACCCGATACCAGAAAAGTACTATGAAGAAGTACGAGGGATAATCAAGAAAATGGAAGCTGACTGAATTATAAAGAAGCAGGCGTCGTCTTACATCAACCCTATAACTGTAGTCAAGAAAAATAATGGTCAATTACGCCTATGTCTCGACGCCAGGACCATTAACTTAAAGATTTTTCCCGAGGCAGAACGACCGCCTAAAATACGAGATTTGCTCAGAAAGTTCAAAGGAAAAGCATGTTTTAGCGTCCTAGATTTAACTCCTTCGTTTTACCAGATTGAGCCTGAAGAAGAAAGCGAACAATACACAGGGTTTCTGTTTGACCAGACGTCCTGGGTATTTCAGAGAATTCCCTTTGGCATGGTCAACAGTGGCCCAGCCCTGATTAGAGCCCTTGATAACAAACTCACCGATGAAGTTAAAAAGAACGTGCTTTTTATATAGATGATTTAATCATATCTTCACCAAATGTCCAGGAACATCTTATACACTTGCGTAAGCTTTTTGAAAACCTGAGAGACGCAAATATAAAGGTAAACTTCGATAAGTGCCGTTTCATGGGAGAAGAAATTAATTTTCTCGGACACACCATTGACCAGCATGGATATCACCCGAACTTGCAGAAAGTGGAAGCTATTATGAGGTTCCCAAAGCCCACTAAGGTCAAACAAGTGAGAGAATTTGTAGGTGCGTGCCAATTCATTAGCAGTCATTGTCCAAAGTATTCAGAGATTATGGCACCTCTCTATGGCTTGCTAAAGAAAAATAACCGTTGGAAATGGAGTAGTACCGATGACGACGCGTTTGAGAAAGCTAAGGAGATGTTGAAAAACAACGTGAAATTAGAATATCCGGATTTCGAACGAATATTCTACATACAATCCGATGCTTCACGTGTAGGCATTAGTGCAGTCTTATACCAAAATGACGAAGAAGCAAATAAGCACTACATTGCGTTCACCGGAAGAAAGCTTAAGAAACACGAAGAGAACTACTTCACGACAGAACTAGAGGCGTTAGCATTCGTGACAGCTCTTCAAGTGTGGAATAAGATATTAATCGGACATCAGATTATAATTATCACCGACCATAAGGCATTCCAATTTATGCTTCAAACCGATATGTCGAGTGATAGATTAACTCGATGGGCCCTTTTCACTCAACAGTTTAATGCTACAATAGTCCACCAGCCAGGTAAGGACAATTTGTTGGCAGACGCATTATCGCGTAACCCAGTTAGAAATTTGCAGATTAACCATGTACAATTGGAGGAAGAAGATCAAGAAACCGTTAGGAGATTAGCCCGAATCGGTGTGTCACAGAAGAGACACGCTCCAATTAGGAAAATGTACAGGTTCCTTAAGGGTTACATGGACATAGCAGATCTAGATTATACTGGTACTCAAAGGCAATCACGACACTATGTATTGAGCGGAGATCTTGTATGTAAGTACGCAGACTCCGAACACACTAAGATTAGCATAGTCGTGCCCCCTAATCTTGTCACAAAGTTAGTGTGGTTGGCACACCACTCTATCGGACATGGAGGTTTAGATAAAACCCTCAGAACTCTTAAAGAGAGGTTTGTCTGGACCAACATGAGATCCACTATAGCGAAGATTATAAGACCTTGTGATAAATGCCAGCGAGGAAAATTCGCATCAGAATTGTTGTAAGGAAGACCCAGAGCTATGATACCTTCTAAACCACGTGAGCTGATGGCCACGGACATTTCTGGTCCTTGTTCGAAGGGATGCCAGGGTAATCAGTTCCTGTTAGTGACTGTCGATGTCTTCACTAAATTCGTTACCATGAATCCTATGCAAAAAGCCAATACCAGAAATGTTGTGAGGAGATTAGAGAATGCTTTGTTTCCGAAGGCAGCAGACATGGAAAGGTTGGGAATTAAGCACATCTTTTCAAGCGTGCGTTATCCAGAGTCAAATTCAAGCGAACGCTATATGGCAGAATTTAGCAAATTCTGAAGAATTTTCTGCCCAGATGATCACCCCAGTTGGGTAAAATAAGTGCCAAAGATTGAGGATTGTTTGAACTCCACAGTTCAAGAAAGCACGGCAGAAGTTCCTATGAGTCTTCAGTTAGGAAGGAATCCAGAATGGCCATGGGACAATGTATTTGATTTCATTCCCAGAGATCCCGATCTAGGAAGACAAGCGAGGATCGATATGGCGAAAGAAAGACTTCAGAAAGCAGCAGAGAAGCGCTTGAAACGAGTTGCAGGAATACGTTCGGTACGCCGTTAGAAATTGGAAATAAGGTCTTATTGCGCAGACCAGTGAACGCGGACGTGAGCAAAAAGGTATACCCCAAGTTCGGAGTTATCTTTATTGGCCCGTTCCGCATAACTAATGCTTATGGGAATAACTGTTATGAGTTGTTTGACGATGAAAACAACGTTATTCTAGGAAAATTCAACGCTAAAAAATATACGAGTTCAAGTGACACATCAAAAGTCTTGAATTATAATGATTAAAAACAATTTGCAACTGTTTTTAACTTGAGATGACGGAGGAATGCCCCCGTAAATTGAAATATTTAGGGACAAAATGAGAGTATTTTCCGTCCCCATGATAAAATTTAACTAGCAAATATAATTTCTGGAAGTGTGACACAGGAGTGTAGTGTTACAAGCTCGAAAGTGTGGTAGAGCCCGATCACGTGATATCTTGCACAATGGACGCTTCTAGAAGGCTATATTTAGCATAGCAACAGCGAGTTTGGAAATTAATATTATAAATAATGTTATAATTTATGCTATTGGATCCCAGCCCAGAGCCAATGAGAACAGGTCTTATTGAAGACGGGATCAACTTTAATTACACAATATGATGAAATTATGCATTTAGGCCCTTAGAAGAAGATTTTTTTATTTGGTAATGAAGAGAATGAAAATGAAAATCCACAGCCTGCTTCCAGTCTCCGACCGGGTCAGGAATGGAATGAATGAAGCCCCCATCTAGCGGCGAGGATATGAACTGTGCCGGCTGCCGAGGCCTGACGCACTCCTCTGGGGCAATGATTAAATGAATGACAGATGAAATGAAATGATAGTGGAGAGTGTTGCTGGAATGAAATTTTGACAGGGAAAACCGGAGTATCCGGAGAAAAACCTGTCTGCCTCCGTTTTGTCCAGCACAAATCTCACATGGAGTGACCGGGATTTGAACCACGGACCCAGCGGTGAGAGGCCGCCGTGCTGCCGCCTAAGCCACGGAGGCTCGGGTAATGAAGAGAATATTAAGAGAAATTATGTCTGATACTTTAAAAACCGCAGATCGGTTAATCTAAGCAGTAATAAGCATTAGTAATTATGGTGGGAGATTGATATGGCCGCCAAAAATTCGACTTGGAGGGGGAGATCCAAGGATCGATGTTCTTATTCCAGTAGACTTTGAAGAGCGAGGAAGTGTTTTTTACTGGGTTAACGGAGATCCCAAAGCTTAGTCCGAGTGCGACGGCTGCCGACTTGTGGAATCGCGAGGATAGCTAGGTGGAACGTAGAAGGTCACCGCACTTCCATTCTACGTGAAGTTGCGAGGAACATTGAATTGATTATATCTCTTATATAATTGAGATCTGAAGTTAAATAAGCATATATATTGAACCCATGTGCTATTGGTTCAAGGGTCGAATCCATAGTTTATTTGCAAAAGAAAAGAGGAAATATTACAGTCTTTAGAATGACTTAGAAAGATGCAAGGAGTGGGCTGTTATAATATAGTGCAAGAATAGTTGACTACGAGTCATGCAGATATGAGATCATGCTTGACGCATTGTTAAAGAGCTGGCTCATGATTAATAATAGAACGATAAAAATTTTCCACGCGTGTAAGAGAGAAGAGGTTTCGGAAATCGACCTTACTCAGCTATAAAATGACAACCTCGCAATTGCTCAAGAAGAAGAATAATTAGAAATAAGCCATTTGCGAGCATTTAATTAATAAAAGAAACACATCAGTGTGGATCATTTTGGAATAGAGATTTTTTGTGGGGAAAAGTTTATAATATTTGCACAGGAAAGAAGTGCCGACACAGCATGACGTAATTAAAAATTTCCCGAGACCAGAGGTGGTAGGGAGAGAAAAATAAACCGCAACACCCACGTATCTGAAGAGCAAAATTATTTAATATCTTGGAATTGTGCGATCGATTTTCATGATCAAAGAAACCAGTAGACGTTTAGAACACGAGCTTTCCAAAGATATATTTTTCAACATTATACGACGATTACTTCAAAAGTTAGTGCTGGAGAAGAAGCGGATTTTATCTTTTTGTCGCTGATTTGTATAAAAACTCTGGCTGAACCAGGGAGAGCATGCAGTCTTTACCAGACCTTGAGAGGTCGTGATACGCTGTATCACCAACGAGCACCCCGTATGGGAGTGGCCGAGCAGTATCGTCATTTGTATCGCCGTGTGGAGACACATAATATCCTAGTAAAGGAAGAATATCGGCAAGCTTCAGACAATTATCGTTAAGGTTCATCGGTATAGTCAAAGTAAGGCTGTGAACTTGAAGAAATAACAGGCGATAGGTACTCGAATAATAGTTCAGTTAAAGAAACAACGCATCATAAAGTTTCGAAGTACCCAAGGAAGTGAAATAGACAGTTCTATCGACGTTAAGGAACCCGATCAGGGTCGAACAAAATAAGTATCGCCTAGTGTTCCGGAAAGGTAGGGACTAGAGCGCAGGACGATAAGAATTAGGAATTGTAGTTCCAGGCTTTGTCTAAGTGGACAAACGAACAGTAAACATTGGGGAGGACTCCAATAAGCTACGAATTAAAGAAATAGCAGTTAATGCTAAGAAATTACTAGGTCACCGATAAACTATTCGAGAGGCCGTAACCAGGACAGACTTTATCTAGACGAACTAGTTAGCGTCTAGTAAGAAACGACATCGTGCAAGTAAAGTATAGAAGCCGATAGTCAAACCCCGGATTTGAAGATCAGCCGTTCCAGTGAGGTGTAGTTCGATCGAGACTTTCCATCACCTCGTCAGATTAGGGAGCCGACGTTCTAAAAGTGTCACCCTTGGAAACGGGGAAGAAAAGAAATCACGTGTGTAAAGGAAAGGAAGGAAGCTTGTAGTTTAACGTGACCGTTAATCTTGAGATCATGAGCCACGGGACCTCCTTTTTTACGTGGAATCCGAACCACAGGACATGGCATTTCACTTCGAAAATCTCACGTGTGTAAGGCGAAAAATTAACGCCCAAGTGATAAAAAGCTATGTAATGTAAATATAGTGAAAATTTTTGAGTGTAATATTTTTAGTGAATTTATATTGTGTTAAGGTAAACGAATACAAATGGTATTCATTATATTACAAGTGATTAAGGTAAATATTTTATGTGTTATTAAAGAAGTGTCATTGAGTGTAAGTGTATCCATGGAGATGGCTTAAAAAGCAGTGAGTGGGCAAAAATGTTTCATCGCTGGAGGATTCGGTCGCTGACCGTACAATCATGTGAGTAACTATTTCATTATGTTATGTGTTTGGGAAGATTTGCGTATAATCCTCATAGGAGAGAGAGTAGGGATGATTGAATAACCAATAAAAGAATAATAGCGCGATCTGAACGATTAATTTGAGAAAATATACAATAAATATGTGATATGTAAATGAATCTCTTGGGGGAATGTATTAAGTAAAATATCAGTGTAATTGATAAATGATATAAATATGAGAAAGCAAGCGTAATAATAATAATAATAATAATAATAATAATAATAATAATAATAATAATTAGATAAATGAATGAATATTATGATGAATTATATATGAAAGGTAGTAGCTTCCGAGCTCCTTTAAATGAATTAATACATGTTATGAATGCATGTTTTTATGGTAAAATGATTATTGTCACGGGAGAAGAGTAATATATAATTGAGATGTAGATCAAACGTTGATTTTGAATGTATTAGTTCTCTGAAGGCTACTTGGCTAATTAATGTATAAGCGCCATGTTGCGCATTGAAGTAATTTGTCACGCTAGGAATGCGTTGAAATGCTCGGTAAAACTAATTATGAGGGGCAGTTGGTCGTGGTAATTGAACTATGGTAAGTCCTCATAAGTTGTGATGTAATCACGAGGCAGTGTGTGTTATATGGTAAAAAGGGTGCTAATTATGTTGTATTATGAGCGCTGGTATATGGCAAGGCCTGCCCTAAGTCGCAAATGTTATAAGTCCTCCAGTGTGGGATATTGCTCCCGAGGCATTTGAAAGGATCGAACTCAGAGTCGTCCGTGTTGAAGCCCCAAAATATTTGTTGTATTATTGAATTATTCTTACCCGCCAATGAGGACACTTCATAATTACTATATGCCGAAGCCAAGAGAATAGGTTTGTTGAGCCTAAATATGTTGTTTTAAGAATCAGTATGAAAGCCTTGTCATTCAGGGAAATGCATTTAAGAACAGCTGTAGGAAAGCTGAGGGTAGCCCTTCTCTTGTAAAAGCGAGACTGTGAAGTCTCTGTCTCCCTGCAATAAATCACGCTAAGTAGTCAAGGCCAGACCCTTATCATTGATGTATCACGGTAGGTCGGGAAACGGTATGTTTGAGTTATAATACACAGGAGTGTTTAGAGTTTGTTTTAACGACCCGGTCTTGGAACCGAGGTCCCTTTATATAAATATTACCGCTTGCAGAGTTCAGATCGTTGCTTTCATATAAATTAATGGTCTTTTAAGACAAATAATGATAAATCCCTAACTTTATGATTATATGATTCAGTGATTCACGAGTTTTAGTGAAGACAATTAGATTCCGGGAGTGATCTTAATTTTTGACTTGTCCAAGTAGTCTTCTGTAGCTCGGGAGTACGCAAATTTTTTCCAATCACAGTAGTGAGTTGTTGACTTGAGAGAGAGGGATGGTAACAGATGAACATTGTGAAAGCCCAAAATTAAGTAATGATTAACAATATTTTGTTAAATTTTGATATTTATGATTAAAAGATAAATTCATGTAATAGGAAGTGATGTGTGTTAAATTAATAACACAGTGTAGATAAACATTACCGAGCCGTTTGGAGCTCTTGATTTTTTAATGAATTTAAAAGAACACTATATGGAAGTGAAACTTAATAGAAGTTTGTGGTTTATGGAAAACCATTTATTATGATTTTATATTTGTTTAATATGAGTTCCTTGTTCATCTTTGAACAAGTATGATTTGAAGGGTCAGTATTTTATATGTTTAATTTTTGTAGCGCCATATATTTGAATAATTAAATGTTTTTATAGTAGGAGTTGTTTTTTGTTTATTTTTGGAAGTGTATCCTCTATTTAATCCAAAGTGTGTGGGTCACAGAGTGGGAGAACAAACCATGAACCCCGATACTTCCGATTGAGCATTGCTGGCAAACTGTGATTTGCATATTTCATTGTTGAATGGGCACATGGGGGAATAGAAATAATGTGCTTGGATTAATATTAGAGGAACACTTAAGACGGTCATATCACGTAAAAGTTAAATAGTGATAGAATTAGCTACAAAATATAAATTTAATTGACCGCATTGGGACCCTGGAAACTCACACCGAGCAGCCATTGATAATACACCCCCTAAAACTCTTTATTAATGGCGCCCAGTACGTAGGGATGAGTTTCCCTAGGGAAAACCCGAGTTTTCCTTGAAAAATCAAAATTTTCATTTTTTGATAAATATGGTTTTTCAAAATTTTTGAATTTTTAAATCACTTCCATAAAGGTTTTGATATTGAATGAGTATTATACTAGACGAGTACGTTTTAGTAAACACCCGTACTGAGGTTGAATTTTGGAAATTGGGACACAAGAGTTCAGGGTACCATCTCTCATGCATGAACCCGCGATGGGACATAGTAGCCCACTGTATTCTCTAAGATAATAGGATGTCATTGAGTGAGGAAATGCAGAGGCTCTTGGAGGCCATAAAAGCTGATGGTAAGGAAAAGTTGGAGGCCATGAAAAATAGATTCGAAACGATAGACAATACATTGGACCTCCAACAGAGTGCAAATAAAAGGGATTTAGAATCCATAAATCAGAATTTAGTATCTCTTAAAACTGATAGGGTTAACATGAACAGTAAACTGAAGGCTGAGATAGAAAGCAAATTGGATAGTATAAAAACAGAGAATTCAAATAATTTTTCAGCACAATCCAAGGATTTGGAAGATAAACTAGGAATCATGGAAGGTAAACTTGAAAATATATTACATTGGTATCAGGAGAAAATGATAGCTGACAATTCTCTGAAAAATCAAGCCATGAAAACCGAATTAGAGGTCATGGAGACTAAAATACAAAGTAATATAAATGAGAATATAGAAGAGACAATGAGTACCAAATTTCAGGGTTTTGACACTAGGTGTGAGACTAAGTTAAGTGAGTTCAAAGGGGAAATCACAAGGAAAATTAAAGAGGAAAACGGGGTACTTCAGTCAGGATTGCAAGTCCAAATACATACCTTGAGGAAAAGTACTATAGAATCCCAAACTGAATGCCGAGATAATTTTAAAATTTTAGAAGATAAATTTGGTTCTATGGAAACTAAATTAAATGAGATGCAGGAAACTTGTAAAGAGAATGTAGACAAATGTGAAGAGAAATTGTAACCCAGATCCAAGGGGTGCAGAAAGAGTTGAAAGATCAGATAGAATCTAACATGAATCTTTGTAAAATATCCCGGGATGAGATAAAAGGTAGTATTAATAAGGTAGGAGAAAGATTCGAAGGGGTTGAGGAAAAAGTAGGAAAACTCGAGGGAAAAGTCAAGGAAGTTCAGGCCGAAATGAATGATGTTAAGAGGCAAGGTGAGACCGATGCAAACAGAAGGGAATTGCAATTTAATACATTCACGGGACAGGTGGATGACCGGTTGAGGAAGCATGAGGAGGAAATAACCACGAAGTTAGGTCAATTCGAAGGGAATCTTAAAGTTGAAAGCAAGCAACGGAAAACGGGTCGTGATGAACAACTCTTAAAAATAGAGAAGATAGATAAAGGGGTTACTGGAATTCAGGAAACCGTAGATGGATTAACAAAACAGATGGGAGACACAAAGGGCGAAATAGATAAAGTTATGACTGACATAACAATCATATTCGATGAACAAGGAAAAGCCCGAGGAGAGATGAACAAGATCCAGGAAGGAGAGATGAACAAGATCCAGGAAAGAATCTACAAAGGACAGGTAGACATGAATAAAAAGATAAAGGAGATACGAGAAGACTTAGATACCAAAGGTGACGTTCAGCCAGAAATTATAGAAAAACAGGTCATGATCATCAAGAAAGAGGTAGAAGAACATTTAGCTGAAATAAGGGATAGTTTCAGGGAAGAAAAATTCCAACTCAAACAAGAAGTGGAAAGCAGTAAGAAGAATCGGGGAAGAGTTCAGAATGAATTTGGATCACGTTTGGAAAGGATTGAACACAAGAATAGTCAAATGGAAGTTCAGCTCATGCCTCAAGAAGAGAGTGCCTGAAGAGAAAGAAAATTAGAATTTGAAAGTCAGGATGAATTCCAGAAGACAGGATGGGTAGATCCCCATGAACGAGGCACTAATCAAGATAGGGAATTAGGAGGGGAGAGCCCTTATAAGAACCCAGGATATCCAATGGCGATGTCAACCCCTTATATGAACCAAACAAATGGACAAATAATTAATATTATCAAGTCAAATGAGGATAGACCGGTGAAGTTTACGGGTAATTATATGTCAATTACTCCTAAATACTGGTTGAAGGAGGTAGCAAAATACTTAAATGAAATGAAAGTTCCTCAGGATCGAAGATTGAGAGCAATTGAGAAGCTGTTGGCAGGTGATTGTCTCACCTGGTTCAGGAGTTTCAGATATACATTTGACACGGTGGAAGGTTTTAGAGAAGCTTTTCTGAAACGATGTTGGGCAGCAGATGTACAAGAAAATCTGAGGCTAGATCTGTACTCTAGGAAATATAGTACGAATGCCCCCACTAAATACTCAGAATTTTTCACCGCTCAGCTGTGTAAATTCCGTGAACTTGATATTGCCCCAGCTGAAAACGACCAGTGTGCCGCCATTGCAAGACAACTTCCATATGAGATACAAAGGTGGTTAGTCTCATCTAAAGCCAGAAGTGCTGTGGAAGTGGAGAGCGTATTACGTCAGTTGGACATGACTACTTCACACGTTACTCCCAGGCATCAAAGACATACTGAACAAGCACACATGGCCAGTAGTCAAGAGTATAGAGAGAAACCATCGACAAGAAATCAGTCAACTAGTACAAATACTCAGGGACTGGGTCGAGAATATGGACATCAATAGCCTAGGGGAATACAGCCATACTATAGAGGAGGATATCGAGGAAGAAATCCCAGAAATACGGGTTATAGGCAACAAGAAAACCGACCGTATAATAATAATAATCAAAGGCAGGACAACAGAAAGAGATGGGAAAATTATCCCACAAGGAATGTGAGACCTGAGGACAGAAACGATGAATATCGGGCTGACATTGAAGAGAGGTATCAGGAAAGTCTTCGTTATATGAATGAACGAACAGACGAACCTGAGATGCAAAGAATCCGTTGGAGTGAGGCAATGAAGAACCGAAAATCACCCGACCGACTGGAAGGAGCTCAAAGCTTGGAGTTACAAGCTCAGTTGAAGAATGAGGGGAAAGGAAGCCCTCAAGATAAGAAAAACTCCAAATTTAAATCATCAAAAGTGGAAACATACCAGGAGCTGGCAGGAGGTTGAGATTGTAAATTGGATAGCGAGACCAGATGAGCTAATTAAAGAGGATATGGAAGGAATCCCACCTATTAGAAGGGAATTACCTATCATCATATTAAGGATAGAAGGATTACTGGTCAGAGCATTAATAGATACGGGATCAACTATAAGTTTAATAACGCAAAACCTCCTTAATGAATTAGAAACTTGAGGGCGTGTATTAAAAATTCCCACCTCAAGCGTGAAGATTAAGGGAATTATTCCTGAAAATCTTTGACATGTAGATTTCAGGTATACATTGATTTGATCATGGGTAACACTGAAATTTCACAATGCGTTTTGCTGGTAAATCAATTACCATATAATATTATATTGGGTATTGATTTTATCCGTGAGAACAAGGTCATAATAGACCTAGCGCAAAATTGCATTAGGATTCAAAGAGAGGATGTGGATGGACAAAACATTTATCTACAGGAACAGAATGCAAAAATAGAAGAACAGGTATGGCATGTGGAAGAAATGACAGAGGAAGGTTGCAGGGACATAGTGAAAGTATTTGAAGTCCTAAACATAGAACTGGAAGATAGTATGGAAACCGAGTTCGAGACCAACCTGTCAGGAAAAATAGAGGAAGCTAATGTTACCCTCGAAAACAAGGAAAACTTAAAGGGATTGCTATTAAATTACAGGGACGTATTTGATTCCAAGCCAGGAAAGATCCAAAATTTTAAATACGCATTTCAAGTAAATGATTGGGCACCGTTCAGACAAAAACCATACCCGGTTGCAGAAAAACATTACACACAAACAAAGAAAACACTGCAGGAGATGAGGGATGCAGGTGTTATAGAAAAGATGGCGACACCATATGTTAGTCCTTTAGTAATTGTGAGTAAACCGGATGGCTCAGTAAGGGTGTGTTTGGATGCCAGGAATTTGAACGCGAAAATTATACCAGAAAATGATTCGGCACCACCCATAAAAGAAATACTGAGGAAATTTAAAGGCAAGAAGATTTTCACAAATATTGACATGACTTCTTCATATCATCATCTCGAACTTGAAGAGAAAACCAGTCTCTTAACTGGATTTCAGTTCGATCAACAAACGTATTGCTTCAAGAGATGTCCGTTTGCCTTGAAGACCGCGGGATCTGCATTAATAAGAGCACTTGATCGCAACCTGTCAGAGGAAGTAAAGGAATGCACTATCCGTTATGTGGATGACATATTGCTTACCTCGGAAAACATAGATGAACTCTTGGAAAATGTAAAGAAATTATTGGAAGACTTGAGAAGGGTTAACTTTAAGATTAACTTGAAGAAATCGAACTTTTGTCAAAGACAAGTTACGTTTTTGGGGCATGTGATTGACAAGGATGGTGTCAAACAAAATCCATGCAAATTAGAATCGATAAGAGATTTTCCGAGGCCTTTGAAAGTGAAAAACGTTCGCCAGTTTTTGGGATTGATTGGATTTTTCTCAGGACATTGTCCATCCTACACCAAAACTGTTGCACCACTACAGGACCTTCTGAAGAAGGGGGGCAAGTGGAAATGGACGGAGGAAACGGAAAAAGCGTTTATAGAGGCCAAGGAAATGCTCTTAAATTATGTGAAGCTAGGATATCCAGATTTTAATCAGAGATTTATAATACAGACGGGTGCATCCCAGATTGGAATAGGGGCAATGCTGTATCAGGAAAACCCGGATAACCCTGAGAAGAAAAATTATCTAGCTTTCACGAGTCGAAGACTGAAACCACACGAGAAAAATTATACAATAAGCGAGATCGAGCTTTTAGCGATATTGCATGCGTTGCAATATTGGCGAAAGATTGTATATGGGTTTCCAGTCACATTAAGAACCGATCATAAAGCCTTAACCTTTTTGATGAAGACGGATTTATCAAGTCAAAGGTTGATGCGTTGGGCTTTATATATACAACAGTTCGACGTAAACATAGAGTATTGCCCGGGGAAAGAAAATGTAGTTCCAGATTATTTAAGCAGACAGCCAGAGTCCACAGAAGAGGAAGTAATGGCTATTGATTTGGAAGACAGAGATCAGCGCACTTTGGATGAATTAAGAAGCATTGGTCAACGACAACGTGAAGATCCATGGATGAACATGCTCATATCTTTCTTGGAAGGGAGTTTGATAAGGGGAACACCTGTGTATACTGAAGCTAATAAGATAGCTCAGGATTATACTTTCTTTAATGGATTATTGTATAAGTTTGCGGACTCTGACCATACTCGATTGAGGATCGTTATACCTGCTATTTTGCAGAGGAAAATGGCATGGTTGGCTCATAGGTCGTTTGGACATATTGGAGTCGACAAAACAGTCTCGATGCTGAAAGAAGCATTTGTATGGCCGAGATTGAGAGAAACTGTAAGGGATATGCTCAAGACATGTGACATACGTCAAAGGATTAAGCCAAATGCGTTTTTGATGAGACAAAAGCCAATACCACTGATGCCTGAGAGGCCAGGTCAAATTATTTCTATTGACAACTTTGGACCTTTGCCAAAGGCTAGAAGGGGAAACAGACATATAATGGTGGCTATGGATGTTTACACAAAAATGGTTGTTCTTGCTCCCATACAGAAGACTAGTACCAAACAAGTTTTAAAACGACTCAAAGAAAAAGTGATACCTATTCTGGGTAAACCAGAGAATTTTTTATCGGATCACGGTAGTGGTTTTACAAGTGTAGAATTTAGACAGGAATTAGAGAGACTGGGAATACGTCAGATCTTGGCTAGCATTCGTCATCCTGAGGCAAATCCTGTAGAAAGAGTTATGAGGGAAACGGCCAAGTATTGTAGGATATACTGTGCCGAGGAAAATTGGAAATGGATAGATATCCTCGACATCATCGAATTTTGTATAAATAATACGATCCACGAATCTACGGGAGAGATACCAATAACGTTACATTGGAATGAGCAACCAGAGAGACCCTGGAGTCTGGTCATTCCCAGGCCAACAGACGCTCAGCCTGGAAGAGATGTACGAATTAGAAGAGTCTTTGAGCATCTAAAAGCTCAAGCTGATAGGAGACAAAGGAGAAACAGGCACAAGAGGTATCATCGACCACTATTAGCAGGAGAAATGGTGTTAGTGAAAAGACCAGCCATTTCGGATCCAGGGAACCGCGTGAACAAGAAATTCCAGAAAATGTACCACAGCCCGTATCAAATAATAAGGGATTTAAGAAATAATGCCTATAGAATTCGGCACTGTGAAACTAATCACGAAGTGACTTTGAATTCAGCTAACCTGAAAGTATATTACCCTCCCGAAGACTTCGATGAAGCAAATGAGCAGGCCCTGGTTATGGAACAATTTCGAGATGATAAATCCATTTTTGATACAAACAGGAGTGAGTTAGAACGAGAAAATAGAGCTCAACCATTCAATTGTGAATGTGAACTAAAAAAACGTACTTGGAGCTAAGAGAAATAATTGATTTTATGGAAGAAGACATTTTCAATTTAAAAAGAGAAAATGAGGAAATAAAGAAACGGGTAGGGATAGACCACACCCATAACGAAGGATTACGTTCTGTAGACTTTTAGTCCAGAAAAATAAGAAAGGAAGAACGGGTAGGGACAGAGCGTACTCAACCTACACCATTACCGGATATGACTTTAAAAGGTGGAAAACCCGAATTATCGTGGGATTCCATGAGAAAATAAAATAGAGGTACGGCGAGATGTTATGATGGTTTCGATACTGAAAAATAAAAATGTCTAGGAAAAACATTTAAATAAATTACCTCAAAATTTCGAAAATTTATTTATTTAAGGAGGGGAGATTTGAACCCATGTGCTATTGGTTCAAGGGTCGAATCCATAGTTTATTGGCAAAAGAAAAGAGAAAAAATTACAGTCATTAGAATGACTTAGAAAGATGCAAGGAGTGGGCTGTTATAATATGGTGCAAGAATAGTTGTCTACGAGTCATGCGGATATGAGATCATGCTTGACGCATTGATAAAGAGCTGGCTCATGATTATTAATAGAACGATAAAAACTTTCCATGCGTGTAAGAGAGAAGAGGTTTCGGAAATCGACCTTACTCAGCTATAAAATGACAACCTCGCAATTGCTCAAGAAGAGGAATAATTAGAAATAAGCCATTTGCTAGCATTTAATTAATAAAAGAAACACATCATTGTGGATCATCTTGGAATAGAGATTTTTGTGTGGGGAAAAGTTTATAATACTTGCACTGGAAAGAAGTGCCGACACAGCATGACGTAATTAAAAATTCCCCGAGACCAGAGGTGGTAGGGAGAGAAAAATAAACCGCAACACCCACGTATCTGAAGAGCAAAATTATTTAATATCTTGGTATTGTGCGATCGATTTTCATGATCAAAGAAACCAGTAACCGTTTAGAACACGAGCTTTCCAAAGATATATTTTTCAAAATTATACGACGATTACTTCAAAAGTTAGTGCTGGAGAAGAAGCGGATTTTATCTTTTTGTCGCTGATTTGTATAAAAACTCTGGCTGAACCAGGGAGAGCATGCAGTCTTTACCAGACCTTGAGAGGTCATGATACGCTATATCACCAACGAGCACCCCGTATGGGAGTGGCCGAGCAGTATCGTCATTTGTATCGCCGTGTGGAGACACATAAAAATCCTAGTAAAGGAATAATATCGGCAAACTTCAGACAATTATCGTTAAGGTTCATCGGTATAGTCAAAGTTAGGCTGTGAACTTGAAGAAATAACAGGCGATAGGTACTCGAATAATAGTTCAGTTAAAGAAACAACGCATCATAAAGTTTCGAAGTACCCAAGGAAGTGAAATAGACAGTTCTATCGACGTTAAGGAACCCGATCAGGGTCGAACAAAATAAGTAACGCCTAGTGTTCCGGAAAGGTAGGGACTAGAGCGCAGGACGATAAGAATTAGGAATTGTAGTTCCAGGCTTTGTCTAAGCGGACAAACGAACAGTAAACATTGGGGAGGACTCCAATAAGCTACGAATTAAAGAAATAGCAGTTAATGCTAAGAAATTACTAGGTCACCGATAAACTATTCGAGAGGCCGTAACCAGGACAGACTTTATCTAGACGAACTAGTTAGCGTCTAGTAAGAAACGACATCGTGCAAGTAAAGTACAGAAGCCGATAGTCCAACCCCGGATTTGAAGATCAGCCGTTCCAGTGAGGTGTAGTTCGATCGAGACTTTCAATCATCTCGTCAGATTAGGGAGCCGACGTTCTAAAAGTGTCACCCTTGGAAACGGGGAAGAAAAGAAATCACGTGTGTAAGTCGAAAAATTAACGCTATGTAATGTAAATATAGTGAAAATTTTTGAGTGTAACATTTTTAGTGAATTTATATTGTGTTAAGGTAAATTAATACAAATGGTATTCATTATATTACAAGTGATTAAGGTAAATATTTTATGTGTTATTAAAGAAGTGTCATTGAGTGTAAGTGTATCCATGGAGATGGCTTAAAAAGCAGTGAGTGGGCAAAAATGTTTCATCGCTGGAGGATTCGGTCGCTGACCGTACAATCATGTGAGTAACTATTTCATTATGTTATGTGTTTGGGAAGATTTGCGTATAATCCTCATAGGAGAGAGAGTAGGGATGATTGAATAACCAATAAAAGAATAATAGCGCGATCTGAACGATTAATTTGAGAAAATATACAATAAATATGTGAAATGTGAATGAATCCCTTGGGGGAATGTGTTAAGTAAAATATCAGTGTAATTGATAAATGATATAAATATGAGAAAGCAAGCGTAATAATAATAATAATAATAATAATAATAATTAGATAAATGAATGAATATTATGATGAATTATATATGAAAGGTAGTAGCTTCCGAGCTCCTTTAAATGAATTAATACATGTTATGAATGCATGTTTTTATGGTAAAATGATTATTGTCACGGGAGAAGAGTAATATATAATTGAGATGTAGATCAAACGTTGATTTTGAATGTATTAGTTCTCTGAAGGCTACTTGGCTAATTAATGTATAAGCGCCATGTTGCGCATTGAAGTAATTTGTCACGCTAGGAATGCGTTGAAATGCTCGGTAAAACTAATTATGAGGGGCAGTTGGTCGTGGTAATTGAACTATGGTAAGTCCTCATAAGTTGTGATGTAATCACGAGGCAGTGTGTGTTATATGGTAAAAAAAAGGGTGCTAATTATGTTGTATTATAAGCGCTGGTATATGGCAAGGCCTGCCCTAAGTCGCAAATGTTATAAGTCCTCCAGTGTGGGATATTGCTCCCGAGGCATTTGAAAGGATCGAACTCAGAGTCGTCCGTGTTGAAGCCCCAAAATATTTGTTGTATTATTGAATTATTCTTACCCGCCAATGAGGACACTTCATAATTACTATATGCCGAAGCCAAGAGAATAGGTTTGTTGAGCCTAAATATGTTGTTTTAAGAATCAGTATGAAAGCCTTGTCATTCAGGGAAATGCATTTAAGAATAGCTGTAGGAAAGTTGAGGGTAGCCCTTCTCTTGTAAAAGCGAGACTGTGAAGTCTCTGTCTCCCTGCAATAAATCACGCTAAATAGTCAAGGCCAGACCCTTACCATTGATGTATCACGGCAGGTCGGGAAACGGTATGTTTGAGTTATAATATACAGGAGTGTTTAGAGTTTGTTTTAACGACCCGGTCTTGGAACCGAGGTCCCTTTATATAAATATTACCGCTTGCAGAGTTCAGATCGTTGCTTTCTTATAAATTAATGGTATTTTAAGACAAATAATGATAAATCCCTAACTTTATGATTATATGATTCAGTGATTCACGAGTTTTAGTGAAGACAATTAGATTCCGGGAGTGATCTTAATTTTTGACTTGTCCAAGTAGTCTTCTGTTGCTCGGGAGTACGCAAATTTTTCCCAATCACAGTTGCGAGTTGTTGACTTGAGAGAGAGGGATGGTAACAGATGAACATTGTGAAAGCCCAAAATTAAAGTAATGATTAACAATATTTTGTTAAATTTTGATATTTATGATTAAAAGATAAACTCGTGTAATAGGAAGTGATGTGTGTTAAATTAATAACACAGTGTAGATAAACATTACCGAGCCGTTTGGAGCTCTTGATTTTTTAATGAGTTTAAAAGGACACTATATGGAAGTGAAACTTAATAGAAGTTTGTGGTTTATGGAAAACCATTTATTATGATTTTATATTTGTATAAAATGAGTTCCTTGTTCGACTTTGAACAAGTATGATTTGAAGGGTCAGTATTTTATTTGTTTAATTTTTGTAGCGCCATATATTTGAATAATTAAATATTTTTATAGTAGGAGTTGATTTTTATTTTATTTTTGGAAGTGTATCCTCTATTTAATCCAAAGTGTGTGGGTCACAGAGTGGGAGAACAAACCATGAACCCCGATACTTCCGATTGAGCATTGCTGGCAAACTGTGATTTGCATATTTCATGGTTAAATGGGCACAATATATATAAAGAACAGGTCACATAGTATATATTGTAAAAAGTCGAGCGCTTTAAAAATTCACCGTTTCGACAATATAAGCCTGTTAAGTTAGATTTCCAAATGTGTTGGAAATAAAGCTGAATTTCATTATAAATTGCAACGTGAAGTTGGGAAACGCAGTTCAAGTGAACAGTGGCGGAGAACTTTTAATATTGGCGCAACACATGAACATTAACAGAATGACTATTATTATTCTTCAAACGTTATCATTCAACTTCATTAACATTGATGATATGATGAACTAAATAGTCATGCGCCAGAGACATATTCGATAACAGGAGTTAAGATACAACAATGGAGCTTCGTTAGACAACGTATTCTTGAATACAGACGTAGTGTACGGTCAATCTTGTGCATTTTCGTCAGTCTACGAACACTAATATAACATCAATTAGCAATGGAAATATTTCATTCACCATTTATATGAATATTTCCATAATTATATTCCAATGATGAAGCTGATACATATTTACGACGGAGAATGAAGACTTTACAGAAGAGATTTGTCAAGATGCTAGGGAAAGGTAGCCCAGCAACACAGAGAATTTGCCAGAAGGATGTCGTTCGAGCCCAGGCGAATGTTGGTGAATTCCAGAGAGTGGCGTTTCTTATCTCTGAGGTCGCAGATCCGAGTTTCGAATGCAGATCCATCTCAGTGTATTGTACTGAGGAAACATCTAAAGTATTGTGGGAATACTTACAAAGATCTTCAAGTTTTCGCCCAAATAATGTAACAGTGTATCTCAATTGTTATATAGAGCATGATTAGAAACATTCTGAGCCAGCGATCTTATTCCATATTTCCAGCGATCATATTCCATATTTCTATATTTTCACATTTCATGTATTTCAGTGCTTTTATGTAGTTTACACTTCAGATGTGTGTTGAGATTTTTATGCTGCAAGATTATTTAGAAGATGATTGCCTTTCATCTCTTTTTCAATTTTATTCTACGGATCAGTTGTGGAACCGATATTATAAATTTTGTTTGAGGAATCATATTGCCTCATAGGAGATTAGTCGTTTCGACTATAGAATTTTAAATAATTTCATTTAAACCAAGTATTCTGACATTGTGTCATAGCTTCAAATTAAATTCTTATTAAATTTAATTTGAGCACTTTAATGTAACAACATATAACTTCAAGAAAAGAAGAAACATCGAATGATATTGTTATATCATTATTGTACATAAAATATCGACGATCTAAGAAATACTAGTCGTTGGATAAGACCGAAGTCTCAGTCCCTATGAACATTCTTTGTGTAGAGTGGAAAACATTACGACATTGACAAACCTTTCTTATTGTTTGTAAAGCTAAGAGCTTTGTTCATTTAATATGTTAGAGGAAATACCTTTTGATAGAAGATTATTCAAATCTTTGGCTAGGAATTCAAAGCTAGTTTATCCCGGTCAGGATTGAATTCGATCTGACACTATAAATAACATGTGTGTTATTTTATCCTATTTGTGTAACATCACGTCTTTTGTGGACGTGATATTACAACGATAAACAATTTAAAGCTTGACAAGTGAGATGAATGAGGAGTATTATTTTTATTACATGTATTTGCGACAGACGAGTTAACAGTTAATTATCCTGTTGTGGAGTAAACTTTAGGAGGTTAATCACGACTGTCTAATATCGTTCATTACAATTGGAAGTTTCGTTTGAAGAACTTACGCATGTATAATTGTAGTCCAGTAGTCATGTGCAATGATACTGAGGGTCATGCCATTATTTGAGAGAAGTTCCTACATAAGATATGTTAATAACAATTAATCCTTTTTGGTTATTGTTTAACATAGTAGATGATAATTGTTTATGCCATATATACTGTTATATGAGGATTTGTAGAGCTATGAAGAGTGCTCATGCGTGGGGATTCCGCATTTTAAGGACATCAAAATATTGTTGGTCTTTGATAAAAAGGCATGTATCATGATAAGAGCCGTTGTATACAAGTAGTCCAGTTTTTGTGAATTAACGATTTAGCAGTGTTAGCAGGAGGGTTTCAGCGGAAATGCAACTTGAGAAAGATTGTCTACTCATGTCTATAATACGATTATTAAATTTTATTAAACCCGAAGTTATGTAATTACGTACAGTTTACCTTAATTAGTCGACTGTATTATACCGACAGTCTAATGAAACCTATATATGACGATGTGTATGCAGTATATCAAAACTACAGAACGTTAGAGAAGGATGGTTATGTGAAAAACCAGTGTATATATTTAGTTAAGAATTATATTGTAACCGAGAAGTTAGAATCTCGAAAGTGTCGCTTTAGCAACACTAGATAATGGATATTATTATAAACATATTACATATAAATAATTTTTGTGGAAATTAGTTAAATAATTTAGTAGGATTTATTAATCAATTGTTTTGGAATAGTGTGTGTTTATGAGCGGATGTTTTGGGAATGAATGATTGTTCATTGTTAAGAAAAAATGTGGAACCGAATTGGTCTAGAACAATTGCGGGGTGCGAATGAAAGAGTGTATACAAATTTTTAGAATGATTGTTTAAGAAACAGAGTAGTTATGTGAACTTTTGTAAGATCTAAATGTTAATTTTACGTGTTTTTAATAAACGCACACACAAGCATTCTCTAGCGAGAATGATTCACCGTTATGTTGGAGAGCGATGACATAATATAAACAGGTGTACTTCCACCGCCTTCTATATAAATTGTAAAACAGTTTCGAGTATGGCGTGGTGCCGGTATTTCATTGATGAAATAAAGTTACAGCACGTGCGTTCTGCAAACGCAGGCTTGTGAATGAAATCAGGTGTCTGGAATGGCATTAAGAGACTTCATTAAACGTTTTTATTGTTACGCAGTGTAGGCCTAGAACAAGCCAAGGTTTTATGCCCATAATTTTTAATACAGCATTGTAGTAAGATGTAGAGTTGAAAAGAGGTGTGAATGTTTGCGTGATTTTAATTTTAATTTATATTGTTAAATTCGTTTATTTTGTTTATAGTAGATTAGTTTACCCTAATTGTTAATAAATTTTGTTCGGATTGTTTCCATTGTTGTTGGAGTGTGATTCATTTTAAATATAAGGTGAAGAATATTGTGGATGTAGTGTAGGCGAAGTTGAATTCTCAGACCCCGAGAGGTAAGTAAAGGTGAGTGCCCCGTGTAGTTGGTTGTTGATCCACAATATTCTGGTAACTGCTGTCTGTAAATCCCTAAAGGCCATGTTGGAAGCGATTTCTAATGTAGTATATGCCGGTGCAGTTAGAAATAGGCAATCCAGCGGGGGCAATGGATATTCCAACAGGATGCTTTCCGGATTATCGGGTACAGTAGGAATGGCTCCCAACGTGGGGATACGAAATTAGCTTCGTAGTGTCTCTAAAGGATGTTGGTTTGAACATTTCTAGTGAAAGAAATAATTACCAGACTTGTGGGATGTCTTATCCAATTTCGGATGGATGTGAGTGTGAGTGTAATTTTATAGGCTTAATTTAAATTAATATTAGGCAGGTTACACTCAGATAAAGAACAGATCTTAGAAACCTGAGAGAGATGCAGTAGGTAGACAGTTTCGAAAAACGACCTACGATCTGAATATTTATTTTATTTCACCGGTACATGACGATTGCTAAGGTCATGAGTAAAATAAAGCTAACTAGTTTTGATGATTGTAATGCTAGACTTTTTCTTTGTTGTAGTATATTTAAGGTGAAACACAGGAGAACGAACATTTTGAGTGAGTTTATTCAGCATAGGGTGTACTTTAAGTTAATGCTAAGGTAATTTTAAGTTATTTTTAGACATTAAGGTGCTCAAAAATATATATGGAATAGGACGTTGCTCAGATGTTGTTATTTTGCTCTGTTGTCGTTTATGTCTTTATAGCATTATATAAAGGGTTATTGCAATGGCAAGTGAGGATGTAAAGAGAATGTTGGAGGAGTTGCAGCACAATTTGAAGGAGCAACTGCAGAGGAGTTTAAATGTTGTTGAAGGTAAATTTCAGGAAGCCTAGCAGAACCTAGAACAACTGAAGCGGAAACGAAAGGAGGACCTTAACACAGTGATTGTTAAAGTTGTTGATTCTCTTACAGATAAAGTCGCTGAAAGTGTCAAAGAGAGTTTTAAAACTGAAATTCAGGAAGTTCAGACTTCTTTAGAGGGTTTACATACTAGTGCCTCTAAAATGGTTGCAAATGTCACGCGTTTACAGGCTAGCTCAAAGCAGATTCAGGATGACGTAAGTGGTGTACGGACAGATGTCGGAGATGTCCGAACTGATGTTAGTAATGTTAGGTCAGATGTATCTAATGTCCAAAGTAAAGTCGATACAGTCCCAGTAGATGTATCCACTGTCCGATCCAAAGTAGACTCAGTACAAGCGGATGTGTCTAATGTACAGTCCGATATTGGTAATGTGAGGTTAGAGGTATCCAATGTCCAATCTAAAGTAGATCCAGTCCAAGCCGATGTCACCAATGTTCAGGTTGACATAAATAATATGCAGTCAGATGTCACTGATGTACAGTCTGACATAGGTAAAATACAGACAGAAGTCAATACGGTATTTGTAGATGTAACAAAAGTCCAGGTGGACATTAATAAGATTAGACAAGAGGTAGAGGCGTCTAAAGAATTGTGTACACAGAATATAACTGCTTTAACGACACGTTTTGTTAACGATGCGTTAAAAACGTCAGCTTCTCTGGTCGAATCAAAAGGTAACGTAGAAACTTTACGAACACAGGTTATTGACCATAATAAAATTCTTAAGGCAATATTGAGGAGGACATAGCTGCAATGTTAAATGCTAATGTAGTTGTATGGAAAGACGAGTGGAACAAATCTAGTGGGGAACATGTTAAGCAAATCCAAGATAACATAGAAAAGACATTAGCCAGTACTCAAGTAGAAATTAATAGAGAGGTTATTGAAGTAAGAACGGATTTAGGTAAAAGGATTGATACGCTCACTGAAAAGCAAGTAGAAGATGGAACTCAATCTAGTCAGGATGTGCAAGCTTTGAAAGAATCGTTAAAGAGTAAGACTAAAACGATAGAGGAACGATTAAACAAGGTTGTCACTAACGTTAATGCCATGAGTGATAGAAAACTAATGAACTAGAAGAATACGTATCCAAGAAATTACAAAATCTTAATCTAGGAGATGTTGCCAAGCTTGAGACGTATAAGGAAGATTTAAAGACCGAAGTAGGCCAACAGCTGAAGAAGATTATCGCTGAGATAGAAGAAAAGGAAAGGAAGAAGATAGAATTTGAAGATTCGAGGAATCAGACTAGAAGAAATAGCCTAGAAGTGGAAGAAAGGGAAATTAGGCCAGAAGAAAGATTATTCAGGTTTACGGAAGGTTTAGAGGAGAGGAGTAAAGAGCCCGAAAATTACAATAGAGATTTTCGACCAAACCTTCAGGATTCAAATCCGAGAAACGTGACGGTCATAAGGAACTTTGAAGACAAACCGCGCAAGTTCAGCAACCTAGATAGTTTCACACCGATAGAGTACATCAGAAATCTCAAAGATTACTTTATCGAAGCGCATATTCCAAGAGAGAGGGAAATGAAGATCGTAGGACGCTATTTGTCAGATGGGCCCCTTGAATGGTTTATAGCCTTTAGATATACCTTCATGGACTTCGATGAATTCGCAGAAGCACTAATAAAGCGTTTCTGGTCTATTGAAGCACAAAATTCCCTACGCGCAGAAGTATACTCACGAAAATATTCAGGAACTCTTCCTACACGCTACGCAGACTTCTTCACGAGTCAGTTAGCCAGACTCAGATTCCTTCAACCCCAGTTATCTACAGCTCAGTTGATAGACGCGACAGCCAGGATGCTCCTTGTTGAAGTCAGACGTCTAATTATCTCGTCAGGGATCAACGATCTAGCAAGTATGGACGAATTGCTCAGAAAACTCGATTACACGAGCCCTATGCCAAACGTTGTTGCAAAGAACCAAAGGCAAGAGTACAAAGACATTAACACCGTATATATTGACCAAATACAACAGACAGACAAACCGAAAGAACCAGAAAAGGGAAATATTGGTCCTGAAAGGAATAATTATTTCCGGGATCGTAGACCAGAACCCAGATACAGGAGATTCCGTGGAGGTCGTCCATACCAGCAACAGCAAGGACGTAATAATGATAATAGCAATGGCAACCGTAGAAGTGGTTATTATCACAATAATAATAATAATAACTACCGATACAATAATAATGGTTACTATAACAGGAATAACAATAGGAATAACCAGAACTATAATCGTAATAGAAACTCCCAAGATGAAATTATGACGAAGGAGAAGTATGATGAACGTTATAAGGAAGGACAAGAGTATCTCAAGGAGTTGAGAAATAATGAGAATGGTAATGGAAGGAAAGATAAAGGTTTGATTATAGATCCCGGTCCATCTACTAGTCAGAAGGGGAACCATGAGAATGAGTCTCAAGGACAAAAAAAACTAATTTTGAAACGGAATTAGAGGAGACAGGATATACTGCTACACAAAACCAGATTATGATAAACGAAATCTATGATGTGACAGACGAAGACCAACTCTTCGAGAAGGAGATTGTTTGAGAAGAACGACCATTCGAGTTACCGATAATATGTGTTAATGTTGATGGACAAATATATAAGTCATTAATGGATACTGGTGCCATTATGTCTATCATATCGGACGATTGTTATCAGAGATTATCTAAGGGCAAAAATATGACAGTTTTACCCGCATCTACTGTTAAAGTACGTGGTATTTTTCAAGACAAAGCGGTAAAATGCAAAATCCAAGTTTTGTTAAACTTTGAGATAAATGGAAGCACATATGAACACATTTTCATTGTGGTGAGCAAAATCAATTTTGATATCGTGCTAGGCATTGATTTCATTACTAAATTTGGAGCTGTAATTGATATGAAAAACCGAGTCATAAAATTTAGTGAAGGGTTAATAAACACAGAAGAGTTAGAAGAACAGGATTCGAATGACAGTCTAGATAAAGATCCTAGGGAAGAAATTATTAAGAACATTATTGAAGAGGTAGAATATGGAAGGGAAATGCCTACTCTCCAAGCAGAAGGGTTTGACGAAATTCAGGATGAATTTGAGGAATTAATCATGGAATTTAAAGACATTTTTGATGATAAGCCTGGATTGATAAAGGACTACAAGCATAAGATTAGGCTTACGGATGAAACTCCTTATCAGAAGAGGATTTACCCGATACCAGAAAAGTACTATGAAGAAGTACGAGGGATAATCAAGAAAATGGAAGCTGACTGAATTATAAAGAAGCAGGCGTCGTCTTACATCAACCCTATAACTGTAGTCAAGAAAAATAATGGTCAATTACGCCTATGTCTCGACGCCAGGACCATTAACTTAAAGATTTTTCCCGAGGCAGAACGACCGCCTAAAATACGAGATTTGCTCAGAAAGTTCAAAGGAAAAGCATGTTTTAGCGTCCTAGATTTAACTCCTTCGTTTTACCAGATTGAGCCTGAAGAAGAAAGCGAACAATACACAGGGTTTCTGTTTGACCAGACGTCCTGGGTATTTCAGAGAATTCCCTTTGGCATGGTCAACAGTGGCCCAGCCCTGATTAGAGCCCTTGATAACAAACTCACCGATGAAGTTAAAAAGAACGTGCTTTTTATATAGATGATTTAATCATATCTTCACCAAATGTCCAGGAACATCTTATACACTTGCGTAAGCTTTTTGAAAACCTGAGAGACGCAAATATAAAGGTAAACTTCGATAAGTGCCGTTTCATGGGAGAAGAAATTAATTTTCTCGGACACACCATTGACCAGCATGGATATCACCCGAACTTGCAGAAAGTGGAAGCTATTATGAGGTTCCCAAAGCCCACTAAGGTCAAACAAGTGCGAGAATTTGTAGGTGCGTGCCAATTCATTAGCAGTCATTGTCCAAAGTATTCAGAGATTATGGCACCTCTCTATGACTTGCTAAAGAAAAATAACCGTTGGAAATGGAGTAGTACCGATGACGACGCGTTTGAGAAAGCTAAGGAGATGTTGAAAAACAACGTGAAATTTGAATATCCGGATTTCGAACGAATATTCTACATACAATCCGATGCTTCACGTGTAGGCATTAGTGCAGTCTTATACCAAAATGACGAAGAAGCAAATAAGCACTACATTGCGTTCACCGGAAGAAAGCTTAAGAAACGCGAAGAGAACTACTTCACGACAGAACTAGAGGCGTTAGCATTCGTGACAGCTCTTCAAGTGTGGAATAAGATATTAATCGGACATTAGATTATAATTATCACCGACCATAAGGCATTCCAATTTATGCTTCAAACCGATATGTCGAGCGATAGATTAACTCGATGGGCCCTTTTCACTCAACAGTTTAATGCTACAATAGTCCACCAGCCAGGTAAGGACAATTTGTTGGCAGACGCATTATCGCGTAACCCAGTTAGAAATTTGCAGATTAACCATGTACAATTGGAGGAAGAAGATCAAGAAATCGTTAGGAGATTAGCCCGAATCGGTGTGTCACAGAAGAGACACGCTCCAATTAGGAAAATGTACAGGTTCCTTAAGGGTTACATGGACACAGCAGATCTAGATTATACTGGTACTCAAAGGCAATCAGGACACTATGTATTGACCGGATATCTTGTATGTAAGTACGCAGACTCCGAACACACTAAGATTAGCATAGTCGTGCCCCCTAATCTTGTCACAAAGTTAGTGTGGTTGGCACACCACTCTATCGGACATGGAGGTTTAGATAAAACCCTCAGAACTCTTAAAGAGGGGTTTGTCTGAACCAACATGAGATCCACTATAGCGAAGATTATAAGACCTTGTGATAAATGCCAGAGAGGAAAATTCGCATCAGAATTGTTGAAAGGAAGACCCAGAGCTATGATACCTTCTAAACCACGTGAGCTGATGGCCACGGACATTTCTGGTCCTTGTTCGAAGGGATGCCAGGGTAATCAGTTCCTGTTAGTGACTGTCGACGTCTTCACTAAATTCGTTACCATGAATCCTATGCAAAAAGCCAATACCAGAAATGTTGTGAGGAGATTAGAGAATGCTGTGTTTCCGAAGGCAGCAGACATGGAAAGGTTGGTATTTAAGCACATCTTTTCAAGCGTGCGTTATCCAGAGTCAAATTCAAGCGAACGCTATATGGCAGAATTTAGCAAATTCTGAAGAATTTTCTGCCCAGATGATCACCCCAGTTGGGTAAAATACGTGCCAATGATTGAGGATTGTTTGAACTCCACAGTTCAAGAAAGCACGGCAAAAGTTCCTATGAGTCTTCAGTTAGGAAGGAATCCAGAACGGCCATGGGACAATGTATTTGATTTCATTCCCAGAGATCCCGATCTAGGAAGACAAGCGAGGATCGATATGGCGAAAGAAAGACTTCAGAAAGCAGCAGAGAAGCGCTTGAAACGAGTTGCAGGAATACGTTCGGTACGCCGTTAGAAATTGGAAATAAGGTCTTATTGCGCAGACCAGTGAAAGCGGACGTGAGCAAAAAGATATACCCCAAGTTCGGAGTTATCTTTATTGGCCCGTTCCGCATAACTAATGCTTATGGGAATAACTGTTATGAGTTGTTTGACGATGAAAACAACGTTATTCAAGGAAAATTCAACGCTAAAAAAATTGAAAAAGTATCATAAGGAAATAGGCTAAAATAATTAAATATACGAGTTCAAGTGACATATCAAAAGTCTTGAATTATAATGATTAAAAACAATTTGCAACTGTTTTTAACTTGAGATGACGGAGGAATGCCCCCGTAAATTGAAATATTTAGGGACAAAATGAGAGTATTTTCCGTCCCCATGATAAAATTTAACTAGCAAATATAATTTCTGGAAGTGTGACACAGGAGCGTAGTGTTACAAGCTCGAAAGTGTGGTAGAGCCCGATCACGTGATATCTTGCACAATGGACGCTTCTAGAAGGCTATATTTAGCATAGCAACAGCGAGTTTGGAAATTAATATTATAAATAATGTTATAATTTATGCTATTGGATCCCAGCCCAGAGCCAATGAGAACAGGTCTTATTGAAGACGGGATCAACTTTAATTACACAATATGATGAAATTATGCATTTAGGCCCTTAGAAGAAGATTTTTTTATTTGGTAATGAAGAGAATATTAAGAGAAATTATGTCTGATACTTTAAAAACCGCAGATCGGTTAATCTAAGCAGTAATAAGCATTAGTAATCTACGCGCTAAAATTATGGTGGGAGATTGATATGGCCGCCAAAAATTCGACTTGGAGGGGGAGATCCAAGGATCGATGTTCTTATTCCAGTAGACTTTGAAGAGCGAGGAAGTGTTTTTACTGGGTTAACGGAGATCCCAAAGCTTAGTCCGAGTGCGACGACTGTCGACTTGTGGAATCGCGAGGATAGCTAGGTGGAACGTAGGAGGTCACCGCACTTCCATTCCACGTGAACTTGCGAGGAACATTGAATTGATTATATCTCTTATATAATTGAGATCTGAAGTTAAATAAGCATATATATTGAACCCATGTGCTATTGGTTCAAGGGTCGAATCCATAGTTTATTTGAAAAAGAAAAGAGGAAATATTACAGTCTTTAGAATGACTTAGAAAGATGCAAGGAGTGGGCTGTTATAATATGGTGCAAGAATAGTTGACTACGAGTCATGCGGATATGAGATCATGCTTGACGCATTGATAAAGAGCTGGCTCATGATTATTAATAGAACGATAAAAATTTTCCACGTGTTTAAGAGAGAAGAGGTTTCGGAAATCGACCTTACTCAGCTATAAAATGACAACCTCGCAATTGCTCAAGAAGAGGAATAATTAGAAATAAGACATTTGCGAGCATTTAATTAATAAAAGAAACACATCAGTGTGGATCATTTTGGAATAGAGATTTTTTGTGGGGAAAAGTTTATAATATTTGCACAGGAAAGAAGTGCCGACACATCATGACGTAATTAAAAATTTCCCGAGACCAGAGGTGGTAGGGAGAGAAAAATAAACCGCAACACCCACGTATCTGAAGAGCAAAATTATTTAATATCTTGGAATTGTGCGATCGATTTTCATGATCAGAGAAACCAGTAGACGTTTAGAACACGAGCTTTCCAAAGATATATTTTTCAACATTATACGACGATTACTTCAAAAGTTAGTGCTGGAGAAGAAGCGGATTTTATCTTTTTGTCGCTGATTTGTATAAAAACTCTGGCTGAACCAGGGAGAGCATGCAGTCTTTACCAGACCTTGAGAGGTCGTGATACGCTGTATCACCAACGAGCACCCCGTATGGGAGTGGCCGAGCAGTATCGTCATTTGTATCGCCGTGTGGAGACACATAAAAATCCTAGTAATGGAATAATATCGGCAAGCTTCAGACAATTATCGTTAAGGTTCATCGGTATAGTCAAAGTAAGGCTGTGAACTTGAAGAAATAACAGGCGATAGGTACTCGAATAATAGTTCAGTTAAAGAAACAACGCATCATAAAGTTTCGAAGTACCCAAGGAAGTGAAATAGACAGTTCTATCGACGTTAAGGAACCCGATCAGGGTCGAACAAAATAAGTAACGCCTAGTGTTCCGGAAAGGTAGGGACTAGAGCGCAGGACGATAAGAATTAGGAATTGTAGTTCCAGGCTTTGTCTAAGTGGACAAACGAACAGTAAACATTGGGGAGGACTCCAATAAGCTACGAATTAAAGAAATAGCAGTTAATGCTAAGAAATTACTAGGTCACCGATAAACTATTCGAGAGGCCGTAACCAGGACAGACTTTATCTAGACGAACTAGTTAGCGTCTAGTAAGAAACGACATCGTGCAAGTAAAGTATAGAAGCCGATAGTCAAACCCCGGATTTGAAGATCAGCCGTTCCAGTGAGGTGTAGTTCGATCGAGACTTTCCATCATCTCGTCAGATTAGGGAGCCGACGTTCTAAAAGTGTCACCCTTGGAAACGGGGAAGAAAAGAAATCACGTGTGTAAGGCGAAAAATTAACGCCCAAGTGATAAAAAGCTATGTAATGTAAATATAGTGAAAATTTTTGAGTGTAATATTTTTAGTGAATTTATATTGTGTTAAGGTAAACGAATACAAATGGTATTCATTATATTACAAGTGATTAAGGTAAATATTTTATGTGTTATTAAAGAAGTGTCATTGAGTGTAAGTGTATCCATGGAGATGGCTTAAAAAGCAGTGAGTGGGCAAAAATGTTTCATCGCTGGAGGATTCGGTCGCTGACCGTACAATCATGTGAGTAACTATTTCATTATGTTATGTGTTTGGGAAGATTTGCGTATAATCCTCATAGGAGAGAGAGTAGGGATGATTGAATAACCAATAAAAGAATAATAGCGCGATCTGAACGATTAATTTGAGAAAATATACAATAAATATGTGAAATGTAAATGAATCCCTTGGGGGAATGTATTAAGTAAAATATCAGTGTAATTGATAAATGATATAAATATGAGAAAGCAAGCGTAATAATAATAATAATAATAATAATAATAATAATAATAATAATAATTAGATAAATGAATGAATATTATGATGAATTATATATGAAAGGTAGTAGCTTCCGAGCTCCTTTAAATGAATTAATACATGTTATGAATGCATGTTTTTATGGTAAAATGATTATTGTCATGGGAGAAGAGTAATATATAATTGAGATGTAGATAAAACGTTGATTTTGAATGTATTAGTTCTCTGAAGGCAACTTGGCTAATTAATGTATAAGCACCATGTAGCGCATTGAAGTAATTTGTCACGCTAGGAATGCGTTGAAATGCTCGGTAAAACTAATTATGAGGGGCAGTTGGTCGTGGTAATTGAACTATGGTAAGTCCTCATAAGTTGTGATGTAATCACGAGGCAGTGTGTGTTATATGGTAAAAAAAAGGGTGCTAATTATGTTGTATTATGAGCGCTGGTATATGGCAAGACCTGCCCTAAGTCGCAAATGTTATAAGTCCTCCAGTGTGGGATATTGCTCCCGAGGCATTTGAAAGGATCGAACTCAGAGTCGTCCGTGTTGAAGCCCCAAAATATTTGTTGTATTATTGAATTATTCTTACCCGCCAATGAGGACACTTCATAATTACTATATGCCGAAGCCAAGATAATAGGTTTGTTGAGCCTAAATATGTTGTTTTAAGAATCAGTATGAAAGCCTTGTCATTCAGGGAGATGCATTTAAGAACAGCTGTAGGAAAGCTGAGGGTAGCCCTTCTCTTGTAAAAGCGAGACTGTGAAGTCTCTGTCTCCCTGCAATAAATCACGCTAAGTAGTCAAGACCAGACCCTTACCATTGATGTATCACGGTAGGTCGGGAAACGGTCTGTTTGAGTTATAATACACAGGAGTGTTTAGAGTTTGTTTTAACGACCCGGTCTTGGAACCGAGGTCCCTTTATATAAATATTACCGCTTGCTGAGTTCAGATCGTTGCTTTCTTATAAATTAATGGTCTTTTAAGACAAATAATGATAAATCCCTAACTTTATGATTATATGATTCAGTGATTCACGAGTTTTAGTGAAGACAATTAGATTCCGGGAGTGATCTTAATTTTTGACCAGTCCAAGTAGTCTTCTGTAGCTCGGGAGTACGCAAATTTTTCCCAATCACAGTAGTGAGTTGTTGACTTGAGAGAGAGGGATGGTAACAGATGAACCTTGTGAAAGCCCAAAATTAAGTAATGATTAACAATATTTTGTTAAATTTTGATATTTATGATTAAAAGATAAACTCATGTAATAGGAAGTGATGTGTGTTAAATTAATAACACAGTGTAGATAGACATTACCGAGCCGTTTGGAGCTCTTGATTTTTTAATGAGTTTAAAAGGACACTATAAGGAAGTGAAACTTAATAGAAGTTTGTGGTTTATGGAAAACCATTTATTATGATTTTATATTTGTTAAAATGAGTTCCTTGTTCGACTTTGAACAAGTATGATTTGAAGGGTCAGTATTTTATTTGTTTAATTTTTGTAGCGCCATATATTTGAATAATTAAATATTTTTATAGTAGGAGTTGATTTATTTTTTATTTTTGGAAGTGTATCCTCTATTTAATCCAAAGTGTGTGGGTCACAGATTGGGAGAACAAACCATGAACCCCGATACTTCCGATTGAACATTGCTGGCAAACTGTGATTTGCATATTTCATGGTTAAATGGGCACAATATATATAAAGAACAGGTCGCATAGTATATATTGTGAAAAGTCGAGCGCTTTAAAAAATCACCGTTTCGACAATATAAGCCTGTTAAGTTAGATTTCCAAATGTGTTGGAAATAAAGCTGAATTTCATTATAAATTGCAACGTGAAGTTGAGAAACGCAGTTCAAGTGAACACTGGCGGAGAACTTTTAATATTGGCGCAACACATGAACATTAACAGAATGACTATTATTATTCTTCAAACGTTATCATTCAACTTCATTAACATTGTTGATATGATGAACTAAATAGTCATGCGCCAGAGACATATTCGATAACAGGAGTTAAGATACAACGATGGAGCTTCGTTAGACAACGTATTCTTGAATACAGACGTAGTGTACGGTCAATCTTGTGCATTTTCGTCAGTCTACGAACACTAATATAACATCAATTAGCAATGGAAATATTTCATTCACCATTTATATGAATATTTCCATAATTATATTCCAATGATGAAGCTGATACATATTTACGACGGAGAATAAAGACTTTACAGAAGAGATTTTTCAAGATGCTAGGGAAAGGTAGCCCAGCAACACAGAGAATTTGCCAGAAGGATGTCGATCGAGCCCAGGCGAATGTTGGTGAATTCCAGAGAGTGGCATTTCTTATCTCTGAGGTCGCAGATCCGAGTTTCGAATGCAGATCCATCTCAGTGTATTGTACTGAGGAAACATCTAAAGTATTGTGGGAATACTTACATAGATCTTCAAGTTTTCGCCCAAATAATGTAACAGTGTATCTCAATTGTTATATAGAGCATGATTAGAAACATTCTGAGCCAGCGATCTTATTCCATATTTCCAGCGATCTTATTCCATATTTCTATATTTTCACATTTCATGTATTTCAGTGCTTTTATGTAGTTTACACTTCAGATGTGTGTTGAGATTTTTATGCTGCAAGATTATTTAGAAGATGATTGCCTTTCATCTCTTTTTCAATTTTATTCTACGGATCAGTTGTGGAACTGATATTATAAATTTTGTTTGAGGAATCATATTGCCTCATAGGAGATTAGTCGTTTCGACTATAGAATTTTAAATAATTTCATTTAAACCAAGTATTCTGACATTTTGTCATAGCTTCAAATTAAATTCTTATTAAATTTAATTTGAGCACTTTAATGTAACAACATATAACTTCAAGAAAAGAAGAAACATCGAATGATATTGTTATATCATT